>CM069933.1:4287095-5757563 GCA_036172225.1 Cryptocoryne crispatula var. balansae
ATAATCTGTTATTTTGCGGTGTGCAGAAAGACCAACGAAGGTTCCAAGGAAAAGAAGATTCTGCTGCTAATTATTCCCTGCAACTGCATTATCATCCTATAGACTCCAAGCACTATCGTGATATGCAGAAGCAATCACAGACCCAACGACAGTCTCCTCCGCCCGTCCCTGTCATACACGAAGCTTCCTTCATCTAAGAAGTCCCTCTCAGGTAACTCCTCCATTACGCGCTGATAGGTTCACAGCACGCCCCATGCCTGCATATATACACGTACCATGACGTTCTGGCCTGCTCTCTCTCTCTCTCGATCTCGATCTCGATCTCGACTGGCCGAGCATTAGAAGAAATTACAAGGTATGTAGCATATCTGGAAAGCTGAAGGTCTGTACTTACAGGTGACACAGCTTGATATACACCGTGATTTAGCAGTTGATCCATTAGTTGTAAGCTAGGAATTATCAAGTATAGAACGTGTATTATAGAAGCATTATCAGGCATACTAATATTAGAAACATTGCTAGATGAAATTTCTTTGGGTCCAGTTCCTCACAGATGATGGACGAGGAAATGACTAGTTTCTACCTTGTTCTTCACTCGCTATCAAATGCAACTGCAGTATTAACACGATTCAGGTGTTTTCCTGTGAATATGAAGCTTTTTGGTACAACTTTGTCACAAACATTGGCTTTATCAACAAATATCCAAGATGACATTGAAAATGCTAGTTAATAGCCCGTTTGGTTAGAGTTTCTAATTTGATACTATATCAATATTGATATTGATAATTTTAAAGGTTGGAGTATCAATTTCAAAATTGATACTATTAACCAAACACTTCTTAGTGATTACTAGGAATATTGATTTTAAAATTGATAGTGATAGAGTTGTCAAATGGTGTTACTAAACAGGGCCTAAGGAGAGGATGGTATCCAAAAACTGAAGAATTACCAAATTTTGCTTTAAGATCTAGAAGTAGGTTGCCAGCTAAAAGTTTAGAACATATGGGTAGATTCCTTGTAGGGTGTTTGGTTGTACAATGAATTTGTGTAGACTTTCATGATAAAAAACTGTATTAAAATAAAATATGAACAAGTTAATAACATAAAATAATCATGCTTAGACGGATGTGATAACAAAAAAGAGTGGGCACCACATGCGACCAAATAAAATGGGGGATCATAAGATTAAAAAAAGAGGTGAAACCCTCTTTTTTGTCTAAGAAGAAAATTATTTTAAAATCATAAAATTATAATACTTAAAAGGCACAAAATCAGTCTAATATGAGTCTCTAAGGAGGTCATCTTATAACCCATCAAGGGAGGTATGAAATTTGAATCAAATGTCTTACTTTGGCATGCAAGAGAATAAAAAATATTGTGTTTCCTAAATTGGATTTTCAAATTGCCAATCCACACTGACAATCAATACTCAGTTAATGAGTAAATTCTCTCCTTTCATATTGCCAACCCAATAAATGGCAATCAATACTCATTTAATGAGCAAATCCTCCCCTTTCCCTCGAACATATTTTGACCATCACATATGAAGATCTTTGGGCATCCAGCCCTTGGATTTGGTGCCCTCAACTTTACAAAACCCTAGCCACCACAGCTCCATCTACTGGCTATGCCTAGACTAGCATCTATAAAAACATATTGATATCTGACCTGCGCTAATGCCTATTTTTCCAGCCCAGCAGAGGAAGAAAAAAACATAGCCACCTACTTTATCTTCCTACCATGTGAGAAGCCGTCACTATTGTCTTTTGTGCCAAGATCCTCCCATCATCTCCATTAGCTGCCATTGGCCAAGGAGGAGGAGGAGAAGCTGCCAAGGAGAAGAAGGAAAGGGGAAGAGGAAGATTTGAAAAGGATCTCCTGCTGCTATTTCTGCCACTGTTCCAAGAAAAGGTTAAGAAAAAGGTAAGAAAATGGTGAGAAAATAGAAGGAGAAAGCTTGTTGCTGTCTTCTCCAACTCTTTTCATCTTTTTTCATATCTCTAATCCTTTCCACAAGTTCCTTGAACCCCCTTACTTGAACCAGCCTCTATTTTCTTATTCCTATGGGATATACTCATCTTTTCCATACTAATTAAAGGTTGAAGGGTCTGTTTAAACTATAAGAAATCGTCCTATATAATTTGGTGCAGCAGAAGCAGTGATTCTTATAGATTCATGTTGATCTTGTCTCAATTAAAACTGAACAACAAAAATCAAAAATCGATCTCAATGAGTTCGAATATACCTGATAGAGATTCATCTAATCTCGTGGAGAGAAATAAGAACTTATGAAGCTCTTCAAACCGTTCACATGATCGATCTTTAGTAATATCTACACGAACTTCATCCATACCAGTTCTCCTTTTGCACTAGGTTTGAGAACTCTTCCCAAAAAGAGCTCATCATCCATGAACACCTTCTAGAGAGAGGAGAAGGTAGGGAGGAGGTTGAGGATATAGTTTTCACTCTTGTCTTGATAGAGTTCAACTAAAATTATTAGTATTTATATAGAATTTAAATTTTTTTATAAAAACTCAAAATCTCCATAAATTATGCTCTTGTCCCTATACTTATGAATAAGTCTTTAGGTGTGTGACCCACTAGGCCCTACAACCTATTTAATTGAAGTCTAAATAAAATATAACCATTATATTTAATTAAATTAAATTTTTATTTGATAAAAAATTAATCGACCTATCGATCATGAAGGGTACAAGCAACATCCCATAATCCCAAATAACTATGGAGATAATCTTATCTCCATTGAGTCTTTCCATCATCAGTTACCATATGGATATAAACCTTCGTCCATTAAATGTCCTGATAGAAAAGGAATATGTCATTGACTATCAACTTCTTAGTATACTGACTCTGTAAGATCTTGTACTCAAAATCGAATCAATTGGAAAACTCCTATTTCAATTATTCTCTCTACCTTGGCTAGAGATTTAGAGTACTATCACATAGATTTTTCACTCTCACTTACCAAGAGTGGACGATCTATTATTATCTTCTCAATTGCCTCTATCAGTTTTTTCTTATACCTAATCCATCGCTATACTCGACCATTTAAACGGTGATTCATAAGTCAATAGTCAAAACACAATTTCTGCCCAACAAGACACTTGGTAACTCAGGTCAAAGATCCAACTGTGCAACCATGATGATAAAAAACCCTGATTGATAGTTCAGTAAGATACCATTCAGGGTTTCTAATTTGGTTAGTTCATTGAATCCATTTGACTAATGAGCACATGTATGTGCATCTTAGTGTTTCTGCACCAATGACGAATGAGATCAGTCATCCTCATCACATAAAAAGACATCACATACACTAGTCTATCCGGATCTTTGATGTCCCGTCTCAAGAATCATATGACTAGGAACATTTAGATCACATATCTCTAAATGATCGATCTCATTATTATAATCTCATCATTATTCAATCATCATTGCATATAATCAAAGACTTCATTATGATGTACACATCTAATAAGAGTTAGTAATAAAGATTTGTTTATTTAATTGAATGAGATATTTCAAGAAATATCAAATTATATCATATATGATTGGCTTTAGGGCATATATGTTTCTATCAATCTCTCACTTACACTAAAGTCAGTCACCCATCTAGCTGATCTTTATCAACTTAAGGTGAAACTCAAACACTCTTTGAGTAACTGCTTCAGTTAGTGAATTTGCAATATTATTAGCGATGAATACTTTATCTTTAATTATATCTCTTTGAGCTAAAAGCTCTCTAAATTTATGATGTCGCCACAAAATGTTATGAGATGTCAGCTCTATCCTATTGTTTTCTCAAAACAATGATATACTTTTAGAGAAAATTTGGACAATCTCATATTTTAGATGAACATCTTCTAGACTACTTTTGAAGTAGTATGCAGCCATTATGTAATCTTCTTTACATTAGTTGTATAATTTGTAGTGCCCTCTTACTTGGAACTCTTCCAACTCATTGCACCACCATTATATTGACATGTTATTAGACTTATCTGACTAGAAGCTTATGTTTTTAAAATTACAAAGTTTCAAGTCTTATCCTCCATTATATAGACATACATTCTTAGTGCTTTTCAAGTGCTAAAAGATACATATCTAAATTATCCAGTGACTCTCACATGGATCCACCTGATGAATGCTCATAACACTTAAAGTATTAATCGTGCTTAAAGTATTAATAGTGTCATGTGATTAACATCACATTTTTAGACCCTATGGCAAAAGCATAAGGACTCTACTTGTGTTCTCTCTTTCTCTCAAGAAGTCTACAAAGACATCTCTTTAGAGAGAACAACTCCACACTACAAAGGTAAGAAGCCTATTTTAGAGTTTACCATGTCAAACCCTTTGATTACGGTGACTACATACATTAACTGGGTATAGCCAAGCAACCTTTTATATCTATCTTCATATATTTTAAAACTCATATTATATTTGGAGAATTAATTTGATAGTTAGACTCATTTATGATAACATACCTACATGATTCTTAATGATTATTATGCCATTCACATAACATGTCAAGAAAGTAATAGCACTTCCACTTATGTTCTTGAATACACAAGGGACCTTTTTGTTCTTAATGAAGTCATAAGATTTAATCACATTAAAGCTTTTATACTATCTATGGGAAGTTTTATTTCAGTCCATAATTAGTCCTTATGTACACTATATTCGGATGTTATTGGGACTTGATTCCTTGAGGTTGTATCACATACTCCTATTCTCCAAAATACCATAAGGAACACTATCTTAACATCCGATTGACATATCTTATAGTAATAGTATGTAACAATAAAAATCCAAATGGATTAATCCATAACATATGTAAAAAAGTTCTCATCACAGTCAACTATTTGACTTAAATGATATCCTTTTCAACCATCCTTGTCTAAAGTTCTAAACTTGAGAACTTGAATAAAATAGATAAAATTTATTTTGGATTTTATTCTCTTCCCATTTTAAATTCAATATGTCATATTGCTTTTATATAAATCTTAAGATCAATATTCTTTTCGATCTTGTACCTCATTCTTTTCATAAAAGATGTGTCCCATAATGGGCACAAGTAAAGCCCTATGAATTGCCCGTGTGTAATTATTAACTAGTACATTAATAGAAGTGGCCTTGATTTGAGAGACTAGAACATCTTCTGTATATACATTGCTCCTACTATCTTTCTTAAAGAGGAACTCTTTCTCTAGAAATATGGTGAGCTGAGTAACATATACCCTTTTCCATAAAGGTGGTATATTTAATAGCTATAAGTTTTTTTAGGATATCCAACAAACCAACACTTCATAGTCTTATATTCTAACTAGTTAGTGATATACTTCTTCATCAGGTCGGACATTCCACAATCTTAACTTGCTTAAGGTCAAGCTTTAACCTCTTTCCATATCCTATATAGAATAATTATAATAGATTTATAAGGTACCAATTTAAGATAAAGTTGTTATATAGAGTGCTTATCCCTAAATAGATAAAGAAGAATTTTGCAAAGGTTGTCATTGTCTGTATTATGCCTTATATAACACAGCTTCTTATTTTAGCTACTCAATTAAGCTAAAATGTGTAAAGAGATGACCATTAAAATTAGATTATATTATTTCTCAATTATGTGTGAATCTTGTACTTAAACATTTTCCTTCTTGATCTTATCAAGGAGTACTAATACTCTGTCTATTAGTATATTTACTTCATTCTTAATCTCAAATAATTTCTCAAAGGTCTTTGATTTGTACTTCAATAAATTCATATATCCATACCTAGAGATATCATCTTCGAAAATAATGAAGTAGAAATATTCTCTTTTAGCCTTAATAGACATGGGCTAACATACATTTAGATGCGTGAGTTCTAACAACTCATTTGCCCATTCTCCATGTCTACATTAAGCTAAAGAATATATTAATCTAAATCAACTATATTTATCTTAAGAAGAGTAATCACACATATCATGGGAGCTATCATATCTAACATGATTAAAAGTTTTATTAAACTCCCACTAGCAAATATTTTTGTCATGCATTGTCTTAGAAGATCTATTATTTCCATAGCTCAAAATAATATATCATTTATTCAAGTAGGAGATATAGACAATGTTCTTATATAAGGATGTAATAGAAATCTTAATGATTAAGACATCTTCGTAAGGCTATAAGATATATATATCTCACTAGTAATGATGCAACTTTTGCACCATTTCATATGTAGGTCAACAACTTCTTTATTAAATCTTCATTTACTTGTCGTCATCTACAACCTCTTGTAGATATAAGATGTATCTCTAGTATCACATACCAAGAGATGCATCTATATTGTCTAATCTTTTGATGTATACATATAGTATCTAATACTATAAATGTATATTTAAGACAAACAAATATCAATGACTTAGATGAATGAAGTTTCTCAAACTCTACCTTTACGTTATGTGCAATACATTTTGTACTTCCTCTTCCACTTACCATCATTATGGAAGAAAGCTATGTCTATGTTTGCCCAGATTTGATTCCTTTCACTTCCAACTTCGTATTGTATTCATTTAACATCTCCAGCTTTATATTTTATTTATATAAAATAATTTTTACTCATTTTATTGCATTATATTATAAAAATCAACAAATAGAGGTTAGGGCTACCCCTGAATTGTTCAGTTTTGTTTTGATTGCCATTTTATGTCATTTTCTTTATTGATTCTAAATTCCACTAAGTTCTAATCCCTTTTTCATGTGTTTTTGTCTTCGATTTGCATAGGAACAAGGTGGAATCGGATTGAATGGCTCCTCATCTTCGGTAAACTAAAGAAGGAAAAGTTGGAACCTACAGACCGTCTCCCAGTATGTAGGTTAAACCCTTTTAAATCTCAGTGAAACCCACAATTTTTAAGGACCACACATTTCACACACCTTCCTTTCACCCTCCTCCTTCTCCTCTGTTACTACCCTTCACCCTCCTCCTTCTCCTCCTTTACTACCCCAAACTAGATCGCTATCAACCCATAAGAATGTTACCATTGAAAAAGCCAACATCAACTCAATAACAATGATCAAAGTTGCAACTCTTCAAGCATCTTTCTGGCCACAAAACACCCCATCACTATCATACACAATTCATCCCATACTCTCTAAGCTTTCAGTTATATACCATAAATCATTGAAGCAAAATGTGTCCTCTTATATGCTAAGCAAGGAAGAAAGTATTAGGGATTGACTTGGTATTGGATCAACATATATGAATTGGGTAGGGTCGATAGACCCAATTGGCTTGAATAGGTCATGATTGGTTTTGATTAAAAAATTAATATTAAAAAATAATATATTAAAAAATATTAAAAAAGTTTATGAGTTTTTTATGACAAATATATATTATAAAATATTAAAATAAAAAATAAAAAATAAAACTTGTCATGATAGTGAAAACAACCATTGAAAAAGTCAATTGTGAAGGCAACCAATTTTACAACAGGAAAGGCACCCAGGTTAAATCAAACAATCTGATGCAGGAGCAAAGAGGTCAGCTAAAAATTGATCAGACTGGGTCAAGTTAGTGCTACTAGATCAAATTTGGCATTTATATTGCTAAGCATACACCAATGGTTGTTGAATCAATCTGTAGTACTTTCCAAAATCCATTTTGAGCGATTGCATGGTTTAAGAATACATGTAGATTGTCATTAATGCCATCATACATATATCCTTCACTCCGTGACAATGTAACATTGTTGCCAATTCCCTCACTAAATATGCTCTTCAATAAAGATTTCATGTATGCCATTTTGAGCTTGATATGCCCATTGCTTCTCTTAATAATAACTTGAAATTTACATAAATTATTAATAACCATGATTCTTCTGACCAAGCATAAACTTCATTGATCATAGATGTGTATCAAAATTTTATGTCATTAATTTTTGTTGTAAGATTTAATTCAACCTAGGTCTATAGGGCCTAAAGGTTTAAGCCTTACATGTCTATGTTATCTAAGGTGCAAGGCGCCTGAGGCAAGGGGTCAATAAATTTTAACCCTAAACCCCTTGCCTCATCTCGCATTGTATTTTAATTATTTTAATAAAATATATATTTAATATAAATAATTGAAATAAATACAAGAAACTTGTAAACATTGAAATGAATACAAGATTTTAATAAACATGTAGGCACAAATAATTAAAATACAAAAACAAAGTTAAAATAAAAAAGAGTACACAACAAATTAAAGTGCAACTACATTAATGACAAAAAAACTAATAACATTAAAGTAAAACTTAAACAAATGGGAAAGAAATACATCAACAATAATGAATATAACAAAATAAGAGTACATGAAGTTAACAAACAATGCTTTTAATAACCATGTAGGCATAATTAATTTAAATACAACAAAGAGATAAACTACACTAAATTGAATCTTAAAACAAATGAGAAACGAATATTACAATAGTAATGAACATAACTGGATGATAGTACATAAAGTCAATAAATAATAAATACAGTTCCAATGCTTTAAGCATAACATCCAATCCACCACTCTCATCTCTCCGTGAAAACAACATATAACAAAAATTAAACATTGTTTGAATCAAGATCTAATTGGCCCCCTCGATCATCATTACTAGTCTCGTTAGAATCTTCATTAACAATGTGAATTCTTTTCTAAGAAGACCTTCTACATAAACCTTCATCTTCATTAATTCAGATAGAAATTTCTACATCTCTCCTTGTTAAATCTTCATTTTCATCGACAAGGCTTTTATCTTCATTTGTAATCCATTCATCACATTCATCAATATCATATATGGGGATTGAATCAAGATTTGATTTCTTCAACCTTAAATTTGTATTCCTTAGCTTTTGGTTGTATTGAAAAAATACAAGATCATTCATTTTCTTCTGTTCAAATCTTTTTTTTTTGTATGAATCTACACAACAAAGAATCAAAGATATATACATTATTATATTAATAAATATGTAAACTAACAGAAAAGTATTGAATGCCTTTTTTTAACAAATATTACTTGTTGTTCAAATGTGCTTTAGTCATGTTCATAACTGGAAGCACTACATGTAAGGCTCAAAATATGAATTTTCAACCTTTATAGTTGAGGGATCGTACTTCCCCAAGCCATCCACCAAGTTGTTACACAACACAAAAGAAAATGTTTGCTGAGTTTAAATGATATAGTCTACAATCATAACTAGAAATTTAATATACATACCATGAGTGGATGTCTTGCGTTGTTGGATGGCCATCTCTCTACCAAATAAGCCTTGTGCCTCTTTGTATAGTCAATTACTTGAAAATTAGATCTTATTCATCAAGCAAAGACACCAACTTTTCAATACAATCATATATGACCTGCTTGATTTTGCCATCACTTTCAATGTCGAGATTGACATAATGGAATTTGGGATTTAGATAATACCCCACAACATGTAGGGGACAATGAAACTGAAAATCTTAGCACTTGTCAGTAACATATAAAATTGGACCACATGTGTCCAACTTATCATTTAATGCTTTCTTAATCCCTTCCTTCACACAATCCACGATTTCATAAATATATCACATTGTTAGCTTTTCGCCATCAATTAGCTGCAAGACGAAAATAAGAGACTTGAATAACTTCAATGCATAACTTATTCCTATCTAAAATATGGTTTTCATAACAATTTCACATGACTTTTTTCCCTCAATTTTTTTGTTCCACATATTGTTATTACATCTTCAATCATGCGATGTAAATATACATCTCAAGTCATCCTTATAGGTATGCAAACTATCCAAGCTAAAATTATTTATGGCAAATCATTTTACAACTGCCCTAACAAGAATTTTTTCATTTTTAAACTTTCTCATCATTGCTAGAACTTTAGTGTGCCCATAAAAAAAGTTGTCACATATTTGGCATGGTGAATTGTATATTTAATTAGTGACAACTTGAAAATGTCTTCTAACATTAAGTCGATGCAACATGTGATGCATGGTGTCTATAATAAGTGATGATGTGTGGACTTCAACAACTATCTTGTGGCTACGTAACTAGCCTAATTATCTGCAACAATTTGTAGAACATTTTATGAATAGCCTCTTCTATAATTTTATCTAATAGACCTGCTAACAATTTATCATTTTTGACCTATAAACTAACATCCATTGATTTGAGAAATATTATTCTTGTTGGAGTGTTGACAAGAAAGTTGATTTAAGTTATTCACTTTCTATCTGTACATGCATATGACATAATGCTTCAAAAAAATATTACCCAACTCCCATTTTTTTCTTTACCAAATGTTGGATTGTCCCAATTTCTTTTGCCAATAGGGTCTCTTTAAGTTCACAATGACATGGTCTCTTCAAACCCGGGCCAAATTGGCCCACTACTTCTAACATAACCTGAAAGCTATTAAGACAATCATTGTTGAAAGAAATGTTTGCTTGTTACATCCATCTAGCAATACATTGAATACATCAATCTTTTTCTTTTTTAAGTGTTTTTTGTCTTTTATCGATTTGCCCTTAAACACCTCATGGTTTGGTGTAAAAAATTAGTTTGTGGGAATTTTCAACCATGGAGGCAGAAGTGATGGATTATCCACACTTTGTGGCACACCTTGATATGTATCCTATGAAGATTATCCATATGATGGAATTATTGCACAAGCCCAACAAGATTGCCCCTCATTTCCATTTGTCTTATGGTACAAGATTTTTATACTCTTGCTTGTTTTGCTCATTGCATTTGTTGATTGATCTCTTCTTTAGCCTCTATAGTTGCCTCCTTGCATGCCATCACCTTAGTCTATAATGCTACAATGTGTTGTTTCAATAGATGTATTCCTCCCTTATACTATTTTTGGCAAAAAGTACACCTCACAAGATCCTAGTTCTTTAATTCCACTAAAATGGCATACTTCCACCCGACATCCTTAGATTTGGGAGGATCTCTTTGTAAGGAATTGTTCTACAAAATTTGGTGCAGCGAAAGTGACGATTCCTATGGGTTCCTTTAGAATCTGTCTCAATCAGAACTGAACAACGAAAACCAAAAACCGATTAAATCAGATTCGAATATACTTGATAGGGATTCATATAATCCCATGGATAGGAAGGAGATGAGCTTATAAAACTCTTCAAACCATTCAAGTGTCTGGTCTCCAGCAGTATCCACATGAACTTCATCCATAGTAGGTTCTTCCTTCACACTGGCCTCGAGAACTCTTCTCGAACGGAGCTTCATCGACCATGGACACCTTCTAGAGAGAGGAGGAGGTAGGGAGGAGGCTGAGGACGTGGTTTTCACCCTTAGCGTGATAAGGTTTAGCTGAAACTATTAGTATTTATAAAGAATTTTAAATTTTTTTATAAAAACTTAAAATCTTTATAAATTACACCCTTGCCCCCTATACTTATGGATAAGTCATTTTGTGTGTGACTCACTAGGCCCAATAGCCTATTTGGTTGAGGCCTAAATGAAATAGAATAATTATATTTAATTTAAATAAATCTGTTATCTGATAACAGATTAATCGACCTACTGATCATGAAGGGTACAAGCAACATCCCATGATCCCAAATAGCTATGGAGATAATCTTATTTCTATTGAGTCTTTTCATCATCAGTTGCCACATGGATATAAACCCTCATCCATCCAATGTCCCGGTCGGATAGGAGTACAGCATCGACTGTCAACTCATTAGTATATCGACTCTATAGAATCCTATACTCGAAATTAGATCAATTGAAAAACTCCTTTTTCAATCATCCTATCTACCATGAACAGGGATTTAGAGTACTATCTCATAAGATATTCAATCTCACTTACCGAGAGTAGATGATCTCTTGTTGTCCGCTCAATTGCCTCCATCAGGTTTTTCTTATACCTGATCCATCACTATACTGGACCATCTATATAGTGATCCATAAGACAATGATAAAAGTAAAAATTCCATCCAACAAGGCATCTTTGGTAACTCAGCTCAAAGGTCCAACCATGCAACTTTGATGATAGAAAATCTTGATTGACAGTTCGGTAAGATAACATTCAGGATTTCTAATTCGGTCAGTTCAATGAACTCATTCAACTAATGAGCACCTATATGTGTATCTCAGTGTCTCCACACTAATAACCAATGAGATCGGTCATCTTCATCATATGAGAAGACATCACATATATTAGTCTATCTGGATCCTTGATATTTCATCTTAAGAATCCTATGACTAGGAACATTTAGATCACATATCTTTAAATGATCAATCTCATTATCATGATATCATCATGATTTAATCATCATTGCATGTGATCAAAAACTTCATTACAATATTCACATCTAATAAGAGCTAGTAATGAAGATTTGCCTAGTTAATCAAGAACTTCATTGCATGTGATCAAGAACTTCATATATGATTATCTTATAGGACATACATTTCTATCACTCTTCACATAGAACTTGAAGCTTCTCCACTTGTAGCCATGAACATGTGTTGATTATTAGAACCCATCCTAGATCCATGTGTTTTATCTTTTAAGTCTGAGACATCTTAAAATATGACTTAATTTATGAAAATAAATTAACATACAATCACAATATTATACTATACCACTTAACAATTCCAAATGTGTAAGTAATAATTGAGAAAGGGGATATGGGTGTCACTTGTTGGATGTGTACACCTTAATCTTAGACCAGTCCTAAATGAGTTGTATAAAATATCTAAATTTAACAAAGATGTTATAATAGAAAATAAATAAATGGACATGCTACAACTATGAAGAACATTATATTGTTCTCTCACTCTAACTTTACACTAAAATGTTTATAAAAATAAAAAAGTCAAACAACTCACCAATGCAATATCACTAGTTAGACGTGTATAAAGTACAAACCAATCCAAAACATAATGAGCTCTACAAAATACCTAAATTTAACAACATTGTTAAAACAAAAAGGTAATTGGATGTACTATGATAATCAAGAACATAACTTTCTCTCTATCTACATATTTATAAGAATAAAAAAATCAAAGAACTCACCTCTAAGAGTGGGACGTGAGCTGGAAGAATGACAAGGTGTGGCCATATGGGGTTTGTTAGAAGCCTAAAACTGACACTACGATGTTTAGAAGAAGATAGCAATATAAGATGTAAAGAAAAATAAGAAAATCACCTTAAAGCTATCCATGGCGACCAAGCGTTGGGCTTGGGCATTCATGGGGGATTTAAATTTATTGAATCTAGCAAGAGGTGGGCGAGATGAGAGCATCGCCCCGCCTTAAGTGCTTAGGTGTCAGAGGTGCCCGAGGCAAACACCTTGGACATTTTTAGTCAAGGACAATTTTCAATCACCTTGCCTTATCACCTAAGTGCTTGAGGTGGACACCTATAACAACCCAGTTGCATGTCATAAAAGCATAGAGTTTAGTTGCATAGTATTTTTTATTTATTTTTATGACAAAAAATTATATAAAAATAAAATATAAATTAATTAAACACACTGATTGTCATGTTTAGTAAGATATGATAATAAAAAGGGTGGGGACCATGTGCAAGTAAAAAAAATATGAAAATCACAAGAAAAAAATCTCATCTTTTTTCTTTTAGTTCAAGAAATAAATATCTAAAAAAACATATTTTTCTAATAATTGAAACATTCTATTTAATGTGGGGCAATGTTTTTGTGTGTCTTTTTATGCTCCTATTAATCGAAGAACAAAGACAAATTAATTGGGAAAGGTGGAAGGGCTAATGCATGAGACTTTGTGCTAAATCAAAATTGGGGCAAGTCAACAACGACATCATATCTTATGTTATAAAAAAATTTAAATCCCAATCATCTAGGCAACAAGAAGAGAGAAGGCTCTTAGATGGTCGTCGGTCTTGCCTTCCCTTGCCCACTTAACTTGCCTGTGAGCCAATGGGCAATGGTTAAGAAAACTTATCCAGCCAAATAGGTAACAAACCCAAGTTAATCACCATATCTCAATCTTGTCTAGTAATGCATGATTCAAATACTTTCTTCCTCTCTCCCCGGGCTCTTAGCTTCTTAGTTCCATTTAACTCTAGCTCCTATCTCAATCCCTCTTGAATATGTATGTTCCCTCTCATTGGCCTTGCCCCTTTGGTCCTACCCACTCTCTTTGATGATTCTTATTGACCTCATTAATAATTTGTCAATTTTTTGGTTCAAAAGATGATTATATTTATATATTTATAAAATTTTATATTGTAGTTTTAAATTTAGGAGAAATAAACACAAGGTTTGGTTCAACAAATCCTTTTTAAAACTAGATCTCCTCAAGTTTTCACTGTAACACAAGGTCCACCTTTTATAATTTTTTTATAAGACGTTTAATTCTAGCAAAAATAGTAGAGGTGTTAAAAAAGAACTCAAAAACATTTTTACTATTCAAATTTTCTATGTATTTTAGTGGACACTTTGACATTTTAATGTCACTAACATAATTATTAGTGACAACTTGATGCCGTCACTAATAATTCTTGTGATGAAAATAATACTTTTAATGTTACAAAAAAACTATGTAGGACTATAACCATGCATGGATATACACAATTAACTTGTATATTTTCGATACATTATATAATACAAACAATTTCATATACAATTGCACAATTTCATTCATTCACAATTCCATCCACACTCTCATAGTTGTTTAGGCCAATTTCTTTTATATACAAATGATAGTTTTATTGAAACTATTGTATAAATGATATAGACAGTCTATGATATACATCACATATGAATAGAAAAAATAATATTCATGTTCAGAAAATAAAGATGCAAATATATCAAGTATTCTCTCCAAAGGATGTCTCCTCCTCTTCCTTGTCCTCATTGGTAGTGATGTCTTCGCCCTCTCTATCAACCTCATTTCTCTAAATCGAAGTGGTCTCAAACTCGATGAATTAATGGGTGGGGGAGCATTTGATCAATCTTTGCTAATATTTGTTATGTTAGTTGCTCAATTATCTCTGTAAAACTCCTTTTTTGGTCAGATATATGCTGTTGGAGAAAATCAATCAGTGTTTTATGTCTCTAACTCTGGATTGCTTCTTCACTTTATCCTTCAACTCCTAAACTAGTGGATTCATGGAGGTATTAGAACCACCACCACTTATGCCATACCAAGTGTTGCTAGTATGTCCTCTCTCCCCACATCGAATATGTCCTAGTCTCTCTCTGTCGGAGACGGTGGTGAATGTTTTCCTCAGTAATGAGTGGTTGTTGAGATGATGCATTTCACCACTCGATTGATAAGAATGTGTCTTGATATGCCATGTCATCCATTTAGCAGTGTTCATTGATATAAAAAAACACTGTAACCTATCACTTAATGAAAAATAATGTAACATTTTTATGCCACTTTCTTACTTGTATGTTTAGAATCATTTTTATATCTTAAAGTCTCACATTGTGGATATACAATTTTAACTACATTCTTTTTTTAAGAAAAGAATACTATCATTCTTACATATATCTATTTTTTAATAACTAAATCCTAGGTTATTAACATTTTTTAAGTTTATATCAAGTGTCAGAAACACTTGCATCTTTAGGCAATATATCTTTAAATAAAAATAGTACAGTATTCATACATTGTTTTCAATTATACCATTTATTGACTTTATCTGAATCAATTTTAAAATAAATTTTAACTTAAATATATATGTGCAACCATCATATAAAAATGTTTTGGCATATTTTAATAAGTGATAATATTTTTGTGTTTTTATATTTGGTTCATCCTTATTATGTATAAATATTTTCCGAATCTTTTAAAAATCTTCGAGCATTTTTATCACTTCATCATTAATATTTTCATCTTGTGATTCATTTAATTGGGCATTGGGTTCATTAATTACATTAACTTAGAATTTACCATGACTTATCCACATTTGATAATTTGTGTATATGTCATCACATATTAAATATTCTTTAACCACATCTCTTTTTAAAATAAAAGTGTTGTAGCATCTTTTACAAGGACATTGAATGAATTTTTGTTCTGACTATGTCTAAATCAAGTCCTCATTCATAAAAAGCATAATCTAAAAATTTTTCTATTCTTTGATGACACCTAAGACTTAATTTGTTGTAAATATCTATCCCAGACTTGTCTAAGTTACTTATTTAGACTATTGGTTTTTTAAAAAAATTATAGAAAAACTACATGAAAAATTGAACATATGAAAATGAAATACATATCTAATTCTAACCCAATGTCCTCTAGATGAAGCAAGTCTCAAACCAGGTTCTCGTTTGAAACTTTCTAAAAATAAGAAAAAGAGAGCCGAGATAAAATAAGCACTTGATCGGTTTGGCATTGAAAGTCCTGAAAATAAAAATACTTTTTTTCATTTTACATGTTTAGTATGTTTTAAAAGGGTTTATAAACCAAACCAAACCCGTACTAGTTTAGATTGCCTAACCGGCACCGATTTGGGCTCTAACTATTTTTTTTGGATTTTATGATCGTTAGGCAAATCCAAACTGAAAACCAACTTGGATTGGTTTAATTGGCTGTGTTTTGGATTCTATCTTTTTTTTTATTTCATTGTCATTTAAGCCAATCCAAACAAGTTTGACTTGGCCTAACAAGTGCTAGTTTGGATTCTAACTCTTCTTTTGGGTTTTATAGCTGTTAAGCAAATTCAAAGTGAAAACTGGTTTGAATTGACCTAATTAGCTATATTTTGGGTTCTATCTCTTTTTTAAGTTTTATGACCTTTTAAATCAATCCAAACCAGTTTGGATTGACCTAATCGATTGTATTTTGGTTTCTATCTCTTTTTTAAAATTTATGATCATTTGAGTTAATCCAAACTGGTTGTAACCATCCACGGTTTAGGTTCTAACCTTTTTTTGGGTTTTATGACCATTTTAAGTCAATACAAAACTATTCAACGATGATTTGAATTGTAATCCTTTTTGTTTGTTTTATGGCCATTCAAGTCAATCTAACAAGTAACCGATTTAGATTGACCTAATTGACGGATGTTTAGGTTGTAATCTTGTGTTTTATAGCCATTAAGCCAATCCAAAACACCTTATACAAAATTTGTTTTACCAAACCGGAGTGGGTGTCTCTGCAAAGCTGAATGTAGTTTAGAGAGACAGAGAGAGTTTTGAAGTTGAGATTATCTATAAGGAGAGAGAGAGAGAGAGAGAGAGAGAGAGAGAGAGAGTTTTGATGTTGAGATTATCTTTACATCTTTCGGTCATTTACTCCACTTTGCTTTATTAGTTGCATTTAGATTAATAACTTGATACTTCTTATCTTGAAGAGTGTTTAGTTGAACAATATTGTTATATAAATTTGTGATAAAATATATATTAAAATAAAAAGGTGAGGGAACTATAGATATATAATTACCGTGCTTGGCTCGGTTGGCACGACGCCACCCCGGAGGGGGGGTGGCGGGGGTTCGAATCCCGGCTGTTTTAGTCGGGGCCATCCCTGCAGGGGCGGGGGGTCATCCTGTGGGGTTCGAGTGCTCGCCGGAGCACTCGAACCCTCGCCGATGCGCAGTGCGGCGCACACCCGGCCGCTGTCCCATGTCAACAAAAAAAAAAAAAGAGATAGGATGACAAAATAAGCCCATGATTAACTATAAAAAAATCTCTTACCTCCTTTTTTTATTAGAGAAAAATTCTCTACAAAAGCATAATTTTGAGATGGTGCCGAACACCTTTTACATTTATGTTTCAAAAACATAATATTTGACAAAAACTCAATTCATCACGTAGCCAAACACCCCTCAAAGAATCTACCCACCTGTGTGATCTTACACTTACGGTGAGATCAAAGTGAAAATTTTGATTTGGATTGGCTTAATTGACCGTATTTTGGGTTCTATCTCTTTTTTGAATTTTATGACCCTTTAAGCCAATTCAAAGTGGAAATTTTGGTTTGGATTGGCCTAATCAATTGTATTTTAGTTTATATCTCTTTTTTAAATTTTATGACCGTTTAAGTTAATCCAAACCGATCGTAACCATCCACAATTCAAGTTCTAACCCCTTTTTGGGTTCTATGACCATTTAACTCAATACAAATTAGTTTGGATTTGTCTATTCAGCCGCGATTAAGATTCTAATCTTTTTTGTTTGTTTTATGGACATTTAAATCAATCTAACAAATAATCGATTTGGATTGGCCTAATTGACCACAGTTTGAGTTCTAATCTTGTGTTTTATGGCCATTAGGCCAATCCAAAACACCTTCTACAAAATGTGTTTTACCAAACCGCAGTGGGTGTCTCTGCAAAGTTAACTATAGTTTATAGAGAGAGAGAGAGAGAGAGAGAGAGAGAGAGAGAGAGAGAGAGAGAGAGAGATGTTGAGGTTATCTAGATGGAAATGCCATGTCGACGTTTATCCTGTGAGGCATCAGGAGCATATATATGCTCTACATCTTTCGTTCATTTACTCCATTTTGCTTTTACTAGTTGCATTTTCGTTGATCACTTGATACGTCTTCTCTTGAAGAGTGTTTAGTTGAACAATATTGTTATATAAATTTGTGATAAAATATATATTAAAATAAAAAGGTGAGGTAACTATAGATACATAATTGCCCTGTGTTTTGGTGAGATAGGTAGGATGACAAAATAAGCCCATGTATAACTATAAAAGAGTCTCTCACCTCCTTTTTTATCGGGGAAAAAATTCTGTACGTACAAAAGCATAATTTTGAGATGAAGCCAAACACCTTTTACATTTTTGTTTCGAAAACATAATATTCGACAAGAACTCAATTAATCATCACGTAGCCAAACACCCCTCAAATGATCTACGTACCCACCTGTGTGTGATCTTACACTAATGGTGCAATTAGGAAGCTACGGCAAAGATGCTAATAATACTACAATATAATCAAGAGAATAATGACCTCGATCGAGTCTTAAACATATATATACTAGAAAGATTTGTTCATGCAAGCTTCTACCCTCAAAATCTATGGTGTTTCTGTGCCCGTTGGAATGCATTTCTTGTTTAGATTTACCTGTCTCATGGGGTGTTTGGTTGCATGATAATTTTTTGTACACTTTCATGATAAAATTTTTTATTAAAATAAAAGGTGAACCAACTCATGACATAAAATTATCATGTTTGGAGGGATGTGATAACAAAAAAAAGTAATAGCCATCCATGGCCAAACAAAGTGGGGGACCAAAAAAGAATCAAAACATAAATTTGTCATGATTGCCGAACACCTCTTTTAGCAAGTTTTCTTACAATTTTTAAAAATTAAAATAAAAAATCTCTATTATCATGCAACCAAACACCCCAATAGCTTTAATCACATTGTTTTATGTCACTTGCATCATACGTTATGCCAGGTTCAAGTTACCTGATTTCTCTCCTCTTCTCCTGCAGATGGTCGAGGCTAAAACAGCCGACACAGACGATGTTGAGGTGAGTCTGTATTTCGCATCATAATATTGCACAGCATTTTATTGGTTACACTTATAATTTCTTGGAGGAGTTGGATATATCATAGATTCATATCACAACTAATGTGATTTTACTGTCTGTGGATATGCTCAATTTATTCATAGATAAATTGATTTTACGGGAAAATTTTGTTAAACAACTAATAAGGTATACTATTTGACAATGACTGCATTATTAGCCAGTCGGTTGTAGCCCGGTTGGCATCTCTCCTCGTCCGGGTGTGCGGGGCTAGGTTCGAGGGCTGTTGGAGCCCGACTTTCCCCTGGGGGGACGTATTGATGGATTTAGGGTTTCACGGCGCGACGTGGAGTTCGGTCGTTCGATAAGGTGACCAAAAAAATGATTGCATTATTTGAGAAATGTACACAAATACAATTTAATAGACTTGTCACAAGGGTATATATGCATTTAAATTTTACTGAGGACAATACATGCCGTGAGGCTTAGAGGACCTTTATGCGTCAGAAATGCTGTTTGTTTACCCTGTAACGCCCGTATACAAATTGTGATATTAATATTGAAACCACTCTAATTTTTTTTGGGTTAATTCATGTCTTAGTTTTGAATAAAAAATTAGACATTGGAATTTTTGGTGAAACAATACAATTCTTTTGTTTAGACATTTCAGTAAATACAATTGAACATCACTAGCTATTTAGTCAAACTAAAGGTGTGAATGAGCCGGGCTGGTCTAAAGTCAGCCCGCTTATGGTCCAATCCACATCATATCAGGCTGCTCCACGCAGTCCGTACTATGTTGTTGGTTGGCCCGACCTGATCCGATTTGAAAAAATTATTAACTTGACATTGTCTGGCCCTATTCAAATTTTTATTTTATAAATATATAATTATTAAATATAATAAATTTAATTATTTTAAATAATATTATAAAATTAATAATAATTTTAAATTTTTTAATAAGTGATATTTTAATTAAGTTGCGACAAAAATTTCGGCTCTCAACCAGTTTTGACTTGGTTAAAGTTCGATGGCCAAAACTTTTGACTCGTATAACAGTTTATGGTTGGCTCGGCCCATGAACTCGCATGCCAACCTGGCCCGGCCTGGCTCATTTTGCAAACTCTATTAATATAAAGTTAAAGAATAATAACACGCCTGGAATATTTAGAGAATGTCAGAAAATATAATTTAATAGATATTTTTCGAGACAAATGTGCAATCATAAGTCTACTGGGAGGTAAAAGGGCAAACCCAAAACTGTTCAGGAGACGGTGGTTCGGGAAACAGAGCGAGAGAGAGAGAGAGAGAGCGCGCGCGCGCGGGGAACGAGAGGCAGATCTGAGAAGGAGCGCTTCCTTTGCAGCAGTTAATATGACAGCGAGTGGTACCGATCGGAATGAGAGGCAGATGGGAACGAGAGGCAGAACTGAGAAGGAGCGCTTCCTTCGCAGCAGTAAACATGACAGCTGACGGGTGGCGAAGGGGGCAGCGTTCCGGGAAAGGAAAGTTGCCATGCGGTCGGCGCAGGTGGTGGGGAATGCGTGAGGATGTCAATGGTTACCGATTATCCGATTATCCGACCCGTTCGTTAGTTAACGAACAGCAAGTGGATAGTTTAAATTTTCTGAATAAACTATCCGCGTTCGTTTACCGATTAACCGTTATCTTAGCGGATGCGGTCATGGATACACCATAAACCGAATCCGAAAACCGTTATCCGTATTCGCTAACTAATACATAATACAATATAAACTCACAATTTATGATATCTAAGTATATATGACCCATCTAGAAAGTCTTATTGTTCTTAACTCACCGGTTCACCCTCCTTCTTGAGATCTTAACATTGGATAAGCCTTGTCTTGACGTCTAACAATGATGTTTTCATCCTCTTTCGCTTCGATGGTGCAATCCACGTACACACTTTTCGTAAATCGACTGTCTCATATTTTATATTGGACATGTATTATTTTTGACATGTAATTAAGATTTTTTTTCTATCTTATATTTTGTGTTGCACATCTAATTATTTACTACAGACTCAAAAATTAATTTTACTATGGACTTGTAAATTATTTTTCTATATCTCATGTTTTGGGGTAGATATATAATTAAGAATTTTCTTTTTGTTCATTGTTATAAATAGATACTTTTAATCGTAATATATATATTTTTTATGTGTGTCTTTATTGGTAAAATTATATTTACTTCTTTATTTTGCTAGGTTGTATTATACGTATGTTATCTCTTTATATATTTGATAACCGTCCGTTGTCCGACCGTAAACCGTTTTTAAGCGGATAGAATAATGCGGTTCGCGGATACACCCGCTACCGATAGTTAACGAACAGCAAGTGGATACACCTTTTTTTATAGGATACGGATACGGATAATACTATTATTCGACCCGTATTCGAGCCGTTGACATCCCTAGGAATGCGGATACAAGAACCGTCTTTGACCAGATGTAGAGAGTGATAATGTCTGCAACGGAGACTGTCGCGTTGCCGGCGTTGGGATCCCAGAAGCAATTTTTTTTCTTTGAAGGTGGACCCGCAAATGGGTTGAGCTTGAGGCAAACATAGCAGGAAATGAGCATAGAAAACAATCGCCGTAGCCGAACTTTGGCGCTTCCTGTGAACTCAGTGCCACCATTCTCTTCCAATGCCGGCGGAAGCTTCTCTCACTGCTGCTCTGGTTGGTCATCGACGGCAGTGTCTGTTCCTATTACCGCTTCTCCACTCTCATTGATGTGGGTTTGTGCAGATGAGCTCTGCCGGCGCCAGGCCGGAAGACGATCCCGAGCATGTCCACCCTGCATCAGAGAATGGGAGGGTAACACGCCCAAATGGGGCAGACCATCTCGTCTGGTCGTCCCGCCTGTGTAGAATGGGAAATTTGGGCTGCATTCTCTGCCGGAGCTTAAAGATCGTAATTTTCACGCCCAAGCTCAACGTGTTGCTGCCTCTTGGACCAGCGGCGATTCTGGTGAACAGATTCTGGGGAAATCAGGTCGCTTTAATAGAACTGTTTCTTTCACATTTTCCATTCATCAGCTTGATCTGTTGATGCGTGCATCTGTTTCCGATCTTCTTGACATGTTGCTTGCTGCAATGGGTCTGCGCAGGGCTTGGTGTTCATCCTTAGTTTACTCGGCATGGTTCCACTGGCGGAGCGCATTGGTTATACGACGGAGTGGGACACTTTCTCTGATGCTCTTGACTGTTCTATATCTTCGTTTCCGAATATCTAATGCAATTCGATTTCTTCTCCTCCCCCCTCTCTGTCACAGGCAGCTTACGTTCTTCACTGGAGCAACAGGTAAGCCTTTGGTTCTGCGTTGTAGGCATATATACCGCTCATTCCACACAAAAGGAAATAAGGTGTAAGATGCTGTTTACTTTTTGCTGAAGGAATTGCAGACATTTAATGTAGTTTGATGCAATTTACGGAATAACATTGTTGATCTGATTCTTTATCAATTTTTTTGGGGTCTGATTTCTGTCGTCTCTTATGCGATGACAGTTGGAGGTCTACTAAATTGCACTTTTGGCAATGCACCTGAAGTCATGATATCCATTTTTGCATTGAAAAATGGCATGTTGCGTATTGTTCAACAGTCACTGCTGGGTTCAATCTTATCGAACATGTTGCTGGTTCTTGGGTTTTCTTTCTTTGGTGGAGGAATTGTTTCCAAAAAGATTCAGAACTTTGACAAGGTAAGAAGCCTCAACTTTCGTACCTATTACTTGTTTTTGCACTATATGCATTCAAGTGAGACATCTTATGCTCTTATGGGCAGGCATCAGCTGTAATGAATTCTGGAATGCTGCTAATGGCAGTCATGGGTATACTTTTCCCTGCTGTTCTCCACTATACTCGTACCGAAGCGCACAGTGGCAAATCAGAATTGGCTCTTTCTAGATTCAGCAGCTGTGTCATGCTGGTTGCCTACGCTGGACATCTCATTTTTCAGTTGAAGACTCAAACCCAGAAGAATCAAAGTGAGCAAATGATTGAGGTTAGAAGTGTAAACTGGGCCAGCTATTTCATGGTCAAAGTTTTAGGATTTGACCAG
Organism: Cryptocoryne crispatula var. balansae; assembly: GCA_036172225.1. Classification (NCBI taxonomy): domain Eukaryota; kingdom Viridiplantae; phylum Streptophyta; class Magnoliopsida; order Alismatales; family Araceae; genus Cryptocoryne; species Cryptocoryne crispatula. Next base: position 4,310,638 of record CM069933.1, read on the forward strand.
GAGTCAGGTGACTTGCTCTGAGTCAGTTAAACTAGGTCAATCCTGGCTGTGCTGGAGTGGACCTGTCTGGACTCAGGGATTGGCTGATCTCAACCTGGAAGAGCTAGTTCAGCTGGGTCTGCCAATGTTGATAGGAATCAGCTGGCCCTAGCCTGTAATCAACAGAAGCTGGCTGATTCCTAAGAATCACAGCCTCTTCCATCTAATCCTGACTGGTTGGCCCAGATTGGTTTATTCTTCAGAGAATTGGATAGGACATAGCTGATCCCAATCCAGATCAGTCAATTCGAATCTGGATTAGCTGATTCTGCAACCATGTCAGTAGCATACTTTTGGATCACCTACATTTGTCTTTAAGGTTTTGGTGAGGATTAGTTTATGCTTTATGCTTCAACGTTTTGTTAAGTCACTATCAGATCTCTTGACTTACATAAGTTGTTCGTCCCACTTAGTAAGATCAGTCACTTGGTTCTGAATCTTACAGCAATTATTATGATAGTCACATAGTAACTATTCTTTTCTCTTGACTACTTGGGCATTTGCCATGTATCTCATGTTTTTGCAGTTCTGTGCTGATTTTTGCAGTTTGTTTGAAATCTGTATTCTTGTGAGGTCGTAGTTTATATTTATTTTCGAGGTGATGTGAATGCAGGGCCTTTTTCCCAAATATTTAACAAAAAAATTCACTTGCCTAAAAAATTACTACACTTGTGGGATAGGATTTATGACACATGAAGGCCATTTTTTCAAGTATTGACAATGGAATATGGCAAAAATAGACAAGGACATAGAAACATCTGTTTTCACAAAAGGAAGTTATGGCAGTGAAGATAAATAGTATATGGAGCACAGAATCTTTGAGAAATTTAATCTGTCAGATGAATTGATGTAACCTCAAAAATTAACCTGTTTCCATTCTGGAAAAATAATTTGGTTTGAATTTTGATTTAGTTTTAACAACTAAAAAAACAGGTGGTATTCCATAGGAGTATAAGCTAATTCATGATAAGTATAGAACACTTATTGAGGTTGTTTGGATTATTTGAAATATTTTATTTTGACCCCTCCCCGTCGGTTGTGGAGTATCAATGGTAATTACATCAAGCAACCATTCAAATACTCTTAATTAGCCGCCGTAGCAATTTATCACATAGAAGACATACATAACACAACACAAGAGCAACGTCCCCATGAACTTGATGGAATGTAAACTCTTAGTGTTTTAAATTTAGTTGGATTTGATTTTAGTTTGATGTGTTTTGAGTTGAGTTTTGTTTGGGAGTTTGATATGTTTTGGATTGTGACTTGTTCCTATTATCTTTGAGAGATTTTTTTTTTAAATTCTGAGTTGATTAATGTCTTTTGGAGAATTTGTGTTGAATTTTGGTTTTTTCTTGAATTCAATCTTGTTTGTTTTGTTTGAGTTTTATTAAGAGTTGGTATTATTATTGTTACTTTTATCTTTGAGGTTGATTTTAATTGGGTCAAAATCTATTTAAGCATCTTCTTTATTACTATTATTTTTCTTACTTGATTGCTTAAGACTTGGAGCTTTTTGGATTATTTCTGAATGTGTTTTATTATCTAATCCCCCCTCCTTTTATATGGCTTGAATTTGTTGTGTCTTAGTTCAGTTGTTTAAGGACTTATGGGATTTTTTGATTAAAAGGGGCTTCGAGCCAGGGTATTTTTGCTGAGCACTATGCTCATATTGACAAATTTAGTGTAGTTGAAACAAGGATGCTACGGTGGATGTGTGGCCACATGCGAGTAAATAGAATCTGTAACGAGTACATTAGGGATAAAGTGAGAGTTGCAAGAATCAAGGATATTGTAAAAGAGGGAAGATTTCGTTGGTTTAGACATATCAGGCGTCGCCCTCTTAAGGCACCTGTTAGACAAGTCGAGAACTTAGTATTGCCAGTGTTGAAGATCTAAGTTAACTAGGCATAGGCGTATCCAGTATGACTTAGATGAACTTGGCATAGGAGAAGAGTTAGTGGAAGATCATGGTGAATGGAAAAGACGAATCTATGTAGCCAACCCCAATTATTTGGGACTAAGGCTTTGAGTTTGAGTTTACTCTATGTTCGTATATTTCAGATTTCACAGTTTTTTATTTACAAATTATTATGAAACCCCTCAGCTCTCCAAATTCTTATTATTATCATTATTTAATTGAACTTTGTGGCTTTCAAATTTAAGGTTGATTTCTTAGGTTCCCAACTTGATTGATGGACTTTAGATTTTGTGAAGACCTCACGCTCTGTCACTAACTCCTCCAAACTAGTTCCATTCTGTCTTAACTCTTAAGTGACTGTAGACATCACTGACAATCAGAAATTTGTGTTCTCGGTAAAGCTTTTGTTTCAAGATTTCTTGAACTTCGAGTTTTAAAGTTAGGCTTTGGGACTTTGTATTTGGGAAATTCCATGGCCTGTGGTTCTTAAGTTTAAGCTCCCTGACATATCTTGATATTGTGGACCTTAGTTATGTTTGATTCCAATTTCTTCACCACTTTTATTTCAAACTTCTTGTCCGCCTGAGATCCCAGGATGCACACCAATCCCAGCCTTTCAACATCTTGAATTTTAGGACTTGCTGGAGTTTTTGTTCAACCTATGGGGCCCAATGGATCTTTAAATTTTTCTCTTCATATTTACTTACTTGTTAACATGGATCCTGGGACCTCTTTTGATGATGATCTTTTTAATCTTATGGTTGATGATTTTAGATCTTGAGATTTCTCTGGTTAAAGTTCGATTTTCTTTTTTTGTATGGGTTTCATGGATTAGATTTCTCCTACCTTGGGGTTCGGGGTTCTGCAGTCGAAGATTAATGGGATTTATATTTTCCTTGAGGTACTCCTTTATTCCAATTTCAAATTTAATGTCCTTAACCTTGGTTGTTATAGCTGCAGTTAAAAAACCCCCACCCCCACCCATTTGCTGACTCCCCCCTTCTCTCTCCCTGCCATCGTTGCCAGAGACCAAGCACCGGTCCCTATCTCTATCTCTCTCTTCCTCTGTCGGCACCACAAGCAGCCACTCCGATCTCCCTGCTGCTGCCACCAACCCTGCTGTCACCGTCTCTCTCGCCTCCCCTATTTCACTGCGGTGAGGATCGCTGTCGCACTGTCACCGGTGCTTTCTGTCGCCATTGGCCACCGTCCTGGTCATCTTTGCCGTCTTTGCTGTTGGCCGCCAGCCCCTCTGCTGCCTCGCTGCCAATCGCCACCTCCTCCTCTGTCGCACTGCATACGCATCCACCTCCCTCGATCGCGAGCGTCCGCCTCCCTTGGCTTGCATGCATACACTTCCCTCAGACGTGAGAAGCTGTCAAGCCACTCGGCCTGATCACCAGTTTAGCAGATTTTCTAGAGGATTATTTTAAATAGAGAAAAAGGATAAAAAAGCCATAAAATAGTAGGAAATTTCATAAAATTCTGGAAAATATCATAAATTCAAGTAGAGTGTCTCAAGCTCATTATAGTAATTTTTTACTCTATTATGATATGATAGTATGAGAATATTTGAAAAAACTTATAATCTAGCTATATACTAGTTTTCATAGAATTGATTAGAGGGCATGAAAAAGAAGAAAAACATGATTGTAAATTTGTTAGTCAATGTCCGTTCATCTTAGTTATGTTCTAGATATAGATGGATTATTTGTTTAGTAGATTATATATCCTTAAACTGTTAAATATTGTATGAATGTCATTATTAGTTTTATTGTTAAAATTTAAATGTTCTATATGATTGAAAATAGAAGAATATGTTTAAGAAGTATTCATTTGGCAAAACCAGAAATTTTAAAAGCATCTATTGTTTACTTTCTTCTCATGCTATTTACTCAAGTAGAATGCATGCTCTTAAGTTGTCAAGTATGATGTGATTAGCATGATAAATTCTATTACTTAAGAATTCATGTTCTTTATGATTTAGAATAAAAGAATATGATAGAGATGTTCATTTGGAAGAAAGATAACATAGAAACGTGCTATTGTTTCTTTTTTGTATTTTCATATATGCTAGTATTGTGTCAAGCATGTTTACTATTAATTAAATAAATGATACAATGCATGGTATGATAATAACATGAATATAAAATAATTATATGATGTATTGTATGATAAGAATATGTACATGACATGATGATATGAAATGATATGATTGATATGAAATAATGAGATAAAAATGATATGATTGACATGAGATGATGATATGGACATGATATGATGTCATGATATGTTTATACGAAGAAGACATGATGTAATAAGTAAGATGATAAAGCAATGTGCTAATGTTTGTTGTTATTTCGAGTGTGTCTATCCTCATTGTTTTACCATACAGAGATGTGTGGCTATTGTTCTGTTACATTCCATGTGTATGCCACTATCTTGCTGCACATACGTGTGTAAGCCACTATTTACTGCACAAACATGTATGGCCACTATTCTGTTACACATCGGGTGTATGCCATTGTATTGCTACATGTCTAGCGCATGCCAGATACATGCTCGAGGAACACTTTTCAGCATGTTGCTCCACAATAATAACTGGCTTATTGTATTCAATAATCTGTGAACTAAATTTATTCTGTTCAACACTAAAGAAAATGATTATATATCTAGAAAGAATTGTTTACTTGTAAACTATTGATACATGAAATGCTTGTATATGTGACATGGAATTTAGTTAATTTGAATTGATGTTATATGAAATGTTAAATACATGGCATGTTTAATAGATTTGGATTATTTAGATAATATCTATATTGATATATGATGTCTTTCATTCATGTTATTAAAATTTTAAATTCTATGTCATGACATGTATGTACAAGAATATTGTATGAAATTATCATGTTCAAGAGTTAACATGTGATATCGAGTATCAATTGACATTGATAGAAGTTAATTGTATGTGATTGATTACAAATATTTTTATATTACTGTTGACTTTAGAGTGGATAAACGCCTACTGAGTCAATATGACTCATCCTTTTCTCTTTGAAATGTGTTTCTGTAAATTCTCTGAAGCTTGACCTTAACTTTGAGGATTAGAATAGTGTAGCAAAAATGTAGTTGATTGTTATTCAGGGAGTTTATTGAAGAACTGATAAGTTTTAGAATTGTTCACTGATCTAATGTAAATTTTAATAATTATTTAATGTTGTATACTCTTTTATTAAATCGATATCTTCTGAGGAGTTGTTTTCTCTAGTTACGTCACCAGACTATATTTCATTGCGTATGTGTCTAGTTTGGGGCATTACATAAGTGGCATCAGAGCATTAACCCAATTGGAAGGTCTATTCTAACTTGCCCTAGTGTGTGATATTAGTGTAGGTGAGTTAGATTTGATACTTGAATTATTTATTAGATCTATTAGATTTGATATTAGATGATGATTAGATTATTAAAGGTCTAGATTAGATAATTAATGATATTAATTTATAACGATCAACTTCCAAATCTTATGAATATTGAAATTTGAATTTATAATAATTTGATAAGATTATTAAGTTGCATGAGTTGGATTGTAATATTAGATAGTGATCAAATTATTAGGGATTTAGACTAAATAATCAATATATGATAATCAATTTTCAGGTTTGATTGATCGTGATGTTCGGATTGATGGAAATCAGATTTGTCAAAAATTTAATGCAAAGTTATTAAGATTAAACTATATGGTGACTATTGAATTACTAAATGTTTAATAGGAGATAATTGATCCATATCGTATTAGTTTACAATGCTTTAGAAGATGAATTTCAGATTTAGTGGATCTTAAAATTCTGGTTGATGATATTAAGATTCAACGATCGTAAGGTAAGAATGCCAATTTGAATCTGTATGATGAGTGGATCATCGATCAATGATATATTGGGTAGTTACATTTTTAGATAATAAATTTTATATTCGACATATCTAGTAACTTAGATGATGATGAACCAAAGGATTATAGTTAAAACTTGATACGACCTCATATGGACGATTGATATGATGGATAGACAATTATATATATAGATAGATAGTGAACTTTGTGTGATTTTATAGTAAATAAAAGGTGATATCATTGAATAGGTGATTATCAATCTAAATTCTTGGGAGATAAATATTTAGCATATTTGAATATATAGTATTTTAGCAATGTGGATGATTTATTAGATGATTGTTTATCAGTTTTGAGGAGAAAGAATTATCTTTGTATGACGATAATCGTATCTTATTAGGTCCAACATTTCCATTTGGTGGTATGATCAAACATCTGAGATTATAGCTGTTATCTATCAATTTGGAATCTCTGATTTTCTTCATCTGTTGTCATTCTTGTATACTCTCTTCATCAAGAACTTGTCATCTCATATTTTTGTTTTACTGAACTCAACTTGTATAGAAATTGGTTATCCTTGATGGTGACAAGTTGATGTTGAATTATGGATGATTTGATTAAATTAAGATTAGGTTGGATCTTGATTGTTGAGGTAGTATTCTAGATATGTGTACAAAATAGTTTAAGAATATTTCTTTTTTGTTATTTGGAAGGAATTGAAATTTGATATTTTATTTTGAGGAAATATTGTCTAAGAGATCTAATCATTCGCGTGGATGTTAAAAATGAATTGGATTATTTCCAAGGTCATAATTATGATTCATTAATAATGGGAAGAACTTGATAATTACTTGAGATAATACAAGGATAATCTGTTTCCGATGTATTAGAAAGAGAATGTTTGTTATAGTTTGATGAAAATAGTGTTGAGGTTTATCATTTAAAAAAAGGATGAGAAATTATGACTGATAGTTTTGTTTAATAAGGTTAATAGAATTTCAATTATTTTAGATAGTGATTGGATATGTATAATATAGTGGGGATATCATATCAATGATGCAAACAATGTTGGAGAATAAATATTTGAAAAGAATGATACGAGAATAAATATGAATTATTCAATTTTGTCTATTTGAGAATAATATGATTTATCCATGGGTGTTATTTGGAAGGATACATTTATGTGGTATTAGAATAGGATGATATATATTATTTAGAGTATAATATTGGGTCTATCCTAGAGGTGAAAAAAATGATTGAAATATTAATTGATTATGTGATTTAAGTGGAAAGAAGATTAGATACGAGAATGAGATTATCGATCTGAGATTCTAAATTTTTGAATCAGAATTAAACTAATTTTATCATGGTTTGTATAAGTGATATTTTCATGTTATTAAGGATGAGATATTGCTTTAATACAAGTTTTGAGGATAAAGATTGTATGAGCATAATTATAATTACATATTGTAAGGCACTGAAATCTAATATTATCACAACTATTTGTCGATCTAGAGTCTGAGCAATCATTTTATCTGTCATCATTTGCATAGTTTCTTTCATCATAAGCTCTTTATCCATCATCTGTTGATTTGTTAAGCTTAACTGAAATTAGGTCTTTGATAAGCATGGATTATGTGAGTGAATTTTGTATCATTACTCATCAGATTATGAATAATTATTTCGTATCTTGATTCATTTGAGATGATCATTTAAATAAGATAAAAATTTAGAAGAATACTTCCGTGATATTTTTCTAGTTTGTTGTAAATAATCAAAATTTTGATAGTTTAACATTTAGAATTTTTTATGAAGATCAAGTTATGCTTGTAGTAGTTAAAAAGGATACGAAATATTTTGGAGATTAAAATTATTGCTGCTAGAAGATGTGAATAATTGAATCAATCTTTGAGATGATGCAATAAAAATTGATTTTACTTTTTGAGTTTATTAGAATGAGAGAGCAGTGCTGATTTTTTGAATAGTTGATTTATTATAATGATATTGGAGGATTATGTTGAAAAAAATGGATAAGAAGACATGATTGATAAGATTATTTGGTGAGGATAATATTATCTCATTGTTTTTTTTTGATAATTTTTTATATAGATTAGATCACAGTTGATATATGATAATTAGGTGGCTATAAACGACATGTTATGATTTAGTTGAAGAAATAAAGTTTAAAATTTTGACATAGCTACAATGATAAGAATTTTAGACATATATATGACGTTGTGTATGATTTGTTTAAGAATTTTTATTTTATCTGATATTTGTTAATGATTATGGATACTTGCATATATAATCTAGTTAAGGAATGATATCTATAAATTTGATATGGATGATTTCGGGATGATAAGAATTTTAGCACATATATTGTGTAAGGTTGATTTGATGATGTAAAGAGAGATACAAGAGATTGAATCAACTTGGTCCCATTTGATTTGATAAAAATATTTAGAAATTTCAAGGATGAAATTTATTTTTCAAATTAAGTGGCAAAAGGAGGAAGGGGGATGGGGTCACTGTTTTGCTACATAGACATGTGTGAAGCAGTGTTTATCGTCCAGACGTGTGTGGCCACTATTTTATTGCACACCAGGTGTATGCCACTACATTGCAACATGCCTCGCGCATGCCATTATTTCAAATACATACTCGAGGCACACATATCAACATGTTGCATCACAATAATAATTGGCTTATTATATTCAATAATCTGTGAATTAAATTTACTCTATTTAGTATCAAAGAAAATGATTGTATGTCTGGAAAGAATTATTTACTTGTAAATTATTGATACAGGAAATGATTATATGTGTATTAGTTAAATTGTATTGATACTATATGAAATGTTAAGTATATGAAATGTTAAATAAATTTGGATTAAATAGGTGATACCTATGTTCATATTTGATGAGTCTTTCACTCATATTATTAGAATTTTAAATTTTGTATCATGATATATATCTACAGGAATATTATATGAAATTGTCATATTCGAGAGTTAACATGTGATATTTAGTATTTATTAACATTGATAGAAGTTAATTGTATGTGATTAATTGTAAATATTTTTCTATTATTGTTGACTTAGAGTGGACAAACACCTACTGAGTGTCTCTTTATTGCTTCTCTATTCTCAAAGTCCCCGAATGGGTCTACAATAAGCTTGAAAGCTTAAGGGAAAACTTTTTTTAGCAAGGTAGGGAAGGTAGCAAAAGTATGTAAGGAATAGGTTTAGGTGCAATGAAAGCATCAATTCCTCATATTTCAATGTCATTTTCTCAATTAAAATTGAATGACATCATGAAAACCTGGATTTGAATGGAGTTAGATTATACTTTCGTGGTATTTGACAAATCCCTCAAGACTAAAGACGAATGAGCATGGATAATCTAAGCTCACCAAGCTGTTCAAGTTCATGGTTTCTAGTGTTATCTACACAAACTACTTTCATAGATAGATTCTCCTACATATTTGACTTTGACTTATCTCGAACGGAACTCCATCACGTATTGGCAGCCTCTTGGGTGAGAGAAAGTGCTAAAGATGCTTGAAGTTAAATAAACCTCCCTTGGCCTGTCAGTATTTGGTTCAAATCACTATTATTTATAAAATTAAAGTGTTTCATAAAACTCCATAATTTCTATAAATTATGTTCATGCCATCATACTAATAGATCAATTCCATTGTGTGTGACTCATTATATCTAATAGTCAATTTGATTAAGACTTAATTAAAAGAACAACTTCTTTTAAATCAAATTTATTACATGATAACATATTTAATTGACCTTCTTATTATGTAAGATACAAATTATGTCCCATGATCTCAAACAATTTCAAGGATGATATTTTCTTCATTGAGCATTTCTATTATTAGTTACATTATGAATTTAAATCCCTGTCTATCCAATGCTCATGTCGGATAAGGATATGGCAAGGACTATTAAACCCCTTATTATATCAACCCTTTGGTATCTTGTACTGTGAATAAGATAAATTAGAAAACTCAATTTTTAATTATGCCATCTACCTTGTTCAAAGATTTAAAGTATTATCCCATATGGTATTTTCTCCCACTGTGAGTGAATGATGTCCTATTGTCGTCTCAGTTATCTTTATCGGGCTTCCTTTATACCTGATCTATTAATTGTACTGAACCATTGCTTCAGTGATCTATAAGACAATAGTCAAACTATAAGATATATTCGGTAAGATATTTTTGACAACTCATGTCAAAGTTCTACATCTGAATGTATAATCGTGATGATATAAAATCCTAATTGACAATTATGTAAGATATTGTTTAGGGTTTCAAAGTCATATCAATTCAATGAATTCATTTTACTGACGAGCACCTATATGTATATTTTAATATTTATACTCCTAAATTTGTGATGAACTTCATCCAGACTGCTTCTTAAGTAGTTTCTATAATAGCTATGTGTTTTACTTCAGTTGTAGAATCCACATTATTCTCTTACTTGGAAGTCCTCTAGGCTTCTGGGCACCATCATTTAAGGTAATCACATATCTTGATGTTGACTTGTTATCATCTTTATCTGATTGAAATCTTGAGTTTGTAAAATCACGAAGCCTTAAATCCTCTCCTCTATATACTAGAAATATATACTTAATCATTCTCAAGTATTTAATAATGTATTTCACAACAATTTAGGACTCTCACTTGATTAGTCTGATACATACTTGAAACACTTAAAATATGTGTACATTAGGTCATATACATAGCATAGCATATATAATAGACTTTACGACAGAGGGCTAGAGGCATAAGATACTCTACTTATCTGCTCTCTCTCTCTCTCTCTTCAAGAGTTTTAGGAGACATCTCTATAGAGATAAACTTTGTCTCATAAGTAAGATATCTCTTTTAGAGTTTTTCATATCAAACCTTTTTTACTATGGTGTTTTATATATATTGACTGGGTCAAGCTAACCATCAATCAATCTAACTCTATAAATATTTATCTCCAAAATGTAGAATATTTCACCTAGATCCTTTAGAGAGAAGTTTTTTGATAGTTAGGTTTTTATTGATGATAACATATTTACATCATTCCCAATGAGTAGTCTGTCATCCACACATAGCACCAAGAATGTGTAATAATCTCACTTGCCTTCTTGTACACGCATTACTCATCTTTATTCTAAATAAAATCATAAGATTTGATAGTTTTATTAATTCTTTTATTCCAACTACGGCAAGTTTGTTTCAATTCCTAAATATACTTTAACAACCTACACACTTTATTTGATTGTTATTGAGACTCAAATTCCTAAAGTTGTATCATATATATATATTTTTGAAGATTATTATTGAGGAACGTTGTCTTAGCATCCATTTGTCATAACTCCTAGTTATAGTACGTAACAATGGCAAGTAAAATCCAAATGGATTTAATCATGATAATAGATGAAAAAGTTCCGTCATAGCCAACTTGTTGTCTTTGATTTTATATATGTATATATTTTGTAACCAACCTTGATTTGGAGGTCTCTACTTTTTCATTCATTCTAATTTTTATTTTATAGATCTATTTAGACCTAATTAGTATTATACCCTCAGCAAGATCTATTATGTTCCAAACTTAGTTAGAATGTATGGTGTCCATTTCGGATTTCATTGTTTCTTCCCATATCTTAGAATCAATATCTGATATTACTTTTTCATAAGTCATCATTAAATTGTGTTTCACTTCTTTCATCAAAATATGTCTCACATATCTATCAGGTTGAATAGACACATGTGAAGACCTACGAAGCACTTGTGTATAATACTAATTAAGTACCCTAATAGAAGTGTCATCTGATTGTGGAATTGGAGTCTTTTCTATTTTGTATCCACTATTTTTAAGGATAAATCCTTTCTGTAGTATTACAATATGCTTATAAACATAGTCTATTTACTTGTAAGGGTGGTAAAAATAATATTCATAAGAATTTTTAGGATATCCCATAAGTATACACTTCTTAATATTAAATTCTAACTTATTAGATTTATACATCTTCACATTGACATGATATTTAAACATTAACCTATTTAAAGTCAAACTTTCTTTATCTCTATATCTTATATAAAGTAATCGGAATATACTTAGAAGGTATTCTGTTTAATACATGTGGCAATATGAAATGTATAGCCCCAAAGCGACAAAGATAATTCAACAAAGGTTGTCATTGACTGTACAATATCCAACTTTGTATGATTTTTTCTTCCAGCTATTTCTAATAAGCTGAGTATTATAAGGTGATGCCCATTGAGATAAAATTTCATTGTCTTTCAAGTATTGTATGAAATCTATACTCAAATACACTACTCAATTTGATGTATGAGTTTTATACTCTTTCTACCTATGGTTTGGCGGCTTAAAGACATGTTATGAGTAAAACTTGAGAGCCAAGCTTGAATAAACCCTCACCTAACTTGATAAGTTTGCGAGTAGCTCAATTAGTTATTCGATTGAATTATCTATTCTCAATTTTGAGTTTTACAAATGAGTTTAGTTCAAACTTGAACTTTTTAAATGAGTTCATACCGAGTTTAAACTTGAGCTTAGACTGCACTTCAATTGTTTTTCTGGGCATAAGGTTGGCTCGATCTAGTAACAAATCAATCTTGAGCAAGAGTTGAGCTTGCTCATAAGGGCTCGAGCTCAAGCTTGAACTCGAGTAGAATAAATGAACCAAATTTTAACAACATGCTACTCAATCTGGCTTGGCCTGTTTGCACCGTCGTAACTCTTTGCCTTTTGGCCTTAAATGCAATACTTAGTTTTTAAAAACCTATATATATTGTTAACAATGTATCATCAGATGACATGCTTAATATCAATCCGTCAAATAATCAAATAATCAATCATTCCTTTTTATCACTTTGTGATAACTGTGCCTCTATATGATGCCTAATTATCTAGATAAATGTCTTTGCTTGACAAAGCCTTAGACACCATGAATTTTTTTCTCTCGCTTATCCTGCTTGAAGCCATCAAAGAATTTACTTCTACAATTTTATTATCTAAGGATGCAATTGATGGTGAAGCATGTTCTGATGATGAAGAAATTGCTGAGATTTCTAAATGGGAAGCAATTACTTGGCTTGCAATTTTCAGTGTATGGGTATCGGTGATTACTGAATTCCTAGTTGGCGCAATAGAGGTAAGTTCTAGCCTTGTTTTGATTTCACAAGTTGACCTAGTAGACTCTGCTGGTGGGTTGGTCTTCCAGAAAATAATGCTTTTAGATCAATTAGTTCCCGCAAAATATTCTTTCTTTTCGTACTTGGTGCAGCTTTCCATAATTTGCATGCAGGATCTGGTTGTCCACAATTTGCATTTATCATTTGAAACAAATAAACTAGATATTTTTTTACCCTAGATGAACAGGAATGCATAGTGACTTTTAGAAGCTTAAATTCAAATGCTTCTTTTATGCAATTGAGAATAATAGGAAATTGTGATGAGAATTCCTTGCTGCATCACTCTTTCACTGTTGCTTCTCACATTTTGAACCAGTAAAGATTGAGGTTTTGAGAACTGTCTTGCAATGCCAACCTGAAGTAGCTTGTAAATTTGATACCTCAAGAGTATTGTAATGACCTTTAATCCAGGGAGCTGCAGAAGAATGGAACATGCCAATCACTTTTATCAGTGTTGTCATGTTACCAGTTATAGGGAATGCACCTGAGCATGCTACTGCAGTTATGTTTGCCATGAAAGACAAACTCGTAAGCAAATCTTTTCTAATTGTTTGATTATTCATTTAGTAACTACTTCATAATTGCTTTTGTTTCTTCTCAGGATTTGACTCTTGGGATTGCAGTCGGATCATCAACTCAGATATCTATGTTTGTGGTAGGTTAAATTGTTTGGACTTTAATTTTAGTATCAATATTAATTATTTCTTTTGAATATAGAAATGCTCAGTTGTTCAATCATGTTTATATGCGGTTCTTGTAAAAATATTTCCCAAAATAAACTTATTCATACTGGTGTTTGATGGTCTTGTTGTGTCAAGTAACTTTTATACCCAAGGAAGGTCAGATCGTGGGTTGGGATCGGGTTGGCCCAACCCAAACCTAACTCGGTTGGACTGGACCCGATAATATTAAAATAATGAAAAATTATAAAAATGTGAAAAAAATAGAAACAAATTGCATTTTTTTGGAAAAATAGGGAATATGACTAGAATATTTTTTTTATTAATTTTCATTCAAAATTTACATATTATTATTCTTCTACATAATGAATATACTCTTCTCAAGATATTTGAGAATAATACATTTGATTGTAAGTGCATACATGGTCATACTGCTATGCACTTACGATTACAATCACTTTATGATAAGATCCCTATGATTCACCATATCTGTCATAGGTGGAATATATGAAAGTGTCCTATGAGAATTTATAATTCGGTTGTGTCATCTCATAACTCTCTTGGTGATGAATAGGAAATCAAGAGTCTTGAGATGACTCAACCCCCGTATGATAATGTGTATTGTTGAAGTCTGTCTCGTTGCATGCCTTCTCTATCTTGTGTCTATGCACCGTGATCTTCATCTTGCATGGTGTGCTTGTAATGTTCTTCTCCTGTGAACTGCATCGGAGGAGGTTGTGATTTTGGCTCACTTGTATACGTGCTTGGAATGATTGCTCTATAGTCATTGAACCCTTCACGACTATTTTTCAAAGTCGATTTATCTGACATCTGGTATTGAACTCAGTTGTTTAGCTCTGACATTTTCTCGCACTTTGTCAATTGCTTCTTGATATGAAAGATCCAAATGATCAGTTATAACTTGTTTACCTTTACCTGATTATTTTTTATCTTGATGAGAAGATTCTCTAGTTTTTCATCTCTTTGCCACCTAAGGAGTACGAAATTCCTCAGCTAAAAATACGTTGTCGAATTTTCCTTGAACCCATTCTCAATCTTTTGGATTAAACTTAGATTTGCTTAATTCTTCTTGATCGTTCACTCAAGTTTCAATGTATTTTGTTCATTAAAAATCTCATCCAAATTGATGTTATCATCTTGTATAGTGACCATCTCAGTTCACTGTCTCATTGTTTCTTCTTTTCACATTTCTTTTTCCTTCTGATTGTCTCTCATCCTTTACAAATTCTTCAGTTTCAATCTCATGTTATAATGATAGTATACTAACTACTCCAGTCGTTTTGACATTAACTTATTCATTTGTTTTGTATGGATTAGACTGAATATTAACTAATTTCTTTCACATCCTGAAACCACTATGGTTTAGATCATGACTCTTTTTGCAACATCTGCTAAGTCCTCATATCTCATTGCCTTGTTATGATCCATCCACCAATCAGTTGCTTGACATTATTGTATATTAGAAGATAATTAGAATAAGTTAATTATTAAAATTGCAAGTAATGTTCAATTCAAGGTTTGAATGTTATTTGAAATTCAGATAATTAACTTTTTCTAATTATCTTCTAATATACAATACTATCAAGCTGTAGAGGTGTGAAATCGGTCATCAGTAGAGTGTATGACTATTAGGGGTGGGCATGATTCGATTTGGTCCGGTTTGGACCATTTTGTTTCCAAACAGAACTGAATCGAATCAACCTCTCAAACCTGACCGAACCAAATCGATTTCAATTCGGTTTGGTTCGGTTTGGTTCGGTTTAAACCTAAAATGTATAAAAATATTTAAATTAATTATTTTTACATATATAATATTTTTTAAGTTAAAAATAAATAAAATAAATATTATTTTATTATAAAATCATAAAAATATTATTTTTATTAATACTATAATAGTTTTTTTATAGCTTTTTGATTAAATCTGTTTAAACGGATTGGTTTGGTTTAAATCGATTTAGGGAATTTCCAAACCAAACCAAATTGAAAGAGGTCCAAACCGAACAGAATGGGTTGGTTCGGTTTGGTTTCTTGGTTCGAACTATTTTGTGCCTACCGCCAATGACTATAGAATGAGGTCATTTCACTTTGGGACATCAAGAGTACAAAGAGTAGCTATACTCATAAGCTTTGATTGTTATTTGCAATTCAGATAGTTAACTTATAACTCAAGATATGTACTATGACTTTTAAGTATAGTTGTTCGTTGTACTCTTGTCTTAAAGTGAAATGATCTCATTCTATAGTCATGTACTCTACAGATGACTGATTTCACACTTTTATGACTTGACATTATTGCATATTAGAAGATTATTAAAATAAGTTAATTATCTGAATTGCAAATAACAATCATGGTATGTGTATTGACTTATAACTTCTTGTTGTACTCTTGATGTCCTAAAGTGAAATGACCTCATTCTATAGTCATGCACTCTATGGATGGTTGATTTCACACCCTTTAGAAGCTTATTAGATACTTTGGATGAATGACTGTAATAATATCTAGGATTGAAAAAATAACGTGGGCAACATATGTATGCCATTAAAGAATATTATAATATCTAGGAGACACATGATTTCACTTAATGACAAAGAAAGTACCTACTACATGTATTGGATGATACAACATTTTTTCTCACCAATGGTTGATAATATCCCATCACTTTTTCTCACCAATGGTTGGTAATATCCCATCACTTGAAAGGACGGTGTCTCCACGATTTCCTTCTCCACCCTCTTAGCATCATAGAGATAGCTCATATTTGCCTCCCTATCCACATATACTATTCTAGAAATTTTGACTAAAAGTTGTACTATATGAATCATCTTCTTTACAACTTGCCAGAAGTTTCCACTTCTAATGTCTCAATAACCTTTCTCTATTTTCTCTTATCTAAAGGATGAGCCCTAGTAATCTAACTGGACTATCTCGGTGAAAGTACCATTTGGGTAAAAGGACATCTTTAATGCATTAAACTCTTTAAGGAAGTATAACGAGAAGTGATTTGGGTTGCCATGCTCTTTGTATGCCCCCCTTATTAGTCAAGGATCAAGTTATGATTGTTGATAAAGGATGATATGATTTGTGTCATTTTAACTATCCGGTCAATTTGAGGATCTCTACATATATCCTCTAGCATCAAATGTAATGAATGAGCAGAACATGATGTCCAATATAAATGTGACCTTTTGACTATCATCATTTCTCTGGTTACTTTACATGCAGATGCACTATCCATTACTGTTTAGATAACTCGATTATCTTCGATATCTTCTATAACACTTTCACATTCTTTACTTGTTCGGATACATTCACGGACTTCCAGAATACAATCCCCTCTTGATAATATATCAGAAAATTGTTTATTGTCTTCTTTATTATACATATTAAGAAGAAGATCATGAAAAATTTTATAAATTGTGATGTTTGAAAAGATAAGTTGATAATAAGTTTGAAAAATAAAATTTACTGACTATCTAGCCATCCACCATCAAAGTGCATCATCTTTCTTATCAAATGCATTCAAATAACTTGACCTATTGTTTAATATCTTTCACCTCTAGTGGAAGATAAGTGTTAAACATTTTCTTTGGAGTCAATCCAAACACATCCCTATTGACATTTGCAATAGTGTTGATTATCGCTTCGTAATAGATCCATTTGTAATGTTCGCGGGTATGCTACTAAAAAAATCATTTTGATGTTGTTCACCTGATCTTTTGCTTGCATATCCGTAAATTTTTCATTGTCATTATGATCGTAGTTTGTCTTTGTCGTAGACATGTATTTACAGGATCTACAAGACTTACTCATAGGTCATCATCTCTTGTGAGATCATAGATCTTTTCTTCTTCCTCATTATTCGATCCTCTTCTACTTCCACATCTACTTCCACTTTCACATTTGGTCCCACTTCTAAAACCTTGACCCATGAATCAATTTACATGTTGATACATGTTTTCATCCACAAATGACTTTTAACTCATCTTCATTGCATATATCATGTCATTTGTTTATAATAATAATGATTAAATATCAATGTTATAGAGATATTGGTGTCACTTACTAAACATTAATGACAACATATCGTCATCGAAATATTCATCCTGAAGAGCCATCAGGCACTCCTATCTGGTCCCATACATGTGAACTCCATGGCTTGAAGGTTTGAAAATTTCTTCCTAGATAGTATCCTTATGATGTTTTGTTGCTCCCTTTGCCTGTTTCATACCAATTAAATGTTTATGGAATTGGGCTCTTACCTCGGATGGATTCTGTGTGCATGAGACAACATTGTCCATCATCTTGGTGAGGGGATGCTTCTACCGAAAAATCTCCTTGTGCATTATTTGTTCACAATACTTACACTAAATTTTTTTCTCCACCATGAATATTAAATTACAATGTAGCTAAGTCAGCTCATTCTGGGTCACGTCGAAAGTTCGATTGTTATGGCTTGGAGAAGGCACATTGAAGAAAGTTTTAAAAAATAATGGTAACATTTAAAAAGGGTTAGTAACTTAGTAACACAATTAAATAAAAATAATCTTTAAAAAGTTTTGAAACAAATCGAAAAATCAAGAATCTTGAAGCATTTTAAAGAGAGTGTCGACACTCATTTTTTTTGAGAGAGTTGTTATCTTAACTCAGCCCGTTAACAACACTTCATTTCACGTTTATGTTAATTAAGCCCAACCAGAGAGAGGGTAGCCCATTTAAGCCCACTCACCTTACATTTATATGGGAGGATCAAAATGTCAAATGTTAATATATATTTTTTTAGTACCCGGAACCAATCAATTTGAAATTCTATCCCTTCCTTCCATTGCCTACGTAATTGCCTATGTAAATTTAAGAAATATTGATTAGGAGAGGAGGCATTACAGCAAGATGGGGATGAGTTTCCCGGTTTTGGGGAGCCAGCAAGCGCATAACAAAGGAAGGGGGGAACGGTAGCCAAAAAAAAAAGATAGAAAGGGCTTCTCTCTCTCTCTCGGGCGGACAGCTTCCTTTTGGGTGGAGGCGGCCACCCATCCGGGAGGAGGGCAGGAGGACGGCAGCAGCACCCCCGGATACGACCCCCCTCGGCTGAAGCTCCAGGAGAAGAGGGCTTCTCTCTCTCCCGCGATCTCTCTCCTGCCCCCGGATACAACACCCCTCGGCTGAAGCTCCAGGAGGGGAGGGCTTGTCTCTCTCCGGCGATCTCTCTCCTGCCCACGGGTCTAACACCCCTCGGCGTAAACCGTACTCGCAGGAGGACCCGGTTCTCCTTCAACCAAGGAGAGCAAGCGCGCGAAGGAAGAAGAAGGCAAAGCAGCCGCCGTCTCCATCTCCTCGGCGCCGAAGGTGAGGCCACGTGGCTCCCCGTCGTTCGAAGACCAGGTTCTCCGGAACCCACGGCCTCGCCCGTCCTCGTTCGTCTAGTCGGATAACACCGCCGGAGGCGGCACCAGCGGAGGACCACGGAGGCCTCGTAGTCGGCAAGGGACCTCCATCAAGGCACCCGCGGCTCTCGAGCATGCTACCCGACCCGCCTCCACGAGCCCCAAATGTACCGTACGGTGGTGATGGCGGTTCGGCCGCGACCACCGTCGGCGCCAGCGAAAGGACCCTCGCGGCAAGCCCCATCCAATCTTTACGGCGGTGCGACGCGCGCAACACCCCGGCCTTTCCCCACGGCGACAGGAGGTTCGAACGACAGAGCCTCGCCCCGAATGCCCGCGGCGAGCCGGTTTCGGTGGATCTCCAATCGTCGAGCTCGTGTTACTCCTCGCCACTCCTCGGCCGTGGCCACGGACGCGGACTTCTCCGCGGACCATGGTGGTGGCGCCGACGGCGAGGCGCGATGGCGCGGGAGGCTTCCGAAGGACCGTCGCCGGCAGCCGTGGTCGCACGGGGCTTCCGAGCATGTCCACGTGGTCGCGACCGCCCAAAGCCCCGTCAACCGCGGTCGAGAAGGCGATCGTCGCGAAGCTCCTCTATCGAAAACCGCAAGCGCCCGCCGCGCACCTCGCACCCCTCCGGCGATGACGGACGGGGACGGCGAGATCGCGCGAGGACTTTCGCGACGACGGCCATGACCGGGAGGTCCGTCGTGCGTGCCCCTCGGCGAGACAAATACAGCGTAGCTTCCCCTCCGATCGAGCTCCCGGAGAAGACCGGAGTAAAAAAAAAAGGGGGAAAGATGCGGCGGTGCGCACGAGCATTCCACCACGATCGGAAGCCGGCCGCCAGCTCCACGGCTTGGTCTCCACCGTCGCAAGCCGCTTCTTCAAGCCGACAAGATCGCCGGAGGGCCGTCTCGACTCAACCGAGTCGACTCGCACCAAGCCCAAGAGGCGTTCGACACAAAATAAATTTAAATAAAATTGAAATGCGAAATGCTGAATTAAATAAAGGGCGAGCCAAAAATTTTCGACCACCCCAGACGGCGAACTTCGGGGTACGTCCCGCCAGTCGCTCCTGGACGTAGGCGCGGGCTAACCCCCGTTGCAGACGGTTCCTTCCCCCGGTGCGATAAGTCTAAAAAGATTTCGTCGTATTGGAGGTGATCCCACTCGATCGAGGACCGGCCGGCATACTGCCGAAATGCCGACTTTTCCTCTGATCTTATGGGAACGCGCGCCGGGGGAGGATAAATTCTCAAACCTTGGACGTAGACACGACATGATGTAACTCAACTTGAAATGAAATAAAGATAGTTCAAATGCCGACATGTGATGTTCAATTGGGCACCGATGTTAGCTCGACAGATCGGATGGGATGCGAATTCAAATTAAATAAATAAGATAAAATAAAATCAATCAAAAATGTTTCATTAAATATGAAAGTGTAAAAAGCAGATTTTAAACAATCGAAAGATCAATCTAAAACATACTTAACCATTGAAATTAAATTTCTTAATCAAATGATAATTAAATAACATCAAAGAAAATTAAAATAAACAATCTCCAATGCATTAAAATTCATCAAAATTCACTAAAACAATCCTCGAACACCAAAAATCAGATTGTAAAAATTAAATAAAATTGAAAGAACTAAATCAAAAAATCCTTAAACAACTTAATCAAAGTCTTAAGTCAATTAAAATACATTGAACGTGCTTAAACCAACGTTGTAACATAAGTAGCACATGAAATTAAATAATTTCAACCCAAATGGTGATCTAAATCTCAAATCATAGCACACTTAATTCATTTAATCAAACTGTAAACTCAAAACAAAATCATAATCAAATCGAAATTCAACAAAACAAATAAATCAAACTCAACCCATTAATTCAAAACGTTAATGGAGGGATCAAATTAAAAATAAACAACTTGAAAAATCAAATCTAAATCAATTGGAAAAATCACGTCTTAATCAAATAAAATCAACGTCAACCAAACGTAACGCAACGTGTTCGCATCTCATCGGGCCCGCAAGGCTTACGGCCCTCTAGTTTATTATTTTGTATGGATGTGCACTCTCTACCAAACGGATTGCTATGGCGGCGTTAATCGGTGCGCGTTCGAGTACTTGCTCGATGTAAGTTAACGCCGGGTATTCGCACCATCCGGCGGAGAGGGGTCAAAATCAAATTTTCAAAGAACCCGAACCTCGGTTCTAATAATTTTAAATGTATCGTCGGACTATTTAATACATTTATAGGTTAATACCTATTTTCCTAAGTAGTCCAAAGGAGATGCAAAAATGATTTTGAAAATTAAAAATGAAAAGAGTAAAGACGAGGTTCTCACAGAGAGAAATTGCACTATTTGAATGCTTGAGAGGTTTTAGAGTGAGAAGAGAGCTGAGAGTGAGTGGGGGAGATGTGAGGGTAAGAGGAGGCCCATTGGGGAACTTTGAAACATGTAGGATCGGATTAGCCGATCTTGACTTGGATTCTGTCAGTCTTTGACCCTTTTAAGGATCGACACTACAAGGCAGAATTTTTAACCAAATTCCCATCAGGACCTGCTGATTCTTCTAGCAACAGGTATTTGGGCTTCCATTATAAGGGCCAATAACCTCCTTTCTTCTCCACCTCTCTCGAGAGCTTCTTATCTCTTTCAACTTTCTTTCTCTTTCTCTCGCTCTAGGGTCATCTTTAGAGAGATGAGCATGCGTGTCTTTCACTTGACTTACTTGTGGACACCTACTAGTCAGCTGATTGAACAATCCAATAGTCTCCTGTAAGTTAATAAAAATCAAAGGGGAAAAGATGAGAGTTAGTTTGGATAGAGTAATATTATCTCAAAGTATTTAATTTAAATATCTTGGTTTAATTATCCAAATATAGATAATGTGATGAAAGCATGATGAATGAAGTGACTACAGGTGTCTTATATGATTGTAAAATCTTACTAAATTTGATTTGTTAAGATGGATATGCGGTCATACCATATTAGATAGAATATGTAATGAATATATTAAAAAATATAATAGTAGCAATTGTAGATGGAAAGAAAGAAGATTGATATAGTTTAGACATATTAAATGTAGATCTAAAAAGTTTTAGAAAAATATCAGAATATTAGAAACAAAGAAAGGTCAAGCTAGACCTAAGTTAACTTAGTGGGAGTTTGGGGGGGGAGGGGGGTAATTCAATATGATTTGAATAATTTCAATGTATGTGAAGAAATAACTCAAAATTAATTAATATTGGCTGATCTGAACTTCGATTCTTGATACTTCCTTCTTGGTTGCCATAGCCTTGAAAGATACTGGAAGAAATTGAGAGTGGGCATGGCTTGGTTCGTTTTTGCCCAAACTGACTCGTAAAATGAATCAGAAGTAAACTGGTTCAGTTCCATTATAAATCCTTCAGAGATTAATAAACTATACGTAACTTTTTAAAACTCTCAAACAGGGGATTGGTTTTTCCTTTTCATTTGTTTTGAAGTCACTCTCAAAGGCCTGAACAGAACAGGATCAAACTGAGTACAGTTCAGCTATTTTGGTTGTTTTGGACCAAAAAGTGAACAGCCCAAGAGAAATAGGAGAAGCCTGAAGGTCATGGAATCATACAATAGTCCGTTTCACATGTCGTTTATCTTGTTTTGCCTTAATTTCTTAAGGTTCACAGATATCTAATGTCGAACTTATTAGGATGTAATTTCAGTATGACTTGTTAATTTTTCACAGTTCTTTTATGACAAGAATTGTCTGATGTGCAGGTTCCGTTTGCGGTTATTGTGGGCTGGATAATGGGTCATCCAATGGACCTAAACTTTCAACTGTTTGAAACAGCAGCACTATTCATCACAGTATTGATTGTAACCGTTCTTTTGCAGGTTTGTGCCACTAAATTCGATGCTGGTGCATATTTTTATCTGGAAAACTGCTAACAGGTTTTATATGCTTTGAAGTCCTTATATGGTGCATAGGCATTGTTAAAGGTACATAAGGGGAAATGGCTTTAAATGTTTGACATTTTGGATGGTGGGTAAAACAACTGAGGCAAAAGGTAGCTAAGATTTCATGTAATTAACCATGCACTATGGCAAAGACACAGATATCTTCCTTGGCAAGTGATGGTCCAACGAACCTGGGATTAGCTGCTTTCAAAGTGGATTAATAGATATTTTCTAATGTTGATCCCATTATAAAAAATAATGTTGTCACTAGGTTTTACTTTGATGGAATGAAGCAAAAGATACTCCAAATCATAAATCAATCGAGTCCAGACTAAATCTTTCAACTTCATTCATTTAAATCAAATTACAAAATTCATCAAGATCTGGTAGGTTTGTTCTTATGTCCTGATCCAAATTTACAATTTGTTGTCTGGACCTCAAATGGTTGATGCCCAAAAATTGTTTAAGGAAAGTGTTTCTGCTAGTGTAAAAATTGATCTTGACACACAATGAATATTGAACAATTTATGAATATGATAATATATATGTCCCCAACCGCGCCAAAAAGATACCTCTTATGTAACATGGGAACATTTATAGAACACATCAACTAAGTTAATTATCTGCTCTAAAGATACTATTTATGTAAGTTTGTACTTAGTAGATGAAATGATAATTTTCTTGGAAGAATGCAGTTCTTTATGATTGCTATTTCTTCCTAAGTTTCATGATTTTATCCTTAAATTGATATTTCTATACAACTCAACTCAACTCAAGCTTTAGTTCCAAATTATTTATGGTTGCCCATATGGATTCTCTTTCTCCACTCATGTCAATTTTGAGTTACATTTTTAGATATATTTAAATCATCTAAATCATATTGAATTACCCTCCTCTAAGTTAACCTTGGTTTACCATGTCATTTTTGTTTTTTGTTATTTTAATATTTTTTATTTTTTTCAACTGGAACCTCCTTAGCCTTACGTTTAATATGTCTAAACCATCTCAATCTCCCATCTTTCAATTTGTCTATGTTATCAGAGGCTATCGCCTCGGCCACCTAGGCACTAAGGCGAGGCAAGGTTTCAACACCTCGCCTAGCTTGTGACCGCCTTAGGCAGTTGCCTTTTTCGCCTCGACCGCATAAACTACCTCAAATGCATATACTTTTATTTTTTTTAAAAAAAAATTTAATTTATTTTTGGGTTTGTTGTTTAGTTCAACTTAAGACCATATCTTATATATTGTATTTTCTTTCTTTTTAAATCAACGAAATAGTGATCTTGTGTCACAATCAAAAAAATAAATAAATAAAACTTAAGATCAAAAAAGGCAAAGACTTGAGAATTATTGTTACTTCTATGTTATGTTAGAATTATTTATGTACTTCCATGCATGTTTTAGAATTATTGTTCAATTGTTGTCACTTGACATATTAATATATTTTAATTGTTATTTCAAATTTTAATATCGTAGAAAAGGGTACATCTTTCCTACATTTTTGATGTATTTTCTACATTTTTTGATATATTTATTATTTTCTTAGATATATTTCTTGTATTTTTAAATATATTTTTGTTTTTTTAAATGTACCTCTAGTATTCTATAAGTATCTTTTACTTTTTTAAAAGTATTTCATACTTTTTTACATGTATTTCCAATCTTTTTAAAGGTATGTCTTTCTTTTTATTTCACTTTCAAATATTGTATAAGGCATAAAAATATATAATAAAAAATAAAAAATGTCATCTCAGGTGCCTGAGGCTCCCACCTCAAGCACCTAAGGCGAGGCGAGGCCTTCCTCGCCTCGGTTGCCTCGCATCTCTGACTACTCTTATATTTTCTCTAATATATTTATGTCTTATTTTATCTAATCTAGTAAGATGACTTATCTATCTTAGCATTCTCATTTTAACAACACTTAAAGATAAACTAAAATGCTTTTGCAAAATGCACGTTTCATATATAGTATAAATCAACTTTGCATACGTATATGATGGTGAATTTTCATATGGCCGGCCATATCTACATTACATTTTACTTTCATACCCGTTTGGGTTGAAATTTTCTTCAAAACATTAGTTTTAGAAATGTTGCTCATAGGTCAACCGTAATTTACATGTATAGAGTTATATTATATGTATATGCATAGATATGTATGTTCATAGAAAGGTTATTTGGTTTTAGAATCACCAAAATAAAATAAAAATATAAAAGGTCCTATATCTGGTTATCTAATTATCATAAGCATCTATGATATTATGTTTCAATCACTACAATTTCATGATGCTTTAGTTTTTAACATTACCAGAGTTAATGTATGGATTAAATTAAGCATATACATAAAATGAAAAAGAAAATCACCTCTATATTGCACTCACACACTCTCTTTGCCCCCTCCCTACACACTGCGCTCCTGATTTCTTGTGCCAGTTGTTGGAAGGAACAGCCAAAATATCCAATGCTCCTAAGATATAATGAAAGGATGTGCCATGATATGACTTGCATCATTTTAGCATAAATCATAGATCGTAAAATCAGATGATTCCGAGATCGGATCAAGGAGAGGAATTTGATTCTTCCTCAAGATCCTAGCCAAATCTACCGGATCGGCCAATTCGGATCAAAATTGTGCGATTCCAATGGACAAAAAAAAACATTGAATCGGACCCAAATCAGGTCTTACTCAACCCTCCCCCCAATGCCCTATCCTGATTTCCTCCCTACCCTTTTAGAAGCACCACTGAAGAAGTATTGCCATTGCCGGAGACCCTTGCCACCTTGGAGACCTCTGTTGCAGCTACCAGTCCAAACTGCCAACCCCTTAATTACCTTGGAGACCTCTGCCACCCTGGAGAACCCAACCAACTGCCACCACCTGTCCAAACAGCTGCCACCGACATAGGAACCACCCTAGATACCTCTGCTGCCGGATCTCCACCACTTCCAGTGGTGATTTTTGGTGTTTTCCAATGCTGCCGCTGCTGGAAACCTTTCTGCTGCCACCAGTTCACCATGCTACCGCCATTGGATAACTCTATCATCACCAGAGAACTCCGTGCTGACCAAAACCACCACCTCTAATGATGGTTTTTGGGAGCTTTTTAATGCCGCTGCTGAAGAATGCTGTGCTGTCGAAGAGGTGATATTTGCCACATTACTGACTGGTTTTCAATATAAAATTGACCGATTCCTATTTTGATCTAGTGGAGACAGTTCATATCTACTTGATTCGGGTGCAGATCTGTTGGACCCAAACTCGGATCTACTTGATCTGCACTTAGATTTGTTGGATCCAGTTTGAGTTTACTGGATCCACACTTGGATCTGCTATCAGATCGAGATCAACTAGATTATGCCCAATTTGATGACACTAAATTTTACACTAATATTTTATTTAATATGTTGTGCTTGCAATGACAACATGATGTTGCTGGATCCCATGATATTGGGTGGGATCATAGGTTTATAGTAGATGTGATGTGACAAAAATAATGTTTGTAAGTGATGTGGAAAACAGATGAATGAAGATATTTTCTACCTCAAACAACATGTAGGTGGGATCTGTCGAAATATAAAAAATATGATAAAGTCGACAAAACTACGAGAAAAGATGAAAGCCTACATTAATAGGAATAGCATATCAAAGAAAAATAAAGATTGAGTAGCAGAGAGAGTTACATTATGAGCAATTAGGATGTAGAGATATTGGTTTAATGGCCGAGATGAGGAAGAAAGAAAAAAACAAAGAAACAAATAGAAGGTATTTCATGTAGTTTAAATGATGAAGATAATGCACAAATGAAGGCAATAATGCATGAAAGTGAAATTTCTTGGAAAGAAGATGAAGAAAGAAGAAATGGGGCATGAAGATCTCAGACTATGCATTCATCTGTTGAGCGTTCTCAACCTAAACAATCTGGAGCTGGGAGTTCAGTTTTGTTAGTCACAGTTGATTCGACCTATTACCTATAGATGAGTCAATGTTTAGAAGACAAAATATTGACCAACAAATAAGGCAAGCATTCAAAAGAGTCAAATATACTACCTCAATTGAAAAACATACAACAAAATATATTTGCAAATAGTTTTTACATGTAGATTGATCATTTACAACTCTTAACTCTTTTTATCATTTATTTTACAATTATATATAGGATGAGCATTGGTGTTTATTCTGATCCTGACTTAAGATATTCATTTGACAAAGTAAGTCATACTAAATTTAGGTTGATTTATTTTATGATTTATAATATATGTGCATTGCAAGACTTATGTTGTTTATGTGCTTTTTCTCTTATTCGGTGAAGCTGAGTGATGGTTACAAATAAACACTATAAGTGGATGGATTTCATTAGCTACTATTGCTATTTGGATATTGAGTCAAAGCACAAATTCTTCTCAATGAAAGAGAAACTAGAGCACATTCAATCTTATCCATACAAAAGAGCAAAAATAGGTTGTCACTTGTCAAACTAAAGAAGTTAGTGTTTTGTCACTACAATATGTGATTGAGGATTACATGTATAAAAGAGATCCGAACATAAATTTTCAAAAGTTAGTGGTGAATCATATCAAGAGTAGAAATAACATATAAAACAGAAGAAGAACCAATTAGTGTTGACTTGGAATTCCTATTCCAAGAGAAACATCCACTGGCAACTTGGTGGAAGAAACGAATAAGAGATCACCTCTAGAGATCGACCTAGATGATCGTGCCTAGGCCAAAGAGAAACTTGACAATGTACATGTTGTAGATCAAGAAGTTCAACAATGAATGCAGCCTACATTTGTTTCAGATCTAGATCCTTCACAAGAGAAAGGTAAACAAAAGATAAAACACAGTACCATCACTTTCTAAAAGTTTGAAAAAAAGTGTACCAACGTAGTATTGGGACTGGTGAAGAAGAAGAAGAAGAAGGGAAAGAAGAAATTACTAAGAGAAGAAGATTAGAAGCCAGGAAAAAGACATTTAAGTCAAAGTAACAATACTCAAGCATATTCTTCTCCAAGTAGTGAATCGGATACAATTATCGAGCCACCATGACATAGAGGTTGAGGTGTAGGTGTAGGTGGAGAAGGTTAACTTAGACCAAAAGAACATGATTTGGCGCAATGGCAATATTTTAGTGGTCATCATCATTGGGTAGAATTGAGGTTTTATGATGATTATACATGATATTCTCATCCAAATCTATTTTCAATTCAGACATATTCCACCTACGCATTTACCAAACGTACATATAGAGTTTACATAAATGATCTAATTGCTATTTGGATGTAGATATGGGCCCATTATGACATCATTAATAGTGGATAAAGGGGTAATATGATAGTTATCATTGTTTTTGATAATCACAAGGTAATATTTGCATATCATCTGTACCACGTAAATTTATTGAAGCATAAATTTGTTGGTTCATATTTGTTTATTCATATTCTTATCATTCAAATTGATATTTGAGTGCTTTGATGATTACATTTTTTTTCTCATTTTTTCTCATTATTGCAAAAAAATGCGATCCGTGCCTATTTTGGATCAGATTCCTTTTTTGTGGATCAGCGAATCCAATCCAGATTAGGATCGGAATTGGACCTGGCTAATCCTTGATCCAATTCTGATCCCGTCATGCTTGGCATAAATAGTACAGTTCACTGGTTCACAATACAGTGCATTGTTTATGCTGTGTAGTGTGTCAGTAACATAGTGTTCACTTTATGTTTTGCACAAGATATCTACACATCGATGCTGCTTGTGTTTTGGTTTTCTGTATTGGTTAGTATTTTGGGTAACTGCATTGGATTATGCACTATGGCATGGAATGTACAGAGAGCACTTCACTTTCTTTATATAAAAATATTGTCCAAATGAAAATTTGATGATTTTTTGATGGGCAACATTAAAGTAGCTCATTGGGAATTCAACTGCTCCCTCCAAGACACCGTTTACAGGAACATACGATGCAGACCAGGATTAGCAGATCTTGTATTAGTATCATCACCAGTCTATCCAAACTGGAGGAGGCCATTCCTGGTTTGAGTTTGAGCTTTAGCAAGGATCTTACCTGGGTCGTCATGTCCAGGATGGAACCAGGCTGATCTGGTTGAACAGGCTGAGCCTGGATTGGCCAATCCTGAGCACATCAGTCAATCAATCAATCCTAGTTTGGAACCGCCGATTCAATGATTCCAGCCTTAACCTGATTGAGTTGGATAAGTCTCAACTGAGTCAGGCTTAGTCATGGTTGAGTTGACCAAGTTGAGCTAAGATTGCCCAGCTACTCCTGGACTTCCAGTGGATTGACCAATCCAGCCAATATGATCCCCTATCCGATCTAGCAGCCATTCACAGCCTGGAATTCCTTGTTCCAAAGATCATTGTAGGCAATCTCTGAGGTCCTCCCAAGCATGGCAAAGAACTGAGGGAGATGGGATTTTATGCCATATCTAGGAGAAGGTTGAAGATAGTGGAGTTAGGATGTTGGAGGCAGATGGTCTACGACAAGAAAGGAGAAAAGGGAAGAGGTCTAGGCATTTTCCCGCAAGGGCAGTGGAGAAGTGCCACCTTGCATTGGAAGTGGTAGCAGAGG
Organism: Cryptocoryne crispatula var. balansae; assembly: GCA_036172225.1. NCBI lineage: Eukaryota > Viridiplantae > Streptophyta > Magnoliopsida > Alismatales > Araceae > Cryptocoryne > Cryptocoryne crispatula. The sequence goes on from CM069933.1 coordinate 4,340,332, forward strand.
TTGTTAATAGCATAAGGGGCTTAAGCGGTGCCTATGTGTCAATACACGCTCACGGACAAGGCATACATCTCTTTTATGGGTGACCATAAAGTGATCAAGGTGCTCGTTTAAGCATTTAACGCGATTGCATGAACATCCAAGGTGACCACGGTGCCCACTTTAGGGTCCGTTTGGGAACTAAGAAGTACTTCGTTGGGAAGGATCTTCAACGAGAAGGGACTTCATAAAAAAGTACTTCTATACTAAGGGTGCGTTTGGGAACTCATCGGAAGCACTTTTTTTTCACTTCTCTTTCGTTAAAAAGTGCTTCTTATTTTAATTAGGGTGTTTGGATACATAATAATATTTACTTCTTCTTTCCATTGAAGGCAGAAGTAAGGAGGAGTTTTTTTCTCCTTCTGACTTCACAAAATCTCCTCCCGACCACCACTCAGCCAGCATGAACCCCCCCCCGGCGGCTAGTCTCCTACGTGACCTCTCCCCTCCGGTGCGCACAAGCCCCCTCCCGCTGCCATCCGCCCCCCCTCCCCCCGCGCGGCCGGGCGGCATCCGGAGTCCCCCCCGCCCTGCAGCCGGAGTCGCACCCCCCCCCGCGCGGCGTCCCCCTCCGCAGCCGGAGTCCCCCCCCCCGCCCCCGCAGACGCCTCCGCGCCTCCCCCCGCGCGGCCGGGCGGCATCCCGAGTCCCCCCTTCCCCGCCCTGCAGCCGGAGTCGCCCCCCCCCCCCCGCGCGGCGTCCCCCCTCCGCAGCCGGAGTCCCCCCCCCGCCCCCGCGGACGCCTCCGCGCCTCCCCGCGCGGCCGGGCGGCATCCCGAGTCCCCCCCTCGGCCGGGTCCCCCCCCCCCGCGTCCCCCCACACAGCCCGGAGTTCGAGCGGCATCCGCCTTTGGGCATTCAAACAAACGTGTTCGAGGCGTTCGCCTTCTGGGGCGTCATTGCAAGAAGTAGCCGAGGAGGAAGAGCACGAAGAAGAAGGGGAGGGTGCCGTAGATGAGGCTGGCCTTCTGCCCGGACGTGAGCGAGTTGCCGCCCAGCCCGAACTGCTGGTTCTGAGCGAACCCCGCGATCTCCACGCTCCTGCTTACGAAGAAGGACTGCGCGGCCCCGCAGGTGGGGCACCGCCAATCCTCGGGCAACTTCTCGAAGCTCAACCCGGGCGGGATGGGGTAGGACGGATCTCCGGTGGCCTGGTCGTAGCGGTAGCCACAGGATCTGCACTCGTAAATCCCCGTGTTCAGCACCGCGAACCGCTCCTTGAGCCGGCGCTTACCGAAGTTCCCCTCCCCGGCATCCTCCTCCGGCCGGGGCTCCTCGGCTGCCGGTGCCTCGGCTGGGGACTCGTCTGCTTCTGATTGGGGGACTCTTCACTGTTGGGGAGGGGGCTGGTCCTCCTTGGAGACGTCGAGAGATGCGCGGACGGTGGAATGACGGAGGAGAGGCAGCCCCGGGCGGGGGACTGTGGGGCAAGGGAGATGGGTTCTACGGGGTCTGGCATGGAGAGGGGAAGGTGGCTGGAGATGGAAGGAGAGGTTGGATCTTGCTGTCGCTAAAGCTGCCATCTTGCTCTCTTTCTCTCTCCTCCTAGTTTGTTCTACTGCAATCGCTTATCGGTTGCTGCCACCGCTTTGTCTTCGCGCCTCCCCCCGCGCGGCGTCCCCCCCTCCGCGCCTCCGCCCGCCGTCGTCCGCCGTCCACGACGACACCCCCGCCATGCGCTTCTATATTTTGATCACAAAATATAACCAAACAACTTTCACTTTTATAAATAAGAATACCTTCTATTTGAAATGACTTCTAACTAGAAGTGCTTCTATCGAAAGCACTTCGACTAATTTGCCAAACGGACCCTAAAAAAGTGAAAGTTATTTGAGACTATTTTTTCTTGTAATAAGTACTTATATAATAATAAAAAATTATATTTCATACGAAATATTTTTAAAATACTAAAATATTAATAAAATAAAAATATATAGTATATATCTAGACATAATTTTAATATTCCAATATATGATTTTATTTTACTAGAAAATATTTTTATTACAACATAATAATATATTTAATAATAAATCAATATATAAAATATGAATGAAAAAATAAATTAAATATTTGTATACAATAATGTATAAAATTTAAAATTATTTATTATATTTTTGTATCATATCTCTTTAATTTTTTCCTATCATATTTAATGTCATATTTTTAAATAAAATAAATTATAAAAAATTACTAGCTAATTTTGTTCCAGTCGTATACGATTATTTATTATTTTTTAGAGAATTTATTTATTAAACTATTTTCTTGAATTAATTAATGTTATGTTGATTGTGGATGAGAGTTGGACGCAGGCAATTGAGGAGGCGGCCCATCACGTTGCAAACAAGTTCCACCATTATCGGACGTGAACAGTTACGCGGAGGAGCTTCTTAAAATGCCGGAGTAAAAGGTGCTGTTTGGTATGGGGATAACTTGGGGATAAACCTGGGTTATCTCCAAAATTTTGAGGATAACCCAGGTTTATCCCCAAACTTTCATGCTACCAAACATGCCCTTAGTGTCTAGGTCAATTCCCACTTTAGGCCAACTCCTCAACAGTTGCCATCCCACTGCATGCTCACACAGGTCATCGATGAGGGAGAGATCATCACTTGTTTATTATTACCAGTATCAGCACCCACTACATCGTTATTGGTATTGGTAAGGAAAGTGAAGCAGTTGGAAGACACTTGCTACCATAACCAGGATTAAGTAAACTTTTACCCCCATTTCATCAATTTACTTCGTCTTTCAACTTCATTGCAGCTTTGATGATGTTTCATTACAGTTTCACTTGTCTATGACATATTCCTGTCTATATCATAGTAATGTTATCTGCCAGGATATTTGACATAGAACTAGATGATATCAAGTTTTAGTAGATACTTTTATGCCATTGAAATGCAGGAGGGAACTTCCAACTATTCGAAAGGGATGCTGCTGGTTCTTTGCTACACTGTCGTTGCTGCCAGTTTCTATGTACACGTAGATGCAACGTCCACTAAGCAGGGATTCTTTTGATGAGTTTTATCGGTACATTTTTTTATTACTTCTATGATATATAGTCATAAATTGAAGCTGAGGCCTTTGTCGGTAGAATAACATTTTCTTTGAATATCAAACCCTGCGTTGTGATTTGGGTTGATTAGTTGAAAATAATAAGTCAATTATTGATCTCATTTTTGTTTACTCCATGTTGACATCTTATTGAGGGCAAAGGACACTTCCATGGCTGGTTTCACATCCCATAATGTATTTAATTAATGATAATGTTAATGTTTTCATAAACAGATGAGTGTACCTAGGAAGCATTTTGTTGAGAGTACGGTGGAGGATTCTATACTATCAAGCTCCATGCTAATACTAGATTTTCTTGTCTCGAGAGAAAATCAGTAGTAGCATTTTTTGTGTCATCCTTGCACATTTAAACAGTTACGAAGTCGTCCTAGTTTCCATGAAGAAATGAAATATGTGGTACCTCATTAAAATTATTCTCGATCAAAACCAAGCTCAGTGATATCTTATCATGCTCTTGGAGTTTCTTTAACCGATCTAACATAACCAAGGCCAAGGTAGGTGGGGTCGGAATTGGGAGCGGGTTTGTTGGGCCCAAACCAACCAGAGTTGGTCATAGTCAGAACACGTGTTGGGATCCACGTCAACGGGGTCGGAAAAAAATAATTTTAAAACATTCACCGGGTCAAAGTTTGGGGTCTAGACCAGGTGGTTGGCCCAAAAACAATCGGGTCAGGCCTGGGTCCAACCCGACTAAGGTGGTTGTTCTAGTGATCAGTCACCTGCATTACAAGTCACTTTTGGACATCCGTTTGAAATAACTTCCTCTTGTAGAATATAAAAAATAAATAAATCTGTATCTGGATAGCTGCTCGACGAATATGCTCTTATTTTGATTTTTACGGTACCAACTAATATATCTTTTGAACCATCCAAATCAAAATATTTTTTATAATTTTCTAAAATCAGAATTAGGATAAGGTAATTTCAATTTTATTTTTTTATTTTGATTAATTGTTAGTATTTGTCTAAAAAATAAAAATATAATAAAAATAAAACTAACTAAGTTATAAAAATGTGAAATATAAAATCACAAGAAGGATAAAATTACAATTTCAAAACGACTGGATCAATATTTTTTAATCGTATGTGATTTATTAACTTTATATCGCCCAACATTTATCTAATTTCGCATGTGAACAAATTTTGATCTACTATATTTTTTACATTACAGATTTAAAAATAAATAACCTGGCTTTTTATGACTCAGGTATGTTTATTTTGCTTCTAACTAATTGTTTGGTTCAACTATATGACGATCTATATATATTTTATGGAGACCAACATCCGGAAGCTGTTACCGTTTGGTTTCGAAATGACGTTCACATAGAAAGAAATCCAAAAAAAAAATTTTTGGAGTAAACAACAGAGGATCCTATCTATATGTTCTTATAAAATCTATCTATATGTTCTTATAAATGTCAGAGATTTTTAATGATTATTGTCTTTTCATAGCTCCAACTGTGGTCAACCCTAGCTAGTGATTCATGTAATTTTAATAGGACTAGGTAGGCATTAATTAGCACAGAATTTTATGGCTAAAATTTTAAATCTAAGGCTCTGTTTGGTAACACTATTTGACACATCTATCACTATCAATTTTAAAATTAATATTCCTAGTAATCACTAAGAAGTGTTTGGTTAGTAATATCAATTTTGAAATTGGTAGTGAAAACAAAGCACATTATGCAATACAAGTGTCAACTTGTATCAATTTTGATATTGATACTCCAACTTCTAAAATTATCAATATCAATATTTATATAGTATCAAATTTAAAACTCTAACCAAACGGGCCATAAGCATTTGTATGGTGGACAAATAATTAATTAAGCTTGAATACTTGCATTAGTACAATTTCAACGTAAACTTAAATAAATAGATTTGTGAATATTAATAATATGATGAAATGCAGAGGCATTTTCTACTTAATGCCCTGTTTGGTAACACTACTGGGTATCTTTATCACGGTCAATTTTAAGATTGATATTGATAAGAGTCATTAATAGGTGTTTGACTAATTATATTAATTTTAAAATTTATAGTGCAAACAATACATATTACATAATACAAGTGTCAATATTACTTTTGATATTGATACTCCAACATTTAAAAATATTGATATCAATATTGATATAGTATCAAAAATGAAACTCTAACCAAACATGGCATAAACGTGCTTATGCTTGCACCAGGTAATGTAAGCTATATTACGCCATGTTTGGTAACACTAATAGGTACCTCTATCACTCTCAATTTTAAAATTGATATTGATAAGATCCATTAAGAGGTGTTTGGTTAATTGTATCAATTTTAAAATTTGTAGTGCAAACAAAGCATATTATGTAATACAAGTGTCCACTTGTATTACTTTTGATATTGATACTCCAACATTTGAAAATATTAATATCAATATTGATATAATACCAAAAATGAAACTCTAACCAAACATGGCATTAGATATAACTATTGTTTTTACTTTATATTTCTCTTGCATGGATATCATGAGCCTGGCAGAAGACACTACTTTTAAGGACTAAAAAAGAAAATAAAACAAAATCCTACTCCTAATTTAACTATTTTGGTAAATTTGATTTGACTTAATGAGATGTCTAATGGCCTGTTTGTTTAGAGTATCAAAAATGATACTATATTAATATTGATATTGATATTTTTAAAAGATAGAGTATCAATATCAAAATTGATACAAGTTGACACTTGTATTACATAACATGTGTTATTTGCGCTATAAATTTCGAAACTGATACTATTAGTCAAACACTTCAAGACAATTACCATCAATATTAATTTTAAAATTGATAGTGATAGAGGTGTCAAATAGTGTTACCAAACGGGCCATTATATTTCTCTTGCATGGATATCATGAGCCTGGCAGAAGACACTATTTTTAAGGACTAAAAAAGAAAATAAAACAAAATCCTACTCCTAATTTAACTATTTTGGTAAATTTGATTTGACTTAATGAGATGTCTAAATTCTTAATTTCTATCTCTAATCTCGCAACACAAAATCTTGTGTTGATTTGACTTAGTTATCCACTCTTGAAAATAAAAATTTTATAACGAAATACTTAAAATCAAGTGGTTTATCAATTTAATCTGCAATTGATTCAGATATTAGATATTGATTAATGGCCCGTTTGGTTAGAGTTTCAAATTTGATACTATATCAATATTGATATTGATAATTTTAGAGGTTGGAGTATCAATATCAAAATTGATACAAGTTGACACTTGTATTACATGACATGTGTTGTTTGCTCTACAAATTTCAAAATTAATATTATTAGTCAAACACCTCAAAGTGATTATCATCAATATCAATTTTAAAATTAATAGTGATAGAGATGTCTAATAGTGTTGCCAAACAGGGCATTAGGTATCCACTCTTGAAAATAAAAATTTTATAATGAAATACTTAAAATCAAGTGGTTTACCAATTTAATCTGCAATTGATTCAGATATTAGATATTGATTAAGGCAAAACAAACTAGTCCACAACTATACTAATTAATCATTCCCTAGCTATGCTGGTCAACGAAGCTGTTTTTTTTCATCATACAAGTATACAACCCTCTTCTTGACCTACGCTATATCGCTGGGCCGCCATGCAGAGTCTCAATACCCAACTTGTTCGGAATAAAATTCAAATCCTAAATTATAACTATCTTGAAGTTGACAATATAATATAAAATAATTTATGATAACAAAATTATATCACTCTCTCTTTTGAAAAGAAAAAAACTATCTTCCGAGATCTAGAGATGACTAAAATATTTTTTAGTATATATTAATTAAGAACAATAACTTTTTGAATAATAATAATGAGTTTAAATAAGATCTTTATATGACAACACTTTAAGTTTTAATGAGACATATCTACCAACAAACAAATATTATGACACATGAGTGAGATATAAAAAAATAAAAATTTATTTAAAAAATAGGTAATACAATTGTTTAGCTTGTTTTTATTCATTATTGTCAATTATTACTAATAGTTATTGTATATTTAATATTTTGTAGGACATTCACTAGAGGAAACATATCAGTGTGTGCCTTCACAAATTGAACCGGATCAATGCCATCATATTTGTGACTTACAAGCACAAAATGACCATAAGATAAAAAATTTCTTTTCTTTAAGTATGATGTTCTTGTATTTTTTAAAATCTTATAAATTTTATTGTAGGCACAATAAAGATAGTAGAGATCACCTATCTGTCTTATAGAAAATGAAAGACTAGAATTCATTAATTGTGAAGAGATTTTGTAACTATTTATTAATTGATGTTAATTTATTGTTGAGTTAACATGTATTAAACTAAAGTTTAAATTATAATATCAAGGGAAGGTCATTCTCTTACACGTCTAAAGATCTTCCAGATATTTCAGACTCACAAATAGCCTGAAGAAATCATTTTCTAGAACAATGAAGAAAATTGTGAGTTGATGGTAATTTGTTTCCTAATATTAACTTGCTTTTTTAAATTATAATGTTAAATAAAAATTTTGTAGTATATCTTTTTCAAGATAATATGACATAGTTCATAACTATTCCAATCGGATGTTGTTGGGTATCATCATCATTTAATCCCAAAAATATTTATTATCAGTGTCATAGGTAAAGATAGACCTAGATGGGCCCATGGGCCCAATGTGCAGGGTGAGGACATACTCGCACCACTTGATAAGGTGAAATCAATTCATGTGTTTCTACAAGTTCCACAATAAAAAAAGTTGAGAGACTGAAAAAGTAATATGAGATGATTATGTATTTTGAATCTCAGGTTGTCGCTTTGCAACAATAACTATTTGATTAACAAAAGTCATTTGATAACAGATTTGAACAACTAACTCAACAGGTTGGGTTAGCCCAATTGCCAAGACTGGTTGACTTAATGACATTGGTGCCACTTACAGGATAGAGAAAAGAGGATGACTGAGGGGGAGGATGCAGAGGATGAGGAGAGATCTTATAGTGAAAATGATTGACATGTACTATTTTTTATGATGTGTTATTAACTTGGCTGTATATATTTCTAATGATTTGTATGATTGTTACAGATTGTATAAACGGGTCATTGTGAACCCATTTGAAATGTGGTTATAAGTCAGTGTAGATCCATTTTAATTTTTAAAGTTACAGGTGGTGTACAAATTCATATATTCATAGATTTTTTGTCAAAAATAAAATATTTTTTATTTTTAAAATTATTAGAAATAACTTGTAACCATCGCCAAAACAAAAAAAATATTTACAGGTGTGTTTCTACTTCAGTGATGACTCTAAGCTATCACCACTAATAGTTACAATAACATGTAAGATGTTGCTAGTAATAGTTGTGATGAGTTGTAAGTTGTCATCGCTAATATTTGCAATCATCTGTCTAGTCATCGCTTATAGATTTAGTGGCGATGGGTTCTCTCGAAGTTGTCACTAATACCATTGATGACATGTTTATATTGATGGCTTGGCGACTACATTGAAGATGCCACCAATACCTTTTTGCTATGACTTTTGACATTTTGAGGATAGCTTTCTGTCATCATCGTTAACTGTTTTGTTTGTATTGTAGGTTGTTATCATCAATGAACCTATAATTATCATTAAATCAATAAAGGTAATATATAAAATCAAATTTTTAGATGAACTAATTTGAATTAGAAATTTGTGTTTACTTAATGTTCTAATGAAGAATTAGAAATCTGGTTTCGAAATGTTTAAACTGAACTATTATCTTGTGGTTATATAATGTTAGTCTAAATAACTAGAAAACCTGATTTTTATATAATTTGAATTAGAACTATGTTATTATTTTTTATTAAGTGGAATAATTAGAAGTCTCAGTTGATATACCTTGATTTAGACTCATATAGTTAATTATTTAGAAGTATGTTTTTTACATAGTATGATTTGATTTAGAATTGTGTGGCAAATTATTGATAATGTTTGGATTAAAAATCGGGTATTGAATGATATGTTCTAATGTGCAAGCATGTGATGAATGAATGATAAGTTCAGTAATAGAAAAAATATGGTTTTAGAAGTTGAAAGTTGAGTTGGAAAGTTGTGATTAATTAATAATAAGGTCAAAGAAATAAAAATCTGGTTAAATAATATGCTTCGGGACTAGAACCGTGTAATTAATATAAAGTAAAATAGGAATGGGAATTAACATAATCATCTTGTTTTAAAGTTTGTCAATGTCTGGATACACAATGTTTTTAGTTTATCTATATGTTACTCATACATGTATTTAGATATTGTGCAAATAAATTATAAATGCAAGATGTATAATTTCTTTCCGGTTTAAAATAAAATATAATTATATAAATGAATAAGCCCATTAATCACGTGGTAGGTAGCGATAATGTTTCTCTCTTATGCATTGATAATAAATTCTAAAAGAATTGAGGGGATACAAGTTAGAAGCTGATGAGATAGAGTAGGTTATTTAGAAAAGGACATCAATCATAATTTGATATTGTACTTGGATTTGCATGATCCAAGAGAGATCGCATTTCTTTCTTTTAGAATGATTCATAAGAGGTGAAGAAATAAAGAAAATATTGTAGGAGACAGAGACTATGCTTTTAAAGAGATAAGAAGCTATCAAAATAGCTATATAGGGTGGGGGTGGCAGGATTGACTTATGAATGGATTAACTCAATCTTGTTTATCTCAAAAAATAAGGATAAAGTGATGGATAAATCATCTCATCTTACATGAGATATTTTATCTCTAAATTTTTTTTCGAGGGATGACCATCCCATCTAGTATATAGAATGTTTTGCATTACCATTATGTATTATTTATGATATAAATTCCAATTTTGTATCAATAGTCAAATAATATATATATATCAATAATAATTTCAAAAGTAATAATCATATATCATATCAAATATAAGACACAGCTACCCTCTAAACATATCCAAACTCAAACCAAACACAATGGAAATAAAGATAATCATAAGAAGCAACCTATCCCTATCCCCATCAATTTTACCCCTGTAACAAACGGGACCTTCAGGTCGTGTGAATATCCACTTACTACTTAGTGGGATATGTGATTAACAGCTAGTGAGTTGATATAATGCACCATCGATTTTTTTAATTATGCTTCCACAGGTCTAAAGGAGTCTATCTTAGAGAGAGAAGTTGAAGGAGCGTGAGTTGGAGAACTGAACTACAAGATATTAGGAGATAATGATTACCAGTACTTAAGTTGAAGTCATTGCATTTGATAAAGATTATTAAATTTAAATAGAAGTCAATGTAGACGTGTTAATTTGATTTTAGAGTTGTGTTAGATTTAATTGCATTAGTTGTGATGAAGGACAAGTTGGTTAGAGGACTTTATCACAAGGCAGCATAATAGTTGGACGTACTACAAATGTTGCTAATGGCTTGGAGGATGATCCTACTCAGTTGTGGTACATGCAACTAGGCAACATGATTGAATGAGGCATGTTAGATCTAAGGAAGAAAGATATGCTTGATGGACAAACTACTAGTAAGCTAGATTTCTATGAACATTATGTGTTTGACAAACAATACAGGTTTAAGCTTATTATAGTAGTCTATAGAACTAAAGGCATGGTGGATTACATCCACTTTGACTTTGCTCCAATTGCTTTTATTGATGACTACTCAAGAAAGTTTGGATTTTCTTTATTAAGAAAATAAGTGATGTGTTTGTCGCCTTTAAGTAGTGGAAGACATTGGTTGAGCAACAAAAACGAAGATCAAGTACCTCCATACAAACGACAGTGTGGAATTCTGCTCAAAGAAATGTGATGAGTTTTGTAGAAATGAAGGCATAATTTGACATTGCACTGTAGTAGGAACACCACAAAAAAATAGAATTGCAAAATGGATGAATAGGACACTCTTGGAGAGAGCGCAGTGTATGCTTTCTCAAGCTGCCTTATCAAAGACATTCTAGGTAGAAGATGTCAACACTACTTGTTATCTTATAAATAGATCACCATCCATAGCTATTAAGCTGAAGACTCCAAAGGAGGTGTGGTCCAATTCTCTAGCCCATTATTCTAACCTTAGAATTTTTTTTTGTATTATTTATGCTCATGTCACCAGAGACAAGTTGGAGTTGAGGGCAAAGAAGTGCATCTTCATAGGTTATGCACTAGATGTGAAAGGATATTAATTGTAGTGTGCCAATCCTTAGTCACTCGGGTTCTTGACGAAGAGAGATGTGACCTTTAACTTGTGTGTAATGTTCTGATTGGAAGAGAAGTCAACCAATGATGGATATCATGATAAGAGCAAGCAATGGGAGCTAGAGGTGAAGCTCATAGAAGTGCAATGCAAGAGAAGACAACGCAAAAACCTGATAGAACAATTGATATACGAAAGAGTAGTACAACACGATAGCAAGCTCTCAAGGGCTACATAGTATTACAGTTGAAAAAGAGTACAGGTGATCAAATCACCTAGCATGTATTGTAATGCTGATATGGTAGCTTTTGCTTTGTTTGTTGTAGAGAAGTTTGAGAAGAATGAGTGCAGTTTCTACTGAGGTGTGATTGCATCAACTAAATCTCCTCAACGATAGTTAGCCATGGAAAGTGATATAGAGTCTCTTAGAAAGAATGATGCATGAAAACTTGTCAAGGTGCTAACTAGACATAAGAATGTTGGGTGCAAGTGGGTCTTCAAAAGAAAAGAAGGATCCTAGGAGTGGAAGATGCTAGATATAAAGCACGACTTGTGATGAAGATTTTACACAAAGAGAAGCAATTGACTTCATTGAAGTATTTTCTTCTATCATAAAACATTATTCGATTCGTGTGTTACTAGCTATTGTTGCTATACTCAACTTGGAGCTGGAGCAACTAGATGTGAAGACAGCACTCTTACATGGTGAGTTGGAGGAGGAAATCTACATGCATTAGCTAGAAAGATTTACATTTCTTGGTAAGAAAGATCATATCTACTTACTAAAGAAGTCTTTGTATGACTTAAAACAATCAACGAGACAGTGGTACAAAACATTTGATACATTTATGCTGAGTCAGAATTGCTTGCATAATGATTTTGATAACTGTGTGTATTATAAGAAGGTTTAGATGGGTCCTTTTTTATTCATTGCTATATGTGGATGACATGTTAATTGCTACTAAGAACATGTTAGATATCAAATACTTGAAATCTCAGTTGCATGGTGAGTTTGAGATGAAGGATCTAGGTGGGGCAAATAAGATATTGGACATGGAGATACATAGGTACCATGTCATTGGACAGTTGTACTTATCACAAAAGAAGTATATATAGAAAGTGTTAGAAAGGTTCAACAATAAGAATTGCAAGGTAATATATGTAGGCAATAACCTATATCAATATACATATTGATACTATTTTCTCTACTGAACCTCAATATCAAAATTAAAATAGGCTTATTTTTATACACTAACCAAAAAAAACATATGCAATTTACTTAAGTCATTACAACTATTAAATTGATATGAATAACTTGTGATGTGTTCGTGTGTGTAGTATATCAAGCACATCATATTTCCATACCATCATTAACAGCTCGGTCTTATGGCATAGGTTAAATTTCATTTTCCAAGGAGGAATATCTCGTATTGAAAAGTTATCAACTTTTGTCGATATGAGCCAATAATTTAAAACTTATTTTTTAACAGTAATAAACATTTAAATCACCATTGATTTTACAACTGATATTGATAGCAATCACGAAGAGGTGTTGAATAATAGTATCAATCAAGAAAAGTTAGGTCAGGGTCGGCTCAGTATCTGTTAGTTTCAAATCCAATTGGGTCACAACTCGGTCTGATCCGGTTAGATTTATTAATATTTTTAAAAAAAAATTAAAAATATGAAAATTTACATGAAAATAATAAAATATTGAAAAATTGAGGAATATGACTAGAAATATTTTGTTTAACTTTCACTCAAATATTATAATGTATTGTTACTTTATATACTATATGTACTCTTTCCATGACATTTGAGAAGAATATGAGGTATTAAACATTATATTTTTATGTTATAGTTGAATATGTGAGTTTATGTGTGTATACAATACAAGTAACTATGATTTTTGTGTGTGATTATGTTTTATTAGTATATGTTAGGAAAGAGCTAATCTCAAGTGAGAAGGTAAAAAGGGTTAAGAAATAATTTTATAAGTTTTAGGTATCTAACATATATTTATAATCACAAATCTTAACTAAGCGTAATAGTATAAGTGATAGTGAAATATTGTTATACTATCAATAAATGGACATCCACAAATCACAGATCGACTTGTGTAGTCAAACTGTAGAGGTCAATGGAGCAGTGCTCCTTGTGGGGTGTATTAGAGGGTAAAGCCTATCAAAAGAAAAGAAAAAAAAGTCATGAGACCGTTGGCAACCCAGTCGGCCGATCAACTGACTAGGTTGTCGAGTCGCACAACCCCATTCCATGGTCAAACCTAGTCGGTCAAACCAAGTCGGCCAACCTGGTGACTGGCAAGGTCTAGCCGACTCAACCAATCATGGTATCAATTTTGAAATGTATAATACAAATAAAACATAAAGCAATAGCCATATGAGTGCCAACTTGTATCAATTTTGATATTAATCTCTAATATTTAAAAATATAAAAATAAAAATTGATATAATTCTACTTTTTATACTCAAATTATCAAAAAAAGGCTTTAGTTAGTTGAATTTAAAAAGTAAACTAAGCTAACTCACCAGTAATTGCTTTGGCAACAATTGATAAAAGCGTGAGCTGGTTAATTTTTAAAGGTTGAATGATTAGAATAATAAAAATTTAATAGGGTTTTTGGTCTCTATAAAAGTATATTCTTGTTAAAAATTATAAAAAAATGATGGTCGACAATCAAGATGAAAATATGACGTTACGAAGAGTTTATTTTTGGATAAGGGAAAAAGTTGATACCTCTTTTTTCTTGTGATCTCTTATCCTTTTAGGCTATGTTTGGTACGAGGATAACTTGAGGATAAACCAGGTTTATCCCCAAAATTTAGGAGATAAACCTGGTTTATCCCCCAAAAATTTTGGTGCCAAACAAGCCCTTAGATTATACATGACTCTCACTCATTTGGTTTGTCACTCTAACAAGACAAACATGATAAATTTATGTTATTAGTTATCTTAGATTTGACTTTAATATAAAATGTTATGACAAAAGTGTATAAAATATGACTATGCAACTAATAAACACCCTCATGATACAATTTAGGTATTTGATATTTGCTACCTCATTGCTAGTACCAATTCTATCAAATATCAAAACCGATATTGATAGAGAGCCTATTACTGATATTAAGATAATCTTATTCTTGACTCATGAAATATTAATTTAACACAACTTCCTTAATTTTGCTACTAACTTGACATGTTGGGGTTGGACTTGGGGTTGGCGCTACATCACCAAAAATGTTTGACACTCCGAAATAATAAAAAAAACTAAAGACTACCGGAAGATAATAAAAATATGACACCTTTTGGGTACAAAATATTTCATTCACTTGCAATAGTTTGGCACATTTTTTTCTTCATGAAAAATGTTATTCTTTATGAAGTACACATGTTCACTTGACACGTTTAAATATAAGAACGTTTTGTGGACTCTGTCATCCATTTGAGTTTTTCTTAGTAGAAAATGAGCAGATAAAAAGAAACACAATTATTTTTGGTATAAACCAGGTTCTATGTATATGCTAGCTTATATTTTTTTTTCCTTGGCTGCATGTGATAATTTAAGACTTGAACAATGAAAATACATTGTGAAATTGAAACACGGTGCCAAAAATATATAATCTTAATAGAATTTCAAATAAAACGCTGTTCAATTATATTTTTTATGGGGCACGGAGAAAACAGTTGGATCAATACATGTTGATGTTGACGACGACGACGATGATGACGACGACGACGATGAGGACCTTCAGAAGGGGAAATGATATTCCGTTTGTTTGATGTGGAATAAAGGAGGGTTCCTGTTCAGGTGATGTGTTGACGTTGACGATGACCTTGTGCTGCATGCCAAACATAACTAAATAGGGTGTTTGGTTGAAAAATAAGTTCATACACCTTGTGAAGAAATTATATGCAGATAGTTAAAGTTAAAGACATAAAATTCACAACACAAGGGCTGTATGAAAAGGATCGGTGACGGGGACAGATGAAAAAGAGTCACATCTCCTTTTGTCCTTGAAGAAATTTTCAAGAAAATTATATTTTTTAAATAATTGCCGAATGCTCTTTTTTTTAGCAAGTTCTCTTACATCACCACAAGGAACCTAGTACTTATTCCTGATAGAGATTAGGGTAACTCAAATTTAGCACACTATTCATTAGCTCCTTTACTACCCTTCCAAAGTTGGGATTGGGGGGGTTACATCACCAAAATGTTTGAGACTTCAGAAAAAAAATTTCATGGGGTGTTTGGTTGCATGATAATTTTTTGTACATTTTCATGATAAGACATTGTATAGAAATAAAAAGTGAACCAACTCATGACATAAAATTATCATGTTTGATGGGATGTGATAACAAAAAAGAGTAACTACCATGTATAACCAAACAAAGTGGGGGATCGCAAGATAAAAAAAAAAGGTGAGACCCACTTTTTTTTGTCTAAGAAGAAAATCACTTTCAAAACATAAAATTGTCATCCTTGCCGAGCACCTCTTTTAAAAAAAAATTCTTACAATTTTAAAAATTAAAATTAAAACTTTCATTATCATGCAACCAAACACCCCCATAAAGACTCGGTGAAAGATTACTAAAATGTGCCACTTTTAACACAAAAATTATTTTATCCTTTTACATGAATTTGGTATATTATTTTATTCATGAATAATGTTTTATTTCCAAAATACTTGTTTAGATTACAATTGAATTTAAGGACATTTTGAGGACGCTCTTATCCATTTGAGGTTTTTAGAAAACGAACAGATAAAAAACAGCTAAAATCACTTTTTGCGTAAAAAAATGGGTTTTGGGTAAGATTTATTGCCTTATTTGGTTGTTATTCATACTTTTTGAAGAGAATAAAGTGTCAACAACAAAATTTATCTGTAAGAAATGTTTCTATCATATTTGGTATCTTATTTGTACTATACATTTTAAAATTGATATTAATAGTTAAACATTTTTTGATCATTAGTAACAATATAAATTTTAAAATTAGTAGTGATACAAGTGTTTTAAATAAGTAGTAATTATAAATAATAATCAAGTACAAAACATAGGAGCTAGATTGGCGTGCACAATAGACACAATGATAGAACATCTCCATTTTGGTGAGATGATAACTAAAAAGTGTGAAAATCATGTATAACAAAAAAATGTTGGGGTACAAAAACTAAGGGCATATTTGATATCAAAATTATTTAGAGAATAAATTTTATTTATCCTTAATTTAATCATGTTTCAAATAGCCCTAAGGCCCCGCCTGGTACGGGGATAAAATTGACACGGATAGAAATAAGTCACTCATTATGATTATCTTTATTCCCATTGTGTTTGGTTTGAATTAAGATATATTTAGAAGATAACTTTGTTCTATGTTTGATATGATACATGATTTAATTTTTAAATTAATATTTATATATATATAAATTATTTGACTATTAATATAAAATTAAAAATTTATATCATAAATAATACATAAATAATCATACAAAACATTTCATGTACTAGATGGGATGACTATCCCTTGAAAAAAAATTAGAAATAAAATATCCAATGTACTAGATTGGATGACTTATCCCTTATTTTATTCTCATTTTTTGTGATGAACCGGGTTGAGTTATTTTAGATTAAGTCCCATTTTATTTACAAAATAAACAAGAGATTGAGGATAAACTAGATTTATCCATGATTATCCCCGTACCAAACATAGCCTAGGGGTCCCTTTGTTTCCCATATTGCTAAGTTCACGATGAGATTTTTCGGAGAAATTTTAGGAGAGATGAAAAAGAAAGACAATAGGAAAATCTCTCAAAAACATGTAGGGCCTAACTTATTCTTACATAGGAAAAGAAGATTTAAGAGTAGAAAAACATTTTTACTCTTAATTTTTAAGTTTCTCACCATTCATCCTGTTAATTTGTTAAAGAGTGATAAATAAAAGTGAAATAGGCAGTTGGCTAAAAATTTCTTGCATGCCCAATTATCATGTCAAACAAGATTCTAGCATTAATCAAGACTTTATGTAGAAGAGTGGAGTTTTTAAGAAAATACGCATGCTAATAGATTTTCATAAAATCCATGTGCTAAGAATCCCTGCCAAACCCAACTTATTTCTAGGTCCATTTGATTGCAAAGTAATGTAACAATGATGTCACCTAGTCAGCTTTTCATTGCCATGGTCAAAACCAACAATTTTGACATCGGCCAAACGATAACATAGACATTTTTCGTAAAATTCATGTAGAATGAGTCTAATTGGTAAAAAAATAAATATTACAAAATTTTAATTTTAGGAGTAAGGATAAACATATTTTTAAATTATTTTTATTTAAAATAATTTATCTAAATTAAAATGCTCATTTTATAAATAAAAAATATTTATTTAAAAATTTTAATATGTTAAATATTACGTACTTTCTGGACATTATCAACTGAAATAGTCACTACCTAGAACAATGTCTCAATCACCCTGCAATCAAGGCAGTTCAACAAGAACATAGTTCTATTAGAGTGCCATTTCATATGAATAAGTTTTCACTTTTCTCTCAATTTGCCATTGCAAAAAGTCATCAACAATATTTTCCTCCTTCTAGTTATAGCTCTAAATACCCATTAAGAGTGTGGCTTCAAATGTATGGGGCTTCTCAACACACATAATTACAAATGGAAGTCGACACTATGTAACTTTTATAAATCACTATAGCCATTATTGTTGGTAATATCCACTTGTCTCCGAGAGTGATGTATTTGTTCATTTCAAAATTAAAGTTAAGAATAGGTTCTCAAAAAGCTAATGGGGTGTTTGGTTGCATTTTAATTTTTAAAAAGGTTTCATGATAAAAAATTAAAATATAATGCCAAACAAGATAATTTTTAAAAGTGAAAACGTGACAATGAATGTGTTTGGCAAAAACATTTTAATTTTTAAAAATGATAATGAGGTGTTTGGTAGCATTTTAAATTCAATTTTCATCAACTTCATAAACATCAAAAAACAAGTATTTCATGTCATACAAATTTAGAAATTCAGAAGATCAAAGAAATGACAAAATATTCATGTCATACAAGAATTCAATCAACTAAAAATATATAATTACAATCTACGACGTCTAACATAATATTCCCACATTTCTTTTGCTATATTATCTCGAAGAAGCTTTCCAATACGCCTTTGCTCATTTGTGCTTGAATTGCTTCTAACATTATCTTCATTCCTGATTCTTTCTTGTCTTCTTTGTTCTATATATCCATCAATTGCAATCCCTTGCTCATTCTCAATATCAATCCACAATGTGTCTTTTCCACCTGTAAAATCTCTGATAAAATTATGTAGTATGCAAGCAGCAACAACTAATTTTGGTTGTACATCTAATGGATATTGCAAGGGACTTTGAAAAATTCGGAAGCGCTCTTTTAGAACACCAAACATTCGCTCAATAACATTTCTAAGTGATGAATGACGTAAATTGAATAATTCTTTATAATCTTGTGGAGCAATATGGTTTGGCCCAAATTCTTTAAGAAGATATCGTACTCCACGATAAGGAGCCAAAAATTAATTTGTATTTGCATAGCCAGCATCCACAAGATAATATTTTCCTAGCATAAATAAATAAATATTAATGCATGAAACAAAAATTAATAAACAATGATAGTGTAAAAAAATTTATACCTTCTGGGACATAAAATCCTTCGTGTAATGCATTCATCAAAACAATAGAATCAGGTGCAGATCCTTCCCAACCGGCATTTACATAAAGAAATTTCATATCAAAAGAGCATACAGCCATGATATTTTGAGATAAATTGCCTTTCCTATTTCTATAACGATGTTTGTCTTCATTAGGCACTTCCACATTTATATGAGATCCATCTATAGCTCCAATACAATCCTAAAATATTAAAAATTATGTTAACAGTAGAATAAATAAAACTTAACTACAAATTAACAAGATATCACTTTTACCTTGAAAAATCGAAAATAGCGTCGATGAACAATGTAACTTGGAGTTTCTGGAGAAGGTAAACATATATAACGAGGTGCCATTGTAGTAAATGCATCAAGAACTTTGTTAAAATATCGACTGATTGTTTCTCCTGATTGTTGAAATCTACCTTGCACAATTCGATTAGAAGCTCCTATGCCGATAATATATAAGCATGTGATAACAATCTCCTCAACATAAACATTCATACTTTCTTTAAGTAAATTTGCTTCTCTTAGATGATTGCATAACTCTTTAAAAACATTTTGATCCATTCGACAATATTGTCGAAAAACAACTAGAGAACCATTTACCAACTCTTTGATGAATTCTTTTCCTGTGAGAACTGAATTTCTGATCCGTCCTTGTGGAGTCTCAAATCTTCTTTCCACATATGATTCAACCAAATTTAAGGTTGAATTATATAATACACTTCTACGTGTAATGCAATATTCTTCTTCGTGGTCCAATTTTTCAAAATCATCGTGATCAAATGACTCGTTGTCCATGCTATCTAAAACACAATGTCATCAATACAAGACATAGAGTAACATAGAGTTTACAAAATCATTTAAGAAAAACAAGTCCATTAAAAAAAGACAGAGTAACATAAAGTTTAAAATGTACCAACATAAGTAACCAACGACATAGAGTTTACAACATCATTTAAGAAAAACAAGTCCATTAAAAAAAGTTACAAGTACTATAATACTATTTTCCTAATTCTAACTTAATCCACTCAAGTCGTGTCTCCTAATCCATCTTTAAAAATGTTGCAAATGCTGATCCATTCCTAATAATATTGCTAACTTTTGCTTTTTCAGCAGCAGATAATTGTGGCATCATCATAACAATTTCCATAGCTTCTTGTATCATAGCAATACTAGCTGGAACATGCATTTTCTTATATTCCTCTCTAGCAGCATGGATGGCCTCAGCAATACTAGTCTCATCAGTTGTCCTACTCTTCTTGCTCCGTGACTTGCCCTTTTCTTTGCTTGAACTTCTTTTAGGAGCAGGAGGACTAGATGCTGCACTATCTTCTTCATCTAAAATTAATTGCATAGAATGTGGAGGACTAGAATGAAGCTCTTTACTTTTACTTGATGAATCAGGTCGAGAGAGTGTGGTTATTTGTCTTCTTCCATCTGCCTTTGAACCTAAAATAAATAAAAGTGACTAAATAATATATTTAATTCAAATATTTTTAATAAAAAATTTAATATAACTTACCATCAAAGAGTTCAAACCATTGGTTGTATAGTGGAGCTGGCTTATTTCTCCACTTTTTTGCTTCCTTGTTGTGCTGATTCAAGAAAAAAAATGTTGAAAATAAATATCAAATTAGAAAATCAAATAATTACAATGAAATAAAGGATATCACCTTGATATAAGTATCCCAAATATCATCTATCGTTTCCACCATATTTGTTACTGGATTCCAACCAAACCCACTTTGTTTCAATATGTCCTTAAGAACTCCTTACTCTCTCTTCATCACTTGAACTCGTGCTTTAAGTTGATCGATAGAAGTAGTTAACTTAAATTTTATTTGAAATGCATTAAGCATAGATGACCATGCTTCTGGTTTCCATCCATTATCTGCCTTTTTGCCAGCATGTTGTTGCTCAAGTAATAACTCGATAAAATATTCTTGACGTGATTTATCCCATTGCAGACGACCCGCAGAAAATGACTCAATCTGAGACATCTATATACAATTCTATGTATTAAAAAATAAAATAAAAAAATTATAATAAAAAAAAGTTAATGAAGTTTTTTCAAAGTTATTAGGGAGGAGAATATCATAGGCTATCTCAATTATTTTCTGAGTATAGAATTACACATAGAATTGTATACTCTTACACATAACAAAATGAAATTTCTAAAGGGAAGCACAAGCAAAACATAGAAACTTGTTTGGCTTTTCATAACAATGTTGAGTTACCCTATGTATTCTGAGATAAAGTTGTTGCGTGTGTAGTACATCTCATTAATAAGATGCCTATTCTTATTCAAGATAATATCTCTTCATATCAAAAGCTATTTGGCAAATTGACGGATTACAATTTCTTGAGCATTTGGTTGTGCTTACTACCCACATTTAAGGACCTAAAACAAACACAAGTTTACTTATAGATCCAAGTGTTGTATCTTTCTTGGATGTAGTCAATACTACAAGTGGTACAAATGTTATTACCAAGGTTTGGTTGTACCTACATAGCCCTGAATTTTATCTTTGATGGAACTTGTTTTCTTTATAAAGCCTTGATCAAGCAAGACAAGGAAAGTTCATCATCATACATTGTAACCTTGCTTGCTCTTGCTATGGAAACTAGATAGATAGATAGACAACATATGGTTCATGAAATTGATAACCATGTCACATTATAAATGCTTGTCGAGCATAATCTGTCTTCTCCAATTGGATATGACATGGTATCCTCAAATTCTGACAAAACTCTACCAAACAAAATTCATTCTATAGAAGATATTTTGAGAGATACACAACTAGTAGTACATCCTATACATAGTAGATACATATTATTAGTTGAGAAAGAGGCTGATACTAAATTATCCAAGTTTAAAGTGGCATATCAGAATCCATGTTGGAGGAAAGTTATGTTAGAAGATTTTTAGCTTTGCAACATAATGGCATATGGTCTCTTGTTCCACCACCTTGAAATACAAACATAATTGGATGCAAATAGATTTATAAACTAAAGATAAATTCAGATGGTGATGTGGCTAGAAATAAATCCCGGTTAGTGGCTAAAAGATATACTTAAAAATATAAGATAACCTATAATGAGACTTTTTGTCTGATTGTTAAACCTTTTATAATGAAGTTAATTTTGTTTATAATTTTTACTTTTCAATGGAATATTAGCCAACTTAATGTAAATAATGTATTTCTTCATGAAAATCTAAAAGAAAAAATATATATGATTCAACCACCAGGTTTTATAGATAGAAACAATCCCCATTTTTTTTCAAATTCCATAAAGTATTATAGGAGTTAAAGCGAGTTCCAAGAACATATATATTCTCATCTTTTATCAATAGATGTGTGATCCATCATTGTTTCCATTTTCTACAAATGACATCATTATATACTTGTTGGTGTATGCTGATGGCATCATACTCACCGGAAATAATCTAAAGCTCTTAAGGAGCTCATTAAGAATCTGGCTAGTATATTTGCATTGAAAAAACTTGGTCAGTTGACCTATTTTTTGGGCATTGAGATGAATAGATCATCTCAAGATTTTCATTTAAACCAACAGAGGTTGACGTCTTATTTAAATGACTCAAAGTCATTTAATACTTCAATTGCTACAAAGAGTAATGTATCTCAACATGATGGTAAGTTTTTATCTAATCCAACCTTCTATAGAAGTACTGATGTGGGATCATTGCAATATGTGACATTAACCAAGACAAATATAGCATACACAGTAAATAAGGCATAATAGTTCTTAAGATCCCCAATAGAAGTTCACATAGTACTTGTAAAATAGGCAATCAGATATTTGAAGTCTACTTATCAGCATGGCATAATCATAAGACCAAGCAATTTAACTTTTTATGTTTTCTCAAACATTGACTTGGTTGGATGCCCAGATGATCGAAAATGAACAACTAGGTATGTAATTTATGGGAGATCAATTGTGGTATCTTGGTTAGGCAAGATGCAAACCACTATTGCAAGATTTAGCACTGAAGTTGAAATGAGGTCTATGGCCTTAACAATTACTTATTTACTTTAGGTAGTGAGGTCCATGCCAATTAAAAGCTCCCCAATGGTGTGATGTGATGACATTTGAACAATTTATCTCACAGTCAATCCAATCTTCAAGGCTAGGATGAAACACATTGAACTAAATTTTCACCTTATAAGGCACTTAGTATAGCAAAAACAATTCATTGTCAAATATACATCAACTAGAGATCAGATAGATGTTGCTTTTACAAAACTTCTTATAACACAATAGTTTAAATTGTTTAAAGACAAGCAAAATGTTGTTCCCTCATTTATCTTATGGGGGCATGTTACAAAGAAGTATGAATTGCTCCCTATATGGCATGGCTCATTCAAGAACTTACACTTGTAATCTTTGTTGTACATAGCCCTAGTTATATATCATCCTCTGTATCAGCATTGAGCCATAAAGTGTGAAATAAGGAGGTATCTAATTTTTCTCACCTTCTCCTCATTTGATTCCCACTCTCTAAGTGCTCTTCTCTGTTCTTCTTGTTTATTTACCAGTGATTGAATTAGATCCCAACATTAGTTAATATGTTCAACTCTATAGGGAAAAAGGTTTTGACAATACATTAGACTATGTTTTTTTTCTATTCTATATTTCATTCTTTAGGTATTACAGTATGAAACCATATGATCTTTACTATCAATTACATAATAAAGTTAGGGTTGGAAGATGTTATCTAAGTTGTGGTACTAAATATCTAAAGTCTTAATTTTATTATTATTTTTTTATTTTGTACACCATGAAATCTTAATTATCTATCTCTAAAAATAAAAAACACTATAAGTGACATTTGATAATGCTGATATCAGCAATCTAAAGATTGAATTTAACTTCTTATGTCTGGAAATAATGCATATACAAACGAAGACTTAATGACTAAGATTACTTGATTACACACTTAAATACGAAGTCTAAATTGATTAAGAAAATTTGATAAGCATAAATTATATTTAATTATAGAAGACATATAATAAATATTATTTAATCATTATAAATTAATATTAAAATATTAAATAAACACAAGCAACTCTTGAGATACATGTGATAGAAATGTATGCCTTAGTTAATCATATATGATATGATTCGACATTTTTAGAAATATTTCATTCAAATAATTAGGCAAATTCTTCATTACAAATTTCTATTAGATGTGAATATCATAATGAAGTCCTTTATCAAATGCAATGATGATTAAATCATGATGAAATTATGATAATGAGAATGATCATTTAGAGATATTTGATCTTAATGTTCCTAATCATAGAATACTTGAGACGGAACATCAAAGATCCAGATAGACTAATGTATGTGATGTCTTCTCATGTGATGAGGATAACTGATCCCATTGGTCATTAGTGTGGAGACACTGAGATACACATACAAGTGCTCATTAGTTGAATCAGTTCACTGAACTGACCAAATTAGGAATCCTGAATGGTATTTTATCGAATTGTTAATCAAGATTTTTTATCATCATGATTGCAAAGTTGGACATTTGACATGAGTCGCCAAAGATACCTTGTTGGGTGGAACTTGTGCTTTGACCATTGTCTTATGGATCACCGTATATATGGTCCAGTATAGTGATGGATCGGGTACAAGGAAAATTTGATGGAGGTAATTGAGCAGACAACAAGGGATTGTCCACTCTCAATAAATAAGAGTGAATGTCCTATGGAATAGTGCTCTAAATCCCTATCCAGGGTAGATAGGATGATTGGAAAAAGAGTTTTCCAATTGATCCAATTCTGAGTATAGGATCCTATAGAGTCAGTATTTTAAGGAGTTGACAGTCGATGCCGTACTCATTTCCGACCGGGACATTAGATGGATGAGGGTTTATATCCATGCGGTAACTGATGATGAAAAAGCTCAATGGAGATAAGATTATCCCCATAGCCATTTGGGATCATGGGATGTGGCTTTTACCCTTCATGATCAGTAGGCCGATTAGTCTGTTATCGGATAACAGATTTAATAAAATTAAATAAAATTATTTTATTTTATTTAAGTCTCAACCAAATAGGCTATTGAGCTTAGTGGGTCACACACATAAAGACTTATCCACGAGTACAGGAGCAAGGACGTAATTTATGGAGATTTTGAGTTTTTATGAAACATTCTAAAATTCTCTATAAATGCTAATGGTTTTAGCTAAACCCAATCAAGACAAGGGTTTAAACCACATCCTTAGCCTCCTCCCTACATTCTTCTCTCTCTAAAAGAGGTCCATGGGCGATGGAGCTCCGTTCGGGAACAGTTGTCGAGGCCGACGTGAAGGGAGAACCTGCTGTGGATGAAGCTCGTGTGGATACTGTTGGAGACCGGACACTTGAACAATTTGAAGAGCTTGAAAACCTCATCTCTTTCCTCTTCATGGGATTATATGAATTCCTATCAAGTATAATCGAATCTGATTTAATCGGTTTTTAGTTTTCGTTATTCGATTCTGATTGAGACAGATTATAAAGAAACCCATAGGAATCGTCATTTTTGTTGCACCAAATTTGTGTGGATGATTCCTTACAACATGCCCCTCAAATTGAGAATAAAATATTATATTTTTTACATAAATTAATTATAAAATAATATATAAACAAAAAATAATAGCAATAATTCCATCAACTCAACACACAAGCACATGAGGTGATGACCTTTTTTAGTATAACACTTTATTTTTTTAATTTTCAAAATAGCACGTCAAAAATTAAAATTTTACACTTTAGGTGAAAGTAATATAAAAAGTCAACTTTCAACCATAAGGTGGAAGTTGAGCTTTTTGAGTCTGATTTTTAGTGGCAAGGGACTCAGCTGTAACTTAAGATGATTGCGGCTCCCTCGCGGTTGTTCCCCGCAGCGGTGGCACTCTCGCAATGTAGGGGTTAGAAACTCTCGCTGCGGCTCCCTTGCAGTGGCACCCTCGCGGGGAAGGGATTTCCCTGGGAAGCCTTGTTGTGGCTTCCTCGTGGCACATCCCCCCGTGCTGCTATTCCCTGGCAGTAGCAAAGATCCTTCTCGGTTTGCGGCAACTGCTTCAAGGCGACATTCTCCCAGCGCTTCCTTGTCACGACAACCATTGCAAATGATGAAGCCCTAGTTCCCTAGTAAGTAGGTGTCCAGCACGCTCAGGACGTGAATGCCCCTATGTGACCGCAAGCAGAAGCTCATGCTTCCCAGTTTGTTATTTGAAATTTTTGTGGTGGAACATCATCATCGTCGTTTTGAGGTTGTTTTCGATTTGGGAGGGAGAGATGTTCCTCCCTCCCAATCTCTCTTTCCAGCATTTTGTCTAAATATATTTTTAGGCATTTTGTCTCCTTTTGTCGTGTTGAAATTACAGAGTTTAGGTTATTTATGTTTATCTTGTCTTATTTTTCTTCTGTTGTTATTTTTAGTCTAGTGGTCGAGTTATGACTTTTGGTTAGTTTCTCTTAGTGTCTTAGACACCAACTCTTTCTCGAGACCGTTGGTTTGGGCATTATCCATTCCCACTTAGGGTGATATTCTGGTCTCAAAACAATTGTCAAACTCCTATGATAGAGTCCCTACTTCTGCCATCCGACTATGCTTGCACCTGTGTGTGCTAGTCAATTTGTGGCTTCATGTTCATCTCTTGAAAATATATTTTCTAAGACAACTATGTTCGTTGTTAACTCAGCTAAGTGTTTCTAGTTTATCGTTGTATCAAGTATGTATCTCCTTTAGTTGTATTTGAATGAATATGACCTTCTCAAAAAAAGAGTCTGATTTTCGGTGGAGATGTTAAGGTATGACTACTTAAGTATATGCCCTCTTAAACAAAGTAAAAGTATGCATTTCTGACTTTAATGTTAAAGTCTGATTTTTTGAGTAGGACTTTAATAATTCTGGTTTCCGACTTTCAAATTTTGGCTTAAAGTAAAAGTTTTTATGTCCGACTTTCACTAAACTGCGTTATTATATGCTCATTTTAATTTTTACCGTGTTATTTTAAAAATAAAAACAATGTGCCTTATTTTAAAAAAAACTCCCATGGAGTGACCCGCTGTATCTGAACATTAGTGAGAAGTCTCTCAGGTATTTCATTCTTAACACCGGAGCATACCCTATCGTATTTTGATATTAGTTGAGATAGTTTATCAATCAGAATCATCAAAAATATATATATCATCTAATCCCATTTAGAAATTAAACATCAATTAATTAATCCAAAACAAACTGGACCTAACTTAACATCAACCATTTAAAATTGATTGATGTAATAAATACAATATATTAAAAATAAAATATGTAAACATGGTATATTAATTAGTGTGTAGATTTAAGGGATGTGAAAAATATAATTTAAGGGATCTATCTCTAACTCCAAAGTGATAGAACTTTCTCAAAGTATAATTGAGATCATCAGTCAGTCTCTCTCTCTCTCTCTCTCTCTCTCTCTCTCTCTCTCTCTCTCTCTCTCTCTCTCTCTCTCTCTATCTATCTATCTATCTATCTATCTATCTATCTATGTATATATATATACACACACATACAGTATTATATATCTTTTACTTAAAGTGTTTTCACTAATTTACCTCCTCTTTGTGTGAATATATAAATGTGTTTCTGTCTGTTTTATATATCTATCTGTCTCTATCCACCTATCTATATACGTACATAATACACATTGTCCATGCAACAGTTGAGGTCATCAAGGCCAGAGCATCAACAAAAATGGAGTTGGCAGGAGAATCAAATAACGTGCATGTCAAAATCTTGGAAAGCAGCTTAGATTTCCCACGAATCTGTATAAAAGAAAGGGGGAAACCCTAACCCATGCCCAGCAAGCCAGACGGTACCAGCCCCCCCCCCTCTGCTTTGCATGGCTGCGCACCAGAGCCTCCGCCATGGCTCCGTGGTCGTCTGCCTCCTGGCTCTGCTCTCCTCCTTCTGCCCTGGCCTCCCCGTCGGCTCCGGTCAAGAAGTACTCCTCCCCGTCGCCGGCCGGCGGGAGGCCAACACCACCTCCCACCGGCTGCAGACCTACGTCGTCCACCTGAGGAAGCCCCGGCGGCTGCTTTCCGCCGGCGGGGCGGAGCTGGAGAGCTGGCACAAGTCCTTCCTCCCTACGCCGACCCTGGACTCCGGCGAGCCGCGCATGGTCTACTCCTACCGCAGAGCCATCAGCGGCTTCGCCGCGAAGCTGACGCCGGAGGAGGCGGCGGCCATGGCGACGAAGGAAGGCTTCCTCTCCGCCCACCCCGACGAGGACCTCGTCTTCGAAACCACCTGGTCGCACACTTACCTCCACATGACCCGTCTGTGGAACCTGACCGACTTCGCCAAGGGCGTCGTCGTCGCCGTCGTCGACAGCGGCGTCAACCCCGGCCACGCCTCCTTCGTGGACGACTACATTCCCCAGCCTCCGGCCGGCTGGAGCCGCCGCTGCAACCTGCGAGGCCCCAACAAGTGCAACAAGAAGCTCATCGGCGCCATGAACTTCGACTCCGCCGGACCCAAGGCGGAGCCGATCGACAAGACAGGTCAGGTCGAACAAAATAA
Organism: Cryptocoryne crispatula var. balansae; assembly: GCA_036172225.1. Lineage (NCBI taxonomy): Eukaryota > Viridiplantae > Streptophyta > Magnoliopsida > Alismatales > Araceae > Cryptocoryne > Cryptocoryne crispatula. Next base: position 4,368,946 of record CM069933.1, read on the forward strand.
ATAATTAAACTAATAACCCTGTTTGGGTTGCATAATAATCTCGTATACACATAGGAAATAAATGATATTAAAATAAAATAAGAACTAACCAAAACAAGAAGAATAACCAGGTGAAAATAAGAGATAGAGACATTTTTTTCGTCCAGGAAACATCTTTTTTTAAAAAAAATTAACTTTTAATAATCGTGGGACATTTCTTTCAACACGTTTCATCATCAAAATATAAAATTATAATGAAAATTCAATTTATCGGATAACCAACACTTGGTAAACATTTTTTGTTTAAAAAATTCTCTCAAAATTTCTAAATGTTCTTGTCCATGAATTTATTTGCCCATCTCTTGTCAGTTTTTAATAGTTATTCTTTTTTTTTACTGTGTTGAAGCGGATGCCAATTTATTGCTTTTGATGAGTTTTAGAGTTACTAGAAATTGTCCACGAAAATTTAACCTCCTCTAACAGCATCCCCGATCAAGGCCATCTTATGCCCTGTTTGGTAACACTATTAGACATCTATATCACTATTAATTTTAAAATTGATATTGTTGGTAATCGCCTGGTGTTTGGCTCATAGTATTAATTTTAAAATTTGTAATGCAAACAACACATGTTATGTAATACAAGTGTCAACTTGTATCAATTTTGATATTGATACTCCATCTTCTAGAAATATCAATATCAATATTAATATAGTATCATTTTTGATACTCTAACCAAACAGGCCATTAATTAGCGTTTGGTTCAAATTTTAAAGGACAGATTTCTTTTGTGAATCTTTGCCAACTTAAAATCTCGATCAAATATTTTATTACATGGTGTTTCGTTGTACAATAAACTTTCTACACGATAAAAAATAATTATAATAAAATAAAATATGAATCAATTAATGACATAAAATTGTCATTTTGAAAGAATTCGATGATAAAAAAATATGTACCGTATATGACCAAGTAAAGTGAGGGATTACGAGATAAAATATATATATGTATAAAAATTGTAATGATTATCAAATATTTTTAAAACAAATTTGATTATAAAAATATAAAAATATAATAAGAATTTAATTTATCATACAACTAAACAGCTCCTGTGAAACAAAATAAAGAAAAAAATTGAGAAGTTGAGAGAGATAAACACATAAAAACTATATTAGAAAATCTTTTCATTGACACGAGGTTTTAGAGATTTTGCATTTAAAAAAATCACTTTACAAAAGTCTGAGAGATAGAAAGGACTTGGGTCAAAAAAAAAAAGTTTCCATGCATTGAAAGCGGAGAGAGAGAGATATTTAGAACCTTGAAAATGTTAAGATTTTGGGGGAAATTTTATAATCGACTTCACGGAAGTTAAAACTAATGGGGTGTTTGGTTGCATGATAATTTTTTGTACACTTTCATCATAAAAAATTGTATTAAAATAAAAAGTGAACCAACTCATGACATAAAATTATCATGTTTGGAGGGATGTGATTACAAAAAAGAGTAACCACCACACATGACCAAATAAAGTGGGGGACCACAAGAAAAAAGAAAGAGGTGAGACACTCTTTTTTTGTTTAAGAAGAAAATCACTTTCAAAACATAAAATTGTCATAGTTGTCAAACACCTCTTTTAACAAATTTTCTTACAATTTTTAAAAATTAAAATAAAAACCTCAATTATCATGCAACCAAACACCCCGTAAATGTTTATCTTTTAATTTCTGAATTTTGTTTTTTAAACTGTTCTAGTTCACGAATTTTTCCCAGGTCATGGCACCTTCATCGCCGGCGTGATAGGCTCCAACGTCGTACCAGGCGCCAACGTCAACGGCCTCGCCGACGGCAACGCCGTCGGCGTCTCCGCCGGCGTGCACCTCGCCGTCTTCCGCGCCGACAAGTCCTCCGGCCTGATCGCGTCCTTCGACGAGGCGATCCTGGCGGGCGTCGATCTGATCGCGGTGGCGATGACCTTGCCGGCGAAGAGATTTCACGAGAACGACCTCGCGATCGCGGCGCTGGCCGCGGCGGAGAGCGGGATCTCCGTCGTCTGCGCCGCCGGAAACGGCGGGCCGCACCGCGGCAGCGTCCGCAACGACGCCCCCTGGATCCTCACGGCGGGGGCGAGCACCATGGACAGAGCTCTCCGCGTCACCATGGACCTCGGCGGCGTGGAGAAAGTCAGGGGGGAGTCGTTGGAGAGGACGGGTTCGATCCCCAAGAAGCAGCTCTCCCTCGTCTTCCCCGGCGCCGGCGACAACAGGCTCAAGACCTGCAGCGCACCGCTGAGAAACGTCGCCGGTGCGGCCGTTCTCTGCGAGAGCGATCCGGCCATGATCTCCCCCAAAGAGCAGGGCGAGAACGTCAAGAACGCCATGGGAGACGCCATGATCTTGCTCAACAATCGCCGGAATGGATCCACCGTCGTGCTCGAGGAGAACGTGCTGCCTACCGTCGCCGTCCCCTACGACGAGGCCCTGCGCCTCGTCGACTATGTGCAATCGGCCGGCGGCCGGGCCACGGTGACCTTCAGAGCAGAGGGCACAGTCTACGCCGTGAACCCCCATCCCGTGGTGGCCGCCTTCTCCGGCAGGGGCCCGAGCACGACCAACGGCGGCATCCTGAAGCCCGACGTGATCGGCCCGGGGGTGAACGTCATCGGAGCGTCGTTCCAGTCTAGCAAGGACTTCGTCATGAAGTCGGGGACCTCCGTCTCCGCCGCCGTCCTCGCATCAACGGCAGCCGTGATCAAAAAGTTCAAACCGCTCTGGAGCCCCGCCGTGATCCGCTCCGCCATCATGACCTCCAGCCTGGACCTCGACAACGGCAGAACACCGATCATGGACGAGACCGGCGCCGCCGCCGCTGCCTTCGCGACGGGCGCCGGGGAAGTACACCCGGACAAGGCCGGCGACCCGGGCTTGGTCTACGACATCGACCCCGAGGACTACGTCCGCTACCTCTGCTCGCTGCCGGGTTACGGGCGGGCGGAGGTGGACGCCGTCGCTCGGCGCCAGGTGAACTGCGCCGGCCTGGGGAAGCTCGCGGCGGAGGAGCTCAACTACCCGTCCATCTCCGTGGCGATGTCGGGGGGGACGAAGACGATCACGAGGACGGTGAGGAACGAGGGGGCGGGCGGGGCGATGTACACGGCGGAGGTGGTGGGGATGCCGCCGGAGGTGGCGGTGGCAGTGAACCCGGACGTGCTCCAGTTCATGTCGGCGGGGGAGACGGCGTCGTTCACGGTGTCCTTCAACCTCCGCCGGGGGTCCCGCGGGGAGGTGTACCAGGGGCAGCTCAGGTGGGTGGACGCCGCCGGCCTGCACGTCGTGAGGAGCCCCTTGGTGGTTACCGCCGCCTAGCGGAGGCCGCCTTCACGGTGTCCTTCAACCTCCAGACCCAGTACGATGATACGAGATTATTGAGCAAATAAAGTTGACGATTTTAACTCATTTTTTTATGAAGTGTTTGTTGTAAAATAAAATTTTATGTATTTTAAAATAAAATATGTACTAAAAGAAAAAGATATGGAAGCTATACGTACAGAAAGAAAAAAAGAGAAAGTTTGACTCTCAGTCCACTTTTCACGTTCCCCTTCAACACATGGTCCCATGTCTCAAACTTGTTTAACCTCCAGTCCGATTTTCTAAAATTTTCTAACATCCACCCTAATTTAGGCAACAGCCGCTAGGGGAGTAGTGTCAAGGGACAGAGGAATATGGGGTCACATGATCTTTCTACCCATATTTTAAAGGAAGCGAAGCAAGCATTTCTCCGGTCTAGTGTAAGAAAGGGGACAGGAACGCCTGCATTCTCTAATGAAAAAGGAAATCGGATCCCCTTAGGAGGGAATTCGGTCAGTCCCCTCGTACAAATGGAAAAACGAAGATGAATAATACATATATGTGAGGGCATTTAGTATCTTTATCTCCTCATTTGAGGAGAACTGGTTGGATCTGGTCCCTTAAAAAAGACAACGTTACTCCTTCGCTTAATATACTTATGTGACAGAGTGAAATGGTGTTGGTAAGCAAATAGAAATCATTTTTTTGTGTGTTACTAATCCCTTATATATACTTCTAACACATCCCCTCCTTTACGAACACACTATATTTTGTTACTAACCCACTGAAACTCTATATAATATGTGGTTTAAATATTCCTTATCATTAGATTTTTTAGACAAATCATTAATGATCTGAATAGATTACCATATGTTATGTCTTCTTATATGATAAAGATGACCGATTATATTAGTTATTAGTATGGAGATATTTGAATACACATATAGATGCTCATTAGTGAAATATGTTTACTTAACAAATAAAATTAGAAATTTTGAATGATATTTTACCTAACTATCTATCTGAGTTTATTATCATCATTGTTGCACAGTTGGATATTTGACCCAAGTCTCTAAAGTTATCATAACATGCATTTATTTTTGTTGGCTATTGACTTATTGATCATCTTGTTCGATGGTCTAGAACAGTTAATATATCGGGTGCAAGAGAAATTCAATAGAGGCAATAGAGCGGAAAATAAAGATCATTCACTCTCGATAAGTGAGAGAATATTCTTTGAGTTAGTAATTTAAATATTTGATCAGAATAGAGAAAATAATTGAAACAAAAGTTTTTCAATTGATCTGATTTTGAGTAAAAGATTCCAAAGTGTCAATATACTAAAGTGTTGATAGTCGATGCCGTACCCCTATCCTATTGGAGTATTGGATAAATAAGAGTTTATATATGTATGGTAACTAATGATAAGAAGACTCAATATAGATGAGATCATCCTCAAACTCATTTGGCATCATAAGTTATGACTTGCACTCTTTATAATTAGAAAGTTGTTAAATATATTATTAGATAAGGAATTAAATTTAAAATAAGTTATTATTTTAATTAAGCCTCAACTAAATAGACTATTGAACGTAGTGAGTCATATACATAACGACTTATCTGTATGTACGAAGGCATGTACATAATTTATATATATTAAATGATTTTAAAAAAATAATATTTATAAATAATTATGATTTTGGCCAAATCCTATCCTGCCAAGGATTCTAAGTTTCGTACTATACCTTCTCTCAGCACCCTTCTCTTCATAACGGTCATCATCACATGGTGGAGCTCTATTCGAGACGAGTCGGCAGATCCAACATGTTGGAGAGATTGTCTACAGAGAAGGTTCATGTCCCTACACCAAACTTGGTTTTTACCTATGCAAGATATCCATAGGTGTAGGCCATTTTCACATAGGTAAATTGGTTTACCTATGAACCCTCCATAGGAAGCTTTGTAGGGCAAGTACATGTAGGTAAAAATTTACCTACGTGTTAATAGTACATGTACTATACCTACGGCTATACCTACGGATATATGTTCACCCATAAGTATAGTACATATACTATATCTACAGATAGAGGTGTAAATGGATTCGCAAGATTCGTTAACCTGACCCGAGTCCACATGTGTTATCGGGTTTTAAGTGTATTACGGTGAACCCGACAAAGTCGTGATGGGTTCAGGCTTGGGCTGGATCTGAACAAATATGTTTCGGATCAGATAAAATGTTTGTCGGGTGCCCGATATTTTCTCCGGGTAGGAGAAAAGGCTCACCTTTGCTCTCTCTCTCTCTCTCTCTCTCTCTCTCTCTCTCTCTCTCTGCCGGCTCCGCCGCCTCCCTGCCACCCTCCCGCGGCCGGCCGCCGCCGCCGCCGGTCACGGCCCGAGCCGCGGACGTGCAACCCTCCGGGCAAACCGCCGTCGCCGGCCACCTTCGCCACCGCGCCGTCGCCGCCGCGGTTGCCGCCCGGCGCCAAGCTCCGTCGCCGGTCACCTTGCCACCGCGCCGTCGCCGCCGCGGTTGCCGGCGTTAAGCCCGGCCGCCGCCCGCCTCCCACCAACGCCGGCCCCACCGTCCCCGCGCCGTCACCGTCCGCCGCGCGCAACCGCAGCCGCGCCCCCCCCCCTCGCGCCATCCGGGTCCCCTCTGCGCGCACTCGCCTGGCCACCTTCCACTCTCACCTGCGCGGCTTCGCCGTGCCCTCCCGCGTGAACCATCGCCCCCGCCTCACCGGGTATATCTTTGATTCGGGCACTTCGGGTTAATCCGAACCCGATGAGCATTTAACATTGCAGGTAAATTCAAATTCAGGAAAAATGATATTGGGTCGGGTCGGATATTCTCTTATCGGATTTGAATTCGGATCAGGCAAGATCCAACCCATTTACACCTCTATCTACAGACCATACACTCTAGATAAATTTTAGTGTCATGTCTGAAACGTGTAGGTAAAGAAAGCTATACATACTAACGATCTTGCTTGTACTTACAAACATTCTCATAGGTAAAAATGGTTATTTAAAAAAAATATTTATAAGATGGTTGTTGGTATTATAGTTATCTACGGAATCTAAACATCCGTAGTAAATGTATACATTTATACAATCCATATCTCTTCCATTTACACAAAATCTACACATTTTCTATTTACACACTATAAACAACAAACTCACAATAAATACATCTAAACATAGCATTTACTCCAAACACAATCCATTTGAATTTCACAACCTGTTTGATTTCAAAAAGAATTGAGTCAACACTCAAAATATGTTTAATTTCACAAAACTCAACATTAACAACTTATCTGAAGCACAACCCATTTGGTTTCACAAAACTTAACATTCACACATGTCTAAACTATAATCCATTTGGTTTCACAACAACATATTAACAACCAGATTAACTTTGGTTTGCTAAATAATAGAAAAAAAATTAACAACCTATGTTGTTTTAAAAAGTAAGCATCCCCAATATATACCTTCACAACCTATATATAAAAAATTTTAAAAGTTTTGAACTTCCACCACTACCAAAGTATTCATGAACTATATTTTTGAATGCACTTCCACATACATAGGAATTTTCATCGATATGTCTTGAAAACAACATGTAATGACAACAAAATTACAAAATATAAGTATGCAATCTTATATTTGTCACTACAAGAAATTTGCAAGTAAGATGATCAGATTGAAAAGTACCAACAAACCAATAAATAATATTATATTTCTAAATTGACTCTAACTCCATGTAAAATTATCTAATTAAATTTAACCTTTCTTAACTTAGGACCTTCATATTTTGATAAATGTAAACCTCTCAATAGAGATGAATTTGAGTTATTGTTAACATTATGAGTTCAACTAAAGTTAATTTCATAATTAAATCTAGCAAGCACTTAAGGAAAGGGCTTTCACACTTCTCTTACAAGTGGGCTGACATATGGTGGGGTTGGAGACAGAAAGGGAAGTAAACAGTAAGCATAGAGGACCAATGGGAGAAGGGGCCCGATCAATTGGGACATGATAGAGAATCATCAAAATCCACCGAGCAACAAGCACTTGCAAAAAGCACATAAATGAAACTTGTTCCACTTAGCACAAAACCACCTATTCAACTTTTTCTCTTATTTTTGCATTTTTTTGTTTTCTAAGTTGGTAAGGATATCTAGTTTTTTGTCACTTCTTTTCTAAGCTTGGACAACCCCTTCATGAAAGGTAATATCAATGAGTTCTATCCATAGACATTGAACAATGCTCCATAACTAGTGACAGAAAATGCCATGCACTATCATTTGAAAACTTGTGCATTATGGTAAGTTAACATCATTTAGCACACGGAGCCATTCGTAAACTCAAAATAAAAGTGCACAATTACCTGGTGCTTGGACTTGCAAAGAAGAAAACCTTGTTGGATTGCTCCCCAAACATCATTACACTATCATTCCCATTGCTAATAACCAACATTGTATCAAGAATGGAAACTATCAAATAATTTTTAGCAAAGTCTAAACAATTTAAAGAAACATTTTATAGTCAATAAGAGTTTTACCTAATCTTGCTAAGCTATCTAATGCCAATAGGAACCTTCCCCTTAGCTAGTAAAGAAGCCCTTTCAATTTGTCTATTAGTAATTGGCACCCATCATCTTAGTGTCCTATTAAACAACTACACAAACTCAATATATGCTAGTGCTAATGCTCAAAAGAAAAAAACTTTAATTTCTTCTTTCTTGTTGTTTCATTCCCAATGCATTGTGACCGGTTAGCTCATTGCTCTAAATTCTCATTTTGTAATGCTTGAGAGCCCAAGCATCTTGCATGGTGATCTACAAGATGCAATAATTTCTATTGCCGCCAATACAGATCAGCCTATAAGATGCAAACATTGCACCACTCAGCCCCTGGGAAGACTTCCAATCCGATTGCTAGTTACCTACTCTCGTCAGAATTGCTAATACTTGTAAAATAAAAAAACAAAGAAATCAAGCATCTTTTATAATTTGGGGCATTTGATCGCAAGATAGTTGCCATCAATTTAATCCATTCTACTTCAATGTTAAAATTCCCTCCAATCTTGAATGTGTAAAACTAGCAAGAGGAGGCCACCAGAGTAATGTTGACGTACCCTAAGTGCTCATCACTAAAACAAGGCTTATCTCCCAAGTCTCCCTCCAATAGCTTCAGGCACTTGATCAGTTCTATCTTTGCTTCCTACCCTTTCGCCTCCCATTATATGTATCCCAAATCGAATATCTATCAAGAATGAAGGGATCTTGTTTCAAGAAGTGGAAGGCTGCATAACCCATCTAACTCCAAGTAAGAGAGGTGTCAGGGAGAAGCCGGATGATGTCATCGTCATCAAAGGGAGGACCCAATCAGCCGGATCCTAGTGCATTGGGAAGCCATCACCATCAATGCACTAGAGCCACTGCAACTCCCAAGATTCATGCTATAGGGTTGGGTTTCTTTCTATTGCCTAGGTGCAAGAGTTGTCACAGAAGAGAGAAGCTAGATGAAACCATCGCCATCAGAGGAAGGCCTCGATTGGCGGGATACTAGTGTCTCAAGAAGCCATCTCTTTCGGCGCACTAGAGCAGCTGCAACTTCTAGGATGCCCTCTTGAGGGTTGGGTTTCCTCCTATGGCCTGAGTGAGAGAGGTGCCACTGAATAAAGAAGTTAGACGATGCCATCACTGTCAGGGGGTGGCCCCGATCAATAGGATCCCAAAGTGTTAGAAAGCCATGGCTGTCAGTGCGTTGGAGCCGCCACAACTTCTGGGATGCCCGCTCGAGGGTTTCCTCTAGTCATGAGACTAGGAAAGGGGAAATAGGGTGGGGTGGGGGAAATAGTAGGAGGGAGATAGATTTTGGGAGGTGAAAAAGCATAAAATGAAAGAGGTTGGGATGAGTTTATGTATATTTTTATTAATTTTTGTTAGAGTTTCAAATTTGATACTATATCAATATTGATATTGATAATTTTAGAGGTTGGAGTATCAATATCAAAATTGATACAAGTTGACACTTATATTACATAATGTGCTTTGTTTTCACTTCCAATTTCAAAATTGATATTACTAACCGAACACTTCTTAGTGATTACTAGGAATATCAATTTTAAAATTAATAGTGATAGAGGTGTCAAATAATGTTATCAAACAGGGCCTTAGATAATTGAAATATGATATTTAAATTGGGGATAACATTGCTCCATTCAAACTAACTCCTTTTTTTCATTCTAGTTTTCACTTAACTTATAATGCAAGCATTCTATCTTATTATACTTAATCTTCGAATCAGTTAAATATTAGAATTTGAAATCTTTGATAAAATATATGAACACAATAGTAACTTCTCCATAAATCACATAATTTTATGTATTTTATTATAATTTTTTATTTATAGGGGTAAATAATTAAGATTTTGTGTTTTACAAGATAAATAAGAGATAGAATTAAGTCTTTAGATATTTGATTAAGTCAAATCAAATGTCATCTTAGATTTTAATATATCTCTTCAAAGTTCTAACATGCTATTAACCAATTTCTCTTATCTACCAATACAATATTATCTGCAAACATCAACCACCATGATATATCATCTCCTTCATTTGTTAATTCATTCACAACCAACTTAAAAGGTAATGATTTATCACATATTTTTAATAAAAGTAAATTGATATATTAAAAAACTATTGTTTTCACTCAATTGTACAAACATTAGTGGATTACATGCCAGATAACTAGGCAATATCTTTTGTGTCAGTACTCATCATAAAATCTCTTAAGACTCTATATGTAACAAGTCTATTTTAAGATAATAAACACCATGACTCTTTTTTTATCTCAATATTCCTCCATCAACTTCTAATGAGAAAAATAACTTTTATTATAAACTAACAAAGCATGAAGTCAAATTGATTAGATGAAATAGTAGAATTATATATATCTTAGGGTAGTATTTTATAATTCTCTCTTACAATTTCATATTATTGCTCATGCACTTGATCTTATCATAAATCAAGTAATTTTATGTTTCTTGAATTTATTTATAAAATAGATATAATGATGTTTTTCTCTATTCATTCTAGCATCCTTTTAGACGACAAGATTTTATTAAAAGTTGGAGCTAACATCCGTTAGACATTTCTATGCTTCCTTGAAAACTCTCTTTGAGACCTTGTGCCTTGTACGTTTCTTCAATGCATATATAACTTCTAAAAATTAATCCTCCTAACATAACTCATATTTATGCTTTATTATTAAAAGATAAGATTGGATTAATTGTTTGAGATATTTGATCAGTCTTCAGACCCTGTTAAAGTGATATTGTAAATTGGGCTTTTAATTAATTTTACAAAATAAAAAGCAACAAATTTCATAGATAAATCAAGACAAGATATTTGATAAGATGTTGGTTATAAGACAAGTTTTCAAATCATTAGCTCAACCACGGACGTGATCAAAGGTTAAGGGCATGATCAAAGTGTAAGGAATCAATACATGACAGCGGAAAAATTTTGATTCCATAAAACCATGATCTTTGCCTTGATCGATGTCGAACGAGTAAAATCGAGAACCGAATATGAAGTAGAACGAGAGTACCTCATGGGATTTCTCAAATCCCTCACCATGGATGAAGAGAGGACATTCCTCCTTGCTGAAAACCGTTCAAGTGTCCGGTCTCTAGCGGTATCCACACGATCTGCTTCAATAGACGAGTTCTCTCTTCCTTCGGGCCTCTAGAAACCTTTCAGCTCCAAGCTTGACCATGGGAGATCACCTTCTAGAGGAGAGAGGAGGGAGAGAGGAGGCTTGGGACGTGCTCCAGCCCTATGGCTTGTTAGGGTTTGGCTTCATAAGCCATTTATATATAGAAGATGGAATTTTTCACAAAAACTCAAAACTTCTATAAAATTGCGTCCATGCCCTCATCTTATTGACCAGATCTATTGTGTGTGACCCACTAAGCCCAATAGTCAATTTGGTTGAAACCTTAATTAATTTAAAAGAACAATTCCTTTAAATTAAATCACAACCGTTATCCGATAACAGTTTTTACGGCTTTCTGATCATAAAGGGTACAAGCCACATCCTATGATCCCAAATAACTTTGGGGAGTTAAATAACATCCATTGAGCCTTTCCATCATCAATTACCACATGGATTTAAATCCTCGTTCATACAATGTCCCGGTCGATCAGGGGTTCGGCACTGACTGTCAACCCCTAAATATTCCAACTCTATGAAATCTTGTACTCAGGAATGGATTAACTGGAAAACTCCTTTTCCAATTATCCTATCTACCTTGGCCAAGGATTTAGAGTACTATCCATAGGACATTCTCTCTCTTCTACCGAGAGTGAACGATCCCCTATTGTCCGCTCAATTGCCTCCACCGGGTTTCCCATATACCCAATCCATTAACTATATAGGACCACAATACTAAGTGATCCATCAGTCAATAGTCAAAGTACATAGTACGCCTGGCAAGACATCTTTGGCGACTCAGGTCAAAGATCCAACCGTGCTATTGAGATGTAAGAATAACCTGATAGACAGTTCGGTAAGATACTGATCAGGTTTTCCTAAATTGGTCGGTTCAGTGAACTCATTCCACTAATGAGCACCTGTGTGTGTATTTCAGTGTCCCCACACTGATGACCAATGAGATCGGTCATTCTCATCATATGAGAAGACATCACACACACTAGTCTATCCGGATTCTTGATGTCATGTCTCAAGGATCCTATGACTAGGAACATTTAGATCACATACCTCTAGATGATCGATCTCATTATCATGATCTCATCATGATTCAATCATCATTGCATGTGATTAAGGACTTCATTACGATATACGCTTTTAATAAAAACTAGTAACGAAGTTTTGCCTATTTAATTGAATGAGATATTCCTAGAAATGTCGAATTATATCATATATGATTGACTTGTAGGGCATACATTTCTATCACAAAGGAATCAATCAGTGCCTTAGATCTTAGTAGTGTTCTGTCACATGATTAAATAGATTTTACCTGAACAAATAAATTTAGAAAATTTAATTAGGAGCCTAATTATTAAAATGATTTTAATGAAAAACTCATTGATAGAATACTATCTTTAAAAAACTCAGTCAACCTAATTCTTATAATGAAAACTTTAGAGGCACCGTGAAGTCACCGTTTGTTCATTTCCTTTTCCCCTTTCTACCTTCATTTAACGCTGAACTATGACCAAGTTGCCCAGATAAGTTTATCGACCTACGTAAAGACTCCACGCTGAGGAGGTCGCACTCTCACCTTTTAGTAATCTTTGAGCAGATCACGCTGGCCATTGTCGCATTGTGCCGGTGGTTTTCAAGGGTGGAGGTCTCACTTGCCATCCTGCACTATTCTAGTCATCTTCACGAAGGTCGCCCTTACCAACTCCTGACTTTGTCAGTCATCTTCGTGGAGGTCACCCTCACCATCGTCGAGCTTTTTCAGTAATCTTCGTGGATGTCTACCAGAGGTCTTCTTTGCAAGTATTTTCTCTGCTAACAATGAAAATGAGATGGCTACAGATGGAACAGAAACTTGTTTGAAGAGGGGGAGAGGGGAGATAAAGAGAAGGGGGAAGAATAGAGAAGTAGCATCGGAAAGGAGTTGAGCAGAGGTTACCCTTCTTGTCGTGGCGACCATGGTATCGTTGGTGGTCACTCTCATCGTCACGGTGGTCACTCTCTCCATGAGCGAAAATTGCCCTCATCGTCGCTATCATCGCACTTCACGATAATCGACCTCGCCCCTCCGCCACCACCCCTTCTTCATTTCCCATAGACGCCACCACTCAAAAGCCCCCCTTTTCTTAACGACATTGACAGCTTCCATGAACCCATCATCCATAAACGCCTCCATCAAATTTTTAAGGTAATAAAGGTTAAGTATTTTTTTGAATTATGTCAATTTCATGATATTTATACATTTGAACTTTATAGAATGCTATTGGTGCTTTAGATAGAATTCTTATTCATGCAAATATTTTAATAAAAAAACAACCGACTTTTAGAAAAAGAGGGAGAAACACATGTTACTAAAATGTATTAAAAGTATGTGACTTTAATATGATTTTTACGTTTATCTTTACCGAATGGGAAGAAATTGTACATAATTCAAGAGCATTGCAAGAGGTAGCATTCGATGCAAACTATGGATTTTCTTTTCCCACTCTAAGTAAGTAGATAGTTATTTTTCTGTTTATTATTAAAATATATTTTTATGTTATATTAATTATGATATTGTTAACTTTGTGATGCAAATAAATATTATCTTTGTGATGTAACTTATGTTAACACTAGATACTTTATATCATCATATCAAAACACAAGATATTGGATTAGTGATTTTTGTCATCAAATGAGTGCTCAAAGTAAAAAACTTTTTAATCAAGTACACGCAAAATTAAGAAATGTTATTGAGAAGGCATTTGATGTTTTGAAAGCTCAATATAAAATTTTGAAGAGTATGTCGCCATATATATTGGAAGTACAACGTGACATTAATGTTATTGCTTGTTGTGCATTACATAATTTTTGAGAAGATAAAAAGTCAAAGATCATCTTTTTGAGATATATGAAAATTCATATGCAAATATCAATCAAGGAGGAGATGGAGTGGAAGAGTCATTAATTAGAAGTAGATGTCGACAAGAAGAATAACAATCCATGATCAACTTACGTGATATTATTACAAATACGTTATTTGCAAATTGAGAAGCACGTGTATAACGACATGGATTCTGATGAGTTTCTTATTGTTATCAATTTATATTTTTGATTGTTGATATATAAACTTTTCAATTAAGTGACCTTATTCAACTTTCATATTTAGATATTTTATCAAACAGTCTTATATATTTAGTCTTCAGATTCAGATGTTTTAACAATCATACCTATTTGGTTTTTATATTCAGATGTTTCATTAAACAGTCTTAATCAGGAAGTTTTCATATATTTGTGTGACATATTCAAATGTAATAGGGTGTTTGGTTATGTTTTTAAAAATAGTACAACCTTATTTTTGAAAATAAGATTATCTTCAATCTTAGTTCTAATTTTAAGATTACAAAAATATGACTCGTGTGCTTGACAAAAGTGTTACAAATTTTAAAAAAGACGAAGCGGTATTTGACAAAATTTTTTAAAACTCTATCATGCCACAACCATCTACCATTTGCAGCAACCCTCCACCCCCATACTGCCTCTATCAGACCCCCTAACAGCTGTCCCGTTTGTAGCAACCCTCCACCCCCATACTGCCTCTATCGGACCCCCACCCCCTAACAGCTGGTGGCCATGGGCGACGGCGACGGTGAAGGCATCAGGATGGCAGAATCAGAGGGAACCCCCCCCAAACGCATAGTAGTGGTCGCAACCCCATTTTCCGCACCCCCGTCCCCTAGCGCAGCTCCCACCCCACAGCCCCTGTGCTGCAGCCCCCACCCCCTCCACTCAACCTCGCTAGGGGATAGGGGGCTTCGGAAAATACGGATGCGACACCTGTGACCCCAAGTCCCTCTTCTCAACCTTGTCGGACACCCACTCTAGTCGCAACCCCATCTTCCGAACCCCCCCTCATCCCCTCGCGCAGCTCCCACCCCCACCCTACAGCCCCTCTGCTCGACCTTGCCGGACCCCCCCCCCCATCACAGCCCCTTCTTACTGACCGAACCCCCGTGCGCAGCCCCCACCCCCGCAGCCCCTATGCCGCAGCCCCCACCCCAAGCCCCTCTGCTAGACCTCGCCGGACCCCCACCCCCGTCACAGCCCCTTCTTCCGTACCCCCACCCCCACGCATAGCCCCCACCCCGCAGCCCCTCTGCTCGACCTTGACCTTGTCGGACACCCACCCCAAGCCGCTTTGCTCGACGTCCCTTGACTCCCACCCCCGTCATAGCCCCATCTTCCAGACCCTCACCCCTGCACACAACCCCCACCCCAAGCCGCTTTGCTCGACGTCCCTTGACTCCCACCCCCGTCGTAGACCCATCTTCCAGACCCTCACCCCTGCACACAACCCCCACCCCAAGCCCCTCTACTCAAACTTTGCCGGTGGGATTGCCCTCCTCGCGATGTCCGTCTCCTTGCGGCGATTTTCTCTCCTCCCCCCGTTTGTTTGATTTTCCTTGCATCTCCGCATCTGTCTCGAAAATAAAACAGGTCCATTCTTGTTTTGCTTTCAAAAGAGATTTACACAAGAGGGTGCAGCGGTTTTTAAAAAAAGAAGAAGGAAGAAAAAACCGTAACCAAACGGGGCATCTCTCCCATTTTTAAAATTAAAGTAAAAATTAGAGAAAAAAACGTAACCAAACAGGGTATAAGATATGAATCTCAGATTTCAAATATCAGATATTCACGTTATCAAATGCTACCCTAGAGAGGGAATGCCCACGAAGCGCGGAATGTCAATCGAACCAATTGCCTTGTAGATTGAGCGCATCAAGGGCGTTGACGAGCTTGGCATTCCAGCTGTACATGAACTTGATGTGGGGGGAGAAAGAGGAAGGGGGAGTCGAAGGGACCCTGGATGACTGTCTCTTCCTCTCTTGCTATCATCGCAAGGTCGCTGTCTCTGACAGAGATGACCATCTGATGCTAATGTCAGTTTTTGAGTGCAGACAAGGTATTGCGCGCTGTGAAATGTGGATTAAGAAAGGTTCTTTGGTGCTTATGTCAGTATTCCGCTGAAAATTCTAAACTAATGTTAAATGTTAATCCCAAATATGATGCCTAGGGCTGCTCACTAGTTGGTTCAACCCAGAAAACCAAACCAAACCAGGAGTTTGGTTCGGTTTGGTTTGAACTACCGATCGGTTTGATTTGGTTTCTAAAATTCTTCAAATCAAACCAAATTGTTGGACTGAATAACTTGAATTAGATTAAATATAATCACATTCTATTAAAATTTAAAACAAATAAAATAAAATTATATATTGACATATTCACTCTACCTTAATAAAATATGGTTTGAAATGGACCAAACCAAATCGAATTAATTTCGTTTGATTTGGTTTGGTTTGGGAGATAGTTTGGTTTAGTTTAGTTTGAGAAAAAATACTCAAAAATCAAACCAAACTAGACCATGAACACCCGTAATGATGCCTGAATGGATGTGCCAAATTTCCTTTTCTTTTATTGAGTGCAAGCCAGAGTTCCAAAGATCCCAAACCTTGTTTGTTATGTCAAATTGCCGGTATATAAATATATGTGAAATTATTCATTGTTGACTTTTTATTCAAATGTTAAAGGGTCCAAATATTGAATAGATAACTCTCGAATGTATTTTTTATTTTTTTCGTTTATAGAAATTGTTGTACATTGATTTTACAGGAGAGATGGATTCTATCTTTTTGATCGTATGTGTTTATTTTTGTAAAATTTTTATTATGTCTAACCTTTTCTTTTTATTTTTGAGAATTTCTTACATTGAAAAAATTTTTCAGATGGTAAAACCACTTCTCTTCTGACTTTTTCAACTTTTAAAATTTTTGTTTTATTTTTTAGAATTTTATATACATGAAAAAGAATTTTTTCAGGCACCAAACCTAATTTCTTTTTTAATTTTTTTCCATTTTTATGAAATGTTCTACAATAAGTAACAATTTTCTAGGATAAAATGATGCAGCAGATGATCCAAATTTTCCTAGGATAAGAATATTTCAGACACTATGCAGTAACAGACGGTCCAAATTGTTGTTTAGAGGTATAAAAAAAATGGTGTCACTTCATCTAACACTTTTCATCTATTTTAGGTGGAAGTTATAGTAATTTCTCAAATTGAATTTTTAGTTAAAATAATTTTGACACTAGTCCTTTTGTTAAAAGTGACATTTGTAAATTAGGTTTTCTGTTAAATTCTCCAATAAATTTTTGTAATAACACTTTTCATTAAAATACTTGAAAATAGTAATAAAACATAATTTATAAACAATATCCTTAATAATAAAGAGCTAAAATTTCTTTCTTTCTTTATTGGCGTCCCTCTTTTTTATCTTTTACCATATGTAGTGTGCACCTCACAAGATAGTGTTTTCTATTCAACCATGATAATTTCAAGTTTCTAGCTATATCAAACTTTATTTAAATACATTATCTTGTATAAAAACAAGGCCACAACCAAACTCCTCGTTAGCAACACTATGCTGATTTTTATTCACCTGCTTATGCCTTGAATAAATAATACAAAATGATGGGGCTAGCAAAAATTACAGAAAATCCTTTTACTGGTGTGCACAGCCGATGCGGCGAGGGAGCGTCAGTACTCAGTGTTAGGCAATGCACATTTACGTGGAAACCTGGATGAGGCGTATTACTGACATGGCTCAATTACATGTCATCTGTATTTCATTTATACAATATGTAGTTTACATTTCACCACACGACTGTAATGTGTACATTTAATATAAAAGGAATACATGAAAAGGGATCGGGGAGTCCCGAGAGCAGTCGCCCCCCAAATTTCCCGCTCACTCTCTGTCTCTGCTCTCTGCTTCTGGTCACTGCTCCACTCTGCACTTCTCCTGATCCAGACCGGAGGTCATCAGTTCATTGCTCCAACTTGGTATCAGAGCAGGATCGTGATCCCGCTGCTTCACTCTTTTCTGCGACTCTTTGTTTTCATCAGGTATTTCTCTCTACTTCGCATGAGCATGGATGAATCAACAATGGAGTCAATGAACACTCCTCCGATGAGCACTTCAAGGCTACCATTTGGATCTGGGTCCTCTCTTACTTCATTGCCGAATATTTCCCATCGTTTTCCGATTAAACTCAATGCGGATAACTTCATGGTCGTGTGAAGCCGATTTCTTGGATTTCGAAAATGTATGATTTAATGGGACTCGTAGACGAACGATTCCTTGTCCATCTCGAGTTTATATCTGATCCGACGGAGATCCTTCTAAGTTTGTCCCAAATCCACGAGGTTAAGGTTTGGCAACAATATGACGGTCTAGTGATGACCGTCATCATCTCCTCGGTAAGTGATTCTATCTTACCGATGGTTGTGGCTAACTATGAACGGCAATTTGAAGCTTGGAAAGCCATTACGAACTCGTATGGTTCGTCTTCGAAGAACACGGTTACTTCAATTACGGATGCGGCTTCTGATTAAAGGGAATATGAGAATCAATGAGTTTAAAAAAATTAAACACATCTCTAATACTGCGGCAATGGCAGACGGCGATCTGTCTCTAATAGTGAGCTTGTTATATGTGTTTAATGGTCTCGGACAGATTATGATCCGTTTGTGACGGCCGTCACCACGCGAGCGGACTCTACATCTCTTACTTTCGATGAGTTACAAGGCATGTTATTAAGTCATGAAATTCTGCTTCTTCAACGTCAACAAAGCATGACTGAACTTACTGCTAATTTAGCTCGGTCTACTGTAAATTCTGGACAGCAACAGTTCAATACCTATAATGGACATTCTGGCAGAGGTCGAGGTAGAGGTAGAAATGGAGGAAGGGGCGAGAAATGATCGTAATACTCGGTACGGTAATCTTGGTAGAAATCGATTCCATCGCCTCAGGAGATAGACGATTACAATACTTCTCATGGACGAATCGGTTAGCAATTCTCTTGTTGTTAATATATGTCAATTATGTGAAAAAGAGGACACTTTGTCTCGCACTTGTTGGAAGAGGTTCGATGTTAGCTTTCGTCCCCTTCAATAGTAGTACCATATTCCGCTCCTATCAACACTTCACCCTTCTACTGCAAATGTTGCTAGCACACACCTTTGCAAATTTTGCAATTGATCCGTCTTGGTACCCGGACAACGCACTAACATATGACTCCAAACCTTTCTCTTCTTCAAGCTCAATGAACTATACGGGACGGGGACAAAGTGCTGGTTGGTAATGGAGAAGGTTTGAACATAAATCACATTGGTACCTCGGAGTTATAAGAATTTCAAACTTACCAATATTTTGCATGTTCCTTTACTAGCTAAAAATTTGTTATCAGTCTCACAGTTCACCAAAGAAAATAATGTCTCATTTGAATTCTTTCCTCAACATTGCCTTGTCAAGGACATCAAGAGCAAGAAGGTGCTAGCCCACGGGCACAATTCTAATGGCCTCTATCGACTGGATGATGCTGCATCAACCTCTCCAGATTGTGCCGAAGCTTCAATTCTATGGCACGGCGGCTTGGACACCCTGCATTAAAGACGGTCATTACCGTTTTGAACGGTCTTAACAGCCTTCTCACTTAGATAATAGTTTTTTTGTTCACATTGTGCTCTTGCAAAAGTCACAAACTTGACATTTCCTTCCTCTTCTTACATCTCAAAATTTCCTCTTGAGTTAGTAGCTTCGGATATATGGGGTCCTTCTCCTTTTGTGAGTATGAATGGCTTAGGTACTATGTGACATTCATTGATCATTATAGTAGGTTTTGCTGGATATATCCCCTTATCAAGAAAAGTGATGTGTTTCATATTTTCATTCAGTTCAAAACTCAAGTTGAAAATTTGTTCTCTCGCAAGATTCTCTACTTTCAAAGTGATTGGGGAGGGGAATTTCAATCTTTGTCAAAAATTTTCTTGGAATGTGGTATTACTCATCGTGTAGCATGTCCCTACACTCACCACCAAAATGGAATATCCGAAAGAAAACATAGGCACATAATTGAGACTTCTTTAGCACTTTTAAGCAATGCAAAACTCCCTTATCAGTTCAGGATGAGGGCTGTCTCATGTGCCACCTACTTGATAAGCAGTTGCCAACAAAGCTTTTAAATTCCTTGTCTCCATTTGAGAAACTTTATGGCAAGCCTCCTGATTATGATTTCTTAAAGGTCTTTGGTTGTGCATGCTATCCCCACCTAAGACCTTATAACAGGCACAAGTATACCTTACGTTCAAAATGCTGCATTTTTTGGGATATAGTAACAAGCACAAAGGATATCGGTGTTATTCACCTATTACTGGCAAGATCTACATTGCTATTCATGTTATATTCAATGAAACTAGTTTTCCATATGAAACTCTTTTTAGCAATAAAGAGGTGCAACAGGTTCCTGTTACTATGTCTACGAGTCCAGCTCTCTGTACACCGCATCCTGCTCCTCTTCCGCTGTACACTGAGGCCAATTCCCTACCTCTGCAGTCACCTGCAACTCCAGAATCTGCTGCGGGATGTTCAAGCTCTGCCAGTCCTTGTACACCTGCAGCTCCCTCTTCCTTGCAGCCGCCTGCTGCCCAATCTGCTCATGAAACAGAATCGGTTCTGCACACTTCAGGTTCCTCTGCGCAGTCCACTGCTCTTCACACATCTGCAGATTCTGATGACAGCAATCCTCCAACAAAGTACAGGTCCTTAAAGGATATTTTGGCTGCTACACAATCTACAGCACCTCCTAGAACCAGCAAGTATGCGATGCATGTTGAAAGAGATGTTGAAGTCGAGCCCTCTTTGTTTCACTACGGCTCATAAATTCTCTCATTGGCGGCGAGGCTATGTCCGATGAATTTTCGGCCCTTCAAAACAATGGTACGTGGATTTTGGTACCCTCTCCTCTTCATGCCAATATAGTAGGCTGTAAATGGATTTATAAAATCAAAAAAAATTCAGATGGAGCTTGTGGCTAGATACAAAGCTAGATTAGTGGCTAAAGGGTACACTCAAGAACATGGGATCGATTTTAACGAGACTTTTAGTCCTGTTATCAAACCAGCAACAATTCGGATGGTTCTCTCGGTAGCTTTGAGTTTCAATTGGTCCATAAGACAACTTGATGTCAACAACGCCTTTCTCCATGGCAATTTATTGGAAGAAATTTATATGACACGGTAAAATTTGGATTTGTTGACAAAGCTTATCCAGATCATGTTTGTAAGTTGCTTAAATCTTTATATGGTCTTAAGCAGGCTCCTCGGGCATGGTTTCAAAAGTTATATTCACATCTTTTGTCCATTGGGTTCAAACCATCTACTTGTGACCCATCAACTTTGTTCTTATTCATGGCTGGTGGTATTTGCATCTATCTGTTAGTGTATGTCGACGATATCATTATTACCGGGAATTGCACAAAGGCTATTACCAATCTGATTTCCAGTCTGTCGGTCACTTTTTCTATTAAAGATCTGGGAGACCTTAGCTACTTCTTGGGCATAGAAGTACTACGAAGCAAAGCTGGATTGCACCTTTCTCAGAGGCGATATATACTGGATATTTTGGAAAAGTCTCAGCTCCTTCATTCCAAGCCCTTCTCAACACCCATAGCACCGAGGACAACTCTCTCTCAATATGAAGGTAACATTACGTCGGATCCCACCACGTATAGGAGCTTGGTCGGTTCACTTCAATATGCAACATTAACCAGACCAGATATAGCTTTTCGGTCAACAAGGTTTGCCAATTTTTATCTGCTCCTACTGATACTCATTTATGCCTTGTCAAAAGAATTATTCGTTATCTCAAAGCCACTCACCATCTGGGGTTCACTATCTGTCCAAGTAATTTCAATCTTCATGTCTACTGTGATGCCGACTGGGCGGGCTGTCCGGATGATAGAAAATCAACCGGAGGCTATGGCATATACATGGGACAGAACTTACTCTCCTGGACTGCCAAGAAGCAACGCACTGTTGCTCGTTCCAGCACAGAAGCAGAAATGAGGTCTATGGCGACTGCTGTGACTGAATTACTATGGACCATGCAGTTAAGTGCTGAATTAAAACTTCCCTTCAAGCAAAGCCCAACTGTATGGTGCGATAACATCAGTGCCATCTACCTTAGTGCCAATCCGGTATTCAAAGCTAAAACCAGACATGTTGAAATAGACTTCCACTTCATCCGTCAATTGGTCCAAGAGAAGCAAATTATTATCAAGCACATCTCCAGCAAGGACCAGGTGGCGGACATTTTCACCAAGCCTCTGTCTATTCAACCGTTTGAAGTTTTCAGACACAAACTCAACGTGACACCCCCGTTCAGCTTGAGGGGGGGTGTTAGGCAATGCACATTTACGTGGAAACCTGGATGAGGCGTATTACTGACATGGCTCAATTACATGTCATCTGTATTTCATTTATACAATATGTAGTTTACATTTCACCACACGACTGTAATGTGTACATTTAATATAAAAGGAATACATGAAAAGGGATCGGGGAGTCCCGAGGGCAGTCGCCCCCCAAATTTCCCGCTCACTCTCTGTCTCTGCTCTCTGCTTCTGGTCACTGCTCCACTCTGCACTTCTCCTGATCCAGACCGGAGGTCATCAGTTCATTGCTCCAACTCTCAGCAGTTATGCATGCCGCTGCCATGGTGGTGGCCGGCGTCGTGGTGGTGGTGGTGGTGGCCGGCGTCGTGGTGGTGATGGTGGTGGTGGCCGGCGTCGAGGTGGTGGTGGTGGTGGTGGTGCTGATGACCGTGGTGGTTCGCTTCTCCGTGGTGCCCGCCGTCAAAAGAAAGACCGTCTGCCCCGCCACCGCCATCGCCCCCATCCTCTCCTCCGTCTCCGTCGCCGCCGCCGCCGCCGCCGCCGCCGCGACCCCTAGAACCCGGGTGAGAACAGTTGTAGAGGAAGCCGAAGATCGACAGGGCGACGATGCAGGAAGCGACCACGATCCATATTACGACGATCCCCTCCATGTCTCCCTCTTCTCCGATCTGAAACAGGGGTTTGGCGGCGTTCTTGTGGACGCGCCTCAGCCCTAAACCATATATATATATCCGCCGCCGCCGGAGGGCAAACTCGCCGTGAGCATGTATGCTTCTTCTATCTTCCTGCTCGGGCGTTGACCTTTCAAATACTCTCCTTGTCCGAGAAGCAGGCGGCGGCCACCTCCGGCCGCCGCCGTATCAACCAGCGCTGCGCAGACGGCGAGATCGGACGGGCACAACCCAGCAGCCCAACTGGTCAACTACTCGGACGTCTGACCTGCTCAACATATCTTTCTCCCGAGGTTAGCTTCTCTCGGACGTATGGTTGACTTGACCTGGTCTGACGTGGGGATAAGCACGCGGCGGAATGATCTTTGATTTTTTATCACAAAAAAAAGAAAGAAATGATGAATGATCTTTGATCTACGGCTGTTCGCTGTTCGGTTCAACCCAAAAAATAAAAATAAATAAATAATATGATTCGATTCGATTTGATTTGAACTATCGATCAATTTAGTTTATTTATAAGACTCTTCAAATCAAACTAAGTTGGCAAACCGAATAATCTAAATTAGAGTAACTATTTTATTTTAATTTATATGTAATATAATATTTATATATCTTTTCTTATAAAAGTAAATCCGTTTCAAGAGCTTTTAAGGCAAATTAATGTTATTTATAAACATATACACAAGATTTTAGTAAAATATGATTTAACATAAACAAAATAAAATTATATATTGACATATCTACTGTATCTTAATAAAGTATGATTTGAACTGGATCAAATAATTTGGTTCAATTTGATTCGATTCGAGAGATAGTTTAATTTGGTTTGATTTGATTTGAGAAAAAATATCTAAAAACTAAATCAAAGCAAATCATGAACACCCCACCCCTACTTTGATTTCGATCAGGGTCAGCCTTGGAAATCTGACGGTTTTGATTTGATCAAGCAAAACCTGTCCATAGCCTATTTGAGATGGGCTTTCAGCCAAGGCCCATTTCGAAGAAGGCCGTGATTTTGGCCCAATATTCTTGAATTCACGGGTCAAACCAGAAGGCTGGGGATAAATAGGAACATAATATAAATATATATATTCAAATGCCCAACATTGCTAGGAGGTGTATAAAAGTTTTGTGTAGCAAATAAGTTAGATGAATTTAACAGGAGGTCCGGTCTTGATGATGCCATTCAACAGGAGGTCCACCATCAGAATTTCCTCGAGGAAAGGTCCGATGTTTCAAACAGTTAAAACTTCTCTCCAATCTCACGTCCTCACGGGCACGTAAAGTGACATATTTGCCCCCCTTGGCAGGAGAGAGTGGATGGCTCGGCTGATATTGAAGGTTTCCCATTTTTGTTAGATACTTGTGCAGTTGTTCTCCACAGGCTCAGAGCGGTGTTTGGATGTAACATTTTTTTAAATAGTTTTTATTTTTAAAATTATTCAATGATGCAAAGTAATACAAAAATTAAAATTTAAAGAAAATTCAATGGAGTTTTGACAAGAATAATATAATTATTAAAATTATTGAGAAATGTTTCTTAAATGTAAAAACCATCTCTTAGAAAGATCCATTCCTCCCATGACACCATGGATCTCCGTCTTGCTCCTTGTTCTTTGTTGGATGTCAGTCTGTTGAAACGTTCCCACAGCAGAACAAAGGTACAATCTAACAAGCGACTCTTGTGATGAAGATAACCCATTATAAAAGCAAACCACAAAGAACACAAGATTTACGTGGTTCGGAGGGACGATGCATCTTCTTACGCAGGGAGAGCAGAGAGAATCTACTAAATGTAAAAGAATACAGAGTAAAAGGATATTCTTATATCAACACGGAGTGTTTTTTCCCGAGACAGAGCAATCTCGAATTCTTTGTTTTTCCTCCAGATGACACACCTCTAAATAGCTCAGAAGAATATCAAATAGGCGATGTCACAAACACCATTACTAGGAGTGTATACGAAATCCGATATTCTGATATTCCGACTTGATTCCAATAAAAATTAACAGATTTGGAGCTCGTTTTTATATCCTATAAACTATTGAAATTGGAATCGGATATTTCGGCAACTTATCTGAATCAAAATCAGTTGATTCCATTTCTGTTAATTCAATTTTGATAAAAAATAAATAAATATAAATTAAATAAATTATAATAAATTATAATATTTTATATATAATTTGATAGAAATAAATTTTTAAAAAGATTATATTAAATTTTAGTAATTATATGTGAATTATTAACTCATTTTTTAATAAAGATTATTATTTAATATATATTTCAGAAATTATCAGATTCGATTTCGAAATCGGAACATAGTGATTCCGAAATTATGGAATCGGAATCGGAACCCTTTAACTAGGGATGTAAACGGGTTAGATTCGATAGCAGAAACACTAGAATCCGATTTTGATCCGAGAAGGGTTAGGGTTAAGGGGTTTCGATTCCAATTCTGATAATTTTGGAATCACTATATTATGATTTCAAGCCGATTTCGATTCCCTTATCGAAATCAGATCTGAATCCGATAATTCTCGAAATACATATTAAATATTAACTTTTGTTCAAAAATGAGTTGATAATTTACATATAATTACTAAATTTTGATATTATCTTTTTAAAACTTTATTTTTATCATTTTATATAATTTATTTAACTTTATTTAATTTAATTTATATATTTATTTTTTATTGAAATCGGATTAATGAAAATGGAATAAACTGATTTTTATTCTGAAAAATTATCGGAATATCTGATTCCAATTCTCGTAACTCATAGGATACAAAAGTAAATTTCAAACCAATTAATTTTTATCGGAATTAAATCAAATTATTAGAATATCAAATTTCATGTACACCGCTGCTCTTAACCCTTATCAAAATCTAAATCGAATTTGGTGATTTTAATATTGAATCTGACCAGTTTACACTATTAACTATGACATCCACGATGGAAGAGAAGGTGGAAGCAAGAAAAATCGAAGAAGAACAAGGAGGATCAGAGGCGAAAGCCCCTCGAATCTCAACACCCCTCTCCTAGGAGTGTTCATAGTTTGGTTTAATTTAATTTTTAAATATTTTTTCTCTAATCAAATCAAACTAAACTATGTCCGAAACTGAACGATGAACAATCCTTCTTTCTCTCTCTCTCTCTCGCTCTCGCTCACGTTCGCCAGAGCGTGGCGGCTACTGTTGCCGAAGAAGTATCCACCGCCATCACGTTGCAACGTGATGTCAATAGGGTTAAAAAACTAAAAAAGTTAAAAGACCAAAATACCCTCGGCTTTGACCATGTCACATATCACAACTCTTGTGAGGTGTTTGGTCGCATGATAATGAAGATTTTTATTTTTATTTTTAAAAATTGTAAGAAAACTTGTTAAAAGAGGTGTTTGGTAATCATGACAATTTTATGTTTTAAAAGTAATTTTCTTCTTAAACAAAAAAAGAAGGTCTCACTTCTTTCTTTTTTCCTGTGGTCCCTCACTTTGTTTGATCATGTATGATAGTTACTCTTTTTTGTAATCACATCCCTTCAAATATGATAATTTTATGTCATGAGTTAGTTCACTTTTTATTTTAATATAATTTTTTATCATGAAAATGTACAAAAAATTATCATGCAACCAAACACCTCATTAACTACGTGTTTCGGTTCTATCTACCACCGGGTCAAGAGAGGGATCTACTCGAAGATAAGGGGGGCTAGGCTTTTTGGCGGGGGGAGCGGGGCAATGGCCTAAAACTTGCAAGCGGTCACCGGGGGCTTCGCGAGTCCGAGGGGGGCCCTGGAAATGCCCGTAGTAGAGAGCTCGCCTATGGCGGAGGGGCCGGAGTGAGGAGATGCTGCAGGTGCTACAATGGCGGAGGTGTCGTCGACCGGATGCCCCGTGAAGTGATGAGATTGTCAGTGGTGAAGCAAAGCTTCGGGCATGAAGGAGACGGTGTTTTTCCGGTAGAGATGGTGGCAAAGAGGAGATAGGGGGAGACCGATGGCGAACAAGTATGGACAAAAAATGACAGGTGGGTTGATGGGTGGTGACGGATGGAGCCTCTTGGTAAAGAATTTAGAAGGATGGGATAAATTATTAAAGGTATTGGGTCATTAAAATGATTTTCTTAATTGGATTGTTAATTGATTTTTCCAATAAGAAATATCTTACAGAGTGCTTGGTTACGTTTTTTTCATTTTCTTAAGTTAAATTTTAAAAACAAAAGAGAACGAGTGTTTAATTGCACTTTTAAATTTTTTCCCTTCTTTAAAAAAAGAATGTTAGACCTTTTCTCTTAAAACTTTTTTGGATTAAAAACAAGGAATGACCCGTTTTATTTTCAGGACAGACACGGAGCATAGTGAGCAACTCTCACAACAGATGCCGACACAACAGGGGAAGCCACGTCTCTCTGTCCAGCGGAGGGGGCGATGCAGAGGCTCTTTGTCTAGCGGAGGGGGCGATGCGAAGGAAGGTGACGCAAAGGGGGGAAACGGAGGAGGGCGACATGGAAAGGGCTCTCTCCCCATCTTTCTATCCAGCAGTGGGGGCAACGGGTGACGTGGAGGGGGGCTCCCCCGTCTCTCTATCCAGCGGAGTGGGGGGACGCGGAGGAAGGCGATGCGGAAAGGGTTCCCCCCATCTCTCTGTCCAGTGGAGGGGGTGACGGGCAACGTAGAAGAGGGCAATACGGAGGGGCCTCCCCCCGTCTCTTTGTCCACCAGAGGGGGTGACGCGGAGGGGGCACCCCCTTCTCTCTATCTAGTGGAGGGGGCGACACGGAGGAGGGTTACGCAGAGGAGGGCAACACGGAGGGGGTCTATCTCTCTGTTCAGCGGAGAAGGCGATGGGTGACGTTGAGGGGATGATGCGGAGGTGGCCACTATCTCTCTCGCCATGGATGTTCTTGCACGTGAGTGTCTTCGCGATCCATCATACAAGGGGGATCCGACAGTGAGGGTGCATGGGAAAGGTTGCGGTGGCAAGGCGATAGGTGGTCTTGAAGAGAGAACCGTATACTTACGTAAAGATAACAATCTTTATGTAAAGTTTTGCCAACCATATAAATTTTAAATTTTATGATAATTTTGCCAAACATACAATAGTTGTATTTCTATAATTTTAAAATTAAAACTGGGATGAGAGATGATCTTGATTTTGAAAATAAAATTATATCAATATTAAAAACGTAACCCTATTACCTTGGTGTATTTAGTGGAATTAAATATGAGAAGAGGTCTATTATCGATCAACTTAGGCACATTTTGAGAAAAAGCTTCCATTTTAGCCCAATATCGTCAACGTCCATGTGTCAGAGAAGACGATTAGTGATCAAGGGGATCATACGATGTGTTTAAATGCCTTACAATATCGTCAACGTCCATGTGTCAAAGAAGACGATTAGTGATCAAGGGGAACATAAGATGTGTTTAAATGCCTTACAATGTTATGTTAGAAGGTGTATGAAATCTTCGATGAGCAAATATGACCTTATTTTGTCTACTTAGTGGACTTAAATATTAGTGGAAGAAGATCCATCGTCAATCCTTCCATTTTCTACATGTTTGATATTATGATTTTTTTATAAAATGTACAAAAAATTATTGTGCAACCAAACAGCCCATAAAATACAGTAAACTTAGATAATGACTTAAATATTAGAAGGGGAAAAATCAAGATCTCTTTCTATATTCTAGGGGTTATCGAGCACCTTCTCAAGATATCCTGCAACACTATTTATCAACTATATAATCATGTTCCCGTATCATTAATAGAAATGTATGTTTTACATTTTTCATTGATGTTTTATGTTGGGTTAATCCGATATTAATTAAGTGATCCACTTGTTAATGGACTCGACTTAGCACACTATTAGGTCTATAAGATGGAATGTGACTTATTGGGCTTAATCTCCTGCTTGGCCCAGGATCCGACTATGAGCAGTATCCTAATTCTTGTCAAACTCGGACTGGTCCCTCCTCTCTATATAAGCACAGACAGGGCTTTGACTCCCCATACGGTTGCATCATACAGGCTCAATAGAGAGAGGAAACTAGAAGATCGTCTAAAGGAGACGGACGATTCCTATCTGCAGATCTTTCTTGTTCTTATCTTCCGCAGCACAATGGAGTTTGGATCGTCGTCAGGTATTCCTAAACTTCAACATGTGGTATCAAGCCTGTATTCTATTCCACGGGATTTGATACAGTGAAATCGCTTGATTTATATCGTGCGATTTCTGTTTCATCGGGATCGATCTTGGTTTTTGGTCGCCCTCTATTTTGGGCGTACCGATGATTGTGTTTCCTGAACGAGGATGTTTTCGCATTGCTATCTACGACTTGTTATCGTTCGTCAGTTCTATCCTTGCAGTCGATTAAGGTTAGGCAGCCAGCCCATCAGAGAGAGCGACGGCGGCGCATGGGGTGGTTCTCCTCCCTCATCGTTGGGTAGCTATAGGTAGCGTCGTAGGCACCATCTTGGGGCGCCGATTGGCTGCACATCCTTGGCCCACGGCAGTTAAGAGTGTCGCTTGGTGCCACTCGCTATTCAGTTGTATGGGCTGCGCTTGCCCGTGGCCACTTGGATTAGCAAGGGGCCAGGCACCGCCTATGCGGCCGACGGCAGCCAGCAGCGCCCCTTTCATCTTCCTGCAGGCATGTGCCTGCGGGAAGGTGCTTCAGATAATAATAAAAAAAAAATTCGCTGGCAGCTTTTTCCCTCGTCGGATGGCACTGCTTGCGCCAAGTCTGGCCGGCAAGGGGGCTGCCTACTGCCTGCCGTTGCACCTGCCCTGTTGCCGCCCTGTTTTAGAAGGTGGCTAGGGTTTCTTTGTAGAGGGAGAAACATTGGACGGTGGGGGTAGGATATGATGGTTATTACTGTAAGGAATCGTTTTTAAAAATTTGGTGCAGCGGAAGCAACGATTCTTATGAGTTTCTTTAGAATCTGTCTCAATCAGAACCGAATGACGAAAACTGAAAACTGATCAAATCGAGTTCAAAAATACCTAATAAGGATTCATATAATCCCATGGAGTGGAAGAAGATGAGCTTCTCAAGCTTTTCAAACCGTTCAAATGTCCAATCTGTAGCAGTATCCACACGAACTTTATCCACAGTAGGTTCTCCCTTCGCACCGGCCTCGAGAACTTTTCTCAAACGGAGCTCTATCAACCATGGACACCTTCTAGAGAGAGGAGGAGGCAGGAAAGATTGAAACCATTAGTATTTATAAAGAATTTTGGAATTTTTCATAAAAATCCAAAATCTCCATAAATTATGCCCTTGCCCCTGTACTTGTGGATAAGTCCTTTTGTGTGTGACCCACTAGTCCTAATAACCTATTTGGTTGAGGCCTAAATAAAATAGAACAATTCTATTTAATTTAATTAAATATGTTATCCGATAACAAATTAATCGGCCTACCGATCATGAAGAGTACAAGCTACATACCATGATCCCAAAAGGCTACAGGGATAATCTTATCTTCATTGAGCCTTTCAATCATCAGTTACCGCATGGATATAAACTCTTGTCCATCCAATGTCTCGGTCGGAAAGGAGTACGGCATCGACTGTCAACTCCTTAGTATACCGACTCTATAGGATCATGTACTCGGAATTGGATCAATTGGAAAACTCCTTTTCCAATTATCCTATCTACCCTGGCCATAGAATTAGAGTACTATCCCATAGGACATTCACTCTCACTTACTGAGAGTGGACGATCCCTTGTTGTCTGCTCAATTGCCTCCATCGGGTTTTTCTTGTACCCGATCTATCGCTATACTGGACCATCTATATGGTGATCCATAAGACAATGCCCAAAGCACAAGTTCCACCCAACAAGGCATCTTTGGCAACTTAGGTTAAAGATCGAACCATAAAATCGTGATGATAGAAAATCCTGATTAACAGTTCGGTAAGATACCATTCAAGGTTTCTAATTTGGTGAGTTCAGTGAACTCATTCAACTAATGAGCACCTGTATGCGTATCTCAGTGTCTCCATACTAATGACCAATGAGATTAGTCATCGTCATCACATGAGAATACATCACATACACTAGTCTATCCAAATCCTTGATGTCTGGTCTCAAGTATCATATGACTAGGAATATTTAGATCAATTACCTCTAGATGATCAATCTCATTATTATGATTTCAGTGTCTCCATACTAATGACCAATGAGATCAGTCATCGTCATCACATGAGAAGACATCACATACACTAGTCTATCCAAATCATTGATGTCCGGTCTCAAGTATCATATGACTAGGAATATTTAGATCAATTACCTCTAGATGATCAATCTCATTATTATGATTTCATCATGGTTTAATCATCATTGCATTTGATCAAGGACTTCATTATGGTATTCGCATCTACTAAGATCTTATAATGAAGGTTTGCCTAATTAAATGAATGAGATATATCTAGAAATGTCGAATCATATCATATATGATTGGCTTATATGGCATACATTTCTATCGATTACAACTTTACCACTTGATCCATTAATTTTAAATGGATCTCTTTACAGTATTCGGATCCTATTAAATATTGGATTGCTTAAAGTTTTTAATACGATATAAATTTGGATCTAACACTAAGTCATCCTGTTATAAATATCCTTATTAATTTTATCCACTAAGTCAAATATTTTGTATTAAAGTTAAATTTCTTATCTTTTGATTTGGTTAAAGGATTATAAGCCCATTAAGTATCTTTTAGGGTTATAATTTATTAAGAAAACTAAGTTAAATGATAGGGATATATGCAAAATAGTGGATTTGGAATTAATTTTGGTGGATATTTCTACGGTAAAACTAGATATTTATACAAACAGGTTGCTAAAATTTCTGTTTAAAGTTATTTCAGTGAATTTTAGCATGATATTTTTGGATATTTATTATTGCAATTTTTGGTTAGAAATATTAAGTATGCAGTCATGACCTCTTAAAATTTTATTATGCATGAATATTCTTTTATTGCAATAATATTATGGTTATGTCCTTAGCTCACATAAAGTCATTATTTGATGTTGTTATATGGTTTAGTGATGAATTTTTGCATTCTAAATAGTTGGGTAGATCACCAAAATGGCACCAATCATGAGGAAGAATAACATTTGTCACTCTTTAGTTTAAATATCATCAAGTGAGCATACGGTTTTAATATTATTCTTATTTGGAGAGAGGGAGATTTAATATTTGAAGTGTGTGGGTAGATCACCAAAGTGGTTTTATACATGGAAAATATTGAATAATCCTCATAAAGAAAATAAGAATAGTATTAAATTTATACTTTTAATTTGAAGATAAAGTCTAACTCCTAAAGGAGTGCTTTATTTTTAAGTTAAGAATAAGATAGAATAATATTTATGTATATGACGACTCTTGGGAGTTTGGTACCCAGGTTTAAATTTTCTAGATATCAAAGTATATATGGATGTTAGTTTTATAATTTTAGTTTATCCGAGGAGTTGGTCCATTAGTACGTTGTGATTACCTCCCAAAGGAGAAATTACAATAATGCATCGAACTAATTGTAATTCTTTTTAGTTATTAGAATTACTTTGAGCTTTTAGCATGTTGCCTCATATATGATTAAGTTGCATTATCTCATATGAGCATATTTATTTATTGTAGTTGCTTCTCCACTTCCTACTAGGTCTGTGCCTTTTTTTAATGGGACAAACTTAACTGAATTGAATCACACTAGCAATGGAAGTGTTAGGGGACATATGGTAAATGTATGTTTTGAGTCTCATTTGGTTGATGTTCCTTTAGATTCCTGGTGGATTGACTCTGGGTCTACTGCACATATTGCCACATCCATGCAAAGTTTCTTGTTTCAAAGGCCAGCTAATGAGGGTGAGCAGTCTATTCTCTCGGGGAATAAGACATGCTCGCAAGTTAAGGCCATAGGAACTTTTAGACTTATTCTGAGTAGTAGATATGTTCTAGACTTAGAGGACACTTTTTATGTGCCATCATTTAGTAGAAATTTGGTGTCAGTATCAAAACTTGATAGAAAAGGGTTTCATTTCAGTTTTGGAAACTCTTCCCTTAATTTAGTTAAGGATTCAGTTGTTGTTGGTACTGGCAATATTTCTGATGGCTTATATAAATTGTGTCTTTCTTCTTCAGTAGAACATGTTCATGATACCTTGCATACTTCAGCTGTGGTTGACAATAAGCGTGATAGAGTAGATGAAAAGTCATCCATGTTGCGGCATAGGAGATTAGGGCATGTCTCCATTAAGAGGCTTCAAAGATTAGTGAGAGAAGGAGTCCTTCCTCCTCTTGACTTTAAGGACCTTGAGATATGTGTTGACTGTATTAAGGCAAAGCAGACACACATGCCTAATAAGGATGCCGCAAGGAGTTCTGGGATCTTAGAGATTATTCACACCGATATCTGTGATCCTTTTTCACCATGTCTGACTGGAGAGAGGTACTTTGTCACATTTATAGATGACTATTTTAAATTTATGTATCTCTACTTACTTCATGAAAAGGAAAATGTTTTTGACATCTTTAAGATTTTTAAGAGGGAAGTAGAGAAACAATCAGGTAAAATAATCAAGATACTCAGATCTGATAGAGGCGGCGAGTACTATGGTAGATATATAGAGATGGGACAAAAGCCAGGACCATGAGCTCGATTCCTTAAGGAAGAGGGTATTGTACCTCAGTACACCACCCCTAGTTGCCAATATCAGAATGGGGTTGCTGAAAAAAAGAATCGGACACTTAAAGAGATGGTCAGGACAATGTTAAGTCACTCTACCCTACCTTTATCCCTGTGGGGGGGAGCCGTTAAGGCAATTGTGCACATCATAAATAAAGTTTCTACGAAGGAGGCACCTAAAACTACTTATGAGTTATGGTGTGGTAGAAAACCCTCTGTGAGCTATATGCGCATTTAGGGATGCCTAGTTGAGGCTAGGCCATACAGTCCATAGGAAAAGGCGTTTGATCTCAAAACTACCAGTGGTTTTTTCATTGGTTATCCAAAGAGGTCAAAGGGTACAAGTTTTATTGTCCTTCTCACGTGCCCACCATTATAGAGATAGATAAAGTAAGGTTTCTTAAGGATGGTGGAATTAGTGAGAGTGGGGCTTATCGAGAGATTTCTTATGAGGAGTTGCAGGATAAGGATAAATTTCATGCATCTACTGTTAGCCATGTTCCATTGTTCATTCCACGAAATGATACTTTAGGGGAACAAGGCATTGAAGTTGATCCACCCCACGATGTTCCCAGTATAGCTCCAGAGCCAATGGATATAGCAGTTGACCAACCACTTGTCCAAGTGGATCAGGGGCCATTACTGCGACGCTCTGAGAGAGTTAGGAGACCTGCTATATCTGATGATTTTATTGTATATCTACAGGAGGATAGTGTTGACAGGGGTAGCATTGAGGATCCAATGACGTTTTCACAAGCCATGAAGAGTGAAAAGTCAGGTTATTGGTTCAAAGCCATGAAAGATGAGCTTGACTCAATGGTTAAGAATCAAGTATGGGATCTCGTTGACTTGCCATAAGGGTCCAAACTTGTTGGATGCAAATGGGTATTCAAAACTAATGTGGACTCTAATGGCAATGTTGAGCGATATAAGGCCAGACCGGTAGCTAAAGGTTTCACTCAAAGGGAGGGCATTGACTATAACGAGACTTTCTCTCCAGTTTCTAAGAAACTCTCATTCATATTAGTCATGGCCCTTGTAGCTCATTTTGATTTAGAGTTGCACCAGATGGATGTGAAGACGGCTTTCCTTAATGGGGATCTAGATGAAGAGATGTATATGGAACAACCTCAAGGGTTTCATGCTGAAGGCAGAGAACATCTAGTATGAAGGTTAAGAAAATCCATTTACGGACTTAAGCAAGCCTCTCGACAATGGTATCTCAAGTTTAATGAGATAATTTTGTCCTTTGGGTTTAAAAAGAACACTATTGATGAGTGTTTCTACCTAAAAGTCAGTGGGAGTAAATTCATCATCTTGCTTTTGTATGTGGATGACATCTTGCTTGCTAGTAGTGATTTCAGTTTGTTGTATGAAACTAAGATTTTTCTATCTGAGAACTTTGATATGAAGGACTTAAGTGTAACCCGATATGTCTTGGGCATAGAGATCACCAGAGATAGGTCATCAGGCATTTTAGGTCTTTATCAAAAGTCTTACATCTTAAAGGTTCTAGAAAGGTTTAACATGCAGTCCTGCACTCCCAATAAGGTACATATTGTTAAACGTGATAAATTCAGTAAGTTATAGTGTCCCAAGAATGACCTAGAAAGGAAGCAAATGGAGTCCATTACTTATGCTTCAGCCATTGGTAGCCTAATGTACCTGCAGACTTGTACATGTCCAGATATAGCTTTTATTGTGGGTATGCTCAGCAGGTTCCAGAGTAACCTAGGCATGGATCACTGGAAGGCTATTAAGAAGGTTATGCAATATCTTAAAGGCACAATAGATCTTATGCTCACATACAAGAGGTTAGATCAGTTAGAAGTCATTGCATATGCCGATGCAGACTATGGTGGTTGTTTGGATACCCGAAAGTTCACTTCGGGTTATCTTTTCCTTCTAACAGGTGGTGCTATTTGCTGGTGCAGTGAGAAGCAAAGCATTACAGTTACTTCCATCATGGCCGCAGAGTTCATTGCATGTTATGAGGCTATTGCACAGGCTATTCAGTTGCGAAATTTGGTTGGCTTTCTACCTTTTGTGAACATTGTTTCGAGACCTATACAGATATACAAAGATAATTCCGCTGTGGTTTTCTTCTCTAAGAACAATAAAGCATCTAAGAGTGGGAGCCTTGGACATAAAGTATTTTTCTCTTAGAGATCGGGTGAGGAATCATGAAGTGTCTATTGAACATATCGAGACAGGTCTCATGGTGGCGGACCCTCTCACTAAGGGACTACCAGCTAGCATCTTTTGTAGTCATGTGATTCAGTTAGGTCTTGTCAGTTCTCTTTATATGTTGTAATTTTGTTTGACACTTATTCAGTTATGAAATTAATTCTTCATTGTTATTATATTCTGCATGTTCCATTTGTATACATTTCAGTGATGCATTTTAGGTATGCAGAATGTAACTTAAAGTTGTGACCATTGAATAAATAACAGGTGTATGTTTATTTAGATAGCCATATATTCTCTTCTTACGCTTGCTTTATTATCTTCTCTCCGTCACTCCATTCACATATCTTCTTGGGAGACTCATGATCTCACTATCATACATAGATTTTTCAAACATACACAACAAAATAATTGTTATCCTTAGGGAAAGAGTTGACCCGCTCAATCCTCAGCTTGCCAATATCCCTGAGTCGCCTATTTTTTGCTTTACGTAATTAGAATTACGTAGATAACACATAGATTAGAAGAATTCATTGTATTACCCTCATAATTCTATATTAGAATCATCTAGAAGGATCAGTACAAACATCCGGCTAACACTATAGGCTCAGGAATATTCGCCCCCACCAACAACCAAGTGGAGCACGTATTGTACATGTATATATATTGGAAAAGCTATATAAATAGTGAGGTGCGCCGAAGAATGTTCCTAGCATGCTAGAAAAATTTCAAATACAATCTTCATCTTCTTCTTTATCCTCTATTTTTCTCTGCTATTGCAAAATTTGTTCCATTTTGTCATCAACTTGGTATAAGAGCATGCCACAAATCTTGAGGAATGATAGTAACAATTAACGCACCAAGTAGAGATATCAGCATGATCAGCATTGACATTGAGAACCCACATACAACTTAAACTCCTCAAACAACCCCGACACCTTGCTGGTATCGGATTTACTCACCACAAACACCTATGCTTCTTGACAAAGAACAATGAGCATGGCATTGTTAGCAAAATCCAAGCTAAACTTTATTAACGATAACATCATTAAGCCCTCACCTGGTGATTCCTCCTATGATATTTGGGAACAAGTAAAAAATATGGTCCTATCATAGATCTTGAACTTAATCATAAGGACATTGTAGCTTATGTTATCTATTGTGACACAACATATGAAATATGGAGTGACATGAGGGATAGGTTTTCGCTGGCCAATGGCCCATGAATCTACAACTTAGAAAGATCCACAGCTACACTAAGGCAAGGGACCAATTCAATAGTCAAGTACTTCAACACTTTGAAGGGTTTTTTTAGACAAGCCCTCATAGTTAGATAGTTTTATACAAGGAGCACTAATGATAGGAAGAAATTGATGCAATTCCACATGGATTTGAATAATATGTATGCAGCCATATGTGTAAACATGTTAAATTGGCCTAACTACAAAGGTTAAAACTCATGTTTTATGAGTAATATCATCAATTTACCCGCTGGAATCATTTGAGAACTATTTTTCACCAACCAAATCATAAAATTGGGTTGTTTCTTAGAAGCACACTGGGTTGGGGCACTTCTAGCCTAGCATGAAATTTGTCTCTGACTCTTTTCAGATTTTGCAGGGTTTGGACTTGCCTCGATTGGAAGAACCTTGGCGATATGTCACTTCTAGTTCATAGAAATTGAATCATCCATAGAATTCGTGCAAGTTTTAGTAGTCATTTATTAACCATGATTTAAAGTGCCTTTGACCTAGGTGTGCCTCCTTAGAAGTGCCTTGGCGCTAGGGCACTTCTACTTGGCACACGATGGACTCTGATTTCCTAATTGATTTAGAGGCCTCCTATATAAAAGAAGAGACCCTCGTAATGTTTGTAGTTACCTGGCACATATATACTCATACATAGGCATACCCTTAGTGATTCCAAAACCTAAAGAGCCACCAAATTCCATAAAGATTGATGCCAATGTGAAGGGTTCTTCGTGCACATAACTCCCACAACTAGAAGCACCCCAATGACTCATCACTTCTATGAGGGAATACCCGAGGCTTGGTTTTATTAATTTCAAACATTCTTATCATCTTCATACATCATTCTTTTTGCTTTTATCATCATCTTAGCGTGCATTTACCCATTGTTTTACTTCATTGCTTTTCATTTAAATATTCAAAACACCAAAAAGAGGGGTTAGGATCTATCCCCACCTGATTCATGCCCTTCCAATCCTTGTTTAAGTTCACTTTCTTTATAGATATTGCATTGTTTTCTCAATCCGTGCCCTTCCAATCCTTATTTGAGTTCACTTCCTTTACGGATATTGCATTGTTTTCATAGTACTAATAATCTGTCACTTGGTTTCACGTTTCTGTGCAATGCAGATAGATGCACCTTACAAGTAGACCACTTCTATGATAAAAGAACCTCAGGGTCCACCACTTGTATGCAAAGAGCAATTTTGAGCTCCTTGTCTCGAAGAGGAGAAAATTAGAACCTACAACATGCCTCTCCCACACATGCATGTCAATTTTAAGTTTAATTACATTCAAAACTTGTGGTTTCTAGTGATCACATCTATTTATTTTCTATATGAATTGACTATTCCTGAATCTGATCTTTTGTCACTCGAGTTGTCATGCCCCGAATTTTGACATGCACGGCGGAATAATTCGACCACGTGACCGGGGAAATAACCTCTAAATTATATCAGTTTGGAACATTATAAGACTAATATCACAATTCCAATGATTCTTTCTAAAATATCATGTTAATAATACAATCTAATAAAACATATACCGATCTAAGACATAAAGATCATCCAATTGTCTTCTTGAAAATCGAACCACCATGTTTTTACTGCGCTAAACATGATTGCTTGAAAAAAATTTGATAAGAAGATTAGAATGAGTACAACGACTCAGTAGACACCCCATCATCCACTAGATCGGATAGCCAAACGACCCTACATGATAATTAAATAGGTACCCAGACCTACATTCATTGTATATAAGTATAGAATTAATTGATACCTTAAATATCTGACTTAACCACATGTTTTAAACCACCAACCAGCTTCTAAAAACACACTGACTAGAACCTATAAGTCAACCAACCAACACTATAGACACCTAAAAACAACTTGAATTAATGGGATGAACATATACATGAACAACTATTATATGTTCTATATGATGAAATCATTACAATGAGACATGCCATGCATACACCATGCAATACAACATGGTTTTTTTGACAAAGTACTACTCATCACAAGACCACCTTTACCATACAATGTAATAGATGCACATATCCTCTAATGAAAGACCACATACAATATATGCACATATCCTCTAATAAGAGACCACATACAATATATGCACCTATTCTCTAATAAGAGACCACCTCTTTTCTTATTGATAAGTAATGTGTTGTCTTGCCATCTCAACTAGCTAACACTAGATCTACCATATTTAATAGTATCATATAGCTAAACGAAATCCCATAGTGCACCTAAGCAGTGATGGCATTTAGGATGCCCGTGGGATCTGGGATCGAAGGATGCAACAGACAGTTCTAACCTCTGCTGTCCTCGAGTCACGACTAACTAGTTTGGTGTAGGTCAGTCTTCCATTTACATTTAATGCATCATACATTCAAAAAACATATGCCATGCCATGACCAAACATATGCAAGATTTATGAACATAAAATGAACCTATACACATATGCATTCAACATCTATAAAAAAATGCACCTAGACATGACATATCCATACTCATAACACTCTTACTATGATGTTTAAACAAATGATAACATACACAAATATGCACATGATATGCCAACATACAACACAAACACCTAAGATAACCACCATATAAATGAATCAGGGAGTTACAAGAAAAATAAAATCTAATAAAATAATCTAGAACTCTATCTAATCTGATTAACCTGCAACCATAAATATATAACATGAACTCAATCGAGTTAAACATAAACTAACAAGTCACACATACATCTAGAACATAATCAGAATAATCAACTACTAAGATCACCAATTATGCTAAACAAATACATACAACAACAAACAATCACCACATCTAATATCAAACCGATACATATAACTAAACATCTACAAGTGGTTGGTAATTAATAAATATTAAATTCAGTGATACTAGACATGTTTGAGATGCCTATCTTGACGACAACGATTGACTAATCAAGTCCAAAAGAGTCGAATTTGAGGCAACAAGAATGACGAACATGAGCAGCAATTGGGACGGTGAATATTAGAATGGAGTTGATCATTCTTCCTGTTGTCAAAAGGTGAAAAAGAAGAATAGATAGAATAAGAGAGATATAGGAGAGAGAGAGAGAGAGAGAGAAAGAGAGAGAGAGAGAGACCGGGGGGTGCTGGTGCTCGACAATTTGATGAAGGTGCCGTTCAATGGTTCTCAATTGACTCATTTGCCCCTCGTAGGAGCACATGTCGATCAACCGTAATAGACCCAATTATACATTAGACCCTGGTTAGGTATTTCGGTTACATGTTTGTACATTTGTGTTTCTAATGATTGGCAAAATGCCCTCATTGTATTCATTATATAAATAATGAAATGTTTACTGAAGGGTGGATTGATTCCCTCTCATTCACTTCCAGAAACCTCTTTCTCTCTTCACTCCGTTCTCTCTGCTTTCTCTGCGGTTTACTTCCTCAGGAGATTCAGATCTAAGAATCTGACTTGGTATCAGAGCTTGGAGGTGATGAATTCTGCAGTTTCTTCGTCAACAACTGAAGGATCTCTGATGAATACGCCTGCTGCAAGATTGCCTAAGCGTACTATGAATGGTGATAACAGTAATGCGAAATTTCTTATCTCCTTCTCGTCTTCTCTTCCGAATGTGTCAAACTGCATATCAGTGAAGCTCAATAATGAGAACTATATTGTCTGGCGTGCTCAGATAGTTTCGTTTCTTCGAACACATAAATTGATGGGAATGGTGGATGGATCTGTCCCTTGTCCACCGTTAACAGTTACTAATTCATCAAATCTGGATGAAGTAGTTTCGAATCCAGATGCTGAACTCTGGATACAGTATGATAGCTTAATTTCTTCTGTGATCATGTCTTCTGTTTCTGAAAGTCTTCTGCCGCTCATTGCTTCTCTTAATTTCTCTATGGAGATGTGGACAGCTCTTGCTTCCACTTATGCTAATAATTCCAAAGCTCGAGTTCTACAATTACGTTTTCAACTGCAGCATTTGAAAAAGGTTCAATGAGGATGACCGAATATATTCAGAAGGCTAAATCCATTGCTAGCTCTTTAGCTATGGCTTCCGAGTCAGTTTCTTCTAATGATATGGTTTTACATATTCTAGAAGGGTTGGGACCTGAATATGAGTCCTTCGTTACCTCTATTACAACAAGAATGGATGCTGCCTATATTACGGTTGATGATCTTCAAGGTTTATTACTAAACCATGAGTTGTTTCTTCAGAAACATCATCAGGCTGTTGGTGAGATTTCTGCTAATCTAGCTCGTACTAGTGTTCAAGGTCAGCCTAATACTGGTTATCAGAATAGTTACAGCCGAGGAAGAGGCAATAGAGGTAGATACAATAATGCTAGAGATCGGTACAATGCTAGGAGTGGTTTTTCTAATTCTAATCGAGATAGTTTTCAAGGGAATTTCAATGAATCGTCTGATAGAAGCAATGCTCAGTTTCTGGTTTGTCAAGTTTGTGAAAAGAGAGGTCACACTGCTCTTCAGTGTTGGCATAGGTTCAATCCCAATTACAGATACATTTCAGAATCTGATGGTTCTCAACAGTCTGTTCAGAATAGTGTTCAGTCTTTTTCTGCTAATATGGCTGCTAACAACACTGTGCCTAAGACAGTCTCTGA
The DNA here is from genome assembly GCA_036172225.1 of Cryptocoryne crispatula var. balansae. Lineage (NCBI taxonomy): Eukaryota > Viridiplantae > Streptophyta > Magnoliopsida > Alismatales > Araceae > Cryptocoryne > Cryptocoryne crispatula. The sequence continues at coordinate 4,410,721 of CM069933.1, forward strand.
ACATAGTTGGTACCCAGACTCTGGAGCTACCAATCATATGACACCGGACATTGGGTTGTTGAAAAATCCAATTCCTTTTGATGGATATGACAGAGTTCAAGTTGCAAATGGTGACGGATTAAATATTACACATGTTGGAACTTCAGGTTTTCAATCTTTTCAACTTCGGAATACTTTGCATGTTCCCAACTTAGCTAAAAATTTATTGTCAGTTTCTCAGCTTACCAAGGATAATCCTGTTTATTTTGAGTTCTATCCATCTCATTGCTTTGTGAAGGACATCAAGACCAAGCAAGTGCTGTGTCAAGGCCGCAATACTAATGGATTGTATTGCTTGGAAGGGGATGCTGCAGCTGTGAAGACTTCTTTGTCTGCTGAAAAAGTTAGTGTTTGGCACAAAAGACTAGGTCATCCAGCCATTAAAATAGTCCATCAGGTTCTTAGTAAAGTTGGTATACCATACTCTACGGATAAGTCTCTTTTTTGTTCAAGTTGTGCAGTGGCAAAAAGTCATAGACATTTCTTTCCATCATCGAATTATGTTTCTGCTTTTCCTCTTGAGCTAGTTACATCAGATGTTTGGGGTCCGTCTCCCCACTTAAGTAATAGTGGTCACAGATATTATGTGGTGTTTGTTGATCATTACAGCAGGTTCTCTTGGCTTTATACTATGAGTTTCAAACATGAAGTCTATTCTGTCTTTTTACAGTTTAAAGCTCAAGTAGAAAATCTTTTCTCTCGAAAAATTAAATATTTCCAAAGTGACTGGGGTGGAGAGTTTCGAAAACTTACTGCATACTTCAACTCTTGTGGAATTATTCATAGATTAGCTTGTCCATATACCCATCATCAAAATGGGTTGGCTGAAAGAAAACATAGACACTTGGTTGAAACTTGTTTAACACTTCTTCACACTGCTGGTCTACCTTATAATTTTTGGGACGAAGCTATTCAATGTGCTGTGTACTTAATAAACAGAATGCCCTCTAGTGTGTGTGGAAAATTTTCCCCTTTTGAGAAGCTGTTTGGAAGGCAACCAGATTACAATTTTTTAAAACCCTTTGGTTGTGCCTGCTATCCATACTTAAGACCATACAATCAACACAAATTCACATATAGATCAGAGTGTTGTGTCTTTTTGGGTTATAGTTCAAGTCACAAGGGATACAGGTGTTTTCTTCCAAGAACAGGTCGCATTTATATAGCTATCAATGTGGTATTTGATGAAAATGTTTTTTCCTACACATCCTTGGTGAAAGCTGATTCTGAAAATGCTTCTTCTGGCAATACTTTTATTTCTATTTCACATGACTCTTGCAAGCCTGTCAGTACTTCTGGTATGTCAAAGTCTATAAATATGGCTTCTGAATCACCTGTACAAGATTGTTCTGTTCACTCACCTCAGTCGAATAATTCAAGTTCTACACATAATGATATTGATAGTTCTCCTAAAAGTCCTTGTATAGCTGAGCTTTCCAGTGTTTCATCTGCACTTGGTCATTCATCTGATCATTCTTCTAGTTCTGGCTCCTCGGTTCCAACTAGAAATATAGGTCTGTCAAGGAAATTATGATGCAAACAGCTCCTAGTACTCAGTCAAAAAGTAGTAGGTATGCTCTGGTTGTTAACACCACAACAGAGCTTGAGCCTACTTGTTTTAGTACAGCCAATAAAAGTTCAGCTTGGCGTATGGCAATGTCCGAAGAATTTACTGCCCTTCAACATAATGGAACTTGGGAACTTGTCCCTTCTCCTAGTCATGCAAATATTGTAGGCTGTAAATGGATCTATAAGTTGAAGAAGAATTCTGATGGCAGCATAGCTCGGTATAAAGCAAGACTAGTGGCAAAAGGTTACACCCAAGAGTATGGGATTGATTTTGAAGAAACCTTTAGTCCAGTTGTTAAACCTGCCACTATTCGAATTGTTCTTACTATAGCTGTGAATTTCAAGTGGGATATAAAATAGTTAGATGTCAACAATGCCTTCCTACATGGTACTCTTAATGAAGATATTTATATGATTCAGCCTCCAGGATTTGTTGACAACTCAAAACCTGATTATGTTTGCAAGTTGAAGAAGGCTTTATATGGATTAAAACAAGCCCCAAGAGCATGGTTCTTCAAGTTATATTCTCATTTACTTAAATTGGGGTTTCAAGCTTCCAAATGTGATCCGTCATTGTTTATGTTTTCCAAACAAGGATTAGTGACATATCTTTTAGTATATGTTGATGATATCATTGTCACCGGCAATTCTTCTACTGCTATTAAACAGCTCATTAAAAATTTAACTGCTGAATTTGCCTTAAAAGATCTTGGTGATCTTCATCTATTTCTTGGAATTCAAGTGTCACGGTCACCTGCAGGATTACAGTTATCTCAGCAACAATATATTTTAAATATTCTCAAAAGAGCTACAATGCTTGATGCTAAGCCGTTGTCGACACCAATGGCTGCTAAAACTGTTATTTCTCAACATGATGGAGCTAGTCTTTCTGATCCCACTTATTATCGGGCCATAGTTGGATCTCTTCAGTATGTAACACTTACTAGACCTGATATTGCTTATGTGGTTAATAAAGCCAGTCAATTTCTGTCTTCTCCGTCTGAAGAACACTTGATGATGGTTAAAAGAATACTTCGGTATCTTAAAGCAACACATGATTTTTGCTTTCATATTACACCATCTGTTTCCACTCTGAATGTCTTCACAGATTCTGATTAGGCTGGTTGCCCTGATGATAGAAGATCTACTTCCGGGTATGGTGTCTATTTTGGGAGCAATCTGATTTCCTGGACTGCTAAAAAGCAACATACTGTTGCTAGATCTAGTACTGAAGCAGAATTAAGGGCCATTGATGTTGCTACTACTGAGTTACTTTGGACACTTTATTTGATAAAGGAGTTGCAGGTTTCAGTTCATGGCATTCCAAATATATGGTGTGATAATGTTTCGGCAATTTATTTAAGTGCTAATCCTGTCTTTAAGACCCGGACAAGGCATGTTGAAGTGGACTTTCACTTTGTTCGTCAGTTAGTTCTCAATAAACAAGTTCTAGTGAGACATGTAGCATCTAGTGATCAATTGGCAGATGGATTTACAAAACCATTGAGTTCAGCTCAGTTCTTAATATTTCGTGACAAGCTGAATGTGAGATCACCGTTCAACTTGAGGGGGGGTAATAGACCCAATTATACATTAGACCCTGGTTAGGTATTTCGGTTACATGTTTGTACATTTGTGTTTCTAATGATTGGCTAAATGCCCTCATTGTATTCATTATATAAATAATGAAATGTTTACTGATGGGTGGATTGATTCCCGCTCATTCACTTCCAGAAACCTCTTTCTCTCTTCACTCTGTTCTCTCTGCTTTCTCTGCGGTTTATTTCCTCAGGAGATTTAGATCTAAGAATCTGACTAACCGCATGGGTATACAATGTTAAAGCATTTGCCTCCATTTGGTTTTCAAATCCTGGAACCAACTCTACGTCCTCTGCTGCTCGGAGTTCCATTCATCAGCTACAAAGAATAAAAATTTTAACAACACTATGTAGCGAACAAATGAGCATGAGAACTCCAAAAATCAGTAGTGGGTAGACGACGTTCTGCTTGTGTGCACCTTCGTTGTCACTCCTTCACCACGACAACTAAATTGAATGGGAATGGGGCATCAAAGATTACGAAAGGGGGTCTAAGAGAAAACGGAGAGGGAGGGTGGAAAAGAGCCACCACGAAAGGAGGAGGAGGAGGAGGGCGGCATTGGGCCTGTGCTCACCTTCATCGTCGCCCCTTTGCGATCTCTCCTTCACCTTCTTGTTGTTGCCCCCTTTGCTATCTCTCCTTTGCCGTCACACCATTGCCAAGGATTTCACTTGCTTTGAGAATCACTGGGCCGTCGGGGGCTTCACCTGCTGCAAAGGGAGAAGGAGGAGGAGAGTGATATTTGGCTTGTGCTCACCTACACCGTTGCCCTTGGGATCTCTCCTTCACCTTCTCGCTGTCGCCCCCTTTGTTGTCACACCGCTGCTAGGAATTTCATTTGTTGCAACTGTAAAGTGGACGGCTTTTTCGACGGATGTTAACGGAGAAGGTGTTGGATTAAAGATATTCCATACGTTGGGTTTATCATTAAACTTATTTGGTGATTGGATTTTTTATTAAAGTTATTTTCTTAATTGAGCTCCTAATTAATTTTCCCAAATAACAAATCGGACTTTACAACACCAACTCTCAGTGCATCCACTGTTAAAGAGGGTCCGATCTCCATTGATTTCGCCAACAAACATTCTTTACGGTCGCTCCACATCCAACCATGTTCGGCTGCCTAATGATCCGGCTCCCTCCTGTCATCCCGAAAGAGCCCTCTCGATTGAAACGGGATAACGAGGTTTACCACAGCAGCAATAAACTAAAGACGGCCGTCGCAAGCTACAGCCATGGCCGCCGGGCGCTCCACACTCCATCCCCGGCCGGCGGAGGACGCGGACGGGACGCCCGCATGTATGCGCAATGAACGGCGGCGATGGTTGAGCAACGGTGGGGGCGCCCGCCGGCGATGTCGACGCGCTTGAGAGGAGAGGAACGGCTCAACTGCATGTGGATGTTTCTTGCTGCTCGTGGGCTGTTAGATGGCGCGGCGCCGTCGGGTTGCCATTGCAGGGACGCCTCCGCCGAGAGCTTGGCTGAGAAGCCTCTGCGCCGGTGGCCTCCCCCAGTAGCACACCAAGCTTGCGGCTGTCGCATGTGAGCTGCCTCCTGCCTAACGATCCCAGTTTAGAAGGATGTCAGCTGCCATTGTGACAAGCAGTTTGCTGTGTTCTCTTTTGATGAAGGTTTGATGACTTTATTATCTTAAATGGACATGTTTTAATCCGAAAAATGTTTGACTTTATGAGTCACCGGTCTATACATGTCATGTTTGGTTGGAGTATCTAAGATGCATTTGAATTACATGACATGACATGACATGTTTATTTCTGTACGGTGAATTTTAAAACTGACCAATTACCTGAGTTGGCTGAGGATGAGTGGCATGCGGTTGTCAAGCAAAATCAATTGATTTACTCGTTTCATTTAATTAGAATATTGATTACACAAATTGATAAAACGACCACATAGATGTGGTATAAAACTAGATCTTGGGAGTTCATAATGGTTGCATGTAAATGTAAAATATCGAGGACATGTGGGGCCAACACGATAGATCTAGATAGAGGATAAGCATTTTTTTCAATCTTGTGATAAATAAAATGAAAGCAAGTTTCAATTTATTACAATATTAAGTTGATTTGAGTACTTGTCAAATTTTGAGTTGAGAAACTAACCTACAAAAAAATAAACAAATAATTTTATTTATTTGAGATCATTTGATAAAAAAAAGAATGGAAAACCCTAATTTAGACGTTGATAAAATAAATCATGAAATTTCAATATTGATAAGTTAGACAAAGAATAGAACTTTATAAAAGTTTCTAATCCCACTTGTGTGTCGCAGTGTAAGTAAGGATATGTATAACTCAGTTTGAATCAATTTGAGATGTCTTTTCAAATCAAGCTGAATGGAACCATGAATATTTTTAAATCAAACCAAAGTGAACTAGTTTGATTCATGCTGCTTGGTTCAGTTTGAGAATAAAATTAATTAAATAATTAAAATAATTAATTATTCATATATACAAATTTTTACTAGTAATATTATTTTATTAAACAATATATATGATTTATTTTTAATAATAATATGGTAAATTTTTTATTACATTTTAACTTAATTTAGTTTGATTTGGTTTGATTTCCTTTGGAAGGGAAGGGTTTCAAATTGGTCAAACCAAACCAAAAAAGTCAGTTTAGTTAGATTTGGCCGTTTTAATCATTTTATGTGCACAAGTTGATAGAAATGTACAAATTAATCGTATATGATATGATTCGATATTTTTAAAATTTTCTCATCCAATTAAAGATGTAAATCATCATTACTATCTCTTATTAAATATGTACATCATAATGAAACATTTGATCACATATAATGAAGATTGAATCATGATAAAATCATGATAATGAGATCAATCATATAGAGATATATAATCTAAATAAACTATTGTATGTGATGTCTTCTCATATGATGTGGATGACCAATCTCATTAGTCATTAGTGTGGAGGCATTGAGATACACATATAAGTTCTCATTAGTCGAATGAGTTCATTGAACTGACCAAATTAGAAATCGTAAATAGTATCTTACCGAACTATCAATCAAAGTTTTCAATCCTCAAGTTGCACGTTTGGACCTTTGACATGAGTCGCCAAAGATACCTTGTTGGATGGATCTTATGCTTTGACCATTGACTTATGGATCACCAATTCTATCATCTAGTACAACAGTGGATTGGGTATAAGAAAAACCTGATGGATACAATTGAGCTAACAATAAGGGATCATCCACTCTCGATAAGTAAAACAGAATATCCTATAAGTTGTGACTTGTACTTTTTATGATTGGTTGGCCATTAAATATGTTATCAAATAATAGATTTAATTTAATTAAATCGAAGTTGTTTTATTTTAATTAGGCTTCAACCAAATAAGCTACTGGACCTAGTGGGTCACACACATAAGGACTTATATACATGGGCATGGACATAATTTATAGACATTTTAGGCTTTTATTAAAAAATCTAAATTCTTTATAAATAGTGGTGTCTTAAGCCAAATCCCATCAAGCCATGAGAATTACGTCCTTAACCTCTTCTCTTCTTCCTCCTCCCTCTAGAGGACATCCTTGGCATGGTGGAGCTACATTCAGGACGAGTTCTCAAGTTCAGTGCAAAGGAAAACCTGTCTTAAGAGGAAATTTGTGTGGATACCTCTGGATATCATACATTTGGACAGTTTGAAGAGTTTAAGGAGTTCTTCCTTCTCTTCTTCAAAAGAGTAGAAGAATTCCTAACAAGTATACTCGAACCCATTTTATTTGGTATTCGATTTTCATCATTCGGTTCCAATTGAGACAACATCAACGTGAACGTATAGGAATCGTCACTTCCATTGCATTAAATTTTATAGGGTGATTCTTTACACTCGTCCCATCTCACTGCAATCCAAATCCAATAATAGCTCCACCTTTTCTAGAAGGATTGAACACTCAAAGTCTGGGAAGATAAAAGGTATATGTCTTCGGATGCCACCTCTCTACCAAAGTCCCTAACATAGAAAAATCTTAATGATACACAACAAAGCAGAGGAAATTGTAAAGAATCGTCCATCAAAATTTTGTGCAGCGAAAGCAACGATTCTTATGGGTTCCTTTATAATCTGTCTCAATCAAAACTGAACGACAAAAATTGAAAACCGATCAAATTGGGTTCGAATATACCTGATAGGGATTCATATAATCCCATTGAGAAGAAGGAAATGAGCTTCTCAAGCTCTTCAAACCATTCAAATATCCGATCTCCAACAATATCCACATAAACTTCATTTACAGCAGGTTCTCTCTTCACGCCAACCTTGAGAACTATTCCCGAATGGAGCTCCATCACCTGTGGATGCCTTCTAGAGAAAGGAGGTAGGGAGGAGGCTGAGAACGTAGTTTTCACCCTTGGCTTGATAGGGTTTGGCTGAAACCATTAGTATTTATAGAGAATTTTAAAAATTTTTATGAAAACCCAAAATCTCCATAAATTACGCCCTTGCCCCTATACTTGTGGATAAGTTCTTATGTGTGTGACCCATTAGGCCCAATAGCCTATTTGGTTGAGACATAAATAAAATAGAAATTTTCTATTTAATTTAATTAAATATGTTATCCGATAAAAGATTAATCAACCTAACGATCATGAAGGGTACAAGCCACATCCCATGATCCCAAATGGCTATGGGGATAATCTTATCTTCGTTGATACTTTCCATTATCGGTTACTGTATGGATATAAACCCTCGTCCATCCAATGTACCAGTCGCAAAGGAGTACAGCATCGGCTGTCAACTCCTTAATATATCAACTCTATAGGATCTTGTACTTGAAATTGGATCAATTGGAAAACTCCTTTTTCAATTATCTTAACTACCCTGGCCAAGGATTTGGAGTACTATCCCATTATACATTCACTCTCATTTATCGAGAGCGATCGATCCCTTCTTATCTGCTCAAATGCTTCCATTAGGTTTTTCTTGTACCCAATCTATCACTATACTAGACTATCTATATGGTGATTCACAAGTCAATGGTCAAAGTACAAGTTACACCCAACAAGGCATCTTTGGCGACTCAGGTCAAAGATCCAGCCATGCAACCGTGATGATAGAAAACCATGATTGTCAGTTTGGTAAGATATCATTCATGGTTTCTAATTCAATAGTTTAGTAAACTCATTCAACTAATGAGCACCTATATGTATATCTCATTGTCTCCACACTAACGACCAATGAGATCGGTCATCATCATCAATGAGAAGATATCACATACACTAGTCTATCCGGATCTTTGATGTCCCGTCTCAAGTATCCTATGACCAGGAACATGTAGATCAAATACCTCTAGATGATTGATCTCATCATAATTTAATCATCATTGCATTTGATCAAGAACTTCATTATGATATTCGCATCTAATAAGAGCTTGTAATGAAGAATTTGTCTAATTATTTGAATGAGATATTTATAGAAATGTCGAATCATATTATATATGATTGGCTTGTAGGGCATACATTTCTATCAAAATGGAAAATAAATCCCATCAATCTCTAACCATAAAAAATGTTCCATGCCTAAGAAGTAAGTACCCTCATGATTAGGGAAATCCAAGACACTCGGACATATTTTCTAAAACTTGGAAAAGCTAGAAAATCCTACATATGAACAAGTGAAATAAGTAAGGCAACAACAAAAAATTGGTCTTTGACTATCCTAATGTCCCAACAATAGGACATTTGATGTCGTAATGTTAGGACATTGTAAACATGTCAAATTGGCCCAATTATAAAGTATACATTTCTCATCCCTATGGATAGTACTAGTTTTTCAATGAGCAAATCAATTTGTGCCTTTGGCAGAAGCTAGCTCCGCTTTAGAACCAATGCATCCCATTGTTGGCCCATGCATGGCACCCTAGCAAGATGTTTCTAGTTGGCCAAAGATTCTCACACATTTTTTTGAGCTTTTGTTGTTTACCTAGGTGTCAACACATCCTCTTGACAGGATGTGAATGAACTTGACATGAAAAGTCAACGACGAGGTCTCCTAACATTGATATTACAGTTGCCCATATGCATTTATTGTAGTGACCTAGCTAGAATCACTGAGTTGATTAGACGTTTTAAGAAATGTATGTTCTACAAGTCAATCATATATGATATGATTCGACATTTCTATAAATATCTCATTCAATTAAATATACAAATATTCATCACTAGTTCTTATTAGATGCGTACATCATAATGAAGTCCTTGATCACATACAATGATAATTGAATCATGATGAAATCTTGATAATAAGATCCACCTTCTAGAGATATGTGATCTAAATATTTCTAATCACATGATCCTTGAGATGGACATCAAAGATTTGGATAGACTAGTGTATGTAATGTCTTTTCATGTGATGATGATAACCAATCTCATTGGTCATTAGTATGGAGACAATGAGATACACATGTAAGTGCTCATTAGTCGAATGATTTCATTGAACTAATCGAATCAGAAATCTTGAATTGTATGTTGCCGAAATGTCAATCAGGATTTTCTACCATCATAGTTACATGGTTAGACTTTTGACCTAAGTCACCAAAGATACCGTGTTAAGGTGATCTTATGTTTTGATCATTAACTTATGGATCACCGATTTGATGATCTAGTACAACGATGGACTGGGTACAAGAGAAACCCAATGGAGACAACTGAACGGACAATAAGGGACCGTTCACTCTAGGTAAGTGAGAGTGAATATTAAATAGGATAATACTCTAAATTCCTAACCATAGTAGATAAGATAATTGAAAAAGAAATTTTCAATTGATCTAATGCCCAGTACAAAATCTCAAAGTATCATTATATTAAGGGGTTGACAGTCGATGCTATAGTCCTATTTGACAGCGACATTGAATGAACAAGAGTTTATATCATGTAGTAACTAATGATGAAATTGCTCAATAGAGATAAGGTTATCCCCGTAGACATTTGGAATCATGAGATGTTGTGACTTGTACCTTTTATCATCAGTAAGTCATTAAATCTATTATCATATAATAGATTTGATTTAATTAAATAAAATTATTCTGTTTTAATCAAGCCTCAACAAAATAGACTTTTGAGCCTAGTGAGTCACATACATAAGAATTGATCCGTAACTGCGGAGACATGGACATAATTTATGAAATTTTTGACTTTTATGTAATTTTCAATTTATTTATAAATATAAGTGAATTTGACCAAACTCTACCGAGTTAATTAAATCAATTTCGTGGCCAACCTCCTTCTGTCTCATCTCTCACTTTCTCTATCACTTTTGTTTCCACGACAAAGCGCCGTTCGAGATGAGTCGAAAAGTTCAACACGCAGGAAAACGCCTTTTTGGTGTGTGATCTTGTCAGCTACGTCGAGTCTTTAAATGAGTTAGATTATAACACGTTGGTTGGACAAAATATATATTAAGAAATTAAATCAGCGGCAGTTAAACTATTTTATAGAAGTTGAATTAAAAGAGTTGGGTTTTTACAACACCCCAGAGCATAGCTGCCGTAGGCGGATTAAATTCTCTCAAAGGCTACACGAGTTATCCAACCCACGTTCTGGGCCCATGGGATGGGTGACCTCAAAAACTAATGGGGTGTTTGGTTGCATGATAATGGAGATTTTAATTTTAATTTTTAAAAATTATAAAAAAAACTTGTTAAAAGATGTGTTTGACAACTATGACAATTTTATATTTTGAAAGTGATTTTCTTCTTAAACAAAAAAGAGGGTCTCACCTCTTTCTTTTTTTTCTTGTGGTCCCCCACTTTGTTTGGTCATGCAGGGTGGTTACTCTTTTTTGTTATCACATCCCTCCAAACATGATAATTTTATGTCATGAGTTGGTTCACTTTTTATTTTAATACAATTTTTTATCATGAAAGTGTACAAAAAAATTATCATGCAACCAAACACCTCACTAAGGAAACGTCCCAAAAATAGAGTGCCACTCAAGAACCAGAAAACTGCCCTTAAAACATATAACAATTAATAAATCTGGAGTTTCCTGCCCTCTAACACCCAGCTATACGACCAGCGAAGGTGTCATCATCCTTACCGCAACCATAGCCGCGGCCTGCAGCCCTCTGACCGCAAGGATGAGAGCACTCGTAAGCATGTAGGGCTAAAAGGAAAATTCAGATAAATCAAACCGAAAATTCAATTTGATGGAGGAGTTCATCGCCTCCATGGATCGAATTGAACCGAACATGTTCGATTTGTCGCCTCTCAAATCAAATCGGACCGATAAATCGGTTGACTCAGATTTGACCTGTGCCATATAATGTATTTATGTCAAGTAATATAAAAATATAATCATCCATTATAAATTTATGTCAAATTAATACTTTACTCGTAAGAGAGATTCGTATTTTTAGTATTATTTCTGTATATTTATAACAATATATTTAAAATTAATATGATATGTATAGTATATATAATATAAATTAATAGTGTGAAACGGGGTCAATCCGTTAATTGATATGGTTTAATTTTGAGAGGAGCTGAATCGAACCAAATCGATAAAATTATATCAGGTCAATTTAGTCCAAGAAACTGAGCAGCCAAACTTCTGAACTAAACCACGTCGAATGGTTCGGTTTACCGGTTTGCCCGGTTCTTTTCAACACTCTTAGTTGAGGGGATGCCTGACCCTTGCTTAAAGCACTCTTTTTGTTTATGGGTGCTCATTTTTTTGATTTGATTTGACTTTTGAGAACTTTTTTTAAGTCAAACCAAGCCAAATTATCTTCTTAACCAAACTAAATCAAACCAAACAAAAATTAGTTTGGTATCGTTCAAATGCTGTTTTATTTTGTTTGGTTTGATTCAAACTCTGAGCAAAAAGTGCACTAAGTAAGAGCCAAAATATCTATTTGGTTTGTTTTAAATCATATTTTATTAAAATTTAACACGTATGTTTAAAACTTTTATTAGCTTTGTATCAAAAAAAATTTGAAAATTATTTTTATTTTAAAATATATATAAATATTGTTAATATCTAATTAAAATAAATACTTACTTTAATTTAAATTATTCAATTTATTAATTTGATTTGATTTGAATGTTGGGTTGAATTGAACAACTCTACTTTTGCTGATTGAGATATACATATGTATATATATGAAACTATCTATCTTATGAATACAATTATTTCCAAAAGAACAACTGGGTATTAAATGACAGACATGCATATGCAGCAGCCATAAATGTCCAATAGCCTCTTTGCTTGGAATATCAAAAATTTTACTATATTAGTTTTAATATGTATTCTTTCAAAAGATAAAAATTTTGACATCAAGATTTACATAACATGCTTTGTTTCTACTAAAAATTTTAAATTCATAATAATTATTATTATTATCGAACACCTCGTGATAATTTATATCAGTATAAATTTTAAAATTAATCAATACCGCTTTGATGCATCTTTTAATTTTATAATATTTTTAATAAGATCTATCGAGGGTTATCAGATATTTCTCGATCAAGCATCACTTCTGTCATGTCCTGGTGGAATATTTCCTTCTTAGCTAAAGAATAACTACATTGATCCGGTGATTTAACAGGTAGTTATAAGAAAAAAAACTATTTTATGAAGTGTATATATAGTTAACACCGAAACATACCCGATTGATATTATAGTCATTTTCATATTTGCCTAAACTGTCAATTGAAACTTGAAGTCACCTTGACGTTAAAGTTATCCCATAAGGCGGTCAAATAAAATAAAAGCTTTAATATTATTCTTAAAAAACTTGTTAATGTTAAAAAAGATATATTGGTAATTCTAGTATTTCACTGGTATTTGAGTCCCGATAAAGTGACTCTATGAATATGAGATGGAGTCTTGAACTGGGAGATGCGAGGAGAGAAGATCTCGCACCCGACTAGGGGTGGGCACAAAACGGTTCAAACCGAGAAACCAAACCGAACCAACCCATTCGGTTCGGTTCGGTTCGGTTTGGACCCCCTTTCGATTTGGTTCGGTTTGGAAAATTTCCAAACCGATTTAAACCAAACTAAACCATTTAAACCGAATTAATCAAAAAATATATAAAAAAACTATTATAGTATTAATAAAAATGATATTTTTATAAATTTCATAATAAATAGAATTTATTTTTTTTATTTTTAATTTAAAAATTAGTGTATAAATGTAAAAATTAATTAATTTAAATTTATTTATTTATTTTTGGTTTAAACCGAACCAAATTGGTTCGGTTTAGTTTGAGAGGGTGATTCGGTTTGGTTCGGTTTGAAAAAAAAATGATCTAAACCGGACCAAACCGAACCGTGCCCACCCCTACACCCGACCAGCTCGACATGATGGAGAGATCATCTTATATGATTTATTCTTGATATATTCAAGTAATCTCCCGCATATCCACCACTTTGAAACGTGATGATCATTCCAATTACATATTAGCATTTTAAGATATTTCAAAGTGTATTTTTGTTGAAAATATTATGCATAGAAAGAATTCCTATTGTTGATAATGTAACTGATTATTATCGATAACTATACTAATTTTTTCATATCCAGATAATTCGGCTTGAAATTAAAATTAAACAATAATTTATCATAAAAATTACTTTTATTGATAATATAATAATATTTTAATAAATTTTGTTTAATGGGTTTGGTCTAGTGCAACTCTGTTTGACGGTTTGAATCGTACTCACCTCTAATTCTTTGTCGATAAGGGTGGGTGTAAACGGAATCCGATGTTTCGATTCGATTTCGATAAAAATTAACGCGTTTAAAACTTATATGCTATAAGTTATCAGAATCGGAATCATATATTCTAATAACTTATCGTAATCGAAATCAGTTGATTTCATTTTCGTTAATTCAATTTTGATATATATATAAAATATAATATAATATAATATAATAAATTATAATATATAATATATATAAATTGATAAAATGATGAATTTAAAGTTTTAAAGAGATTATATTACGTTTTAGTAATTATATGTAAATTATTAACTCATTTTTTAATAAAATTAATATTTAATATGTATTTCAGATATTATCATATTCAGTTATGATTCCGATAACAAAATCAAAATTCGATCGAAATCGAAATATAGTGATCTCAAAACCTTTAGAATCAAAATCAAAATCTTTTAACCCTTATCAGAATTAGAATCGAATTTTGATGATTTCGTTATCCAATCCTGCTGGTTTACAACCCGATTTGTCGGTGGCTGGTCCGGGACACTCGCTACGTACTCCGGAAAGGAGCCTAACACATGTAGTGTCCTAGCGAGTAGCGAACAACGGATATCCGAAGGCTCGTTAAAAGTCGGATCTGACCTAGGCCCGAATCTAAGTTTTTGTGATGGAGGAAGTATCCTCAATCCTCAATGAAAAAAATATCACAATACTAACTATTTAAGTGATAGATAGTAAGTTAGCAAGGTATCGATAACGATTCAACTATTTTCAGTAACGATTTATCAAACTTAAGTGACCTGAGATCGAGGTGATCCGAACTCTTGGTGATGTGGCAGCGGATCCTAGTTGTCATCTAGCACAGCTGAGCGCCGAGCCAGCTGGCACGTGCTGGTGTGGTGTTGGGACCACCAGCATTCATGTTGATGCAGCTGATCAATATTTCAGACCACGCCGTTACCTAAAAATGGAAAATACAAAAGAAGATGAACCACATGCCTATCCTAGGCTCCGCACCATTTTCCTCGAATCTTTCCCGGATTAGAACGAAAGCCTGGTCCTTTAATTTCCTTTGTTATCTGGTTTCAGAAAGGTGTATATATGTGCATCCTTCAGTAGCAGCCAAATAAACTTAGTTATTTTCAAAGCTTTATAAATACCCCCGACCAAATTATCTTCAAGAAAAAAATTAAAATATGAGAATTGAACCAAACGCATTGAACAAATTCAAATATCATAAACAAGTTATCGTAATATAAGTGAAATGGTGTGTGTATAATTTTACGATAAAATAAATTTATTTTACTTATTTAAAGAATAAAATTATTTTTTATAAATATATAATTATTATTTTAAATGTGTGATTTTTTTTATTTGAGATTTTTTAAGTGTTTAAAAATAATGACTTAAAGACGCGGACATCACGAAACTACCCGCATATTGCATGGAAACCCTCGGAAAATCATGCATACACGCCAAGCCCCCGCCAAACACTCCGGATGGAAGTCGTACGTGGAAAGCGGGGGTCCTCCGAAGGGAAGTGCGAATCAATAATAGCTACAACTGAAGCCTCTGTTTCGGTAGAATCAACTTGTAGATCTTCCAAATAAAATTAAATGAATGAATTTAGTTTACGTATCATCAAAATATTGACATATTTTGGCAAAACAATCATACACTTTTTATGATAAAATAATTCAATATAATTGTGCATGACTTAAAAATAAGAAATCAATAAAAAATTATTTATTAAAATATTTAATTGGTTTTGGTTTCAAACTAAATCAAGCCGAATAGTTTAATTCGATTTGAGCATCCATTTAATTTAAAAAATGACACCACTCAGCAACATTTTACTCGGTCGTATGAAAATATTAAATATATTTATTTATTTATATTTATATAAAGGGGTCGCTTTCGCTGGAGGACCATTTTCCCCTTCCCCTGCTCGTCGTATCCCCTTTGAGCACCACACGGCCAAGCGCCGCCGGCCCTTGCTCCGTTGAAGCGCCGGCTGCCGGTATACGAGAGGGGGGGAGCGGCGGCAGGACCGATCGGCGGCTCCCCGGCGGGCCCCCAGCTCTCTTGGTCGCGCTCTCCCCGTCCCTCTCCCTTCTCCCCGCGCCGTGTCATTCGCATCCGGTGTCTCCCTCCGCCGTCGGCGGCGAGGGCGCTCGCCGTTGCCTCTCCCGCGCCCTCTCCCTCCGTCTCCGGGAGAGGAGGCCATGGAGGGCAGCGTCGGCGGCGTTGCAGGGGAGGCGAGGAAGGTGCACGTCGTCTACTTTCTCAGCCGGGACGGAGAGATGGAGCAGCCCCACCTCATCCGCGTCCGCCACCGCAATCGCCGTGACGGCGTCCGCCTTCGAGGTGCCTCCTCCTCCTCCCTCCGCCGTCCCGCAGCCGCCTTCCTCCGCATAATAAACCCCTCTTTACTTAACGCATCGCTGCAGATGTGAAGCGGTGGCTCTCGGAATTGAGGGGCAAGGGCATGCCCGACTCCTTCGCCTGGTCGTACAAGAGGTGAGCTGCCGTTCTACTGAAATTATCGGTAAAGAAAAGCATCTTTTTTTTTCTCTTCTGCTCTTCAGAATTGCAGTCAGCCATCTCGCCGGAGTTCGTCCCTGCTTTGCAAGAACAGGATTTGTTGTTTCCTTCTCGTCTGATTCGCCGCTCTCGATCGCCTTATTACCGCGATTCGTTTTGCAATTCACCGCAAGGGTTGCTCCTCGTCGACAGGAGGTACAAGACGGGGTACGTGTGGCAGGACCTCGCCGACGACGACCTTATCACCCCCATCTCCGACAACGAGTACGTCCTCCAGGGCTCCCTCACCACCACCTCCGCCGCCGTAACTACCGCCGCCCGCTCCTTCTCCTCGTCGTCCATTGCCCTCACCTCCCTTTCCGCCGCGGCTACCGTCGTCTCCGGCCGCCTCTCCCCGGCCCCAGGTACCGCGCCCAAACGATACCTTTTCTGGTTGGATTCTGCAAATTTTATCCCGGTCCTTGTACACTAATTATTGTAAAATTACTCTTTCCGTTTTCGGCGATCTTTTTCGGAAACCGCCGTCGTGTCCGGAGATTCCGCTCGTGCGGAGCCGGCGGCGGCAGATCCGTTCCGGCAGAGGTGTCCGGAAACCCCGCCGCCTCCCGGGAAGCCCCAGGTGGCGGCGGACCAAGCCCTCCGCGACCAGGTCTCCCCGGCGCCACCGCCACCGCCGGGGGAGGGGGCGGATCAGGAGGAAGAGCCTGCTGCTCCTTCCCGGCCGCCGCCTCCGCTTCCTCGCTGCATGGCAGCAACATCCTCCGCGGACGCCGCTGCCCACCGCGCGGAGCCGCCGCTGCCGATTTCGAGCGGCGGCGAGATACAAGATGAACGCCCGACGGAGCAAGGCCAGAGGGAGCAGAAAAGGGGCGCGGGAGCTGGCGAGCTCGGCTACTGCCTGTTGTGGGGGAGCCGGCGAGGCGCCTCATGGTGTGGCGGCGCCGGCGGCCGGCGCTCGTTTATGTTCGGGAACTTGCTCCGGTGCGGCGTGGGCGCCTCGCAGCAGGTCGACGAAGCCGCGTCGCTGCCCATTGAGCCGCGTCGACGAGGCACCAATTCCTACTGCGGATCCAGGTGATGTGACCGGCGGCGCCTCCGCCGCCCTTCGCCGCCGTTCGTTGCAAAGCGTACGCGATCACAGTCGTCTCTTCTCGAGGTGATCGTCCTTGTGTAACGTGTTTCGCTGCGGTGAACAGTCGAGAAGGACTAAAAAACTGGACGAGGAGCTGGACGGGGTGTGCCGCCGAGGGGCAGAAGAACACGACGGTTCCGGCGGCGGCGGCGGCGGCGGCGGCGCACAAGCCTGCAGCAGAGCCCAGATGCTCGTGAGTTCTTGGAATACAATATATAATTTTTTTTTATTTTGTCTTGATTTGATAACTAACTTTTAAATCGGTCACCAGTAATAATAATTTCTGGATAGATAACTTAATTTTAATAATTTTTCATATTTTTTTATTTTTAGAGATAAATAACTAAGATTTTATATTCTAAAAAATTAGATATAAAGTTAATATTTTATATATTTTACTAGGTCAAATCAAATATCACTTTAGACTAGTATTTTCATTTATTTTTGCACAAACCATAACTGAGTATGTGTTATCACCCAACCTCCTTCCCATCATAAAAGTATTTTTTCTGTACTGCACTTCTATATGAGTGACAAATCAGCCGCAAATTATCATGTGAAGACTAATACACAAAAAGCATCATTGCTATTGTTATAATTTAGAATAATATCTTTGTGTTTTACGGGGTGTCTGGTTGCATGATAAAATATATTTTCTATACAAAAAATATTTTGGAACTAAATTTGTTTTTAAAGAGTTCTTCTATGACAACCACGGTGAAAATATGAATTTATATGGGATGTTTGGTTGCATGATATTTTTTTGTACATTTTCATGATAAAAAAAATTATATTAAAATAAAAAGTGAACCAACTCATAACATAAAATTATCATGTTTGGTGGGATGTGATTACAAAAAAAGAGTAACTAACACACATGACCAAACAAAGTGGGAGACCATAAGAAAAAAGAAAGAGGTGAGATCCTCTTTTTTTGTTTAAGAAGAAAATCACTTTTAAAACATAAAATTGTCATGATTATCAAACACCTCTTTTAACAAATTTTCTTACCATTTTTAAAAATTAAAACAAAAACTTTCATTATCATGCAACCAAACATCCCAATAGAGTTCTTCAATGAAGAAAGAGGTGTGAACTTCGGTCTTGTTCCTTGCCATCCCCCATCTTTTGTAGTTATATATGGTTTCCACCATTTTTGCTATCATATTCGTCAACCATGATATTTTTTATGTTTACAACTGTATCCTTGATTTTATTTTAATATATAAATTTGTATCTAAAAGCATATAAATTTATTTTGCAAGCAAACACCCATTAGTAATTTTGTGGACTCTTCTTTTCAGGCAATGTGGGAGGCCATTCAAGCCAGAGAGGTTGCATGCCCATATGAGATCATGTAGAGCAATGAAAAATCAACTAAAGAACACTGATTACAGAAGACTATCTAATGGAGGAGACTTGCACAACATGCCACCCTCAGAGGAAGCATCATCTCAGTTTCTCATGAAGTACTAGCTGTGGATATTTATTTGTTTAACTTCAGGAAAGTTTAAAGTTTCTTTCTTGACAAAGTCAATCAACAGGAGAGTCAAAATAAAGCTAAATTTTAATTTTTGTTTTCTTCACTCATACACCATGGCACTCTACACCCTATCTCTATCATGTATAAGGTTGAGCTGATTATTTGAAGGTAATGGCCCAAACCACAATATGTGATGTAAATTAATGTTACTTCTTATTCTCACTGATGTTAAAGACAACCTTCTCACGGAGTAAGTAATAAATAATGATGCAGTAAACATGATATCCGAACTATAAGGCCATGTTTGATATGAGGATAACTTGGGGATAAATCAGGTTTATCCCCAAAATTTTGGAGATAAACCTAGTTTATCCCCCAAAAAATTTTGGTGCCAAACAGACCCTAAAAGTATTTGCTAGGAGATTATTTGATGACAATGGCTCAAACCTTACTCACCATTTTTCTTAGAGCCAAGTATTTGCTAGGAGAGTAGCTAGACAGTAGGAGTGCCATAAATAAACCAATACACCTGACAAGTAATTCAAATTTTGATTTGGGTGGCGTTTGATTGCACTTAAATAGAGGTTGAAATCTGAATCGGTCATGTGTATACATTTTCAAACTTTTTGATAAAATTATAATATTCATATCTTAATTCTATTTATCACAGCGGTTAGCATCTTAATCGCATTGAGGCCGGACTTGCCAAGTGCTGAACTGGCATTTGTTTACGGTGACATTTGTTTTGACTTAATCTGAAAATTTAAAATTTTAATTTCATCTCTAAATTGTTTACCTATGCAAATACAAAAGTTATAAAGAATTATTTAAAATTAAGTAATTTTTAAGAGATTTTTGGCATATTTCAGATGTATGTTCAGATACTCTAATTAATTATTTGAACCATCAGATATTTTATCAAATAATCTGAATGTCTAACTTCTAAGAGACCAAGAGGTTAGGCATCAAATAAGTTAAAAAGTCCAAAACAAACAAGGCCATTTCTGGGTCTCGCTGCCATGTCTATTGTTGTGAAACATCGAGAGACCCACATCACATTTTGTTTGTATATATAATTTTAATATACAAAAATTATTTTTGATAACTTTTACTTTAACCGTGTTATCCTTGTTACACGTCATGCTTTATTTTAAAAAGTATCATGTTTTTTGAATTTGTGTAGGCACATCGATTGTGATGTGATGTATAAGTGTCAATAAATTTACTTTTATTAATTATAATAAGTTGATATTTATTTTAGCATTTAAAATTTATTTTCTAGTTAATTTTTTATATTTAGTTTATAAATTTTAAATAATAATTTATGGTTTAAATGACTTTGATATATTTAAATTTAAATATTAAATATTAGTTTATTAAATAATCTTAATCTTTAAGTCTTCAGATATCTACATGACATAGTCAGATGTAAGTGGTGAATCTCAAATTTGACATATCAGACATCACCTTGATGAAAAATTGACTAAGCTCATTTATTATGTTAACTAAATAAATTTGAATAAGAAAATAAAGTTCAATTCATTAATATGATAAGTTTAAGCATATCTCTATGCCTAGCCTGATAAAACTTATAAATAGCTTGATTAAATACATAATTGTCAAACCTAAGTGGAGAGTTAGGTGGCATTTGATTTAGTTTAATGAAATATCTTAAGTCTTAATTTCACTTTTAATCTCTTATCTTTTGAAACACACAACTTAAGCCATGTTTAGATTGAATTAGCCTTTGACCTCTTATTGGGTCAAAGGTTACTATTTTATGAATGTTTAAAATGTATGGATTGATGTCTGAAATAACTTTTTAAGTACTAAAAATGCTTGAACCACTCAAATCACAACTCTAGTTTTTTTTTCTATTTACATGGAGGAATGCAATGCCTCGATTGCAGTGAGCTTGATGATTGGAAGAAGACGACATTTGATTTGCAACTAACTTCCCATCTTTGTTCTTGTCTTCTTCGCACTTTTGAGAGAGCAATTGTCTCGACAAGTTCAATGTTCGAGAAGCTCTAAGGTCTCAAAGGTCATTGGAAGGGTATCCCCTTTCTAGACATTTGCTTATGTGTTTTCAAATTAAAGACCCATCTGATTTTCAGGGGGATTGTTTATGTCTACTCCCTCAACTGTTGTTGTGCCGTCTCCAAGCATTTCAATGTGATGGTGCCTCTCATTCACGACGTCTATGTCAAAATCGATTGTGTAGTGACCATCGACATGGATGCCAATGATGCCCTGAATGTGTCCTCCCAAAAAACCCTACAATTTCTTATCCAAGTTCCAAAGGTTTATGATATTTGCCATCCCCATACTTCTCAATCACCTCTATAGCACCACTTGTGGATACATGCCCCTTCTTCGTAGCTCTTCCACCACTCTCCTACCCAGGTGTTGAAGAACTCACCCACATTCATAACCTCTAGATGGAGCTTCCTACTGGCAATAGTGGTATAAAGAATGGTGTCTTGCTGAAGCTGAGAGTAGAGTTTGGTAGCACTCAGAAAAATTGTGTCATACTAGTGATAGAAATGTATGTCGTACAAAATAATCATATATGATATGATTCAACATTTCTTGAAATATCTCATTCAATTAGCTAAGCAAATCTTCATTACTATCCCTTATTAGATGTGAATATTATAATAAAGTCCTCGATCACATGTAATGATGATTAAATAATAATGAGTTCATGATAATGAGATTGATCATTTAGAGGTATGTGATCTAAATGTTCTTAGTCATAGGATCCTTGTGACAAGATATCAAGGATCTAGATAGACTAGTGTATGTAATATCTTCTCATGTGATGAAGTTGACCGATCTCATTGATTATTAGTGTGGAGATACTGAGATATACTTACATGTGCTCATTAGTTGAATGAGTTCACTAAATTGACAGAATTAGAAATCCTGAATGATATCTTACCTAACTGTCGATCAGGATTTTCTATCATCATAGTTGTATGATTCGACCTTTAACCTGAGTCATCAAAGATATTTTGTTGAGTGGAACTTTTACTTTGACCATTGACTTATGAATCACCGTATAGATGGTCTAGTATAGTGATGGATCGGGTACAAGAAAAACCTAATGGAGGTAATTGAGCAGATAACAAGGGATTGTCTACTCTCGATAAATGAGAGTGAATGTCGCATGTGATAGTACTTTAAATCTTTGACTAGAGTAGATAGGATGATTGAAAAATGAGTTTTATTGATCCAATTTTGAGTACAATATCCTATAAAGTCGCTATATCAAGGAGTTGACAGTCGATGCTGTATTCCTTTTCGACTGAGACATTAGATGGATGAGGGTTTATATTAATGTAGTAACTGATGATGGAAAGGCTCAATGGAGATAAGATTATCCCTATAGCCATTTGAGATCATGTGATGTGACTTGTACCCTTCATGATCAATAGGCCGATTAATCTGTTATCAGATAATGAATTTAATTAAATCAAATAGAATTGTTCTATTTTAATTAAACCTCAACCAAATAGACTATCGGGCCTAGTGAGTCACACATAAAGACTATCCATAAGTATAGGGGCACGGATGTCATTTATGGAGATTTTGGGTTTTTATGAAAAATTCTAATATTCTTTATAAATACTAAAGGTTTCAGTAAAACATAATCAAGCGATTGGTGAAAACTGTGTTCTCAGCCTCCTCCCTACCTTCTTCTCTCTCTAGAAGGTGTCAATGGACGATGGAGCTCCGTTCGAGAACAATTCTCATGGTCGGCGCAAAGGGAGAACATGCTGTAGATGAAGTTCGTGTGGATACCGCTGGAGACCAGACACTTGAATGATTTTTAGAGCTTGATAAGCTCATCTCGTTCCTCTCCATGAGATTATATAAATCCCTATCAAGTATATTCGAACATGTTTTGATCGATTTTCGATTTCTGTCATTTGGTTTCGATTGAGACAATTTCTAAATGAGATAGGGTCTAAATGAACCCACATGAATCATCACTTCTACTGCACCAAAATTTGTAGGACAATTCCTTACAACTAGGAGGCACACGGATGGATAGCAAAGCAGCACTGTTTGCTAACCTGGAACCCTCTCTGTAACATCTTGATTTTTGAATATGTTAAGAGATTAAATCAGTAGAGTACCAACAACTCTGGTTAACTATTTTTCTGAGGTTGAGTTGAAAGAACTCTGAAGTTATATGTGCTATGTTGGGAGTAAGCCGATGATGGGTGACCTCCTAAGAAGGCTCCTAGTTAACACATGGTATTGGGCTAGTCAGTTGATTTAATTGTTATATATGGTCATATTAAACTTGATAGTTTTCATGTACCAAGTTGCACTAGTATACTAAATTACAAAACAAAAAGTGGTTTATAAAATTGATGGTAAATCAAGATCCTGGCAAATAAAACTAAAAGACGAAGAATCGAGAGAATTGTGCTTTTTCAGCACTATATGAACATCTTGAATGGAATGTTATGCCTTTTGAAATAAATAATACTCCTAAGATATTTCAAACATAGATGAATTCAATATTTAAGAAATATGATAACTTCATCATAGTATATATTAATGATATCTTAATTTTTCTGATAATTATGATCTACATATTCACCATTTAAAAATAGCAAGAGAATTTCTTATTAAATATGGTATTTTATATTCTATAAAATTATATAATATTTAGAAAAAATTATTGATCAAGGTTTAATTAAGTTACAAACTCATATTACAACTAAAAAAAGATTTTCTAGATATCTTTGACATTTTAAAACAATTACCAAGTTTCGTTTAGATAGTTAACTATGGAAAAAATACATTCCTAGAATAAGTGAGCTAATAAAAAATCTACAAAATAAAATAAACTCATAAAATAAAAATAACAAAATAATATCAAGCTGAGAAACAAATAATGTTAAACTATCACTAACAGACGAAAAAAACAAAAAAATAAGATGTATAAAATCAATTATTACAAATTTTTTAAAAATAATCATGTCAACGAAATCTGATAAACTTGTAGTATCAATGGAAGGTAGTCAATATTATTGGGTATGAATAGTTACAATAGAGAAAGAAAAGGAATGTAGAGAACTTCTGAAGATCTCCACTCTCCAGAGTAATTTAGAATATGTATCAGTAATCCGAAAAATAAAAGAATATATTATATCAATAAAGAGTAATACTCATTGTCACATGAGTAATAATAACTACCTACAAAATCAAATAATAGATCTTCCAAGAAAATTAGAAGCAACTCGATGCAACCAATCTAGATATACAATACTCAAATACTTTTTTATAGAAAAATATATCAATAAAGAATGACTCGAGAAACAACTCATCATGTTAAAAAGTTTTGAAGATGGAATATTTTGAGCTTCAGTAGAGAAAATAAGCAGAATATCCTTATATGAGCCGGTAAATGAAATATTTTGAATAGAAATAAAAACATTATCAATAATATAATATGAGAAAGATCAAAAGAATATCTATTCAAAAATATAAAGATTATTTAACAGAGCTTGCAGAAAAGAAAAGAAAATTTCTTACCCATCATGAAATAGATAATAGTGTAATATTTTGCAATTGAATGAGGTGCGTTCAATAAATTTATTGTGACTAGAAAACAAATCAATAAACTCACTTTTTTGAAGATGATCAAATCCATTATTGGATAGATTTCATTATCGGTACAAGTATTTGAAATAGATATCATTGCAATCTTCTTGGAGGTTACAATTGAAAATATTCATCCTTCAATACAAATACAGAATATTCGTCCTCAATATTCATTCGACATCCAATACGAAGAATACGAAGAACAAATCAATATAAGAAAATAATAGGTTAAAAATATCAAAAAATATAACAAATGGCCAATGGATGCACCGAGTTGGACAGATGGTATAATAATGGTTGTTGATCAAGCAAAGCTCGTGCATAAAAGTAGACGTGACAATGAACTAGGTTTCGATAAAAATCTAGACATCAAAATATTAGGACCCAATGCTTAAGAAATATGTGATAGCATTGACAATGATAGACGGGAAGATGAAATGGAAGAGTAAGTAACGAAGATTCCTCTAAAAGAAGAAAAGTAATAGCTAAAATCAAATAGAAAAGTATAATAAATAATAATTATACGAAGTATCGTGTATAAATTCTTTTTTGCATTATCATATGCAAACGAATTATCCATGATGTTTTAGGTCATTTCTCATTTATATAATGGTTGGAGTATCACTTGTTAAGGATCATCCAAATGATAAGTGCTTCTCTCTCTCGTGCGTCTCTCTCTCTCTCTCTCTCTCTCTCTCTTTTTATCTTTTCTTACTTAGTTTGTCACTCCATCCCTAGGGGTGGGCACGGTTCGATTTGATTCGGTTTAGACTATTTTTTTCCAGATCGAACCGAACCGAACCTTTCTCGGTTTGAATCATTTTGTGCCCACCCTCATTAGTCCCTACGCCCTTCTCCTCCTCCTCCTCCTCCTCCTCATGCTCTCTACCAACCTTTTCCTCCATTTGTTTTGCCTAGGCGTCAACATGGGGCTTCACCATTGCGATCATTGGGGGAGGGGGGGAGGTGCCTTTCTTTGCCCACCCTTGCTTCGTTGCTGCCACTGGGACTTGCCCCTCTCCCCTTGTGTCCTCTAGTCTATACGCAGGAGTTTCCATCTAGCAGATTTCTGCACGGTTGTGAGGGATAATAGGGTGTCAGTACTGCTAGGCGAGGAAGGTTTTTTTACTGAAGCTGCACTTATCTACCTCTTCGACCAATCTCTATCCATGGCGTCGTGATAAATCTTCTTTTTTTGTACTCAGAACCCCATTTTGTGAGATTCAGAATCTTACGAGGCCGTCTCGAAACTCTGTACATACTCTCTAGCGGGATTTTCTTGGTATTTTTTTACTATTTTAATGTTCTTTTTGAGTATATGGTTAGGTTAATCCAGCTCTTTGGTCCCTTTTGTGTGCTTTGAGGTGTGATAATCTCGGTTTACCTAATGGGGGTGTTTGGTTGCATGATAATGAAAGTTTTTGTTTTAATTTTTAAAAATTATAAGAAAACTTGTTAAAAGAGGTGTTTGACAATCATGATAATTTTATGTTTTGAAAGTGATTTTCTTCTTAAACAAAAAAAGAGGGTCTCACCTCTTTCTTTTTTCTTGTGGTCCCCCACTTTTTTTGGTCATGTGTGGTAGTTACTCTTTTTTGTAATCACATCCCTCCAAACATAATAATTTTATGTCATGAGTTGGTTCATTTTTTATTTTAATACAATTTTTTATCATGAAAATGTACAAAAAATTATCATGCAACCGAACACTCCATAAGATGTTTGTATTATCTAGTTTTTTCTCTATCTCTGCTCTATCTTTGTGGTATTTCAGACGTTGGTTACATTGTCACGAGACCATCTACGTGAATGTTAGCTTGGGCAACACTCCCACTCTCATGGTGTGTTCGTCTGGCCTCCTCCTAGCAGATGTTAGATTTCGTGAAGAGAGTCCATGTTCACCGATCGTCGAAGCATTTAATGTGCAGATATGTTTTGTTTTGCGACAACTTTTGACCGCGTTGAAAATGAAACCTCAAAATAATTCTACAGTTAAATTTATCTCTGTATTTTCTATTGTTGATCTCTATATTTTGTTCCTTCTATGTAAAAATCTCTCGTGTGTAAGTTTATACCCATATCCCTTGATCTACGAATCTATAATTAATCTCTTCTTTCGTCGTAATATAGTAAGCGATAATGTGTCGTTCGAAAAAAAAATTAGAGTGTGTTGTGAAATGTAATTTTTTTAAAAAATCGACATATTATTAAAGAGCAAAATTTAAAATGGGATGACGTCACACTCTCCGGGCTGCCTCGTTATCGGGCAGTCTTATTATCTCGATTTTGATATGGGTTAAACTATTTATTATTATGATTGTGATTGATTGAGAACTATGGTATTATGATTTCCCTTTAATTTTGATTCTGTTATTAAATCATAATAACCCGGTGATTTTGAAAATTGATAATACACATCAAATTTTATTAAAAAATAATAAATAAAATTTGTTTTATTATTGTTTTTTTCATATGTTACTTTATTTCAAAAATTTTAAATTTATATATCATATTTTTAAAAATTATCATACATTAATTTTCATATTATTAGTTTCTACATATGTATTAAAATTTTATCAAATAAATGGATATAGAATCGACCGTTTTTTATTTTGATTTTGATAAATTACGAGAATAGTCAATTTTGAGTTCGATAATTTATAAAGTAAACGAATATTTTAAATTTATTATTTTTTAAATAATATTGAAATATGAGATTTTACTTATACTTATACACGTGGCAAACAACTGGCGCCAACAGGACATTGGCCTGCCCACGTGGATGTACGCCATGGATTCTTTCGGTGTTTGGAATTAAAAAGAAGGATCAGGGATGAGGAGAGGACGGCACGGAGAGCGGGGGGCGACTGGCCCTGTCCGCCCATCGCCGTGCGCATGGAGCTCCTTACCCCCGCCTCTTTCAATCTCATCCTTTCTTCTTCTTCTTCTTCCTCCTCCATCATCTCCCGTGGCCGGAGGTTGCGATGTTGCTCGACCCTGCAGTCCGACAGGGCTACCGGCTCGATCACTACGACATCAGTCCAGTACGTGAGCTGTGCGCCCCGCTCATGCCGCCCGCTCCACTCCAGCGCCTCGGCCAGCAGGAGAATCCCGCGTTTTGCCGTACGGGTACGAGGCATCTCTTTTAAGTTGTCCTTTTACTGGTAGCGTGAAAACCTGAACGGAGGCACCCGAGCTCTGGCGGAAGACGAAGCCGTGGGCTATCTGATCCTCGTCATCTCTTAAATATTTTTAAGTTGCATTTCATTCCTTCCCGGCCTATGAAAATTTTAAGCTTTTTTCATCAAAAGGAAGAAGCCTTCGGTAGGCTGTCTTCGCATTACATTGGGTGGCGGGCACGAATGGAGTTACGAAATCAGCTCAATCCGAACAGATCTGAAATTGAGCTGATGCAGATCCTGAGATCACCGGAGACGAAGCTCAGGTGGGAGAACAGGTTACTGGAGAAAGAAGACGCGCTGGAACTGAACCCGCGAAAGCTCAGAATAATAGCTCCCGATTTGAAATCTCATATATATAGAGTTCAGTTACATTGTACAGATGTAAAAATAAAATAAAAAAATGTAAAACAGAGTGCTCTGTTCGCACTGCTGCAGATACAATTTACAATTAGTCCTTCTAATCTATATTTGTAACTCTCCCCCTCAAGTTGGTGAGAACATATGTCTTATCAACTTGTTTTGTAATTGATGGAAATGAATTTTGCTCAAAGATTTTGTAAGTAAGTCTGCTATCTGATCCCGACTTTGTACATGAACCATTTTGACAGTTTCTGATTGCACCTTCTCACGCACTATATGACAATCAATTTCAATGTGTTTTGTGCGTTCATGGAAAACTGGATTGGCACTGATGTGTATTGCTACCTGATTATCGCAAAACAACTTAACAAGCTTTGGATCAATCTGAAAATCTCTAAGAATATGAAGTATCCACTGTATTTCACATACTGCAGCAGCTAATGCTCTATATTCGGATTCAGCAGAAGATCTTGACACTGTGATTTGTTTTTTAGTCTTCCAAGATATTGGTGAACTACCAATATATGCTACATAACCTGTAATTGATCTCCTGGTAATTGGACAAGATGCCCAATCAGCATCAGCATAAACATTTACAACTAGATCATTATGAGCTGGAAAAAATATCCCACTGCCTGGTGACCCTTTCAGAAACCTTACAACACGTAATGCAGCTTTCCAATGCTCTTCACAAGGCTCATTCATATGCTGACTTAGTAAATTGACTGCATAGGTGATGTCCGGTCTAGTGATAGTTAGATAAATCAATTTTCCTATAAGTCTCCTGTATTGAGATGGATCAGATAGTACTTTGGAATCAGTTTTATGTAGCTCATGCCTCAGTTCTAAGGGTGTTGCAGCTGGCTTTGCACTTATCAAACCTGTTTCAACAAGTAAATCCAACACATATTTTCTTTGGTTCAGAAATATACCTGAACTGGATCTAGCTATTTCTATACCCAAAAAATACTTAGGTGCTCCAAGTCGCTTGATATGAAACATTTTGTCAAGCAATTCTTGTAACCGTTCAGCCATTAGATCATCATTCCCTGTTAATAAGATGTCATCAACATATATAACAACTGCTGTGAATTTTTCACCTTGTGTATACGTAAACAGAGAATTATCTGCTTGTGATTGAACAAACCCAAGACTAATGAAGACATTAGTTAACCGTTGATACCAGGCTCTGGATGCTTGTTTCAACCCATAGATTGACTTGTGAAGTTTGCAAACTTTGTTCTCCCCCTTAATTTGCAATCCGGGTGGAATCTCCATATACACTTCCTCATTCAAATCACCATGAAGAAATGCATTATTAACATCAAATTGATGTATTTTCCATGTTTTTATTGCAGCAATAGCTAACATGATTCTCACTGTACTTAGCTTTGCCACTGGTGCAAAAGTTTCATTGTAGTCTATTCCTTCAACTTGTGAGTATCCCTTTGCCACTAACCGAGCTTTATACCTTGCAATTGTTCCATCCAGATTAAATTTTAATTTATACACCCACTTACATCCAATAGCTTTCTTTCCATGTGGGAGATCCACTATAACCCATGTTTGATTATCATATAATGCTTCAAGTTCTTTGTTCATAGCATCTCTCCATTTCGGATGAACTCTAGCTTCATCATAATAATTTGGTTCCTTTACATCAGAAATTTGATTCAGAAAACATATGTGATTTGAACTGAATTTTGAATAATCCAGAGTCTTTTCAATTGGATATTTCACTGCTAATGTAGTAACATAGTCCTTTAAGTATGAAGGAGGTTTTCTCTTTCTTTGTTCCCTTGAATTGCTTTCTGGATTTACAGTTTCTGGTATACCAGTAGGAGCATCACCTTCACTAGCATTATAATTTGAATCACCCAAGATTTCATTATTTTCACAAGCTACATTGTCTTGTTCCTCAACCATATAACCATCATCTCTTGTTGATACAGGAATAGGAAATATTTCAGTCATATTTTCATTATGATCTTTATAAGGAAAAACATATTCAACAAACTTAACATCTCTACTGGTAAACACTTCATTTGTTGAGATGCCTAAAAGTTTGTATGCCTTCTGTTGTGCTGGATATCCAATAAAAACACACTTCTTACTCCTTGGATTAAATTTATCCTTGTCGAGGTGACTAGTAGAGGCATATGCCAAACACCCAAAAACTTTGAGTCGTTGATAATCTGGTGATTTTCCAAACATTTTTGCATAAGGTACCTCACCACCTAGAATGGTTGAAGGATGCCTATTAATAAGATAGGTTGCAGCTAGAACACAATCCCCCCAGAAAATTTTGGGTAAACCAGACTGAAACATTAAACTCCTAGCTATATTCAGAATATTTCTGTGCATTCTCTCAACAATTCCATTTTGCTGTGAAGTAGCCACACAAGTATGTTGATGAATTATTCCCTTACTTGTCATACAATACTGAAATCTATTAGAAAAGAATTCTGTGCCATTATCAGTTCTTATCTTTTTCACAGAAGTGTTAAACTGATTTTGAACATAAGCAAGGAAAGAAGTGAAAATTTCATAAACTTGTGACTTGAACCTCATCAAGAACACCCAAACAAAACGACTACAATCATCAACAATTGTTAAAAAATAATATGCTCCAGATCTGGACTCAATACTATATGGTCCCCAAATATCAATATGCAGCAGTTCAAACACTTTACTACTCATGCTACTACTTGTTTCAAAAGGAAGCCGAACCTGTTTGGCTAAATGACAGACATCACAATCTGTTTTTCTGTCAACTTTACAATGTATAAGTTTCTTAAGCAAAATCAATCTATCATTTGATATATGTCCTAAACGTCTATGCCATAACTCTTCTTCATTTATTTGAGGTATTAAATTGCTGATTCTTGCAGGATTATAGAAGTATAATCCTTCTTCTTCACGGCCCTGCCCAATCATCTCCTTGGACTCCAAATCCTGTATAATAAAGTGTGTTGGAAAAAATGTCACAAAACATTTATTGTTCTTAGTCAACTGACTAACAGACATAAGACTGAAATTGAGCTCTGGCACATATAGGACTTTATTGAGTTTTATCTTGTCAGTAAGAGAGATTGAACCTGCCCCCTTCGCACCAATAGAGGTATTATCTGGCATTGTGACATTCTGCTGTACGTCTTCATCTAACT
Organism: Cryptocoryne crispatula var. balansae; assembly: GCA_036172225.1. Lineage (NCBI taxonomy): Eukaryota > Viridiplantae > Streptophyta > Magnoliopsida > Alismatales > Araceae > Cryptocoryne > Cryptocoryne crispatula. Next base: position 4,442,125 of record CM069933.1, read on the forward strand.
CATCAAAAAAATTGTTAGAGGCTACATGAGCTGAAGCACCCGAATCAATAACCCACTGATCCTTATATTTTGATTTACCTGCAGCATTAACTTGAACTGTGTTAACACTAGCTGTATTTAACAGCTTGAGCAACTGTGTATATTGACTGGCAGTTAACATGTGATTTGCTTCTGTATTCTTATCAGTAGAATTCTGATTAACATCTCTCTGAGCATTAAAATTTCTATCACCTGGTCTGCGCACTCCCTTGTAATGAGCAGGATATCCTACCAACTTGTAACAATTTTCTTTGACATGGCCTTTAAGATGACAATAAGTACACTCCTTCGACTTGTTAAATCTGTTATATTCATTGCTTCTAGTATTCATGACACTAGCATCAGCCACCACATGATTATTAAATGAACGTTGAGCCTCATCTTGTAATATTAAAGCATACGCTCTTCCAACATTAGGAAGTGGATCAATTAATAGAATCTGGCTTCTTACTTGAGAATAAGTATCATTCAATCCCATAAGGAATTGCATCAACTGTTTCCTCTTCACAATAGCAGGTGGCATTTCTGGTTCAAATTGATTCAACTCATCCCATATTCCTTTCAGATTAGCATAATATTTTGAAACCGAATCATTGTTTTGCTTGAGTGTAGCAATAGCATGCTCCAAGGCATAAATCCTCGGTCCATTAGATGGAGAGTAACGCTCTTTCAGATCTGTCCAGATCTGAAGAGACGTTTCAGCATATAACACAGAAGGTAAGATATCTGCGTGAATAGAATTAAGTATCCAAGATAGAACCATACTGTCCGTTCTCTTCCAGATTCTGTATATATCATCCTCTAAATCAGGAATGGCAATTGAGCCATCGACAAACCCTAGTTTATTCTTTGCTGAGAGCGCAATGCACATTGCCCTCTGCCAAGTGATATAGTTGCTACCATTGAGCAAAGAAGTAACAAGAGTAGTACCAGGATTATCTGAAACATGAAGTAAATACGGATCTCCAGATCCATCCTGAAGCGCCACTCCTCGAAGCATACTGGACGATCCTGCGCTGGAAGCCATCACGTCCCGCTTTGATACCAAGTTACGAAATCAGCTCAATCCGAACAGATCTGAAATTGAGCTGATGCAGATCCTGAGATCACCGGAGACGAAGCTCAGGTGGGAGAACAGGTTACTGGAGAAAGAAGACGCGCTGGAACTGAACCCGGGAAAGCTCAGAATAATAGCTCCCAATTTGAAATCTCATATATATAGAGTTCAGTTACATTGTACAGATGTAAAAATAAAATAAAAAAATGTAAAACAGAGTGCTCTGTTCGCACTGCTGCAGATACAATTTACAATTAGTCCTTCTAATCTATATTTGTAACTAATGGTTAGATTAAAATATTAAATTACCTAATATATAAGTTGGTTGAATTCTGGTTTGCTCAGTATAAGGAGGACACATTTTGGTTGCAGATATGCAAGCATTTCCCTGTATACTGCATAAGTTCTGTTCTAATACGGGCACAAAACACAGGCGGATCTTATAAGCCTGCAATATTAGGAACATCACAGGCTCTGTAGTTGATGGCTTTTAGAACTGTTCCTCAGGCAGGTTGACATAGTCATTTTCCGTGAGAGTACTAAAAGCATGGGTCCAAGACGGGGACGTATGTTATCTCAAAAGGAAAGTGGTCATGTCAATTGGGGCAAAAATGAAGCTTAAAATATTAGTTTAACTGGACTAGAAAAAGATGGCAGGTGATTAAGTGTAATTATGCATGTGGAGAAAAGATTATGCTATAATTATATGGATAGAAATTAAATAATGCTTAGACATGTTGACATATATAGAAATTGTAAAGAACATCTAACATGTTGACATATATAGATTTTGTAAAGAACATCTAACTTTTAACTTTATTCAAAATAAGAGAATAACTAACAGACGAACGACATATATCTAAATGCATATGATTCTCACCCCACTCTGGTATGTCATTCTGTTTTATTGTTATGATGGATAACTTAAGGAAATTATTTATCACCTCCCTTATCAGTGTTATATACTAATTGCAGGTACTAACTAGGATACATGCATATATTGAATAATTTTAATATCAAGAGTGAACTCCATTTGTCTATCCTAAAAATGAACAGCCTGTGGGTAGAATAGGATTGTGGTCCATCCAAGTGTGGATTGATGATTCTAAGGAGAGAGTTTCGTGGAATTTATCAAGTTTGAGCATAGTTGTCTAGGTGGATGCCTAAGCGATACCTAGGTGCCACTTAGAAGCCATGTCATTTTTCTTAGAATGCCTTAAGTCCACACCTTATTGGACCTTTAGAAGGCACCTGCCTTGGCTGCCTAAGCACACAAGGTGCTTGCTTGCAAACTTTAGCGACTAGCCCACTGGTCCATATGGTTGAATGGATTCATGGTTTGACTGGTTTAGCCCCTTGTATGAAAATGTCATTATGGTCAACAAGTTGTTGACCAAGCCCATTTAAATCCTCCTCATGCCCTAGCACTCCATGCAGCTGTTGCCTCTGCCACTACTCTCTACTGCTGCCAGGAGCCTCAGCTGCTGCCCACCTTCATTGCTTCATGCCTCTGACTGTCTCTCACCTCCGGCAGTGTCTCCTTTCTATCATCTCCCTATAAGTTCTTCTCCTCTTCCTATCTCTTTGTCTTCAATGATCTCCTGGCTTTCATCCATTGCCCTCCCTTTGTCCCTCTCTCTAGCCATCTTTCCTCTCTTCTTCTTCTCTACATTATTTTCAAAGGTGGCAATAGGCACAATTTATTGATAATGCTGGGAAAAAATGGTTACCACAAAGAAGAAGAGTGGAAGAGAAACAAATGAACAAGAGGAGATCCTATCACCAAGACGGCAATAGTCTCAAGCATAATTAAAGGCAAAAATGCTTCCGCATGAATGCAAATCTCCATAGGAATTTTAAACTGTACGATCCAATGCAAGCGAAGCTCAATCCTTGGAAAGTTGGCTCATCTGCTGAATAATTCTAGAAGGATTTTTGAATTGATTGTCGAATATTCTCCCATTTTGAGCACTCCCAATAGACCATATTATAGTGGGAGTATCAAATTCTGCAATCTCTGCTCTTCCTCCCCTGCACATTCTTTTAACCAATTATCTCTCCGTGTTCAATCATCTCCACAGCCTTCGGTCGTCGTCTCTCTCTCTAGCCATCTTCCCTTCCTCACTTTTTTCTTTCATTCTCTAGTCATCTCTCTCCCTTTATTGACAACTCTCTGGACATATCCCTTCCCTTCAGCAATGCCTTCCTTTACGTCATACCTTACTGCTTAGGTGACTCCTAAGCAGGCACTTTGTCACCCAAGCTGTCAAGAACCCTTTGGCTGTCTTGGACATCTTGTTGCCTTGACAACTATGGGTTAGATTGATGAAGTGCACTATGTGGAATTGAGCAATTTGCAAATCTTCAAGAGATTTTGAAGAAAATCTAAAGCATAATTTTGCTTTAGGAAAAATGATGTCTAACGTGCTGATTTAAGGTTTACTTGTGATGATTGAGCAGATGCATGCATGTCCATTCCTTAGATGGCTTGTTACCACTATTAATGCATCCAAATATATCTCTTTCTTTAGCATTCTTTTCATTGTATCAGTACAAGCTAAATAATTAATTCAATAACTTACTGAGCTCTTATTTAGTATAACTGCACATGCTTAACATTATTTGATTCTTTTAACTTATTCTTATTTGAATTTTTCATGATCTACTAGGCATGTTCTCAAGCTGGTACTGCTGGGTCTGATCCATTGAAGGAGAAAATTTCAGAATTTACAGTCTCCTTTTGGAGATATCTAAGACCTCACACCATTCGTGGAACAACTCTTGGTTCTGTGTAAGTCTTTTATAACATTCATTTTTAAGCATATTCAGTGGAACACTTGGTGCAGCCTAGAACTTTCATTACTGCCTGCAATGTCATAACTAGGGCAACAAGAACTTTCATTTTGACATTCTATCTTTTCTTTTCTTTTCTGATCAGAGCATTAGTGACAAGAGCTTTGATTGAGAACTCAGATTTGATAAACTGGTGGTTGGTGTTTAAGGCTTTTTATGGACTCATTGCACTTATCTGTGGGAATGGATACATTGTAGGAATCAATCAGATATATGATATTGGAATTGACAAGTAAGCTTGATCTTATGCCTTGATAACATTTCTTACAGTGTCAGTTCTTAAAGGTGGATTATTATGCCTAATAAACTTGCTGATTTTTCCCCTTATTTTCATAAAGTATAAAACATGGTTTTTCTATGGAGAACAATTAACTACTATGCATTTACTGTCTCTTCTTCAAGTTCAATCAAGAGGTATAGAGAAGTTTGTTGAATGCTAACTATTAATTTTGTTTCTTCTGCAGGGTGAACAAGCCCTATTTACCAATAGCTGCAGGGGACCTTTCAGTTGATTCAGCATGGTTGCTGGTGTTGCTCTTTGCAGCTTCTGGACTCTTGATTGTTGTCTTAAACTTTGGACCATTTATCTCTTCTCTCTATTGCCTCGGGCTATTCCTCGGGACTATCTATTCTGTTCCACCATTCCGATTAAAGCGATTCCCTATTGCTGCATTCCTTATCATTGCTACAGTAAGTTACTTCTGGTTCTCCTTCCCAAACTTTTGATTGTCTGAAGTTTCTGTTCGCATCCATTTCTCCAACCAGAAGTCACTCAGCATATTCTCTCACTGTGTATCACCTACTTTTCAAAGTGCATTGAACAATATTATTTAACTAAGTTATGAAGGTACATGTTTCTTCTGTGGGCTGTTAGCAGCTGCTTTGAGGGCTATTCTGTGTTGATGCAGGTTGCAAGACACTAAGGGAATGGTGCAAAGGTCACTCGACCACCACTGTCTCTATCAATTACTTAAACAAGATATTAGGATATACCAAGATTTCAAAGGGCAACAAAATCCTACCATTATTAAAAAACATAGGATACCCTTCTTAAAAGAATTTGACCTGTCTTATTTGGCTGTGTATTGGTTATTTTTTTGAAAGCAACCCAAAAGAGTGGTGCAGAGAAGTTGTAAATAAAAAGATAGGAGATTACTTGAAGAGTATGAAATAAAAGAGAGAGAACCAGAGGATAGAGGTATCCCAAGGAGGCATTGAAACAAAGGAAAAAGCCCCAAGGCCCAGAGGGGCAAAGAGAGAAGCTCACAAGAGAAAGCCAAGAGAAGGGAGAAGAAAAAAAAACAGCACATGTTACATGAAGAAGGAAGGCTCATAGTGAATAAAATTACAAAAATGCATGCCTTCTTCACCCTTCCAAGTACCATCAATGGTCTAATCATGGAGAAAAGCTGTTGCAAGAGAGAATATCTGCCGAATGGGAAGGGAAGAATCTTGAAACAATCTTCTATTATGCTCCAAATTGAGAGACCATGTCTTTGGTTAAAGTCTATTATTGTTGGAGTTCCAAGACCTGATAAAATCTGCAGTAAAGGGGCAATGGATATGAAACTCAAGGATTCTAGTGATAACTTGCCAAATAACATCAACAATGTAGCAGTTTGGAAGTAATGATCTTGATCTGAAGCATGCCCACAGAATGAGCAAAACTTGTCATTTTCTCTGGATTTCAAACTATTCTTGTACCAGTCGGAACTTGGAAATCTTTCTTTTATTATTTTCAAAGGAAGATTTACATTTTAGAGGGCAGCTTTTAATCTAAACTTTATGATGTAACCTCAAAATTGAAAATTTGGAAATTCGTTTTCCAATTTGATTTTTGATTTGACCTTAGCATTGGCTTCTTAAGAAAATAGGTGATATCCCATAAAAGTATTAACTAGGTCCATAATATATATAAAAATATAGGTTGAGGTTGTTAGGTTCTTTGAAAATTGATTTTTTGACCTCTTCCCATCGGATGGTGTAAATATCTGATGTTAATTACATCGAGAATACTCAAATACCTTTGATTATTCTTCAAAGCAATCCATGTAATAGAAAACATGCATCCATAAAAATAAAAATAAACATACACATAGGAACAATGGCCTCATGAACTTGATGGAATGCAAACATTCAGTGTGTTTTAAATTTGGTTTGATTTGAATTAGAATTGAGATTCCTAAATTTCTTTGAAGCTTTCAAATTACAGATTTGCTTGAGTTTGATTTGGATGTTGTTTAATTTGAGGGAAATTTGATTTGGAAGATTGAATTTGATTTGACTTGATTTTGTAGTTTGAGTTTATTGGGAGATTTGTTTTGTTTCTTGTGAGGATTTGATTTATTTTGTTTTTCAAATTTAATTTGAATTAACTGAGGCTTATTTAGAAATTTGGTTGGTTGGTTTGTTTTTTGCGAAGATCCGACGTTAATTACATCGAGATTACTCGAATACCCTTGATTAATCGTCATAGCAATCCATGGAAGTAGAGGACAATGCATCCACAAAATAAACATTCATACAAACACATAGGATAAAACAACCCCATGAATTCGATGGAAGGCAAGCACTTAATTTGTTTTGAATTTAATTTGATTTTGATTAAAATTGATTTAAGTTGAATTGGTTTGATTAATTTGAATTGGTTTGAATTTAGTTTGAGTTGGGTTTGTTTGATTGAGAATGGATTGAATTTGATTTGGGAAAATTAAATCTGTTTTGATATTTGACTGATTGTTTTATCTTTGGATTTGATGAGTTGATTACAATTTGTTATTTATTCATTAACTTGGATTTTTCAGATTGTATGGACTGATTTAGGTTTGATTGATTTGAGGAAGATTTGATTTGAATGTTTGTTGTCAGAATCAGCTTGGATTTGATCTTTTATGTGTTGATTGTGATTTAAATGTGTGTTCTTTTAAATTGATTTGATTTATTTAGAAGTCTCTCTTTAGGATCATGTTTCATTTAATTTAAACCAACTTGGGCTTCTGTTGCAGATTTAACCGAACCTGAAGTTTTTAAGTATTTTCGGTTCCCCTGAACCTTACAGATTTTTGAAATGATTTGAGATAGTTTTGAATTTGAATTTGAATTTTCTTATCGGCTTGAGTGTTTTGGGACTACCTGATTGCAGATTAGTTTAAATTGTGGTTTAGGAACTGAATCATCTTCTGACTTGTTTTAATTTAAGTTTAGGAGGTTCAGATTTGGAACGGGCCTGTGAGTTTCATGATTGCAATTTTTTTTAAATGTTCTAATTCCAGAAATTTCATACATTTGGTTTGCTGATCCTCTCAAAACTTTCCTCAGATTTTATCTATGAATAAATTTCGGACTTTGAATCTTTGAAATTCAGATTTGAATCTTCAAATTTCATATGGCAGATTTTTTTTAGTTCGGATCTCCTGCAGATTTCAGATTTCTTGCAAATTCTGTGCATTCCAATTTTTCAGATTTTGGAGTTTCCAGATTCGGCTCTCTTGCAGAATTTTACAACTTCGGATCTTCAGATTTATATATTTTCGGCCTCTTCAGGTTTTGGTTGATTGAAAATTACAGGTTTATGAACTTCAAAATCTTGATCTTCGGTTGACAGATTCAAACTACAGATTTTTATTTGAAGGTTTCAATCACAAATTCTGGAGTTTATATTTTTATGCTCTGACTTCTGATTTTTCAGATTTTTGTTCCAGATTCCAGATTTGTGCACATTTGCAGATTTTAGTCTTCAAATTTCAGATGTCAGTTTTTTTGTTGTCTTGCCTTCCAAAAATTTTCATGTAGCTGTCCTCTCCTTGTAGCATAAACCTGTGCACCGAACATGGATTTTCATTTATTTGATCTCTCAACATGAGACATGATTCTTACAGTTTGAATGACCTGAAATCAGGCCCCCCTTGAGTCCTTGATGAACATGGAATTTGTTTGATCAATTTGAGATGGAAAACACCCGGTCCTTGATAGACTTGTGGGCATACCTCTCATTGATTTGAGATTGAGCACACCTGGCTTTTGATAAGCTTGTGGGGACTCATCTCATGATTGATGAACCTCATTAACTCATAGTTCGGCATATCGGCATGTTGATCATGCACAGCCTTCCCATGGCATAATGGGTAAGTAACTCCATCTTGGGGGCATGGTAAGACATTGTTGATGAACATGGAATTTGTTTGATCAATTTGAGATGGAAAACACCCGGTCCTTGTTAGACTTGTGGGCATACCTCTCATTGATTTGAGATTGAGCACACCTGGCTTTTGATAAGCTTGTGGGGACTCATTTCATGATTGATGAACCTCATTAGCTCATAGTTCGACATATTGGCATGTTGATCATGTACAGCCTTCCCATGGCATAATGGGTAAGTAACTCCCTCTTGGAGCATGGTAAGACATTGGGGTCTTTTAAATAGACCTTTGTATGTCTACCTTAAAGGGTCAAGGGGCGTGCTTAAAGCCGGCCCATTGCTTTCCCTATTTGTTTTGAATTCTTTTAGATTAAGACAAGACCATGTGGCGGGTTTTTAGCTGGCCAGATGCTCGCCTCGGTTTGTTGAATTAATTAATGAATTTTTATTTAATTTCTGTTTATTGTTTGTTTTATTTTATTTTGAATTATGAGTCAAGAGGTGTGCTTAAAGCCGGCCTATTGCTTTCCCATTTATTTTCATTCTTTTAGATTAAGCCAAGACCATGTGGCGGGTTTTTAGCCGACCAGATGCTCGCCTCGGTTTGTTTAATTAGTTAATGTAATTTTATTTAAATTTTTTGTTGATTGTGTATTTTAAAGGAAAAGAAAATCATTATTTTTAGCTGTTGTAGGTCTGGACGTGCGGCTTCTGCTTAATGGGCCCAGGCCCATCCTCCTCCCCTTGCGCCCGTTGGCCTGTCCGGCGGGCCTCTTTTTTTTTACAACCCTTTTTTTTGGTGGGCCCACATCAATGTTGACTCGCGGGTCAACACCCTTGCGGCAGGTTCTCGCGCACGCGGCCGCGGCCCCTTCTTTTTTTTAGACTCCTCCTTCCGGCGGGCCCCACAGCATGCCAGCATGGACCATAGTTGAGGGAAAAATAATCCCCGCGGCCCCCCTTTTCTCCTTCCGACCAGACGACGGTGTTGCAGAGACACCGAGCGGCCGGCGTGCATCTCCCGTCCCCTTCGGCGGAAGAAGGCAGAGGCCTTGGAGGCTCCTGGCACTTCTGGCGACAGTGATTCAAGGCTCGGCGGCACTGTTCAACGGAGAAACGGAGCTCGACGGCACTGCTTGGGGAAGAAGAAGAATGGCGGAGGCGTGAGAGGCTCGCGGCGGCTACGGCTACCTTCGGAGGGGGTCCCGACGGCGACGACGAGCTCCGGAGGAGGTCCCGACGGCGACGACGAGCTCCGGAGGAGGTCCCGGCTGACGCAGCTTCCGCGAGGGCTTCCGGCAGCTTCAGGGATTCTCGGCAATTGCGGCAACTCCAGGCGGGGGCCCGGCAACAGCGACTTCCGGAGAGGAAGGTCTCAGCAAGGCTCTCTTCTAGGTTCTGTCTCCTCTCTCTCTCTCACGACCCTTTCTTCCTCTTTCTTTTTCTTCGATCTCCTCTGTCTGTCCTCCCCTTGTGGGGCTTTGGCTTTGATGGGTTTTATAAGCCCCCCGGCTCTCCTGCTTCCGTTGGGAAGCTTACTGAACAGGGTTCTTGGCCTCGAGCTGGATTCGGAAAGGTCCGAGATTTGTGGGATTGGTTTCCCTTCTCTTCTCCAACTCTCTCTATCGTGTTGGAGACTTCCGTAAAGTAGGATTTTGCTCCGAGATGAACTCAGAAGACTCCCAAAATACTTGGAATCGATTTGTTTGGGAAGTCTATCCTCCTTCACACGATCCCTAGTATAGGAAGACTTCCACCTTACGTAGGATCCAATTGAGACTCAATTATGTCACCGAAGCTTTCTGTTTTTGTTGCTCCCAGCCTCATTTCTTCTTCTCCTTCTTTTCTTTCTCCCTTTTTTATTGGAAACTTTCCCACTAAGATGGGCTTATTTTGACATTGACATGAACCTGTCTTGAAATGAAACTTAGCCTATCAAGCACTTAAATCGTGGACTACGTAAGGCTATTATCTTAGGCTATTGTAATTGGATGAAGATTGATGCAGGCTTCAATTATTGTGAAAATTTAGGTGCCAACAGTGGATTTGACTCAGTTTTTTATCTGTTGAGGTTTAATTTGAATGAAATTGAGAAATGGTGTCTTCTGATTTGAATGATTTGATTCGGGTTCAGCTTGGATTTTGTTCAGGGGTTTTAAATTTTAGATTCTTTAGTTGTGATGCTTCTGATTGATGGGTACATTTCAAGGAAACTAGGATTATCAAGACTTTATATGGTGGGAACTCATTTTAGATTTGATTGATCTTGGTTTGGTTAAGACTTGATGTCATTTAATTGAAATCTGCCAGACAATCCTAGGGTGTATTCCGGTGACTTAATTTAAGTTGGATTGTTGAGAACTTGGTTTGATCATGCATTTATCTCAAAATTTTGTTTTATCTTCAGATTGATGGACGATATGAGTTCTGTAAGATTTTCCTTTTCTGTGATGCACATTTGAGCTTCAAGTTGGCAGTTTTACCTTCACTGATTTTATTTCGGTGAGTGAATTAGGTTCCAGCCAAGAGCCCTTCTTATTTTTTTGATGTGAGAATTCCACGAATTTCCCTATACATGGTCTTATCAGATTTTCTCAATTTAAATATTTATATTCTATTAATTTCAGGAGGCTATTCATACCCTTCATAAGATCAAACATGGACCGAACATAACATCTTCATTGTTTTTGTTCAATCTGAGACATAATTTTACACCTTGAATGGCCTAAAAACAAGTCCATTGAATCCTTGATGGAATGTGTCTTGATCAACTTGGGATGAAAAAAAGTACCTAGCCTTTGGTAGGCATATAGGCATTTTTCCCATTGTTTTTTGTAGATTTCATTAGCATATGATTGGCATGTCGACATATTGATTATGCACAGCCTTGCATAGCTTAATGAACATGGCAAGACACTGGGGTCTTTTATAGACCTTTGTATATTTACCTTAAGGACGTAGAAGCGGATCGTTAGTCGACCCCCCAACTAATCCAAATTTTAGTTTTATTTTAGGTTAAGTCGAGATATAGGAGCGGATGGTAAGTCGACGCTCCAACTAGTCTCGATTGTGAATTAAAGAGATGAATTTTTATTTAATTTGAATTGATGGTTTATTTTAATTTTTTTAAGCTTTTGGAGCACTGTTGAAACAGAGGGGTGTATTGGGCCCTTGCGGCATATCGCAGAGAAGGCCCTCACTGACTCCGCCCAGATGCACTTTTTTCCTCTTTTTTTCACTTTTTTCTTGCACGGGCCCCACAACATGTCACTGGGGACTACAGTGGGGGGGGGATCCCCCTTGGGTGGCACTATGGGGCGTTCGACGGCATCCTCCTCACCCGCAGCTTGGTTGCGACGGAGGCAGAGCCGGCCGTGGGTCTTGATAGGCCGTCTAGAGTGGGTCGAGACGATGGCAGGATTGGAGTTGGCTTCCAACGATGATCCCGTCCACGGTAGAGCGCTTCAAACCCCTCCATAAGGGGAGAAAACGGTGCCTCCGACTTCGCTGGCTAGGGCAACTAGGATCTCTGGAGGCCACGACGGCGAAGGACGGTGTAGATAGGCTTGTCGGCTTCACTGGAAAGGGGAAATGGCTTGTTGGCGTGAGCAGAAGAAGCAAGCGTCACCGGAAGGGGAGGACGATGCTGTGGGAAGAAAGAAGCAGACCTGATGGCGAGCCCGGAAGGAGAAGACGGCCCTCTGGTAGCTTCTTTTTCTCTCCTTTCCTCTCTTCTCCCTCTTTCGCTATCTTCCTCTTCTCCCCCCGTGGCGTAGACTTGGATGGGGCTTTTATAGGCTCAAAAACCTCCGTTCGGGGAGCTGGTCCATCTCCGAATGGGACTCCGATGCTTCCACGATTCTCGGGATTGAGTCTGAGTAGGATCGCGATCCTTTGGGAGTTGCTAGGAGACGTCCTTGACACGGCTTGCCGTCGCGGGGAGTCTGATTGGAAGTCGGCTTTGGTGGATGAAAACACTATGGGGCATGTTTAAGCAGGCCACAAGTGATGCGGGACAAACCGGCTAGACCGGACTAATTTGACCGAAAACGACTTAAACCGGCGCTAATCGCCCTAAACAGACCCAAACGAACCCAAAATGGCCTAAATCGGCCCGAACTGGTCGAAAACAGGCCCGAACCAGGCCGAACCGGACCCTAGGTGGTCTGAACCGGGTTAAACCGGCCCAAAACGCACTGAACCGGACTGAACCGGCCGGTTCAGGCTCTGAACCGGGTCAAACCGGCTTGAACCGGCCTTGAACCCGGTTGGACGGGGCCGGGCACCCGGTCTGGCCGCGGACGGGCTGGGACCGCGCTGCGCGAGCCACCCGCGCTCGCGGGCGCGAGTGGATCGCCGGAGGGGGGGTCGTGGCCGCGGCGCAGAGACCGCGTACCCCGCGGCGGTCGCCTCGTCGTCGCAGCAGGGGGGAGGCGTGGCGTTGATCCGGCCGGCGGAGTCTTGACGCCGTGGCGTCATCGGGGCCGTCCGCGAGGTAGCAAGCCGCGACAAAAGGCCAGCGCGGTGCCCGCCCGCGTTGTCTTCGTCCGGTCACGCGTGTCGTCGTCCGGCGGAGAAAATGCAGGGATGGAGCAGGAGGGGGCAGGCGATGGCGATGGCGGTCGAAGCTCCGGCATCTCCTTCTTCCTCTTTTATCCTTCGTCTTTCCGTGGCGCTAGGGTGCAGGCGGGACAGGGAAGGAGGTCGAGGCGTTGTCCGGCCGGCGGAGGAAGATGCGATAAGCAGGAAAGGAAGCCGCCGTCCGCCAAGGAAGGACGCCGTATGGGGGAAGACCGGTCCGGGGATCGCCGGATCCGCCTTCCCCTCTCGCTCGCTTCTCCTCCTCCTTCTTCTTCTCCTTCTTGCGTCTAGTGCGGGGCTTACACAGTTGAAGCCGGAGGAGGGACCGCAGGAGTTTTGAGCATTGACGGGAAGGAGAACCCCATCCTACTCACGACTGCGCTGCGTGACGATGTTGAAGAGCCGAGAAGGGGAAGAGAGGGGAACGGCACGGAGGCCGGAGGATGAGGAGGGGGAGGAGATCGGCGCACCTCGCCGGATCCGGAGGGTGGAAGGGAGACCGGCCTCACTGCCGGAGGTGGGAGAGAAAAGGGGGCCGCAGCCCCTAAGCGGGAGGAACCAACCCGAAGACTTCCAAAAATTCTATCACTTGTTAAAAACTATGTACATCGATCCTCCTCTTATAGAGGGAGAGGAGAAAATTAAAGGAAAGACCTCCTAAGTAAGCTATTTACAGACGTGTCCTCGTAAGGACACAAAATTAAAAGAAAAATCCAAAATATCAAAAAAATGTCCCCATCAACAAGGCCTTTCCTTCATCCGGAAGACTCCCAACTAACGCCGGCTCATGCCCTTGTTAATTTTTAGACTCGTTGGGATTTATACCTTCTTTTGCCGATCCCTCTTACCTACTTTACAGCTTTTTAGGGGATTCCGGTGACCTTCGCTTGATCGCAAGACACCCAAAATACCTCCTTTGACCCGTCAATATGCAGAAGACCTGCCGGACATTCTTGATAGGCTTCCTTTATTTTTTATTTTGGGCTGCCTATTTTGTAGGAGATATGACTGTCGGCTACTCTGATTAGGCCACATTCTTGTGATGACTAAGATAGAATCATATTCTCCATAATTAACATGAGGATAATTACGTTACATTCTGCTGACTTGGCAGTGTAGGGATGACAGTACATGGGCCAGAATTGGTATCCTAATGGGCCTATTTGGCACCTGGATTAAAGCCCTTCCACAATGTGTTTATCAGGTCATCAAATTGGCCTTGGAGGCGGTCTACCTTAAAACAAGCCCACTGCATGTATGAAAATGGGCTGTAGAATAATGGGCTTCCACAAGTGGGAGGTAAAGTAAGTGGGGGTAGATGTGGGCTTGTAAAAAATGACGTCAGAAAATAGTTTTCCTTTTTTTTTGTGTGGATGGACATCAAAGTGAACCCTGATCCTTGCAAATTTTAGGTGCCAACACCTTATCCACCCAATCTACCTTATAGCTACCTTTAGACAACATTTTGGTAACTGAATTTATGGAGAATTTGCCTTTAATACCTCAACACTGGTATATGAGATCATGCTTATCTTTGCTAGGACAACTGTATTTAGAACCTTCTGTATATGGATGAATTCTTCTTGTTCATTGCCCAGCAAAATTTGTTTTGGAGGCCAGGTTCCAGCTAATTGTGTTTCTGTTCCATCTTTTGACCAAAAAAAAAGAGTTTCTGCTCCATCCACAATAATTTGCCACACTGCGAAGCACATTGATGACAAAGAGAGGCTAGGAATTTGAGCTTTGAAATGGATAAGGAGTGAAAATTGCATTCTGGCATTGATGAGCCACCAAACAGAGGCTCGTGTGCTTGAAACCTAAAAGTGGGGCGTGTAGAGCAAACTCAACAGAATTGCAATCGGAAGCTTGGTGTAGGCAAACAATTGATCTGATGACACTCCTGACACTTGCAAATTTGAGCTCCAAGGCGGCTGGAGCTTCTCCACTAGCTAGATTGGACTTCAAACATGTTGGATCTCGTTCACTAGCTCGACGGCGATCTGGCATAGTTGGACTCAATTCAATTTCTCTCTCTATACATAAAAATGTGGAAAACCCTCTCTAACTTTTCAGAACCAAGCTACCTTCTGGTACGAGTTGAGTGCCTCCTCTTATATAGAGGAGTTGGAAATCTTGATTGAAAACAGAGAATTTGGGCGAAATTAAGAAACTGGTTGTTGGCGTCCATATTTTCAGAAAAAAAAGAATTAGGCCAGCAAAGGCCGGACCTGAAGCAGGGGAAAATAGCCCATGATTCAGTCAAATCAAGCCCAATTGAATACCCCAACATGGGCCCTGGTCGGCCAGCCCATAATTAAGCAAATTTTGGCCCATGTAGGGGCCTTGCCCACAGCCCACAGCAGAGGCTGGGCCGCTGCCTCCTGCAGGCCAGACCGCGGCCCACCTGCAGGCCCACATCAGCGCCAGAGCCGTTCAGCCCCAGTGTGAACATGCCACACTGGCCCATCTGCCACCTCAGCACCTCCAGCCGCACCAGCCTTGTCACCCCATTGGTCAGGTTATGGGAGAGGGAAACCGAAGAGGCCAGGGGTAGGCCAAGGGACAGTCAGGCCATTTAATCTAGAGTTAAGTGATGTAACCCCCAGGGGGCAGGCCAAAGGTCACTGGGCATTGAAGCCCAGGCTGACCCCTGATGTTCCATCGGCCTCTATAAGAGAATGGGGGCGTGCCAAGGCTAAAGAGAGGAGGACAGGAGAAGGAGAAGGACCTCCACTGGTGCCCCTTCCTCTTGCTGGAAGAGGTCTCCCCAGGCAGCCATCTTCATCCCTCTTCATCCAAGACCAAAGAAAAAAACAGGTGGGTGAAGAACCATTATATAGATATGTAGCCCTCCATGGGCGCCCCCTTCACTCCTAAATTCTCTTCTCAATCCCTCTTATGGCCTAAGCCGGCCTTCATCGTCATCGACAACCTATGGCCTAAACAAACCCACTCGCCAACTCCCATTTTTGGACCATTCAAACATACCTTAAACAGGACCTGTTCTGGCCCCTTTGCGTAGCCTCCCTAAACAGGTCATATTTCCCTCTGATCAGCCCACTGTTCAGCCCACCTGAGATAAACAGCTCGATGCTGCCCCTTTGTGGCCCATCCGAAAACCCCCTAAACAGGGCCTGTTCAGTCCTCTAAAACCGGACCTCAGCAGGCCCCTGCCCAGTCTCTAAATCAGACCCCTACACAGGCCTCAACCGGTCCCCCAATCAGACCCCAATCTGGTCCCTGCCCAGCACCCGAACCAGGCCCTTGAAATGCCCCTGTGCAGGCCCATTTCGGCTCATCTAAGCCCATCCGAACAGACCCCAAAAACCGGTCCGGTTTACCTCAAAAAAAGAAAAGCTTGAAGTCTTCTCCAGCAGTCCCCCTTGTGGCCTTCCGAGAAGACAACAGTTTGTGGTGCTTCAAAAAGAAGAGGACAGCACTGCGGCATGCAACAAGAAGTGCAGAAACCGACATTGTCCAGCATCGGTGGGTGGGGGTGATGTCTCGGACCCTTTCGGAATCCGTACGATGGGCCGATCGTTTGTCCGGGTGGGCTCTTACCCTACTAACTAGACAAATGGAGATGCACAAGCACAAATCCAGCAGGCCCTTCCGGCCCACAAACAGTCCAAGATGGGCCCTCCGAGCCCGACAAGACCGAAGGCCGGCTATGAACGCTGATGGAACTCAAAACCTGTCCAAGTGGCCTTGACAAAAAAATGCGAATAACAAAAATCAAAAATGCGAAATGCCAAAATAAATTAAGGAGTGAAACACCCTCTTTAGGTACTCTATCTTTTGGACGGCTCCCCCGGGTACGCCCCGGGATGTCGATCCGTATGTCGGCGCGGGCACGCTCCCGTATGCCGATGATCCTTCCCCCAACATGGCTAAGTCAAAGGCTAGCCATATTAGATGGGTAAACTTCACCGAGTTAGAAATTGACCGGCATGTCGTCGTAATGCCGAAATTTTTCTAAACCAGTGAAGAACCTATGTTGGGGGAAGGATCACCTATCATGTACACCAATGTACTCCACCTTCAATGAAATGAAAATGACTTTAATGTCGACTTGTGATGCATGATTCCGGGTACCGAATGGTAGCCCGATGGGCCGGATGAGATGCAAACCGCCAAACACAATCAATTAACAAAATAACATAAACAAATCTGAAAATTCAATAACAAAACAGAAAAATCAGAATTAAACAAAAATATGAAATTTAAACTTAAACTCACCTCGATTTAACAAAACAACCAAACTTCAACAAAGAAGGAACCAATTTTGAATCAAATCAAAAAACAGATTTTGATCAATCCAAAGCATCAAAAATTCAGATTTAAGTCAAATCTGTAAGCACAAAAAATCAGGTTTAAACAATCTGCAAGAAAACAAAAGAATAACACTTTCCAACCGACTTAAAGCATATATAGAAAATCTGGTTTTGATAAAGAATCTGAACATTTATTTAAAAGGCACCGAACCTTGCCTAAATAAATGTCAAAAGATCAACTCTTTCAAAAGAAACTAAATAAGCAACATTTCAACATTCCAAAACTCACCAAAACTAAATCAACACAACTTGAATCAATCAAACTCAAAAACAAAACAAATCAAAACCAAACCGAAACAAAAAATCAACAAATCAAACAACTTCACTTAAAACTCGAACCCATAAAACTGACTCTAAGTCAATCAAAATCAACCAACAAACAAATAAAACAAACCCCAAACAAACCGGTTTGCATTTCATTGGGCCCAAAAGGTCGTTGTCCTTTTGAGTTCATTTTATTTTGTCGATGTGCACGCTCTCCAAAAATAGTTGCTACGACGGTTAATCAAAGGTATTAGAGCCGTTGCTCGATGTAAGCTAACGTCGGATACTCGCACCATCTGGCGGAGAGGGGTCAAAAATTAAATTTTCAAAGAACCCGAAACTCGATTCTTATACTTTTAAACTATCACCGGACTATCTTATATTGTTATAGGATATCACCTATTTTCTTAGATAAATCCGGGATATCAACAAAAGTCTTTCTTTCTTGAGAATAGACGTAAAAAAAAGAGGTTCACACACTAGTCAATGCACCCCTTGTGTGGGGCACGTCAATAGTGGCACGTTTCCAACACGGGACACATCAATCTAGGGTAAATCATCACCAGGATACTCCAAGATTCAATTGGATCAAAACTTTCAAAAGCTGGTTCATGCACCCAAGGGGAAGGCCCATCAACCTATACCCAAATCTCTGCAAGGATCATCCTACATCTGGTCATATTAAAAATGTTGGAAATGATTTAACACATCATAAGGTGGGGACGCAAGCGCCCTATCCTAGGGCACACCAAATTATGCCCAAATCATTTTCGAGATCATTTCAGATTCTACTGGATTAAAACATTTGAAAATCGGTTAAAGTGCCAGAGGCTGGGGCGCATGTGCCCCCATCATGGGGCACCACAATCTTAGGCAATAAAATCACCAAATCTATCCCAAAATCGAAGATTGGAGGAAATATTTGGAAAATAATGGATGAGCCTCAGGTTGGGACTCATCAAACTTTCTGTGCAATTTTGTTCGAAAATCATTTGGCTTGGCCCAAAAATGACTCAGCATGATTTTTAACAATGTAAACTCAAATATTGCTCATAAAATCAGAGTTCTAAGCTCCAAAAGTAGGCCAATTTTATGTGTCTACACACCCAAGAGGGTAATATAAAAATCTATTCAGCTTTGATTTTGACTTGATATTGGACCAAGTGCTTTCAATACTGAAATTAGAGAATTCGATGAGGCCACAATCATTGACCCACTCATTAAAAATAGCCATCTCTTGAGTCCAACTTCCATATCCTATTCTCTCCTCAGGTCTTAAGATTGCATTGAAATCGCCACAAAGGCACCGGACCTCATTGTTGAACTCATCAATTACCCTCTTCATGTCATCAAAGAAATCAGCCTTTTCACCATCAGAGACTGGACCATACACATTACAAAGGAACCATTGTCTCACTGAACCCTTCGTTGAGAATTAGAAAACATGGAGCTTTGACCATTTCTTCAACTAAAAAATAACTCTCATCCCATAATGCAGCCAAACCTTCGCTGCCCTCTGTAGGAGGAAAGACAAAAAAAACGAGATTCAAGCCTTGAAAGCAAGACACTTTGGCCCTGTTTGGCACCAAATTATTAAGGGGATAAACTTGGTTTATACCCTAAATTTTGGGGATAAACCAAGTTTATCTCCAAAGTAATTTTGTCCCAAACAGCCTCTTAGGCTATATACATGAAGTTTATCTCCAAGTTTATCTCCAAATTAATTTTGGGGATAAACCAAGCTTCTCTCAATATGTCATTATATGTCCTTACTATACTCACAAATATGCTTGATTTTTTAGTATGTCTCCCTCAATTCATGTAAATGTTGCATTACCATTTGAATATGAAATGAAACCTTTTAATGTTCTTTTATGTATGGTGATGAAGCAAAATTTATGACTAATGTGGCCCTAGATGAAAAGAAATAGAAAAAAAATTAAATACCAATATAAAAACAGAAAGTTAATCACAGCTGAATGAGTTATGATTAAATATTTTTAATTAAGAATAATAATAAAATAATTAAGTGACAATTAAATAGTTAGATAAAAATAAATAATCTA
This sequence comes from Cryptocoryne crispatula var. balansae, assembly GCA_036172225.1. Taxonomy (NCBI): domain Eukaryota; kingdom Viridiplantae; phylum Streptophyta; class Magnoliopsida; order Alismatales; family Araceae; genus Cryptocoryne; species Cryptocoryne crispatula. Next base: position 4,461,457 of record CM069933.1, read on the forward strand.
TAAACATATATTTAAATAATCAGTCCAATAAATAAATTAATAATCATCACACAATTAAAATGATAATCGGTCATTCAAACAGTAAATAAATAATTAAAAAACAAACATTTAACTAAATAATAAATTTTTAAATAAACTACAAAACACTTACTTAAGCAAAAAAACACCCAACAAAATAAGTTATATCTGGAAGTCCCAAACCTCGCCAAAATATTTTTGGTTAGAAATTTTAAATTATTATTTTAAAATCAGGAGAAGAAATCACTTCCTTCGAAAATTTCAGCTATCACACATTGAAATCTGCTTAGGTGCAGCACTCTGGGTACCTCTTTAAAGTTATCTTTAATTTTGCACTATACCTCTAAATTTCTGCAATATGCTAATTTTTTTTTCTTCAGGTGCGGGGATTTCTACTAAACTTTGGTGTGTATCACGCCACTAGAGCTGCATTGGGTCTTTCATTTGAATGGAGGTGAGAATAGCATCAACTGTTCCTTAAAAGGGCTAGGTTTTTGGTCTTTAGAAAACTATATTTCAATGATGATGTTTAAGCATCCTTTTTTTCTAAAATATTTTCCTTTAGTGTAATGAGATAAGACACATCTCAATCAATTAAATATACAGAATTTTGGCATGCAATCTGTATGATATTGTTGACATTTAGTTCTTATATGACATCTTTCTACCTGCTAAATACTTATTGCTTTGGTCATGTCTGGCATGTATATACACTGTTTATCCATTGGAAAGTGTCATGATCTTACTGCTGGCACTATTGCCTAATATAGCATTGGCATATCTTTACTGCAGTTCACCAGTTGCTTTCATCACAGTCTTTGTGACGATTTTTGCATTAGTCATTGCGATAACCAAGGATCTTCCAGATGTTGAAGGAGATCGCAAGTGAGTAATGCAGCTGGTTTCCTTGGATCTTTTGTATATGATTGCTTTTTCTCTTCTTACTAAGCATTTCAAGCTTTTGATTTCATCTAATCATAATTTTGTTATACACTTGTGCACTCTTCAAAGAATAATTCAAATACTTAAACTATCGGAGAGAAAGGGCATCATTTGCTAGGCAGGCTGATAATCCCTTTCGGGTCATTAACTTCACATAGAAAGGATCCAGTTAGCTTATCTTTATCTTTATGTTGGTTCTTGTTTTCAATGTTAGATGATGTTGCACCGGAAAAAAGAGAGGAAGAGCTGTTGAGGGGTCTTGTGCACTGGGCAGGAGGAGAAGAAGGGGGCTGTGTGTAAGCCTGTCAAGTGTCAAGTGGGCGGGCTGAGTCCGCCAGCCCATTAGAAAGCCTGCCACGGGCTGGGCTTAAACCTGGTAGAGAAAGCCATGGTGTCAATTGAAAAAACAAGTTTCTAACTTAATACTCTTGGCGGATCTGACGGGCTTCGGCCCGTTGAGCTCGCGAGAGTGAGTCTGGGTGACAGCCGGATGTCAGGACATACGTTATGGGTGACTGCTCTTAGGCCTCAAAATCCAAATCCACCCCACGCACGGCTCACAGCAGCTTTATACCTTGGATAATGATGACATATGCATCAAATAAAATATTATTTGATAACACATATTTCAAAAAATATTATGAAAAATTAATATATTGAAGTATTTTAAAAAACTCAGACAAAAAATAGATAATGTTTAAAATAGTTTCACAAAAACTAAATAAAATTTTTATATTTAAGTCCACTGAAAATCACATCAAAGATAATCACTCTTCTTATATATTTTTTACTTTTATGTTGATCTAAATAGACCTTTTGATAAATACAATGAATAAATTTATACATATGTTATGTTTATTTCAATATTTGTTTTTAATCATATTTTTAACTGATATATTAATTATAAATAGTTAAACTACTTTAATAGTTACATATTATTATAAAATTAATCTAGAATGATAAATATATATTTAATAACCATAAAAATAACTAATTTCTGACATGTTAACTATACTATCTAGTCAATTGCACAAAATTAGCTACGATCAGTTTCGGATGATATTTATATTTTTTCAATTTTTTTCTGAATCTGTGAAATTTATTGGCTTCTACATGTAAAACAAGATAGATATGAATTTGTGAAAAGTTTATCTTTCGTTAGAATTGTCATATTTTAATATCCTGATCTTTGTTTAAATCACATGACAATTTTTAAATATTTTAGGATATAGGATATATTTTGACTCATGCATTTCTTTCTGCCGAACTGGATACTCTTTTCACCAAAACTATTAATTTATAGTATGCATATTTTAGATTTCATGTTGTAATATTATTTTGTCAAATGTATGCATAAATTATTTTACAAGTAAATACCAAGTATGCTCAGAATGTTTTTTTTAAATGATAAGGGTAGTTGAATGGGTAGGCACGCAGATCAGGTGTTGACTCAAAACTTAATTATTTAAAATTTAACAAATAATTGAAACAGACTATTTGGCCCATTGGGCTGTAAATGGGCTTCTATGGCCCGTTGGGCTTTGAGTCCGTTTACATACTCAAAAAGACCTTGGGCTGGGCTTGGGCTTCTTACATGTGGGTTAAGTTGGGTTTGTGCCGGGCCAGCCCAAGCTCGCCCACTTGACACCCCTGGCTGTGTGAATGAAGAAAGAGAGGAAGAGCCTCTGCTGTCATTGTGAGAAGAAGAGGAGGGAAGTAAATCTACCTGTGCCCAGAGGAAGAAAAGAAGAGGGCAGGACTAGCGCTGCCAACTCCGGCCACCAGAAGAAAAAAAAGAAAAGAGGGAAGAAATCCTGCCACTGCTGGCACCAACCAAGGAAGGAGGGGAGGAAGAACCACCACCGCTGGACAAGGAAGAAAAAGAATAAGAAGAGGATCCACTGCTGTCCACCTAAGGAGGAGGAGAAGATGAAGAGCCGCCCCACTGAAACCCTAGTGCTGCAGTGCCTCCACCATCAGAACCCTGTGGCGGTTACAAAAGAGGAAAAAATTTTGGTGACCTGATCCCCCCCCCCTCCGCACACACACACACCCAGCTGCATTGAACATCAGTTAAGGGAAATGAAAAAGGGAAAATGGTGGTAAGCTGACCACCTATTCGGGCCATCCCCCCTCACTCTGAAAATAGGTTATCATGGGGGTATTTTGTGGATCGAAATACCTTCTCCCCCACTTGAAATATAGGCTCCCAATGTTTATTCGTGAAGACATGCCCAAGGAAAGGATCTTCTACCTAGGGGTGCAAATGGAATCCGATATTCCGATTCGCTTTCGATAAAAATTAACGGTTTTGGAACATATATTTGTATCCTCTTAAGTTATTGGAATTAAATATTATGTCTACTTATCAGAATTGGAATCAGAAACAATCAATTTTGTATTTGTTTATCTGATTTTGATAAAGCATGTATGCAGAGATTAAAATAAATAAAAACATATAAATTATTAAAAGTATGATATACAAATGTTAAACAAGTAAAAATGAATTTTAAAACATATTATATTAAAAAAGTAATAGTAAAATAAGATTTATTTACTAATTTTTAATAAATTTGATATATATTATAGATTTTATAAATTTTTGGATTATTCTGATTCCAATAACGAAATTAGAGAGAAATTAGAATGTCATGGTTCTAATTTAATTAGAATCGGAAACAAACAATACTATACCAAATCTAACCCATTTGCAGCCCTACTTCTACGCAAAGAGCCTCCAAGGAGCTAAAAGAAAAACAGAAACTCAAATCTCTAAGAATCTATCTCCTAAAGAGAAGAAGAAAATCATCCAACATGCCTAAAATTGCATAAAACACAAAGAAAGAAAAGCCTTCAAGAGGCCCGCCCAAAAAAACTCCAGTGGTCCAAAATGCCTAATGCAGAAGTATATATCAAGGAAAAAAACAGAAGGCCAAGAGTCAGACTTTATAAGGCATGGTTCATAGGTTAATAGGTCATATAAAGTCCATGATAAGATGTTCATAAATGCATATATTTTATCAAATATACCTAAACATGCCAATGATTAGGGCTAATTGGCACTTATATGTAAGGGTGTATGACCTTACATAATACCTCTATGTATTCTCTATACATATTTCATGAAGTTAAGAAAATGACATTAAATTGACAAAATACCTTAACATCTCAAAATATCTTTACTAGGCTCATGAGTTTTTGTTTATTTTAACGGGGGTTATTACTTTTCATGCCTCATTTCTTCTGTACTTCGTTGTTTTTCTACATCGAATGAAATAAAAATTCCTTCCATAATTATGTTCATCATGATGTTATGTGGCAATGTTTGTACTAATGATCCTTTTAATAAGATTAATATTATAATAATAATAAAATCGTGTAAAAAACTTAAGAAAAAGAGAATAATAGAATTTAATAAAACACTACTAAGTAAATACAACTAAACAAAAATTAAATAATAACTTAAATTGTAATAAAATATGAAATAATAAAATTAAATTAAATTAATAAAGCACTACATAACAAGGGATTACAAATGATAATAAAATGTAATTCATAGACAAATTTAAACTTAATTTAATCACTAAATCATAAAATGATATTAATAATACATTTTAAATCTTAATTAATTCATATCAATTTAAAATACAAAATAAAACACAATGCAACATAAAAAAAACAAAACACTTAAATAAGGAAACGCTAAGAAAGTAGAATAAATAAAAGTGATCAAACAAATAAAAATGATAATTATAAATAATGATTTATAAACAGAAATATGATAATATCAAATTTGCTAAATGAATCAATAAAATCATTACAAATCATATTAATAAATGATAAGAAAAGAAATCAAATTTGGAAACAAAAAATAGATACGAATAAAGTTAATATACAAATAAAAATTGTCAAAATCAATGACAATACAAATTAAAATCATATAATTTATAAAAATAATAAAATCTTAATTGCATAATAAACAAATAATGTAAAACTTCCCAAATAAAGGACCATGGTAAACAAAATCTGCTCAATGTTGTTATGCATGCTTGGTATAAATTAATGGCTTTATATGATACATTGTGGTGATCAATCAAGGGCATTCCTGAACTTGATCAAGGTAGCTAACATTGAATTAATTTATCTTCAGTGAGAAAATGTCCTGAGATATTTTCACAAACCTACATGATAATCTCAGTTTTAAATGTTGAAATAAATTCTTAAGTTATTGGGTGATGCTTATGTTTACCCTTAAAGGAATTTTAAAACTCTATTTATATGTTCCTATATCCATACCACACCGTACATATCCATATATTTTCATGTCACGTGTCATTATGATAAATGATGTATGGAAAAATGAGGTTCCCATAAATGGCCTTTTTAAATGGAGAAATTCAGCTTCTATAAATGGGTTTATACATTTAAGTCCTAGAAACTAGTTGGTTTTGGTTTGCCCATACACTTTTTACTCCCAGAAAAAAAACATTGTTTTTCATACACTTAAAATATTATAATATTGCAATTTTGCACCTACTATGACTTTTATCTAATTAATATAACTTAGTTCTAGTTAGCTGTTGGCACCTGAAATTTGCACAAATTTTGAGGTAGCAGCAAATAGAAAATTGCTTCCACTCAATTTTTTTTTATATGAGATTCAGGTCCTAAAACAACTTAGGATCTCTATATTCAGCTTATAGGATGTCCAAGATGCCTAACTTGATGGCTGGACTAGCTATAGTTGAGGCGTATTGGATGCTAATGCCTAGCATCAATATACAAATCTAAAGGGACTTATCGAAGTCAGATGGAGAGAAGGGAGTCCCGATAAAAAGAGGATATATTCTCTTGAATTCAACCTGGCAGATGCTTGAATATGCATCCAAGGGCAGGCATGTGGCAATATAGGCATAAGCAATATGAGATTATACATGTCTCGGTCAAAGGGGCTGCTATCCAATCAAACATCTTCAGGAAAATATGAAGTGATATGATCTAAAGCCTATCAAACAAGATGATGTCAAACAAGATGCAGAAAGCTTCAATATAGCTGGTGCTGATGATGAAGTACACTATCTTTCAATTCTACTACTTTAAAAGACTGCTTTAATCCACCAATACTCATATTGACAGGAGTGGGATATAAATTTACCTATAAGCAGATTTTAGTCCTATAGATGACTGGTTGAAGGTTGAAGGGTAATTGGGTGGGATCATACAAGCCCAAGGACACTTAGAATTGTGTTGCGGAGCATCCCCTTAAGCAAAGTTTGGCAAGTGCCTAATGGGGCATCCGAGAATACCATAGTAGAAAGGGACTATGCCTATCACTGCCCATATCAATGGAAGAAATGAATGATCCCTTCACCAGATCATGTTTAGCCTATAGCCAATTGGATGCTAAAAAGAAATATCAAAAAGTTTGATAGGCCCAGATGTGTCCAAGCACCAAAGGAATACCCTTTGAGGTTGTAAGTATTTCAAACAGATACATGTCATATATCTAGGCCTACCTATGGAAAATGAATAAGGAAACTATGTTCTACTTATAATGCCAGTTGGCTAAACAGATGGAGAAAAAGGTTAATCCGGACTTGGTAGAATTGGAAATTACCAAGGCAATGAGAGGATTGGCACTGCCACAGTCCCGATGACTGCATGAAGATCTAAATATGGCTGTGTTGGCGTCAGATTTTTCAGAAAAGAAAAAAAAAGGAGGGGCAGCACAAAAAAAATGGGAGAAAATGGAAGAATTGGTCCGGGCCAATTTCCAACTGGATCGGCCCTCAATTGGGTCAAATCAGGCCCAATCAGACGTTAAACAGGCCCATGGGCGCATATGCCAGCTGGTCCAAGCTTTATTCTGATTTAAATGAAATGCCCCCAACCCATTTGGAGTCATGTACGTACAGCCCATGAAGGAGGAGCTGGGTGGGCTGCGGTCAGTCAAACAGGCCCAATTCAGGCCCAATCAGTCCCCAGCCGCACCAGTCCATCTGCACACCTGCCACCTCACCCGCCAGGTCACCATGCCTAATTGATGGCGTGGGGAAGCTGAGGGGACTGGTCAGATGGGGAATTCAAGGGTCAGTCAAGAAATTAAAGCATGGGGAAACCCAAAGGTCTGGCCAACGTAGGAGATTTCAAGAGATTAAATGGGATTAATTGCATAGGACAAGTCAACAGCCATCTTATGTGAATGACCAGTCCCTTGGCCTCCCCTCTCATCCCTATAAGAAGACCAATTGCGCCCATCCAGAAGAGGGGCTGGTGAAGACGCCGACAGGCTACCGGTTGCTGCTCCCTTTCTTGGCATACCTGCTGCCCTTCTGCTTGCTGCTGTACGTCTGCACCTGCACCTGCCAGCAGCCAACAGAAGAAGAGAAGAAGAAGAGAGCTGCTGCTCCCCTCCTGCCCACGTGCATACCTGCCATCGGCCAAAGAAGAAGAAAGAAGGAGAAGAAAAGGTAGGGGCATACACATATTAACTATGTAGCCCTTTAAGAGCACCCCTCCCTCCTCTTCCAAGTTCTCTTCTCAACCCCTCCAATAGCCGGCCTTCATCGTCATTGGCAACCCATGGCCCAAAAAACTGGCTCCTATCAGCCCCTGTTCGGACCACCTAAAAGCCCACTTCTGCCCTCTTGTTGGCCGCTGAACAGAGCTATAACAGGGCCTGTTCAGTCCTCTAAAACCGGACCTCAGCAGGCCCCTGCCCGGTCTCCAAATCAGACCCCTACACAGGCTTCAACCGGTCCCCAAATCAGACCCCAATCTGGTCCCTACCCAGCACCCGAACCAGGCCCTTGAAATGCCCTTGTGCAGGCCCATTTTGGCCCATCTGAGCCCACCAAATCAGACCCCAATCCGGTCCCTGTCCAGCAACCGAACCAGGCCCTCGAAATGCCGTTGGTGCAGGCCCATTATGGCCCATCTAAGTCCATCCGAACAGCCCCCTTGTGGCCAGGTTACCAGCCTCTTGGTGGCCCATCCGAACAGCCCTTCAAAGAGGCCTTGTTCACCCCCCTTTAAAAAAAAAAGCTTGAAGTTTCCTCCAGCGGCCCCCTTGTGGCCTTCCGGGAGGACAGCAATCCGTGGAGCTCCAAAAAGATGGACAGCGCTGAGGCACTCAACAAGTAATGAAGCAGAAACCTGCCACTTTTCCAGCATTGGTGGGTAGGGGTGGATGTCCCGGACCCTTTCGGAATCCGTACGATGGGCCGATCATTTGTCCGGGTGGGCCCTTACCCTACCATCAAGACCAGAAGCAAGCAGAAGCCTGCCATTTTTCCAGCATTGGTGGGTAGGGGTGGATGTCCCGGTGTCCCGGACCCTTTCGGAATCCGTACGACGGGCCGATCGTTTGTCCAGGCGGGCCCTTACCCTACCATCAAGACAGTGGAGGCACAAACAAATCCTGCAGGCCCTTCCGGCCCAAGAAGACCAAGATGGGCCCTCTGAGCCCTACAAATTGAAGCCCGGCTTTGAACACCGAAGGAATGGACCGGCCCAAAGTGGCCTTCAAAAAACAAAAAATAAAAATAAAAATCAGAATGCGAAAGCAATATCTAAATTAAGGAGCTTCACCCCTAGCGGGGAACTCCACCTTGGACGGGGGTGCAGGCATGTTCCCGTAGTCGTCGATCCGGACGGGGGTGCGGGCAAGTTCCCGTAGCCGTCGATCCTTCCCCCAATTTGGCTAAGTAAAAGCTGGCCATTTTAGATGGGTAAATTTCACTAAGTTGGAAAATAACCGGCATGTCATCGTAATACCGAAAATTTTCCAAAGTAGTGAAAAGAAACCTATATTGGGGGAATGATCAATCATATTGTACACATGGATTGCAGAATCGGTCGATCCGGATCGGGATCGACCGATTCTTGGATCGGATCGGTACCTACCGATCCGATTCCAGTCGGAATTAGCGATCCAGCCGGGAGTCCCGGCTGGATCGGCCGGAATCGATAGGATCGGTCGATCCCGGACCGATCCACCCGGATCGATCCCAAAATCGGTCGATCCGGACCGATTCGCCGGAAAACCGGAAGACCCGGAATCGAACCGATTCCGGGATCGATCCGGTCTCGTTTTAAGGTCCGATCACCATTTGGGGTCGATCCGGACCGATTCTCCCCACTTGCCCCCCTTCGCTTCTCTCCTTCCCCTTCCCAAGGCGCCGGAGATCTAGGGCTTCTCCCGCCGGCGATCCGGCTGTCGTGAGGGCGATCCGGTCAAGGGGCGATCCAACCTCGGGGAGGGGCGATCCACCCTAAAGTACACAAGGTTTATAAGGGGGGTTTCGATCTCCTCCCCCGGGGCCTTGACCCCCGGCCGGCTGCAGCCTCGGCAAGACCTCCCCACGGGGATTATTTCACCCCCAACGGGGTGGAATTGCACCCCCGAAGGGGTGATTTTTTACTGTCCCCCCCAGCGTGGGGGGGGGGCTAGTATAAATCCCCCCCATTGGGGGGATTATTTCACCCCCAAACGGGGTGGAGTGCACTCCCCGAAGGGTGCTTCGTGATTAGCAAGACCCCTTCGGGGTCACTACCCCGAAGGGGTGACCGTTTTTACAAGGCCCCCCCCCTGGGGGGGGGCTGTATAAAATCCCCCAGGGGGGGGGGGATTATTTCACCCCCCAATGGGGGTGGAATACACCCCGAAGGGGCGACCAACACCCCCGAAGGGGTGATTTATTTACGTGCCCCCCCCCCGTGGGGTCGGTATAAATCCCCCCATCGGGGGGGATTATTTCACCCCTAACGGGGGTGGAATTGCACCCCCGAAGGGGTGATTAGCACCCCTTCGGGGCGCCGAACGGTCACCCCGAAGGGGTGACCGTTTCTTACACGGCCCCCCCCCCCCCCCCCAGGGGCGGGGGGGGGGGGGGGAAAATCCCCCGTTGGGGGGATTATGAACAGCACTCCTTCGGGGTGACGAGTGCCCCCCCCAGGTGCGGGGGCAGTATAAAATCCCCCCATCGGGGGGATTATTTCACCCAACAAATGGGGGTGGATTTAATTGGCCAATATTGTGTATGATTTTATGTGTTGTAGATAAGATGTTTCGGACGAGGAGCATGGCACCGGACCCGCGAGACTTTCGCGACATTGGATGGCAACATGGCCATCTCCTCGATTCGAGAAGAAGAGGGTTAGATGCAAGTGGTGCCAAAAAGAGATGAATTGGAGGTATGTATCGGCTCGCAACATATAGCCGGGGCCCGGGACGGGTGGCAATGTTAAGAAGTGTGATAAAGTACCGACGAGCTGAGGGAGGAGATGAGGGGTTATTTAACCGGAAGGACATCACGGAGGGAGGGTGAGAATTGTCGGAGACAAGACCTCCATGACGAGTTGCTAGGTCGGAGAGACGCCGATCTTACGGCCGAAAGAGCAAGAAAGGGAAAGGGCCAAGACACGTGAAAGGGTCCAAGTTGATTCTTCATCTTCATCGGATGAGGAAGAGGCCCAGTGTTGGGAGAGCCGTTCACGTAGGTAGGCTCAGCCCGTGAGGACGAGGAACGAAGACGAGGAGCGTGAGGTTCGGCCACTGGGACGATCCGATGTGGGGCGGGGACACGCCCCCGTTCGAGAGCCCGAAATTCGAGGACACATTCTTTCGTCGACCGATGCCGACAGAGACACCGCCATGTATAGAGAGTGGCGAGGTCGTAGGGGTATAAAACAAGCACTTAAAGGGGTGAAGGCATCGACGGCAAAGAAGAAAGCCCTTAAGCATATGGTCAAGTTCTTTCTCACGCAGTAAAGATTTGTTGAAGTTGTGGTTAGCATTTGCTTGTCTATATGAATTTCTTATTAAAGTTAGTTATTATTAACAACCCTCTCTTTTCCCTTATCTTGTTTTTGAATTTGTAGGTGTCCGGCACATGCGCCTACCACCAGCCCGTATTTCCGTGCATTATAGTCGATGCGATTGGTGAGGCCGGGCCGGGGTTGAAAACCCCTACATCAAAGTATATATATGAAACAAAGTTTGGATGAGGAGGTCGATGAGTTGACTCACGGATGAATGGATTCAAAACCATCCAAGGAGAGGGGGTGCACCGTAATGTGCGATGGATGGACTGAATCACAAGGAGGTCACTTATAAACTTCCTTGTGTATCGTTCGGAGGGCACCGTATTTTAAGTCGGTTGATGCATCGGGCCGGGTGAAAAATGCAGTTACCTATTTCGCTTGATGAACAATGCGTGGATGAGATGGGGAGGCCAACATTGTGCGGTTTGTCACAGCATAAATGAGGCCTCATATAAGGCTGCAGGAAAGAAGCTAATGAGGCTCGACCTCACTTGTTTTGGGTGCGCGGCACATTCTATCGACACGATGTTAGAAGATATTGGTAGGGATGTTAATGTCAAGTCCTTGTCAACCAAGGACAACTTATCACCTCATTTATCTATGGCCATCCACGACTTTTACATATCACGAGCAAAGACACCGATGGTCACGATTTGATCGACCAGGTCCCACAAGATTCGCCACTCATTTTATTGCATTAGAGAAGCCTATACGGTACAAGGCTAGTTTAAAAAGGTTCATTCTCTCCACCGGCTTATCGAGTACATGGATACATACAGGAGCTCCTTGGATCGCATGACATCAAGCTAAAGATGGAGTACCGATAAGATAACGGTGGTGGGAGAAGGTGCGCATATTTGTCTCGTCATAGAACCTTTGGTGCGGTACTTAGGTTGGTGGATTCAAATGACAAAATCGATGGGGTACTGTATGATGCTATGGATAAGGCTAAGTTGAAAATTAAAGAGAAGCATCCCAAGTGGTTACAAAAAGCTGTGGAAGGTGATTGACAATGATGACAAAACCCTACACCACGACATTCATTGCAAGCAGTATAATTTAGTAGTGTAATATGGTCATGATTACAAGTTATATTTTATGTATTACCCCCATTTTGTCTTTAAACTAATGGAGTAATAACGTTGTTACAGTGGTACTTCTAACTCCAAGGATACAAGATGGGTGGCCAAGTATGTAATGATGGTGAAGTATTATCGTGCACACTATATGTAATTAAACGACTATGTAAGACCCAAGAAGACGAACGTGCGCCGAGGTTGAAGTAAGTAATACGTTTCATATTAATTAAACTTTTAACTTTATCTCGAAGAGAAGATAATCCGTTTAGCTCGCGTTTTCGGCATGACTTCATACAGCACAAGATTGGGTGTACGGGATCCGTACTATTGTAGTACTCACGTGATAGGGTCCCCCTAGTAATTACGCTTACCCGAATTAATGACTCTTTAGTTGCGATTTATTTTTACATAACGTTACCGATGCATGTAATTGTCTTCTTTACAATTACGGTGAGTGGTGGATTATGGTGACAAACAGAATCTGGATGGAATCCACTCGCGCCCATTGCATCAAAATTCGGGTGCTAAGTCGAGCACATCGTCATCCCAAGGCGAGAGAAATTTGGAGCACCTTCAACCTTATTCATACGAAGAGGAGAAATAGGTTGAAGACAAAGATTCGCAGAAGCTTGTCTACCGTCATTACAACATACGAGGCCGAGGATCAAGAATATCAAAGATAGGTAAGACATCGGAGCAGTAGATTTCGCATTGCAGGTGGATTGTACCAAGAAAGAGCACAGGGCCCAAGCTACTCGTGTTTGTCCTGTGCGGATGTGGACTTGGAATATCTATTCCAAGAAGAACATCCACTGGCAAGACAAGTGGAAGACAAGGATGCCGAGGGAGAGCCGAGTTCGACCCGAACGACGATCACGGGCCGAAGGAGAGCTTGGATAGGCTGGCGTTGCGGGAGGATGAAGACACGCAGAAGTTGAAGAAAGTCAAGTCCCGTGCACAGCTCCACTTCCCGATCCACCCCGACTACGGCCTTCTCCAGAGATCCACTCTCCGCCCCCGGCCGCGCGCTCCCGCTCGGATTCCGATTGCGGGTCCTTCTACCACCACCACCAAGAAGAATGGTGGATTTTTTAGGGCTTTAAAGAAAGTATGCTCACCTTCACAACAAGCGAGTCAAGGAGATCCTACATTGAAGAGGAAGAAGATAAGTATCAAACGGCGACATCATCTCCTTGACACCGAGACCACTCAGCCACCTTCATCGATGAGGATGAAGAAGAATTTGCGCCACCCACACAACAACAACAGAGGGGTGGAGGTGGAGGTGGGGGTGGCGGCAGAGGTGGAGGCGGCGCCCACCCTCGGTGCAGTGAGGGTGGCTCTCTACTAGTAGTGCTCGGACGAGCGAGCAAGTCCAGATGATTTGAGTGATAAAAGACACTCATGTTCGAGTGACAGGGCCGAACGCCGGACGAGGTGAATGTTTTCGACGAGTTTGCATCTTCCTATCCGAGCCTCGCCTCGAACGGTGAGCCTCGGCTATCCACCTCCACCATCTTTTCTACCTCCACCTCGACCGATCGTGGAGTTTATGAAGTTTACCGACATGGCCCGGTCTTTATTTTCTTACGCGGATACGGGCCAATTATGACCGACCCTAATCAATGGAGATTTGCGTAAAATCGAATGACCAGACAGAGATCCGGATCCGTATCTATCCTACTCCGACATTACCATAGTTGGTGGTGATGGCATGTGTATAATGTATTTCTTTGTTTATTTCACGCAATGTAATATGAGTGGTAAGAAGAATATGTGGTGTACAATTTGTGGAGTTGGGTATAATTGTTTGTTTGGTAAAAATATGTATCTTATTTGATGTATGATTATTCTATTGTGTGATTGGATATGATATATTGATATGTGTTCTATATGATTGATTGTTAATTTTTTATATGAATGAGGGTTCCCTATATTTTTTTCACATTTTTTCTGAGTCCTATGTATTTTTATTGATTTTTTGGCGATTTTTCCATATTTTTTCAAAGAGCAAAAAAAAAAAAACAAAAAAAAATGATCCAGACCGATTCTGGATCGGTCTGGCTCCAAGAGAATCGGCCTGGATCGGTCCGATCTGATCCGATCCGGATCGGATCGGACCCCACCGATCCAGGATCCGATCCCGATCCCGCGATCCTTGATTGTACACCGATGTACCCCAATCTTCAATGAAATAAAATCTTGATGTCATCTTATGGTGTGTAAAGTCGGGCACTCAACAGTAGCCCGATGGTCGGAGGCGATGCAAACCGCCAAACAAAATAAACAACACAAAATAAATCAGAAAATTCCATAACAAAACAGAAAACCAGATCTGAAAATTCAAACAAAAAGCAGAATTTAAACAAACCTGAAATTCAAAGTCATACCGATTCAACTGCTTGTCCGAACCCCAACCAAAAGTGAACCGGTTCTAGATTAAATCAATCAGAATCTGAAAACATAAGAATTGCAGATTTAGATCAAATCTGTCAACACCTGAATTTCAGAATTTGGAAACACAAAAAAATTCAGATTCAAACGATCTGCAAACACACAAAAAATCAGATTTAACCCAATCTGTAAACACAAGAAATTTCAGATTTCAAATAATCTGTAAACAACACATTCTAACCCACCTTAAAACACATCCAAAAAATCTGGTTTTGACAATCTGAAATTTCATTTAAAATTCACCGAACCTCACCTAAATTCAGAATCTGAAAATTCAGAAAACTTAAAGATCAGTCAAATCAAAAAATCTCAAAATGCTTAAAACCCTTGCATATCCAAATTGAAATCCAAACAACCCAAACCGATCAAACCCAAAAATAAAACAAATCCAAAATCAAAACCAAACAGAAACAAACAAAAGTCAAATCAAATCAAACAAATTGATTCAAACCCCAAAACTCAAAACCGACTTCAAGTCAACCAACAAACAAATAAAATAAACCCGAACCAAATCGGTTTGCATCTGATCGGACCCAAAAGGCCGCTGCCCTTTTGAGTTCTTTACTTTTCTGTGGATGTGCATGTCTCCGAAAAGTAGGTTGCCGCGACGGTTAATCAAAGGCATTCGAGCCGTTGCTCGATGTAAGTTAACGCCGGATATTCGCACTATCCGGCAGAGAAGGGTCAAAGTCAAATTTTCAAAGAACCCGAACCTCGGTTCTAATATTTTTAAACCTATCACTGGACTACCTAATAGTTTAGGTATCATCTATTTTCCTAGATAAGTCCGTGGTATCAAAAAATATCTTTCTTTCTAAAGGGACAGACGCTGCAGAAAAAAGTGGTTCACATAGGCTGAGATGCTCAAATATGTACCCAAGATAGCATAACAAGTTCACCTATGGTTGCCAAGGTTGACGGAAGAAAGGGTTTACCCCTTTATCAAAATCTTGTATAACCAATGACCAATTGAATGACAAAGGAAATTTCAAAATCAAGATGGTGTTCAGAATGAGATGAGGAGCTGTCCTCTTGACTTCAGTCAACCACCTCAGATGATTAATCATGCATCCAGATATCAAGGATATACATATGTCCCAATTGCAGAGAATATATATGTATGTCATGTATATTGTATCCTGTTCTACCAATGGAAGATATATAGAAAGAAAAAACTATGGTCTCTGAGATCCGGTATACCAATTGGCTAAATAAATGGAAGAACGAGACAAGCTGGGCCTTGTTAGGTCTGAGAATTGCCAAAGTAACGAGGGATTGGCTACCTCACAGCCCTGATAGATGCTAGCAGGTCTGATGTATGGCTGAGAAAGGACAATTGCAAAATAATAGAATCTGCCAGATTCCAGATATGTCCATATACTTAAGCGGATGTCCTCTTTAATTTGGCCATGATAGATGCCTAGCTACATGGTCCCAATCAGATAGCAGTATGTCTGCACAATGTGAGCATAGACAGGGAGAAGAGGATGAAATAAATAGAGGAAACAGGGACTGGATGAACCCCAAGATGTTCAGAACTAAAGGGGATATGCCCTCTTCAGTTTTAATAATATCTGATGCTTAATCATGCATCTAGGCTTCTATGAGAACAAAGCCAAACAACAGAAGGTAAACCAGTTACTGCCGACAGCAATAAGAGGGAAGGAAGGTTTCTCCGCCAAATCCTACTCAGATGAGGATCAATTAAATCTCCAAATCAGAGAATCACAGCACCTGATGGGCCTAAAGAATGCTCAGATCAGCTGGGCAATGTATTTCCTTATATCCGAGCCCCAAAAGATGCTCAATTGCACACCGGAGCAGCAAGCTATGGAGCCCGATGATCCTATATGCAGAAACAGGCAGCTGCGGCAGAGAGAAGATAGAGGAGAAAGAGAGGCCAAGGCTTCTTCCTGTGCCAGAATTGTCAAAAGACATCCTTAAATAGGCCAATTGATAGTTTGGATTTGATTTGGAGTCAAAGGGAAGTCCAAATCCTTGTTAAACCTAAGATGGGTTGTGCCACCATATCTTGTCCTAGTAGGACTAGGATTTAGATTTATTTAAATAAAAGACATGATGACAGATCTGATTTGGCACAAAGATGGATAAATGACAGGTTTAAATAAGACAGAGATGGGTCTGTATGTAGTTTGGGTCCCTAACTGGGCCCGGACCCTACTCAAACTCAAAGGGAGATCTGCCATGTCTCCTACTCCTAATAGGATTAGGACTTGATTTAATTTGAAAGCGTAGGTGTGCCAAGGGCAATTAAATGGATATTTGCCAGGTCGGCCCTCATAATGGGCTTGATTTGATTAAATATAAGGTCCAATGGCACATACCTCAGGTCATATGCAAATGGGCTAGCATCAATGAGTTAGGCCCAATTGGAAATTAAAGATGATCCATGGTCTGATTTATACAAGATATCAGATATTGGCATGATTCCAAGGCTCTTAATGGGCCAAATTAAATGAAGAGCTCAAGTAGGCCCATTGGGCATGTATGCTACAGCTTCCAAGGTTTCATATGTTGACATTTGGCTGATCATCATATATGAAATCAAATAAATGATCTTGAGGTGCCAAGATGGCTGCCGAGACCTCAAAGATAAAGAATGGAACTAGGTTGTTTCTACATCAAGTCTACAAAGATGGGTTTATTTTTAATAAATTGAGCAATGTTTGAATATTTAATCCTAAGAGGATTAGGATCATCAACCTCATGGACAGATATGATGATGAAGGGCTTATTTCAATAAAGATACCAATGGATTGTTAAGGTCCATTTACTCAACTCTAAATTCTTAATTGATGGGCTTATAATTGATACGAGATGAAGCTCAATTTGATTCAACTTTGAAGGCTAATCTTGCAAGCTCAGATTCTATGTCAAGTGGGGTAGGTTAATTTCCTCTCAAGATGATTGCACAAGCGAAGAGCAGATGGCTTTTTGTCATCCAATTGGCTATAGGCTAACCATGATCTGGTAAAGGGATCATTCATTTCTTCCATTGATGTGGGCAGTGATAGGCATACTCCTTTTCCTGCTATAAAATTCTCGGATGCCCCATTAGGCACTTGCCAAATCTTAAGGGGATGCTTCAAAACACAAGCCTGGCATCATGCATGACTTCCCCTTAGATTAAGTGGAATTTTCCCTAGTAGGTTGAGTGTATAAACTCTCCCTACATCAGGAAGGTTTGGTTACACCGAGTGTATGCTTGGTGTCCCATCCGGGATCAAACACATTAGGACAAACCCAAAGCGTTTATCCAACATCAAGAGGGTGCCTAAGTATAGACATGCTTTTTAAATAATTATTTTAGTTTAAATATTTAAGAAGCTGGATTTTATGCCATTTAGGCCATTTTCAGCCTAAGTCCATTGTTTTCATGTCATCTTGGCCTCATTTGGCCATTCTTCATGTCATATTGGCCATGAAAGGGCTGTTTTGCATCATCTCGGTCCGGATGGCCTAGTCTTCATTGCCTTCATATCTTCAGCTTCATGCTTTGCTAAGGTTACCTGGGAGGCTCTTAGTCCACAATGTGGGGTCTAAGAGGGCTGGGTATGACCTCTTTTTCTCTTTGGCATGTTGGAGTGCATGAAGTGCTCCATATCAGGGGACTGTTTTATGACCGCTTGGGGTCTATAGAAGGTCTAAAAAGGACTTGTTATGGGTTGATATGGGCTAGATATGTGACTGGTTATGGGTCGATATATGCCTGAAAATGTGACCTGTTATGGGGTCGATATATGGCTGAATATGTGACTGGTTATGGGGTCAAATGGTCGATATATGGCTGTCAAAGTGACTTTTATGGGGTCGATATGGGCTGGATATGTGACTGGTTATGGGGTCGATATATGGCTGAAAAAAGTGAACTGTTATGGGGTCAATATGGCTGGATATGTAGTCATGGTTGGGGTAGCAAGGAGGCATCATCTTCTTCTCTCTTTTTCTCCCATGGGCGTAAGGGGCATCTCCTCCATCATCAATGGCTGCAACAGGACACCATCTTCAGCATCATCACCTGTAAGCACAGCAGGTAGCAACAAGAATAGGAGGGTCATCTTCCTCCTCCATTGGCACACCGGCATCACGAGAGGGGAGAAGCTTCTATTGGCAGCAGGTGGAGGATCCTGTTCCACCTTCCTCTTCATCTGTGGGCACAGACATCAGCATGCAGGTGTCTGCATCTCCTCCTCCATATCTTTCTGTGGGTGCAGGGGACAGCATCCGAGGAGGCAGCATCATCCTCCTGTTGGTGTGCAGCACCATGGGTAGCAGCAACTGTAGGAGGAAGAAGGCATTGGAAGCCTGCCCATGAGCCATCAACGGCAGAACCTGTCTTTCATGAGGCACAGCAGCAAGAGGAACAGCAGGTATAGGGGGATGAAGAAGATGGCAGCAGCATGTAGTTATCGGCTTCTCCTCCTTTTCCTCTCCTATGTGCGTAAGGGGTAGCAGTAGCATGTGGGGAGGAACCGTTCAACCCTTCTCCTCATGGATAGGTGGGCAGCAGTGGCTGGAGGGGATGAAGGTCCTCTCCCATTGGGGTTCTCCCATTGGCACAGCGACAAGGGGAAGCAACAGCGAGGGGCTTCACCCACTTCATCTTCTTCTTTCCATGTGTGTGGCTGTGGGATCCAGAGGGAGAAGTGACTGCAGCAGGGAGATATGGAGATGGTCTCCCTTCGGGGATTTCTTCTTCAAAGAAGTTTAACCTTCTGTTTTGTGTGCAGTAAGCCTTTCTTATAGGAAGATGGGCATCAGGAGGTGGCAGAACCACATGGAGATAATGGGCGCACATCCCTATATTTTAGGCCTCATCTCCACTTCCGGGACTGGTGGCAGGAATCTTTATTCATGTGCCATCATCTTGCCATCATGGGGGAGAAAATGGGATGCTTGCGGCAGTTTTTTTTGACTTTGGGTTGTGTGCACATGGGTTGGGCGCTGGGTCATTTGACCTAGTCTCCATCTCAAGGAGGTAGATCTGAGGGTAGATATTTAATCCGATTTGATACAATTGTGAGGATTTATCCTCTCTTTACTTAATCTTAGCCATTCATTATAAATAGGATCTGTTACCATTAAGAACTCAATAAGTCAGAATTCATAACTTAAGTGATGAACAAATCTTGGTCATCCATCTTGAATCAATCTATCACTTAAACTAATAACACATCTTAGCCATTGGATCTTTGTGTCATCATCTCATCATCTTTGATGGCCAATCCGGTGGCCCATATTTAACATTAGACCCAACATGCTATGACTATTAAATAAATGCCCAAGCAACCATGATATAAGGAGGAATTGAGCTCCGATCGGACCTGATTTTGTGTATTCCATGACCCACTCATACATGCTCATAAATCACATCAAAAATAATGGCAAAGCTGATTTAATCTCCACCATCAAATTTTAGCCCTTGGATCATGCAAAATTTGTATTAATGATTGATATGATTCAACCCATTTCAAGTGGCGGAAATATATTTAAATGACTTCATTTGTCAAATAAATCTCCAATTGGTATTTTTGAGCCTTCAACATCATCCTGGCCTATCCAAATCACTTATCTGACCATCATTTCTCCATCCAACCTTTTATTTAAGTGAGCTTCGGAAGAGGGCAAATTTCAATATTTTGTGCATCTTTCTAGATATCAGCCTGATTTCCATCAACATTGACTCACCTGGACCATATGCCATTACCATTTTGTTATTGGGCCTGATCCTGGTCATTCGGGCCTAATAAGCACCAAATTTGGAAATTTTCCATCCGAGTCCGTTTTCTGACAAATGTGACCCGATAATTAAAACGTTTGTTGATATTAACATCTGGGCCTATTCCTTGACATTTTTGGTCCGATAAGTCCCGAATATGGGAGACTCATCCTCTGGGATCATTTTCTGACATATATAAATTTCTCTGAAGAGTAGAACTTACAACTTACAGAACTCTGACTTTGGCCCTTTTTCTGGCATATCAGGCCCATTTAGGCTTATTGGGCTCACTCCATTTGACTCCCCTCATTCTCATTTTATTAAATGCTCAGCTCTATGAGGAGCTAAACATGTCCTCCATTGTAATTTTTGACATAACTCAGGCTTACAAAATATTGAAATTTTTTGGTGCCAACAAGGTCAAACAATAAACTCAAACCATAAATGAATTGAATTTGATAAATATCGGTTTGATTCCTTTAAGTTCTCAAATATAATGTGGTATTGAAAACTTCATTTATATAAGATTTAAACTTGTATTGATACAGATATACCAGTTATTTATAGTTTCTTTTATTTAATTGTTTTCATGAAATTTATGAATATGTTTGATCTTCTTGTTTACTTAGGCTTGCTATGACACTTGTGTACGAGTTGATTTTGATCAAATGTCTGTTCAAGTCACTTAAGTTGGCAATAAGTACATTTAACATTTAAATCATGTAATTGTCTATCTCTATCAATATATTAAAATGTTCATGTTTTGTAAAAAACAAGACATTAAGTGTTAAAGTTTGGAATAGTATATTTTTATGTTATACCTTAATTTCATACATCTAATTTGACTCATAAATCTGAATTTCTTTTTATTTAGGTTGTTAAGATTCTCTAAGTGCCCAAAGTCATGAGAACTTTAATATACCTTGGTTGAACAACCATTTATGATTTGTTTCTTGCTATACTAGAACTCAGCTTGAGCTGGTTGGTTAAGAAGATAAATGCATTAGTGAATGAACTTTACAAGCATGTTCCTAGGGTTGGTCTGTTTGCACCTAATATTATGATGGGGGACAAAGGACCTAGACTTGGGGAATTTTCCTAACTCAATGCACTTTTAGAATATTAACAGTCTACAGTCCATAAATGTAAAGAAATAACAAGCAGGTTAAAAAAGACAGTTATAACTAGAAATTGGACCAAGAAATAGCCATAATCCAGAAATGATCACAGGAATATGGCAACATACTAATATTTTATAAAGATGACACACTTTGACTGGAATTAATCAAGCAATTAACGAGACAGATTTCATGGTAATGATTGGAATTAATCAAATAATTAACGAGACAAATTTCATGGTAAATCAAGATGGCTACTCAATTTCACAATGCACCAACAACATAGAGTTAAAGTAGCTAGAATCCTAATCACCAATGAGCATGGCAGAATTGATCTGGCATAATGAATGAACAAAATCAAAGTAGCATGAAAATGAAGGTAAACAGTAGTACCTTGATGTCTTAAGACTAGGAAGAAAATTCTCTTTATCCAACAAATTTTCTTTGATCGGCAATGACCTCTGTAAGTGTAAACAGTCACCTAACAGTGAGGACAAGAGGAGGACACGACACCCAAATCATACCAAACAGTTAGAACAAGAATATGTTCAATTCCCAGAAGATTGGCTCAGTTTCCATCATGGCTGTGAATCAGAAGGTTCCTCATATTTCTTTTCAGAATTCCAACAGTTGAAGTATTCAACTATGGAGATTCAATCAATAGGTTCCGGCATCTTGGCCATTTAAGACAAGTCACCAAGGAGACCTAAAGAGGACTTGTTCATCATTTTTTAGAGATTTTCGGTCCCAACAATAACCAGGCATTTCTAAAAATTGGTCATAGTTACTCATATAACAGTCATATCAAGCAACTGTAGGTTTATCCAGCAAAGAAACAACCAAAGAAAAACATCAGCTCAACAAGGGACAGAGACGATCATATGCCATATTTGGACCACATCTCAAGGGAAACAATTTAAGGGAAACAATTCTCCACAGAGCTGAGCTCTGTATAAACTGATCTCTTATCTAGTTGACTGGAGACTGGACCAGTCTATAATGCAGAAGAAGATCACATAATCCTTCAACTGCAAACAGGAACCGTAACCAATGAACTGAAACTGAACCAAATCAGAGACTGGAAAGGGACCAGTCTATACCTGTTTCCATACCACAACAAGCTTAACTGAAGATGGAAATTGATGTATGCTTCTCAAAATCGGCAAACAAATACACCGGAAACTGACCTGAATCGTAGAGACTAGAGACTACCTTTGGAATCAGAAAATCCAGGCAACTCTCTTACGAAGCATATTCCGACTTTCACTAGACAGCAAACATTCAAGCATACACTATCATATTATTTCCCAATGCTCTAAAAACTGCTTCCACATCACCAGATCTACGAGGAGGGAACTCGGAGATGGCATTGTAAAGTTAGGGTTTACTATTTGAGCCGTTAGAACCAGTGTTCACCAGGTTGCGACCCGGGTCGCGACCCGGCCCCGACCCGGTCGGGTTTGGTCCCGACCGGCCCGGTCGCGACCCGGCCGGGCCGACTCTCCCGGCCGGGTCGCGGGGTCGCGGCGCGCGGGGTCGCACGACCCCGATCATATGACCGTTGGCAACGGTCATATGACGTTGCCAACGGCCATGGGGGGCGCAGCCCTCCCATTCAGCCCTCGGGGCTATTTAAAGCCCCCAAGGTCCTCCCCTTACTCCCCCCCCCCCACTCTCACTCCCAAGCTCTCATTACTCTCATTGCTCTCATTGCTCTCATTTTGTTCTTCATTTACTTAATTATTTCATTAAGCATTTCATTAGTTCATTTAGTATATTTATTTAATATTTGTTCCATTGATTAGTTAGTTAAGTAGTTTCTTCTTTTTAATACTTATTTACTTACTTACATAGTTAGTTAGCTAGAAGATTAGTTAGATATTTAGTTTAGTAGTTACTTAACACATCATTAGTTGGAAGGTATAGTTAATTACTTACTTAATCATATAATTAGTTAGTCATTCATTTTACATAATTAAAAGTATACTTACATTAGTAGTCACTAATTAACGTCATTAGCTTTTTAAATAATTAATTACTTACTTAAGTAATTATTTACTTAAAAAAATGTCTTCTCCAAGCCAAACAACCCAAACTACCGGCGCGACCCGGAGTGATCCGGCTTGGTTACATTGCAATTTGATCTCTCCATGGCGGAGAGAAAAGTGCAATGTAAATATTGCGACAAAGTAATATTCGGTGGTATTTATCGTTTAAAATTTCATCTTGCAGGCATGAAGGGAAACGTTCTTCCTTGCACACGGACTCCGCCGGAGGTCAGAGCTCAATTTCGTAGGCACCTACAAGCGATGGAGCAAACGAAGGGAACTAGCAAAGGGCATAAGGAGACCGTCCGAGAAGAATTGCAACAACTGGGGAGACGTTCCGTACATATTTACGGGACCGGACAAGAGAGGCCGGATATTTTTGGAGACAAAGAGTACGAAAGTATGGGAGGTGTTACTCATAAACGTAGTTCATTCTTCTATTTTAAAAGATAATTAAGTAGTTAAATACTTAAATATTTCTTAAATAGATGACCTCTTACGGGGAATGGAAGCAAGTCGAAGATCATTCGCCGACGAAGAGTTCCATAGACGCACCGGCCGAATGATGGGTCAAGGGTCTGGAAGTGAGAGTGGTCGAGGAAGTGGAAGAGGATCCAACAACCAACCGCAAGATGAGGTTCATGATCTTACACAAGACGACGACCCGGCAGTAGGTCCCGTGGATCCCGTAATCACCAGACCACGACAACGTCAAACGACAATCACGACGGCGATGAAGAACCTCAAATTTTGTAAGGAGAGGATTGGCCTAGCAACGCCAAGGTGGTTCTTTCACCACAGCATTCCGGCAAATGCCACGAAGGGACCATACTACGAGAACATGATCGACACGATCGCAGACGTCGGGAGGGGAGTGCCTGGTCCAAACCCAAAGGAGATATACAATGTATATCTTCCTATGGAGGTGCAAGATACAAAGAAGTACGTGGCATCATTTGAACGAATATGGGAGGAACGAGGTTGCACGTTAATGACCGACGGATGGACCGGTAATTAAATTTTCTTTTACTCATTTATATTAAATGTATAAACATTCTTTTTGTTATAACTTAGTTAATATCTTATACTTAACAGGTATAATTAGGAAGACAATGATCAATTTCCTAGTGTACAATCAAGCCGGCACGGTCTTTTGGAAGTCGGTCGACGCATCAGGACAGGTAAAGAATGCGGAGTATATTTACCAATTGATAGATGGAGTGATAGAAGAAATATGAGAGAGCCGGGTAGTTCAAGTAGTCACAGACAATGCGGCCGCATACAATGCGGCCGGTCAGATGCTTATGGTCAAAAGACCAAAGTTGTATTGGACACCTTGTTCCGCCCACTCTTTAGACTTGATGTTGGAGGATATATGCAAGGATCCTCAAATAGACAGGGTAGTTAAGCTAGCCCAGTTTATTTCTTCATTTATTTATAACCACAACTTTGTCCTTGCACTTACGAGGGAACACACCAAAGGGCGAGAGTTGTTACGGCCCGGTGCAACCCGGTTTGCCTCCCACTATATTTCCTTAGAAAGTTTATTGAGTCAAAGGAGAGCTCTAACTCAAATGGTCATTTCACCGGGTTGGGGTAGTTGGATGGCTAGATGTAACCCATCGGATAAGAGAAATGGGAGAAAAGTAGAAGAGACAATAGAGAGTGGAGATTTTTGGAAAGTTGTAAAGAAGACGTTAGACATCGTCCAACCCATAGTGAAGATACTAAGGATAGTTGACGAAGATAGAAAAGCGGACATGGGGTATTTATATGATGCGATTGAGAGAGCGAAGGAAGAAATCTCCAAGACCGTGTCCGACTTCGCCAAGTGGTGGGATATTATAGATCGTCGCTGGGAACGTACATTACATCAACCCATACATACAACAGGTATATTTTCTTAAACATTTACTAATCTTTTTATTAATCAAAGTTATGTATAAGTTGTTTACTAATACTATTTGGTTCGTAGGTTACTTTTTCAATCCAAGATACTGCTATAATCCACATTTTAAGGCAACGAACGAGCTATTAGATGACGTGAAGAGCGTCATCTGACGGTTGCTTGGTGACGACGACCGGGCTATTATCGCTTGCAACAAGATGTATGATTACAGAATGCGGAGTTTTCACTTTGGAACGAGTAGAGTTGAACGAGCTGTGATGCTACTAAGTCCGGGTACGTAGAAATGTTTTTCATCACTTAATTAATCAAAGTTTACTTAGATAATAATGTAAGACATTCAATTTATGCAGCTGATTGGTGGATGGACCATGGTAAAGTACCAGGGTACGAGGACTTGGCGGACGTAGCCATCAGGGTCCTAAGTCAAACCACTTCGGCTTCGGGCTGCGAGCGAAATTGGTCTACATTCAGCTTGATTCACACAAAGCAAAGAAATATGTTGACATCAAGGAGGCTTGAAGACCTCGTGTATTGTCACTACAACATGAGGTTAAAGATGAGGAATTTGGAGAGAATGAAGCAGAACCAGATGGAAAAAAAGAGTTGGATATCACAGGCGGCGGGACGTTCGGTCGAGGAGCCGCAAATTGAAGAGGAGGACATCGATTTGGATCAAATATTTTACGAGAAGAACTCCTTAGAAGCTTGGGTCAACGACCGAGAAGGGTTGGGAGAACCGGAGTTCAACCCAGAAGACCGACAATGGGCTGAAGGAGTGCTCGACGATGTCCCTTTAGCCGAAGAATTTCGTATCCCTCCCTCTCTGAAGAAAGCGCCAGAGGACCGGAGAAGGAACTAGTCAAGGTACGCAAAGTAGGCGAAAAGGTAAACAAGTTATGACTGATCCTTTTGATATTGCAGATGCTGATACGGTCGAAGACGATCGAGAAGATACGCCGGAGCCAAACATCTTAGTGCAGTACCAGACGTCCGAGGATTCGTCGTCAAAGAGTAGCAGCGATGATGGTGCTGGATACGGGAGCACGAACACTTTACAAGTACAAGGGACCTCAGATCCTCCCATATCTCCTACAACGTCGTTACGTTTTACCGGCGAGGAGCAATATACTCATGCGACCCAACATACCAATCATGGTAGAAGGCCACAAGGTAGAGGAAGTCATCGTAGCCATGGAGTTGGAGCAGAATACCACGATACCTCCGACTATGTGTATGATTCATCCCAAGGCTCTTGGTTCCCTACATACAATCAAGAGTATTGTGGAATGAATTATGTGGAGTCATTGGATACTTCGATCCAATCGACCTATAGTTATGGTGACTCTTTTGGATCAAGTCTTAGGATAGTTTCCCGAGAGACTGGCGAATATAATCGTCATGTGTACATGCATCAAGCTTTGTACTCAACCCAAATGACATGGGGAGAGTACATCAACTACCTACAAAGTGTAGAACACATCACGTTGGAATAAAATTGATGTATTATTTATTTAAATCATGTCATTTATTTTTTCCAATTTTTCTGTAATTTTTCAGATTTTTTTCGCATTTTTCTTATTTTTTTGAATTTTTCAAAAAAAAATAATTAAAAAATGGGGTCGCGACCCGGTCGCGACCGGGTCGGCCTGGGGGTCCCGCGACCCGGTCGCGACCCGCGACCCCTCCCTCCTTGCCCGAAACAGCTCGGAAGAGAGGGCAGGGGTAAAATCGGAATCAGAATAGTGTCGTTTTCATTTCGTTCATCCATGACTGATTTACAAAGATGGGGTCCCTATTTATAGGGAAAGAAGAAAGAAAAACACTTAATGCTGCAAAAATATCAGAAAATGGGCAGCCTGCTGGAAATTATCAGAAAAATGCCCAAATTACAGGAAAATTACTTAGAACTGAAAGAAAATTTACCAGGACTTAGTAATGGCTAAAAAATTACTAAGACCCCTATAAAATTCTTGAAAATTTACAGCATTTAACCAGAAATTATTCTGAACATCAATTGGCCTGAAAACTGTCATCGCCCAGCCAAATGGACTCTAGTCGGAGCCGTCTACGCTGATAAGTCTTTTCAAACTGATCTTTTCCTCTAGTGTCCTCACCAATATAACTACACTGTTTCGAGGATTATAAGAGTACATGGAATAATATATATTTCTCACAACATACTTGGGAAGCTGCTAATTTCTGAGGGTATAAATGTAAAAAAAGTTACAATGATATCAGCTTTCATTGTATTAGGTGCAAGCTTTTTTGTCACACAACTACCTTGGCCTTTAATATAAAATTTGAAATGTGTAATACAAACAAGGCATGCTAATGTTATGTAATATGAGTGTCCACATTATCAATTTTGATATTGATCTAGGAATATCAATATCAAAATTGATTTAGTATCATTTTTCATACTCTAACTAAACATGGCATTAACTTTTAATTGGAAGTCAGTATGCCTCCTTTATAATTCCTAATTGACAGTTCATAAATAACTCGTCAGTAATTTTATGGTCTCTCATTTTCATGTTCTCCTCGACAGGTTTCAGATTTCAACCTTGGCCACAAAGCTTGGTGTCAGGAATATTGCCTTTCTTGGTTCTGGACTTTTGCTGGCAAATTATCTTGGTGCTGTTCTTGCTGCCATATACATCCCTCAGGTATAAATTATTGTTACAGATCTTTCTAAAATCCCATTTCATCCATGTTGTATTCTCCATTTCAAGGGCCTTTTGGTATCATCTCATTTCTTCCATGTTGCGTTCTCCTTTTTAGTGTGCTGTTAATTGTTATGGATCTGTGTTATCCTATTTTCTTCATGTTGCATTCTGGTTTTAGTGCATTATTACTGTTCTTTCTGTGTTATCCCATTTACTCTATAATGCATTATCTTTTCTTGCATGTTTTCTCTTTGCTGTGTAGTTTCATTATCTATTATACCAAGGATGTTAAATCTAAACTTGGTTGTTCTGGCTGCAGGCATTCAGGCGCAGCTTAATGGTGCCTATTCATGTAATCTTAGCACTTGCTTTGATTTCCCAGGTATATGAATTATACCTGCGTTCACCAGTATAGAAATTGAGTCTGCTTTTAGCAAATAATTTACATAGAGAAACATCTTAAGCTTGCTTAAGTTTATATTTCCAGTATTTTAGACTAGGCCTGTAGTTCTGTTTATATGTTCATCCGTACACCATAATTACCTGTTTTATTAGGAATCACAAACATTAATTATTGGACCATTGTTTTGAGATTGTTAAATGAATTTATGCAGTATCTGCTGTTTCTACTAACATGATACCAAAACATTGAGATCAGTGATTTATCGTTGAACTGGGAAGCCTAAATTTGTGTGCAACACAAATTAAACTAAATTGCTGTTGTGAATTCTTTTGTAGACATTTATATATAGATTTCACGAAATGTTCACTTGGATTTCATAATGCTAGTTAACATGTCGTTAAGTTTTGGGTTTGATGAAGGAAGAATATGGTCCCTTTGAATTTCATCATGCACTAATGTTTATATGCTTAGTTTATCAAATATAGTTATTCGGAGATGAAATCTTCTTTGATGTTAAATTATTTATTTTTCTTGGTTGCAGGCTTGGATATTAGAGAAGGCAAAATACACAAAGGTAAAACTAGTTCCTTGTGAAGTTCTGTACATTTTAATTGTTTTTATCTGTTTTTTATGATAGTTGTGTTGTTTACTATGCTTTTAATAACATGATTGTCTTCAATATCGGTCAAATCTTTCTCTAGTAATTGGCTGGGTATCCAATACCTAACATTTTTAAGAGATTTTTTACTTGGTATAATCTAAAAACATTCAATATTTTTGCAAGTTAATTTAATATGCTGAAGACTCTGCCTGAAGTTTTTTTTGTACTTCACGAGTCCCAAGCCTGTATGAAGTTCGCATCCAACGTGGTTACCCATCTTGTGATATAGATGTTGTTGAAATAAAATTTGTGACCTGCTCTACTTATGACGCGTTGCACATAAATGAGCCATAGCAAGAAATAATCAATGGTTGAGACCAAGGATGGCAGTATCAGGGTTGGAGACCAGATTGACTTGCCTTTCTGATCAGATCAAGATCGGATCAGCAGAATTGGCCAATAATAAAGGGGGAAAATCAATTCGGAATTACTTTGGATTAATTCTTCAAAACACAGAAAAAAACAATATATTGCATTCTTAAAGGGATTACAATTTGATTGGTGTCAGAATCCAAAGCCAAGGTGGCAAAGATGCCATAAGGTGCCATTGCGGCATCTTCTTCATACTATCATGGCTCCTAGGACCTGATAGAAGCTTCTTCCCTGTCCCTGCCTTCTCCGTTGAGGATCCATTCTTGCGCAAGTCACATAATTGGATCGGAATCTGCCAATTCTGGCCGAATTGGTCCAATCCATGGCCCATTCTGACTAATTCTGGCAGAAATCCAGTGGTGGAATAGAGTTTCCCCCAAATTAGGTTGGCCTACTTCGATGCCGATCCATAATTGGCCGATTTCAATCTGGATCGGCCAATTTGATAACCATTGTGGAGACTTTCTTGTGAGAAATGTGTCATCTCGATGCCTAAATGTAGTGTTAATGAGCAGGGATTCACGCATCATGGATGGGTGTAGATAAAAAAGTTTCATAAATCCAAGCAAGAGAATATGGCAGATGATAAGTTTGGGAGAGAATAAAAACCACTACATGAAGATTTTACCAAAGGTAGATCAAAAGATGGATGAAAATATGTGCTTGTATTATGTCTCCTACATTGAAGTTGTTTGAACTTGTTTATTAGTATGCAATGAAGATAAATCAATGTTATTTGTTCAGTATATTAAATAGATAGGAGAGAAAATCAAAGAGATAGGAATTACATGTTATATATTGTGATACGTGGGTAAGAAAATTTTGCCCGGCCATTATAAGGTTTGACATCAGCTAAAGTGTTGATGTCAAATTATTTGGGATTGGCCATATCAACTATCTTTTTCTGCTCATATTGACTGAGTATTTTCTCCTAAGATAATTAAATCATCAAAATCTTCGTGAATCATGTGTATCCAAGTTAACTTAGACCTACCACAACTTTTTGATTTCTTTTAATTTGATATTTTCAACCTTTTCTACCTGATGCTTTCTTAGGTCAATGTTTGATATGTCCGAACCATCTCAATCTCTTTTCTTTTATTTATCTATAATTTTTGTTACTCTCACATTTTATTTAATATATTTTTTATATATTCTGTCTAATATAAAATGATCACATATCCATTTAACATTCTTATTTCAACAACACTTATTTTGGAACATATTTTTCCTTCATTTTCTAACATTCTTTACTCAGCCTCAAACTTAATGCCTTAGTCCCAAATAATTGGGGTTGGCCACATGCATTCGTTTTTTCCATTCTCCATAGTTTTTCGCTAACTCCTCTCATTTGCCTACGTCGTTCAAGTCATACTGAATATGCCTACCCCAAGTTAATTTACGCCTACTTTGCCTCTTTTGCACTGGCAACTTCAGGGTCTCGACTTGTTTGACAAGCATCTCAAGAGAGTGCCGCCTGATATGTCCAAACCAATGGAGTCTTCCCCCATTTACTATATATTTGATTCTTACAATTCTCACTTTATCCCTAATGCACTCATTGTAGATTCTATCTACCCGTGTGTGAGCATCCCGTAACATCTGCATTTTAGTTTCATTCAATTTAGCAGTATGTTTCTTCTTAGTTGCCCAACACACTATCGTAGATCATGGCGAGTTTTATAGTTGTGCAATAGAATTTTCTTTTCAATTTTAAGAGATTTTACGATCTCATAGAATCTCTATCGCATGTCTCCACTTCAACCAACCCACTTTAATCCTTTGGTTGACATCATCGTCACATTCTCCATCTATATGTAAGATTGAACCCAAATATTTAAATTGGGTACCTGGTGTGAGGACATTTCCGTCCAAAGTAACTTCGACCTCTTCAACTCTCGGGACTTGTCTAAATATAAAGTGCATATATTCTGTTTTCGTCTTGCTAAATTTGAACTCCTTGACTTCCAACACAGTTCTCCATTGTTCAAGTTTTCTATCAATACCTTCTTGAGTCTCATCAATAAGGACAATATCATTTGTGAACATCATACACTAAGATAAATTTTTCTGTACATTCTTAGTTATTTCGTCAATGACTTGGACAAAAGGATACAAATCTAAAGCGGATACTTGGTGTAACCCAAATGACACTGTAAAGGGTCTCGACTCCCCTTATGAGAAGGAAATCTGAGTGGTCAAACCCTCGTACATATCCCTAACGATGTTAATGAATTCACTAAGCATCATCTTCTTTCTTAACACTCACTAAAGAACTTCTTTCGAAACAAATCCATATGAAGATCTCTCTTCAGGTCTCCGTATATCTCTACTAATGATCTATTTAGAATGATGGCCTTCGTAGTCGTTCTACCTTGCATGAACCCAAATTGATTTTCTGAGATCTCAATACACTCTCGAAGTCTCCTCTCCATAACTTTCTCCCACAACTTCATAGTTTGACACATAAGCTTGATACCTCTATAATTTTATAATCTTGAACATCCCCTTTCTCCTTAAATATCGGGATGATGATGTTTTTTCTCCACTTATTTGTCATCCTTCTAGAGGTAACTATTTGTTAAACAACAAAGTTAGCCACTCCACTCATTTCTCAACCAAACACTTATAGACTTCGATTGGGATGTTATTGGGACCACACGCCTTTGAGGTCCCCATTCTCCCCAATGCAAGGCAATGCACATTTCTAAACGGGGGTAATGTTTTGGGGGGATTCCGCCCCTTGCCTCTGATACCCTCCTGACTTTGTTGTTCTTTCCTGCATAGGATCATTGAAGAGCATTTTGAAATAACTTTTTCCACCATTCCTGGATATTCTCATCCCGGGTCAACACCTTCCCTTTCCTACCTTTAATACACCTAACCTGTCTTAAGTCCTGAGATCTCCTCTCCCTTAGCATGTCTAGACGGTAAATATCCTTCTCACATTCTTTTGTGCCCAATTTGTCATATAACTTGCTACATGCTAACTCCCTCGTTCGTCTAACTGTCTTTTTTGTCTCGCTCTTAGCCATTTTATATTGTTTAAAGGCCTCGTCAGTGTTACAATTAGGCAATTTTTTAAATCACTCTCTCTTGCTCTTCACTGCTCTTTGCACTTCATCATTCCATCATCACGATTTATTCATAGGTGAACCCCACCCAGTAGACTCTCCAAAAACATTTTTACCCTTCACCTTCATTTTTGATGTCATGTTAACCCACAATGTCTCGGCCTCTCTGTTTAGATCGTATTCCTTAAGTTTAAGAGTCTCATTCCTAAATATCTCTTGCTTACTTCCCCTTAATTTGTGCCATTTGATCTTAAGGACACTCTTTTGCCGCATCGTTTGCAACTTCTCTATGACCTTAAAATATTTTCTACCATACAACATTATAGGTCTTATGGTTGCATGATACCTTTCTTAATTTTAGTAGAATATTACGATCACACAAAACCCTTTAGCTAATATTGATTTTATTTATCATGTTTAAATCTTTTGGTTAATGTTCTATTGACATCCTTGTCTTCTTGAATGATTGAACCAAGATATTTATACTTGGTAGTTTGATAATATTACCCCATTCAAAATAATCCTCCCTCATTTTTCTCCTTGGCTTTCATCAAGTTTACAATACATATATATTGCCTTATTTTATATAGTTTGAAAGCCTTACATCTTAACGTGTTTCTTCAAAAATGTAGTTTCCTATTAACTTATTATGTTTCATCTATTAATACAATATTGTCCACAAATATCATAGATTAATATGTCATGTATATATTCATTGTTAATTTATCCATAACTAATACAAAATGTAATAACTTATTATAAACATTTAATGTAAGCCAATTAAGAAATCTCATCTCTTTTCTGTTATGCAAACACTAGCGGTTATTTTATCATATATGTTTCTGTCATTTGTATACATAACGGACACATATTTCACTCTTACACACCATAAAATTCTTAGAACTATATCTTAGTTCTTTTTCAAGTCAATGAACATTATATAATAATCTTTCTTTGTATCCTTGATATTTGTTTATCAAACTTCTAAGAAGAAAAATAATTTCTCTTATGGATTGACCATGATAAATCCAAATTAGTTGGTTGGAATATTTGTAATATCTTGTAGCAACTCACTTCCACAATTTCATATCACGACCAATGAGATTGATCTCTCTATAAGTTGAGCAATTTTGTATCTCTTTTTTAACACTAGTCTTTGTCAGTCTAAGTTTGGAAAAAAGAGGAGGGTTGTGATAGATGAAAACTAACATAAAAATATCGTCACATTTCAAGATATGAATTCAAATAATCTAAGCATTAAGATATGTTTTTCTTACTATGTGCTGCACCAATGTAATGAAAAATAAAAATATAGCAAAGGTAAGGATGTTCCCAACATATGACGTGCCACATGCATGTTTTAATGTGGTATTAAATAAACAAGAGTTTTCATATCAATGATAGTGGTGTACAAAGAAGCTAGTTCATAGTGTGGTTTATGACATAAGTTTTAAAACAAACTTGAAAATAAGTAAATTTTATTATAAAGAAATCTAAGAAAGAAAGATCAAAATAAGATAAAAATAAGTATTTAGAATATTGTTTCCCTTACAAGAAAATTTATAAAACTTGTCAATGATATGAAGATTAATATTGTCCATATTAAAGGTATTAAAGAAACCAAATGGATGGAAAAGAAATGTAAATAAGTAAGAAATACAAATTATATGGAATATGACATACAAGAAAAGAGAACAATAAAAATGAGGTAGGTATCATCATTGATGAACATTGGAAAATGTTGTGTTGTAAAGAGTAAAAGATAGGATTATTATGATAAAAAGGATTATAAAAAGACGGTAAATCAATATACTTAGTGTGTACATTTTGCATTAAGAAATTGAGATTACATTTTTTTGGAAGCATATAAATGACCTTATGTGTACCAAATGAAAAGAATATATTTATTGGATATATTTTTATAGACATGTTAAAAATAAATGTCGTGGATATAAAAACGTCTATAAAAGTTTTGGATATGAAAACTTAAATGAAGAGGGAAAAGTTTCTTTGTTTTTAATGATTTATGATCTTATTCTAATAAAAACTTATTTTATTAAAAGATATCTTATTTAATAATATTTAAAATTAGGCAAAATAAAAATGAAATCATCTTCATTCTTACAAGAAGGACTAATTGTGTTGCAAAGATTACGAAGTTATTCTTAGTCAAGATTTAATAAGCCAACAATGAAGCTTATGAACCTCTTTTATTAAAGGCCGTTAAGGTGACTGCCTAGGAAATTGAGACAAGACGAGGTGGACTCTCATTGTCTCACTTTGGCCCAAATTGCCACCACTATAGCAGACAAGGTGGGTATTCAGGCCCCTCTAGCACCTTAAATATCTTACAAAGAGGTTTAGGGACTCACAAAGGTCTAATATAATCTCTGGTGGCTACCAATCATGGATCACAAAATCGACCAATTTTGAGCTTGGATCAGATAGTCTTGATCTGATTTTGAGGGGGAGTCTGATCCCTTCCTTAAATTGGCCGATTGGGATTTGATATCGAGGGGGAGTCTAATCTCTCACCTAAATTGACCAATTGCATAGATTACATAATCGGCTGATCCAATCGGCTGATCCGGATCGGGATCGGCCATGGCCGATCCGATTCTCAACGGAACCACTGATTTGGATAAAAGATCTGGTAGAATTTGGCTCTTTGGTCCGAATTGGTTGATTATGGAATGATTCCGGCGATTGTTACGATGTTGTTTTATTTGGGGGGGTTGGGGGCTGATTTCATGCCCAAAATGGCCTAGATTGGATCAAAATCCAATCTAGGCCCTTATTTTGGTATTTTTTAGGTTTTAGCACTTTTAAAGAACCGATCCAAAGCAATTCCAGATTGGTATTTGTTCCAACAGATTGGTCGGAATCGGACCGATCTGATCCGGATCGGATTGATACCCATTGATCCGGAGGTCGATTCCATTCCTGTGATCCTTGGCCAATTGGGATCGGAATTGCCCAATCTCTCGCCCGATTCGTGTGATTCCAACAGGGAAAAACCATTGATTCAATGTGTCGAGTAACTCCTAATCTTGCCCCCGATTTGTCCCTCCCCCTTCACAACGCTACACAGCCGCCACTGTTAGTCGAAATCAACCTCGCCCCGACTGGAGAAGCTTTGCCACCAAGTATCTGTGCTTTGGAGTTCTCCACCATCACTGGTTCAAGCCACTACCTTGGAGACCTCCGGTATTGTAGAGAAGATAGCCAACCACCACTGCCTTGGAGACCTCTAATGCCACCAAGAAGCTGGTTGCCACCACCATGTTTCTGTATGCCATTGTTGAAAAGCCTACAACTACCTAAAGTTCACCTTGTTGCAGTCCTCGGATGTTGTCAGATAATCTTGCCATCACCAGAGGACTCCATGCCATCGGAGAGGTGATGTTTGTCACATTGCTAACTTGTTTTCAACCCAAAATCGGTTGATTTTGATCCTTATTTGCTCGAGCTAGATCGGATTTTGAGTTGCTGGGATGCAGAGATATTGGTTTTAATGTTTAATAACATTAGATGATGAAAAAAAAGAAAAGGAAAAAACAAATGGAAGATACTTCATCGATGAAAATGATGCACAAATGATGAAGGTAATGCACGAAAGTAAAATTGTTTAGAAAAGATGAAGAGACAAGTAAGTGGATAAGGAGATCTGGGGCTAGGTATTCATCTGCTAAGCCTTCTCAACTTACACAAGCTAGAACTGAGGGTTATGAGTTTCGTTGGTCACAGTCGACTAAATCTATGGATGAGTCAATGTTTAGAAGACTCTCAACCAATGAACAATACAATGGGCATTCAAAAGAATCAAAGTGACTACTTCAGGCTATGTAGTCAGAGGGGCGAGGCGACTGAGGTGAGGGAGGCCTCGTCTCGCCTTAGGCACTTGAGGCGGGCACTTCAGGCACCTGATACGACATCTTTTATTTATTATTTATATATATTTTTATGATTTATACAATATTTGAAAGTGAAAAGAAAGCAAGACATACCTTTAAAAAGACTAAAAATACATGTAAAAAAGTATGAAATACTTCTAAAAATATAAAAATATTTATAAAATACAAGAGGTACATTTAAAAAATAGAAAATATATCTAAAAATGCAAGAAATATATCTAAGAAAACAAGAAATATATCAAAAAATGTAGAAAATACATCAAAAATGTAGGAAAGACATACCTTTTTATATGTTACTGGAATTTGAAACAACAATGAAAGTACATTAATATGTCAAGTGACAATAATTGAAAAATAATTTTAAAACATATATGAAAGTATATTAATAATTTTAAAATAACATAGAAGTAACAATAATTGAATAGTAATTATCAAGTATTTACCTTTTTTAATTTTAAGTTTTTTTGAATGTGACACAAAGTCACTATTTCATTAAAGAAAGGAAATACAATATATAAGATATGGTCTTAAGTTGAACTAAACAACAAACTAAAAGATAAATCTAAAAATAGGAAAAACAGAAAAGTATATGCATTTGAGGCGGTCGAGGTGACCACCTGGGCGGCCGAGACGGAAAAGGCGACTGCCTGAGGCTATCGTGGGCTAGGCGAGGGGCTGAGGCCTCGTCTCAGTGCCTAGACATCCGAGGTGATCATCTCTGATAACATAGACTTCAGCCGCAAAGTATGTAGTAAAACATATTTGCAAATGGTTTTTGTCTGCAGGTTGATAACTTATAACTCTTTAACTTTTTTAACATTCATGTTATTGTCAATTAAGTGTTAACATTTGGTTATATGTTGTCTTTATATAGGTGTCCCTAGTAGAGGTTGTATCAGAATTAAAAATCCCAACATCAAAGTATATTTATGAGACCAAACTTGATGCGGAAAAGTTCTTGATTGTTAGACTTTGCTGAATTTGGAAAGAAGAGAGGTTGTACCATCGTATGAAATGGATGAAAAAGAATTACAAGGAGTATGATCAATTTTCTTGTGTATTATTTCGAGGGTACAACTTTTTAAAAATCTATGAGGTGTTAGGTTTATAAGAATTGCTTTGATGAATGATGTAGTGGAGGGAATTGGTGAGAAAAATATTATTGAAATTGTGATGGATAATGAGTTAGAAGTATGTCAAGACATGTAATTTCTTATTTATACTCCTAGCTTGAAGACTTACTATAATATTATGTTTTTAGGTACAAGTATATAGGATGAGAGTTGACATTTATTTTGATTCAGATTTGAGACATTCATTTGACAAAGTTACTATTGATTTTGACTTTATTTTACTTTATGATATATTATTTATACTATATGTTTATTGCAAGACTTGTGTGGTTTAGGTGTCTTTTTCTTATTTGGTGCAGCTGAGTGGTGGGTAAAAGTAAATATCAAAAATGGATGAAATTTATTAGCTGCTATAAGTATTACTATTTGGATATTGAGTCAAAGTACAAGTTATTCACAATGCAAGAGAAATTGTAACATATTCAGTCTAATCTGCATGAAGCATAGGAACAGGCTGGCAGCTTCTAGACTAGAGATGTTGATTGTCCATCATTACAAGGTGAGGTTGAGTATTATAAATTTACAAGAATACTAAAAATTGTCCGAACAAAGATTTTCAAGACTTGCTGGTATTATATCAAGTAAAAGCAGAAACAGTAGCTAAAGCAGAAGGGCCGTGTAGCATTGACTTGGACTACCTATTCCAAGAGCATCCACTGGCAGCCCGGGTGGAAAACATGGATAGGAACCACCTCTAGAGTTCAAATTAGATGATTATGAATGGGCCGAAGGAGAACTTGACAATGTATAGGTTGCAGATCAAAAAGTTAAACATCAAATGTTCCACTTCCAGATTCTTTAATACAAAGATGTATCAAGTTTAAAAGTTTGAAAAAGATGTATCAACCTAACAATGACGCTAGTTCACAGGTAGAAGAAGAAGAAATTGCAAAGAAAAGAAAATTTGAAGTCGGGAGAAGATCTCTAAGTCCAAATGACAATAATCAAGTGACCCAGTAGGAATCAAATGCAATTGCCGGGACACCACAACATGGATGTTTAGGTGCTGCTGCATATACATGTGCAGGTACGCGTGCTGGTGTAGTGTAGCTGTAGGTGAAGGAGCTGATGCAAGAACAGGTAGAGAAGCTCAACTTGGACTAAGGAACATGATTTGGCCTTCTGTTGTGATGGATACGGGAATCAGGAATGGATTTCTGCATGCATCCAGATGGACAAGGAACCTGATCCCATGTGGCTGATCCAATTTGGTGCTCTATTCTGGGAAACAAATGGTTTTGATCTGAAGAACAAAATATGAATCTTTGAAAACTCTGCCTGATAAGATTGGAGAAACCGACGATAGCTCTCTGTCCTCTCGTATTAGTGGATATAAATATAGTTATACACAGTACAGGAGCCTGAACAAGATGACTTGGCTGGTGAAATCCTACTCTCAGTCGGGCACAGAATATGAAAAACATGATCCTGTCTGGTTAATTGTGTGCATATATATAGAGTGAGAGAGAGAAAAGTGAGAGATAGAGAGAGGATTAGGTTATGCTTGGCAGGATTGGCCTAGATCATCTGATACTGGTCTCGTGATCTATCATGGTTTGAGATAGGGCTGGCAAAAATCTGATTGAATCGACTGATTCAAGCTGATCCAGCCATCTTTGCCATAAGGAAAGCATTCAGAGCTCAGGGCCCAAGTGCCTAGTCATTATCAATCTTCTTGGCAGTCTTGATAGAACTTAGGATGGTTATATATGCATATACTTATGTACATATGTGCATTATGTACATGAATGTTACTGATGGATGGGGAATTGGGGGTGATGGATGTCTGCAAGCATTACACTGGCAAGTGAATTATAAATTTAGAAAGAACCTGATCTTGGGTTGCCCGACCCGGTCAATTTTGGTTGCGACCAACCTGGTTGCGACCCGGGTCGAGCAACCTTGTCGCTCGACATAATGGGGTCGCACGACCCGTGCGACTTGGCCGACTGGGTTGCAATGGTCATATGACCTTTTTTTTTTCTAATTGCATTGCTAACCCTTTTTTGTCTAATTATGTTGCTAAGCCCTTCTTTGCCGACTTGTGTTGTTAACTTCTTTTTTAGTGTTGCCTTTTTTTATCTTTCTTCTTCAACATTTTTTCTCCAAGTTGTGACACTCAAATGACTGGTACGATCCTCCGCGATCCGGTTTGACTTCATTGCAACTTAATATCCATAACAGATAGAAAAGTTCAATGTAAATATTATGAAAAAATTATCTACGGGGACTTATCAGTTGAAGCATCACCTTGCCAAGCATCACCTTGCCAGAATGCCAGGATGAAGAGCAATATGGCACTGTGCACATAAATTCCACCCAAGATAAGAGCTCAATTGCATAGGCATTTACAAGCATTGGAACAAGCAAAGACAACTTCAAAGTTGCATAAAGACACCAACCAAGAAGAAATTTCTAAATTTGCTAGGCATTCGGTCCATGTTTATGAGACAAGACATCAAGGCCTGAAAATTTTTTGGGACGAAAGTTTCGATGATGGTACATTGCCATTAAAGTTTATTAAATCATCTCAATATCTATACAATATTAATATTTTGTCCTTAATGTTACAAATAAATGATTTGATACGGACGATGAAGACAAGTCGCAAGTCATTTGTAGATGAAGACATGAAAACATGTATCGAAGATCGAGGTCCTGTGGATATTGAAATGATAGTGGACATTAAAGTGGAAGAGGATCGAACAACGAGGAAGAAGAGGAAATCCATGATCTCGCTTGAGATGACGACCTAGCAAAGGGTTCTGTGGATTCTATCATCACACAACCACATTAAAGACAAACTATCATCACAACAATAATGAATAATTACGAATATGTAAGAACAAGATTGGACACATCAAGATGATTTTTCCATTGTAGCATATTAGTGAACGTGGCAAAGGGGTCATATCACGAGTCCATGATTAACACCATAATCGACATCGATAAACTGATTCCAAAAG
The DNA here is from genome assembly GCA_036172225.1 of Cryptocoryne crispatula var. balansae. Taxonomy (NCBI): domain Eukaryota; kingdom Viridiplantae; phylum Streptophyta; class Magnoliopsida; order Alismatales; family Araceae; genus Cryptocoryne; species Cryptocoryne crispatula. The sequence continues at coordinate 4,501,779 of CM069933.1, forward strand.
AAATATACAAGAGATATCTTCCAATGAAGGTGGAAGATATCAAATAATATGTCAAGTTATTTGAATGTATTTGACAAGAAATGAGATGCATGTTAATGGCGGATGACTAGATAGGTTAGTAACCTTAAATTTTTAAATTTATTAGAGATTTATCTTTTTAAACTTCTAAATTTTGAAGCTATGTATGTTGTCTTCTTAATAGATATAAATAGGAAGATGATGATCAACTTCTTAATGTATTATCAAGTTGGGACCGCTTTCTAGAAGTTTGTGGATGCATTCAGACAGGCAAAGAATACAAACTATTTGTTTGAATTAAGTGACGGTGTTGTCGAAGAGATAAGAGAAGATCAAGCTGTCCAAGTAGTAAAGAACAACATAGCTGCATATAAAGTAGTCAGACAAATGCTAATGGTTAAGAGAGCACATTTATATCGGGCACCATGCTCAACCCATTCGTTAGATTTGATGCTAAAGGATATTTGCAAGAATCTTCAAATAGACTGAGTAGTTAAGATGGCGCAATTCGTATCATCATTTATATATAACCATAATTTCATCCTTAACCTAATGAGAGAACATACGAAGGGTGGAGAGCTCCTACACCCTAGGACAACCCGATTTGCTTTACATTATATTTCTCTAAAGAGTTTAATGCAATAGAGGCGCTCCCTTACCCAAATGTTACTTTCATCGGGATGTGTTAGATGGATTGCTAGAGTTAGCCCTTCAGATAAGAGGCAAGGGAAGAAGGTTGAGGAGGAGACCTTAGAAAGTGGAGACTTGTGACAAATTGTAAAGAAGACCTTTCATATAGTGCAATAAATTTGTTAGAGTTCTTAAAATAGTAGATGAGGATAGGAAGGCAAATATGAGTTCTTAACAAGTGATGGGATATTATCGACTGTCAGTGGGATCGAATGATGTATCATCTAATACATATAATATGTACTTTCTTTGTCATTAAGTCAAATCATATATTACATTTTTTTATTGTTATGCACTCTACTAATATGGATATGTTATCACTTGTCAGGTCACCTTTTCAATCTTATATATTGTTATAATCCGACATTCAACGTAATTAATGAGCTTCTAGAGTGTAAAAGAGGTCATCCGTAGAATGTTCAAGGATAATGATCAATCAATTATAGTATGTAACAAGATGTATTATTATATAATGAGGGCATTTTATTTTGGGACATCAAGGGTATAACGTACAATTATGCTCATAAGTCATGGTACGTATTATCCAATGCTAGTCTTTCAGATAGTTTGTCGGTAACATACTTATTTCAATGTTCATAGAATATATGTTGTCTTCTTAAATTGAAGCTTATGTCTTAATAATTTTTGAGGCTTCCGTCTTGTGAGACTTGTATCAGTGGATCATTTTACAGATGATAGGACATATATTTGCATTATCTCAGTTGCAAATATGCCTATGTTCAGCTGTGTTTACATACAATCAATCAAATAATTGTTCAACTTCTTATATTGCAAGGCTGGTTCTTTGTTCTTTATGTGGTGGAGAGTAGACGCTGATCCTCCTGCTTTTCTTTTGAATATGCTGTAACATAATAAACAATGAAGAGCTTGCACATGGTCATGGTTAAATGTAGGAAGCATTTTCATGTATTCTTTGCAAGCTCATATGGCAAGAACTATAGTATCTGAGGCAAGAGGCAAGGGTCACTTTGTCTCCAAGGCAATTGAACCATCAACCATTTACTTCAAATAGCTATCCCAAATTTAATTAACATACATGTAATGCTAAATATGTCAAAATGTGCATAAAACGTGCAAATTATCAATATAATATATTATATAAAATATAGTGATAAATATAGCAAAAAAATTGCATAGTAAGCATAAAAAATAAAATTTCCTTCGTAAAGTGTAAGAAAAGTTAATATTTTGGTTGGAGGGCAGCTAAACCATTGTTAGAATGAACACTGGAATATTCATACCCTTGCATCTATATTTGGACGTATATCATTTTTGTGCCAGAACATGTGAAAGTTGTTCACTATTTGCATGGGAAATGTCTGTTTTAGTATTGTCAAAACTACGAATGGTCTGATCGCATGGTGTAAGCAAAAAATTACGAGATATTCTTTGTATGCATAATTTGGTGATGCTGTATGGTTTAAGTGTGCAACTATCATTAGAGGCATGACGAAGTCCAAACTTTCAATGCTAACAATCATTTATTTGCAAAAGATGCGTTTCAAAGTTTCCAAATTTGAAATTTGCTGTACATTACCAAGAACATAAGTTTGAATTCATGCTTTTCGTTTGCAGGAAGCAATCTCGGACTTCTATAGATTTATTTGGAACCTATTTTATGCAGAGTACACCATATTTCCTTTTATATAGTCCTCTTGTAATCTTTTTGCTTTCTTTTTGTTAAGGCATAAATCCAAGTATATATTGCGCATGTTGTATCAAAAGCAGTTTTTGGTTGCGTGAGTTGAGGCATTTTGCATATCTCATTTTCATGAGCAAATCTAGATTTTCGAAACATTTATGAACTAAGCCTGAACCTGATGAGAAGGATTAGATTTTGGATATCTGTGATCAGGAAACTGCGGTCCCTGTAGAACCCACATGCTCTTCAGATAATATAGCATGTTCGACTGCAACTTAGATTTCTGAAGGATTCTTTCCAACAGATACGGACAAGAAAGATTTTGTGCAATTCTTGCACTAGAGTGATATTTCAAGTTTGATCATCATTCTTTCATTTTAGACTGCCCGAGTTCAATGGTGGCGAATGTAGCACGAGCAATCTTTACGAAATTCTGGTATACTCTATTTACTACATGGTTCAGAATATTCAGGCTTTCAGCTTGTCACGTTGTCATCAAACCTTTCTTCGGTTTAATGTTTATATGCATTATCGTGGGGTCGTCCTGAATCCTTGTTAATCCTAGACTATTTCAGTATTCACTGCTCTCTAAGTAGGCCTGCAAATGGGTCGGATTAAGTAATAGAATTGCTTATTTCTGTTTCCTATTTTGATTCTGATAAAGGTCAAGGCACTCCGATTTTGATTTTGCTTGACAAATTAAATTCTTGTCAAACAAAGGATATAGAACACACTTGCTCAAGATTAGTCTTTCTGATGGAAGACATGATAAATCACAGTTGACTTACGTGTTGAGTTCCAAGCCCACTATCAAGAATTTTTGTAAATTTTTATGCAAAACACGCTAAGAGAATGCAAAATGTAGAGGAGATAATCTTATCCTCCTATGAGCCTCAGTTCTTGGACGACCTTTTTCATTGTTGGTCTTTGCTCCGGATACTCTGCTGCACATCCTACAGCAACCCATGCAAAAGCCCTTAGCTGCTCAAAGTCTGCATCATTCAAGATGCTCTCATCCAATACAGAGCCAAGCAAATCATTTTGTACCGATGAGAAGAAATTATCCAAGCGAATATGATCATTCCCGCTGTATATTTCACTAGGCCTCTTGCAGGTCAGCAGCTCAATCAAGACGAGCCCAAATCCATAGATGTCTCGTTTCTCAGCTTCAGGGATTCCAAACCCACATCCAGAGCCAGAATCTGCAAGAGAAGAGTCCCTTCTTGCCGACCCTCTTCGAGACTGCACTTCTCCTCTGGGAACCACCTCTGAGAATGCAAAAACACACAGCTTTGCACGGCAGTGACCATCCAGAAGTATGCTGGAAGATTGGACATTGCCATGGACGATGGGTGTGTGGAAGGCTGTATGAAGGTAGCTGAGAGCATCTCCAATCTCGAGAGCAATGCGCAAGCGGTCTGCCCATGGAATCCTGCATGATGGACCAGGAAGATGAATGTGCTGATGAAGCGTGCCCCCAGGTACCAGTTCATACACAGGAATCGGATCCGGCGTCTCTATGCAGCAACCCAGCAGCCTCACCACATTCTTATGGTTGATCTGCGCGAGGCTGACGACCTCGTTCAGGAACAGGTCGAAGGGGTCATAATCACCATGGTCGAGGAAGACAGAGAACGACCTTTTAACAGCAACCGACTGGCCATCGTGGATGCCATGGTAAACCATTGAGATCCCACTGCCTAGAAGCCGACTGTCGTTGTAGCAGTCGGTTGCCTCCATGAGCTCCGTTGCTGAGAACATCCGAATGGGGTTAATCCTCCCATGGCAGGAGGTAATCAACGCCTCGAGCAGGCGACTTCCATTGTTAATGAAATGCCGGTCAGACGGTCTTCCCTCACCTGAAGATCTGCCATTCTTTGACTTGTTCGATCCAGAAAAGAGCTTACGGCCTTTCCATATGGAGGAGAAACCCATCCTGGAATCAGCGGAAGTTCTGCTTTCATTCAGTCAAATAGACAAACACCACGAGGACTTCGCCAGACAACTCGAGGGTTTGGACATGAACCTCGTGCTACTAGAAGAAACCATAAGAGAGAACCGTGGACACCGGTGCTGAGGTTACAGGGGCTGCAAGGGCTCCTGTGCCTTCTGCTTGTAGGCTGAAGGTCGTGCGCCAATTTCGACCTCCATCTCCTCAAGGGGCTTCTCCAGACAGCTTGCCTACGCTGTCTACGAAGCGACCTAGTGACGTTGCCCTTCCCGGTAATCTCCTCGAACAACTCTCGGCCAGATTATTCTCGCGAGGACTAATTTGATCGAACAATCAGAATCGACTGGAAAAAAAAAACGATTTGGACACGAAAAATAAGGCAGGCAGGGATCGGCGTGTTTGGTTAGTTCAAATGGTGGGAGAAAAGAACCTGGGAGAGAGGGCTTATCTCGTCTTCACGCTCTGCTACCTTCCGAAAACCGAGAAGACGGTACTGGTCAAGAGCAGCAAGATGAGGAGGAAGTGGAAGACCTCGTGGAGTTTGAGAAACGAAAGCAGTCCTTTGGGCGAAGGAAAGATATCGTAAGGAAGTTTGACCGTCGAATAAATACCCTCTTATAAGTTTTGAATGTTTGATTTCTTTTGTCTTAATTAATATTTAAAAATAATTTAATTTTAGTATAATTTTTAAAATAAATTATTTAATATATTTTTTAAATAAATAGCTTATATAACATGCTTTTAATTAAAATTAGATTGATTAATATATAAATATTTTATTAAAATTAAAGGAAATTAACAAATCAAAACATCATAAATCTGTTAACATCTGACCAAAGTAACGACCAGAAGGTGATTAAACTATATCAAGTTGAGCTTAAAATTTCAAATTTCAGGTTTAAGTGAAATTAGACTTCAATAAAAATCTAATAGGGCCTTGCGTGATAAATTCTTATACAATTTCACGATAAAAAATTACATTAAAAAAAATTTTAAGCCAATCAACGACCTAAAATTGTATGTTTGAGAGGATGCGATAAAAAAGAGATGTATGACCAAATAAGATGACAGATCATATGATAAAAAAATGGTCTCACTTTTTTGTTACAAAAACTGATAATAATCATCAAACACTATTTTTAACAATTTTTATATCCGAAACATAATTTTATAATAAAAAAACTCAACTTATCGTCCAACCAACCACCTCATAAGCTACCACTAGTTTGACTGCCAAAACCAAACCCCAGGTACCTTTGAAATTTGTTTTTTCTTGAATGGCTGATTTTTACACATATATATATATATACCTACCTTATTTCCAATTACGTTTATACCCCGCCAGACACAGACTACCTATACTATCTAGCATTGCTGAAAATATATCCCTGTCATTGGACCTTGAGCATTACAAATTGTTAACCTGGTTCATTAATATTAACAGTTGTTAGTTTTCAATGATTAAATTAACTTTGTGCATTAAAATTTTAGCGGTTAAAACACCTTACTTGGGTGGGGTTTCTTGGTCACTGAGCCTTCCAAAAGCCCACGGAACCCTCTTCAGAATTATCCAACAAGTTTGTTTAATTACTCGTACGAGATTTTCCCTATGAACCTTGGGGCATGAACATGCCCTGCTCACTGGCCATATTCCAAGCAAAGCCATGAAAACCCAATCTCTCAAGCGAAGTCTCACAGAGTGGTGTTTGGTTGCCCAATAAATTTTTATATGTTTTCATGATAATAAATTTTGTATTGAAATAAAATATGAACAAGCTAATGACACATGATAACACTGTTGTGTTTGGAGAGATGTGATGACCAAGAAGATTGAATATCATATATGATCGAACAAAGTGAAGGAGGGGATCCTCTTTTTCTGGTCAAAGAAAGAAATCACTTTAAAAATATAAATCTACAGTGCTCATCGAAATATCTCTTTTTAGACGTTTCGTTACAAAAACATAAAATTGTTCAATTTGTCGTGCAATCAAACGACCCCCCCCCCCTCTCCAATACTGCGGTAAGTATTGGTTTAGTGTGGGATGTCACCAGGCATGTCGTGTTTCACGAGTGATGTTTGTCCGGGAGGATGGCATAAATACAAAAGTGGACCACAAATGATGTTTGCAGAGCAATACGAGTCATCCAACGAAACTTACTGGGCCTATTTGGTACCATAAAATTTTAGAGATAAACACGAGTTATTCTCTAAATTTTGGAGATAACCCAGATTTATTCTCGGGTTATCCCGACACCAAACTTGCCATGGTATCGAAAAGTTGTGGGGATAAACTTGGTATATCCCCTAAATTTTAAGAATAAACCAAATTCATCCCCAACTTATCCCGATACCAAACAACACCCGAGGGGCTGTCTGGTACGGAAATAACTTGGGAATATACTTGACTTATCCTCAAAATTTCGAGTATAACCCAAGTTTATCTCCAAAAATTTATGATACCAAACATGCCCTTATTGTCAGTAAGTCCCCGGACAGGGACCCTTGAAAATTTAATCTTGAGCTTGTAGCTAGGGGTGCAAACGAACCAATAATACTAAATCTAAAATTTAAATCTAAAATTTCACAAATGACTTTTCATTGATTTTGAATTTATAAAAAAGTTTGTATATAACTTAAGTTTGAATATGAATTGCATTTTAGTCTAACTACTACTCGAGTTCGAGCTCGACTCGGCTCGATTAATAAACGAACCAAGCTTGAACAAGAGTTCCACATACTCGCTAAAACTCGAGCTCTAATTCGAACTCGTGTAAAATAAATGAGCCGAACTTGAACACCATACTACTCTGTTCGACTCGGCTCGTTTGCACCCCTACTTGCGACACACAACTATGAAAAGAAGGAAGGTAAAAAGGCACCTTCTTCTACGTGTCCCTTCACGTTCTGATGGCATTGTCACCTCTGCCATGGAGCCTTGTCAAGTTGCAGTTGCCACGGTAAGTGAGGTGCCTCCGCATTAATACTAGTGTTGGAAGCAACGTTTATAAAGGCTTGCTTACGGGGTGTTTGGTTGCACCATTGATTAAGTTTTTGTTACGATTTTATATTTTTGTTACAAAATTGATTAAAAGATGTGTTTGACAATTATTATAATTTTATATTTTTAAAGAATTTTCTTTCTTGAACAAAAAAAAAGAGAATGTCAACTTTTTTTTTGTTATCTCGCGACCTCTCACCTTGTTTTGTCATATATAACATCCACTCTTTTTTGCTATCACATCTTCTCAAACATGATAATTTTATGTCATTGATCAGTTCATGCTTTATTCTAGTACAACTTTTTATCATGACAATGTATACAAGTTTATTGTGCAGCCGAACACCCTATCAGAGACAACGACGAGGCATTTATCATGACTTCAGTGATGCAAGTCTCAGGGTTACCAAGGCATAAGCCTGAACTAAGAGAAATACTTTTTGAAAGTAGTTACTTACTATCACGGCATCATAAAGAAGGAAAGAAGAGAAGTGGCAATAACAATGAGCAGTCTGGACCATAGTTAGTAAATACACGTATTATACATAATTAATACGTCCCATACGTATAAAACAATTATATGCCCTGTTTCCGTCCCAAGTTCAAACGCCCATATTCAAACATCCCATTTGGTGAAGTAATCGCATATATTTTGCGACTCCGCTTAAATTGGTGGATTAATACAGACGTCCCGATTCCTCTTATTAGTTTTCTAAAACACAAATACCCTAGTCGAAGTCGAACAGTCTTTCGGATGGAAGACATGAGAAATCACAGTTAGTTACCTCTTGGGTTCCAAGCACGCTATCAAAAAGATGTACAAATTTCATGAAAAAACATGCTGGAGAATGCAGAAGGTAGAGCCAACCTCATCCTCCTGTGCACCTCAGTTCTTGGATGACCTTTTTCATTGTTGGTCTTTGCTCCGGATAATCTATCGGATAATCTGCAGCACATCCTACAGCAACCCATGCCAAAGCCCTTAGCTGCTCAAAGTCGGCCTCATTCGGCAAATCATTTTGTACCGATGAGAAGAAATGATCCAAGAGTAATAGATCATCCCCACGTATATTTCACTAGACATCTTGCAGGTCAGCACCTCAATCAAGACGAGCCCAAATGCATACACATCTTGTTTCTCAGCTTCAATGATTCCAACCCAACATCCAGAGCCAGAATCTGCAAGAGAGGAGTCACTTCTTGCCCCCACACCCAGACTGAGCTTCTCCTCGGGGAACCACCTCTGAGAAAGCTCAAGCACCCAGCTTTGCACAGCAGCAGCCGTCCAGAAGTACGCTGTAATATTGGACATTGCCACAGGCAAAGGGTGTGTGGAAGGCTGTAGAAAGGTAGCCGAGAGCACATCCAATTTCGAGAGCAATGCGCAAGTGGTCTGCCTGCGGTATCCTGCAATGGATCAGGAAGATGAAGGTGCTGATAAAGCATGCTCCCAGGCACCAGTTCATACATGACAATTGGATCCCGTGTCCCTATGCAGCAACCCACAAGCCTCACAGGCCATTTAGAACATGCCCTACCATGGGCCACATTCAAAGCAAAGCCCTCTAAATGACTAAATTCATACTTAATGAAGTTTTAATCTCCTCTTTAATAGAGTGATTTAATGTGGGATGTCACAAGGCATGTGGTAGTTCCCGAGTGATGTTTGTTTAGGAGGAGGATGGCACAACTATAGAAGTAGAGAACAAATGATGTTTGTGGAATATATCTAGTGTTTGCAGAGCATGACGAATCATTCAACGTATCTTTACTTCGCCTTTTCTTCAAAGCACAAGATATCCTTGGATGGGGACTCTTGAGATTCAATTTTGAACTTGTGGCACACAATTTGAAAGAAGAAAGAGAAAAAGCATAATCTTCTACTCATGTCTCTTCACATTCTAATGGCATTGTCACATCTGCCACTGAGCCTTGTCAAGTTGCAATTGCCACAGTGAGTGAGTGCCTTCGCTTTAATACAAGTAGGCAGAAGCAACGTTTATAAAGACTTAGAGACAATGATGAGGCATTTCTTATGACTTTGGTGATGTAAGTCTTAGGACTTACCAAGGCATAAGCCTTAATTAAAAGAAATACCCTTTGAAAGTAGCTAGTAATTTAGAATCACGACATTATAAAGAAGAGAAGTGGCAATAACAATGAGCAGTCTAGACAATGAAGAGTGTGCAAAGAAGAGGGACAAATCTATACTCCCAGGTGATGCAAGTTTATAGTTTTGAACTGATTGATAGTTTTACATGCAATATCTGTGAACTAATAATGAAGAAGGTAAAATGAACTAAAACATCATCAATAAATTCAAATAGTAGTTAGTGTTATTAATCTCCGTAGACCTATGTTATCAGAGGCACTTGCCTTGGGCACTTACGCGCTTAGAAAAGGCGAGGCGAAGCAAAAACTCCTCGCCTTGGCAGTTCACGCCTCGTCCAAATCCAAACCCAGTAAGGGCTAGATTTAGTAACTTAAAATCCTCTTCCCCCACCCTAAAACCCCCCAATGCCTAATCTTCCATCTTAAGGCCCCGACATGTTGCCTATAGGTTCTAGAGGCTAGAAGTGAGTTTTTCTAGGTTCTTCAAAAATTTTAATGTTATACATAATTATATATTATCAAGTATATTAAAAAATATACCTCAACTCAAGTGCCTAAGGTGCCCTCTTGAGGCAATGAGACCCTCCCCTCGTCTCGCACTTCGGATAACATACCCATAGACTTTCAATAACATATTTGAAAAATAAAATACAAATTGTAAGATGACTTTATCCATCGTGGAGACAACATTTTTCCAAATTTTCTCTAGTAATTTACTTAATGGAAGAAGCTGAGCCAATGAAAGTATGACTAGACACTTCGTATCTACATAATTTTGATGCAATGAAAACCTCATAACTAGAAGCATGAAACAGAAATAGTGAAAATATATCTTTTTATTTCAAACAACTATGCAAGTATGGTTGATTTCTTTAAATTAAATGTACACTTCAAATGTGAATTACCTTTGTGTTTTCCCCCACCAGAAGATCCAATGCAGCCAGATATACAACTTTCAAGCTATATGCTCCATTTACATTCAAGAACTGTAAACTTACTTTATCGAAAAGATACATCAATTAGCGTGCATCAGATGATCAGCAGCTGGTGCATTCTGCAGGCTGCATCAACCATGGATGTCAACAGTGCTGTTGACATGCACATGTAAGTGTAAGAATAAAAAATGTCTGACTCATGTCTTTTCACGTTGGAGCTAGATACATACACCAGATAGCAATCGAAGAATGGACATATTCAGATCCAAGTTACAAGATTGGAAGCTCGTTATCATGGCCACAATTCACAAAATCCAAGCTTTAAACATCTGTACAGGACAAAATATATTCTCGTCGAACAAAGGATATAGAACATACTTGCTCAAGAATAGTCTTTCTCATGGAAGCAAGGATTCCGGAATCAAAATCGGTCAATACCAAACCGATTCGAATTGGATCAGATCGGTCCGATTCTGACCGATTCTCAAGAAGAGAAACTGATCTGGAATCAGGATTTTTTAAAAAAATTTAAAAATTCTGATTCCGATTCTGACCTATTCAGCATGAATCTTTTTTAAAAAATCTAAAAAAATCAGGATTCCGATTCCGATGCCAATTCGATTCGACTGATTCAAGACCATAGTTGTCAAGACGACAAAGTGCCCAAGGCGTTGAAGGGTACCGATTTCGCTTAGGCAACAAGGCGGCCGCTTAGGCGTCGCCTAGGCGGTCAAGGTGGTATTTAAGGAAGACTGAGTCGGGAGGTTGTTATATATAAAAATAAGCATAAATATAATTATATTTTTATGTTATAATTGAATATGAGTATTTTATCAATGCACATAAGTAAATATGATGTGTATGTGAAAGAGAAGAAAGTTAAATAAATTTTAATAAAATTTAAGTATATAACTCATTTATGATTATAAAATTTATATATGTGCATTAGTATAAGTGATGATAAAATATTGTTATAATATTATTAAATGGGGGAAGCGCAGAGTAGTCGTGGATCGACCTCTAAGTGATAATAGTATAAGTGAGACAGAAAGAGAGAGTGAAGAAAGAGCTGAAAAGAAACTTAATTAAGTATATAATATATGTTTATAATCATAAATCTTAAATATGTATGATAGTATAAGTGATAATGCAATATATTAATATATTCAAACTATCATTAAATAAATGTCCCTTGTGAGGGGTATCAAGGGCGAAAAACCCCTCAAAATTATTTTTTTAATGATGTAAAAATACCCAAGGCGCCTTGCTTGGGCGCCTACGCCTTGGGCGCCCTGGCAAGGCGCCCTTGGAAAAGCGCCTTGCCGCCTAGGCGGGCACCTTGACAACTATGTTCAAGACTGATTCAGACCGATTCCGGCGGAATTTAGGTCAGAATCGGTCCTTCAAGCAGGAATCGGATCGAAATCGGCTGATCTAATTGCAGAATTGGCCGATTTCGATCCAATTCGACCGATTCCACGATCTATGCATGGAAGACATGAGAAATCACAGTTGACTTACCTGAGGAGCACCAAACCCACTATAAAGAAGAACTGCAAATTTCATGCAAAACATGCTACAGAATAGAAAATGTAGAGGAGATAATCTCATCCTCCTATGAACCTCAGTTCTTGGACGACCTTTTTCATTGTTGGTCTTTGCTCCGGATACTCTGCTGCACATCCTACAGCAACCCATGCAAAAGCCCTTAGCTGCTCAAAGTCCACCTCATTCAGAATGCTCCCATCCAATACAGAGCCAAGCAAATCGTTTTGTACCAATGATAAGAAATTATCCAAGCGTATATGATCATTCCCGCTGTATATTTCACTAGGCATCTTGCAGGTAAGCAGCTCAATCAAGACGAGCCCAAATCCATAAACATCACGTTTCTCAGCTTCAGGGATTCCAAACTCACATCCAGAGCCAGAATCTGCAAGAGAAGAGTCCCTTCTTGTCGACCATCTCCGGGACTGCACTTCCCCTCTGGGAACCACCTCTGAGAATGCGAAAGTACCCAGCTTTGCACGGTAGCGACCATCCAGAAGTATGCTGTAAGATTGGACATTGCCATGGACTATGGGTGTGTGGAAGGCTGTATGAAGGTAGCTGAGAGCACCTCCAATCTCGAGAGCAATGCGCAAGCGGTCTGCCCATGGTATCCTGCACGATGGATCAGGAAAATGAATGTGCTGATGAAGTGTGCCCCCGGGCACCAGTTCATACACGAGAATCGGATCCCGCAACTCTATGCAGCAACCCAGCAGCCTCACCACATTCTTATGGTTGATCTGGGCGAGGCTGACGACCTCGTTCAGGAACAGGTTGAAGGGGTCATGATCGTCATGGTCAGGAAAGGCAAAGGACGACCTTTTAACAGCAATTGACCGGCCATCATGGATACCATGGTAAACCATTGAGATCCCCCTGCCTAGATACCGACTACCGGAAACCGTTGAGATCCCACTGCCTAGAAACCGACCGTCGTTGTAGCAGTCGGTCGCCTCCATGAGCTCCGTTGCTGAGAACATCCGAATGGGGTTAATCCTCCCATGGCAGGAGGTAATCAACGCCTCGAGCAGGCGACTTCCGTTCTTAATGAAATGCAGGTCGGACGGCCTTCCCTCGCCTGAAGACCTGCCATTCTTTGACTTGTTCGATCCAGAAAAGAGCTTACCACCTTTCCATATGGAGGAGAAACCCATCCTGGAATCAGCGGAAGTTCTGCTTTCATTCAGTCAAATAGACAAACACCGTGAGGACTCTTCTAGACAACTCGAGGGTTTGGACATGAACCTCATGCTACTAGAAGAAACCATAAGAGAGAACCGCGGACACCAGCGCTGAGGCTACAGAGGCTGCGAGGGCTCCTGTGCCTTCTGCTTGTAGGCCAATTTCGATCCCTATCTCCTAAAGGGGCTTCTCCAGACAGCTTGCCTAAGCGGACTGGGGACGTTGCCCTTTCCCCGTAATTTCCTCGAACAACTCTCGACCAGATTATTCTTGCTCGGACTAATCTGATCGTAGAATCAGAATCTACGGGAAAAATAACGATTTGGACACAAAATAAGGCGGGCAGGGATCAGCGCGTTTGGTTGGTTCAGATTGGGGGAGAGCAGAACCTAGGAGAGGGCTTATCTCGTCTTTACGCTCTGCAACCTTCTGAGAACTGAGAAGATGATACTGCTAAAGAGCAGCAACAGGAGGAAGAGGAAGAGGAAGAGGAAGAGGGAGAGCTCGTAGAGCCCGATAAAAGAAAGCAGTCCTTTGGACGAAAGAAGAGCGTGGTTGTCCGTTGAATGCTAACCTCTTTAAGGCTTAAAATGTTTGATTTTTTGCGTCCTACTCAATATTTTAAAGTATTTTTATTTTATTAGAAATTTTAAAAATAAGTTATATAATTTTTTAAAAAAATAGTATGCATAACATATTTTAAATAAATTTTAGATTTATTATTTTATAGATATTTTATCAAAATTAAATTAAATTAACAAATCAAAACATTCTAAAAGAAGATTCTTGCCATAAATCTACAACAACTTTATGTGGAGAGAGACAGACACGTAAAATCTTTATTGGAAAATTTTCCCAAAGCTCGTATACATAGGGTGTTCAAAATATATTTTTTATTTGTTTTTATAATAAAAATTCAAGTTGATATAAAATCTAAGTTGGCTAAAAATAAAAAATTATAATGTTTGGTAATATTGATGGCAAAGAGTGAGGGCAATGTATAAACTAAAAATTTGTGAGAAGCCAGAAGAAAAAGGTCTCATCTTTTTACCTAACAATAAATTTCTATAAAAACATATTTTTGTAAGTTTTTTTCTTAGTTTGTCATGCAATCAAAGACCTAGTGAACCATTTTTTACTCTCAAATAAATTGATGAATTAAACCCCTCCAAACTCTAGACGGGGTACTTGTTCTTCTATGTCACAGTGACGATCATGCCTGGACCGGCCCAATAAGAGGATCCACTTATGGCCCAAGAGTGTGGCCCGGTTGCCACGAGTTTTAGTTTCTTTTTAAGTCGCAGCCGAACCGTGCAACTGTGAAATCGCCACCTAAGTGATGCGTCCCAGGTTCGAATGCGGGATGAGACCTCCCCAAGGGAGGAACTGTGCCTCCCGTGAGACGAAGGTGTCCACCAAGGGTGTGCACGGTTCGGTTTAATCCGGTTTAGACTATTTTTTTCCAAACCTATCAATCTCTTAAACCGATTTCAATTTAGTTTGATTAGGTTTAGTTCGGTTCAAACTAAAATTACATAAAAATATTTACATTAATTAATTTTAAAGTAAAAATAATCAGAATAATATTATTTTATTATAAAAATTTTATTTTTATTAATATTATAATATTTTTATAATTTTTTAATTAAATCAATTTAAATGATTTAGTTTGATTTAAATCAATTTGAAAGACTCTAAAATCGAATCAAATTTTCAAATTAAATCGATCCAAATTAAACAGATCGGTTCGGTTTGATTTTCTTATTTGAATTGTTCAGTGCCCACCCGTAGTGTCCACTGCGGTGGCGTGGGAGATAGGAGCTAACTCGACTTTTTTGTTTGGTTCTCCACTTTAATAAAAATTAATTCAAAGCCAAAGATTGTGATGTTTCTTTGTATAATATATAGGTTCTCAAAATTATTCACATTTCCTGGGAACA
Source organism: Cryptocoryne crispatula var. balansae (assembly GCA_036172225.1). Taxonomy (NCBI): domain Eukaryota; kingdom Viridiplantae; phylum Streptophyta; class Magnoliopsida; order Alismatales; family Araceae; genus Cryptocoryne; species Cryptocoryne crispatula. The sequence continues at coordinate 4,516,823 of CM069933.1, forward strand.
CGGGACTGCTTGGTTCTCCCAGTCGATTCAAATCAGTTCAAACCAAAATTTTTAAAAGTAATATGTATAATAGATTACGTATATAACAAAATTAATTCTGCCAAAGGTTCTTATATTTCTTAGACATGGGTCCTCATAATTATTCATATTCCTGCATTTGTCCTCATAAAAATTAAATTATTTTGTTACTGAAAAATGAGTTTCTACCGTCTGAAAACCCTTAAAAGAATATTAGTCAAATGAATTTTTACGATGAAAACCTTCGTCCCTTTAAGAAAAGGTGTCCTTTGTCAGTAAAAACTTGAAAACATTTGATCGATGATAGCTTTGGGAATTTTTTTAGACGAAGGAACTTAGTTGAAAAAATATGGAATTTTAAGATTAATAGTAAAATACCAATGCAGAACAGTAAAATAAGATTTATTTGTTATTTTTAATAAAAATTGATATATATATATCATAAATTTTATAAATTATGACAACAGAATTAGAATTGGAATTGGAATTGGAATTGAATCGAAAACAAAATCGCTTCTTCAACGTCTTCTCTGATCTTTCGTCCCATTTGGGCCTTTCTAACAAGATTGCTGCACATAGACATCAGATTATGAACAGAAGCATCAAGCATTTGATAGTCAATATACAAAAGGTGAGATTCAGACCTTTAGTTGGTTGTCACAGATCAAAAAAACTTACAATGGATTACATGAATTACTTTATCTACAAAAGCTACAAAAGAAATGAAAATCAATTACTCGGCCTATCCACATATTCAGCCTGTGCTGTGCTAGAAGAATCCCATCTTAATCAAACTGCAAATCGTCAGGTGATTAGCTGCTTAGACCTGTGCAACCAGGCGGAGCGTTGGCTGCGCTGGTCCTTGCATGCCTTGGAGACAAGTTTACCTTCTCCAGGGCATGAAACTGCAGCTCTGATGGGTAGTCTCTGACGCATCCAATGCGAGGTCCTGCTCCGGTTGTCCACTTGAAGGACAGCTGCTTTCCTAGCTGGTAGGATTTCATACCTTTCTTCGAGTTGATCCTGTGCAATATCGCCTCTCGTGGAACTTGTGGTTGGTCATCATCATCATCTTCACCATCTTTCCCTTCTTCGAATACGTTGTGCTTTTGGTAAATGTGATCTTGATCACAGGCTTCTATTTCCTTCTCTGCTTCCTGTCCCTCCAAATGAAATTCTGTAGATGAGGAGCAGGAACCGAGATCTTCAATCGGCTTGGCCTCATCGATACTAGCTTCTGTCTCACAACTACTAGTATCATCAGATTCTTCTTCACTGTCTGCTTCAAACTCTCTGAAGAGATTCTGGACACACTGAGTGTACAATCGGTCAAATGCAGATACATTCTTTGCTTTCTCATCCGCATTTTGCAGTCCAGCAAAGAATCCACTTTGACATGATCCATTGGACACATCAAAACAGTGACTCCCAGTTGGTTCAGCAGCACATTTCTCTCCCTCAGCAGAGAATTCTTGTTGAATAATGTCTGCAGCACAAGTGTTCTCCGTACATCTAGTAAGATCCAGCACAGATATGCTGCTTCTGAGGGCTCTGTCGCACCTCGTTTCTGATTCGTCATCCTCATCAGCCGGGCTTTTCTGAGTAATCAATAAAGAGAACCAGCATGTCAGGATTCATGGTATTTCCAAGATCTTATAAATCACACGAGTACATGACATATACTGACCTTCACATCGGTAAGATCCACGTTGTTATCCTTCAGGAAACTTACAAATTCCTGAAAGTTCTCGTCTGTTGGCCGGTAATGTCCACTGTGAGGCCACACAGCCTGCTCAGAATAAAAGGACAAGAAAGATTTCATATTAGAGGGTTTAAAATGTTTGAGACAGAACCCACAAGCAGATATAACAAGTACCTTCAGGACTCCGTTTTCTACAACTAATCTTCCAGCAGCTGATGTAGCTCCTCCTGCCAAGAAGCTTGAGTGCTGAAAGGTGCCTTTCATTTTCTGAAAGAAGAAGGCATACATAAGCTCAACCACACATAACACATAAGTACCGTCTAGATATTATCCCAAGTAGCAAATATCCACCTGTCCCACATATAAGGTTTTAGAAGTGCTGAGAACAAAAATCCACTTCAAGTTTTTGTGGCCTTCTCTCGTATCCAAAACCTGCCCGCTCTGCTTATACAAGAGCTTCCCATCCTCCACTATGACTTCATAGGCCTCTCTTTCTTTCTGCACTACATGCAAGGTTATCAGTACATATAACAGCCTCATCCAAGCGAGCCATGAATAATACTGTGCTAGTGCTAGCAAATAAGTTGACTAATTTTATGAACTTACCGGGCCGAGATACTTTATGCACTGCTGCTGGAGTTTTGAACGAGGGCAGTGCTGTTCTAGATTGACCTCCTTTCCTTCTCCCACATCAAGCCTGTAATTTCAACGTTGTGTCATTTGAAAGCAAATATATTGACAGAGTATTTCAAAGTTCCATCGGTATCATGCATCAACATAGACAGAAATTAATACATAGTAGTAGACTGCCAAACATTTGATCACAAACTTACCAATAGAAGAAAGGTTGACGACTCTGGTAATGAACCCAGCGGTCATAATAAAAATGGAGATTGTGCCCATAACGATGGCGAGGGTCAATCTATGAACAAGACATATGACCATAAGCAATTTAGAAGACATGTCGCAAAATAAGAAGAAAAAAAACTATGAAACTTACTGCTTCAAGCCAGTGCTGCACAGCCAGTTTCTGAGCTTTCTTATCCTTTGACAGACCTTTACCAACCTATAAAAAAGTATCATAATGAGACTGGGAGGAGAAAATAACATTCATACAGCCATATCCAGACAAAAGCAATGAACCATCATTGTCAAAGGTACCTTTGCAGCCTTAGTTCTTGCCCTGGACCAACGAGAAAAAACCGTTTCTGGTTTTTCAATATCGAAAAATGTACTGGTTTTGAGAAGTGCAAAATCCAACAACTTCCACCTGGACAATGAAGCAAATAACCATAAGATAGGAGAACAAAAAGTAAGTAACCAGAAGCAAATAAAAGAATCAGTAATGAAGGACTTACCATCTTTGCTCCACGAGAACAGCACAATCTGCAAGCTTTCTTCTTGTACGAAAACTTTTGTAGACCTTCTGCAATTTTACTGCAGCTTCATGCTTTGAATTACATAGAACAGGCGTTCTTGGAATATCCTCTGGTATATGTCCAGTTTCTAGACTTTGGTCATCAATGGTCTTTGTGAAAATTTTGTCATCTGAATCAGAAGTTCTCATTAAGAATTCAGTCTCAGTCTTCAAGGGATTAGATTCCCTAGTTTTGAAGCTCAAAGATCTTTCAATTAGCATCTTCCCAGAACCAAAAGTTTTAAGAACTGAAGGTCCAGAACGCCGCCCAGGGAAGCTGGTAGAGCGAGTAACTCCCTGTCTATCATCACGATGGAAGCTAATTGATCTCATCAAAACTGCATCAAAACTCTTGTCTAGAGTAGAATCAGCTCCAGGACAATGGAAGGTCATCGTCCCCATATGGACCAGATTGTGATTGGTGCTTATCAACTATTCAAGACCAAAAATGCTGCTGGATGACGATCTATCTTACATCAAAGAAAACTAGGATCCTGAAAAAATAGATAAGAACCATGTATCAGTGAATTCCGACAATTACATAAGTAGACCTGCGCAAATTGATTTAAGAGGACAAACGAGATTAAAATAGTAAGAGAAAATAGAACATCAAAGTGGACAGGAAAAGGCTGAAAAACACTAGGAGGTGTCGGCTACCGAGAATAAGGCAGACAAAACAAGACCAATAACCCATCCTCGGTTCTCCTCATACTTAAATAGAAAACGATTAGGAAAACGCCCACATGACATTCAAACATTCAAACGATTAGGACCAACAAAGATTTATCATACGTTAGAACCGCAAATGAACAAGCAGAACAGGGAAGGAAGGTAGAAGACCATTGGGGAGGAGACATGAAGATGGGCAGGAGTGAGCCAGATCAGAAGGGGGAAAGAAAAAGAAGGCATCCAACACCGACGAGCAACACCACACGGAAAGGAAGATAAACAGCATCCCGACAGCTGTTCTCTTCAGAATCCGTACCAGCGAAGGAGAAATGCCTGAGAGAGCACATTGTTGTCTTATGACACCGCCAGAAAACAGAATTTCTTATTCGTCATCTCGAGCTTGCAGAGGTGGAACCCGAGGACAACAACAGAGGCACGGAGAAGCACATCTCCGCTCAAGCGATGGTAGACCCCGTTTCATTGAGAGGAAGAAAGGAGACCGACAAAGAACGTACCTTTTGTCTGCCGGAGTCCTTGAAATCACCTCGACATCCAATGTAAGAAATGGAAGATAGGGAGGTAGACACGGGCGGAATGCCGCAACCAGGAGAAGGCTCCGGATGAGAAAAGGGAGGGGCTGGGCAGGTTGGGGATTGGTTGGCGGGGAGAGGAAGCCCAGGTTGGCCTTCCCTCCTCTCACCTGCCGCGCTTGGTCCCTTAGATAATGAGGGAGAGAGAGGATGGGGGAACGAGGGGAGGCAGCGTTTCGGGTCGGCTTGCGATAGCCCGTATTGTCGAAGGAGAGAAGACCTTGGGGGGCTATTTTTAGGCAGCGAGAGGCCTGGACAGACGACGGTGGTGGCGAAAGGTGGCGCCTTTGGCCGATGAAGGGGGGCGGACGGGGAGGGCGGAGCCTGTTAAATACCGCCGGAGGGCAGGGCGATGACCGGGCTGCTGGTGGTGGGGACGCCGACGCTGCGCCGGGGGAGTTGCACAGCGAGTGTTGCGCCGCAGGAGATCTGAAGTTTCTAACCACGTGTTGCTGGCATTTGACCGTCACCCCCATCCCCATTGCCTTCACCTGCTCCCTTCCACACGGCTTCACCGTCTCCCTCCCCTGCAATTCCAAGCTCACCGGTTCATATGTCAACCTCCATGGAGGCCGTGATGCGTTGTCATGGGAGTCGCAGTCAACATAGGGAGAGCGTAGGCAGAAAGGAGCCAAAAAAAATGCTCTTTATAAGATGTTTGGTTGAATAATAAATTTTTGTGATAAAAAGTTGAATTAAAATAAAATGTAACTTAACCGATGACAAAAAAAGATGGACGATAAAAAATTATTATGCTTGAAAAGATACGACAACAAAAAAGAATAAATATTATATATAACTAAACAAGATGAGAGAACCACAACATAAAAAAAGTGTTTTTTAATCCACCAAGAAAAAATAGTCATGAGTGTCAAACATCTATTTTAATAAGTTTTATCGTAAAAACATAAAATTATAACAAAAATTTAATTTACCATGTAATCAAACACCGCCCTCCATTAAACACGAAAGAAGACAAGACAAATATACGTAGGATATAAAGTTTTGATTTTTATTCCCCGTAGATCCCTAAAGGTGTTGACATGGTCTTTCTTTTTGTCTTTGAAGATCACCCTGGTATGATGAACATGCAAATTTTCAGGTTTATTAGCTCAAGATACATCATCCACAATCCTCAACATGTATATATGTGGAGGCTGATTCTGGTTTTCTTTCTTTTAATATTAATGATGGGCAAAAAATGAGAACCAGCATTGATCTCCATATGAATTCAGGCCCTTGACAAAAAGAATATGCAAAGGCATGATCCTGTGGTGAGAGCTTGACTTTTTAACAAATCTTTGAGAGTATTGAATACCCTTTTTTTTTTTTTGAAGGCCTTACATGGGGGGACAACCAAACCATAGAGGCATCAGAGGTCAACATGTGATTTTCCAAGTCTTGTCTAGGAAGACCATTGTCCAATAACAAAAGTGATTAATACTTGTGGATCTTGATTCCCTCCTCCCAACATTTATCTGAATTGATATCCTAAAAAAAAAAAACTGTTGGCCATCTGAAGACCTTGGATCCTGATTAGCGACTTGGTCGGTGCATGAGGTAGGCCCCACCAATTTAATTAGACCCATCTATAATACATCTTATTAATTAATCCCAAGGAAGCCAGTCCTGAATTTCTTGATCACAACCCAAGAACTCTCTCACACATCTATACAGGGTACAGACCGAGCTGTCTAGGAATGCAATGCTACTCAAAGTATGCAATGCTACTCAAAGTGTGACTTCTTCCACCCACAATCAGAACAAAGCATGCAATGCTACTCAAAAGTCTCAAACACCTGTTGCAAGACATGTATATTTTATGTTCATGTTCTGCAGTGCTTGGTTGAGATATTACATGAATTCCTCCCAAGGAAAGCAGGCATTTGCAGAGTAGCTGTTGGCTGGTAATTAACACATGTCCGGGCTTGTTCGAGGACCTCTCCCTGGTTTTGATCCCATGGTCATATGACATAAGATGAAAAAGAGTACTAACTAGATCATATATCTTTTATGAAGGCATTATTTATACATAATGTAGTTGAACGTTCTCTTTTCATTTGTTAATCAAGATCGAAAGCTGAATCAGATGAGCGACTGCTTAGCCCCCCTTGTTATATATCCTTTACCTCCATATCAGCAAAATTTACCATCGTTGTGTTTTTTTCCTAGTATTCATTCTTCCCCTTCTCTACAAGCTCCACAATATCATGGCTGAATGGTGAAAATCTTCACACATACCCCCACCCGCTGATATAATAAGATAATCTCGTACGTACACAAGAGATTATAAGATCCGCTGACCGGAGGCGCTGACTCTCTGCTCACGTTCAAACGAGCGAGCAGCAGGCGTGTGCCGCCGTGGGCGGCCACCCGAGACGCGGGCGCAGCTTCACAGCATCTTCACCCTCCCATCCTCTCTCTCTCTCTCTCCCTGTCTCCGTCCGGCTCTTCCTTTTACTTGCCTCCCAAGCCTCCGTGTGGAAACGGTCGCCGTCGTCGAGATAGATCGCGAGAGAGAGAGAGAGAGTAGTGCCGTGGGTGGCAATTTGCCCCGGCCGGCCTCAAGCCCTCGACGGCGACCGCCGCCGGTGCGTGAATTTGTAATTATCAAGACGGTCGGGTCGTCGTCGTCGTCGTCGTTCTGCTCGAATGGTCGGTCGAGGCTTAGGCTTCAAGCCAACGACGCCGGAGGATTAATTCTCTTGCCGGAGTTCAGCGCTCTGGAAGGGGGCGCGTGCGGTACGTAATTAACCTCGTCGAGATCCCGAGTAAGATGCAAAACGCCACGCGTGTCGTACGTCCGCCGGATGGAGACGAAGGCAAACGGCGACGACGCTGGTCAGATTACAAGGGACGGATGCATGGCCTTGGAGCATCTCGATAACTCTTCGTCCCGAACCATCTAGAATCAATTACTTTGTTTCTCTGTCATTCACCTCCTCCTTCTTGGAGACTGCCTTCCCTTTTTTACCGTCCCACTTCGGTAACCTTTCCGTGACCCCTTCACCTTCTCGTGAGAAGGGGAAGCGAGGATGAGAAAATTTCCAATGCTCCCAACGGAACTCACCGCCCCCGAAAGTAGAGAGCGGATCACCTCAGTTCCCGTGTAAAGGGAGCTCCCGCAGTCCTCAATGGCGTGAGGACACCTGGTGTCGCGGAAAACGAAGCGTCGGTGCGCTTTAAATAGGGCGTAAAGTAGATATGACGTCGCTCGGTAGTGGGTAAATAGAGGGTCGGTAGTGGGTCTTTGAAGTCTCGGTAGTTCGGTAGCGAGTTGATAAGCGATCGGTAGTGGATTCTTAAGGCTCGGTAGTGGGTAAATAGAGGGTCGGTAGTGGGTCTCAAGGCTCGGTAGTGGGTTAATAGAGACTCGGTAGTGGGTCTTTGAAGCCTCGGTAGCTCGGTAGTGGGTTAATAGAGACTCGGTAGTGGGTCTTTGAAGCCTCGGTAGCTCGGTAGTGGATAAATAGAGGGTCGGTAGTGGGTCTCAAGGTTCGGTAGTGGGTTAATAGAGACTCGGTAGTGGGTCTTTGAAGCCTCGGTAGCTCGGTAGTGGGTTAATAGAGACTCGGTAGTGGGTCTTTGAAGCCTCGGTAGCTCGGTAGTGGATAAATAGAGGGTCGGTAGTGGGTCTCAAGGCTCGGTAGTGGGTTAATAGAGACTAGGTAGTGGGTCTTTGAAGCCTCGGTAGCTCGGTAGTGGGTTAATAGAGACTCGGTAGTAGGTCTTTGAAGCCTCGGTAGCTCGGTAGTGGATAAATAGAGGGTCGGTAGTGGGTCTCAAGGCTCGGTAGTGGGTTAATAGAGACTCGGTAGTGGGTCTTTGAAGCCTCGGTAGCTCGGTAGTAGATAAATAGAGGGTCGGTAGTGGGTCTCAAGGCTCGGTAGTGGGTTAATAGAGACTCGGTAGTGGGTCTTTGAAGCCTCGGTAGCTCGGTAGTGGGTTCATAGAGACTCGGTAGTGGGTCTTTGAAGCCTCGGTAGTAAGTGTAACAGGTCTCGGTAGCGAGTCTTTAAAGACTCGGTAGCAAGTTAAACTAGACTCGGTAGTGGATTAATAGAGGGTACTACCGAGCTACCGAGGCTCCAAAGACCCACTACCGAGCCTCTATTTACCCACTACCGAGTTACCGAGGCTTCAAAGACCCACTACCGACCTTCTATTTACCCACTACCGAGCTACCGAGGCTTCAAAGACCCACTACCGAGTCTCTATTAACCCACTACCGAGCCTTGAGACCCACTACCGACCCTCTATTTATCCACTACCGAGCTACCGAGGCTTCAAAGACCCACTACCGAGCTACCGAGGCTTCAAAGACCCACTACCGACCCTCTATTTACCCACTACCGAGCGACGTCATATCTACTTTACGCCCTATTTAAAGCGCACTGACGCTTCGTTTTCCGCGACACCAGGTGTCCTCACGCCATTGAGGACTGCGGGAGCTCCCTCCACCCGGGAACTGAGGTGATCCGCTCTCCCGAAAGTAGGGGTGCAAATGAGTCGGGCGGTGTGTGTTGTTCGAGTACGGCTCATTTATTTTTATACAAGTTCGAGTTTGAGTCCGAGGTTTAACGAATACGTTGAATTCCCTGCTGGCTAACCTTGTTGCTAATTAATCGAATCGAGCTTGAGCTCAATCCACATTCGAGCTGAAACTTGATACGAACTTGTTTATAAAAGTCGAAATTAGTACGAAGTCATCAAAGAAATCCTAAATTTAACTCATTTGTGAAACTTGACGTAAGTTCAAACCAGAAATTGAATTATTTTATATATCTAAGTGACAATATATAATAATTAATATTTTTATTTTTATTTTTAATAAATATTCAATTGAGTATTTAATTGCATGGAAGGCCGGGTCGGCCGACCCGGCCAGTTTCTAGGCCAATTGGCCTGGAAATGACCTAGCTGGGCGATTCCAAGCCGGCCCAGCTTGGGATAGCGCAGCTCGACTGGGGTCGGGCAACCCGTGACCTGGTCCAACCTCGAGGCGACTCGGCCTAAGTCAATTTTTTTTTCTTTACACTATTATTACTTTTTTTTTCCCTTTTGGAGGGGGCAAAGTCCCCTTGATACCACCCATAATGGGTGTTGCCCTCTTGACTCCCGTGACCTGACCGCGCAGGTTGATCCGTGACTATTCTACGTAACATTTAATTATAACATAATAATACTTCACTATCACCTATACTATCACATATATATAAGATTTAAAATCATAAATATGTGTTATATACTTAAAATTTTGATAAATATCTATTTTAAATCTCTTCTCTTTCACATATACATCAAGTTTGTCGAGAATAATTACTTTTTAAGCATTTCATTTATTGATAGTACAACAATATTTTGCTATCATTTATATTATTACGTATGGTTAAAATTTATAATTATAAATCTATGATACATCTTATATTTTATAAAATTGTTTCTTAACTATCTTTACCTTCTCATTTGAGATTAACTCTTTCCCAACTTATATTAATACAACATATTCACAAAAAAATTATATGTACTTGTATACATAAATAAACACTTATATTCAATTATAATATAAAAATATAATTATATTTATATATACTTTTATGTATACATAAATATATATAATATAAAAAATATTATTTCTATTTTTATTATTTCTATATAATTTTATATTTTTAAAATATTTTTTATAATAAAATAAATAAATTTCACCTCTGTTTGACTCAAGATCGCGACCTTATCCGACTAGATCAATTTTGGGGCTGACCGACCTTAGGCCAACCCCCAACCTAGTCTTCCTTGTTTAATCGAGCTACTCATTAACTTATCAAGTTGAGTAAGACTATGCTCAAGCTTAGCTCGTTTAAGGAGTCAGCTTTATTTTTTATTCAAGTTTGTTCGTTTAACATAATAAACAAGTCGAGTCAAGTTTTTATCCAGCTGAGTTTCAAACTACTTGTCAAGTGTATTGGCTTGTTTGCACTTGTACGCAAAACCTCACCACACATAGAAGACTCACCAAGACACTCATTAACTTATCAAGTTAAGTAAGAGTATGCTCAAGCTTAGCTTGTTTAAAGAGTCAGCTTTATTTTTTATTCAAGTTTTTTCGTTTAACATAATAAACAAGTCGAGTCAAGTTTTTATCTAGCTAAGTTTCAAACTACTTGTCGAGTGTATTGGTTTGTTTGCACCGGTACGCAAAACCTCACCATGCATAGAAGACTCACCAAGACCATCTCACGTGAAATCAGCTCAATGCTATACCTTTGCGTGAAAGATTCCTCGCCGTCGAAAGTTTCATCCTACGCACAGAAGCCTCCTCCTCCTTGTCGTCGGAAGCCTCGTCTTGTGCGTAAACCTCCTACTGCATGTGAATTCTATCGTGCGAAAACTCCTCATTGTCGAAAGCCTTCTCTCGCACAGACTTCTCTGTCGCGAAAACTCACCACTCTTGCTACACACGCCAGGAATCCTCAACGTTGAAGGGTTATCGGGTCAATATCGAATTGGCTGATATATACTTCCATTACGTATAATGAGTTACATCTTATGCTCTAGTATGATGGTTCAATCTTCTTATGCTCTACTATGATGGTTCATCTTTGCTAGCTTCTCCTATGGTTGCACATGCTACCATCGCATGTTGCACTAAAATAGTTGTTATTGGGTTCTCTTATTGCTGCACACACTGGACCTATCACCCCACAAGCCAGTTTATCCTCTCTTCGTGACACCATAACCATCTTACACCCAATGGATTCCTCGCTGCCATGTGCATATCACGCTGAAGAAGCATTGTCGACTACGAATCTCATCGTGCATGTTGGCACCCCTATCATGCGAAGAAGCCTTGCCAACATTGAGACTCCTCTCACATCGAATAAGTGCTTGTCGAGTTCTCCTCTCATCACTCTTATTGTCTCTTCTCTCTGCCAAAGATGAAAACTTGTGCATGCTTCTCCCTTCCTACCAGTCACAAAACCATATATCCAACAACCATCAAGACTATCCTATGACAACATTACATCAGAATCACCGACTCTCGCTATCTTCAATCGATAGACTCCACACTATCTTACGAAGAGGAGAAACATCCTCCTTTGCATAGTGCAGCTCTCACCATCACCATTTGTTGTTATCTTCGACAATGGTAAAGATTGCAAAACTTATTAGATTGATAAATTATTTTACAATTTTACTTATGCTTTATTCCATTGCCAATCAACACTTTTAAAATTATAGTTTGACTAATGTTGTCTTGATACAAGATATTTTTCTAATATTTCATGATAGTATAGAGAAAGACAAGACCACTCTGAAGACAAGTCAGTTGGGATTCTCAAACTAATGAGATGTTCAATCGAGCATGTGTTACTCAAGTATATTGAAAAAAATGGACATTCATTATCAAAGTTGGGGTGGTCAAATGTTACTAAAGAGGTAAATCAAAACTCTGGATTGATTTTTGATAAGAAACAAGCAAAGAGTCAATGTGATAAGTTAAAACAACAGTGTAAAACTTAGATAGCATTGAAGAATAATACCACTAGTCTCGGATGGGATGAAGTTAAAAACACTATGAAAGCTACTAATAAATGATGGAGTGATTACCTTCAAGCATGTATTATCTTTTAATTTAATACAATGAAATGTAATTACATATAATTATGTAATTAATTCATCTATTTTCATAGGTAGAGATACCTTACAGCTAATATGTTTAAAAGAAAATGCTTAGTGCATGAAGATTTGTTGTCAAAATTATTTCAAGAAACAATTGGAATTAAAGAAAATGTTATCAATCCATTAGCAATTCATTCTGAACAGATGGTCACAGAACATCAATGAACACCAGATCTTGTACTAGAGAATCTAAATGACCCAAATCAAGCAGCAAATGAAGCTATTGATAGAAATGATGAGCAAATAGATGCAATTGATAGGAGTACTAGAAGATGTTTATTGAGCACTTAGGAACAAGAAAAAAACCACAACATGTACAAATAACAACTCACATTGAAAGTCTTATAATATTAGTTCAATCAAGAGAATAGAGAAAATAAGAATCTGCAATTAATACACCAAGTATTGGTGAAGCAACATAGATGTTGGAAGAATTACCCAGTTTAGAGCTTGGAGGACACATGCATATGTGGGCCCTACCAATATTTGTAAAAAGTGACTATCATCAACTGTTTGTAGAGATGAACACAAAATATAGACTGTCACGGTTAGAAAGTGCATATGAAGAGAGAAGAAAGTAGTGTTTAGCAATTTGTTAGCTCATATTTTAGTCTTTCATTTAGAAATAAATGTAGTATGTTTGTCTTATCACTTTGTTGTCTAGACAAAAATATAGTATGTTGTGTTATAACTTTGTTGTTTATTGGATAACTATGATTATGGTTTTATATATAATTTCATTCGTATAATTGTGCTACTTTATACTCTGTTTGGTTAGAGTTTCATTTTTGGTACTATATCAATATTAATCTTAATATTTTCAAATGGAGTATCGATATCAAAAGTAATACAAGTTGACATTTGTATAATGTCAGATACTTATTCAATAGTTTCAGATGGCATTAGCAACTCAAGTGAGTCAGACGAAGAATTTTGTGAATTAATTGTTTTTACATCAAGTTTGATAGTTTATAACGAAATGTATTTATACAAAGAACCATTTTATACATTTTAATATAGAGGGTTTCACAAAGTTTGAAAACTTTTAGGAGGTCATTAGCAGCATTTTTATGATATGTTAAGAATGGAGGCTCCTGTACTTGCTTATTTTTGTGATGAATTTAAGAAGCATGATTTTCTTCACGATACAAGATATGTTATAGTTGAAGAGGATGCCACTTTATTTCTTATTATTACTGGTAAAAATTATTCGATTTGAGACATGTGTGAGCATTTTCAACATTTAGGAGAAACATGTAATCGACATTTCAACCATGTTAAGAGCAATGCAAGTCTATGTCAAATTGAATATTGTTTCACATAATTTTGATGTGACACACGAGTTCATTGCAACAAATGACAAATGTATGTCTACTTTTAGAGATTCTATTAGAGTAATAGACAGAGCTCACATTTATGGGCATGGATTCTCAAGGATTCTTCCTCTCGCTTTGGGTTCCCTAGCACGCCCGCTTTGAATACATCGGACATACAGATGGGGATTTCTTTTCATGGGTCTACACTATTCCTCAATACTTTCTCTTCTTTTTTTATCCACACTCACCTTGATCTCCTGGCTAATGACCCTTGGCATTACTCGGGCGCCGAAGGGCTAGTCTGGGTCGTGTGGAAAAACATAAAGGGAAGAAAGATGGGGAAAGAGGATGGCATAATCAAAAGAAGAGGCTAAACAAATACGGAATTGGAAAAGGAGAAGAGAGGAGTGTGGTCGCTAGGAGCCGTGGGCTCTGAATGAAAATAGAAGAAAAAATGACAATGCTTAGAAGAAGGAGTTGACCGGTGTGCCTTTTTTGTAGGAGAATGTGGTTGTGGGTTCTATCTTCTTCTTCCTTGGCCAGCTGGGGAGGAGGAGCTTGGGAGAACTTTTCTTGCCTACAAGGAATCAAAATGAAAGCATAAGAAACATGATTAGAACCAGACGCAGTATAGCATCAAATCCAAAATAAACATGAAGATAACAAAAGGAGTGGAACGAACCGTATTAGGACTAACTCTAACCCCTTATAGCTAAACTAGGATGGTAGAAAATGATAATGATGGATAACACTATGCTACCATGGCATGCATGATGCAAATAAGTAGTAAATGTGAAGAAATGAGAGTGAAGGAGAGGAATGTTGAAAGATAGGCACATTGTCTCCCCCTGGAGGTAGCAGGTGCTCCCCTATGGGGGCACCCAAAGTCCTATCACCAAAGTACTTCTAGCTCCCGTGAGCATCTTCTTCCATGGACTTCCCTTAACTCTTGTGGAGATCGCTCGATGCTCTAGCTCAAGACGGTGACTCTTTGAGGTTACTTACGGCATTAAGGTGACCATGGGGGCTCTTTTCGGTGGTTTTTGTGTAAGTATAAAAGGTATCATGGGATGATGGAGGCAGTGGGGTGGAGGGTGTGGAGTGGGAGCTATGGCAAGCTTGGATAGGTAGAGAATGGTGGAGAGGAGCTTCCACAAGGCAATTAGTGCTTGTTAGGGGGCGCTCAGGAACTGTGGGGATCTCTTTCTCCGCTATTGGTAAGCTGGGTGTAACCTTGGTAACCTTCTAAATATGGAAGAAAAGTCCCCTTTTATAGGCATGCAAGATGACTTAGGCACTCCTCTATCAGGACATCGGGCATCTTGCCTGGGGAGCACTAGACAGTGCACTATCGGTACGTTCATAACCACGTTGACCATAGTAGGCGTATGTCTCTGATTTGTGTAGGCTGGGGTGTCATTGTCATATTTAGTCTTAGGAACTCCATGACCGGGACTCCAGGCATCTCGCCTGCGGAGTGTCCGTAACTGTAGCTAACAGATTTCTCTATCCCCTTGTTAGGCACAATCTCGGGTGTCAGTGTCAGGAAATCTTCATAACGTCACAATATCGGGACGTTTGGAACCCTGTATAGTGTTGCTTCGCTGCCAGTTGATTTAAAAATTTAAAAGAATTGGGCAGAAAAACCAGGCGCTCAGGCTATGCGATGCCAAACATCACCTAGCCAGGACGTTAGGTTATTGCCCTCTACTTTTTATTTCCTTTGGAAATGTCGGATACTTCAACTAGAAAAGGCAAGTGTTGTTTATAAAAACAAGAGCTTTAGTCCTTTAATTAGGTCGAATTCGCATGTTTATAATATTGAGACAATAATACCAAGTGCACAGTAGATGACACATATAAGTGGCCGAAAGACAAAATACACTCAAAATGTCTTAACTATTACATTTGTCAGTGCGGGACATGAAAGAACTTGTCATGTTGTACACATTTTATTAGATTGTCTTTATGACTTGAATTTTGGATTTCTAAAGCCACCAATAGGTTAATATTTCATTTATAAATGTATAGTTTTGTTCAATTTGTGCAACCTAAAAGTTTACATGGATTCTATACAGGGAAATACTATTTAGTAGATGTTGGTTTCACTAATACAGTAAGTTTTTTAGCACTATATCGTGATTATCGTTATTATTTGTAAAATCATTATAGTCATAATCCTTGAAACAAAGAAAAAGTATTTAATTATGTTCATTCGTTATTATAAAATATTATTGAATGTTGTTTCAAAGTACTTAAGAAGAGTTGGTGAATTTTTAACGGTATGTCATCTTATTCTTTAAAAAAATAGACATAAATTGTTGTTGCTTTAATGTTGGTACAAAATTTCATACGAAGAGTTGATTTAGGAGATGAGTTATTCAGAAAGTTTGATAAAAGTAAATTTCAAAGTGCTTCGGTGTCACTGACAATGCCAAGACTGATTCCTTATAAACAAGATAGACAGATGATAAGCACGTTCAAAGATTCTTTAGTAAGATAAATTTTTATACAATAGTTATTTTATGTAAAGAACAAATGTTGTTACATTGAGAAATGTTGAATTCTTTGTAATTGTGTTATTAGAGCAATTTTTTGACTTTTCCATTCGAAAGAATTTTTTTTTATTATTCTAGAAATATTTCTGTTTCATAAAAAATAGTACGAAATAGTTTATACCTTTGTAATAGAGAGTTAATTCTGTATGAAATGCCTTTTGCGCAGAGGTACTTCTAACTGAAACGTTTCTCACAACTTTTCAAATAGACCCTCTGTTATATGAGTCTCTCTCTATAATATATATGTATATCTTTAAATCACTAATACTAAGTCCGCAAATATATATAATTCTAATTTAGGTTGTGGTTTGGTTGATCTTTAATTTCGTATGGTATTTGATTTTGTTGTGACTTTTGGGCTGTAATGATCGGGTTTATATCTTCAAGAGAGAGAGAGAGAGAGAGAGAGAGAGAGAGAGAGAGAGAGAGAGAGAGATTCATGTACCATCTTCTCTTTCAAATTATAAAAACTACTTTTAAAGATTATTAATTGTTACACAAACTAAAATTTTGAAAATTTGGGAGAGGTAGAGAATATTTTATACTTTATTTCTCCTATAATCTCAAGCCAAACGCACCCTTGGGTTGTGTCTTCGATATTTTGTAGTCTCTGCAGACTTATACATGACAAGTCACGTTAAGAATATTTTCAAAGAATTAAAGCGTAAGTGCATATAGATTATAATTTCTCTCAATTAAATAAAGGAGAGAATAATTAATATTCTTCTCTTCTAAACAAGTAGTAATATGAGTCCATTGTTTGACTGAGACAAACCATGCATGCAACTCAGGGAAATAGTCTTAGACTCTCTCTCCACCTTTGGTCCAAGTCTTTAGTTGGAAAATCTATAATTTTGATTACATTAATTACTATCAGTGCCCAAAGAGAGAGAGAGAGAGAGAGAGAGAGAGAGAGAGAGAGAGAGAGAGAGAGAGAGAGAGAGAGATGAGTAGTGATGTGGATAAAAACAATTGAAGGTAATTAACTAGGCTTCAGGGATATGGTTGGAATGCAGTAAGGAGGTTGGAAAGTATAGGAGAGAGAGAACAAGTCAATCAGGAAAAAAAAAAGAATATGCATGAACATCGATCCTTCATAAAATCCAATTTATCCATATTGAGGTTTATGTATGAATAAAATTATCTAATATTGCTGTTGTTATGCACTACGTATGTATATATATATATTATTTTGGTATTGTTCAAGTATCAAGAATGATGTTGCATCTAGCTAGATATTGTTAATTAACCACAAACATTAATTCAAATGTATTCAACCGTACCAAATCCAAACATTAACTTTTTACTCATCGAACAATCTAAATTATACCCTGTTTGGAATTCAAAATTTCAAACATAAGATCAGATTCCAGTTAATGTCAAACCTTATTACAATATATATATCTATTACATTGATGGGTCTCATATAATATATATATATATGTGTGTGTGTATGTAGAGAAAATAAATACTATATATCTAGTCCTACATTTCACGGCAGACGCTTACGAGGTGTTTGGTTGCATGATAATTGCATGATAATGGAAGTTTTTATTTTAATTTTTAAAAATTGTAAGAAAACTCGTTAAAAGAGGTGTTTGACAACCATGACAATTTTATGTTTTGAAAGTGATTTTCTTCTTAAACCAAAAAAAGAGGATCTCACATCTTTCTTTTTTTCACGTGGTCCCCCACTTTGTCTGATCATGTATGGTAGTTACTCTTTTTTTTGTCACCACATCCCTCCAAACATGTATGGTAGTTACTCCAGGTAGTTACACTTTTTTTGTCACCACATCTCTCCAAACATGATAATTTTACGTCTTGAGTTGGTTCACTTTTTATTTTAATATAATTTTTATCATCAAAGTGTACAAGAAATTATCATGCAACCAAACACCCCGCTATATATATATCTTCCCCGGCAAGAAGGGTATACATGCATACACACATATATATATATATATATATCTTCCCCGACAAGAAAGGTATACATGCATACATATATATATATATATATTTATATGGTGTGAGGAGAAGTATTGTTCTCATGCGTGTAGGAGGAAGATGAGTGATGGTAATTATCCTTCTTCCGCGATATTATTATATAACTACCTGGAGTCTTTGAAACGCAAGTAGTACTGCTCCGCGGCTGAACAGCAGCTCCGGAGAAGGACCGAGGAAACTAACAAGGAACAGCAACTTGTTGGCTGCCGGCCGGTCGGGAGACCGGACCGTCGTCCCAGACAATATATCCCCTTGCTTCTGGTCATGCGACCATGTTAATTAGCTTCCTTTTATTTTCTTCTTCCTTTTCTCGCAAGATAGTAACATTAATTACTAGCTCATTCTTTATGTGTATTACCAACCACTAGTTACTGATATATATATATATGTATAAAGAATTATTCATGCTATCAACAGTACTAGGGCCGCGAGCGGGGCAGATTCTGCTCCGGATTAAGATATTTCGATTTTAATCTCGATAAATTTGAAATTATTGAGTTTCGATTTCGATTTTATCGTCGGAATCGAATTCGAACGGGATGAGTTTCGAAATTAATATTAAATATTAATGTTCATTCGAAAATAAGTTGATAATTCACCTATGATTATTACAATCTGATACGATCACTTCGAAACCTTACCTTCACATTTTATCGATTTTTGTATTAAATTTTATAACTTATTTAAATCTAGTTCAATCAACTTTACTCGTGTATATTTATTTTTCATCGAAATCGAATATAAAAATTAAATAAAGTATCGACTCCGACTCGGATGACTCGTAGATTACGTAGACAAGTTGTAAACTTATTAATTTTTATCGAACTCGAATCAGAATTTCGAATAATTCTATTTACTCCCATCCGTATGTTACCAAATCCAGTTGATAATTAATATATATACTTGAGATCGAGTCAACAGTTTTACCACCTCAAAAAGACGTCATGGGATGGAAATAGGGCTACGCTGCCCCCTCCCATCCCCACCGCCGCCGACAGAAGCCATCCCGGCCTTGCTCGCCGGCGGGTGGCGGCGCGGGGGACCGGCCTGGTCTCGACGCCGATGACGGCGGCGGAGTGGTCTGGAACGCGAGACGACCGACGGAACGGAAGGGTCCCCGGACCGACCTTGGGCGGCCAGCGTGCGGCGGCGACGAGAACGTCCCCCCCGCCGCCTCTGTCTATCAAATGCCTGCGTTGGCGGCGACGGAAGCCGGCGCAGACCGAACGGAGCAGCCTGACCGGGTAGTTCGCGGCATATATGCGCACGTCGTGGCCGCCGCCGGACGGCTTCCCGGCGGCTTCCGCCCGGCCGGCTGACTTCGGAGCCTGACCGTCGTCGACGGAGATGACGACGCCGGCTCGTAAGCATACGAGAAGTCAAAGCCTTTCCCATCCGTGCGCGCGGGAGCCCGGCCGACGTGAAATCCCCCGGAATTTGCATGCAGACAAGGTTCCGTCAATAATCTTGAGTTCCGATCACCTCAGATCTCCGGGTGGAGCTAATACCCTCGATCTCTAATAAAATTTCAACCACTTGAGTGATGAGTAATGAGTTAGTAAAATATCGACACTTTACATTACAAATTCACTACCAAATTTAATACAACTCGCTACCAACAGGTAGCGAGTTATAAGTAAGACGTCGATAGTGATTCAATTTTTTTCGATAGCGGCTCATCGAACATATTATTCGAACCACCACTTAAGTGACCTAGGTCGTAATCTTCTTTTATTGAAGGGCGAGGGTACTCCCTCCATCCGAGAATTGAAGTGATCCGAGCTCATTTTCTGATGAAGTATTGATTAAGAAGAGTTCGAGTCAAAAGACTCTGATCGAGAGAGTAGTCTCTTTCTAAACACAAAAAATATTCACGAGACTCGCACGACAGAGACGATGAGTCTCACAAGTTAAATCGACATTTAAATTATGATGGACTATTTTTTATATCTTAAGTGGAGGGTACTACCTCCGCTGGTCTCCTAAGCCGACTCGACAATGGATGATGAAGGTGAACCCCCACAAACAACTACGTACTCATCCTCGTAAACCTGATATATATATATATATCTAGTTTGTTGCTGATCTCGCAGCAATTGAGGAAGAAGCAACAGTGAAAGCCCTCGTACACATCTTATATGTATATATCTTTGTTACAAGGTTGTTCATTAAGGTTTGACTAATGCTAATTAAGTGGTTAACTTAAGTCTCTGGCCCATCTTACACGTATATATATATATATATTTATAGTGTACGTGTATCTTGTTGTAAGGTTTGTCGTTCGTCAGGTTTGACTAATTCTGAGCGGCTAATTTAAGTCTCTAACCCATCTTATATGTATATACTTTTGTAGTGTGTGTATCTTGGTAATGATCGATGTTGTTCATTATGTTTGACTGAAGCAAAGAGGGTAATTCAAGTCTCTGACCCATCTTATGTATGTGTGTGTGTGTATATATATATATATTATGGTGTGTGATGTGTTATAATATTTGTTCATGATGCTTGACTGATGCCAAGTGTGGTTAATCTAAGTCTCTGACCCACCGGAAAAGGTTGACCAGGCCGTTATAGAAAAGTATTTATGCGTTATGATATTTATGTATACAAATTAATTAATTAATTAATTAATTAATTAACCAATGACACTGTGGTTGAGTCGGCTGACTTTGACCCCCCGCCCAAGTCAACGATGAACAAAAAGAAATTATATGATCCGGTTTTCTGGTATGTTCCCAGCTGATTACATGTGCTTTACGAAGACAATGTCTATGTATATATTATCTTTCTGATGGACGGGCTACGTACCTCTCTACTAACTCAACCAATATAATTACCCACTAACCCAGGTAATTAACTCTTGGGGGCACATACAAGCATATATATTTTTATTATATTAATTAAAACAGCATTGAAAAAAAACTAAAGTGTTGTTAAGATCTTGATTCATTCTCGGGGAGTTTTTTTTTAACTAACACATTTTATTTTTTATTTTTAAAACTAACACATTAAAATTTTAAATTGAAAATTTAACGTATTTTTATCAAAGTCGAGTTTTTAATGACCAACTTTAAACAACACCGACAAAAGAGCGTAATAATGTAGTTATACGAAAGTCGAGTTTCTAAAAGTCGACTTTCAATAATAAACAAGTCGGGTTTTTTAAATTAAAAATTTCAAAATAAAATTAAAATTTTAAAACTCGATTTCGACCCAAATATGTTAGATTCACAAATAAATTTTTTAGTGTGTCAGAGTGTGTTAGTTTTAAAAAAAAATTAAGAAAATGTGTTAGTTAAAAAAAACTCGCAGGGATCCATGCATGACTCATATTTTGGTTGCTCTAAAATCGTGTCCTCCGTGTGAAATGGAGCATGTTTGGTTGACTTTTTTATATGATATATGTTGGAAGAAAATTGATTTGTTAACGAGGAGTTTCAATGTTTTATTCCCGGTGCTTTCGAATTTAAATTCAAACGATTTATTAATATGGTAAGAAAATATAATTGGAATTATTTTCTACATCATCACATCTTGTAGATGAGAATATGTGTGTAAAATTTACTAACATAAACATAGGTAGTAGTATCATATTCGGAAATGATGGTGATAAAAATACATCAGAAAATTGTTGTACAAATTAAATCAACTTATGTAATACAGGCATCCATTTGTATCAATTTTAATATTAATATTTTATCTTCTTAATATAGTAATATCAAAATTGATGTGGTATCATAATTTGGATATTTTCATAAAGTAAATCGATTTATTTACAAAGATGAGCATGAAGTGCACACTTTATTATGACATGATAGTTTCAAAAAACTTTTATCATGCATGCTCACTTGTAAATTATTTTTTACAATTGGCTTTTTGTTTAAATTTTTTTCTACTGTATAGCCATGTTTTCATGTAATGAAACAAGGAAGGTGGATCAAATTCAACTCAAGAAAACATATTATACGGTGTAATTTATGCATATATCAATGGTTACTAATTTAGAAGAACTTGAAGGTGGGGTTCCAACTTTATCAATAAAACTTGACTTATGGGGTGTTTGGTTGCATGATAATGGAGGTTTTTATTTTAATTTTTAAAAATTATAATAAATTTTTTTAAAAGAAGTGTTTGACAACCATGATAATTTTATGTTTTGAAAGTGATTTTCTTCTTAAACAAAAAAAGAGGGTTTCACCTCTTTCTTTTTTCTTGTGGTCCCCCACTTTGTTTGGTCATGTGTGGTAGTTACAATTTTTTGTAATCACATCCCTCCAAACATGACAATTTTATGTCATGAGATGGTTCACTTTTTATTTTAATACAATTTTTTATCATGAAAATGTACAAAAAAATTATCATGCAACCAAACACCCCATTAGGTTTTCTGTCTGGTGTGCTCTCTATCAAAGCGTATTTATCTCTATATAAGATACCATTATATATATATAGTCAAACTTTACATAATGAAATTTCTTTAGTCCTTCAATATTTCAATCTTATAACCGTTGCTGCACGATGGCTTCCCACATCAAATTTGGCGAGGCTAATCGACTTCTATCAACACATACTCATTCATAAAAATGAGATAAATTCATACTACGAGGTCATCCTTGTATATTTCATTCTCTGTGGTCCTAGTTTATTGTTGAGCTGAATTTTTGTGGTAAAGAAAACCCAGTATATTAATTCACACATCTACATGATTAATAATTTTCACCTGCATGCTTTTCTTAAGACTAACTCGCTAAGTTGGGTGTTGGGGAAAAGTATTCTTTCTATATATCAGGTACAAAACATGAGGAATCCATTAATATAATAATTGTACTGTACGTGTTGAAAAATGCATGTAGACCCATTTATTTATATCTAGAATTGGGAAATTTCAAGAATTTTTTTTTTCAAATAATAAAGTATGACCCAATGGGATGTTCGGTTGCACAACGATGTTTTGTACACTTTCATGATAAAATTGTATTCTAAAATAAAATATAAGATATCTTAAGAAAAAATTAGCATGTTTGATAACACAAAATTCAGAATCATAAAAGGTGAGAGACCACAAGAAAAAAAAGAGAGAGAGCAACTTATCTTTTTTATTCAAGAAAGAATACTCTATAAAAATATATTTTTTCATGATTGTTTAATATTTTTAACAAATTTCGCAAAAAAAAATATTTTTTTTTGTTATGAAATCTTAATTTATTGTGCATCCAAACACCCCCTATTTTCCACCCACCATTGACCTTCAGCCTCAGCCATCTCTTTGCTATCCACAATTTTAAATGCGGCCAGCCCAAGTTTTTGTTTTTTTTGACAAATAACACCCGCCTTTTCATACTATTAAAACAAGATGGTACATATATGAGATTATAGATAAGAGATTAAGACCGTAACTCTCAAACAAGGACTTAAAAAAGAACAAACACACGATGAAGATAAATAAAACTTTAACCCTGTTCGAAGCCATCTTCTCCAACACACTTGAACATATATAGACACATAATGACTTGCATGTTGAGGTGCTTTGAAGGTTGATAAAGAAAGATATGAACTCTCCTAGTAGAGTTTGACAATTGTCATGATACCAGATGATCACACCAAAGTAGGTGTGGATATTTTCCAAACTAATGGTCTCACCAGGAAGATCATAGCTATGAATAAAATTTGAGAAGATGATGAGACAGAACTAGACTAGAAGATAAAAGAGGACACCATACAAAATATGATAAAAGACAACTAAGATAAAACAAGCACCACCACTCCAATGTACAAACAAGGGGGGAAACGCCGAAAGGATCTACAAGTAGAGCACTAGAATAGGAGTGAAAGATGAATATTCCTCCCTCCCTAAATAGAAACTACCTCAAAATAGCGTAGATGACGGGCACTCCCACCATGGTTCCACACCAAGAAAAGAAAGAACGAGGTTCTTCAAGGGTACCACGAGGGCTCCATAATGAGGGTTCCACAGCCAACCTTCATGAGGGCTTTGCGACACTGTGGGAGAGTGTTTTGCGACGAGGGCTCCTCGACAAGGGTTTCGCGCCCGCTCAGCCCAAGATCAATCATCTAGAGTCATGTGATATAAATGTTCTTAGTTGTAAGATCCATGTGATGGAACATCAAGGATCTGATAAGACTAGTGTATGTGATACCTTCTCATACGAGGAAGATGACCAATGTCATTGGTCATTAGTGAGGAGACACTGAGATATATGTACAGGTGCTCATTAAAGAAATGAATTCACTAAGCTGACCAGTGTAGAATCCATGAACGGTGTCCCACCGAACTATCGATCAGGGTATTCTATCATCACAATTGCATGGATTGATTTTGACCTGAGTCGTCATAAATGTCTTTCGGGTGGATCATGTACTCCAACTATTGACTTATGGATCACTTAGTATTGTGGTCATGTACACTTAATGGATTGTCTATATGAAAAACTCAATGGAGGTAATTGAGTAGACAACAAGAGATCATCCACTCTTGGTAGAAGAGAGAGAATATCCTATGGACAGTACTTTAAATCCTTGAATAATTGAGAAAAGAGTTTTTCAATTGATTCGATTCTGAATACAAGATTTCATAATGTCGAAATGACTAGGAGTTGACCCCTTAAGAGGAAATGGCAATAGCCGATCTAAACTGGATCAAAATCGGATCAATTGGATCAAGGTTGGCTTCTTGAGAGGAAATAGGGATAGGCCAATCTAAATCAAATCTAGATTGGATCAGATGGATCAAGTTAGGCCCCTTGAGAGGAACCAGGGATAGGTCGATCAAAACCTAATCGGGATTGGAATGGTTGGATTGGGTTAGGCCTTTTGAGATAAACCATGGGCAGGCTGATCAAAACCGAATCAGGATCAGATCAGCCAAATCAAGGTTTACCCTTTGGGGGGAATCAAGGATAGGCTGATCCAAACTAGATAAAGTTTAAATAGGTTGGATCAAGATTGGTCCCTTGAGGGGAAATAGGGATACACTGATCCATATCACCATAAGGATCGGATCAGTCGTATCAAGGTTGGACACTTGAGGGGAATCGGGGATATGCCAATCCAGACCGCCATTCGTATAAGATTGGCTGACTTAAGTCAGGCCCCTTGAGGGAAACCAGGGATATGCTGATCCGGATAGGGATTGGATTGGCCGGATCAAGGTTGGATCATGCCTAATAGACCTTAAAATATTCTCTTATGGCTAATCTGATCCAAGTAGTCATCAGATCGGCCATATCATGGCTAGATTATGCCTAATGAAACTTAAACTATCTACTTATGGTTTATGGTTTATCTAATTTGGATAGTGATTGAATTGGCCAAATCGAGGTTGAATCATGCCTAACAAACCTTGAGGTCATATCATGTCCAATGAATCTTCAAATATCTCTTTAAGGCCAATTTGATTTCGATAGGGATTGGATCAGCCGGATCAGAGTTGGATCATGCATAATAAGCCTTGTTTTATTTTATTATGTGATAGATGAAGAAATTCATTAAGTACCGGTGGACATCTAAGGCCACTACACCATCTTAGCCAGGTTGATCTCAGGGTCGTTTTGATGGATCCACTGGTAGGTCAAGTGCATCTCATTCTTAGAGAGATCTTCCTCTGGGTATATCTCAAGCAGGTGTTTCTCAGCCTACTTCGATGACTCCTACTAAACCTGGACCATCTTAGAAATAAATTGGTTTCTCAACCAACTCCAATGATGCTTGCTAATAGCACATCATTGGAGAAAGAATCAATATAAATATATATTTGAAGAAACACATTGGTTTCTTGGCCTACTCTAGCGATGTCTATTGGTAATGAGAAAACACAATATGTTCAACTAATTCATTGTCAAAAATAATGCTATTTAGGACATCATTGATTCCTACTGATAGCACATCATAGCAGAAAGCAAGGAAGGATAACTCGGGGGTCGGCCGCGGGTCGGCCGGCCCCCAACCCGGCCCGGTCGGGCCGGGTCGCCGACCGGGTCGCGACCCGGCCCGACCGGGTCGGTTTTATTATTTTTTTTTGAAAAAAAACAAAAAAACATGAAAAAATCATAAAAAATACCCAAAAATTAGGAAAAAATCAGAAAAAATACCCAATTTTTTTTTAAGAATAAGAGATGTGATTTAACAAGATTCATTCAACATTCATTCAAACATTACATTAAATTGTTCTTCTACATAATGTATGTACTATGCCCATGACATTGAGGAAGAGTACGACGCATTAAACATATAGACAAACTGATTATACTCTTCACTGCCTCGTACAATTGTCCTACGATAATTGGAAAATGAACCACCATAACTATCATATGAATACGTACTAGAACTATCTAATGAAGGATGCATCATCCCATAATCCTGTCCTTGATAAGATGGGCACCAAGAACCCTGTGATGGTTCTAACTCTGCACCATAGCCATGTTGTCTTGCCCCGTGGTCATAATCTTGTGTTGCGTGGGTAAACTGCTCCTCTTCCGTAAAGTGCGGCTGTTGTTGTGAAGGGGGTGTCTGTGGATTGGTTCTCCCTTGACCAGAAGTGGTGTCGGCGGTGCTTCCTCTGCCTCTGCTGTACGTGTTGTCATCTCCGTCACTACTACTTTTTGAAGTTGAATCATCCGACGTCTGATATTGCACTCGGATGTTAGGCTCCGGTGTATCTTCTCTTGTCTCGTCAATTGTGTCCAGATCAGCAATATCATGAGGGTTAGTTGCAACATGTTTACCTTTGCCCTTTGATTGCCTACTTTGACGAGAAGATTGTCCAGTTTTTTGCCTTTTCGCCACAGAAGGAGGGATCCGAAATTCCTCGGAAAGAGGAACATTGTCAAGTTCCCCTTGAGCCCATTCCCGATCATCGGGGTTGAACTCTGGTTCACCCAACCCCTCACGTTCGTTGACCCAGGCTTCTAGAGGAAGCCTCTGTTGAAATATCTCATCTATGTCAATCTCCGGTTCTTGTACAGTGGGCACCTCAATTCGTCTTCCACTTGCTTGTTGTACCCACCTTTGCTCCTCCTTCTGGTTCTCCCTTATCTTCTCCAAATTTCTTAGCTTCAACCTCATGTTATAGTGACAGTAGACTAGCTGCTCAAGTCTTTGTGATGTTAGCCTATTCCTTTGCTTGGTATGAATAAGGCTAAACGTTGACCAATTTCTTTCACAGCCGGAAGCAGACGTAGTTTGGCTTAGTACTCGGATTGCAACACTAGCCAAGTCTTCATATCCCGGTGCCCTTCCATGATCCATCCACCAGTCAGCTGTACATTTTCATTATGTCTTAGTACATAATGCTATTAATAAGCTAATTACTTAATTAAAAAGTTGACTTAATTTAACTATACATACCTGGACTAAGAAGCATAACTGCTCGTTGCACCCTTGCTGTCCCGAAATGAAAGAACCATCTGGAAGTTGCCCGCCCGATCTTCTCCTTGCACAATTTCAAGTTCTTTAATGCTGTGTTGATGGTGGTTTGCCTTTGACGCGGTCGTGTGATGACCGGATCTATAGGGCCAACTGCCGGGTCGTCATCCCGGGTGAGATCGGGCACTTGTTGTTCAGGGTCCGGATTTGATCCTCTCCCGCTTTCACTTCCACGTCCACTCCCACTGCCAGAACCTTGACCCATAAACCGCCCGGTACGTCGATACATGTCTTCGTCGGCGAATGACCTTCGGCTTGCCTCCATGGCTCTTGGTAAGTCATCTGTTTGCTATGTTAAATACGTATATTTTTGTAAAATATCAAATAATAATTATTACATACCTTCGTCAATATGTTGGTATTCACTTCATTCTGGTCTCTCTTGTCCAGCGCCGTATATGTGTAGTGAACGTCTTGCGGGTTCCGCAATTTCTTCACGCACAGTGTCTTGATGCCTTTTTGAAGCTCCTTTGGATCTTTCTAAGGATTGAAGATGTTGTCTAAATTGGGCTCTTACCTCAGGCGGAGTCCGTGTGCACGGTGCAACATCTCCCCTTGATACCGGCTAGATGATGCTTTAGCGGTAAGTTCCACCGTATAGAACTTTGTCGCAATACTTGCATTTTACTTTCCTTTGCTCCATTGACACGACCGTGCAATGGAGCCAAGCCGGGTCATTCGGGTGGAGCGGGAAGTCTCACGGCTTGGGGAAGACATGTTAGAAAAATAATCCACACAATAAATAACACGAAATAAAATTTAGAATGACAAAGAAACCACGTTGACAGTGTCAAAAATAACGCTTTAAGGGTGTGAACGACACTAGGTGGAGCGGAAACTATCCGAGCGAGGGGTGAGAACTGAGTGGAGGGACGAGCCATTGACCAGTGATGACTGAAAGAGTGATCAGTGAGGAGGGGGAGACCGAAAAAGTGATCAGTAGGAGAGGAAGAAGACCGGGAAGAGTGATCAACCAGGGCCGGGGAGGAGGTGAGGTGTGGAGTTGGAGACTTGGAGTGAGTTGAACCTCCCCCTTGGGGGCTGTATAGCCCCCGGGGGGGGCAATTTGGTAAATGGTGAGGGTTAGTGGGGGGAAAAGTCCCCCCCACTAACTCTCTTAAGTGGGGGGGGGGGGGGGGGGGCGGGGAAGCCCCCTACTAACCCCCCACTAACAAAGTTAGTGGGGGGCGGCGGTCAGGTCGACCGCGCGACCCGGCCGGCCGGGTCGCCGACCGGGTCGCCCGGTCGCGCGACCCGGCCGGGTCGCGCGACCCCCTGCCGGGCCGGCTTGGAGTCGGCCCGGCAGGGTTGATTCCGGGCCGGTCGGCCCGTAATCCGGCCGGGTCGGGCGACCCGGGCGACCGGGTCGCCGACCCGGCATACCATGGCAGAAAGAACCAACATAGGCATATGTTTGATGGTCGATGGTGTGAGAAGGGAACACCGAAGATGCTAATAGAATATGAGATATGGAGACAATAGGAGAAGGAAGAAATAAGATTCGAAAAACTGTTTAAGAAATAATTAGTGACATTAAAAAGGAAATTAGTAATAAATAAAAAATAAAAGAATTTTTTAGCTACTATCATATTAGGTTTTTTAAATTATTCATCATCAATTGGATATCCTACATATTGAGAAGAATGTATGTGACAATATACTTGATATGTTCAATCTTTCAGAAAAAGATAAAGACAGTCTTAACTGGAGGAAAGATTTGATAGAATTGGATATTAGTCCATAATTACATTTATACGAGGGTTCATCACAGTTTTTATATACTACTTACAAGCTTAGTAATGGCTAAAATCTTAGGTACTCAATTTTGTCAAGAGTATTTGAGTGCTGAATGGCTTTTCTTCAAATTTAGGTAGGTGTGTAGATGTATCAAGTAAAACTATTAATGGATTGAAAAGTCATGGTTGTATTATAATGATGCATGTGATTATTATGTTGGCACTTCAAGGCATCATATCAAAGGCCATAAACGGTCACATAGTTGAGTTGTGCAAGTACTTTAAGATTATTTATGCTAAAGTTTTGGATAATATTATTTTAGGAAATTGAGCGTCTAAGATTGTAATAACATTGTGTAAATTAAAATAAAATTTTCACCACCATTTTTTGTTGTGCATTTGGCATACAATGCAAGAATGCCTGGACCAATTCAATATTAGTTGATGTATCTAGCCAAAAATACTTAAAAAGATCAAAGATTACGTGAGTTAACAAGGTTAGGGTTGAAGGTTCAATTGCTCAGGGCTACTTGGTTGAGAAATGTGCTAAATTTATTTCTACATATATCTATGTTGCAAACCAAAAAAGTGAACAAAATTATGATGGTGGTCCATATGTAGATACCTACAAATAAGGTTGATTGTTTAGACTAGTTGGCTGTCTATTGAGATGTAGCTGTGTACTTAGAATTCTAACAAAAGGAGACCAAGGTTTAATTCATCAAGATTTCTTGAGCCAAATTGATGATGTTGACTATTTTCGTCAAGAGCATGGTGATGCTTCGATTAGTGGAGGAACTCAAGAAGAACACTCTTCAGTGTGGTTCAAATCATGTGTTCAAGAATTAAGAGACTTAGAAAATTATAGGTACATTGAGGAACTTGACTTATTTTCATGAGTCCCTTTAAGATTTAAATCATCATTATCTAGATATATTTGTAATGGATATAGATTTTGTACAATGTCGTCAAATTCCACCAAAACAACGCAGTTATGTCGTGTCATTATGAATGCAGAGCTTCAATCTAGATGTAATGGTTATTATGAATGAATAGTTGATATTTTTGATGATAGAAATGTATGTCCTACAAGGCAATCATATAAGATACGATTTGACATTTTTAAAAATATCTCATTCAATTAATTAGATAAATCTTCATTATAAGCTCTTATTAGATGCGAATATCATAATGAAGTCTTTGATCAAATGCAATGATGATTAAATCATGATGAGATCATGATAATGAGATTGATCATCTAAAGGTAATTGATCTAAATCTTCCTAGTCATAGGATCTTTGAGACGGGACATCAAGGATCCGGATAGACTAGTGTATGTGATATCTTCTCATGTGATGAGGATGACCGATCTCATTGGTCATTAGTGTGAAGACACTGAGATACACATACAGATGCTCATTAGTTGAATGAGTTCACTGAACTGACTGAATTAGAAACACTGAATGGTATCTTACCGAACTGTCAATCAGGGTTTTTCTATCATCATGGTTGCATGGTTGGACCTTTGACCTGAGTCGCCAAAGATACCTTGTTGGGTGGAACTTGTGCTTTGACCATTGACTTATGGATCACCATTTACATGGTCCAGTATAGCGATGGATCGGGTACAAGGAAAACCCGATGGAGGCAATTGAGTGGACAACAAGGGATTGTCCACTCTCAGTAAGTGAGAGTGAATGTCATATGGGATAGTATTCTAAATCTCTGGCCAGGGTAGACAGGATAATTGGAAAATGAGTTTTCCAATTAATCCAATTCTGAGTACAGAATCGTATAGAGTCGATACACTAAGGAGTTGACAGTCGATGCCGTACTCCTTTCCGACCGGGACATTGGATGGATGAGGGTTTATATCCATGAGGTAACTGATGATGGAAAGACTCAATGGAGATGAGATTATCCCCATAGCCATTTGGGATCATGGGATGTGGCTTGTACCCTTCATGATCGATAGGCCGATTAATCTGTTATCGAATAACAGATTAAATTAAATTAAATAGAATTATTCTATTTTATTTAGGCCTCAACTAAATAGGCTATTAGGCCTAGTGGGTCACACACAAAAGGACTTATCCACAAGTATAGGGGCAAGGATGTAATTTATGGAAATTTTGGGTTTTTATGAAAAAGTCCAAATTCTCTATAAATACTAATGGTTTCAACCAAACCCTATAAAGCCAAGGATGAAAACCATGTCCCTAGCCTCCTTCCTACCCCTTCCTCTCTCTAGA
Organism: Cryptocoryne crispatula var. balansae; assembly: GCA_036172225.1. Classification (NCBI taxonomy): domain Eukaryota; kingdom Viridiplantae; phylum Streptophyta; class Magnoliopsida; order Alismatales; family Araceae; genus Cryptocoryne; species Cryptocoryne crispatula. The sequence goes on from CM069933.1 coordinate 4,548,209, forward strand.
AGGTGTCCATGGTCGATGGAGCTCCGTTCGGGAAGAGTTCTCGAGGTCGGCGCGAAGGGAGAACCTGCTGTGGATGAAGTTCGTGTGTATACTGCTAGAGACCGGACACTTGAACGGTTTGAAGAGCTTGAGAAGCTCATCTTCTTTCTCTCCATGGGATTATACGAATCCCTATCAGGTATATTCGAACCCGATTTGATCGGTTTTTGGTTTTCATCGTTCGGTTCTGATTGAGATAGATTCTAAAAGAACCCATAGGAATCGTCGCTTCCGCTGCACCAAATTTTTATGGACGATTCCTTACACTTGAATTAAGTTTTGACAAGGAGAGGCATTTAACATTAGTTGAATGTGAGTGGTGGGATATATATAACAAAGATTAAGGTTTTAAGGTTAATGATTATGGATTTATATCTTTAAATACACAAAGAAAATTAGGAACCAATGAACTTTTTGCACTTGTAAGTCAAATGGAACAAATTTTTATGTACACGATAATTCAAATGCGGTTAGGTAATATTGGTAAAATCTCTATCTCATAACTATTATAAAATATTAGAAAATGAAAGTGTTGATAAAGTAAAACCTTATCAAGAATAACTTGTTAATATACCTATAACCTTTGGTATTAATGATGAAGATGTACAACTTAAAGAAACTTGACTAATACAAATAGAAATTTAAGACAACTAGATTAAACCAAACCAACCATATCAGAATAGGCCAATCCAATCGATCCATACAATAAAATTTTATATTTGTATTGGTTGAGTTTCTTGACCTTATAAGGGTTACACCCCTTGAGGGGAACTTGGGATAGGATGATCCAAACTGGATCAGGATCAGAATGGTTGGATCAAGGTTGTCCCCTTGAGGGGAACTAGGGATGGGCCAATCCACACAACTTGGGATCAAGTTAGCCTAATCAGGTTAGGCACCATGAGGGAAACCAAGGATAGGTTGATTCAAACTGGATTGTGCTCAAATCAGCCGAATCAACTTAGGCCTCTTGAGGGGAACTAGGGAAAGGATGATTCAAACTAGAATGAGATTAAATCGGCCAAATCATGGTTGGCCCATTGGGGGGAAATGGGGATAGGCCAATCTAAACCAAATCGACATTGGATTGATAAGATTGGGTTAGGCCCCTTGATGGGAACAAGAAATAGGTCTATCCAAACTGGATCGGGATCAGGTTAGGCCCTTTGAAGGGAACCAAGGATAGACCAATCCAAACCAATTTAGGATCAGATAAGCTAGATCAAGGTTGGCCCATTGAGGGGAACTGGAGATAGGCCAATCTAGACCTCTATTCGGATCAGATCAGTTGGATTGGGTTAGGCCTTTGAGGTGAATTGGGGATAGGCCAATCTAGTTAGTGGTCAAATCAATCGGATTGGGTTAGGCCCCTGGAGGGAAATCGAGGATAGACCAATCCAAACCCTATTGGAATCGGATCTACTGGATTAAGTTAGGCCCCTTAAGGGGAACCAGGGATAGGTCGATCCAAATCAGATTGGTTGGATTAAGGTTAGCACCTTGAGGGAAACCAGGGATAGGCCAATCCAGAGACCTCCATCGATGGATCGGGTTAGGCCCTTTGAGGGGAAATAGTGATAGTCCGTTCCGGGTAAAGATCAAATCAGCCAGATCAGGGCCAAATAGGCCTAATGAACCTTAAAATATCTCCTTATGGCCAATCTGATCTGTATAGTGATCGGATCAAGGCCATATCATGCCTTACTAATTGGATCGATTGAATCAGGGTTGTATCATGCCCAACAAACCTTAAAATATCTTATTATAGTCAATTTAATCTTGACGGTGATTGGATTAGTTGGATCAGGGTCAAATCATGACTAAAAAACCTTAAAATATCTTCTTAAGATTGATCTGATCCGTATCGAGATCATACCAACAAAATTGGGGCTAGATCATGTCTAATGAACCTTTAATATCTTCTTAAGGCTAATCTAATCTGGATAGGGATTGGATCGGCCAAATCGGTGATGGATCATGACAAATGAACCTTATTTTATTTTGTTACGTGATAGATGAAGAAATTCAGCAAGAGTTAGTGGACATATAAGATCACTACACCATCTTAGCCAAGTGAATTGTTGGGTCATTTCGATAGATCCACTAGTAGGCCAAGTGGATTTCATTTCCAGAGTGATCCACCTCCTGATACATCTCACATGTGTTTCTTAGTTTACTCCGATGACTCCTACTTAACCTAGACCATCTCAGACATTGGTTTCTCAACCTACTCCGGTGACGCCTACGTCTGAAGGCAGACCATCTTCTATCATCTCAAGTATATATTTTACTAAATAATGTAGAATTATTATATACAGATCACTTTCTAATATGCTTTTTATTTTGTGGTTAATTAACTACATATGGTAGACGTGGAAGAGATATGGCCAGAGTGTATAATGTAAGAGCATTAGACCTTGGAGAGACATTGAATGTCGACTTGGTAGAGGGGTCGGCTGTAAGCCCGCATGGTCAAAGATTTACCTAATGTCTTAGAGTTTGTAATATGGTGCATTATAATTTATAGCAAAAAGAAACATCACTCTTCCGCAAGAAAAGAAAGACTATATTTTTTGAGATCTTGAAGTAAATATATTATTATATTCATAGTTTTAATTTATATACAATAGTGTATTGTTAACAATTATCAATATGATCACTGTGCAGTAACATTTTATGTTTGAGTGATCTATATCATAGATATTGATATATTAAGACATGTGGGAGGGATACAGAGAAAGTAAAAGAGTCATTTAAAGAAGAAAGGTAATAACACATATTTAGTTTTTTTTTGTATGTTAAAACTAATAAAATTTATATATCTAGTATTTTATAAGATGATCGTTAGAGGATGCCCGTGAGGTTATACCTCTACAATGTGATCCAAAGAGTGGCATCATATGTGTGGCATATGTTAGAGAAGAGAATAAGGTTAAATAATTATTTAAATTAGTTTTTAGTTGAGCATTGGGTTTTATAAATTATTAAAATTTTATAAATTTATTTGTAGAAATTATTTATAGAAACAAAGGTAGTAGAATTAATTTATCAATGTTTTATAGAAAAGAAAAAATAAATATTAATACAAATTTTGTAAGTATTTAATTGTATTATAATTTATTTTGAGTAAAATTTTAATATATTATAATGATCTTTACTTTGAACATGTATGAAATCGCTTATACATTCAGAACACTTCGAGATGACCCAGACATATGAACAGACAAATGGATTACTCATCTGGTGTAACGAGGCAATCGTCGACTAACAGTAAATATATTATTTATTTATCTAAATATGATCTTTTATTATAATTAAATCATAATACTATTTTCTTTTTAAGATAATATATAGTAATTAAGATAATATTGGAGCATCCGTCAACTCTCATGAGAGGAGGCATTTGCCATTGGACAATACTCACGACAAAACACAATTAATTTTGAATTTTTTCTAACTCAACGCCTGAAAAATAGTTAATCAAAGTCACCGGACAATCCACTAATTTAATCACTATGACATAATTACAGACTTAGGTGTCCCAGCAAACAGGATGATCTGGTGCTTCGGATAGAACCGGACGATCTTTTCCGGAAGAATGTCGTCGCGTCTGCATGGATCCTTGATAGATTTCTGCATAGCAGATTAGAGGTGTAAATGGATCGGATCTTTCCTGATCCAAATCCGAATTCGATAGGAGAAGGATCCGACCTGACCCGATGCCATTTTTCCCGAATTTGAATGTACACCCGATATTAAATCCTCATCGGATTCGGATTAGCCCCGAACGCCCAGATCAAAGATTTAGGGCATGCTCTGCCCGCCCGGATCAAAGAAAGGGGCGAAGGCCGGGCAGGAGACGCGGAAGGATAGGAGGTCGGCGACGGGCATGAGCGGCGCGCCGAAGAAGGGCGGCCACGGCGGCAAGTTCACCTGGTCTGGTGACGGTCGGCACGCGGCGGAGGACTTCGAGATGATGGTGAAGGGGGCGCTGGACTCCAGGGACCCCAACTTCGAAGACCCCAAGGAAGTGGAGGCGACGGCGGCAGCAAAGCCGGGGGCTGTGCAGGAGCAAGTCGAGGTCGCTTGATCTGCGGCTCCTTGGTCGGGATTCCGTCTTCGGCATGTCTGCGCTCGCTCGTGGTTGCTTAGGGCCACGGTGTGTTTTTGTACATAACTGCATAAATGCTTTTCGGGAGGATCGCCTCATCCAAAGAATTTGGGGGTCCGTTGGGATCGTATGATTTGTCTCTTTTTCTTCCTCCTCCAGTTATATAGCTTCGATGCAATAAAGAGATGTGTGCTTCCTGAGCGGAAACGATCTCGTATCCCCAGATCACGTTGGTCGCAGTTATTTTTAACCTGCATAAGGGTGCAAATACTTGATGACATTTTGTTTGATTCGATCCTTTTCGTGAACACAAGAAATTCCTGTAATCAAGACGTCGGGTTACGATGATCTTGGAAGGGATTTTTGGGGCTTTTGTCTCGGATCTCTGCGATGAATTAAGGACGAGAAAGTGAGGGTGCGTTTGGTAGAGAGCCGACAGCGACAGTAGCACCGCCAGCAGGGTCACCATGCTTCTCCACCAAAACGCCTTCTCTAGTACAGCAGTGGGAGTAAATATCGGGGCATCTGATAATATTTTATTAGACCCGAAATATTTTTTTCTGGAGATGTCTAAACCCAAACCCACCACTATTTTGTCGGGTTCACCTAAACACACTCCAAATCCAATAATATACATGGACTCTGGTCAGGTTACGGATTTTGTGAATCCGTTTACACGTCTATAGCAGATGATCCGTCCAACCGCGTGTGGAGTGATTAACTAATGTCTTCAAGGGAGTTGGCGTGTGCTGCCCTTTATTTAATTTGGCCGGCGGAAAGAGATCGTCGGCGGCCGGCGGACGGTAGGGGGGAGGAAGTCAGCAGCGCGCCTCCGTCCTCTCAAGGCACGTATTACATTAATGCACGGAAACCAATTAATCGATCTGCTCGCGCCCATGCCGAGATCGCTGGCCCCTCCCTTTCCCGCCGCCGACGGGCGAGCGGATCTGCCGGCGCCGCCGTGAGAGGGGCAGCAGTCAAGCCGGCCGGCACCGCCGCCGGGGGCCCCTTTCCGCAGAGGAAATACGCGCCGAGGATGAGAGAGGAGAGGAGAGCAGCTGTTTGGGGGGGGGGGCGGTCGACTTCCGTGCGACACGCTGCATGCAGCTGCCTGCATGGATTAATAATCATAGATGAAATGGGACGTACGTGAAAAGACTGCATGCGGTGCGGAGAAAGGGGGAAGGTGGGCGGCGAAGGGCAGAAGGGGACGTCGCCGCCCACCGAGAAACCGCGTCTCCGAAGGACGTCACCGGCGGAGGGCGCAGAGGCGGCGGGAGGGAGGGGCAGGGCGGCGCGCGGCGGGGCTTGCATGTACCCCTGGTGCGCACAGGGCTGTGGTCTCCACGGAGGTAGTGGTCATATATGCAAATCAATAAGGAGTCTGATTTAATACTTTATGCCCTTACGTGGGGGAGAGCGGATCACCTCAATCTCCGAGTGGAGGAAACTCTCGTAATCCTCAATGACGTGAGGACATCTGGTGTCGCAAAAAATGAAATGTCAGTGCACTTTAAAGATGGCATAAAGTAGATGTGACGTCGCTCGGTAGTGAGTTAATAGAGAGTTGGTAGTGGGTTTTTGAAACCTCGGTAGTTCGATAGTGGGTCTTTGTAGTTTCGGGACTCGGTGGCGAGTTGATAGGCGGTCGGTATCAACTATAACGGGTCTCGATAGTAAGTTAAACTAGGCTCAGTAGTGCATTTATAGAGGGTCGGTAGTGGGTCTTTGGAGCCTCGGTAGTTCGGTGGTGAGTCTTTGTAGCCTCTGTAACTCTATACCAAGTTGATAGGCGGTCGGTAGCAACTGTAACGGGTCTCGGTAGCAAGTTAAATTATGCTCGGTAGTGGGTTAGTAGAGGGTCGGTAGTGGGTTTTTGAAGTCTCGGTAGCTCGGTAACGAGTTGATAGGGGGTCAGTAGTGGGTCCTCAAAACTTGATAGCAGGTTAATAGAGCTTTGGTAACAAATCTCGGTAGTAAGTCTTTAAAGTCTCGGTAACGGGTTAAACTAGGTTCAGTAGCGGGTTCTGGGGAAGTTGAAAGGACATCATGTTATCTTTAAAGTGCACTGACGCTTCATTTTCTGCGACACCATTGAGGACTGCGGGAAGCTCCCTCCACCCAGGGACTGAGGTGATTTGCTCTCTTTTGTGGGAGGCGGAGGAGTTCTCCGTGCGGAGAGAGAGATAGGTCAACCAGATGAGTAGGGTGGAATACAAAATTTGACTAAAAAATAATTTAATATCCAAACATTACAAATTAAAAAATTATTATAAATTTAAATGAATACTTAACTAATTAAAATATATTTCATAAATTTTATGATTAATATTAGTTATAAAATTGAAAAAAAAATGAAATATATAACTTCGTATAGTTACCTATGGATAACTTCATGTATAACTACTAGTGCGCACAAGACTCTCGTCTCTGCTCAGGTGGTGGTCGTAAATACAAATGTATAGCTGGAGAGTCTGATTTGATATTTTATGTTCTTTTGTGGGAGGCGGAGGAGTTCTTCCTACCGAGAGATAGATAGGTCAACGGGGTAGGTTGGAACGGGTGAAAACAGGATTTGACTAAAAAAAAGTTAATGTCCTAAAATTATAAATTAAAATTTTTATCAAAAGTTTAAGTGAATATTTAACTAATTAAAATATATGTATACATTGTATAATTCATATCGGTTATAAAGTATTAGAAAATGAAAAAATATATATATAACTTCATATAGTTCATAGATAAATTTTTTTGGACACTGACTCAGTGGCCGCGAAACCCCACAGCACCACGGGTGGCAAGGGATCAGACTCGATCCCCACGGTCCACCCCCCCCCCCCCCCGGAGTGCCCAACTATAGCCGCCAAGAAGTGAACCCACGCCCTGCTCCCAAGGATGATGCCAATCGAGCTATGCTCTACCGGCATATAGCTCATAGATAACTACCAACGTGCACAAGGCTCTGTCTTCACGGAGGTAGTGGTCATAAATGCAAATGAATAATTAGGGAGTCCAATTTAATATCTTATGGGGTGTTTGGTTGCATGATAATGAAGGTTTTTGTTTTAATTTTTAAAAATTGTAAGAAAACTTGTTAAAAGAGATGTTTGGTAACCATGATAATTTTATGTTTTAAAAGTGATTTTCTTCTTAAACAAAAAAAGAGGGTCTCACCTCTTTCTTTTTTCTTGTAGTCCCCTACTTTGTTTGGTCATGTGTGGTAGTTACTTTTTTTTGTAATCACATCCCTCCATACATGATAATTTTATGTCATGAGTTGGTTCACTTTTTATTTTAATACAATTTTTTATTATGAAAATGTACAAAAAATTATCATGCAACCAAACACCCCATTATACTTTTTTTGTGGGGAGGTGGAGGAGTTCTCCATGCGTAAAAAGAGATAGGTCAAGAGGGCAGGTCGGAATGGGTGGAAATAGAATTTGACAGAAAAATATTTTAATATTTAAAAATTATGAATTAAAATTTTGTTATAATTCTAATAGAATATTTAACTAAGTAAAATATATTTTATAAATTTTATAATTAACATCGGTTATAAAATATTAAAAAATAAAAATTGAAAATGCCCACGTGGGAGGTTAGGGTCAGGAAGTAAGAGTGGGAGAAGTTAATTGAATTTGACTTCCCTCAATAAAACTAGATATGAATTAAAATTCAGATTAAGTTTTATTTCAACTTATTTTATACATTTAAATAACACTGTATAATTATTAATACATATAATTTGATATTCTTAAATAAACATTTGATCGAGTTGTTTAGAGTTATCTAGGATCAGCTTAGTTCATTATTAAATCAAAACTCCTATTTTTGTTCATTTGGACTCGTGCATGAGCAGTGTGCACGTAGAAATGCACTTTCCGCTTGAGTTTGTTTGATACCAAAATTCGGTGAATTAATTCTTGTTTCTCGTGTCTTTAACAAGGTTAATCAAATAAAAATTCTTGTTTTAAAATTCAAAAACAACCTTAATCTTGGATAAGTGAACATGGAGAGTTTATATATTTAACTAAACAAGCTTCTCTACCGCGATCTTTCTGTCCACAGACCGAAGGGACCGATTACCGGTAGTACTTAGGGCTGGCAGTTGGGCGGGCTGGCCAGCGGGCTCTCGGGCCAGGCTACCCTTGGACCTATTTTCGGGCCAGCATAGGTGGCCCGCGGGCTTAACAAAGTTGCTGTTCGGGCTGGCAGCAAAGCCCGTCCAAATCATGTTTGTTATTCACGTTCAACTTTCTACGTAATGAAAAAAATATGTAAAATGTACTATGTTTAATTTTTTAATGGACTTAACACAGCTTGCCATTCACGTTTCATGTTCAGCGTCAAAGTATTTAACATATATTATTTATTATTCAAGTTTGATATAAATTAGATAATAACTTGGATAATGTTTGATTAATATATTTAATATTATAAAAATCTATAGAAATAAAATTTAAAATATAATATTTATGATATATTTATTTTCCCTATGTTAATATACTGGTTGACAATTTTTTATTTTAATTTTCATTAAATCATTTTTTTAGAATGTATTACTACTAGATTATGATTAAATCAAACATATAACTCCAGCAAAGTTTTGATGCTACTATGTCCTTAGTCACTCAGGTGTTGTAATATTTATATCTCTAGTCACTCAGTTGTTGTAATAATTAAATAATTTAATTAATTTTACATTTTTTTAGTTAATATTATTTTTTATCACAAATACAAAGATCACCATCAATAAGACACATCATTGGTAAGATCGTAAAAGTTATTAATGTTTTTTGGTTTGATGTTTAAAAAATTTTAAAAATATGAAATATATCTTATAATATGTTAAAAAGAACGGGCCGGGCCGGGTCGGGCCGGGCCAAACTTATATTTTTTTTGGGCCGGGCCGGGTCGGGCCGAAATGTAATACGGGCCGGGCCGGGCCGGCCCATTATATATTGGAGCGGGCTTTGTTGGGCCGGCTGCGGGCCGGGCCGGGCCTGGCCCATTGACACCCCTAGGTAGCACTGCCATACATGCCGCACGCGGCAATTTAAGAGAAGAGTGCAGCTCAAGATTCGTTGACCTGACCACTGGTTTAGTCAAATTTACATGAGCCCTGATTCTTTTGATCATATCAGTCTCGCTGCAGAGGAAGTATTATCCGTCGGAATAGATTATAATTTCTCTTGAGTGACGATTCAATAATGATAAATTAATTATTATTAAATCTTTACTAAATTGTTATTAAAACAATCAGTTCAACGATAATTTACGCTGACTTCAGTAATATTAAATAACAAGTTACATTGACTTTAATAATCGTTCAGTGACAACTAATTCAACGTTGTTGACTTGTTACTGATCAACTGCCAGTTAAGTGACATAGGAGGTTATGACTTATTTTGATTGGAAACCGAGGGTGTTTCCTCTACTGTGAGACCGAGGTGATTCGGACTCGATTTAAATTGAATAGATTTGATTTGGTCCGAATTGCGAAGATCAAAAAATATTATTTGGCACAATTTATATATTTGACATGTCACTTGGTTCACTTTAATTAGGTTGGTAGTTTATTTCAATCTCATGAGTTTATTATGACACCGAGCCTGACTGCCACATGGCTCAACTTGAACCGAATTAAACCCAAATGATTATCTATCTAACTAGATAGTTCGATCCCTCGCCCCCCCCCGTGTGTGCTGCGGGGTTCAGGGTGCTGGGCCAAGTGTCAAAAAAAAAAGGTTCATAGGGTTGAATAAAATGGTGAGCAGTCTTGTTTCCTATGTCGACCGAGCTTAGCTCGGTTGGCACCACCCTCCCGCGGGGTTGCGGGAGGGCGGGGGTTCGAGGGATGCGTCAGACGCGTCCGTGTCCTCCTTGGGGGGAAGGGACATCCTGGTGGGGACCGAGCCTTGGGAGGCTCGATCCCTCACCACCCGCGTGTGCTGCAGGGTCCAGGGTGCTGGGCCTAAGTGTCAAAAAAAAAAGGTTCATAGGGTTGAATAAAATGGTGAGCAGTCTTGTTTCCTATGATTTTTTTTGTGGTCAACAAGAAGCAGCACAGCTAAATATATATTATTTCACTAGAACTTTTTTTGTCTAGAATCATGTCTGACATTGGTCAACTGGGTCCTATTAATTAGGCTTGTAATCTTATCATATTGATCTCAATATTGATGTAAAAATGATAACGGGTTATTTTACTAAACTAGGACTTGAGATTGTATATAATTTAATTTTAATCAGTTTTATTTATATATTAATTTTTAAAATCAAATAAATAAAAAAGGAATCAACTTATTTCGATTCTGAACTCAATAAATTATTAAAATATCTAATTTTGTCATCGACATAGAATATAGTAACAAGTTTCGAAGATATTAATTTTTAGTAAAAATAAATAAAAAATTTTAAATATTAGATTTTGCTTACACCCTCAAATATTGTCATGTATTTATCGGTTATCTTGTTTTCGAGAAACTTATCTAAGGTAACTATAACTATATATTTTAATCGACAAAGTAGGTTAAAAGTGGACCAAATGGGTTCAACCTTTACCATATAACTTAATTGAAAATATTACTTTTACCCATCAAAAATATATTTTAATGTAAATTATTATTAATTTTATAGTGTTATTTTCAGTGATTAAATTTATCAAATTTGACAATTATTTGTTTATAAAACAAAAAGTTTAGATTAAGCTGGGCTAGGTCAAGTCGGATCCGATCAAGTCAATACTTTTACAAATCAAGTCGGGTCAGACTAATGACATAATGGAGGTCCGGCTCGGTCAGCCTGTTATTATTTGTATCGGGTGGTGAAGTCTAGATCTTTACTTTCATCACCTAACTTATTCAAAACATCAAATTATTTGTTAAAAATATATTTTAATTTAAATTATAGAGCTATTTTTAATAATAATATATTTATCGGATCAAAATTGAGAGGAGTCAAGCCAAGTCGGATCAAGCGAACCCTTTCTGAGGAGGTAAATCGCGTTGAGCCAACACTCGAACAGAACTTATGGGGGGTTTGGTTGTTTGATAATGATTAAAAGAGGTGTTTGACAACATTTGACAATTTTCTGTTTTGAAAGTGATTTTCTTCTTAAACAAAAAAGGAGGGTTTCACTTCTTTCTTTTTTCGTGTAATCTCCCACTTTATTTGGTCATGAATGGTAGTTACTCTTTTTTTTTGTCATCACATCCCTCCAAACATGATAATTTTATGTCATGAGTTAGTTCACTTTTTATTTTAATATATTTTTTATGATGATAAATGTACAAAAATTTATCATGCAACCAAACACCTCATTAACTCCCGGAGCCACCGGTCCCAACACCATTAATCTCGAGGCCATCGCTGCCAGGGCCACCGATGGAGATGCCATAACTTCCCGGCTGGCCTACCAGCTCCGCCGGCAAACCCAATTCCAAGTGTCGACATCTTCACGGAGGTCTTATCACCTCAGTCTTGGGTAGAAAGAATAGTTTCAATTTTCAATAAAAAATAGTTATCACTCTGGTCATTTACAGTTCAAATAATGAATCAATGAATCGTTATCGAAATAAACTGAACTTGTACTAAAATCTTACTAACTCGCTATCGTACCTATCAATAACAAGTTGTATTAAATTCGATACTAAATTAGTAAAATATCAATAACAGTTAAACAATAATTTATTAATTTATTAATCTTTTACTGACATAATTAAATAGTTATATATATCTTATTAACTCGTTATCTATTCATTGAGATTATGTTCGTTTATTATTAAAAACTGAGATTATACGCTCTTCATCAGAGAACTAAAGTGAGCCGAACTTTCTGCTGACACCCAACGCGGCGTAAAAGCTCCACTGCTTGAACAGCGCCGCCGAGAATGCTACCGGCGGAGATCGCCGTCGCAGTCCAGAGACATGAAGCCACGTCCTTGAGAGGAGGCCCGGGGGGGAGAGAATTAGGTATGGATGCGCATTCAAGCGACTGGATAGACCGCCGGAAGTTGAGCAGGAGAGGGCTTGAGAGTCCCCAGTCGGTGGCCCTTTGCCGAAGAAGACGCGTTGTATACATCACACATCACATCACTGCGGTGGACAGCAGCTGGATAGACGGCACATTTCCATCAGATGAATCTCATATATTTATAAAGAGAGAGAGATAGAAGGGGAAGAAATTAAGGTGTTCGGATCATCTCATGAACTTTCTTTGCCGTCCCACGTTAGATCGATAGGAAGGGTCATTCTCTTCCGTGCGAGAATTAGGAGAGAGGTTCTCTGAATTGGATGAACGAGGTTAGGACGGCAAACTGGGAGTGATCCCGATTTGGATTCTGATTAAATGAAATTTATGATATCTTGTCTTTGCTCAGATTTTGAGGTAAATCAAATTCGAGAGAGAACAACTAGGTAGATCTTGGATGTGTGTGTGTGAGAGAGACAGAGAGAGAGACCCTTTGATGACAATGGTCAAGATCCGTTCTGGGTAATGAAAGGTGTGCATTTTTTTTGTTCTCTGCACAGGCAACCGTGACAAAGGGAGCCACACTGAGGTCGGTGTTCATGGCGCTTTCTCAACAGAGGCAAATGCATATAAATATATATATATATATATTAAATGATCACATATGATTCTCCCAAGTGAATACGACTGAGGACCGATGAACCAGTGTACGTTCTAGAATATATATATATATATATAATTAAGGGGTTGTTAGCTGGGCATGCAGACACAGCTGTAGTCCTCTCGATCTTGCTCATTCGTCAACAGCTAGCTAGCTATCCACGTCCCTCTTTCTTTGACCCTTCGTCGCCTCACCAGATCAGCTGCCGCATGCAGCAGGCGAGACAGATAGTACCATCGAGATCTGCTCAAATTTCATCTGTGGATCGATGATCAGTGATCATATATATACGTCTCTCTGTACGAGTGTATGACTAAACAATGTGTGATGCAGAGGCATATGCTTGATGTTCCGCTTCACCCTCGCCTTGACATCCCATCTCACCGCCTGGGTACCTCTCTCACACAACATCGATCTGGACGTAAACGTCATATTTTAGCCTTTTAGGGACGAGACGCAAGGGCTCACCGAAGAGGTGTGGAGCTGTCACGACCCGGATTTTTAATATGCACAGCGGAAGATAATCCGGCGACGTAACGGGAAAGGATATCGGTCTGGAGCCAAATAAGACTAAAATCTCAATCCAAATAAATAATTCCAAACTTTACAACATATTAACACCATAAATAAACACCTATCTAAACAAATCAAATACCGACATTGAATGATACTCCACTAGCTCCTCGAATTCCAAAATACCACTACGCTTACCAGCGCTTAAACCCGCACCCCGAAAATATTAACAACGGAAGGGGTGAGTCACAACAGACCCAGTAGGACTTACACCCGAACTACCCCACTATAATAATGATTCTAGTGGTATGATATAATAATAAGCCTAAAAATCAGATTTAATACATAAGGTGTAAACTAATTGTATATCTTTAATTAATTGATTACAAAGTCATTCTATTACCCCATATGATGACATGACTCCAAATGCATAAAAATCGACATAACCTACACATTAGACTACTCTAGGTATGCTTACAATATACACAACCTGACATAAAACCAATGACATATCTATAACACCAACATATATGCCAAAATACACAACTAGACACCTGTCTGAGTAAATTCCATGCTCCATCTGATAAATGTAGTCACATCACAAAACTAGCACCAGATTTACCATATAGTAGGAAGTAACATATAGTAACTAAATCCCATAGTACCCCTAGGCAGGGGAGTACTTAGGATGAACCGCGGTATCTGGGATCGAAGGATGCACTGCATTCAACAAACCTCCATGGACCACGGGACACTAACGTAGTCCGGTGAAGTATATTTCCATCACACAATGCAGCCATCGCGCACTAACCACATTCCACACCATGCAAGCCTATAATTAAGTCAGACAGTAAAACAGAAACATTTAATTGGCACTCAAACATGAACTACATAGATAAACACCCATGGTTCTATGCACCACATATTTGCATACCACACTGCACAATCTAACATGAACTAATGCATATACATGGGATCATGCAATTTACAACCTAAACATGACAATTACATGCTTAAACAAAACCATCTATCTATTAAAAGAAAATAAACTAAGTTCTAACCACATTATGCCTAAACCTTACAACGGCTTTTTATCAAATCGGAATATACATGATTAAGGTTATCGTGATGCAAGCAATGCTAAACTAGCTAAACTAAACATATACAACCTATCATGATGACCAACATACTTGAATAACCGAATTAATCTAAGCATGCACAATATAGACAAATTAATCTAACTCTAACTAAACATGCTAATAAATCCAAAACAGCCCATTAACTACAATATTCTAATCCTGGTGATCTAAACAAGATTATTACGATTTAATCAAAATATTAGAGTGCTAAGGATAGCCGAGACGCCTACCTTAACGGCGATGGCGAACGGCGCACGGAATCCAAGGAGAAAGAATTTGGCGACGAGACTGCCGCGGTTGCGTCGGCGACGGAAAACCGAGCCGGGTAGGTGTTCTTAAAATCTGTTGGTAGAAGAAGAATCATGAACTAGGGTGCTGGATAGAGGATAATAGGAGAGAGAGGATAGGAGAGAGGATGAGAGAGGCGATACCGCGTGGAAGAGAGCGGCGCACGGCGGCGCACTGAGTTGCGCGGCGGCGCTCGGCCGGCGCGAGCGGGCGCACGGGCTGCGCGGCTGACGGGGCGGCGGGAGCTGGCGCGTCCGGGAGGCGAGGCGATGAGGTGGCGATGACGGCGACCGAGGCACGCGGCGGTCAAAGGCGGCGGGCGAGCGGCCGGGCGGCGTGGTCGCGCGGGCGAGGAAACCGAGGCGGGCGGCGGCCGTCGGCGACGTGGCGAGGCGGCGGACGGGGCGAGCGCGCGGGGCGCGCACGCGGGGCGAGGCGGTGGCCGCGGTGCCGCGCGGTGGCCGAGGCGGCGGGTGGGCGCAGTGCGGCGCATGCGGAAAAGAGAAAAGACATGGGGAGGGCGGCTGTGCTACCAGGGGGAAAATAGGGTTTTTTCGCAGGGGAGAAAAGCAGCGCCCCCGGGAGGGTGAAGGACGGGGAATAAATAGAGGGGAGGAGGAGGAGTCCGACTGGGACAGGGGGAGTAGAATTTGAGTTCGATTGGGAGAGGGGGCGTCGGTTTAGGAAGATTATCAGGGGGGAGAGAAAATTGGAAAGGATAAGGGAGGAAGGTAGATATAAATAAAACTAATAATAAATATAATAACTATTTTTATTATTATTTTTTTTAAATTAAATATCCGGGGTATTACAGGAGCGCCTTGGCTAGAGACGTAAGCGTCCTTTTAAACAAGGGTACCATCTACTGTGTGTTTCATTTCATTACCATATGCATGCATGTGTGCATGATCATGATCGTATATACGTCTACAAAAGTGTATAAACATGGTTGGCAAGCTCAGCTCTCGGCATGTCTCAGCGTGCGTGTGATGCTTAATTAATTAGGTCGCTAGCTAGACATGATATCATAAATTAATGTCCCGTTAATTTTGGCTTAAGTTAGAGACTAGACATTTTGACACACTAAGTCCCGGTTGTTTGGGTTTATTTGACATTTAACTTTTAAATCGGTCAGGTCAGAGATTAGATATTTATGGGGTGTTTGGTTGCATGATAATAAAAGTTTTTATTTTAATTTTTAAAAATTGTAAGAAAACTTGTCAAAAGAGGTGTTTAGTCACCATGACAATTTTATGTTTTAAAAGTGATTTTCTTCTTAAACAAAAAATGAAGGTCTCACCTCTTTCTTTTTTTCTTGTGGTCCCCACTTTATTTGGTCATGTGCTGTAGTTACTCTTTTTTGTAATCACATCCCTCCAAACATGATAATTTATGTCATGAGTTTCTTCACTTTTTATTTTAATATAATTTTTTATCATGAAAGTGTACAAAAAATTATCATGCAACCAAACACCCCATTAGACTGTTTGATAAAATGTCTAAACTAATGTTCGAGTATGTTAGAAATCTCTTAAAAATCACTTAATTTTAAGTGATACACTATAAATTTTTTTTATTTTCAAAGATAGATAATTAAAATTATTGTGTTCTACGTGATAAGAGATTAAAGATGAAATTAAGAATTTAAGTTTTCATATTAAGTCAAAACAAATATTACATTAGTAAACGTTTAATATCTGATTCAGTTAAGATTCGGTCACAGGTTAGATGCTTCAAACCATTTGGTAAGAGGACTCAAAAAAATATTTTAAAAATATTTAATTTAAAATCGTTGTTCACCTAACTTTTTCATTTTGAGAGATGAATAATTAATATTTTTTATTCTACATAATAAGAGATTAGATATGTAATTAAGACTTTTGATATTTTATTATGCTAAATAAATTATCACCTTAATTATTTTGTGATAAAAAATAAGTACTTACTTTGATTAAGATGTTAATTAGTGAAGAGAAGACAAATCCATCTTGAAGAGCATATAGGTTGAGACTAATTAAGGTGATGTTTGATTTGGCTTAATATGAAAATATAAACTCTTAATTTCACATCTAATCTCTTAATTTGTGATAAAATTAAGTACTCAATTTAATTAAGATGTTAACCACGATAGTTGATAATTTCACCTAAAAACATATCAGATACAATGAAAAGATTTGTTAAGACCTTCAACACCTAAATAGAAAAAGACTACTTCATTTCACTTATTTTTAAGAAGTGTTTTTAGATATAAGAGCTATAATATTTAAGAACTTTTTTCTAAACAACCTATAAAATCTGGTGTCTGACCGAATCAGTCATCAGAGTTTCAGTCAGCATCATTAAACCGCCCCTAAGAGACAGGTACGTTGGTGCTTTCAAGGTGTCTAAATAATAAAAAAAGAATTATTTTCTTTCACTTATTTTAAGATTTACTAGATACATTTAGATATTAAATAAGAGATTTATCCAAACAATCTCAAAGATCTGGCGTCTTACTGAAGCAGACATCAGAGCCTCGTTCAGGGTTACAAACAGCCCCAGTGTGAATCTCTGGAGTTCAAATGACCTAAAATATATGAGAATCTTATAGCACTTTGTAATAATTAATTAAGGCCCACGAGAGATATTAATATTTTTAGCCTATTTTTAAAAAGTCAATTAATTAAGCCCACCTCTTTCATGGCAGCTGTGAGGTGAGCTGAACTCGAATCCTAAAGGGGAGTGCCAAAAGGCTCTTCAATATATATAAAGGCATTGGGCAATCAAACGAGAGAGAAAGATGTCAGCGCACGGGTGAAGTGAGTTTTTTTTTTTTTTGAACAACACAATCTACTTTCATTCCTAACAAAAGTAGGAGTACATGAACAGGATTACAGGGATACAAGTAAAAAATCACAAGCTAGCACACCACTGAAGAGAATAGGATTTTTACTGAAAGTCATCTTCAACGTACTAAAACATAACCGTAAAGTGGTCCGCACAGTAATGTGCTTAGACGGTCAATCAGCAGAAGTAACAACCTTATAACAGGAATTTGACAGCTACCACGAAACCGGACGAACACACCAAAAAGGTATGGATAATGTCCAGACTAATGGTCTCGTAAGAAAGATAATGGGTATGCAACAGATATGAGAAGACAACAAGGCAGAAATATACCACATGACATACGATAGTAATAAAACATACAAACAACACTCATATAGATACAACATGCACCACAATTCCAGTGAGCAAAACAATAAGATACCTAAATACACAGATAGGCAAAACAAAAACACTGGAACGTGGGTCGACCTACAAGAACGGAACAATAGAGAGGGAGGAAGATCTCCCTCCCCCACCCAAGGTTACCTCAAAATAAGAAATGGGGAGTTGACGTCAAGAGCCTATGTGAAGGACTTCAACTGGAAGTGGGGGATGTAAGCCGATTGGGGCTACAAGGATACTGCAGATGTTCTTGGAGAAAGGGGTCAAAACAGAGAGGTGAGGATGCACGGAAAAGAGGGATGACCGGAGAGGGGTAGAAAAGAAACGGTGGAGGAGAGGCCCGATGCACTGGACGTGGGCGAGGGCACTGATTAAGAGGCCAAGAAGTGTGAAGGGCTTACCGGTGAAGGGATATGGCTAGAAAGGGGAATATTCTGTAAGGGATGGAGCTAGGGACACAAGAACACAGGGGGAAGCTGAGAGAGGAAGCTGAGAACAGTGAGAAGTCGAGAGCACCGAAGACAAGATGCCGAGCTGTAAGTCCCGAGTGACCGGAGCTAGAGCTATCGACTGGCCTGTAGGACTGTAACTGCTAGTGTGCTTCAGTCAATGGTGGTAAAGGGCGAGAGGACGGTGTAAGCGACAATTAGAGGGATGCTTTGAGAGGAGAACAAGAAGGATCTTGGGAAGTCGAGGGCCTTTCTTTTTTATAGGGAAAGGCCCCCAAATCCATCTCATTTCTCATGGAATTTAGGTTTGAATTTTGCACGATTAACATGTCCCATCGATTTAACATGTCCTAACATATGCATCCTATGGACATGACGCACATAAATAGACAATAAATGAGGATGTGTGAGTGTATGGAGGACTGTGTTAATCTTAGTATGGCTCAACCAAAAACATCTCGTTGACAAGACACATCTAGTTAAAGGTCGCATTAAATGCGAGGCAACCCTAAAAGCATTTTGTCTTTTTTTTTTGAACAAAGAAGACACTATAAATATTAACCTGGCATGTCCATACAAAGTTGATAAGAAATATGAGGTGGGAGAGGATGAGGATACAGTAGCTCAGAAACAGACACAGATTGTATGGCCCATCGAGCAAGAAGATGAGCTGCTCTGTTACAGTCTCGACGGACAAAAGAAAGAGAAATATGAGTAGAAACAGATAAAATAGAAGAACATTCTTGAATGATGTGTTCCGACCGCCAAGGAACCGGACCAGAGCCAGTAATTGCTTTTACGATAGCTTCAGCATCGCTTTCAATATGCACATTCCGGGTCGAGCCAGATGCCCAGGTACAAGCTTGGAGGATAGCCTCGGCCTCCAGAATCTCCACTCTGCTAGTAGATAGTTGAGTGGTACGCCAAAAGACCACCTGTCCAGCTTCGTCCCGAACCAAAAACGCAATGGCACCTGCACAAGCTGAAGTAGCAGCATCCACATTGATCTTAAACATATTAAGTAGAGGAGGTGTCCAGCCCAACGGAGCAACAAGATATAAGTTAGGCGCATGAGTTACACAGAACTGCATTGTAGACATTGCTTCATTATAAATGGCATGAGGCCGGACCATCTTGTGTTGGAAAGAAAATAGACAACGCGATTTCCAAATATACCAGACAATAGATAAAGCCAGAACTGCCATGTTGGACAGTGGGTGATGCTTAGAAAGTAACCAGGAAAGCCATACGTCCAAAAGAGAATAAATAGACATAATACCCCAAGAGTTGTTATTGCCGAAGGGTGATAACATCCAGACAGCCCTACTTCGGGGGCATAGAAGGAAAAGATGGTCCGGGGACTCCTCGACGGATCGCAAACTGAACAAAGTGGGTTAATGTAAGAGCATCTTCTATTGATTTCAAGATGTGTAGGAAGATTACCGGAAAGGATCTTCCATAAACAAAAAATAATCTTTGAAGGAAGGAATTTGGCCACTGTTGGATGCCATAATTTACGCCATATCCCCTGATTTGATGGGCCCGGGGGAAGCCTCTGTTCAGCCAGAAACCTGTAGGCCAATTTTAAAGTAAAATTTTCATTAGTAGTAAAAGGCCAAATAAGTTGATCTTGATGTAAATGATGATGAATTGGAGTATCCAGAATGCGCTGGACAGAATTGTCATCAAACCATCTCATGAGAGTAGGAGTGTCCCAAGAACCATTAAGAATGAGATCTTTGACACGTCCTTGGAAAAGAAAGCATGGATCTCTAGGCAGTAACGGGCCTTTATCATCAAGAACCCAAGAATGGAGCCAGGGATGAATAGCAGACCCATCTTTGACCTTCCACACAAGTCCATTAGCTAGATATGAACGGGCTGACAAAATGAAACGCCAAGTGTGAGAATCTGAATATCTCGGTTGAATCTGCCATATACTGCCGTTCTTAAGATACTTGGAGGTAAAGACCCGGACCCAAAGGGCATCCTTGTTTGTTAAAAATTTCCAAAGAAGCCTCATACCAGTGGCAATATTAAGAAGATGAAGGTCTCGAATACCCATTCCACCTAATAGTTTCGGCTGAGTAATAACCGACCAATTGCTAAAATGAATGCGCCTAGAATTGTGACCTTTATGGGCCCACCAAAAGTTTCTCTGAATGAGATCCAGTTCCTTAATAAGAGCAGAGGGTAGTTTAGAAACAGACATAGCGTATAAGGGTAGGTGAAGTAAAGTTGACTTAATAAGAGTAGTCCTACCCCCTGAGGACAAGAGATGAGCTTTCCAACCTGCCAATTTCTGTTGGTATCTAGCAACCAAAGTATGATGAAGACTACTCTTACCGGCAAGGGGATCCCAGGGAACTCCTAGGTAAAAATCATCCTTAGTGGCTCGTTGAAACCCAGACAAATCACAAATAGAAGAACATAAATGGACAGGTACATTATTACTGAAGCAGATTTTGGATTTGTGCACATTAATTGCCTGTCCAGAAAGAGACTCATACTGCTGAAGAAGGTGAAGAAGATGACTAACCTCGTCAATCGTAGCCCTGCCACACACAATGACATCATCCACAAAAAGAAGATGTGATATAGTAGGACATTGGTGAGCAATTTTAACCCCTGATAGGAAATGGTCCTGTCCAGCAGTTGTCAACATAGAAGACAAAACTTCCGAGCATAAAATATACAAATAGGGGGAGAGGGGACACCCTTGACAGATGCCTCTTGAAGGATATATTTTATCAGAAAGCTGCCCATTAATGTTCAGGGAATATGATACTGACCGAGTACATGCCATAATAAGATTAATTAAAAGAACAGGAAAGTGCATGGAAGAAAGAACCTCTTGAAGAAAATTCCAACTCAGTTTATCATATGCCTTGTGAATGTCCAACTTAACCATAAAATAGCCCTTCTGACCTCTAGTACGTCTGAAAGTATTTTGAATCTCATGAATAGGAACAATATTATCAGAAGCCTGTCAAGCAGGAACAAAAGCAGACTGCAACTGGGAAATAAGGCTGGGTAACATAGGCTTCAATCTATTCGCAATAATTTTAGTGAGAAGCTTTAACAACACATTACACAAACTTATTGGTCTAAAGTGTTCTGGCAAAGTAGCATTTTCCTTTTTCGGAATAAGAGTAAGCAAAGTATAATTCAAATCCTGAGGAATAGAACCTGTAGCAAACATATCAGAAATAAAGCTATGCAAGTCATTTTGCAAAAAAGGCCAGTAATGCTGGAAAAAGAGTGGGGGGAAACCATCCATGCCAGGAGAAGTGTGCGGCTTCATTGAGAATAGAGCATGATGCACTTCATCCATAGAGGGAGCCATCTGGAGGGAAAGTTGTTGCTGCTCGGTTAAGGAAGGCAAACACAGGTTATCAGGGAGCTGAAAAGTACCAACAAAGTTAGAGTTCACCGGATCATGAAACAGAGAATTGTAATAATCAAGAAAAACAGACTTAATATCAGCCAAATCAGCTGTCCAGGACCCATCCGGCTTAAAGATACCGATGATTTTATTCCTGCGTCGTCTGTTCAGAACTAAAACGTGGAAAAATTTGGTGCAGCGATCACCCTCTTTATACCAATGTACTTTTGCCCGTTGTTGCCAATATAAACTATCCAATTCTTCCAGCCATTGCAGTCTAGAGATCAGTAACTTTTCTTCAGCAATTTGTGCAGTAGACAGGGGTTGAGCTTGAGAAGCCGCCAACAAAGCTTGGGTCTGGAGAAGTTGGTGTTTAAGGTTACCAAAGACCTGCCATCGCCAAGAAGACATGTGTGCAGACATGGCTTTCATTTTAGCACTGTAATGAGAATTTAAACAAGGAGAAGTCTGCCAGATAGAGTGAATCAGCTCATGGAAAGAAGGAAATTTAAGCCAAACCGCTTCCAGACGAAACCAAGGACAAGTGCTGTACTTCTTTGGCGGATGAGTATTAAGATACAGAGGGCTATGGTCACTCATATAGCTGGGGAGCACATGCAGTTGAACCGAAGGGAATAATAGAAACCATCCAGACGAGGCCAAACAACGGTCTAATTTTTCTCTAATGTGTGAGATAAAAGGTCTTCTATTAGACCAAGTATAAACAGGCCCTCATTTTTAACATCCAAGAGAGAGTTAAGTTGGATAAATTGTTCAAAATGAGCCAGATGGGAGCGGATAGGAGTTAAACCTCCTTGCTTCTCATGTGAATAACGGATACAATTCCAATCTCCAATTAGACAGACCGGAAGAGACAGTTCCTGAATTAGAGAAGACATCTTGGACCACATGAGAAGTCTGCCACTATCAGAAGTCGGGGCATAAGTCGCAATCAGCAACCAGTAGTTGCCAGTAGAAACATCCTTAACTATAGCCCCGATCCAAGAGCGATCAGAATAAATGACCTGCAGCTGAATAGTGTCGACCCACCAAATCCAAAGGCCCCCCCTACAGTTCTCCGCAGGGACAATATGATAGTTGTTAATGGAGCGCTTAGAAAAGAAATGTTCACTAGTGAGAAGAGTACACTTGGTTTCAGCAAGAAAGAAAATATGAGGTTGTATAGAATGGGTCAAACGATCCACATGACGAATTGTCGGGGGCCCATTCCCACCCCGACAATTCCAAGCTATTAGCTTCATGGTGGTCCTGGCAGCTGTGAGGGGCCAGCTGCCGCACCCGAAGAACTATAAGTAACAAGCTGTAAAGATGCAGATGGCATCGAGGAAGAACACGGTTCTTGTTTCAAACCAGAAAGTTGAACAGCTTGCTGCAGAGACCTCCATTTATGACGATCTTTCTTCCCAGATTTTTTCATGGGAGACTTCAGTAGGGGAACCAATAGTTTAGGAGTTGAAGTCGGGGTGCCCACAGAAACAGATGGGGAAACTATGGGAGCAGTTAGAGGACTAAAACCAGATTCATGCTTGCATGGGACAAGAGAATCCGCAGAGATAGGAAGCACCGAAGAAGCCACCATATTAATACTTGAAAACGCTGAATTACTAACATCAAGCCGAATTGGAACGTTAATAAGTGAAGAAGTTGATAGAAATGTATGCCCTACAAGCCAATCATATATGATATGATTCGACATTTCTAGAAATATCTCATTCAATTAATTAGGCAAATCTTCATTATAAGCTCTTATTAGAAGCGAATATCATAATGAAGTCCTTGATCAAATACAATGATGATTAAATCATGATGAGATCATGATAATGAGATTGATCATCTAGAGGTATTTGATCTAAATGTTCCTAGTCATAGGATACTTGAGACGAGACATCAAGGATCCGGATAGACTAGTGTATGTGATGTATTCTCATGTGATGAGGACGACCGATCTCATTGGTCATTAGTGTGGAGACACTGAGATACACATCTTCGGTGCTCATTAGTTGAATGAGTTCACCGAATCGACCGAATTAGAAACTGAATGGTATCTTATCGAATCGTCTACATCGTGTCTTCTATCATCACGGTTGCATGGTTGGACCTTTGACCTGAGTCGCCAAAGATGCCTTGTTGGGTGGAACTTGTGCTTTGACCATTGACTTATGGATCACAATTTAGATGGTCCTATATAGCGATGGATCGGGTACAAGGAAAATTCGATGGAGGCAATTGAGCGGACAACAAGGGATCGTCCACTCTCGGTAAGTGAGAGTGAATGTCCTATGGGATAGTACTCTAAATCCCTGGCCAGGGTAGATAGGATAATTGGAAAAGGAGTTCACTTGTTCTTAAAAGGTACCTTCTAAATCTGTTCTGACTATTCCATATAGGATATGGAAAAGGGGTTAAAGCTTGACCTTAAGCAAGTTAAGGTTTTGGAATGTCCGACCTGGTGAAGAAGTATAACTCTAATAAGTTGGAATATAAGACTATGAAGTGTTGTTTGTGGGATATCCAAAGGAAACTTTTGGATATTAAATATACGACCCTTATGTATAAGGGTATGTGTTGCTCAGCTCACTATATTTCTAAAGAAAAAGTTCCTTCTTAAGAAAGATAGTGGGAGCAAGGTATATATGGAAGTTGTTCTAGTCCCACAACCCAATAACACTTCTATTAAGGTGCTAGTTAATAATTACACAAGGACTAATGATAGGTCTTTACTTGTGTCCATTCTACTTAAGAGATATGTGAGACATATCTCTGATAGATGAAATGAGGCATAAGATAATAAGGATATTGATCCTAGGATCTATATAGAACCAATATGAGATATTGATTCATTAATGGGAAAAGAGAATAAAATCCGATATAAACTTTATCTATTCTAATCAAGTTTAGAACTTGATAGATCCACCTAAGGATATAGTATCCATAAGGAATAAATGGATCACTAAAGAATAGATTGGAGTAAATTAGAAGGTAGATACCTTCAAAGGTGAGAATAGTTGAAAAGGATATCATTGAAGTCAAATGGTTGACTATGATGAGATCTTTTACCTATTCCATGGATTAATCCATTCGGATTTTGATTGTAACACTCTATGATTATGAGATAAGCTAATTGGATGTTAAGATAGTGTTCCTCTAAAGTATTTTGAGGAATAGGTGTATATGATACAACTATAGGGAATCAAGTCCCAATAACATCCAAGAAGAGTGTGTATTAAGTTCATTTATGGACGAAGTAAAAACTTTCCATAGATCATATATAAGGTTTAATGAGATTAAATCTTATGACTTCGTTAAGAACGAAGAGGAACCTTGTGTATTCAACAAGATAAGTGGGAGTGCTATTACTTTCTTGACATTTTATGTTGATGACATACTCCTCATTGAGAATGAAGTAGGTGTGTTATCATAAGTGAACCTAGCTATCAAATTGATCCTCCAAACACAATTTGGGTTTTAAGATCTATGAAAATAGATCTAAAATCAATGCCCAGTTAATGTACGTAGTCACCATAGTCAAAGGGTTTGACATGATAAACTCCAAGATAGGTTTCTTACCTATGTGGTGTGGAGTTGATCTCTGTAAAGTGTTGTCTTTGTAGACTTCTTGACAGATAAAGAGATCACATAAATAGAGCCCTTATGCCTTTGTCATAGGGTCTATTATTTATATGATGCTACGTACATGATGTAATCAATGCTCTAAGTGTTATGAGCATTCATCGAGCATCCAAGTGAGAGTCATCGGATATTTTAGAGATATATCATTCGGGTACTTGAGAAGCACCGAGAATGTATCTCTATACACTCGAGGATAAGACTTGAAGTCTTGTAGTTTTACAAACACAAGCTTCTAATCAAATAAGTTTGATATTAAGTCGAATAATGGTGGTGCGATGTGAGTTGAAAGAGTTCTATGTGATAGAACACTGTAAGTTCTACAACATATGTAAACAAGTTTACATGGTGGTTGCACACTACTTGAGAAGTAGTCTAGATGAAGATTCTCATCTAAGGTATGGGATTGTCCCAATTTTCTCTGAAGTGTATCATTGTTTTGAGAAAACAATGGAGTAGAGCCGATGTCTCATCGAAGTTTAGAACTTCGTGGCGATACCATACAATCGTAGAGATTGCAACTTATAGAGATATAATTAAACATAAAGTATCTACCGTTAATAACATTGCATCCCTAATCGAAACGGTTACTCAAAGAGTGTTTGAAGCTTCACCTCGAGTGATATAGACGGATGGGTGATTGGCTTTAGTGCAAGTGGGAGATTGATAGAAATGTATGCCCTACAAGCCAATCATATATGATATGATTCGACATTTCTAGAAATATCCCATTCAATTAATTAGGCAAATCTTCATTATAAGCTCTTATTAGAAGCGAATATCATAATGAAGTCCTTGATCAAATACAATGATGATTAAATCATGATGAGATCATGATAATGAGATTGATCATCTAGAGGTATTTGATCTAAATGTTCCTAGTCATAGGATACTTGAGACGGGACATCAAGGATACGGATAGACTAGTGTATGTGATGTCTTCTCATGTGATGAGGACGACCGATCTCATTGGTCATTAGTGTGAGACACCGAGATACATACGCAGGTGCTCATTAGTTGAATGAGTTCATAGATCCACCGAATTAGAAACCACGAATGGTATCTTACCGAATCGTCTATCGTGTCTTCTATCATCACGGTTGCATGGTTGGACCTTTGACTCCGAGTCGCCAAAGATGCCTTGTTGGGTGGAACTTGTGCTTTCGACCATTGACTTATGGATCACAATTTAGATGGTCCTATATAGCGATGGATCGGGTACAAGGAAAAATTCGATGGAGGCAATTGAGCGGACAACAAGGGATCGTCCACTCTCGGTAAGTGAGAGTGAATGTCCTATGGGATAGTACTCTAAATCCTCGTCAGTAGATAGGATAATTGGAAAAGGAGTTTTCCAATTGATCCAATTCCGAGTACAGATCTCATAGAGTCGGTACACTAAGGAGTTGACAACGATGCCGTACTCCTTTCCGACTCGGGACATTGGATGGATGAGGGTTTATATCCATGTGGTAACTGATGATGGAAAGGCTCAATGGAGATGAGATTATCCCCATAGCCATTTGGGATCATGGGATGTGGCTTGTACCCTTCATGATCGGTAGGCCGATTAATCTGTTATTGGATAACGGATTTAATTAAATTAAATAGAATTGTTCTATTTTATTTAGGCCTCAACCAAATAGGTTATTGGGCCTAGTGCGTCACACACAAAAGGACTTATCCACAAGTACAGGGGCAAGGACGTAATTTATAGAGATTTTGGGTTTTTATGAAAAATTCCATAATTCTCTATAAATACTAATGGTTTCAGCCAAACCCCATCAAGCCAAGGGTGAAAACCACGTCCCAAGCCTCCTCCCTACCTCCTCCTTTCTCTAGAAGGTGTCCATGGTCGATGGAGCTCCGTTCGGGAAGAGTTCTCGAGGCTGGCGCGAAGGGAGAACCTGTTGTGGGTGAAGTTCGTATGGATACTGCTGGAGACCGGACGCTTGAACGGTTTGGAGAGCTTGAGAAGCTCATCTCCTTCCTCTCCATGGGATTATATGAATCCCTATCAGGTATATTCGAACCCGATTTGATCGGTTTTCGGTTTTCGTCGTTCGGTTCTGATTGAGACGGATTCTAAAGGAACCCATAGGAATCGTCGCTTCCGCTGCACCAAATTTTAATGGACGATTCCTTACAGAAGTAACCTGCACCTCCGCGAGTGGGGGGGGAGGGCCAAGAGTTGAGCAGACCCAGAATCTGTCTCTGAAGATTTGAAAACCTGAACTGAAGTAACAGGGTGAGGATCATTTTCCACTGGAACCCTGGTAACAGGAGGTTGCCGGCCCCCAATCGCATCTCTTCCCTCAGAAGACAGCCAGGCACCGAATCTGAGAACTAACTTACTCCACAGCTCCTTTTGCGTTGCTAGAGAGAGGGTCGGAACAATAAGAGACTTTAGGTGAATCAACTGAGAGCAATCACCATACTCGTGGCCCAAACAACCACAAAAATAGCAAAATCTTGTAAGGCGTTCGTAAGCAAGTTCAAAAGAATGCAAAGTGCCTCCAGGAAGAATCACAGAGACGTTAGTAGGAAGAGGTTGATCAACATTAAAGCGGACCTTAATTCTAACAAAATGGCTCCAGGCTAACACTATTTGTGGAGGCGGATCCCAAGGAACACCGATTTGGGAAGCAATCTGCATAACAAGATCTTTATTAAGCAGTTCTTGTGGCAGGTCAAAGATACGTACTCAAAGATCCCCCTGACAAAGCTGATATTCGGAAGGAGCCGTAAACGCCCGAGCTTTTTCAAGAAGCACCAGATCGTTATTGAAAAACCAAGGGGCCCTCCTGCAAATCGTATCTATTTCCTATTCAGACTGAACCTGAAGCATAAAAGCGTTATTCGGATAATCCAAGAAGGCCCAGGGTGAAGAAGGGTTCCACATTTTACGGATCCACTCCTTAAGGCAAGCTGGTCTAGGTTTAATAGAGGAGCAAACTTTAAGGATCAGAGTTTGCTTCCAAGGATGAACAGCTGACAAGCGCGAGGAATCAATCGGGAGAGGGGGAGGAGATGATGGACTGGACAGCAACGTTTGGAACTGAGATAAGATCTGCTCCGCTTCAGACGAAAGGGGAGGATCCATCGCTCCAAGAGAGAAAACAAGAAACGACTGCCTGAGAAAGGAAACAGGGAAAAGAAGAACTGCAAGGAAGACAGACAAGGGGAAGGAAATAAGAAGAAAACAGAAACTTGAAAAATAGGATTTGTTGTATAGGAACAAGACGAGACCAAGGAGAGGATGAAGGGCGTATTATTCAGGACCAAAGAAGCTTCCCGAAGAAACCAGATGGAAAAGTACCCGTGCAGAGGAGAGACAAATAACCCAACCCAACCCCAGGGTTCGGTTAGGCGGACGCCAGACAACCCAAAAATGAAAATGAAACAAAACGGGACAGAAATCCGAGATCGTAGGAAGAGCACTGTAGCAAGGAAAGGGAGATCGAAACTCGGGAGGGGAGGGAGGAACACGAAGTGAAGGAAGAAGGAGAAGAAGAAGAAAGAAGTATGGCAGGAATCAGTACAAGAAGCGAGAGGTCGAGATCCGGAACAGAAGAAACAAATGGGACAGAAAGATCGGGGACAACCAAAGAATATACAGCAGAGGGGAAACAATTAAGAGAGAAAACAGGATGAAGAAATAGGGAAAGGGATCGGGAAACAACAGAAAAAACCCACAAGAAAGACTGAGTTGAAACAAAAGGAAACCGAAGGAAGAAGGAAAACTGAGAACCTGGAAGAAGAAGTAAAAGAAAAGGAGGAAGAAGACGAGGAGGCAGGCCAGGAATAGAGGAGAAAAAGAAGAAAGAAAGAGCGCAAAGGAGAGAGCAGAGACCGCGGAGACGGAACCCGTGACCGCGCCGATGTCCTCCACAGCGAGAGGCCGCGGAGATGGATCCCCCTCCGCGAGCGGCTGTCGTCGCCCCACCTTCACATCGATCAATTTAGCTAACCAAATCAACTAGATTAGATAGGGTTGGCCAATCTGACTTGCCTCAACATGACATGGGTCTAAAAGCATTTTGTCAATAGGGCACATTCCGTCAAGTCTAATCATGATTGTGCATAGATCCTGATGTTAGAGGATTTTACTATTTGAAGACATCTCATCAGTGGGGCATGTTGACAATTAGGTAAACAACAAAGCACAAAAGCTCAATGTGTATTTTACATCGAAAAAATTTTTTCCGCCAGATCAAATTACCTCGTGGTCCGGATGCAAATGTCTCATCAAGGAGTTGCAATTGGCCTAGGCCAAGGTGCTTTTAAAAGGTAGGTCAAATTCAGCTCTCCGCTTGGTGAAAAAATGATTCGTTAGGTTGAGAAATCAAATATTATTTATAAAAATGAAGATTTTATACTATATAATTAGAAAATTTTAATACGTCAATAATGACTTTTCCCCGAGATCTTCGGTCGAACCTATCGAATGTCCATTGCAATGAGGCCGCTAGACCCATGGGTGTAATGTGAGAACAGTCCTTATACCATGAGATCATGTAACTACGAAAGACATTGTATGGTATTAAATTGAAGTTACAAACCTAAAAAGATATTATGGTAGCGTTTGGAATTTTTTGAAAATGGAAATCACAGCGTTAAGAGGTGCCCGACACGTGACGCCAGGAGATAGATTACGTGGCACCCCGTCCCCCCCCCCCCCCCTCTCACCGCGTTGGCAGATTCCAGCTGTTAGGAGTCTCCGGACAAGCGGCCGCCGGCAGCGCTGACTGTACCAGGCCGTACTTCCCCGCCTTGACCTTGGTGGAGCTCCTGTCGGTGATCCCGATAAAGCGCCCCCCTTTTGGAAGAATAAAGCGCCTGCCAGCTGGTAAGGCTCCGGTCCGAAGGTATTTTTGGTAAGAGACCTTCGAGAGGTCATGTGTTTCTCCGTTTCAGGATAATGACGTCGGCGGCCGAGGACATTCAGAGTTGACTTGTTTGATATGTTGAGCAGATAAATTCCAACAAAAATATAAAACTCACTTTATTAACTTGAACAGATCTTACTCCACTCGATGGAGACTTGTTTATTTGACTGCTAGATCGAATATTTATCTAAAATATTAATTTATAAATACTATTCATTGTATAATATTATCAAAATATGCGGAATAGATTAATATTTAGTTTTATGTGAACTTCACCTTCTAATAGAGTTTCGTAAATTAATGAGCTAAAGTTCGTGTTAAATACGAGTTCGAGTGCCTTGAATAAGATCGTATTGAGTTCGAACTCAAAGTTAGATAAAATTTGAGTCGACGGCAAGTCGAATTTGAATAAGGGTTAAACGTATTTGTATTGACTCCGACCTTAAAAAAATAGTATTGCAAAACAACATGGACTACTACGACAAAGATAAAAGAGATCTCAATCTCTTTTTTAGCTGAGAACAATCTCTCTACAAGCCACAATTCTACCGTGCTTGCCCAACAACTCTTTTGTAAGTTTTGCTATATATAACCATATATATACAATTGTTAAAACATATATTTTATGTCATGCGGACTAAATGCCTCAGTAGAGTCTGAACAATACATTTTGTCCATACGTTTACTTTTATCTTCTATTAAAATCTATGATACATGAAATTAGTGACACTGAAGTCACGGATAAAAACTGATACTCTCTCTCTCTCTATGTATGTATGTGTGTGTGTGAACAGCCATGCATGAAGCCTGTCTAACCTCTCATTTCAACGCAAGCTTAGGAGACAGAGGTCTAACACTGACAAAAATGGAGTCCAAGACGACCTAATTTGCAGCACATGAAAAGATTATGCCTTCATCTAAAGGGGTTATATATATATTTACATGAGAGTGGATCCCCTCAGGTGCCATCTGAGGGGATCCCCTCAGCCCCTCTCACAAGGGGCTGAGGTGACAGTGATCTGACGTCTGTCAGATCACTATCTTGTCTTGATCACCTCACCTTCCTTGTGAGGGGGCCGAGGGAATCCCCTCAGGTGGGTGCCTGAGGGGATCCGCCCTCTATTTATATGCATGCTTTTTAAGAAGGTGAGTTCTGAGAAGCATCTCAGTCGCATGCCCCTTCTACCTGCAAGTAGGGTTTTACTAGCCTCATTAGCAATGCTTAGGAAGTGTGTGACTTTGATTATGAAGGATATTTTAATCATTAAAATTTCGAGAAGCGTCTCATGCAAACTTGCTTTATGTTTTTTTACTTTTGGATCGTGATGATTTGAGTTTAAATAACCTTAAAAACTGTATCAAGAGATGATTTACAAGGATTATCTGTTATTACACAATCTACATTTTTGAAAGGATTATCAGATGATTTCTGCGTAATTTCTCCTCCCCAGGATCCCAACCAAAAGCACTTTTAACTTATAAAATTTCATGAGATGAAATAATCTATCTAAACAATTAGCAGAGCACTGATGCCATTAGATCAAGTTTGATTGCTAGAAAGAACATTCACTAACAGAATACTAATACAAGTTATAAGGATTATCACTTATTTCCATGGCTACTTTTGTGTTTTCAATATTCATATGCATTTATAGATATAGGCCTGGTCACAAAGTCAAGAGAAGTGTTCAAAACCAAACCAATGCTTTTGACTTTTTTAAGTTTCATTTCCACCCAATACTTTTTCACTCAAGGTGACCTAGCTAGGGAGAGAAGATCTGCTATTCACCACATGAAAATCATGGATTCCTAAGAGGTTGTTTGGTACAAGATTTGTCCCCACCTTAATCTTGTTCCAAAACCAATTGCATTAGATGTGTGGTGCTTATTAAAATATAAGTATTGCGACTATTTCATATAAAGGCTTGTTTGGTAACATTATCAAGTACATCTATCATTGTCAATTTTAAAATTGATAATGATAACCGTGAGTAAGAGCTGTTAGGTTGATAATAGTGATTTTGAAATTTGTAATACAAATAGGGTAAGCTATGTAATACTAATGTTAACTTGTATCGATTTTGATATTGATACTCCAATGTCTAGAAATATCAATATCAATATTGATATAGCAACGTTTTTGAAACTCTAACCAAAAAGGGCATAAAGTCTTAAAGCTTTTAAGTTTGAATGCTCAACAAATTTGAGGGGTTTTTATTTTTTATCCTATTTTGGGACTTGATTTATCTTTTAGTCCCACCATTTATCTTTTATTTATTGTTATCCTGTATTTTTTAAAAATTTATGTTTTGATCTTTTGTGTCGCTCCTCTCTCTTTTAGGATAAACTAAATTTATCCTCTAACCAAACTTGTACCCAATGGGCCTTAAATTTTTTCTCTGTGATGTGAAGATGGTTACACAGTCGAGAAGAGGATAACTTGAATTTAGGATTCCCATTTTACAAGAGAAATAAACGTCACCAAAGATGGCATTCTGACATAGAGAAGGTTTGCTGAGTCTTCAACCAGCTTGTTAAGACGTCTAACAAACAGTATGAACATACTGAGAAGTGAGAATTGGTGAAGTTTTAACTAATCCAGGCAAAGGAAGAGGATGGTTTGGTTTTGTCTTTGTATTCTGGTCTTCAGATATTTCTATTCTGAACTGGTTCTCTTTTTTTCTTTCTGATCTTAGTTGCACCATAATTTGAGCTTTTGTTGCACTTTTATGATTTTCTTTCTTAAACTAAAAAAAATGATTTCACCTTCT
Organism: Cryptocoryne crispatula var. balansae; assembly: GCA_036172225.1. Taxonomy (NCBI): domain Eukaryota; kingdom Viridiplantae; phylum Streptophyta; class Magnoliopsida; order Alismatales; family Araceae; genus Cryptocoryne; species Cryptocoryne crispatula. Next base: position 4,581,287 of record CM069933.1, read on the forward strand.
CTCTTTTTTTTTCTTCTTCTTGCAATCTTCCACCTTGTTTTGTCATAGATGGTACCCACTCTCTTTTTTTTTCTTGTTATCCTGTCACTCCAACGTGACAATTTTATGTGATTGACTGGTTCGTATTTTATTTTAATATAATTTTTTATCATAAAAATATTAAAAAATTTATCGTACAACCACATCAGACTTCTCCCTGTTGTTGAAGTTAGAAGAGCACTACCAAAAGAAATGGGTTGTCTGGTGAAATGTACAGATCCCTGTTTAGGTTTCTGATGTTATGTTAGATCAGAATCCTTTTATTAATTTTTTCAAACATTCTGTTTTATAATTATTTAAAAAAAAAATAAAATAAAAACACGCTTTCATTCTTAAGAATTAAGAAAAGGAGCCAATAAACCTTATTTATAAGCAAGTAATTTTGGCTAAAGTCAAAAGACCAGGTGAGAGACATAAAGCAGCCATCCAAGGGGACTCTTAATAAAAGCCTTCATAAATCCAGAAATCAACAATAATTTTAGTTAAAGAACTCTGTCGACTCTGTGTTTGAATAATTTTTTATATTTTTTGATGATAAAATTTTATATTAAGATAAGATCAACGTTACTTAATGACATAAAATCATCAATATTAGTTAATATTTTACGGTTAAAAAGCGGAGAGCATAAATAACTAAAAAAAGGTGAAGGACCACGAGAAAAAGAAGAAGAAGAATTGATCACACTTCTTTTTTATCTAAGGAGTTCTCTGTAAAAATTATTTTTGTGATGATTACCCAATATCATTTTAACCAGTTTTGTTTCAAAAACATGTTTTTTTAATAAAATTTCGATGTGTGATGTGGTCAGACAGCCCATAAATGTATTTAGACGATGAACTATGGAGAGGGCCATTAGAGATGACATTTTGCCTTAAAGCCAAATCTATTAGTTTTCTTTTTTACTTTTACATCACTTTACAACAAAATAAATTAGCTAACCTCATGCATGCGAAGTTTCTTGAATTTAAATATTTTCTAAATTTCTTGTTTAGGTTTCTTATGTTATGCTAGATCAGAATCCTTTTATTATTATTTTTCAAACATTCTGTTTTATAACTATTTTAAAAAAGAAAAATAAAATAAAAACATGTTTTCATTTTTTAAATTTAATGGGGTGTTTGGTTGCATGATAATAGAAGTTTTTATTTTAATTTTTAAAAATTATAAGAAAATATTTTAAAAGAGATGTTTGACAATCATGGCAATTTTGTAATTTGAAAGTGATTTTCTACTTAAACAAAAAAAGAGGGTCTCACCTCTTTCTTTTTTCTTGTGGTCCCCCCCACTTTGTTTGGTCATGTACGGTGGTTACTCTTTTTTGTTATCACATCCCTCTAAATATGATATTTTTATGTCATGAGTTGATTCACTTTTTATTTTAATACAATTTTTTATCGTGAAAGTGTACAAAAAACTATCACGCAACCAAACACCTCATTAGTCTCCTTTTTACCTTTACATCACTTTACAACAAAATAAATTAGCTAACCTCATGCATGCGAAATTTCTTGAATTTAAATATTTTCTAATCATAGCTATATTTTGAAATAAATGAAATGCAGCACCCCAAACAATATTTCTTACCCCAAATAATTCCATCATAGGCACGAGATAATCATTGGTCCAATTTGGCTGGACCTTGGAGGCATATTTTTGAAATTTTCAGTAAATATAACAAATATTTGTATAATTTATTTTAAATGAGAAACCTGTAAATTTGCGGCTTCACTTTGACCTTTTGAGAGATCGAACTCGCGTCCTTCCACGGCCATGCTACAGGGGACACGCCGTTTTGGTTGTCCTCGGAGGGGAGACTTGGGTCGAACTCAAGATCTGGCGTAGGATTGTTTCAACCTGAAAAAAATCAAGTCGACCGAGTAATTTGGTTTGATCTGAAATACCAATCGATTTAATTCGATCTAAAATCGCTGAGATCAAACCAAATCGATAAATCGAATAACACGAATTAGATCGAATATTTTATTTTGAGTATATCTAATATAATATTTATGTATCTTTTCTTATAAAAATAAATTTATTTTAAGAATTTATAAGATAAAGTTAATGAATTGTGCGAGCATATATACTATTTTTTTAATAGAATACGGCTTTAAATAAATAAAATGAAATCATATATTAATTCATCTACTTTGTAACGCCTTGAAAAAAATAGTTAATTATATTTTATGTAACCGTCCCCTTTTCCTGCTCTTCTTCCCCCCTGTCCCGGTTGTAACGTCAGTGCCCCCCCCCCCCCCCTCCGGTCTCACCCTCCCGCCTGGACTCTCGCTGCCGTCTCCCTCTCAGCCACCCCCCCGATTGATGTATCTCTCCGTCGAGAACTCCCCTACTCTCGTCGAACGCTCTCTCTCTCTCCCTCTCCTTCCTTCCAGCCGCCGGTCGCCGCTCTCCCTTTTTCTTCCTCATCACCGCCTCCCTTGTTTCGGGAAGAGTCACCGCCGCGAGCCACCCCGCCCCATCATCTCTTCCTCTCTCTGCCGCCCTCAGCCCAGCCTACCATGCCGCATGGACACCAGTCGTCAACGCCTGCACACCACCGCGTCGCCATCGTCTTCCCGCGCCAGCGCTAGTGCCTGCACGACCCATGGGCCACCCTCCCACCTGCTCGCTCGAGACCACCGGCCGCCAATGTTTGCCTGCACCCCCCAGCATTGATGCAGCACACAACTGCAACCGCATCGCCGTCGCCGTCCTGCCGCAGCCGCCGCCGTGAGCCAACTTGCCACCGTTGATAGCCAGTATCGGCGTCCCCTGTTCCAATCGGAACTGTTGCGGAGAGGAACCTCCCTCGCCGCTGCCGCCGTCACCAGCCTTCCCTCTCCATGCTGCTGCCACTGTCGCCGGTGTCATCCCTGCCATCCACCCTCAGCTTCTGCCTCTCTGCCGCCGTCGTCAAGCACCAGCCGTCTCCTCTTCGCGCCACCCACGCAAGCGCCCAGTCAGCCGCCCGAGACTCCCTCCCCCCTTTTCTCTGCCAGCCTCAGCCTCCAGCCTCCATACCACCACCCCTCCCGCTTTCGTTGAGTTCTCTCCCTCTCTCTTCCTCTTCGTCCGCCACCGTTCACACCAGTCGCCGTCGTCAAGCTCGCCATCGCTGGGAGCTACCCCGCCGCTCCTCCCTCCTACGTACACTGTCGTCCGCACGCACGGTCGCGTCCCCCTGTCGCAACCCGCCTCCCATCCCTCCTTCCTCCTCTCCTTCTCCATTGTTTTCCCAGCTCCCCCCTTCTGCAGCCGCCGCTGTCTGTCGCCGTCGTGAGCCCCTCTTTTGTAGTCGATCGCCGTCACCGGACTTCACCTGTTTCGGCTGGAATCGCCGCGAGAAGCCTCTCTTGCTGCCACCGTCGTTGCCGACCTTCCTCCCTCTTTGTCGTTGCCGTTTGGACGGCGTCTCCCTCCCAGCTGCCACCGTCCGCCGCTGCAGCTCCCCCGGTAGTCGCCGCCCCTGTCGTCAACGAGCTCCGCCACTTCGTCCCCTGTCGCGGGCGCTGCCCCGCGAGAGTGCACTCAGTCGAGCCCGGCTCGCCACCCCAATTTGCCCCATCAACCGCTGGCCCAGCACTGTCAAACCGCTCTGGTCCAGCCATTTGAGCCTCCCGGTTCAGTAACTTTTGGATTATTCAATTTATTAAATCCAGAAACCAGAGTTAAGGCCAAAAATTAGCAGAAAATATAGAAAAATTCAAAAAATTCACAGGAGATTCTAGGTAGGTTTCTCGAGCTTTTCTATATATTTGACCTCATTTGGATATGAAAATATACATGATTTAACCTATGGACCTTGATTTGACTAGTTTAGACTTTGGACTTAAGACTAGTGATTTTTTAAAAAAATTCTTGAAACCAGAACCCTGAAATTGATATTTTGAATATTATGAAACATGTTTAGCATGATTCTAGATGGTAGAAATATTTTTCATGAGATTTGACCATATGTTGATTATGTATATGATTATGTGCTAGAATGGACCTAGAATTGAAATATAATTATGTGGAGATTTGGAAAAACTCATGGGTCATCAAATTATACTTTTTAGAACATGTTTAGGTCAGATTATGGTTGATTACATCAGATCTCAATTTGTTTAGTTTATGCCAAGCATGATTTAGGTTAAGTGTCTTGTATGTGTTCAAGTATGTCTAGTTCGACTTGTCATTGCATGTGCGTAGATCATGTAAATTTTGATTAGCTTGGTTTCAAATTATGTATTATGTCATGTATGATATGTTTATATTCATATGGCCAAGTTTGGTATATATTTGATTTAGAATATGCCTACCAAGTCGGGTTACCATCTGTCTTGTTTAGTTTGTTATAAATGTTATGTCTTGTACGAAGAGTTATGAATTTAGATTGTTATGTCGTGTATGCATGGTATGGTCAAGTATGTCATGATTTGAATTTATGTTATGAACTCTTGATACGACGTGCTATGAAGGCTTCACCAGCCTATGTTAGTTAATCGCCCGTGGGCAGCGAGTAACTTAGATGAATCCGGCCCTCCCACAGATCCCGGATTACCGCGTTTTTTCCTTAGTGTCACCACTGCCTAGGTGCACTTTGGGCTAGCTTATTATATGTTACTGCTATATATATTAGAGCTGATGAAAGTATTTTGTACATGTAAAGCAAGACGACCAATTCCTTGCTATTTGGCTATGTGTTTAGAAATAATATGAAATTATATTACTTGTGTGTCATATATAGATGTTAAGTTATGTCATGTTAGAAAAATCAGATTTGTCTCATTTTGTTTTGATCATGTTAAGTTAAGTCTTGAGGTCATTTATTTGATCTTTGTGTAGTTAGTATGGTTTTGTGTGTATTGGTTTAGAAGTGTATAGCATTGGCATAATCTTATCCTTAATGTTAATTTATGGTTTAGATAGGAGTTGTGAGATTAATATAGACGACATTCTATACATTTGTATTACATCTCAATATAGATATGTTATCTATCATTGTTTGATTATATGTTAGTTATCCGATTGGCAAGAAAAGTGTGTAAATCCTACGGAGTCCCCGAACTCACCCCGTTGTGGGTTAAATTTTTCAGCAGGTTTTGAAGATTTAGGAGCTTGAAGATGAAGTTCAAGTGAAACCAAAGGAATCAGAGTCATTTGCACCTGGAGATTCTTGGCATTCTCTACTTAGGTAGATGGTCTTGATTGTTTTTAAGCAAGAGTGTTGTGAGACTTAGTAGTATGGTTCTATTCTCTTATTCTGATAGATCTTATGAAAATAATTGTTTAAGTTTAGGTTATGGAATCTAAGTGTTGGTTTCATCCCACTGTCACGACGTTGTGTATTTTCGCTGCCTATTTTGAGGTTATGTTATTTAAATTCTGGGTAGTGACATACTGTACCTTAATAAAATATAATTTGAACCGAATCCTATCAAACCGAGCCAAATTATTTTGGTTCGCTTAGATTTAGTCCGGGAGATTGTCTGGTTTGATTTAGTTCGAAAACAATATTCCAAAATTAAATTAAACCAGACCGTGAGCATCCCTAACGTCACGTGATTAGAGCTCGGGATCGCACGTGTGATGTCCGGCCATCTCGGTATTCCTTTCTCGAAAAAAAAAGAAAAGAAAAGGAGAGTAAAACAAGAACAATACAATACAAAAGAAGTAGCCATCTGAAGCCCTGATGCGGTCAACATCGAAGAACTCTAGCCCAATATCCTTTGCATGGTGTGCGGTCGACGGCTTGCACGTTGACTCCCTTCACCACCCCATGCAGGATAACGCGTTGACCAGCTGCTGCGAGACTCTCGCATTGACTTTGCTGTATATATTCCAGACAAGTCAGCAACGCTCCAGACAAGTCAGCAACGCTGCAAGTCAAACCAGAAGATATCTTGGTCACCAAAAGATCCCGTGCCCCTCGTGGTCAACATTGACCGGTGCCTCCATGGTCAACGCCTTGGAAGATGAGCAGCCCATTTTCTTTGCTGCGCCGCGTTCGTTTTGGTCACCCGGTCATTTCCTTCCTTCCCGTGATAATATGTTTTATAATAATCTTATGTTTTGTAATAAAATCGAGATTTTATTATAATCTTATGTTTTGTAATAAAATGTGTGGAAAAAGATGTCTGTTCATCGTTATAATTTTATGTTTTGAAATAAAACTTTTCCTTAGACAAAAGATGTTCCGTCTCCTTTTTTATTGTGCTGTCCCTCGTTTTGTTTGATCATATACTATACGTACTCTTTTTTGTTATTACGTCTCTTTTAAACACGACAGATTTATGTCATTGACTAGTTCACACTTTCTTTAATATAATTTTTTGTTTTAAAATTATATAAAAAATTGTTGTGCAACCAAACATCTCATGACCTCTTATTTTTATCTCGTGATCTCATCTAAAAATAATCTCAATTATTCGCCCCAAAACCAAAAAATCCGAACAAACCACTAAGAATTAAGTAGGTGATCGAGAAGTTATTATTGTTTTTCAGATGTTTTATCAAAAGTCTCGATATCTAACTTTCGAGTTCTATCGGATTGGGAGATTGGATACTAATTAAGCAAAAACAAACAAGGACATACATATAATGATTCCAATATATTACATGCACTTGGTTTTAAACTTTTATTTAACTTTCAAGAAAAAAATAAAAACTCTTATTTAATGATTAGTGTGGGATCACTTCGTTCATATACTTTTATATTTAACTTTCAAGAAAAAATATAAAACTCTTGTTAAATTCTTCAAAAAGTTGTAACCCCGCTCTCCCTGCGTAGGCATGCCACTCATGAGAACTACGAAGGAATAATCTTTTTTTTCCATTAAGAAAATCTTGAAGAAACAAAATGATGCATGGCTGACTTTTTGTTGGTGGGTTAAAGATTGATATGTACAATGAGACAGCTTTGAAATATAATTGGGCAGAGTCATTTGCCAGGCATAGAAGGTCTTCTAGAAACTAATAGGGTATTTGTTTACGTGATGAAATAATTTTTTTCTCTACAAAATTATATATTTGTAATAAAACATGTTACAAAAGATATTTGGCAATCATGATAAAAATATATATATATATATTTGGAACTTGAATAAAAAAGAGATGGAGGCATTCTTTTTCTCCTTGTATTTTTTTTGTTATATATAGTTTCTACCTTTTTGTTAACATATCTCATCAAACAAAATAATTCTTTTTTACAGTCATTTTATGTTTTTTATGTATAAATTTAGTTTGCAGCCAAACAAGCACAGGTATAATTTCTTTAAGGTATCTATATTCTTTTTTAACACAAGCTATAAGGACAAGCCCTGGTACTTGTCCTCATGAGAACTATGAGGGAATAATCCTTGTTTTTTTTCCATTAAGAAAATTTTGAAGAAACAAAATGATGCATGGCTGACTTTAAACTTTAACAAATCCATATCTCCTTGTAGTCTTGTTGGTGGGTTAAAGATTGATATGTACAATAAGATAGCTATGAAATATAATTGGGCAGAGTCATTTGCCAGACATAGAAGGGTCTTCTAGACACTAATAGGGTATTTGTTTACGTGATGAAATAATTTTTCTCTAAAAAATTATATATTTGTAATAAAACATGTTACAAAAGATATTTGGCAAGCATGATAAAAAATATATAATTTTTTAGAACTTGAATAAAAAAAGAGATGAGGCATTCTTTTTCTCCTTGTATTTTTTTGTTATATATAGTTTCCACCTTTTTGTTATCATATCTCATCAAACAAAATAATTATTTTTTACAGTCATTTTATTTTTTTATGTATAAATTTAGTTTGCAACGAAACAAGCACAGGTGTAATTTCTTTAAGGTATCTATATTGAGATCTCACTAATTATGATCATGAAGAAAATGATTGGGCAACCGTTGAGAGAATAGGAGACAAGTACCAGGGCTTGTCCTTAGAGCTTGTGTTTAAAAAAAAAAGCTCAACCCTCTCTCTTTGAATAATGAACAACTAATAGTATGTTCAATAATATTATATTATTATTAGTATTAATTTTGAAGTTGGTATTGATTTATACCATCAACAAATGTTTAACTATCAATATTAATTTTAAATTTTGTGAAAAAACAAAGCATGATATCAATTTTGATATTGATGCAACACAAGTGTCCATCTATTTCAATTTTGATTGTGATGCTTTATTCTCTAGAAATATCAATAACAAAATTAATAATAGTGCTATTTCTGATGCTCAGACCAAAACAAGACATAGGGTTTTAATGGGCCTCTACACCCTCCCCGTTAACCATTGTATCCATCTAGTGTAGCATTGAGACAGTAAGTCAATTTCAAAGCATGTTTAGAACAATTGAACATCTGGTATCCATGCTCAACATGATTATATAACATATTTATGTATGTGACCCTTTGTGTTATACCCTGTTTGGTAACACTATTAGACATCTCTATTATTATTAATTTTATAATTGATATTGATGGTAATCATCTTGAGATGTTTGGCTAATAGTTTCAATTTTGAAATTTGTAGTGCAAATAACACATGTTATGTAATACAAGTGTCAACTTGTATTAATTTTGATATTGATACTCCATCTTCTAGAAATATCAATATCAATACTAATATAGTATCATTTTCGATACTCTAACCAAACAAGCCATTAAGCATCAAATTGATCATGAGCTACGTTCAAATCTCCTTCCAAGTTTCATGTCTTCAATCTTAGGTGTCGGTTTCTTTAGCATAACTTAGATGAATAAAATCTCAAGGTAATGCCTACTTTTATAACACTATAAGATATCTCATACCTCTATCATTATCGATTATAAATTTGATATTAATAACAATCGCTAAGAGATGTTTGATTAATAGTAATAATTTTGAAGTTTTTACTATAAACAAAGCATGTTATGTAATACATGTGTCAACTTGTATCAATTTTGATATTGATATTCTAACTTCTATAAATATTAATATTGATATGGTATCATTTTTGAAACTCTAACCAAACAGGCCATAAACTAACAACAATTATATTAAGTCACTTAAAATTAGGTAGCTTTTTAAAAAAAGTTAAGTGTCGCATTCAGCATTAATTCAGATATTTTTTCAAGATATCTAAAAATTTTATGACATATTTGGTTAGAGTTTCAAAAATAATCTAATATATCAACGTTGATATTAATATTTTAGAAGTTGGAGTATTAATATCAAAATTGATACAAGTTGACATATATATTACATAGCATATTTTGTTTCCACTACAAGTTTCAAATTTAATACTATTAGTCAAACACCTATAAGTGATTGCCATTAATATCAATTTTAAAATTGATAGTGATAGAGTTGTCTAATAGTCAAACGGTGAATTAAGTTATAAAAGTTATGAGATTATTATATATACGTATTACCAATAAGTGAAACTTCTAACTTCAATCTGGTGGTTCATCCAATCAAATGACTCTTTCCTCATTAATTTATTCTCACTAATCCATTAGAAGAGGAAGAGGAAAGTGAAAAAGAAATTAAAGAAGAAGAAGAAGAAATAAATGTACTACAAGAAGGCTTATAAATGTAAGAAGAAAAAGAAGAAGACTAAATAATTGAAGAAGTTTAGACATGGAAGAAGAAGAAGAAGAAGAAGTCTGAAGAAGCTGAATAAACCTGAAATTTAGAAAAATATGAAGAAAAAGAAAATGGTTGAAGGAATCCAAAATTCTGAAAACCTAAGTGAATTTGCTCAATCCAGGGACTTTTCAAGCCAGAGAGCTACTGTTACCCTTTAGGTTTTCACTGAAGAAGGTACCTAGTAATTTATCTTCTTTGTTTCTGGCAATTTATCTTGTTGCTTATTTTGGTCATCAAACAATGCTATCAAGTATTACCAACTTTTTGTAAATGCCTGCTATATAAATTCTGAAGGTGCTAGCATTGCCATTTCATTGTTTTTCTGTATGAGATCACATGAATGGGTAACTTAGCTGCTATTAGTTTTCAGTGAATATGCAGATGTACTGTACCTAAAGAGAAAGGAAAGGAAAGCCAAGTCCAAACCGTCTCCTCTTGTGTTTGTGCAGTGAGAAGATCGGATGCATTTATGCATTCTGATGATTATCTCTGGGCTTTTCACCAGAGGGATTGATGTTACCCTGAAGTTTAGTCATGCATTGCATAAACTTTACAGAAAAGTAGGGAGTTCTTTCCTATTCTGCCGCCTAGAACATGCTGTGTTTAAGAACATGTTTTATAGGAGAGTAAACATAACCATAGTGCACCTGGAAAATGACTGCCTATGAAGCTTTGAAGCACTGTTCAGGTGAACTTGGAGTAGCAGGGTTTGATTTGGACATGTTTTTAGAAGTTGTCAACATCTGAAATCATATCATCAAGCACCCCCACTGCTGGAGGACATGGTAAGGGAGAAAAGGGATAAAATGCAGGTTTATAGCAAGTGAAGATGACGAAAATATGATGAAGAAAAATATGAAGGACCCAACTTATCTCATTTTAATTTGGATAAAACTATCTTCAAATACTTGCATGTCTTTTGTTCCATTTGTTTGAAGATAAAAATATCAATAGGTGAATCTCACTCTGTCATTAATATTCTCACATAAAAGTGAGTCTCACTGTTATCTCACCATCTTAAAAATAATATCATCACATTAAATATCTCAGTGAAGCTCAACTTTATGTAAAACCGTTTAGAAAAAAATTTCTTCAACGAATGAGATAATCTGAACTCAAAATGTCTGTTTTGAATCGTAAGAGTTTTAGTGCGATATTTGTTATTAAAGTAAAAGGAGATTGCCATCATGATCATTAATTCATAACTAATTATAAAGTAAAAGGAGATAGCTAGCATGATCATTAATTCATAACTAATTATAGCACGTTGTTAAGAATTTATATTAAGATGTTTCATGAGTAGATAAATTGTGGTAGTGATGTAATATTATTACCATGTTAAATGAACTATTCAGATGCAAATTATGTAAATCAAGTTATACGAATAGATTTAGATTATTTAAATAGGTGAATATACTGAAAAATCCTCTAATAAGTAAGAGAACCATACGAGTAAAACTTTTAATCGATTAGCATACGTTCAAGAAATATATCTTTTACCAATGGAAAAAATGGTAGGTATAAGTCATTTTTCCATAGGTCAATAAATTTAGGTATGAACATATATACTTATCAATATGATGGTAGGTACCAAGGAAGGATAACTCGGGGGTCGGCCGCGGGTCGGCCGGCCCCCAACCCGGCCCGGTCGGGCCGGGTCGCCGACCCGGTCGCGACCCGGCCCGACCGGGTCGGTTTTATTTTTTTTTTTTTGAAAAAAAACAAAAAAAAACATGAAAAAATCATAAAAAATACCCAAAAATTAGGAAAAATCAGAAAAAATACCCAAATTTTTTTTTAAGAATAAGAGATGTGATTTAACAAGATTCATTCAACATTCATTCAAACATTACATTAAATTGTTTCTTCTACGTAATATATGTACTGCTGCAGCTGACATTGAGGAAGAGTACGACGCGTTAAACATATAGGCAATGATTATACTCTTCGCCTCGTACAATTGTCCTACGATAATTGGAAAATGAACCACCATAACTATCATATGAATACGTACTAGAACTATCTCCCAATGAAGGCTTGCATAAATCCCTTAATCATGTCCTTGATAAGATGGGCACAGAACCACTGTGATGGTTAACTAACTTCTGCACCATACCCATGTTGTCTTGCCCCGTGGTCATAATCTTGTGTTGCGTGGGTAAGTATTGCTCCTCTTAAAGTAAAGTGCGGCATTTGTTCTTTGTGAAGGGGTGTCTGTGGATTGGTTCTCCCTTGACCAGAAGTGGTGCCGGCGGTGCTTCCTCTGCCTCTGTTGTACGTGTTGTCATCTCCGTCACTACTACTTTTTGAAGTTGAATCATCCGACGTCTGATATTGCACTCGGATGCTAGGCTCCGGTGTATCTTCCCTTGTCTCGTCAATTGTGTCCAGATCAACAATATCAAGAGGGTTAGTTGCAACATGTTTACCTTTGCCCTTTGATTGCCTACTTTGACGAGAAGATTGTCCAGTTTTTTGCCTTTTCGCCACAGAAGGAGGGATCCGAAATTCCTCGGAAGAGGAACATTGTCAAGTTCCCCTTGAGCCCATTCCCGATCATCGGGGTTGAACTACGGTTCACCCGACCCCTCGCGTTCGTTGACCCAGGCTTCTAGAGGGAGCCTCTGTTGAAATATCTCATCTAAGTCAATCTCCGGTTCTTGGACAGTGGGCCCCTCAATTCGTTTTCCACTTGCTTGGTGTACCCACCTGTGCTCCTCCTTCGGTTCTCTCTTATCTTCTCCAAATTTCTTAGCTTCAACCTCGTATGTTATAGTGACAGTAGACTAGCTGCTCAAGTCTTTGTGATGTTAGCCTATTCCTTTGCTTGGTATGAATAAGGCTAAACGTTGACCAATTTCTTTCACAGCCGGAAGCAGACGTAGTTTGGCTTAGTACTCGGATTGCAACACTAGCCAAGTCTTCATATCCCGGTGCCCTTCCATCATCCACCCACCAGCCACCTGTACATTATCATTATGTCTTAGCACATAATGCTATTAATAAGCTAACTACTTAATTAAAAAGTTGACTTAATTTAATGATACCTACCTGGACTAAGAAGCATGCTTCATCGTTGCACCCTTGCTGTCCCGAAATGAAATAACCTCATCCTATAATCATGCATCTTATTTGTTGCAATAATTGAACGGTCATCGTCCCCAAGCATTCTTTGAATGACTTCCTTTACGCTGTCCAACAGTTCATTGATAGGCTTGAAGATCGGACTGTAGCAATATCTTGGGTTGAAAAAATGACCTGGTAATTGATCATGGAAAAAATTGCTATCAGCATTGACCAAAAAGGTAACAATTTGATTAAAAATTTTCATTTGATTAAGTTGTAAAAAACATACCAGCTGCATGTATAGGATGGTACAATGTTCTCTCCCACCGACGGTCAATGATATCCCACCACATGCTAAAATCTGACACCATTTTCGAAATTTCTTCTTTTGCCCGCTCAAGTGCATCGTAAAGGTATCCATTGTCGCCTTCTTATCTCCATCGACTATGCGAAGGACTTTGACTAATGGACCAACAATATCCATTGTCTTAACTTTACGAGCCGCCAAAAGTCTCCACTCTCTCCAATGTTTGTTCCACCTTCCTTCCCCTTCGTTTGTCGATGGATTGGCTCTGATCCGATTAGCCCTGCCGGAGAAAGTATCGTTTGGGTTAGGCAACGCCTGTGTTCAAATAGGCTCTCCAAAGATATGTAGTGTGATGCGAGCCGTGTAGAGACGGGTCGTAAGAGCTCTCGACCCTTTGTGTGCTCTCACATTAGGGTCAGCATGAAATTATGGTTATAGATTAAGGATGCAATATATTGTCCGGCCTTAACAACCCGATCAATTTGAGGATCTTTGCAAATATCCTCTAGCATTAAATCTATGGAATGGGCGGAGCATGGTGCCCAATATAACTTCTGTCTCTTGGCGATCAAAATTTAGTAGCGGCTTTGTAGTTGCGTTGTCCGTCACCACTTGGACAACTCGATCCTCACCAATCTCCTCGATAATACCATCAATTAAATCAAACGGGTATGTTGCATTTTTTACATCCCGGATGCATCCGCGATTTCCAAAAGACGGTCCCGGCTTGACGATGCGAAGAAAGTTGATCATTGTCTTCCTGGTAATACCTATTAAGAGGATAAAATGATATATCTAAGCTTAAAATTCATAAAGATTTGTATCACAATTTTATGCTTAAAAGGACTAACCTGTCCAACCATCGGTCATCAATGTGCAACCACGTTCGTCCCAGATACGTTCGAACGTCTTGACATATTCTCTAATGTCAGCTACCTCCAATGGAAGATATGTGTTGTATATCTCCTTTGGGGTTGGTCCCGGCACCACCCGACCAACGTCTGCTATTGTGTCGATCGTGGACTCATAATAAGGCCCCTTTGCAGCGTTAGCTGGTATACTACTATGAAAGAACCATCTGGAAGTTGCCCGCCCGATCTTCTCCTTGCACAATTTCAAGTTCTTTAATGTTGTGTTGATGGTGGTTTGCCTTTGACGTGGTCGTGTGATGACCGGATCTATAGGGCCAACTGCCGGGTCGTCCTCCCGGCTGTGATCGTGCCCTTGTTGTTCAGGCTCCGGCTTCGATCCACTCCCCCTCTCACTTCCGCGTCCACTCCCACTGCCAGAACCTTGACCCATAACCCGCCCGGTACGTCGATACATGTCTTCGTCGGCGAATGACCTTCGGCTTGCCTCCATGGCTCTTGCTAAGTCATCTGTTTGCTATGTTAAATACGTATATTTTTGTAAAATATCAAATATTAATTATTACATACCTTCGTCGATATCTTGGTATTCACTTCTTTACGGTCTCTCTTGTACGGTGCCGTATATGTGTAGCGAACATCTTGCGGGTTCCGCAATTTCTTCACGCACGGTGTCTGATGCCTCTTTGAAGCTCCTTTGGATCTTTCTAAGGATTGAAGATCTTTGTCTAAATTGGGCTCTTACCTCAGGCGGAGTCCGTGTGCACGGTGCAACATCTCCCTTGATACCGGCTAGATGATGATTTAGCCGGTAAGTTCCACCGTATAGAACTTTGTCGCAATACTTGCATTTTACTTTTCTTTGCTCCATTGACACGACCGTGCAATGGAGCCAAAGCTAGGTCATTCGGGTGGAGCGGGAAGTGTCGCGGCTTGGGGCAGACATGTTAGAAAAATACTCCACACAATAAATAAAACGAAATAAAATTTAGAATGACAAAGAAACCGCTTTGCCAGTGTCAAAAATAACGCTTTAAGGGTGTGAACGACACTAGGTGGAGCGGAAACTATCCGAGCGAGGGGTGAGCGAGTGGAGGGACGAGCCGTTGACCGGTGATGACGAAAGAGTGATCGGTGAGTAGGGGGAGACCGAAAAAGTGATCAGTAGGAGACGAAGAAGAGCGAAGGAGTGATCAACCAGGGCGGGGGAGGAGGTGAGGTGTGGAGTTGGAGCCTTGGAGTGAGTTGGGAGTGGGTTGGGAGTGAGTTGAACCCCCCCCCTTGGGGGCTATTTATAGCCCCCCAGGGGCGGAAATTTGGTAAATGGTGAGGGTTAGTGGGGGAAAAGTCCCCCCGCTCTCTCTTAAGTGTGTGTGTGGGGGGGGGGGGGGGGGGGGCCCCCCCCCCCACTAACACGGGGGGGGGGGGCGGCGGTCGGGACCGCGCGACCCGGTCGGCCGGGTCGCCGGGTCGCGCGACCCGCTGCCGGGCCGGCTTGGAGTCGGCCCGGCAGGGTCGATTCCGAGCCGGTCGGCCCGGAATCCGGCCGGGTCGGGCGACCCGGGCGACTGGGTCGGGCGACCGGGTCGCCGACTCGGCATACCATGGTAGGTACCGTACACGTAAATAAAGGTATTACCTGCGAACACGACGGTAGGTAAATGACATGGGGTATACCTATAAACTTATCTCCCGTATATACATGACATGTACCTACAAACCTAACACTTGTAGGTAATCATACTTTATCGATTTAAACCGATTCCTACCAACTTAATGTCCGTCGGTAAAATACATGACCTATACTTGCAAACAATGCTAGCAAGCAACTCACTCTGTATTGAATTAGACCTATTCCTAGTAACTTGTTGAACGTAGGCCTAACATTTACCTACGGGAGTATATTCATAAGTAAATGTCTCGCACCCTCTTATACAACATGTACACGCCATACAATTAACTATTCATACACAACTTGTTTCAACATTCAAACATATCGTATCCTTCATGTAACACTTACATATGTTCCAGCCTTCAACATTTGGACACATGTAATATTAATGCCAAAATCTTCACATGTACAACATACATTCCATCACTGAACGTAACATACAGCACGCCAAGGAACACATACCATAAACATGTATGATATCTAAAGTAACATAAAAATGTCAAATATACAAAGTTTTTAAGAGTTATTATTCATATCACTGTCAAATTTCACCAGAATCACCACAACTAAAGACATTCACAAGCTGCATCTTTCTCAACACTTCACATACACAATTTAAAATATAATTGTTGGTCAACCACGGGGAATCTCCATCAATCATTTGTCATTGAAAAATAACCTACAATGACATGATAAGAAAATTAAAAAAAATAACTATGTAATTTTGTGAGTAATATAAATATGCAAATAACAATAACTTACATAGTCTCTAAATCATACTACGTGACTTCCCATGGCATCTTTCATTTGCTACCCATCGTCGTCTTTAGAAAAGAGTGAGGCATTTGACTTGTTAACAAATACCACATATATCTCATAGAATATATCACTAAGATATCTCTACATCACCATCTTTGTTAGGCCATGGTTAATGAGAAAACTTCTTGTGACACATTCCCCCTCTAAATCCGTCAGCTTTACCTTCTTTGTACATACCTATAATTGAAACAAGCAAGGTTCATTAATATACAAAGAACACAATCATATAAACTATGAGGATTTGAATTTTTATCAAATTAAGTAGTGACCAATGAGATCAGTCATTAACATATTATGAGAAGATAACACATGCACTAGTCTATCCAAATCATTGATATCTTGTCTTAAGGATCGTATAACTAGGAATATTTATATCACATATCTCTACATAATTGATCTCATTGTCATGATCTTATTATGATTCAATCATTATTACATGTGATCAAGAACTTCATTACGATATACACATCTAAATAGTGCAAGTAATGAAAAATATCATTTATATTGAATAAGATATAAAAAGAAATGTTTGATCATATTACGTATAATTGGCTTGTGGAATATACATTTCTATCAATCTCCCACTTTCACTAAAGTCAATTACCCATGTGTCTTATTCATATTAGCTCAAGGTAACTCTCAAACACACTTTGAGTCAAAGTTTTAATTAGTTGATTTATAATATTATTAGTTGAAGATACTATATCTATCACTATACGTCCTTGAGTTGCAATCTCTCTGATCAAATGGTATCCTCATAAAATGTGTTTCGACTTTCTGATAAGACCTTGGCTTCTTTGCTTGCATAATAGCTCAATTGTTATTATAAAATAATGGAACAAGATCATAGATAGAAGGGACAACTGCCAAAACTGAGATGAATTTCTTCATCTAGATAACTTCCTTGGCAATTTCTGTGACAACTATGTACTTTACTTCACTTGTAGAATCCACAATGGCCTTTTGCTTCAAACCCTTCTAGCTCACTACACTTGCATTTAGGGTAAACATGTACCCTGATGTTGACTTGCTGGCATTTTTGTCTAACTAGAAACTTGTGTCAATGTAGCATAGATGTCTTAATCAGCTCATCCATATATTAGAAACAGATCATTAATACTTCTTAAGTACTTAAGAATATATTTTATAGTAATACAATGACTCTCACTTAAATCTGTCTGTTATCTACTCATAATACATAGAGCATGTCCCACATCAAGCCATATACATAGCATAACATACATGACAAACCCTATGTTTAAGACACAACTGGTGGGTTATCATCTAGATCTACAATAAAGATATAATTGTAATATCATTGCAAACATTTATTTAAAATTAAGATATGATTTTTATCCAAATTTATGCTCCCATTAATTTTCAACGAATTTGCATAACCCTCGATATGCAAAGATTGGACATCAAGATGACATCCTAGTGGGAATTAAGCTCTTACACTACAGGAAATAAGCTCATTAGCGACGGCTGACCGTCGTCGCCAAAAATACAAAAGCCGTCGCCAGAAGCTAATAGCGACGGCTGTTAAGCCGTCGCAATGCTGTCGCAAATAAGCCCGTCGCCAATTTTAATGGCGACGGCTAACGACAAGCCGTCGCTTTTAGCATTATTGGCGACGATCAACGCCGTCGCAATTAAGTTATTAGAGACGGCTGCAACCGTCCCTCATAAAGTTTTTAGCGACGGCTCTAAGCCGTCGCAAATAAGCTTAAACCCGTAAAAGTCATTAGCGACGGCTTCTCGCCGTCGCCAAAACTTGAATTTTTGCATCTCCGGGGCACAGTTTTCTGGTTTTGCGACGGCGCGCAAGCCATCGCTCTAAATCTTTTTTGCGACGGCTACCTGAAGCCGTCGCTAATAAACGACAGTAATTATAAGCGACGGCTCTCAGCCGTCACTAAAACCCATTTTTCAGCCCCGGCAACGCCCGTGGGGGTGCATTTTCTGGTTTTGCGACGGCTTAGAGCCGTCGCCATTACATGCACAGTCGTCGCTTAAACTTACTTTAGCGACGGCTCCTTGAGCCGTCGCTAAAACCCATTTTTTGGCCCCCTGCAACGGCCGCAGAGGTGCATTTTCTGGTTTTGCGACGGCTTAGAGCCGTCGCCATTACATGAACAGTCGTCGCTTAAACTTACTTTAGCGACGACTTTAGGGAGCCGTCGCTATTAAATTACATTTTTTTAAAAAAAATTTATTTTTTGCACACTATTGTATTCACGTAGTAACACATACATACGTGAATATACAATCCTATAGCCATTACATTCATTCATACACAAGAAACACTGACATTCTTTAATAAGAAAATTTCATATTTATAAAATGTATTATGTATACAACAAGTGCCTCAAATACAAAACCAGAATATATAAAATAGAGAGTAAACAACTCTCTCACTCATCCTCCCCAAATGAATGCTCTTCATCGTCCGCTTCCTCGTCGTTGTCGTCGTCCTCCTCCTCGTCTCCCCGTGCGCCTCTACGGCCTTGGGGTGGCCTCGAACTAGACGGATCTGCAGGTGGGAGCCTACTGTTTAATTGGGCTAACATTTCTTGTGTTAGCCGTGTCATCGACTCTTGGAACTGTTGACGTTGGGCGTCCAGTTGTTGTTGGAGCGAGTCGATCATCGAGTTTTGTTTCTCGATTTGTGTAGCTTGAGAATCGACTTTGTCCACCAACTCCTGGTAGCCCGGACCCGCAGAGGTACTCGCACCTCCACTGCATACACCATACCAGGTGTTGCGGGTCTGTCCTCTCCCCCCACATCGGATCCGTCCCGGCCTGTCTCTACCGAACACGGTGATGAATGCATCCTCAGGAGAGAATGGATGCTCGGACCTCTGACTGGGGGGCATTCATCAACTGGCGCATCTCATCCTACATAATGTAAATATAAAGTCAGTTGTTATATGAAATAAAAATTGTCTAATGTTGATACAAATAAATATATTGCGTACCATAACTTGACGACTTTCCTCGTTGCGCCATACGAGGGATCCATCCTCCGCCTCTTTCGTCTGGGTCATCTCGAAGACCTCTGGACGGGTAGGACGGCGCCCTTCTTTGTTTGTCTGTTAAAAGAAAACATTATGAACACATTAGTACTATTATCGAGATATACAATAGTGAATAAGAAAAAAATTATAAACTTACAAAATCTATCTGCAGCTGATGAATGTTGGTTCTACCTCGCCTATAAGGCATGCTTAAATTAGCCCTATTTGTTTTATTCCTTTGGCTAAGTGCCTACAAACAAGTTCATAACACATTAGTTTTGTAATAAGACAAGCTAATAAAATGAGTTATCAAATGTGGATTACTTTTAAAATAAATAAATTATTTACCTTATTGTCGTCCCTCTGCCATATCTCACACATATGATGCCACTGGTCCGGATCGCATTGTGGAGGCACAATGACAAGTGCCTCCTCCAGTGAGCGTCCTGTAAAATACTGTACGCCAAAATTGTATTAGTTATAGTACATAATCGTTTACTAAAAATATAATTATGAAATTTTTACCTTCTTCTTCAGATGACCCCTTTGTTTTCTTTGCATCTCTCCCATATGCCTTAAAATTTCCGCATCTATGGATGGAGACCGCTCAAATGTAAAATGTTGCTACAGGAAGAATATATAGATTAGTAATTTTCAAGTGAAAAAAAACAAATAAGCTAAAGTACTTTTATTTACCTCGAGGTCTCTAAATATCGCCTCCTTCTTGTCATCTGGAAGGGTCATGTAATCATGTTGCCATAAATTACAATGTACCCTGTTGCAAACTCCAAGATATGAGGTGAACTCCTAGCCATTCGGGCCTACACCCGATCCTTCAATGACCCGGACGTTCAAGGTCTCCCCAGGCGCTAATGTCCGCACATTATAAGCCTTTGCAGGACCTCTCCCACGTCTAGCAACTGTAGCTGCATGCCAAAATTTTAAACACATTTAAAAATTGATATTTATAAATCTACAAAATATAAAAAATTGATATTTTTCGGAGGCGGAAGAAGATGGACAGTCTGTAGGGGGCATCGCCGTAGTAGGGCGAGTGTCAACCGCCCGGGATGGTCCACCTGATGGCATCGCATCCTGGGTAGGCTGAGATGGGCCCTGAGAACCACCGGCCTGATCGGTGGATCCACCGGCTGTCCCACTCCTCGATGTACATCGACTCTTGCTAAATTTCTTCATTTGCAATATAATCTTTAAAATTTAATCGGGTGGGGTGTTATGCATTTTTCCAAGCTAACCGGCCGGTTTGCCCGATCCAAGCCGGATTCCGACTTCGATCGGGCAAACCGGCCTCGGGGTGGGGTGTTATGCATTTTTCGAAGCTAACCGGCCGATTTGCCCGATCCAAGCCGGAATCTGGCTTCGATCAGGCAAACCGGCCTCGGGGTGGGGTGTTATGCATTTTTCCAAGCTAACCGGCCGGTTTGCCCGATCCAAGCTAGATTCCGGCTTCGATCGGGCAAACTGGCCTTGGGGTGGGGTGTTATGCATTTTTCGAAGCTAACCGGCCGGTTTGCCCGATCCAAGCCGGAATCCGGCTTCAATCGGGCAATCCGGCCTCGGGGTGGGGTATTATGCATTTTTCCAAGCTAACCTCCCGGTTTGCCCGATCCAAGCCGGATTCGGACTTGAATGGGGCAATCCGGCCTCGGGGTGGGGTGTTATGCATTTTTCCAAGCTAACCGGCCGGTTTGCCCGATCCAAGCTGGATTCCGGCTTCGATCGGGCAATCCGGCCTCGTGGTGGGGTGTTATGCATTTTCCCAAGCTAACCGGCCGGTTTGCCCGATCCAAGCCGGATTCCGGCTTCGATCGGGCAATACAGCCTCGGGGTGGGGTGTTATGCATTTTTCCAAGCTAACCGGCCGGTTTGCCCGATCCAAGCCGGAATCCGGCTTTGATCGGGCAAACCGGCCTCGGGGTGGGGTGTTATGCATTTTTCCAAGCTAACCGGCTGGTTTGCCCGATCCAAGCCGGAATCCGGCTTCGATCGGGCAAACCGGCCTCGGGGTGGGGTGTTATGCATTTTTCCAAGATAACCGGCCGGTTTGCCCAATCCAAGCCGGATTCCAGCTTCGATCGGGCAATCCGGCATCGTGGTGGGGTGTTATGCATTTTTCCAAGCTAACCGGCCGGTTTGCCCGATCCAAGCCGGAATCCGGCTTCGATTGGGCAATCCGGCGGCTTCGATCGGGCAAACCGGCCTCGAGGTGGGGTGTTATGCATTTTTCCAAGCTAACCGGCCGGTTTGCCCGATCCAAGCCGGAATCCGACTTCAATCGGGCAAACCAGCCTCGGGGTGGGGTGTTATGCATTTTTCCAAGCTAACCGGCCGGTTTGCCCGATAGAAGCCGGAATCCGGCTTGGATCGGGCAAACCGGCGCATCGGGGTGGGGTGTTATGCATTTTTCCAAGCTAACCGGCCGGTTTGCCCTATCCAAGCCGGAATCCGGCTTCGATCGGGCAAACCGGCCTCGGGGTGGGGTGTTATGCATTTTTCCAAGCTAACCGGCCGGTTTGCCCGATCCAAGCCGGATTCCGGCTTCGATCGGGCAAACTGGCCTCGGGGTGAAGTGTTATGCATTTTTTCTAGCTAACCGGCCGGTTTGCCCGATCCGGCCGGTTTTCAGACAATCACATTTCCACTTCTATCTGATAGGTTGTTTGTAGTTGTACATCTTCATCGGCTACACCAATTGCGATGGGTACGTTCACAAGTTCATCTTGATATGGTTCTACTTCAATATCGCTTCCTTCCGATAAGTTATAGTAGTTACGTGGAAGTGACTTCACTGGTATCATCCATCCCTTACTCATATTGTCTTCCACATAAAAAACTTGTTCGACTTGATTTGTAAGTGCAAACGGTTCATCTGTCCCTAATTGCCTTTGTGTATTCAATGAAATAAATCCATACTCATTAATCTTAAATCCTCTGTCCTTATTGTACACATCTCACCATTGACATTCAAACAATACTAAACGACTATTCCTATCAAACGATACCTCTACTATATCTAAAATTCGTCCATAATATCCATCACAACCAGATGGAAGTTCTGCAGTTACAATGACCCCACATAGTTGAGTGGCTTTGGTTGAATCCGAATTCATTGTCCGAAATCCAAACCCATTGCAAATATACCCGGATAATGAAGATGCAAAACGGGATGGACCAAGTGATAAAATCTCTAAATCCTTACTATATCTAGAAGACCATGTGTTTCTTAATTCTGTAACATGTGCTCTAAACCAAACCGAAAAACTACACTCATTCCTACCTCCGTTAATAAGAGCATCATTATATTTTTGACGAAAATCCTCGATATCTTCAATTTGATTTAACACATATGAGTGGATTAAAGCTTGTTCTTTTTCCGTCAACATTCTAGGTACACGGGTGCATCTCAACGGACATCCAACTGCCTTAAACATTGAACCCTGCTCACGATCATCATCATAGGGACCACCATCGTAGTTCCGATCTCGCTCATCTTCGTTTTCATGTCGCATGTACAAAGAAATAAACTGCGTGCACTCCTCTACCAAATAGCCCTGGGCAATGGAACCTTCAACTCTCGCCTTGTTGCCAACATAATCTTTCAATCTCTTTAAGTATCTTTCAATCGGATACATCCACCGGTATTGAACTGGTCCGGACATTCTATCTTCGTAAGCCAAATGCACAACAAGGTGAACCATAATATCAAAAAATGACGGTTGAAAGATTTGTTCTAACTTACACATTGTGATTGCAATCTTTGATTCCCAATCCCTTAAATACTAGTATCTAAAACCTTAGCACAAATGACTTTAAAATAATGACATAACTCTACAATGGGCTTGAGTACGTCCTTTGGTACGATCCCTTGAAAAGCAAGAGGAATAATCACTTGCATCATTACATGACAATCATGACTTTTTAATCCACTAATGATCCTACTACTTAGATCTACGCACCTACTCAAATTTGATGAATACCCATCCGGCACTCGAATGCTCTTTACAAATTCGAGGATGCGAGTCTTTTGTGCGTTACTCAGCTTATAGATAGCATCTGGAAACCTAGATGAACTCTCATGTGGATGTAACTCTGGACGGATTCCTAACTCTACCAAGTCTTTTCTAGAGTTCAGGTTGTCTTTATCCGATCCGGATAGGTTGAACATATCTAAAATATTGTCACACACATTCTTCTTGATGTGCATCACATCTAAATGATGTCGGACAATCAGTGATGCCCAATATGGCAATCTTTCAAACAAGATACTTCTTTTCTTCCAGTTCTTATTTTTTGTCAAATTCTTTCTCAAGCTCTCCAAATCTTTCTTAAATGTTTTTCCGAATCTTACAGGGTCAGTCTCCTGTTGTTGTCTCCAAATCTCATGTCCGGTTAGTATCTTTGGTGTACCCCTCTCACACCGGCGACCATCAAATAGATGTCTGTAATGATTCTTTCTCCACCGATGTGATATGGGTAAGAATCGTCGATGTCCTAAATAACATTGTTTCCGACTATGAACTAGTCGAACCGAATTTGTTTCTTCATTACATATCGGACATGCTAATTTTCCTTTAGTACTCCAGCCGGAAAGGTTGGCATAACCCGGAAAATCGTTTATGGTACCCAACAATATAGCTCTCAATAGAAAATTCTCTTTCGCTAAAACATCATATGTCTCCAATCCGATCTCCCACAAATATCTTAACTCTTCCACCAACGGCTGTAAGTATACATCGATATCATTTTCGGGGGCTCTTGGACCCGGTATTAGACATGAAATCATCGTGTTAGCCGCTTTCATACACATCCATGGTGGTAAGTTATAAACCAATGTAACTATAGGCCACACACTATACTTTGAAGACATGTTGCCAAATGGGTTAAAACCATCGGCGGCCAATTCAAGCCGAATGTTGCGTTTTTCTGACGCAAAATCTGGATAAAGTTCATCCACTCTTTTCCAAGCGGGGGAATCTGCTGGATGACGGATTTCACCTCTCGATATATACGAACGTTGCTCACTATGCCATGACATCCACCTAGCAGTGTTTGTTGATATAAACAAACGCTGCAACCTATCTTTTAAAGGGAAGTAGTGTAATATCTTCCATGCCACCTTCTTACTCTTATGTTGTTGATCATCTTTGTATCTGGGAGACTCACAATGTGGACAACTAATTCTATGTGCATTCTCTTTCCAAAAGAGAACACAATAGTTCTTACATGCATCTATCTTTTCGTAACTAAGTCATAAGTCCTTAACAATTTTCTTAAGTTCATACCAAGTGTTAGGAACACTTGCATCCTTCGGTAATACATCCTTAAATAAAGACAATATACTACTCATGCATTTTTCAGTCAAACCATTTACTGACTTCAACTGAATCAACTTTAAAATAAATTTTAACTTAGATATTTCTGTGCATCCTTCATATAATGGTGTTTCTGCATCTCTTAATAGCAAGAAATGCTTGTGTGTTTCTATACTTGGTTCACCTTCATGATGTATAGATGCTCGTTGAATATTTTGAATGTCTTCAAGCATTTTTATTACATCGTCATTTAAATTCTCATGTTGTGCTTCATCTAATCGAACTTCATTAACGATACTTAAACTAGGTTCAATTTCTCCGTGACTTATCCACGTTTGATAATTGGACCATATACCATCACATATTAGATGTTCTTTAACTACATCTCTTTTTAAAGTAAATGTGTTACAACACCGTTTACATGGACATTGAATCAAAGTTTTGTCTAATCCATGTCTAAATCGAGTCCTACATTCATCGTAAGCATAATCTAAGAATTCTTCTACTCCTTGAAGATACCTAGGACTTAATCTGTTAGGAATATCTATCCAAGACTTATCTAAGCTCCTCGTCATGTGTTAACATAAATAAATATATATATGCACAAAAATAAACAATGAGATAAGAAAGTCTCGAAACAAAATAAACACAAACCGAACCACCTCCAAGAGAAGAAAGTCTCGAACGAGAATGTCGTTTGAAACTACCTGAAAATAAGAATTAAAGCCGACATAAGATAAACATATTAATGACATTGAGTTTCATTAAAAAATTCTTATAAATTTTTTATCTTCTACCCTTGTTAAAGAAAAATCCAACTACATGCACCCCATCAGACGGTGAGCCGTAGCAATGAATGGCGCGCGGACTTCCAGTTCCAGAGCCCCGCGACTAGGGCTGTAAACGGTTCGGTTTAGTCTTTTTTTTTCCAAACCAAAACCGAACCGATAAGGGGAACCGAACCGGATCGTACTGGTTCAATGAACTTTGAACCGATTGTGGTTCGGTTCGGTTCGGTTCGGTTCATCGGTTTAATATATATTTAAATAAATAAAAATAAAATATAATATAATATACATTAAAATAATTATTTAAGATTTATATGAAAAGTAATACTTTATTTATAATATATAATTATATCTTTATACTAATTAACTTAAATTTATAATAATATATATTTAAAATTGATGTAATATATATATTTAAATGTAACATAATATGTAAATAAAGTGGGTCAAACTTTGTCAAATTGGGTCAACTAGTTTACCGGTTCAGTTCGGTTTGGGTTGGTGCCGAACCGAACTAAATCGATAAGAAGTTATCGGTTCGGTTTGTTTCAAAAAACCAAATAGATAACCCATCAAACCAAATCAAACTATATACATATTATTTTTCTTAATAATAATGTAATGTTTTAATCAATTCGATCTAAGCAGTTCGGTCCGGTTTGATTCGATTTGTGAGCCTTCCGAATCAATGAAATCGAAAGAGGGGTTCAGACCGAACTGAAGAAGCCGCATCGTTTAGCTATACGAGTGATCTTTTTGATTCATGCTGACCTATAATTTAAATAAATCAGCATAATCTAATTATAAAAGACTTAATACACACTACAATACGACTATCTTTCTAAACAATTTATTACACTAAAATGCTTTCTACTTAATTTGGCATATATCATGATTTCCTAAAAAAATTACGTGGTCTCAAAACACACAAGTGCTAGATGATTGACCACACAACTAACTCTAGCCGATATGAAATGAAAGAATTATCAATAAACATCCACTTTTCATAAGACTTTAAATAAAATTCAAATAGAAACTAATGAATAAAATAATTTCAGTTAAAATATACCTTGGAGGAGATCGCCCGTACGGATGTAGCGAGGGGAGGGCACCGACAAACTGGCGGCGGCGCAACAAGGCGGCGGCACCGGCGCAAGGAGGCGGAAGCCGCGGCGGCGCAAGGAGGCGGCGCGGCGGCGGCGGCGGCGGCCGCGGCGGCGGCGGCAGCGCAGCGGCGGCGGCTGAAGCCGTCGCATTTGGTACGTTTAAGTACAACAACGACGGCTGAGGCCGTCGCAAAAATGAGTCGACCGTTGAACGGTCGAAAAATTTTATTGCGACGGCTTAGAGCCGTCGCTATTAACTAAGTTGGCGACAGCTATCCGTAGCCGTCGCCATTTACCCGGACCGATGGGTGTTCCGGGTGCATTTTCTGGTTTGGCGACGGCCTGAGCCGTCGCTAATAAGCGATATTGCGACGGCTTTGTAGAGCGTCGCTTATATCTTTGTATTTGTCGACGGCTTTAATAGGGACGACTTAAGCCGTCGCAATTAACTCTTATAGAGACGGCTTAGTAAACCCGTCGCCATTAAACCGTCCCTAATAACTTTATTTCTTGTAGTGTTATTAACCTTATGGTTATGATCTGATGGCATCACAACAAATCACCCCACACTTAATAGGTAGACAACTCTTGCTAGTTGCAACCATTGCAACTCTTAATCATATTTAACCTCTAGACTATTACGATCTTATGGTAACACAACAAATCAAATACTCAAGTTAATTCAATTACATTATGAGAATGTATTTTTAACAAAGCCCTTATGATAGCACAAGTCAATAGTTCATTCCAAAGTTTATCAAATGTCTTGGCCATGATCATCAATCTCCTGCTGAATGAGCCTTGTCGCAGCACAATAAACTCATCTAATCTAAGATTAGATCATCAAGATTAAAACAATGAAAGGATTCATGGGTCATTCTTAATACCTCGCATTTATCGTCCAAATGTGAGTGAGGTATTTTAAATTTATCAATATACGTGCTACATATATATACACCTTTGAAACATCATATATATCTAATGTGTAATAAATAGCACGCAATTTCATATCACATATGCAAGAAATAAAATATATGATCATGGACTTTAATCTTTATTATGCAACACTGGGGCCAGAACGGTGTGCATCAAAACAAACTAACATTTGATGCTGGTGTAGATGTATATCCATTTCTCGAAGAATATTTCTCCAAGTAGTCCCTCTCTTTGTTCCCTCACAAACCATCTTCTTATCATTACAAGTGGCTTAAGGATACGTAGACCCACAAATATACATTATCTCAATTAGAAACATTGATTTTAACTCAGGGGAGTACATAACATGAGGGGGTAGAATTACAATCAGAATTCAATCAAGAGGGAGGAGGCACACAAAACCTAATAAACATATCCACAAGATTTAACTATCTTCACATGATAATTAACATAAGTCCATGATCGCCATTCATCAACACCATCAAACATCACACATCATATGTATATAGTGTGATTAAGTAATAAATATATAATATACATTTATACCAAAAAATTATAATTTTTAAATTTTATGCTTGTTATAATTTTTATTGACTAAATAACAAGAAATAAACATATAAACAATTTATATATATGTCAAAACAAGTAAATCTAAACTATTTAGGTTATTAGTGCATTCGAAAAACTGTTCAAAGTATAAAATTCATGTCCTAGTGATCATTATACAGAATCACATTTTACATAATTAATTAAGAAAATATTTTCACTAATTATGATTTAAAACAATTTTAAAATCAAACTAAAGGTGCGTTTGGCAATCCGGTAAGAGGACTTCTTTTACGAAAAGACACTTCTTCTTTTTTAAGAGCTTCTTATTCATCGAAGCAGAAGACGTTTGGTTCCTTTTTTATCAAAAAAAGTGCTTCACGGGAGAACTCTTCCTGTCTTGTGTCCCGACACCCCCCCTGTTGGCACTATCCCGAGCAGCAACCCCTCGTATGTCTTGAGGGAGTTGATGTAGAGCTGCTTCTCCACCATCCAACGGTGTTGTCCCCCGCCTGCCCGCCGAGGTCAATGACCAAGATGCTGATTGGCTCCCCCCTTGCCGCTGCCGTCGTCGGTTGAAGCAACGGATCACATCCGAGCAGGGGGCACTCGAACAGTTGTTGGGCATCACGGTGTCGGCGGCTGAGGATGGAGTAGCGGGGGACCCGCGTGAGGGCGATCGTATATCCGCACAAGGGGGCAGTCCGGAAGAGTGGTCAGCGCGAGGAGGAAGAAGCCGCCGGAGGAATGCCGCAGGAGGGGGGACCATCTGGGCTCTCACGAAGGGGAGGCTGCGTGAGCAGGAGGAGGATGGCGCAGTGAGCGTTAGACCAGGGGGCAATCTGCGCGTGGGAGACTATCCACACGAGCTCCTCCGGCCGCACTACGGTGAGGGGGTAGCTCGGTAAAGGGGGGCTGCGATAGGAGGATGCGGCGGAAGGATGGGGACCTTCCGTGCACTCGTGAAGGGGAGAGGCTATGCGAGGAGAAGGATGATGGTGGCGAGTCTTTGCCAGAGGAGAAGTTCGCACGAGGAAGGTTACAGCGCGAGGAGCCGCGAAGGTCGTGAAGCCCATCTCGTGGGAGGGTTAGGGCTGTTCACTATTTGGTTCAACCCGAAAAACCAAACCAAACTAGGAGTTTGGTTCGGTTTGGTTTGGTTTGAACTACCGATCGGTTTGGTTTGGTTCCTAGAGCCCTTCAAACCAAACCAAACCACTAAACCGAATAACCCGATTTAGATTAAATATTTTATTTTAAATTATATATAATACAATATTTATGTGTCTTTTCTTATAAAAATAAACTTGTTTCAAGAGTTTTTAAGAAAAATTAATGAAATGTATAAACAAATACACTAAATTTTAATAGAATGTGATTTAAAACAAATAAAACAAAATTATATATTGACA
Source organism: Cryptocoryne crispatula var. balansae (assembly GCA_036172225.1). Taxonomy (NCBI): domain Eukaryota; kingdom Viridiplantae; phylum Streptophyta; class Magnoliopsida; order Alismatales; family Araceae; genus Cryptocoryne; species Cryptocoryne crispatula. The sequence goes on from CM069933.1 coordinate 4,610,804, forward strand.
TATTTACTCTACCTTAATAAAATATGGTTTGAACCAGACCAAACCAAACCAAACCGAATTAATTTGGTTTGGTTTGGTTTGGTTTGAGAGATAGTTTGGTTTGGTTTGGTTTGAGAAAAAAAAACTAAGAAACCAAACCAAACCAGACCATGAACACCCCTAGGGAGGGTGATGCTCGCGGGACCGGAGGGGTGGTTATCGAGAGTCCTACAAGGAGATATTTACTCCTCCTGACTTCCTCCTTCTATCCAGAGGAGAAGTGGATCCAGAGAACATACCCAAACGTTCCAAAAATATAAGAAGAGTTTCCCAGAGAAGGAGGAGGTACAAAATAGTGCTTCCAGACCATTCCCAAATGGACCCTAAGATAGATTCTTTGACAAATGGGCTTAAAGACATCTAATAGATCATTAAACTCTTTAATAATAAAATCAATTTTCTATTTTTTATTTTTTTGAAATTTTTAAATATTTTTTAATTTTTAAATTTTTGAAAAAATAAAAGAAAAGAAAAAGACTCTATCGGATCCCAATCTAGCACCTATGGACCAGCTAAGCGGATCCACGAGGCATGCCAGCGCAATATGATAAGTCCACAGGCTAGGCTAGTGCAATGTGTGAGCCAAATGGACTAAGCCTGGTCAAACCAGCCTGATCTAGTTCACATTTATTATTATTATATTTTTTAAGATCTAGTGATGTCGAATATGTTCGGGTTCCATAGGCCTGTCCACGTAGATGTGTGTGCTAGTCAAACCTACACGCATGGTCAAACTATGCACTGGCGGAAGTAAAGCCCCTTGGATCCAATATAGGGGGTCCTTAACGAGTCTAATGGACCATCTCTTCGGCTCGAAACTGCCTAGCAATGGTTCACCTGCCACCATGAGAAAAACAATACCACCAACCATGTTCACCACTGCCATTCCACAACAGCACCGCATACAAGTGCCACCATGCTCCATGCCTTTGTAGGGGCCTTTCCTTCTATAGTGATCACCAGAGAGATAAAGGAAGAATCTCCCAAATGCACTACCACCGAGGAGGGCATCTGCCTTTGGAAAATGCCCAAATCCACCACCTCCAACACTGTACTAAACCAGGAAACTTGGGAGAAGGAAGGGAAATCAAATTTTACTTCTTGGATAGCCTTCGAAAGGCCTCCAACATTGATCTAGCAGGTGGAGACTGGGAGTTCTTCATTTAGGCACAGTGGTGCAAAACATATCAAAACTCCATCTTCATACCAGACACTGGTGATTGAAAAAATGATTGGAAGGTGGCATTTGAAAAGCCCTATGTCATGAGAATCATCCTAAAGCAACCATTCATCGAAATGCATCGCATATGCTCTATGATTACCTCGACAAAACTCATGCTTGTACAATTTTGAGAATTCACAAAACCACATAAAATAACGTCTAAATAATGTTGATTTCAAACTACACTTCAACATGGCTCTATTATCACTATAAAGAATCAATCTATAGCAGCAAAAGCATCATTTCCTCATATTTTATTGTCATTGTCTTGATTGGAACTAAATGACATAACCAAAAATCAAATTTGATCAAATTCGAATATACCTTCGCAAGATTCAACCAATTCCTCAAGACCAGAGAAAAACTAGAGTATCCAAGCTCTTCAAGATGTTCAAGTGCATGGCCTATAGTGGTAACCACTTGAAATTCCTCTGCACATGGATTCTCCTTTACGTCAGACTTTTCAACTCATCTCAAGTGATGCTTCACTATGTGTCGGCTACCTTCATGGTGAGAGAAGGTGGTGGAGGAGTCTAACAATGAAATTGAATCCCTTAACTTGATAGGGTTTGGCTCATTTAACTATTATTTATAGAAATAAAAAATTTCATAATAACTCAATTTTTATAAATTACGCCTAAGTTCCTGTATTAACGAATCAATTCTACTATGTGTGACCTAATAAGTTTAATAGTTTATTTAGTTGAGGCCTAATTAAAAAAACTTATTTTAAATTAAATCTCTTATCTGATAACAAATTTAACAACTTTCCAATCATGTACGTTACAAGTCACGTCCCATGATCCTAAACGACTTTAAAGATGATTTCATCTCCATTGAATTTTTTCATCATCAATTATCGCATGGATATAAATTCATTTATAAAATCGATACACGTCAATATTTGCATTGCAATTCATGTCTTTTTATATTATAAATTTCAAAATTACTATTAATAACTAAATATTTTATGGTAACTTATATCAATATCAATTTCAAAATTAACAATGATGAAGTTATTTAATACTATGACACAATGAGCTATAAGCCAATAAAAAGATGTAAGCCAACAAAGCAGAAGTTAGTTAGAGCAATACATCAAAGTCCCTCTAAAAGCTAATCAGTCAAACAAAATCTCCTGTGCCGTTTCTGTCTAGCCTGACTGTCACGACCCGGATTTTTAACATGCACAGTAGAAGATAATCCGGCGACGTAACGGGGAAGGATATCGGTCTGGAACCAAATAAGACTAAAATCTCAATCCAAATAAATAATTCCAAACTTTACAACATATTAACACCATAAACAAACACCTATCTAAACAAATTTAATACTAACATTGAACAATTGAATCACTAGCTCCTCGAATTCCAAAATACCACTATGCTTCTGCTGCGCTAAACCTGCAATCCTGAAAATATTAACAACGGAAGGGGTGAGTCACCACAGACTCAGTAGGACTTACACCCGAACTACCCCACTATAATAATGATTCTAGTGGTATACAATACATATTAAGTCTAAAAATCAGATTTAATACATAGGATTTAACTAATCATATATCTTTAATTAATTGATTACAAAGTCATTCAACTACCCCAAATGATAACAGGACTCCATATGCATTAAAACCAACATAACCTACACATTAGACTACTCTAGGTATGCTCATAACACACACAACCTGACATAAAACCAATGACACATCTAGAACACTAACATCTATGCCAACATACACAACTAAACACCTGTCTGAGTAAATACCATGCTCCATCTGAAAAATGTAGTCACATCACAAAACTAGCACCAGATTTACCATATAGTAGGAAGTAACATATAGTAACTAAATCCCATAGTATCCCATAGGCAGGGGAGTACTTAGGATAAACCGCGGTATCTGGGATCGAAGGATGCTCCAGATTGTTCTAAGTCATCCGTCGCCCACAGACCGAACTATAGTCTGGTGAAGTACATTTCCATCACAATGCAGCTCACTGCACTAACCACATTCCACACCATGCAAGCATATAATTAACTCAGACAGTAAACATGAACATTTAACTGGCAAATCAAACATGAAATACATAGATGAACACCCATGGTTCCATGCACCACATATTTGCATACCAAACCACAGTCTAACACAAACTAATGCATATGAATAGGATCATGCAATTTACAACCTAAACATGACAATTACATGCTTAAACAGAACTACCTATTACATAAAAAGAAAATAAACTAAATTCTAACAACATTATGCCTAAACCTTACATCGGCTTTTTATCAAATCGAGATATACATGATTAAGGTTAATCGCGATGCAAACATACTAAACTAGCTAAATTTACACATACTCAACCTATCATTATGTCTAACATACATGAATAACCAAATTAATCTAAGCATGCACAATTTAAACAAATTAATCTAACTCTATCTAAATATGCAAATAAATCAAAAACAGCCCATTATTTCTAACCTATTAATTATGATGATCTAAACATAATTTTTACGATTTAATTTAAATATATAGAGTGCTAAGGATAGCCGAGACGCCTACCTTGACGGCGACGGCGAACGGCGCACGGAATTCCAAGAAAATTGAATCAGGTGACGAAACTGCCGCGGTTGCCTTAAACATTGAACCCTTCTCACGATCATCATCATAGGGACCACCATCGTAGTTCCGAAATGTTTTGTTAGTAATATCAATTTTAAAATTAGTAACAAAAATAAAGCACATTATGTAATACAAGTGTCAACTTGTATCAATTTTGATATTGATACTCTAACATCTAAAATTATCAATATCAATATTGATATAGTCTCAAATTTGAAACTCTAATCAAACGGGCCATAAACTATTATTGTATTTGAAGCAAAGAATCACTATGTCATGCTGATTATATCTGATTCATAATTATAAAATAATATTACAATGTGTAAATTAAAATATTTATTATAATTTTATGAGTATAAAATATTAAATGTTCAAAAATAAAATGTATCACATTTAATTTTATCAATATTTAATCAAAATATAAAATACCAATCAATGGATGTCCATCACTGTATGATTCAAAAAGTAACGATCTGAGAAAAAATGGATATTGATGTCTATGTTTTAACACTTCAAGGAAGATTTATGTCACTGTAAATGTAATATTTTAAGGATAATTTCAAAACTACACTAAAAGACAACACCCATGTGATGTTAAAGATAAAAAGTTGAGTGAGAGTTTTGAAATTTTAAAAAGTCGAATTTAATATCAAAGTGATGCTAAAAACGAGCTTATTATGGAAGTGAATTATTTGATTCGAAGCTAATATTCATGTCCTCGTAAGAAATGGTTATTAGAAAAATATGGGTATCTACGTTCACAAATTGATAATTAATTACAACTACTCGACCATATAAACCGGCGTAAAAACAAAAAGTAAAAAAATATATTTAAAATTTAATTTTTTTCGGAAATTCTTTTTTTTTTCCGGACCAGTTCTTGTAAACCCTGGGATTGGCCGTCGGACGGCGGTTGAACCAGACGACCAGCCGAGCGGTGTTGCTGGAATCCGCGAAGCCGAAGCCTTGGGTCCTTCTTCCATCGCCGAGTTGAGCGCTGGAGGAGGAGCAGTAGCCGGTAGGTCCACCGGGCCACCGGAATCGGCTGGGCTGAGGACGTGGAGGAGATTCGATGACAGGAGGTGAGCCCAGGCAGCAGCAGGAGGAGGAGGAGGATGGCCAGTTGCGACAGCAGCCGGCGAGGAACGACGGTTGGCATTACCTAGCGAAGTCTGTGCTCCATGGGGGCGCCGTTCTCCAAGCCGTCTATGGCCACCTGCGCTCCCCGGCCTCTCTGGATTTCGTTTTCGGCAAGGTAGACCGTCTTATCCAACAGGCCCTCTCCTCCTCCTCCTCCCTCTTGGCGCATTGTTCTGCTTCATCTCTTATTTCATTTTCTTCTTCGTCCCCCCCGGTCGGGTGATGGGCTTTCTTCCGTTTCAAGGTGTGAAAAAAAAGGCTTTGTGGATTCAAAACTGAGTTGGAATCAAGATTCTGGAACTTGGTGCACGAGTTTGTGTGGAGGAGAATGTAAAACATGAAGGGGCCTCTTTGCTTCATATATGATTCCCTTTTACGCACTCTTAGGCGTCTTGAGTTTGCTTTAGGCATCTTTCCTCGTCGTTGTAGACTCTGAGTTTAGGCGTCTTGAGTTTCCTCATCCTCCTCGTCATTGTGGCTGCTAATGATTATCGTCACTTGTTTTTTTTAAGCTAGCAAAAGCCACAATTCAATAATTAACGATAAATAAAAGTGTTACAGAAGAAGGAGTACCTCATTTCATTTCAATGATTATCATCATTTTTGTTTACTGAAGGTTTGTATGAAACCGCTTAGCTGACTCTATACTCTTATGTCATTTCATTTCCTGCATCTGAAGCCAATGGGTGCAATTGATGAAGACGAACAATGCCTAGTAGTAGGTTAGGAGAAAGTGTCATTCTAGAAGACATACATGGGAACTAGAACGTGTTAATCTGGTAGGAATAGCATGTAAAGAATCAGTTGATACTTTTATTATACTTGAACATTCATCATGAAGCTCGATTATAAGATGCAAGAAATGATTCAATTCTCTTCACCCCCGTTTCAGGAAACATCTATCGAGCTGTTGGTTATTGGCAAGGATGGAAGTTTACACTCTATTTGCGAGCAGAATGTCTTTGGCATTATCAGAGACCTCAAGATTTTATGTTGGAATAACAAGCTCTGGACAACCGTTACACAGGTAAAGAATACTCTTTTTTTCTTTTATTATTTACTTGCACTTATAAAGCTTAGCTATACTAATACAGTCTCCAATGAAAGGTTCTCCACTTCCCTGCATTTTTATTGATAACTTGCTTGTGCTTTCCATTACCAGGGTAAAGATTTCTTGGTTGTTCTGTCAGATTTTGGCAATATCTCATTTCTCAAATTCTGCTTAGAAATGCATAGGTAAGAAATATAGTTTCTTTTCAGATTTGTCAGTCAAAGGCATTATTTTGTTGTAGGATCTTGGTTTTTTTGTCTGAGGGTATTGTTAGAGTTCTGATTCTTCAGTTTATGTAAATGGTTGCTACTCATTATTTAGGTTCTTGCCGGTGAGACATGTACAGGTGCCTGGGCAAGGAAACTGGAGAATGCTTTCTACTGAGTCCAAGTTAGTACTAGCCATATCCTCGAAAACTGTGCTTTTTAGTACTTAATTTTAACAATTCATCGTAGTTATCATGTCATTTGGAACAAACAAAGAGGTAACAATCAAAATGTGATCAATGTTCTTCATTTATCTGCTGCTGGAATTTGTAATGTTTGCTGGAGATGCTTCTCATGATGTAGACTTTGTACAGGTATTAGTATGAAAGGGAAAAGTAGATAGAAATTGTGCATGTTATATGGTTACTAGTTCCTGAATTCAAGGGAAAATGTGCAATAGTTAATGCTTTAAAATCAGTTGCCTATATGGCAGGCGCTTAGGCATCTCATATAGGTTTTCCAGCCTGAATATTTTTTGACAGTCTTTTTTCAATGCTTTTCTTCAGAAAATCTTAGTAAAGACTGTGCAATGAAGAACCAACATGCTTCTACAATGTGTTACTAAGATAAGAACATTAAGATGGATATGTACACATACCATGTTACATAGAATTCATAATGAGTATTTTAGAGAAATAGTAGTATCAACTATGAAGAAGTTGGAAGTAGCATGATTGGGATGGTCTGAACATACTAGACATCAAGGTAGGAAGCTTCAGTTAGAAAGACGGGGCATTGTAAAATATTGGGAGAGAAGAGAGGATGTGGATAACCAAAATTATCTTGGAGGTAGATAATTAATATGATTTAGAAAGGTGCCACAAGTGGAAACAGAGAATTCATCTAGCTGATCTCAGATAATTTGGATAAGATTTTATTGAATTGAGTTGAATTGCAATCAATTATCAGCTCCGTAGAGGTTGATAGTTAACTAGGCATGATTATATAGAATAAGAAATTACCTCTAAATATGCAGTTATTTTTATAGAGAAATTCCAAGGACCTTCTGATTGCTGACAGGATAATTTGGGTATCAAGAATTGAAAAAAATATGAATCATTCATTTGTTGTGGTATTAAAGTGGTCGGATCCAGTGACTTGCCTTACCAGATCCCAATGGATGGACCTGGTAAGGGCCGCAGCAGTGCCCTATACGGCCCCATTTTGGGGCCAGAATCCGATCTACGCTCATATTCTGTTTCTTTTTCTTTTTAGGGCTTTTGAAGAACCAATCCGGATTGTTTTTATTCCTTAAAAATCGGCCGAATTGGCTGATCCGATTCTAATCCAGATCGGATCGGGTTGGGACCCACCGATTTGGGTCTTGATTCTGATGCTGCGATCTATGATAGGAAGCTATGTTATCAAAGGTGATTGAGGTGCCACCTAGGCGATGAGGTGAGGCAAGACAGCCCGTCACCGCTTTGATCTGGCTCTCATCGCCTAGGTGATCCCCCCCCTTTGCCCCAAGATTTCCATTGTCACCGCATGAGCTTTCTCCACTCGGTTTTGGGTAAAGAAGACATTTCCTCGCTGACCCATTAACTGGGATCCATTACTTATCCCCCCCGGTTCAACATTTTGGGGTCACCAACCAAAATTTAAACATAACCGGGCGGTTCAGCGCTTAAGCACTTCTGGTTCATTAGTAAGTTGTAGATTCACTGCTTACTGGGACTACGAGACCCAGTAATGCGTTCCTCTCCGCTCGTCTGCCTTCTTTTACAATACCTCAATGAACCACAGCGGGAGAGGCCGTCCAACTGCCCCTCTCCCTCTTAAGTTTGTGCCTACCGCCGAAGGTGATCACCTGGGGTGCCAGAGGCAAGGCATACCCTTCCTCACCTTAAGCATCCCACACCTCTGACTACATAGATAGGAAGTTAGAACTATAGAAAAATAGTTTAGAGATTAAGAATTTCAAGATAAATAAAACTAAAACAAAATATTTGCATTGTAAATTTAACGAAAAATCAAAGAGAAGAAGGTGAGGGAGTAAGTTGGATGGGGTAATATTATCTCAAAAGTACTCAGTTCTAGTATCTTGAATTAATTATTCAAAAAGATGAAGCATGTAATAAAGATGTTAACCATAAGATTAAAACATGTTGGTTGAAGTGGAGATTGACTAAAAGAATTCTATGTGATCATAGGATTCCATTAAAGTTGAAAGAAAAATTTAACGTACAACTATATGACTTGTAATGTTGTATAGTAGTGCATATTGGATAATAAAAGAAAACATGTTTTTAAAATAAGTATTACTGAAATAAGAATGTTAAAATGGATGAGTGGCCATACTAGATTAGATAGAATAAGAAATGAATATATTAAAGAAAAATGTAGAAGTAGTGACAATCGTAGACAATTGAAAGAGGGGAGATCGAGATGGTTTGGGCATATTAGGCACATGCTTAAGGAAACTCTTGTTAAAAAAGTAGAAAATATTAAAATAACATAAACAAAAAAGGATGTGGTAGACCGAAGTTAACTTGGAGGAGAATAATTCAATATGATTTGCATGATTTAAATATTTATGAAGGAGTAACTCAAAGTCAACGTGAGTGGAGAAAGAGAATCTTTATGGTTGACACTAAATAATTTGGATTAAGACTCACTTGAGTTGATAATTCTTGTTTAGGTACATACATCTTTAGACATTTTAACCTTTTATGTGGGGTCAAGTCACAGTGGTTAAGGGCAGTGCCCTTGTGGGGGGTTATCAGGGACAATGCCCCCCAAAAGAATTTTTTAGTCATGAAGAAAGACTTGGGTTACCGAGCCTGTATGCCTTGGGCGCCAAGGCGGCTACCTTGAGTTGCTGAAAAGGCACCCCTTCAGAAGCACCTAGTTGCTGCCTAGGCATCCGCGTTGACAATTATAATCAAATGACATAGAAATGTCTGCCAACAAATTTTCACTATTAACCAGCATCTCTCCGAGTTGAACATCCTATGACTTTGAACAAATTGACATCGTGCTGTTACTTCTTGCTTTGCAGACGGACAAATTTGAGGAAGATGATGGCTCTCCACCTCCTGGTCCAGACATAATTTAAGCCCTTGAAAGACCAGCCGGTCTAGCTGAAACGATGTCCACCAAACCGCATCCAATGCAAGGTCAGCTGGTTCGCCCGCTATGACTTCTTGAACCGACTGGACCCCTGATCGGAATGATAGTTAATCGAATCCTGAAAATAACAGTTGATGCCCAAACCCGAAAAGCCCTGGTGCCTTGTGTGAACCTCTTTTTTTGCGTCTGTTCTTTTGAAAGAAAGACATCCCCGGACTTATCTAGGAAACTAGATGATACTTAAGATATTGGGTAGTCCGGTGATTGTTTAAAAATATTAGAACCGAGGTTCGGGTTATTTGAAAATTTTGATTTTTGACCCTTCTCCACCGGATGGTGCGAGTATCCGGCGTTAGCTTACATTGAGAAACGGCTCGAACGCCTTTGATTAACCGTCGCAGCAACCTGTTTTCGGAGACATGCGCATCCACAAAAGAAGTAAAGAACTCAGAAGGGCAGCGGCCTTTTGGGTCCAATGAGATGCAAACCGGTTTGGTTTGGGTTTGTTTTATTTGTTTGTTGGTTAACTTGAAAGTCGGTTGTGTTGATTTTGTTTGACTTGTTTTTATTTGATTCTGTTTTGGTTTCTTTTGGTTTGTTTTGTTTTGAATTTGTTTGATTCAATTTGTTTTTGTTTTAATTTTGATGTGTTTGAAGTGTTTTAAGCATGTTTTGGGATTTCTGATTTGGTTGATTTTCTGAAATTTCAGATTCTGGATTTTTTGGTTTTGAGTTGTTTTTAATCCATTTTTTTGGGTGTTCAAAGTTGGTTGGAATGTGCTGTTCACAGATTGTTTGAAATCTGAGATTTTGCTTTTACAGATTGCTCTTGGAACATTTTTTTTGTTTTTTTTGTTTTAATTGGGAATGTCTTAAATTAGGTTCCAGATTTATTTTAAATCTGATCCTTACTTAATGGGGTGTTTGGTTGCATGATAATGAGCATTTTTATTTTAATTTTTAAAAATTGTAGTAAAAGTATATTTTAAAAGTGTTTGGCATGTGCTACAATTTTTTATCTTAAAATTTTTTTCACCCTCCTCCATGTGATAGAGAAAAAAAGAGATATTGAGCATTTTTTTTTTCAAAAGCACACACCCACAGCACATGGTGGACAAGCCTAACCCCATGTGCTACATAAGTGACTTTTCATTTATACACCAAACACCTTATCATCATTTTAAAAAATGATAATGTTTTTGCCAAACATTATATTTTTATAGTTTTTAATTTTAAAATTTGTCAAGTTTCAATGTGTGATATCACTTTTTAACATGAAATCATATAAAAAAAATAAAATGCAACCAAACACCCCATAAGGACTGATTTGGGATCCCGCTTCGCCGAGCCACAAAGGGCGCCGTTTGAATGGGTTTAGGTGGGCCGAAATGGGCCTGCACAAGGGGCTGATTTGGAATCGGTTCTAGGATCTGAGCATGGGCTGAGCAAGGGCAGCTTTGGACCTGTTTAAGGGGTCTGTTCCGGTGGCTTTGAGTGGACCGATTGGGACCTGTGTAGGAGTGTTCTGGATGGGGCCGCAGAGGGGCTGTTTTGCTGCAGGTTTTAGGAGCAGGTTTTTGGGTCTGCTTAGTGGGCCTGCAGGTGGGTCGAATTGAGTCTCAAAGGGACCTGTTATGGGCCTGGATGGAGACCAGGAAATGGGCCGGTTGTAGGATGTCCACAGGTAGACCGAGCAGGTCTGTTTTAGGACCTGAGCAGGGGGGTGTTCGGTGCTTGCAGATGGGCTGGATCGAGTCACAAAGAGACCGGCTTAGGACCTGTGTAGGGGCCTGATTTGGAGACCAAACGGGGCCTGGTTGGGATCTGATTTGAAGGCCGGACAGGGCCTGTGTAGGGGTCTGATTTGGAGACCGAACAGGGCCTGGTTGGGATCTGATTTAAAGGCCGGACAGGACCTGTGTAGGGGTCTGCAAGTGTGGCAGGATAGTCCCATTTCAGAACCTGATCTGTTTTTTTTATTTCTATATTGCCTGAAACCGGTTTTGTTTGTTTCAAGTTTGTTTCAGATTCTGATTTTTGTTGGAAGTTTGATTTAAAATTGATTCCTTCTTGTTGAAGATCGGTTTTTGTTGAAACCGGGATAAGTTCAAGTTGAATTTCAGATTTTATTTAAGTTCTGATTTTGATTTGAATTTGCAGATTTTGTTTTCTGTTTTTTTTTATTTTTTCTGTTTGAATTTTCAGATTGGGTTTGAAATAATTTTATTTTCGGCTTGGCGGTTTGCATCGCCTCCGACCCATCGGGCCACTATTGGGTACCCGGAATCAAACACCTCAAGTCGACATCGGAGTCGTTTCATTTCATTGAAGGTGAAGTACATTTGAGTACAATGAGTGGTGATCCTTCCCCCAACTTAGGTTCTTCACCGACTTAGAAAAATTTCGGCATTACAATGGCATGCCGACAAGTTTCTAACTTAGTGAAGTTTACCCGTCCAACATGGCTAGCCAATGACTTAGCCAAAATTGGGAGATCAACGGCTACGGGAGCTTGCCCGCGCCCTCGTCCGGATCGACATCCCAGGACGTACCCGGGGGAGCCGTCCATTTCTTTTTAGTTTTATTTCTGTTTTTTATTATTTTAAAAGGCCACTTAGGCCGGTTTTGAGTTCCATCGGCGTTCAAAGCCGGTCTTCGGTCTTCTTGGGCCGGAAGGGCCTGTCTTGGACTGTTCTTGGGCCGGAAGGAACTATCTTGGACTTGTGCGCCTCCCTCCGTCTTGATGGTAGGGTAAGGACCCGCCCGGACAAAACAATCGGCCCGTCGTACGGATTCCGAGAGGGTCCGGGACATCGCCCCTACCCACTATTGCTGAAAATGGCAGATTTTGTAGCTTGGCCGGCTGCTGCAGACCTGCTTCTCTTTTTGAAGCTCCATGGATTGGTGTCTTCTCCGGAAGGCCACAAGGGGGCTGCTAGAAGAGGACTCCGAACCTTTTTTTTGAAGTAAACAGGACCTGTTTGGGGCTCTTGGGCCGGAAGGAACTATCTTGGACTTGTGCGCCTCCCTCCGTCTTGATGGTAGGGTAAGGACCCGCCCGGACAAAACAATCGGCCCGTCGTACGGATTCCGAGAGGGTCCGGGACATCGCCCCTACCCACCGTTACTGAAAACGGCAGACTTCTGCACTTTTGCTGAACCGCAAACATGCTGCATCTTGTGCCACGAGGGGGCTACTGTTTGCCTTCTTACTGGTGTGCTGCAAAGGGGGTGGAAACTGGCCACCTGGGGGGCTGCTGGATGGGCCGAACAGAGGGAGAGAAAGACAAGGGAAGGAGTGCCCTTAGAGGGCTACATATTTATAGAATAGTAACCCACCTGTCCTTGTTCTTCTTCTTCTCCTTCTCTTCTCTTTTTCTCCTGGCCGCAGGCAGGCTTCTGCAGCAGGTGCGCAGAGGAACCGCAGGTACAGCAGAGGGGCAGCAGGCAGCAAAGGGGCGGCAGGGGCTCTGGCAGCCTGTTGGCGTCCCCTTCTTTCCTCTCTTCCTTCCCCTTCCTTCTTCTAGCCACGGGCAGATCTTGTAGCAGGCGCACAAGGGAGCAGCAGAATTGGCAGAGGGCAGCAGCAGGTGCGCAGGTTCCAGCTGATGGAAAGGCAGCCTGTCGGCGTCCAAAGGCCGTCCCCTTTTCTTTGGCGCGCCCTCCTCTTTTTATAGGAGATGAGGGGGAGATCAAAGGTCATCTTACAGCCAACGTGAGATGGCTCTTGAGTTCTCCCATGCTGCTTTCAATGATCTGACTCCTTGGATTTCCTCCTGATTTTAATCCCTTGACTGTCTGGGCTTCCTCACGCCATTAACCAGTCAATGGGTGACCTGGCAGGTGCGGCAGTGGCTGCTGTGGTGGCAGGAGGGCCAGTGTGGCCTGTTCACACTAGGCCGCAGGTGGCCTTCAAGATGGGCCGCAGTCTGGCCTCCATCACAGCGGCCATCTTCTCTATTACCGACATACCTGTACCATCCGGTGGTGCCTTCATGCACTGACTGAGACAAATGGTGAATCGGTTCTTCTAAATTGTGAGGGCAACCTTCAAATCAGGAAAAGGATCATTTCTTGACTCCACCAAAATATCGATAATTTCATCTACTGACCATCACAATTCACAGCAGACGTCTGTCCACAAATACGAACCTTCCGAAGGGGTTGGAACCTTTCTGATAGCATATTCTGTCTGCAAAGTCAGGAAGGCCAGAGACCTTAACTCATAGTCTTCTAACTCCGCCTTATCCAAATTATGTTTCTTTCCCACCTCTCATGGTAGTACAATAATTTCATAGTTAGCCCCTAACATCCCAGGTTTTGAGCTTCCTACTACTAACAAAGCCAAGTCAAGACTGAACGGTATTATTCTTGACTATGAAAACACCTCATGCTAAAGAACTGGTCCACTACAACTTGTACTGGGCCAGTTAAATTTCAGGAATGGAACAACCCAAGCATGTTTATCTTATCCTTCTAGCTTCCATCACCGAAAACAGAGAAGATCTTGTCTTTCCTAATAGCTCGCATATTATAGCTCATCAAGATAGAGATGACCCCTCCATCGACCTCTGAGGAAAGCTTTTAGACAGATGACTTTATTTGCTCCAAGTAGCTGCTCTTACGATGTTCTGTTACCGAGAAGCATGGATTACAAAATCAGCTGGATCAGATTGGGATCGGAAAATTTCGGGATCAGATCAGTTGATCTCGATTCAATTATTTCCTGGAGCATCGATCCAGACCAGACTACTGGCGGAATTAGTTGAATTGGTGGAATCGGTTTGAATTGGATCAGAATCAGACCATTTCACCGATTTCTCTGGGACACCTTAAGTCCCGATCTCGAATTGATGTCATTTCTATAAGGTCCTGTGAAACCTCGAAGATTCATAAAGATATATAAAAATATATTAATATAAAAATATGTATGGTATGGTTTGAAAATTCATTTGACTTCCATTTATTTGGAAAATGAACTTTCGTTATCTTATCTTTGACTACTATGAAAATACATGATATTTCATAGAAAATATTTGCCAAAATATGTGATATGCATATATAAAATATATGTCGAGGTTAGGGTTCATAAAGTTTGTCTTTGGACCTCTCTCCATCGGAAGTTGCGAATTTCCGATGTTAATTACATCGAGATTCTCGAACACCCTTGATTAACTGTCGTAGCTTCTTGTATACGAAAGAAAAAACATTCATCCCAAAACGTCAATATATGGGAATTATAACACATAAAATCAATGGAATGCAAATTTTAAATTTGACACGTAATGACCATATAAGGTCACATGTCAAAGTAAAGCTTAGTGTCTAAGCTTGATTTTATGGAATATGGGTAAGGATTCCAATCATGTCAGCATGTTTTCATGAGATTAGCCATTTCAACATATGTTGGATTCTTGGAGCTAATCTAGATCCGAGCATATTCAGATCGAATTTTATGTTGATTTCACTGTTATATATGAAATCTGACCCTACGTACTGTTTTGTGAACAGACTTATTAAAGTCTATCATTTTAGACTTAGTGATGAAAACAGAATATTGCTCATGCCTAAGTCCTTATATGTACAAATTGATATATAAAATCCATAAGGATGTGCCGGATCCAGGTGATTATGATTGGATTCCACCTCTCAATGTCTAGGACTTGACAAAATCTGCTTGAACCCAGTCCTTATGTTGCTGGGTTAAGTATATTTGTGATCAACTGCCTAGTACCTGGGGTTCTACCCAACATTAAATGGGGATGAGTTCATTAGGGATCAGATTCTAAGCATATATCAAGGTATGCTTCAAGGGTATTCACTACATTCCTCTCTTCCCGAGTCTTGGTATGCTAAGACCATTGTTTTCTGCTCTGAATTTCGAGTTTAAATATGTTAAACTCAGCACTTAGTCACCCCTGATAATCAAGGTTCCCGATTTCTATCATCATCCTGATTTGCCTATACTCCCTTACTGAAAACCCTGTTTATGCCAATCATTACTTATATATGGGCTACGGGCCTTAGCTATAGATGAAGACCCTGGCGGCTTGACACAAATCCCAACTAGGTTCAGGCCCATATCCGACCCTAATATAGGTCATAAACTGATCATGGATCTATATTAAACCATGTCCTGAGGGCTGTTTCATGATAGGTATTCTATCTAACTCGATTTGACCCTGGAATGTCAAATGAGATCGGGTTGGCTTACCTCTGAAATGTCTATGTCCTATCCACTCTGGTTCAGCCTACAGACCCACCATGCAAGGCCTATATATGGACCAAGGCGGAATTACCTCAGCCTCTAGCTCAAATCTTCCGAAGCTGGGATCCTGATATTGACCTTATGCTGGCCATTGCTCGGGGCTGGGCCATATATTATGACCTGTCCTATGATAGATATTAAATCCATCTTATAGGTGAATTTAAAGCCGGGACCTCCTCTATTCACCCTTCAAATTTAGTGCCTGGACTTGACTATGGACCTTAGCCTATACCTCCGGGATCCTGGATGCTCAGGGACGATGATCCCAACCGATATGAAATTTGTATAATCGAACCCAAAACCTGGGTTTCAAAAGCCCGGATATGGACATTAGGCTTCAGTCTTATGGCTTACCCTGAGATTGATCTTGGATTGGTCAAAATCCGGCGCTGACCTGTGTATTAGGATCTACTTCTATGACAGGTATCTACCCTACATGGGGTCTGAAATCCTATGCAAAATCAAGCCTATATGACTCAGGCACCCAAATTTGGGTATCACTCTGTCATATCAGACCTATATATGTAGGTCATGGAATATTCACCCTAGCCTCCCCCACGAGCTCTCAATGATCTGATTATATATTCAGGTTCACGGTCATCTAAAACCCTCTCTTTGTAAACCAGATGGCCTACGGCCGAGAGGCTCATCAGGAATCTGCTTAGGCTAGGCCCTGTTTATGTATAGATTCTGGAACTAGTTAGTCATTCAGCTTCTAAATATAGCCGGGGTATAACTCCAACTATGACCCCAACCTGAGTCATCTGAGCCTAGTCAGAAGTCCCCCATACAAATCTTTTACATAGGCTATGGATCTTTAATGACCTGACTATGCCCGGGTCAAAAGACAGCTGACCATCCTCCTGCAAATAGGTGGCCTATGGCCGGGAGGCTCAGCTAGGCCCATGGGTAGCTGAAGATAGTAGACTCTGCCTATGCATATTTCACATCCGGTCTTTAATATAAGATATCATTCTCTTCATAACCCGGATGTCAGAAATCAGGTCAAAATCTGAGGATTAAGGCTCAGTTCCGTTTATTTTTGGACTGCATATCTGCCTTACTCTCCCATATACAGATTTAACCTCCAATTGTCTTCATAACTATTATAAATTGTATGCACATGCACATATACACATTTCATTTGTGCCGTATGGTGCAGAACATACCCTAGCTTCTGCCATAAACTCTCAATGGCCCAATTATATTCAGATCTGAAGACCTGATTATTCTTTCTACTCACCTGAGCTTGATGCTAAGACCGGATGGTCTGTGGCCGAGGGGACTCCTAAAACCAGAATCTATAGAATGGTTGAAACTCCAAGGCCTAGAATGCCCTTGGATCAAGTCTTATGAATCTCTCTATGTCTTGATTAGTGCCTGGCTATGGGGATGGGTTCTCGGGTTTGAAATCCCATCATAAGGGTGATCCTTGTGACTCCCTCTCATTACTTTCCAGAGCCTTCCTTTTATATGCATAAGCAGGTGCAAGACTGTCCGAGACAATACATTATCACCTGTTGCCATGAGTTTAGTTCTTTTGTCTCCAAAATAGGCTTTAACCTCAGATGTCTGACTATGCAAACATCCTGAATCAAGCATTCAAGCCCCTAATTTTGTCATATAAGCCTTCTTACACAGGCCCTTAGTGAACTGATTATCCAGATCTAAGGCCTGTCCTCTTCTCTCTGTACAGTCCCCCCATCTTTCATCAATCTTGGGAGCAAACTCCTTCTTAAAATCAGGTTTAGCATATGCCTGAAATTTGAGAGTTAATGCTTAATCCAATTCATTGTCTAACTATATGTGCATCTCTTACTCTCCCATGTTCAGAAATTGGCCTTCCCGATCAGGTTCTGGTAACTTAGATTCTATATTGCATAGTATATGCAATGGTCCCTGACCACCATCACAAGAGTATCAACACATGTATTTAATTGGTGACATATGGTGTATATCACACTCTCCCATCATTCCATCTTGGTAATTAAGTCTATTAACTTCCTCTCTATTGTGAGATGACCCAAGTGAATGAATATATATAGCTCCGGCTTTTATCCAGAATATGTGGACACAGCCGGACTCAATCATATGCCTCTAATCAATTGGACATCACATATATATCCAACTGTATTAACATAGAGGTTGGGTCCATAATTGATCCTCTTTTCACATGATATGCCCTATGGAATAAGTTGAGAAGAAATGGGCATATTGTCCCAATTCCTGTCCAAAAGGGGGGTATGTTGAACTATGCCTCATCCGACCATGATCTGGCCTTGGTATGATGCATGTATGCATGTAAGATGACATCATTGATCCGAAGTCCCATTAACTGATTATAGATTTTATCTTTAAATACTGGATGGTATAAGGAGATACTGCCTATGCCGGGCCCATATATCCGATGGAGTTAGCCTGAATTAGATCCGGGCTTTGCAATCTTGCTTCATCTTGAGACTTCATTTTATATCTCCACCCTCTTATTTATTTTAAATGGGCAGCTCAGAACCTAGACCCAAAGGTTAGAGTTCAGTCCAATTTATGGTTAGACTATATACACCTCCTGTTTTCTTATGGTCCTTGCTCACAATCATGCATATTTGATTGATGCCATATTTGTTGATTCAATCTCATCATAGCGAGGTCATCTCTCTCTCTCAGAAATATATATATATTCTTATATATTCATCCCCTCATATGATCGGCCTTCCCTATTATGAGATAAGCCAAAGGGCTATACATGATTATGACCCTTACTTAGGACAAGTGCACTGAACTAGGCCCAATATTAGGCCTCAATTATGACCTGTTATGGGCATGACTCAGCCCTATGGCCCGAACTCTATGTTGCATATGGTTCTTATAACCGGGATATAGATATGTGTATATATGCAATGGTCTTTGCTAAACTTTTTATGAGTATCAACATATATACCTTAATCATGCCATATGGCATATCACATATCCTTATATGGTAAGATGTTCATATATCCATAGCCTCATTATATCAAGGCTCCTTCACCCCTCTAGGGAATACATAGAGATGAGTCACTTAAGTCATGGAGTCTGCCCCGCACTAGCTTTTCTCCCCTATAAGATAGGCCAAAAGGACTATAGATATGCTTACAGTCCTGTCCGGGACATGCCCATGGAACTAGGCCCAATATTAGGCTATAATCATGTCCTGTGTGAACATGAATCAGTCCCTCGGCACCTTCGGCCTCCTGATTTTATAATCGGAGGGTAATTCATTATAATATATATCTTTCCATGGTCGGACATCATAACCTTTTCAAGGCCCGGCTGGCCATCTTTCTCCCAAGTCCTTGCTTTATCTAAGGCTACCCGGGGGATCTTTGGTCCATCATGTGGGTTCCAAAGAGGCCGGGTATAACCTCTTCATCTTGGGGCTGTCAACTCCCCTTGAACTTCTGCTGCACTTTGACCAGATTTTGAGATTTCATGCTTTCAGAATTCTGAGACCAGGGGAAGCTTTTGAAAGGGGGTCGAGAAGGGAATTAGACATATCCATAGTATTTTCATGCATATATATAAGGAGACCCCATACATGGTAGTGCAGAGGTGCACCCGGGGGAAGGAAACATAATGGACCCACTTATGAGGGTCAAACAGAAAATTGGGGCATGGCTTACATGTGTCCAGGACAGTGACCATCACTTTGGTATTTATCCTAACCAAGTGAATCTATTTAAGCCACTAATCCTTGGCCATCCCTTGTTATCCGGAAGATGAGAATTTCTTATGAACCTGACCCCTTGGACTATATAGGAAGGTGAGGATGGATTTCAGGTTAAGAGTAGCAATCATATGAGCTCGCGGGACTTCAACATTTGTCTAGGCATTCCCGACCCAACCAAGGTGACATCCTAGACATATTGGGAAAGGGTTATGGGTACTGGTTAGGTAGTGGATATGATGTTTGAGTAGGGAAGGATGGGATGACAAATGTTGAATTGCCAATAGGTATCACATTTAGAGAAGGACGGATGGGGAGATGGCCATAACATCCTACCTTGTGACCTTCAAAACCTGCACCTATCCTCCTGGAGAGCAGTGGCCGCAAGTGCTTCAATTGCCTCCCCTCCTTGATTTTTTCGGAGATACACTCAATCCCTCTTGCTGGAACAATTATGACAGGACCTCCCTCTTCCTCTTCTGCTCTTGCCCTCCCGACCCCCTCTCATGTGCGGGGGCTGTCCTATTTATAAGCCATTGGATGGGTGTTGTTCACCCGGGAGAGAGTGGGCTGCAAGGCAGTGTGCGCATGGAGGAAGTGGGGCCACTCCTCCCTGAACGTGGGGAGAGTGGGGCTTGACCAAGTCAGGGCCGAGAGGTGAAAGATCTTGACCCTCGGTTGCTCCCTGATTTGTAGTGAGTCCATCTCACACTAAGTATAAACCCCGGCCCTTGATTAAATGTCTCGGATCCTCTTTTGATAGCTCAATCCAAGCCCTTTATTGATCGGTCCTGTAGATGGCAAATTAGATCCCATCCATTGATTAATTGGAGCTAGGCCTTGTTGCCTACGTGAAGGGGATCATCTCATTTAATCAAATACCCAATTAAGGATGGATCCAGTGGGTATTATCCTATCAAGGATCCAATTAAACCATCTTAATATGCTGTCGGGGATCCAGAACATGATGAATCCAATCAAGTCATCCGACAGCCAAATCTGACCCTTGGATGTATGTCTTTTCCATCTCAGCCCTCTATTGAGTATATGGTCCATCCGGTTGATGAAGATCCCATTTAATCCAAGCCCTCAATCCTCTTATTGGATATTAATCCCATTAAGGATTCAGGAGGACTTGACACCCGGTAATTGCACTTGCCTTATGGATCATCTATCGGATATCCCATTAGGCAGGATCCATTGGATATTATCCCACTAAGGATCCGGTAGACCCATCTGTGCTATGCGCTGAGGATCCATAAGGATCATGGTCCATTTGAATTATTCATTGGCCAATATTTGAATTCTATGAGTTGTTTCCTCCCGCGGATCCTCCTCCAAACAGTTTCTTGTTCAGTCTCCTAGTTGGAGACTAACTCCTCCACCTGCGAGCCTTTTTCTAGCCGGTCCTTCCTCCTCATCCTGTCGCACCTTCCCTCCTTGACAGGTTTTGCTGCAGCTTGAGGATTGTCAAGAGAAGCCACCGGACTTGCTGATTGGAGCTCCTGAGTGCCCTCTTCTTCTTCTTGGTCTTGATCCGTGAAGGTGGACACCTTCTTAGTTATATCCGGGTGAGTAAGTCTATGCATTCATCTCTTCAATTCCATATATGGTGATTTTTCTTCTTTTCTCCCTACCGGTGCATCATATATGCTAGCTCCCCTTCTTTTTACTGTCGGCAGCACCTCAATTGCCCCATATTATGCCTTACACTTTGCAAATATGAATGTGGCCGGGTATGCTGGGATGTCCCCCTATGTCCATCTCCCTGATTTATATGCAAGGTCCGGCTCTTTCATGGACCATCCTTGGTCGGGGCCTTTATCATATCCCCCCTCCTCTTTGGCTAGACAGGACATATGTCCTACATATATATATATATATATATATGAAGATGAGGACCCGGCCTCCTTATGTGCTGATTGGGTTTTCTTCCAATTCTCAAGCCCAATGGCTACCCTCTACACATGTTCAGACTTAGGCAGTCTATTGACAACATGCTATTTGAATGATCACGACCGGGCCTATTGAATCAGGAGTCAATTTGGCTTCCATTTGTTATTTCCAGCCCTCCCCTCTTTCTTGGCTAGATAAGAGACATGTCCAATGAATCCATTTGAAGCCCCGGCCTCCCCCTAGGCTGGATTGGGCTCCCTTGATTGGGCTTGCTGGCTGCCTTCTCTCATTTCCTGTTTGGCAATTAACCACTTGACTTATGTCAAGCCTCCCCATAAGCATACATACAGCTGAATGCCTCGAGGATCCAGCTCCCTTATGTGTTATAACCAATTGGGTCTCCCCTTAATTCTGACTCCGTAGAGGGTCTTTAGTTTCCCCCTTTGAACAAGAGCTCAGCGGCATCCTGTATACCATTTCCTGGCCCTTCCTTCTTCAGATTTTGTTGGGAGCATGACCAGCTAGATATATATATATCCGAGGCCTTCAAACAGGAGTTGAATTAGCTCTTGTAGGTTATATTTGGCCTTCCCTGTTCCAAATCCCCCTCGGCAACATGCCTTGGATCATATGCCATGTGTTTTGCACCCATAGGCATGGTGGGTTACATTGGGAGGTCCTGATTTAGGGGGGGCATATTCATCATATATTGGAGGCTCAACTGCTTCATATGCTACATTTGGCCAACTTTGGGTATATGACCTTGGGCCCTTCCTTGATCCACATGGTAAGCTATATGCTCACAATAGAACCTTATTCCCTCTATGATTTTCCTGGCCTTCTATTTTCCAGGCTCCTTCAAATTCAGCCCATATGTATATGTGCTGAATTTCATTCTTCATGGGTCCCCTTCACCTAGTTTGTTCCATGGTGTTGGGGTAGAGGGAACTAAGTATCTCTGATCCCTTCTTACTTATGTCTATATCTCTTGTGAAATTTTGAGTGCCAACAGGTCCTTATCGGCCTGAATTGTCGATCCCCCACCCAGCATTTGGATGTCCCTAGGGCAAGGTGATTCTGGTGGCGTTCTCCTTGATTCAATGATGATCTCCTCTATCTGGCATTGATCCGGCGTGGTCTATCAGTTTTCCTTCCAAAAAATTGGTCAAAATTGATTGATCCGGATCGGGTTGGTACCCACCGATCTGAGTACCTATTCCGATCCAGTGATCATTGCTGGGAAGGAGCACTTTTGCTTCTTATGGCCAATACCCCAACATTCTAGCACCTAGTGCCATTCGTACAATCCACTGTTGCATAGTCCAGCCTGTAGCATCTGCCGCAGAACCAGCCACCCCTGCCAGCTACCCTTCCCTTCCTAACCACTCTGTTATATGACTGATGCCGAGCACCTAGAACCCTGTGGCTGGCAAGGGTGTCGTTATCTGCTGAGTGGATATGGATTACCGCCCCGAACATCCAAGGTCCATGTACTCAATGACAGAATTGATGCTTCCGCGACTAACAACCACCAGCACCACCATGTCAGAAATTCTGTCCCTTACTGAATCCCCTTCAAGAGCTGCCCACCAGCACAGTCCTCACCGGAACTGGAGTTGTTGATCCCACGATCCTGCTGTCAGTTTCTAGGAGCATCCTCCCCATTTTTGCATGCCATCCCCTTGAGGTCCTCCGGAATCGCTGTAGCCCCTCCCTTCTCCCATCTTTCTCCATAAGGTGCTTGCATTAAGTGAACGATTGCCATGCATACAAGGGTTTTAGTGGTCAAGAGTGTGCTCAAGTCCAATCTCTTGTACGTCTATAGATGATTTCCCTGAGTCCTTGGTCAACAGGAAACACCAGATGCACTGCAAAACTCTGCCTCTTGGTTGTTTAGGATGCAAGCTCATCAGCCTGTATGAGTTGGCACAACTGATGATGAGGCACTGGCCTATGTGGTGACTGGAAAACTCACTCTTTTAGCTGCAGTTTTTTGGTTCTGTTTGTGAATTTGGCTTTTTTTCTCCATTTTAGTCCCATATACAATGAACTGAGTAAATGACTAGCTCTGGTATTCAACTGTTTCACTTTTGTAGTTGTAAGAGAGAAAATTAAGATGCTATCATGTGTTTGAAATGGTGCCTATAAAAGTGAGAATCCTTTTGTGAGAGAGACAATAGGTTATAGGTGTAAAAAAATTATCAGTTCTTTTGGATCATCACATTCAACGGGAGACCATGGGGTATGTCTTGCTCTGAGATAACTGTTTTATATACTGGCTCATGAAAACACTTATTGGGTTGACAATGGCTAGTGGTCTATGAAAGAGGTTGTCCCTTTGTGCAGCAGGCATTTTAGGGGCATGGGGAGCCTAATAGAAGATCCTTGATGCCTGTGTGAATTTCTGAGTGCTATGCATATATGCTTCTGTATCCTAATTTACTACATTCTAAGCTGAAGCTTAAAAACAAGACTTTTGCATTGTACATACTGCTTTTTGGTGCTTATTTGTACAAGCTCAGAATATCTGCCAAGATGGTTCATCTAACTGTGTGCCTACCTTCAGTGGTCGTTTTCTTGCTGTAAGTGCACTCCAAGTCCAGTTTGCTGTGCTTCCTGTCTCTATCTCAGCTGATGATGTTGTTATAGAAAAGGTATCAGTTTTCATCTGTTACTTTGTATATGTCATTTCTAAACTTCACAGAACAGCATTTTGTGAAAAATATGTGACAGCATCAATGGGTCTTTTCTTCTGTGGTTTCAGATAAGAATCGTCTTTGCTCAGTTACTGAATTTGTCATTGCTTAAGATCTTCTTGTGGTTCTTGGAAAAATTCTAGCGTTGCAGCTATCTTTATATACTGTTAAATTTGTCATAATCATTTTAATTTTGGTTTCTTTTGTCACTCGAATCATGATCTAGATGATCTCATACCCACCTGAAAATGATGCGGACATAAGCTTTCGGCAGGGTCCCCCAAGATTCAATATCCGCGGTATAATCTGGAGCATGGCCTTTATTTCAAAAGGAGGCCAACAAATCACTGAAGATGCACAAAACACTGTACTTGCAATAGTTATGCATAGGTACATTTTCACCATGTTTTGACTTCCATTTCTTGTTATTTCTTATGTTTTTGAATTCCATAAATGTTAACTTGGAGCCCTCATGGTAAAAATAATAACTTCCTCCCTCTGAGCATTAGTTGTGATTTGAGATTTATTTCTGCAGGCAAGGTGCTGTCCTAAATGATCTATTGTTGTTTAGTTGCAATAGCCAGGAAAATACGGTGCACATCATATCTCAGTATTCAGAGCCTGGGCCTTTGGCCATATCCATCACGGAGGTTCCTAATCTTTACGGTTTTGCACTTCTTTTTAGAGTGGGCGATATCCTTTTGATGGATCTAAGAGATGCAAATGATCCATGCTGTCTTCACAAGATTAGTGTAAGCAATTCTGTAGTTGAAGACCACAGTTCAGCTGAGGATTCAATCAAATGTATAGATACTGATGATGATGGTATCTTCAAAGTTGCTGCCTGTGCTCTATTGGAATTGAGGGATTCTGGCAATGACATGGCCAGGCGAGCTGATCCTATGAATATTGACAGTGGAAATAATGGAATTAGCTCTATACTGAAGTATGTCTCCTCATGGAGCTGGGAACCTGATGAATCAGCTAGTCCAAAGTTGATCATGTGCTTAAACACAGGAGATTTCTTTATATTAGAAATCCTCTCTGGTGTGCAAGCAGTGAGGATTAGTCTGTCTGATTGTATATACAAAGTATCATCTTGCAATGTTATTTTATGGTTCAAAAATGGGTTAATTGTTGCATTTGTTGAAATGGGAGATGGGATGATCCTAAAATTGGAGAATGGAAAGCTTAACTTTGAAGCTCCCATTCAAAATGTATCACCAATTTTGGATTTATGTTTTGTCGACGATCATGGTGACAAACAAGATCAGTTGTTTGCCTGCTGTGGAGTGAATCCTGAGGGATCATTGAGGATTATAAGAAGTGACATTAGCACTGAAGAACTAACCAGAACTTGTCCAACCTATAAAGGAATAACTGGTACATGGGCACTAAGAATGAAAGAGAGTGATACATATCATTCTTTTCTTGTTTTATCATTTGTTGAAGAAACCAGGGTACTCTCAGTAGGTCTTAAATTCACTGATGTGAGTGATTTTGTCGGTTTCCAGACTAATGTCTGTACTTTGGCATGTGGCTTGCTGGCCGATGGAGTGCTGGTGCAGATACATAGCACAGAAGTAAAAATTTGTTTGCCTACAACTCATGCACATCCTGACGGCATTCCTCTTTCTCGTCCTTTATCTTCATCTTGGCGTGCTGGCAACATGCGAATCAGCATGGGTGCAGTTGGACATAATTTAATTGTTGTCACTACATCAAACCCTTGCTTTCTCTTTATACTTGGTGTCCGATCATTTATGGCATTTCAGTACAAAATATATGAGATTCAACACGTAAGGCTATTCAATGAAGTATCTTGCATATCTATACCTCATCACAAACTTAATCGAGGGTTTCTGGGGCCATCAACTAGTTCATCAGAGGAAAACCATGAGATTTCTCTGCCAAATGGAATTGAGATTGGTAACACTTTTGTCATAGGCACTCAT
This sequence comes from Cryptocoryne crispatula var. balansae, assembly GCA_036172225.1. NCBI lineage: Eukaryota > Viridiplantae > Streptophyta > Magnoliopsida > Alismatales > Araceae > Cryptocoryne > Cryptocoryne crispatula. The sequence continues at coordinate 4,636,732 of CM069933.1, forward strand.
AAACCATCTGTTGAAGTCTTCTCATTCTCGCATGATGGGGGCTGCAGGGTTATAGCTATTGGAAGCATATCAATTAATAACAAATTTGGGACTCCTGCCAATGGTTGCATACCAGAAGATGTAAGAATTGTAATAGTTGATCGGTTGTATGTCCTTGCAGGCTTGAGAAATGGAATGCTACTTCGTTTTGAATGGCCTGGAGATTCCTCAGTATTTCAATTAGAACTTTCCATGCCAGGTCAATTCATTTCCCTCGGCAAACAGGATGACTCCTCAGCAGGTCCTATTAGCTCCAAAACTCTTGGACAGGAGTGTTGGCATAAGGATATAACAGGAAAAGTTGGCAACAATGTTATGTTGCAGTTGATTGCTCTCAGGCGAATTGGTACAACTCCAGTTTTCTTGGTTCCCCTTGTGGACTCACTTGATTCAGATGTAATTGCTCTTAGTGGTAGGCCTTGGTTACTGAAAACTTCAAGACATAGTCTTGCATACACATCCATATCATTCCAGTCTGCCACCCATGTAACTCCTGTAAGTACAGTTCATTGCCCCAGAGGAGTTCTGTTTGTCGCGGAGAACAGCTTGCACCTGGTAAGAGAAAAAAAATGAATTTTTGAAACTTGTTCGCATGCCTGGTTTTGGAATAAGATTAGTTGTAGAACTAAATTCATCATTCAAAATTACTAATCTTTGCATTCAATAGTTTTATATTAATGTCTCCGAATAAGGAGTGAGGGCCACATCAAGATACTTGTAGAATGATATTCGTACTACAATGTGTTGTTTTGTTATTCTCATGTTCTGTTCTTTTTGGAAGGGGGCTCTTGTGAGAACTTAATTTTTAGATTGACTAAGATTTGTGATTATATGAGGTTGTTATGTGGGTTTCTTATATTTGAATATTTTATTATTGTCCCCACTAAATGTGTTTGGTGTTCATTATACCATGCATTGTACAAATACCTTGATAAACTGCGGTAATGATGTGTAAGAAGCAGTGCTGTGAATGAAGAACTATAAAGCAAATTTTGACTTTTTGGGCTCTGAAATTTCTGCTCTGATTTTTGGATTTGCTGCTTTCTATATTAGACCTATTCCAATTTGAGCATTGTATTTGTTTTATCATGTTCACATTGAAATCTTTTGGATTCAAAATGAATTTTTTTATCTTATTTTAAAATTATACCATTTGAAATTATTGGATATTTTTTATTTTTTGATTTGTTATATTAAACAAATTTGTGATTTTTTTATTTAACTCTGCCATAACTAGTCCCAAGTCCGGATGAGAAAGGAGAACAACTAGCGTAAAACTATCGTCACATCTCACGGTATAAATTTAAATGATATAAAATGTTGGAGCATACTCACTTTTCAACACGTTGCACCAGAGCTCAAGTGTAGTGAAAAATACAATAAAGGTGAGGGCATTATTAGCATGCGACACGTCACACAAGCATGGAATGCCATCTCGCCGAGATCTCGCGAGATCTCGATTTTGCCAAGGGGGCCGTGAAACGGGATCGTCAAGATCTCACTCTATGTAGCCTAGTTCGAAAAAATATTTTTTTTGGGGGGCTTTGCCCCCTTGATACCCCCCACAAGGGGCGCTGCCCCCTTGATCCCCACGACCTAACCGCGTAGGTCGATCCGCGACTACTCTGTGCCCCCCGTTTATGATAGTGTAAACATATTAATACATCTCACTATCACTTATACTATCATATAAAAGATGTGCTACAAGTTTAATACCATATTAGTATTTAAATAAGATTGTATACAATTTTTAATCTTTCACAAAGATCATCTTTTTGGTATTGAGAGTGCTTTGTAATTGTTCATTCACACAGTTGATGTATAAATGTGTTATATATTTTCATATATGATGTACTCCTATTTTTATAAGATATTATGTTATGTTTTATACATATATACATTTTGATCCGAGAATCCAAGATCCGATCTCTTGAGATTTTTTCGAGATCTCTCTTAGATCTCTTCTCTTTCACCACCCCGAGACGAAGCCGAGATCCGAGACGGCAATCCTTGCACATAAGCACCCTAATATGGTGTTAAATAAACAAATGTTTTCACATCAAGGACGGGTGCATATAAAGAAGTAAGTCAATAGTGGAGAACAAAATACAAGTTTTAAAACAAACTAAAAAACAAAGAGACTTATTATAAAAAGAAAAGATCAAAATAAGCATAAGAATAAATTTTTGGAATATTTGATCTCTAACGAGAAAACTTATGGAACTTATTGATAGTATAAACAAGAGAAAGATTAATATTATATGCATTCAAGAAACTAGTGGATACGAGAGAAATGTAAAGTAGTAGGAAATATAGGCTATAATTTATGGTTTGTGGGAGAAGAGATAAAAAAATGAGGTAGGTATCATTGTTGATAAGACATTAAAAGATTGAGTAGTTTTAGTGAAAAGTGTAGGAGATAGGATTATTATGGAAAAAAATGATTATAGAAAGAGAGATAATTGATACAGTCAATGCGTGTACTTCACAAATTAGATTAAGTAGCGAGATTAAAGAAAATTTTTGAGAAGATATGGATGATCTTATGTGGGGTATACCAAATAAAGAAAATATATTTATTAGAGGAGATCTCAATAGACATGTTGGAAACAAATTTTACGGATGAGAAAATTTACAAAGGTTGGAAAAAGTATTCTAGATTTTGTTATGGTTTATGATCTTATATTATTAAACACTTATTTTATTAAAAAAGAATCTCATTTAATAACATTTAAAAGTGGGCAAAATCAAAGTCAAATTGACTTCATTTTCATAAGAAAGTCTAATAGTGCTATTTGCATTAATTGAAAAGTTTAATAGTGCTATTTCAAACGTGGAAGTTAATGTTACGTGGATGAACATGGTTACAAAGATTAGACATATTTCTAAAAAAGTACTCCGAAGAGTTGGTGGTGGAATGAAGAATTACAAAAAGTGATTAAGAATGAAGGCGATTGGTATAAAAGATTGTCTAATTATGATAATAACGAAATATATGATTAATAAAAGATAGTGAATACGAAAGCAGAAAAGACTATTAGATGAGCACGAGATGAGACTTTTAAACATATAAATGAGAAAAGTGATATTAAAGAAGGCAAAAAAGATGTTTATAAATTAGCAAGGATAAGGGAAAAGTTTTGATCAAAGATGTTGATATTAAATAAAGATGAAAAAATATTTTGATACTCTTTTTAATAACAACTTTGTTAAAAACATAGAATATATAGAGAATGTAACGAAGTTTAATTTGAATTGTACTGAGAGAATTCAATTTTTTGAAGTTAAAGAAGCATTGAAAGTGATAAAAATGAAAACAAATAAGACATGCAGTCTAGATAACATTCTATTGAAGTATGGAAATGTTTAGAAGATTTAGGGGTAATGTAATTTTTTTAACAAAATCTTGCTATTTTAAAAAAAATTTAGAATGAATGGAGAAAGCATCATCATATCTATTTTTAAGAAAACAAGAGATATATAAGATTATGTAAATTATTGAGGGATCAAATTTCTGAGTCATACTATAAAATTATGGGATAAAGAGTTATTGAATTGTAATTATAGATTTGTATAAACATTTCAGGTAACTGCTTTGGGTTTATGCCTGGTCAATTTACAATTGAAGTTATTTTTTTATTAGAAGTTTGATAGATAAATATCGATATATGAAGAAAGATTTACATATAGTGTTTTTTGATTCGGAAAAAGTCTATATAGAGTTCCAAGAGAGATTGTGATGTGTGTTGGAATGAAAGATGGTGTTTATTAGGTATATAAGTAATAAAAGACATGATGAAGCAACCACTACTATACGCAAACTTGGAGAAAAAACAAAGGATTTTTTTATTTTAATTTGTAGGATTTGCAATGTCTTTAACTTTTTGTATTAGTTATCGTCTTATCGATTAATTAATGAAGACTATAAGTCAATATCTTTTGAAGGATTTGCATTATGTCTTTACCTTTTAAATGTTTTACCAAAGTTCTCAATGTCTAACCTCTGACTAATTCAGAGGTTAGACATCAATTAAGTCAAAACAAACGGGGCATAAGTGTTGTTGAAATAAGAATGTTTGGATGGATGAGTGATCATATTAGATTAGATAGAATAAGAAATGAATATATTAGAGAAAATGTGGGAATATCGACAATTATAGATATTGTAATAGAGGAGATAGAGATGGTTTGAACATATTGAACATAAACTTGAGTAGGCTCTAGTTGAAAAAGTATAAAATATTAAAATAAGAAACAAAAAAAGGACGTGTTATACTTAAGTTAACTTGGAGGATGGTAATTTAATATGATTTGGATGATTTAAATATCTTTGAAGAAGTAATTCAAAGTCGGCATAAGTGGTGAAAGAGAATCTATATGGCCGACCTCAAATGATTGGGGACTAAGGCTTGATTTTGATTTTGTCATTTTATTATCATTTGACATTTCATTATTTTTTTAGCAATTGCTCACTTTTATTTTTAACCTTTTTCGTATATTTTTTCATTTTGTATGGTTTATTTCGTTTTTTGCATTCATTTCCATTGACTTTGTGATTTAAATTGGCAGATAGTTGAGAATTAAGTTCAAATTTTACTTTGTTTACAAGGTCAGATTTATGAATTATATAAATTATTTTATTTAAATTTTATTATCAATTTTTTAAATTGAATTTGGGTTTTCCACTTTTTGAAGCCCTCATTTTTTTAAAATAATTTCATTTTGAAGTCTTATTTTATATTTTTATTAATTTTAGTTTACTGATTTTATTTGGTTTTAATGTAAATTCCAGTTTACATTGTTAATATTTCCAAATTAACCTTAGTTTGTGCCTTATTGTTAAGGTAAGTTTCAATGAATTTTTTTTAAGTTGTCACGTTCAAGCTTTTTTTGAGATTTAATTAGGTTTCACATTATTCTTTGTGCTGACTGCTGTTCCCGGAAGCCAGAAGTGACAAAGCCCAGACTGGTGGCTGGTGTCTCTGCTGTTGGGCGATCAACTAACGCTGTCTTGCAGGGTTGGTAGCCCCTGCTGGTGGGCAAAAGAGTTATGAAGGTGAGGCTTTGAGGGATGGATGGTCTCTGATGTATTGGAGAAAGAGGTCGACAAGGGAGGTAGATCATTCAGGGGATAGGCAGTGCAGGGTGAGCCTTAGCAGGCTCCCCTGCAATGTATGTGAGAAGTGCCTTGGGTGGCCTCATGTCATTATGGGGCAAGGATTGCGAAATTGGAGTTGGGACCTGGATCGATGGGTCATGATTCCGATCTGATTTGGATTGGATTTGAATAAAGGGAGAAAGTTCGTCTCAGAATTGGTCCTGATTGGTACTACAAAAATCCTAAATAAGGTAAAAAAAATCACAAAACGAACATCTAGACTGGATTCTGATCTCATCAAAGCTTATTTGGGGCTGATTTCACCCCCAAAATGGGCTGTAAAAGGCTGCCAGATAGGGTGGGGAAGACCACCTGGTAAGCTGGGGATCCTGGATCTGGCCGTAATGGGTCACGTGGACCTGATATGGCCTTTCCATAAGTATCAGGTCCACGGGACTCAGGACCTGATATGGCAAGATCCGGCCGGTAAGCTGGTATTCCCCACCCTATAGGGGGTAGATGTCGCAGCGGTGGCCATTTCTGCCAATTTCGGCAAGGAATCGCCAGAATCGATCTGGACTTGGCTGATTCGGCCGATTCCAGTCCCAATCCAGGCTGATTTGACCTATTTTGACCTATTCTAAAGGGAGATCAGGTTGGATCTGTCTCAAGGCCGAAATTGGTTCGGAAGGGTCCGATCCAATCCAGGAATTGGCCAATTTCATTCCAGATTGACCGACTTTGCAAACTATGTTATGGGGTGAGATGCATAACTTGAGGGGGAGGGGGATCATAGAAGCATTTGGTGTCTTGTTGCATTGTGGTTGAAGCTTTGGACCAAGGTTGGAAGGCACAGAGGCAGCTTCTGGTGGAACAGGGGAAGCCTCTTGTTTCCCAGAAACCAGAGTTTAAGGAGGTGGGTTCATTTGATTTAAGCTGGTCAGCTGGTCCAGAGAATCTGCAGTAGGAGAGGGTAGCTGGAAGGATGTCTGATAGCTTCTGTGAATGGGTTGCCTGGCATTCATCATGGTGGATGAAACCAGGGCTGTTCTTTATGAGCTACGGCTGGATAGCAAGAAATGATGGTTCTTGGAAGTGAAGGAAGGTAGGTGCCTGATAAGGAACATTAACATTACGTTCTCTACTTAGCGTTGGGTGGTTCATTACTCTGATCTTTCAAGTTGTTTCAGGGAGCTGTCATTGCTTTTCATGACAGGAAACTAGAGGAGGCATTGGAGATTGTGTACACCGCAGCCAGTCTGGTGTGTGCTTACAGGTCTTTCGTTACACTTTTCGGCTCTTCAATCTATCAAAAAGATCATGAAGGCAGTGGGTAGAATGGTGGCTGTTTAGGAGGAGGGGGGCTGAAATCTTGATTCCTCTATAGTTTGAGGATTCTGGCGGCATGGACTGAGGAAAAATTTCTCTCCCTTTGAAGATTAGAGTATTTTTATGGATCATTGCTCTTTTTGGTGTGTTTGAAAGGGGGAAGGTGGGATGAGAATCTATCTTGTGTCTCATTGAAGTCAAAGAAGGTGGCGGAGTCATCACCTGATGTCCAACATGCAGTCTTTGGCATCGCTGGGGGCAGAGAAGACAGCCATTGAACCATTCACTGCATGCGATATGGACATGGGGCAGTTTCCTAATTTGACCATGATGGAAGGAGGTCTTTAGGAGAAGGTGCATCTGTTTCATCTTGACTGAGGTGGACTTGGCTCTTTTATGCGGATAGTTGGGCGGAATAGTTGGGCCAGATATTGCAGACTGGGGTAAGGGGGTGGCTAGTTGGGCAGGGAAGATGGGATTGTGAAGCTTATTTTGGATCTGACTTGGCTGGGATCTGATCTGTTAATGTCGAGTCTGGAACTTAAGTTTTAGGGTTCTGTTTGAGGGGGCAAACTGACGAGTCATTTTCATGAACTGGTTCTTTCGGATCTTGGGGCTTCTCCAGTTCAATCTTAGATCCTCTATTAACTGGCCGGTCAAACACTTTTTAAAGGTGGGATACCGAGATGTCCCTCCTGGTTCAATGTTGATTATCTATTGGTTCACTAAGATTTTTCTGCATTGGCTGAGATTGGGGGGTGGGAGGTGTTCTTATCCAGGGTCATTGTCCAGTCTACCTAAGGAGGGTCAACCAAGTTGGCTACTGTGTCAGATTGAAGCTCAGAGCACTATTTAACAGCAAGGGGTGGGTACTTTTGAGCAGGAACTTAGGAAGAGGAAGTTTATATTTTATATGAAGCAATAGTTTTATGTGCTATTAAAGTGGTTCTACATGCTATTAAAGATATGGACCTTCTTAAAACACCCGGGCCGAATGGTTTCTCGGCTGGTTTCTATATACACTTCTGGGATATTGTCAAAGATGACTTCATGGCTTTTATTAAGGATTTTGAAGGTGATCCACACTGCATTAGATGGGTAAACTCTACTTCTCTTGTACTCATTTCCAAAAAAGTATGTGTAGAAGATATCAATGACTTTTGGCCAATTAATCTTTTAAATTGCTCATAGAAGATTGTGACTAAAGTGCTTGCTAACAGACTTGGGAAGGTTACCCACAAGCTCTCCAACTTATCTCAGTCTGCTTTTGTTCTTGGGAGGTATATTCTTGACAACTATATGGTAGCCCATGAGTGCTTGCATGATCAGAGCCAAAGACGAAAACAATGTGTTATTCTCAAGCTGGACTTTGAGAAAGGCTATGATACAGTTAAATGGTCTAGCCTTTTCAGAATTATGCAACTCATGGGTTTTAACAGCAAGTGGATCGGTTGGATTAAGTATTGTAATAGTACTGTTAGATTCTCAGTTGATGTCAATGAGAAGGGCTATGGTTTCCTTCAGTCCTCTAGAGGAATAGGGCAAGGGGACCCGATCTCTCCACAATTGTTTGTTATTGTTAGTCAGATCTTGAGTATTATGTGGGAAAAGGCTGAACAATTTGATTGATGGGATTGAGGTGGGGAAAAATAGGGAACACATCACTCATCTTCTCTTCGCGAATGATACCCTTCTTTTCTCCTTGGCTAGGGCAAGGATTGTCGTCTCGGATCTCGGCTTCATCTCGGAAGCGTGAAAGAGAAGAGATCTCGTGAGATTCTCGGAAAAATCTCGGGAGATCGGATCTCGGATTTCATTTATACTTTACCCAATGATTGTCATCTCACATCTATATTTTATCTCACGGAGATTGAAGATAAAAGATCTCGAAAAAATCTCAAAAGATTAGATCTTAGAAATACCAATCAATGTGCATGTTTAAATGTAGAATGTCATATAATCTCCTTGAAAAGGACAAGAGAACTCGTATTAAAAATTAAAATAAGTCATGAGAGAATTAAAAGTGTAATACGAGAGATGGTGAACTATTGTTAGCACGAGACATACAAAGGATCTTATGTCAGACCAAAGTTTCATCTTGAACAATATGGATAGGAGATTGATAACATTTTGGGCCAATTGTACATATATAGTCATTAAAATATTAAGCTATGAAATTTTATCAAATAATAATGTTTAGATGAATATTTGGATGGATTCCATAATAAAATTGGCAATATAAGAAAGAAACTTAACAAGATCATCTAACAAGTTGGGGATAATAATAGGCGGAGAAGATCAAGGTATCACAGGTACTACATAGATTTTCTCGTTTCGGCGATCTCGTTTCTCGGACGCACAGAAGAAAAGAGATTCTCGGGAGATCTCGAGAGATTCTCGGGAGATCGCATTCCATGGGCTAGGGTGGACAGGTGTGTTAACTTGAGAATACTGTTGTCTTTTCTGTAGTCGGTTACAGGTTTGAAAATTAATAGAAACAAATGTCAGCTTATTTATATGAATTTGAGTATCCAGCAGCAGGAACAGATAAAAAGTATCTTTGACATTAAATGGGCTTCCTTTTCTATAAAGTACTTGGATCTTCCTCTATCTGGTAAGGGGACCAAATGCAAGGATTTGCAGTGTATCACTAAAAAATTTGAAAATAAGCTTTAAAGGCAAGATGTTATCTATAGAGGTGGTTATTGTCTAAGACTGTTTTGCAAAGTTTCACTTTATTTCTTCTCTATCCTTAGGGTTCCTAGAGGTATTTGTCAGAAGTTAGAGAAGATCAAAGCAAACTTTATCTGGAATGGTAATGACACCAACAGAGGGATTTGTCTCGTTAAGTGGAACCATGTTTGCAGATCCCCTCAGCAGGGGGTGTAGCTGTGTAGGGCTTACTCCCCTTGATGCCATCAATGATGCTCTACTGTCCAAGTGGTTATGAAAGTTGAATACTAACAAAAACTCTCTACGGGGTAGGATTGCCTACTCCAAATATAACATTGGCTTGGATGGAACTTGGATCAAAGACTTCACGGATTGTAACAGGTTGTCCAGCATTTGGAGAGGTATTCTTCACAATTGGGAGGTTTTTTGCACAGGAACTTCGATTTGTATTGGGGATGGGAGAAGAACCTCCTTCTGGAAAGATGCTTGGGCTGATAGTGCTAGCTTGGGGGATAAGTTTTCTAATCTCTTAAGGCTATCTTCCAGCCCCAAATGCTAGGGTCTACAATTATTGGGATGACTCTACTAGTTGGGGCATCTCCTTCAGAAGGAATCTAAAGGATAAGAAAATTCAGGATTTTACTCTTTTGCTTGGAATCATTGGGGTTCAAAGATGCTTGGCAAATAAGGAGGATAAGCAAATCTTGCTCCCCACTAGAAACCTTACATTCTCTGTGAATTTCACTCTTAGGAAACTTGTCTTTGGTGGAGTGGAGTATTCTTAGGTTAGTGTGGTGTGGAGGAAGTATTTCTCTATTAAGATCAAGATCTTTCTTTGGAAGAGTGGTCGAGGCCTGCTACCTACCAAAAGATATTTGTGAAAGTTATTTCTAGCTTTGTCTACATGCTGCATTTTCTGCAATTTAATTGAGGAAGACATGAATCATCTTTCTTTCAGATGTGGCATCATCAATTTTCTATGGCATACTTTTATGTTTTGGAAGATACCGTGGGAGGAGCCTGTTGACATTATATCCTTTATGTTAACTTGGCCAAGCCTGAAACCTTGGCAAGATGATGGCTACTTTTGGAACCTGGTGTTTCCTGCTATGTTGTGGGCTATCTGGCATACTAGAAATCAATGCAGTTTGGAGGGAGATTTCGCTAATCCACATAAGATTTTGTACTTCATGGTGGCTAATGTTAAGGATTGATATTTTGCGGCTTTGGGGCTCCCCTTGGTACCGAGCCTTGCCGAAGAGAAGCTGGGTAGGTTTAGCTCCTCCTTTCTCTAATCTCCTGTTCTCCCATTACTTTCTTGGTAGCTTGCTTTGTATCTTGCTTTTTTATTTGTTACTGTTTCTGGTTTTTGGCCTACTTTTTTAATGAATATACCGTGGCCACCTTCAAAACAAAAAAATGAAGCAATAGTTTCGAGAGAAAGTTGGTATTTCTTTTCTACAAAGAAACTGACTATTAAGAAGTTTCTCTTCTAATTTAAAAAGGAAGTGAACTTGAACAAGTACCTCAATACTAAGAAGACAGGTTGAACATGTAGGATTGGCTCTAGGGAGTTACAATTTTTCTTATCAAATGGACATGCGGATGTAATAACAGAGAACAAGGTTCGGGAGGGGAGCAAAAATCTATACATAATGAAATTACTTATTACTTTCATGGATCATCAGAGGTAAATGCCAAGTAGAAAAGATAAGTGAGGAACATTTGGGCTGAACACAGATTGGACATTTTGACATTGCAAGAAACAAAAGTGGAAGGTTTTGAGCAAGATGACGCAGATAGGTTAACCATGAACAACGCGAGGTAATTTTGTTATTCTCTAGCTGCAGGCAAGAGCAGTGGCATTCTTATTGCATCGAATTCAGATAATTTGAAGCATCTATGCAGGCAAGAACCGGGAACATAATGTGGGATAGTTGACATGCAAAGCAAAGAACTTGGTGTGAAACCTAGCAGCAGGGTATAGGTCGATTGTAGAAGGTGAGCAGGAACTTTTCTTTGATTAATTGTTACATTTGGTAACAATTAATGCATGGTCAGAGGAGATGATCATCTTTGAGAACTGGGTTGAGACGAATGGACTCATCGAACTATATCTGAATGGCATTTCTTATACATGGTTGTTGTAACCAAAAATTTTCAAAAAGAAAAAAAAAAGAGAGAAGAAAAATGAAAGAAATGGCATGCTCGGCCTCCATGAAGGTCTGGGCTGTGTATAGCATATACAGGCCCATAACAGGACCTTGAGTGGCCCAATTCAGTCCGCCAGGGATGCCCATCGACAAAGCCCATGATGAGACTCCGATTGGCCCAATTCGGCCAGCTGGAGAGGCCCATTTGCAAGCCATCTCCAGGCCCACGGGCCTGCTCGAAAAGGGGGCCGGACGAGTCTTTAAATGGGCTGGGAGGAGAAGGCCCGCGGGTCCGCTCGGACACACAGGCTCGACGTAAAGAAGGAGGAAGGGAGGAGTTGTTATCGAACAAGGCAAGGGGTTGGAGGAAAGTGGGAGATACGGCTTGGGATATCGACGAGGCTATGGAATCTCCATCGGTATGCAATTACGGGTATTATGGAAGCTCCGGATCTGCTCGGAGACGATTGAAGCAAGGTCGACGGAGGCTATCCCGGTTCAAAGGGATCCCGATTTCCTCCACGAATGTACGGGAGCCGAGGATATGGGAAGTTCCGAGTCCCTCTCGGACACGGAACCACCTCCCCGACTAAATATGGAGCCCTCTCGAGGCCTATAAGGTCGCCGGTGCCGGCACGCGAGAGGAGGGAGGACGGAGAGGGAGAAGACGAGCAAGAGGAGCGGGAGAGGAGCCGTGCCGTAGAGGGGGAACAAAGAGAGAGAGGAAGGAGGAGGAGTCGACCGGTCCTTGGGAGTCCGTTGAAGCCGCGCGAGCCCCCTCTTCCTCTCCTTCTTCTTCCGGACGCCGCAGCCCTTCCGCGAAGCCGCCGCGGCTGCCGTGGAGTCGGAAGACCCCCATCGACGCCGGTGAGAGTCTCCTCCCCTTCCACCGGGCCGTCGGCCCTTCCTCCTCCTTCCTCCGGAGCCGCCACGATCGAGCAAGCCCGCCGGAAGCCACCGCGAGCTGCCGCGGTGCCGTCGAGCAGCCCGAGAAGCCGAAGGGTCTCGCGCGGGACGCGCGCGAGGAAATAATGCGCTCCCGACCATAGGCCAGCGTGGAAAAGGCCGTGGGGCCCACCCGGGGGAAAAGGCACAAAAAAAAAGGAGAAGGGGCCAGCGCAGCCGGCCGGCCCCTCTCGCGGATGAACCGCCCGGTCCAAACAGTGGACCGGGCCCCCCCTTTGGCCAGATCAATGCCCTGTGCTGTGCACAGGGGCTTTCTTCAAAAAAAAAAGAGAGAAAAAATGCTTTAAAATAAACAAAACAGTGGAAATTAAATAAAAATCTACATTTAATTCAACAAACCGGACTAGTTGGGGGGTCGACTAACCATCCGCCCCTACGTCTCGGCTTAACTTAAAAGAATTCAAAATATGGACTAGTTGGGGGGTCGACTAACCATCCGCCCCTACGTCCTTAAGGTAGACATACAAATGTCTATAAAAGACCCCAATGTCTTACCAAGTTCACCAAGCTATGCGAGGCTCAAGCATAATCAATATGCCGTCATGCCGGTCATATGCTAATGGAATCATCAAAACAGTGGGGGATGCCCATAAGTCTATCAAGACCGGGTACATACCGCCCACGAATTGACAAGTTCATCAACTCATGAAGGAGCCATGAAGATAGAGATGAGTTAATTTCCCACAAGTCTATCAAAGACCGGGATGCTCAATCTCAAGACAATGAGATGAGTCCCCACAAGCCTATCAAAGGCCGGGATATGCTCAATCTCAAAATCAGTGAGAGGAATGCCCACAAGTCTATCAAAGACCGGGTGTTTTTCCATCTCAAATTGATCACACAAGTTCCATGTTCATCAAGGACTCAAAGGGACCGGATTGCTATTCAAGTTGTAAATCATGTCTCATATTTTTGAGAGAACAAGTGAAATTCATGTTCGGTACATAGATTGATGTCTCAAGGAGGAGAGACAATCACATGGAATTTCTGGAATGCAAGAAAAATAACAAAATTAACAAAGGGTTCAAATAACCTTAAAAAATTCTGAACCTGTAAAAGACTTTAAAATTTTAAAACCTGTAAATCTGAAATCTAAATCTTTATACAACCAAATCCCAAATCAAAACACTCAAACAAATCAAACCCAAACCAAATCACATAAATCTGAAATCTGAAATATGGACTTAAAGCATATAAGTCTGAAATCCGAAACCTGCACAAAACCCAGAAAACTGAAAATCTGAATCCCCATTAAAATCTGAAATCTGTACAAACTTGATAATGGCTAACTGAAATCTGTAAAATTGCAGAATCCAGAATCTGAAGAAATCTAGAATCTGCAGAATGTGAAATCTAAAGTCTGCTAAATCCGAAGCCAGATCACTTAAGTCTGAAACTTGAAATTTGAAGATAATTCACTAAAATCCCAACATGCTCAAATTAAACTCAGTAAAGACAAACAAATCTAAACCAATCAAAACAAATTTCTCTAAATAATCCAAACTCAAGCAAATCTGAACTGTAAAATCCAATAAACCTTAAATCAAATCAAACTAAAACCAATAAGCAATTTGAAACTCAAATCTGTAATCTGAACAAACCAAAAGTAATCAAACAAACTCAAATTCAAACCAAATCAAATCAACTCAAATACAAATTAAATCAAAGTCAGACTCAATAAAACAAATTCAAATTAATGCAATTCAACTCAAATAAATTAATCAAATTTCAACCCAAATTAATCAAACAGATTTAATTCAACTCAAATCAATTTAATCAAATTGAGTGCTTGCATTCCACCAATCTTATGGGATTGTTTTCTCCTATATGTGTGAATGTTTATTGGATGCATGTCTTCTACTTCAATGGATTGCTATGACGATAATCAAGGGTATTCGAGTTATCTCGATGTAATTAACGTCGGATCTTCGCACCATCCGACGGGGAGAGGTCAAAACGAAATTTTCAAAGAACCTAACAACCTCAATAAATAAATTTTGACCCTAGCTAGTACTTTTATGAAATATCATCTATTTTCTTATAAAGTCAATGCTAAGGTCTGATCAAATCAAATTCAAATTCAAATGGAAAATGAATTTCCAAAACGAAAGAAATCAAATCTTTTTGAGATTTTTGAGGTTACATCAATGGTGTAAGTATATCCAAATCAAGGCTGGACAGGATGGATGGTTGTTCCTCCTAACTGGTTTGAAAATTTGGACCATTCACCTACTTTCTTTCTTCCAAGAACTCGTTGACATTTCCCTATTGGCTTTATGTGCAAACAGAATACTCACATAAATACAGGGCTGTTCAGATGTGAGTTGGAATGGATGAAGCAGGAGGGGTTTATGGAAGTGGTCAAGCTGTGCTGGAAGCAGCCAATAGACGGGATTTCAGCAATGGACAAATTTCTCAACATGTTGAAGGACTGCAAGGTGATTTGAAGAGATGAAATGCTGCATTAGCAAGAGAGACAGAGTTATTGGATACAATCCGATGCTTTGATATGCCGAATGATGAAAGAACCATGTCATATGAGGAAAGGAGGGAATGAGAAATAACAACGAAGGAATATAGTATGGTACAAATTATATGGAAGCGATGACCCAAGGAGAGCTGGCTCAGGCAAGGAGATAAAAACACTAAATTGTTTTTTACTCGAGTGTTTTTGAGGGGAAAACAGGAACTCGATAACTTCAGAGGTGAATTGTCATAACCTGCATCAGATAGGTGCTACTGCCACAGACTTTTACAGGAAATTGTTTGCCGAGGACAAGCAGTGGAGGCTGTTACAGAATTGTAGCAACTTCAACAGGTTATCGAGGGAGGAGGCTGATCTCCTGATTGTGTCCATGTTGCTTGGTGACGTAAAATTTGCTTGAGTGTCTTGATCCTAACAAGTTACCATGATCAGATGGCTTTTTAATAGGATTCTATCAGCTATTCTGGGATGTGATTAAAGATGATTTCATGCTTTTGGTCAAGGAATTTGAGGGAAAATTCAGATCCATTGGGATTCTAAACTCAACTCTTTTGGTTCTTCTAAAGGAGGATGGCAAAGATATCAAGGGCTTTCGCCATGTAAGTTTTTTGAATTGTAGCTACAAGCTAATTATAAAAGTGATGGCCAACATGCTGAGAGGATTGATGGACAAGCTTATTAGTGTGAACTAGTCAGCTTTCATCGCATGTAGATATATTCTGTAGCATAGCTGCTTATGAATGTATTGTGATCAACAATATAGAAAAAAAGAATGCATGATGGTAAGATGACTTTAAGAAAGCATATGATAGGAATTAGGATCAATTGGAAATGTATATTTCTTCAACTCATGGGGTCTCTGGATAAATAAATCAAGTGGGTTTATCATTGCATCAGCTCTACTCAATCCTCCATTTTGATTAATGGAGAACCATTTGGGTATTTTGCTAGCTCTAGAGGTCTTTGGCAGGGAGATCCCGAGATCCCTGATCACCTTTGTTGTTTGTGATTATTAGACATGGCTTCAACACTGTGGCACGAGGCTTAGGACGAGGACCAACAGGGGAATGTTGGTTGGTAGAGATTGAGTACAAGTTTCACATCTTCAACTTTCCAATGATACCCCACTTCATTTGAGGAGTTGTTGGTAGTCAACTTGAGAATACTGATTCACCTATTTGGTAAAATAATAGGGCTCGGCATCAACATGAACAAAAGTGAATTTTTTGGTATCAACATTTTAGAATACTCTAAAGTGGTCACACCATTGATCTTTGGTAGATAGTGGGGAGCTTTTTTATCAGATATTTAGGTCTTATCTTTTTATGGGACAATTCATATGAAAGGGAAATGTTGGAGTTCACTTGTTTTATTGGTACTTTGACCACTGCTAAGTGTAACAATGTGCAACAAGACTCCATTGTATGGATTATGGAAGGGAGAAGTGTGTTTTCTGTCAAGTGTGCTTCCAACAAGTGCTTCCAACAAGTTGATATTAGGATTTGGACGAGAGTGTGGAGTCCGATGATTACCATCAAGATAAGGAGATTTATGTGAAAGATATATTTGAATAGGTTTCCATCAAGAGCATATCTTAGGCATCATAGTTGTTAAGGTGACAAGGCGCTCAAGGCGTTGGAGGGTGCAGAATAAGATTAGGCGACTAAGCGGCCGCTTAGACGTCACCTAAGCGGTCAAGGTGGTGACGTTATGTGTTTATTTATATATATGTAATTATGTATATACATAATTACTTATATATGTGTATATACATAAATATATGTATATATGTACTCTAAATGTGGGTACAAAAAATGATTTTTACAACTAACAATTATACAAAGTTGGATAGAAAAATAAAAGTAATACAATTGACATAGCAAGAATACAATTTATATAAAATTGAAAACACATTACATAAGCTGAAAATTTACTTACCAAATGATATGTGCTCTGCTACTCCTTGAACTTCTTCCTAAAAATCTGAAAAATAAAGTAGACAACATATGCAAATACGATATGACATACAACATAAGCACAAACACTTCACAATCACAACATAATGTCATATTCAAATCTTAAAACCAAACATGTCATTCTCTAAAGTCTCATCACGTGCATTAGCCTCTTCATTTGCATCGTCGCTGTCTTCATCATTTTCTTCCTCCTATGGTGCATCATCTACATCATCATCTACATCATCATCCTCTCCATGATCTTCGTCACTATCTTCATCTCTCACCATCGTAGCTTGTGATGTAGTGGGCCCACTTGCTTGGCCAATGACCAAGGATCGCGGGATCGGGATCGGACCTTGGATCGGTGGGGTCCGATCCGATCCGGATCGGATCGGATCGGTCCGATCCAGGGCGATTCTCTTGGAGCCAGATCGATCCAGAATCGGTCTGGATCGGGTTTTTTTTTGGCTTTGTGAAAAAATCTGTAAAAATCGCCAAAAATCAATAAAAATACATAAAACTCAGGAAAAATGTGAAAAAATATAGGGAACACTCATTCATATAACAAATTAACAATCAATCATATAGAACACATATCATATCCAATCACACAATAGAACACATCATACATCAAATAAGATACATATTTTTATCAAACAAACAATCATATCCAATCACACAATAGTACAACACATATTCTTCTTACCACTCATATTACATTGCATGAAATAAATAAACAAATACATTATACATATGCATTCACCACCAACTATGGTAATGTCCGGAGTAGGATGGATCTGGATCTCTGTCCTGGTCATTCTGATTGTCTTGAAATCTCCATTGATTAAGGTCAGTCATAATTGGCCCGTATCCATAAGAAAATAAAGATTGGGCCATGTCGGTAAACTCATAAACTCCCTGATCAGTCGGAGGTGGAGCTAGAAAAGATGGTGCATAGCCAAGCTCACTGTCTGAGGCAGGCTCTGGATAGGAAGATGCAAACTCGTCAAAAACATTCATCCTCGTCCAGCGTCCGCTGCCCCTGCCACTCGAACATGAATGTCTTTTATCACTCAAATCATCTGGACCTGCTCCACTCGTGCGTACACTACTAGTAGAGCCACCCTCACCTGCACCTGAGGCGCCGCCTCCACCTATGCTGCCGCCACCTCCACCTCCACCCCCTGTACGCTGTTGTTGTGTGGGTGGGACAAATTCTTCTTCATCCTCATCTATTGAAAATGGCTGAGTGGTCTCGGTGTCAAAGAGATGATGTCGCCGTTTGATACTTATCTTCTTCCTCTTCAATGTAGGATCTCCTTGACTACTTTGCTGTGAAGGTAAACATACTTTCTTTAAAGCCCTGAATAATCCACCATTCTTCTTCTTGGTGGTGGTGGTAGATGGACCCGCAACTGGAATCCGAGTTGGAGCTGTAGCAGCCGGGGGGGGGGAGCTGGATGTCTGTCTGGAGAAGCTGTAGTCCGGGGTGGATCAGGAAGTGGAGCTGTGCACGGAACTTGACTTTCTTCAGCTTCCTGTATGTCTTCATCCTCACCAACGACGCTGTCAAGCTCTCCTTCGGCCCATGATCTGTCGTTCGGGTCGAACTCTGGCTCTCCCTCAGCATCCTTGTCTTCCACCCATGCTGCAAGTGGATGTTCTTCTTGGAATAGATATTCCAAGTCCACATCCGTCTGGGACTAGCCCTGAGTAGCTTGGGCTTGTGCTCTTTCTTGGTACAATTCACCCGCAAACTGTGCAAATCTCTGCTCCGATGTCTTCTGCCTATCTTTGATATTTTTGATCCTTAGCCTCATATTGTAATGGCAGTAGATAAGCTTCTCCAATCTTTTTGTCTTCAACCTATTTCTCCTCTTCGTGTGAATAAGGTTGAAGGTGCTCCAATTTCTCTCGCACTGGGATGACGATGTGCTCTGACTTAGCACCCGAATTGCAACGGATGCGAGTGGATTCCATCCAGTCCTGTTTTGTCACCATAATCCACCACTCAGCTGTAATTGTAAAGAAGACATTTATATGCATCAGTAACTGTTGGCGTCTGGTTTTTTTCAAAAAAAAAGAGAAGAAAATTGGGCCAAAGAAAAAATGGGCTTAAGTGTAAGGTGCACAGCCCACAATTCAGCCAATATTTGGGCCCAATTGGCATCCCATCTCCAGCCCTGGTCGGCCAGCCCATAACCAGATAAATACAGCCCATGAAAAGGCCTTTTTGCGCAGCCCACAACAGTGGGAAGGGGACTGGGCCGCGGCCCACTTGCAGGCCCACAACCGCCCTGCTGCCACCTGCGGCCAGGTGTGAACAGCACCTAAAAAGCCCCCTGCCATTTAGCAGCCCCCCTGCCCACCCACCCTCCCACTTGTCACCCCAGCCGCCAGCCACCCCATGCAGCCAATCCAGCCCTGCATGGGGGGGAGAAAAAAGCTGCGCACACTGGCCCACCTGCGCACCCAACCTGCCACTTGTCACCCCAGCCCCCTGCGCACCATGCAGCCGCCCCCCTGCAGCCAATCCAGACCCTTGTTCAGCCCAAGAAAAGGGGGAGAAAGAGGGGGCAGCCAATTAAATACACTGGCTGCATGGGGGGGAGGCCAAAGCACCTGCGCCCCACCTGCCACTTGTCACCCCAGCCCCCTGCGCACCATGCAGCCGCCCCAGGCCCATGTGCAGACCCCTGGCTGACCCCTCACCTCCTCTCCAGCTCCTATAAAAAGAGGGGTGCGCACCAGGAAGGCAAGAGGGTTTTTCTGGGCGCCGACAGGCTGCTGCCTTGCTGCTGCTGCCCGCGACCAAGGAGAAGGAGAAGAGAAGAGGAGGGAGCTTGGCGCACCAACAGGGGCACCACCCTGCTGTACCTGCCACCCCCCCTCCTGCTGCTGCTGCTCTCCTCCTGCCCACCTGCAACCTGCTGCCGCCAGGAGAAGGAAGGAGAAGAAGAAAAGAAGAAAAAGAAAAAAACAAGGCTGCTTGGTGCGCCCATGTAGCCCCCCTCAAGGGGCTTCTTTTCTGCTCATTCCAGGCCCATCTCCAGCCCCAAATATGCCTCGAGCAGACCCACAAACGGGTCCCAGGCGGTCTCCAAATTTGACCCCTACACAGGCCCTGTCCGGTCTCCAAACCAGACCCCGTCCGGCCCAAACCAGGACCCCAAAACCAGCTCCAAACCAGGCCCTCGCCAGGCCCATTCCGGCCCAACCAAAGCCCCAAACCAGACCCCTACACAGGCCCTGTCCGGTCTCCAAACCAGGACCCCAAAACGAGCTCCAAACCAGGCCCTCGCCAGGCCCATTCCGGCCCAACCAAAGCCCCAAACCAGAACCCCAAAACCAGCTCCAAACCAGGCCCTCGCCAGGCCCATTCCGGCCCAACCAAAGCCCCAAACCAGAACCCAGCTGTCCTTTGTACAGCCCCAAGCGCTCCTTAAAGCAGGCCGTTCTTAGCCCATCCTTGGCCCATGGTTTTGCTGCCACAGCAAAAGGGGAAGTGCTCCGAAACAGGTTCTGCAGAAGCCATATTCCAGCCAGGTAGCTGAACTTCCAGCAGGCCCTTCCGGCTCGAAGCTGTTCAAAGCAGGCCCGTTGAGCATATGAGAATTGAAGCCCGACTTTGGACACCGAAGGAATGGACCGGCCCGAAGTGGTCTTCAGAAAATTAATAAATATAAAAAAATCAGAAATGCGAAAGCAACATTAAATTAAGGAGATCCACCCCTAGCGGGGAACTCTACCTTGGGCGGAAGCGCGGGTATGCATCCCGTAGCCAACGACCCGGACGGGGGCGCGGGCATGAGTCCCGTAGCCGTCGATCCTTCCCCCAATATGGCTAAGCTAAGGCCGGCTTTTTTGGATGGGTAAATTTTCACTAAGTTGAAAAACAGCCGGCATGCCGTCGTAATGCCAAAAATTTTCCAAAATAGTGAAGATAAACCTAAGTTGGGGGAAAGATCAATCATATCATACATCGATGTATTTCCCTCCATTTTTCAATGAAATGAAGTTCAACGTCGACTTGAGATGTTTGAAACCGGGTACCCAATGGCCGCCCGATGGGTCGGAGGCGATGCAAACCACCAAATAAAAAATCAAAAACAGAAAACTAAATCTGAAAATTAAAACAGGAAATTAAAAAACAGAGAATTAAATCTGAAGGTCAAAACAAAAAATCAGAATTAAAAGAAATCTGAAATTCAAATTTAACTCAATTCGGTTCAGCAAAACCGATCTTTAACAAAACCGAAATCAGACTTCAAACAAAATCTGTCAAAACAAAACCAGATTTAAATTAAATCTGTCACAAAAAAAATCAATCTGCAATAAAAAAAAACCAGATTTAAGCAATCTCCCAGAACAGATTCTAATCAACTTCAAAAGAAAATCTGATTTTGGCAATCTGAAAATTCACTCAAAACATGTCAAAACCCACTCAAATGAATCATTAATCTAAACCCCATGAAATCTGCATCTTAATCAAATTTTAAATAAGTGGACTAAATAAGATTAATCTAAAACAAACTGAATTTAAATTAATAAATAATCCATCAACAAATTTAATCCAAGACAATTGAATCCCAAACCAGTTCATATAAATCTGAAAGTTGCATGAAAAAGAATCCATAAACTGTCAAATTCAATTAAAACAAACTCAAATTCAAACAGAACATAACTCAACGAATAACTCACAAATCAATCAAATCCAACTTAAATCAAATTAAATCTCAAACCAAATTCAAAACAATCAAACCAATTTAACTCAACTCAACTTAAATCAAAAAATGCAATTCAAACCAAACTCAAAACAAATTAAGTGCTCGCCTCCGTCAAATCCATGGGGTTGTTTTTTCCTATGTGTGAATGTTTATTTTATGGATGCATGTCTTCTACTTCAATGGGTTGCTATGACGATAATCAAGGGTATTTGAGTTATCTCGATGTAATTAACGCCGGATCTTCGCACCATCCGACGGGGAGAGGTCAAAATCAATTTTCAAAGAACTCAACAACCTCAAACTATAATTTTAAAAATCACTGACCTTAGTTAGTACTTTTATGGAATACCATCTATTTTCCTAAAGAAGTCAATGCTAAGGTCTAATTCAAATTCAAAAGAAAAAAATGAATTTCCAAAAACAAAAGAGAAATTAATTCTTTTGGAGATTTTGAGGTTACATCAGTAACCTTATGTAAAACAAATCAAGTAACCAAAGAGTCATTAATTCGGGTAAGCATATTACTAGGGGGCCCCCTATTATGTGAGTACTGCAAATCTGGATCCCCGTACACCCCAATCTTGTGCCTGTATGAAGTCATCTGAAAATCCAAAATAAATCAGTTATCTTCTCTTCTTGAGATAAAGTTCTAAGTTTAATTGATATGAAACGTATTACTTACTTCAACCTCAGCGCACGTTCTGTCTTCTTGGGTCTTACATAGTCGTTTAATTACAGATAGTGTGCCTGATAATACTTCATCATCATTACATACTTGGCCACCATACTGTATCATTGGGTTCAAGAAGTACCTTATAACGACATTAATACTCCATTAGTATAAAGACAGTGGGGGTAATACACAAAATGTAGCTTGTAATACAATTATATTACACTACTAAAGTATACCTGCAGCATGAATGTCGTGGTGTAGGGTTTTGTCCCATCTGTTGTCAATCACCTTCCACCACTTTTTGTAACCCTCGGGGTGCTTCTCTTTAATTTTTAACTTAGCTTTATCCATAGCATCATACAGGTACCCCATCTGATTTTTGTCATTTGAATCCACCTACCTAAGTACCTGCATCAAAGGCTCTATGACAGACAAGTAGTATTGCACCTTCTCCCACCACCTATTGTCTTCTATCAGCTGCTCCATCTTTAGTAGTACCTTATACTGATCCAAGGAGCTCCTATATGTATCCATATACTCATGATAAGCAATGGAGAGGATGAACCTTTTCAAACTAGCCTTGTAAGGCTCTCTAAAGCAATAAAATGGGTGGCAAATATGGTGGGACCCGGTCTGATCAAATCATGGCCATCGGTGTGCTGCCTTATGATATGTAAAAGTCGTGGATGGCCATAGATAAATGAGGTGATCAGTTGTCCTTGGTTGACCAAGGACTTGACATTAGGATCCCTACCAATGTTTTCCAACATCGTGTCAATAGAATGTGCCGCACAGGCACCCAAAACAAGTGAGGTCGAGCCTCCATAAGCTTCTTTCCTGCAGCCTTATATGAGGCCTCATTGTCTGTGACAAACTGCACAATGTTGGCCTCCCCTATCTCATCCACCACAGTGTTCATCAAGCCAAATAGGTAATCTGCATTTTTCACCTGACCTGATACATCAACCGACTTCAGGAATACGGTACCTTCAGAACAATACACAAGGAAGTTTATAAGTGACCTCCTTGTGATTCCAGTCCACCCATCGCACATTACAGTGCACCCCCTCTCCTTCCAGATGGTTTTGAATCCATCTATCCATGAGGTCAACTTATCGACCTCCTCATCTAAACCTGTTTCATATATATACTTTGATGTGGGGGCTTTCAACCCCGGCCCAGCCTCACCAATCGCATCAACCATAGTCTGGAAATATGGACTCGTGGCTGCATGTGCCGGGACACCTACAAATTCAAAAACAAGATAAGGGAGAAGAGAGGGTTGTTAATAATAACTAACCTAACAAGAAATTCATATCAACAAACAAATGCTAACTACAACTTCAACAAATCTTTACCTGCATGCAAGGATTGTCGTCTCGGATCTCGGCTTCATCTCGGAAGCGTGAAAGAGAAGAGATCTCGTGAGATTCTCGGAAAAATCTCGGGAGATCGGATCTCGGATTTCATTTATGTAGGGTATACTTTACCCAATGATTGCCATCTCACATCTATATTTTATCTCACGGAGATTGAAGATAAAAGATCTCGAAAAAATCTCAAGGGATTAAATCTTGAAAATACCAATCAATGTGCATGTTTAGATGTAGAATGTCATATAATCTCTTTAAAAAGGACAAGAGAACTCATATTAAATATTAAAATAAGTCATGAGAGAATTAAAAACGTAATATAGAGATGGTGAACTATTGTTAGCATGAGACATATAAAGGATCTTATGTCAAATCAAAGTTTTATCTTCGAACAATATAGATAGGAGATTGATAACATTTTGGGTCAATTGTACATATATAGTTATTAAAATATTAACTTATGAAATTTTATCATACAATAGTGTTTTCATGAATATGTGGAAGGATTCCATAATAAAATTGGCAATATAAGAAGGAAACTTAACAAGATCATCTAACAAGTTGGGGATAATAATAGGCGGAGAAGATCAAGGTATCACAGGTACTACATAGATATTCTCGTTTCGGCGATCTCGTTTCTCGGACTCATGGAAGAAAAGAGATTCTCGGGAGATCTCGAGAGATTCTCGGGAGATCGCATTCCATGCCTGCATGTAGAAAGAACTTGACCATATGCTTTAGGGCTTTCTTTGCTGCCCCAGTCGAGGCCTTCACCCCTTTAAATGCTTGTTTTATACCCCTCTGACCTCTGCCACTCTCCCTATACATGGCAGTGTCTCCCGTCGGCATCAGTCGAACAGAATGTGTCCTCCGGATTTCAGGCTCTCGAACAGGGCGTGTGCCCGCCCCCACATCAGATCGTCTGGCAGCCGAACCTCCTGCTCCTCGTCTTCGTTCCTCATCCTCACGGGGCTGAGCCCTACTCCCATGTACGGCTCTCCTGACCTGAGCCTCTTCCTCATCTGATGAAGATGAAGAATCAACTTGGACCCTTTCATGTGCTGGCCCTTTCCCTTTCTTGCTCTTTCCAGCCATAAGATCGGCGTCTCTCCGACTTAGCAACTCGTCGTGTAGGTCTTGTCTCTGACCAATTCTCACCTCCCTCCGTGATGCCCTTCCAGTTAAATAACCCCTCATCTCCTCCCTCAGCTCAGCCGGTACTTTATCACACTTCTTTACATTGCCACCCGTCCCGGCTATATGTTGCTTTAGCCGATACACACCTCCATTCATATCTTTTTGGCACCACTTGCATCTAACTCTCTTCTTCTCTGAATCAAGGAGATGGCCATGTTGCCATCTAATGTCACAAAATTCCGCGGGACCGGTGCCATGCTTCTCGTCCGACATCTTATTTACAACACATAAAACCATACACAATATTAGGCCAATTAAATCCACCCCCATTGGGGGGTGAAATAATCCCCCCCAATGGGGGGATTTCATACCAGCCCCCCACCCCCCACCTGTGGACCGTCAGCCACCACCCCTTCGGGGTGTTGAACGATCACCCCCGAAGGGGTGATTAGCACCCCTTCGGGGGTGCAATTACCCATTGGGGGTGAAATAATCCCCCCAACGGGGATTTCATACCAGCCCCCCCCCCCCACCTGGGGGGGGGATCACAAAACGTCACCCCTTCGGGGTGATCGTTCAAACACCCCCGAAGGGTGATTAAGCACCCCTTCGGGGTGCAATTCCACCCCGTTGGGGGTGAAATAATCCCCCCAATGGGGGGATTTCATACTGCCCCCCCCCCACCTGGGGATCGTCAGCCTACCCCTTCGGGGCGATCGTTCAACACCCCCGAAGGGGTGATTAGCACCCCTTCGAGGGTGCAATTCAACCCCCATTGGGGGTGAAATAATCCCCCCCCGATGGGGGGATTTCATACCACTCCCCCACCTGGGGGGGGGCCAACAGTCACCCCTTCGGGGGTGATCGTTCAACACCCCGAAGGGGTGATTGCACCCCTTCGAGGGTGCGATTCCACCCCGTTGGGGGGTGAAATAATCCCCCCCAATGGGAAGATTTCATACCAGCCCCCCCCCACCTGGGGGGGGGAGATCACCCGCTTCGGGGTGATTCAACACCCCGAAGGGGTGATCACCCCTTCGGGGGTGCGATTCCACCCCCGTTGGGGGTGAAATAATCCCCGATGGGGGATCCCGAACTGACCGGCCAAGGCCGGGGGGGGGGGGGAAGAGGGGATCGAAGGTGCCCCCCCCTTACAAACCTTGTGTAGGGTGGATCGGCCCTGCAACAGCTGGATCGCCGGTGAAGTATGCCCTAGATCTCCAAGGAGGCTTAGGGGGAAGGAGAGGAAGCAGAAGGAGGGCGCTGGGGGGAGAATCGGTCCGGATCGACCTCAAATTGGGGGTGATCGGGCCTTAAAACAGGTCCGGATCGATCCCGGAATCGGTTCGATTCCGGGTCTTCCGGTTTTCCGAAGAATCGGTCCGGATCAACCGATTTTGGGATCGATTTTGTGGATCGGTCCGGGATCGACCGATCCTACCGATTCTGGCCGATCCAGCTGGGACTCCCGGCTGGATTGCTAATTCCGGCTGGAATCGGATCGGTGGGTACCGATCCGATCCAAGAATCGGCCGATCCCGATCCGGATCGGCCGATTCTGCAATCCATGCCAATGACTGCTTGTGCTCTACTCTCTGAAGCTTCCATAGTATTTTCAACATCTTCTCATGTAAGATCTTGACCTTCATGAGCTAAATTGTTGGTTTCATTTACCATCCACTCACTCTCCCAATCTAAACTTTCCAAACAAATAGGATCATATCTTTCTGGATTTTTTTTAATCTCCAAAAACCTTTCACGAAGGCGGCGGTTGTATTGCACATAAACCAAATTGTTCAATCTCTTATGCTCTAAACGGTTTCTCTTCTTTGTATGAAACTGAAAAACAATAAGAAAAACAAACATCACGAATTACAAATTAAACATAATTGATGAGAATGATGTGTTAAATATTAAAATTATAAAATACTTACAAATTCAAATGTGCTCCAATTACGTTCACAACCGGATAAGTTACAACATAAGCTGAGAATCCTTAATGCAAACATCTTTAGCTCAGGTGTTTGTCCACCATATTGCATTCATCAATCAACTATATTGACAATTTGACAACAAAACACAAATTAAGACATGATTACACTCTTTAACATATAGTTAATATCTCCAATAAGAAAATGACTTACTAGGAAGTTTCTTTTCTCGTGCCCTTGTAGCAAATGAGATGCTAAATGTGCCTTTTGTAGTAATGTACATACCAACTTGTTCATCTATCTTGTCTTGCACATCTTTATCCGGCACCATTCTTTCAACACATTTATAAAATGCAGTTTCATACTTTCCAACACAAGATGGATCTTTAGATTGAGCATCATGATAGAATTTGGGATTTAAGAAGAAACCGGCTAAATGTAAATAACGTTGCATTTGTATCTGCCATCGACGATCTACAATCTTTAATATCGGAGCTTACTTTGTTTCTTTTCCTGTAAAATTTTCAACAATTTTTTGTTTTGCAAATTCCATTGTAGCAAACAAATAACTTATAGCTGGTTTCTCATCACCATCCACTAGTCTTAACACTTGCAAGATAGGCTGAGATGTTCTCAAAATCTCTTCGATTCCATGCCAAAACTTTACTTGAAAAACAATAGAAGATACATGTTTTCCTGTATTTGTCTTTGCCCACACACTTTTATGCCAATTATCGGAAGAAAACAATCTTCTCATCCCTCTCTTGACTATGTCATCATGTAATCTTTTTAAAATGAGGAAAGATGTAGCGAATCTTGTCACTCCACATCTTACTAGTTCCTTTCCTTTTGTTTCTTTTCTCATGAAATCTAGTAAACGGGAATGGTTATACAAGTATGTAGTCAATTTCTTTGCTTTAGAGATGGTATCAGCATAAAATTTTATCTTTCCAAAATCCTCTAACATTAAATCAAGACCATGAGCCGCACAGTGTGTCCAAAACAACTGTTTCCTTTTGTCCATCAATAACCTCTCAGTTGAAACATTGTAAGAAGTATTGTCTGTCACAATTTGTACCACATTTTGTTCACCAACCTTATCAATTATATTGTTAAGAAGCTTATACATAAGGATGACATCTTCTTTACGATCAGAAACATCAACAGACTTCATAAAGTAAGTACATTCAGGACAGTTTACTAAGAAGTTCACTAACTTCCTCTATCTTTTATTTGTCCAACTATCACACATTATAGTGCAACTATAAAGTTTTTAAGATTTTTCATACATAGAATGTATTTTCTTTATTTGTTCAACCATTTTTTTTAACAAAGGTACCCTCAACATGTGATAACTCGGGGGCGTCACACCAGACCCAACCCTCCTCACTTGTTCACATATGACATGAAAGCTTCTTAATTTGACTGCATTAAAAGATATATCTGCTTCACAAAACCAAGTGGCCACATCAAGATCAAATTTTAGTTGTTCTTCCTTGTTGAATTTAATCCCCATAGTACTTTGATATTGTTTGCCACGTCTTCTTGCATTTACAAAATCTTCAGCAGATAATCTTGCAAATGCATCCATTGGTCTTTTTTTTTGTTTCTTCTATCCACAACCATAGTTGATGCCATGCTTTTCTTTGTTGAAAATGAACTCTTCACCGATACATTCTGGTTTTGCTCATCACCTTCATCACCTTCTTCATCAGAACATTCAAGCACCGTATGTATATCGGAAGTGAACATCTTTTTCTTTTTCTTTTTACTCAACCATGTACGCATTTCCTCGGCAATTTTTGTTTTAGTTTTTGGACATTTTTTCACATCACTAAACCTGCCAATCAAATGTTCCTTCTGTCTTTTTATTCCACCATTCGTAACCAATCCACAAAGTTCATATTTAATCTTATTCTTGTCATGCTCATCCGGCCAATAATCATACTTCCATCCTGGATCAGCCGACTTAGCTTTCTTCTTCTCCTCCGTCATATTAACCCAACAGAAGCCAAACCGGAAGCCATTTACACACAATCCCATAACAAATCACTGCTAAAAATGACAAAAAAATTGTAATGGATCAAATAGTACTCAAACTATATTAAACAAACTTGAAACCGTGTCTACATAATGCGTAGATGCTAACAAATAGTTAAAGAATTAAAAAACAACAAAGTCAAAAAATTTCAACGCACCAAACACATCCAAACCATTTGATATCTTCAAAATTTAAGTATCTTATATGTACATGAGGTTTAAAAACACTCCAATAGATGTACAAGGCTAAACTTGAAGGAAGAAATGCCAAGATATAGGTGAAAAAATATAAAAAAAAACACAAAATCTAACTATTACCGGAATAGGAGAATGATGGAAGAGGAGGACGGCTTACCGGCGGTGAGAGCTGCTTCCTGCAAGGCCAAGGAGACCAAGATCGTCGCGAGGAGGCGGTGGTGGCGGCGGCTTCCATGGCTGAGGGCGGCGGCGGCAGCTTCCGGCGTTTGCTGTGCTGTCTGGCTCGTCGGGGTCGAATGCACTCGGGAGCTGGGAGGGAGTTGAGGGTCCGAGGGAACCCAATGGGGGGGTTCAACTTAAATCCGGGCCAGTTTAAGTTAAACTGGCAGCCGGTTCAAAAAAAAAGAACCGGCCCGCCTTGGCCGAGTGACGCCAAGGCGGGACAAGGCATACGCCTTGGCCGCCTAGTTGGCCAAGGCGTACGCCTTCTTCTGTTTGAATAAGGCGCTCCATCTAGGCACCTATTCAATGGTGCCTTAGCGCCTAAGCGCCGCTTAGGCGCTCGTCTTGACAACAGTGTCAAGCATATAGGGAAATTCTCGGAGACCCAACTGTACATATTACATGAGCTATGAGGAGGATATAAAACATCTATTTTGGCATTGTGGCATAATCAATCAACATATTTTGTTAAGTATTCTTCAGATCAGTGAATCTAGATAAGAGAATAGTCCATAATCTTATGCTTCTTTCTATGTATTCAAGTGTAGGGCACTTGAGGTGAGGAAGGGGTTGCCTAACCTCAGGCACCCTAGGCAACCACTTAGGTGGTATAGGCGAATGGAGAGAGTGGATGCCAAAATAAGGTTCTAGGAAGGAGGGGCTAGCCGGAGCCTAGAGGAAGTTCCTGTAGGCTACAGAAGGCTGTAGAAGTTGCTGGACACCGAAGAAGCGATGAAAAGAGACATCTGGCAAACTATCTTGCCTTGAACTAGTTAGGCTAGTGGATCCTGGAACTGCGATGGGTTTTGTTTGTTTCCCCGGTCTGATAAGGGCTTGCTGTATGGGAGGTCCTCCGGTGCTCCATCCTGGCACCAGAAACCATTAGAGTCTCTATTGGACCTCCAGCAAGTCCCGAAGCCATAGATCGTAGGATCAAAATCAGAATCAGGACCTGGATCAGTGGGTCCCAGATCTGATTGGCTGATTTTATGGGAAAAACCATGAAAAAGAACCTAGATCAGACTCAGATTCGATCTTGGCTCTTTTAGTGCCGTTATCGGGCCTAAAAAGGGCTGTATAAGGCCGCTGTGGTGTCTTTCCCAGAAGATACGGTTACCGGTCCATTGGGACCGGGTTGCGCGACCCCAGGCTTGGATCTGCCTGGATTGGGTGCCCTGTGTTTGGCAAAAAACCAACTGGGTTGGGTTGGATCGTGTGACCCAGTCCCGACCCAGCAAACCATGCTTTGTACAAAAGGGGGTGGGGATGCAAGATAGCAGCAACAGTGGGAAGGACATCACCGACGGGTCTGGAGGTGACCGTGGGACTCAACTGGGTGGGGATGGAAGAAGCAAACATGCACGGAGCACTGGTGAGCAAGGGAGTGCATTGGTCCTCATGACAGAGGTAGGAGGGAATGATGGAAGTGAGATAGACTGGACAGGAGGTGTCTCAGCTGCATGTCAGGCCCGGAGGAAATTTGCAGAGGCTCAGCTGTGGCCTGTGAATCCAGAGAGAAAGGAGGGATAGGACGGCAGAGGGTAGTGTGTGGTCACCTTGACGTGGCTGCAGGTTCACAGCGGCATCGACGGCTTGGATGGATCGAGTGAACACTAGCAACTCTGGGGAATGGAAATTTGCAAAACATAGTGGCTCCGAGGATCACCGCGGAATCACTTTGCAAATTTGGAGGATGCCGGGAGTGTCCTCACTTGGTTGCTGCTGTTGGGACCATTCATGAAGCAAGTGTCAGATTTGAAGATTGACCCGGGTTGACCTGGATCTGATCCAAGTCTGTTCAGACCAGGTTTGGATCCGAATTCAAAAAAAAATACATAAAAGTACTCAAAAATAATTTATTTATATTTAAATATTACATTTTGAGCATGTTCCCCTTGGGGGATGTAAGAAGGCCACTTGGTGGATCATGGCACAATATGCACCCCTGATGGCTAGCCGTTGTGCTAGTCATTGGCAACCTTAGTCGCCTGACCCACCTTGACCCGGCAGATGAAAATGGGGTCCCAATTGTAGCGATTGGGACCAAAACTGACCAGGTCAAGTCGGGTGCATTCTAGGCCTGGAGGCTGGCTAGAGCCCCCTTACAGGACCAGTATTTCAAAAATTCAACTCTTCAATTCATTGCATGAGATTACATCAAGAACTCTTTATTTGGAGCTAGTATTTGACATTTTGACCCTCAAACAAAACAATATTTAAAAATATACCCTCAATGACAAAAAGGATGCTAAAACCTAAAAGAGATTCATGTTAATTTCTGTCAGATGAGCTGGTGTCTGCCAGTCCCATAGATTACGGAATCGGTGGAATCGGACCGATTCCGGAATCGGATCGGTGGATTCCGATCCGATTCCTGGCGGAAGGACCGATTCCGGGAAAAATTCCGCGGAATCGGTATGAATCGACTGGAATCGGTCGGAATCGATCCGATTCCGACCGATTCGGTGTGGAATCGGTCGATCCGACCGATTCCGATGGAAGACCGGTTGAACCGGCTCCGGTTCGATTCCCGGTTCGATTCTGGACCGGGAATCGAACCGATTCCGGCCCAAAGGGCCGAATCGACCGCCGCGGTCGATTCCTTCGATCCCGCGGCGGTAGGGCTGGTTTCGCGATTCCGCGGCGATTCCTCGGCGATTCCTGCGTCGATCCGACGATCCAGCGTCGATCCGAGCGATTCGGGGCAGGATCCGTCGATCCGGGAGCGATTCAAGACCGATTCCGGCGATTTCGCCGATTCCCTGGCGATTCCGGCGATTCCACGACTCGCGGGCGATTCCGGCGATTCCGCGATTCCTTCAGCCGACTCCGCCGATCCAAGCTCCGATCCGCCTTGAATCAACGTCTCTTCGATCTTTCGACCGAGTTTGGCTGCAAGATTTCATCGCCGAAAACTTCGTACGTCCATTCTTACGCGTTTCCGACGAGTCCGGAAGCGTCGTTAAACGTTGGCGATTTCCGACCGAATAATTGGTCCAAGTTTTAAACTATCCGTTTAAGTTCATTTTGCACGGGAAAAATTCCCGGATATCCCGTACGTTAATTTGCGACGATTTCCTCGCAACTACGTAACCCTTTAAACATACCGAATGGTGTGTTACTTGGAGTTGTCTCGTCTCCCGAACAGCGTCAAATCATTTTTTATGTTATCTAATCATTTTTAGTGCGTTGTTTACATTTTGCAGATACAAGCAATGGCCGATCAAGGTGTAGCAAGACCAAAGACGTGCTTCCGACGTGGGTCGGAACACGGGCATATGGTAGACCCAGTCAGAAGAGGGTGCAGCAAGTGTGCGGGAAGGAGATGAACGGGGGGTGTTCCGCCGAAACAACATATTGCCGAACGGTGGGAATGTAAAGAAATGCGACAACATTACCCGGCCAAATTCTGGCATCTCTGGGAGAACGAAAACAAAGGTGATCGCACGGAGAATGGGAGGATTTGCAAAGTTGAAAAAAACTTTGGGTTCCGACTTTCGGTAGTTCGAGATGGTCGAAGAGGTAAAGAGAAGGAAGTTAGAGGTCGGCGTCTGTCACCAGATGACAAAGACGCGTGCTCCTTCCTCACCCTCGTGTGATGTCGACGAGGAGTGCATACCGGCCGACGCAGGCCCATCGGCACCACCGAGTCACCGATTCACGGTTTCCAAAGCCGTATTACACGCCGGATGAGCAGACACCGCAGCCTTATATTACGGAGCCACGCATCCGGCTTCGTCGCCGGGTTGACCAAAGGCGGTGGATTACACCACCAGCTCCACCATCCTCTCGCTTACGTCCCGGTCGTCCCGTCCGATCCATACGATCTTGATGGCATGGCATCGGCATTATTTTCATATGGATATGGTCCCGGACAGTATTCAAGACTGAGCACGAGGGAGGAGCGTCACGAGCAGCAGGGAGAGGAGGACGACCCACATCTTTATCCTAGATATTGGTAGTAGATTGATATGATGTAATTTTTTTTTTGATGATGTATCAACTCTTTGATATTTGAATAAATGGAATTGGAATATGTACTTAACTTTCAAGTCTTCAAGTCTTCAATTGGTGTTCATTAGTATTTGTATGATGTGGTTTTGTGGATATCATGCATTGGTGATTTTTTTAAAATTTTTCTAACTCATTTCCTATTTTTTTAGAATTTTTTCTGAATTTTTAGAATTTTTTTGACGAAAAAAAAAATCCAAAAAAAAAAACCGATTCCGACCGATTCCGGAATCGATTCCCTTCCCAGGAATCGGCCGATTCCGGCCGATTCTGGGAATTGGAATCGGAATCGGTCCCAACCGATTCCGATTCCGATTCCGATTCCGGAATCCTTGGCCAGTCCTGAGTGAGGACTGGTTTATCCTAGCATGGGATTCGAATTAGCAGACTCAGACACAGACTCAGTTACAGCAAAGTTGGATGGGGTCATGGTTGATTTAAGCTGATTATGACTGACTCCCGGTCAATCTCAACTTCCCATGTCTTTGTTACCTGTGCAGGGCTTTCATTTTTCTCTTGAGACAAATTGTTGGTTTGGTGCTACAGACTACTGAAATTTGTGTTTCTATTTGCCTCCCATGATTTTTTTTTCATACATGTTGTTTTCTACATATTTTGTTAACACTTTCTGCTGTATAACCATTTTCTTCTGCTTGATCATTATTTCTCTTCAAGGTGGAAATGCTCCATAACAAAAGATTCAATGTTCAAAAATTTTCACTTGGAGGCACGCCCCGCAAACTTGTATATCATAGGGAGAGTAGAACCTTGTTTGTCATGAGGAGTGGGCTTGATGGTTCATTCACATCAGATATTTGTCGTGTAGATCCTCTGACTGGTTCCCTGATCTCTAGATTCAAGTGTGAATCTGGGGAAACAGCTAAATCTATGGAAATTGTTAAAGTGGGAAATGAGCAGGTTTTGGTTGTAGGAACTAGTCAAGCTACAGGAAGGGCGGTTATGGCAAGTGGTGAATCAGAAAGGTCAGTTTTCTCAGTCAAACGCCTTAGTTCCTTCATTTTTCAGTATGATGATTTATGAGGTTTATTCTTAACCTACCTTTCAGCATCTACATGGGGTTTACTCTCTTTATCATGAGCACCTTCCACTCATTTCTGCATAAAACACATCTGTTCATTCTCTGAATCTTTCTATTAGATATTGATATAACTGCTCTTTTACGAGTCCTTTCTGGATGAAATGTTCTTGCCTTCATTTTAGATCTTTATCTCACAAGTTAGATTGTCTAATGAGATCATTGTTTGTATAATTGGCCAATTCAGATCGAAATTGGTTGATTCTTAGATTGGATCAACACCTGTTGATTGATTTCGGCCGGGAGACCTGATATAAGCCTTAGATCTGATTTTGGTAAATTAGCTTATGGATATGCATGAGAGCTCCAATGGACCTGTTAAGCCATATCGGGTGGGGAAGCCGCCATGGCGGCCATTCCTGGTTCATTTTGGGGCTGATTTTGGCCCCAAAAGAGTCTAGATTGAATTGGATTCCGATCTAGGCTTTTATTTTGTACTTTTTTTTTGTTCTTAGGGCTTTTTGATGGACCGATTCTGGATCAGTTTTTCTCCGGAAAATTGGCCAATTCGGCCAATCTAATCTGGAACAGATTGGAATAGAAATTAACTGATCTAGGTCCCGATCCCAGTTCTACGATCATTGAATGAGATGCAGTGTCCAATTATTCTTCTTTGATTTTCTTTCAATGGGAAACTTTGGCTTTGCACAAAATGGTAGTGATGTCTTATCCTAACCAAGGAATGCTGTCTTCTCTCTTGGATTCACCTCAGACAGGCTGGAGAGATGAGATCTGGTTAAGATTAGGCAAGATTCTCAGACCAGGCATGACCCATTAGATCGGAATCTGTAACTTAAGTTATGGATCCTGCAAACTTATGCCATTGTTAACCACTGTTAACGGGATGTTAACAAGACCCCCAATTTAAGTTGTGGAACTCAACTTAACAAGACCGCACGAAATGGACCAATGTGTCTGTCTTTTCTGCCCGATGGAGCAGGGTGGGGAAGACGGCACCCTATGGCGCTGCTGCCCACTCCAGTGCCATCCGCCAGCTGCAGCCTTTTCTGGCAGAGGCATCTCACCTCCTTGGATCTTGGCAACCCGCTGAGATCGATAATCTTGCGAGACCTCACCGAGATGGAATTCCATGATCCTGACTGACCTGAGACTTCCCAAATGACTTCTCTAGTTATTCAATACTAAAAGCTCATGCAGATAATGATGGAAGATACACGTGTTGTAAATAGTGAATGAAAAGGGAACATTCTAAAATCTTTGTATACTTCATACCGAGTTGGTAGGAATATGTTTGTTTCAAGTTTTTTTTTGGGAATTGTCCGAAGCAGAGATCCCATTTGAAAGAAGCTTGTTTTGGACGGACTTTTCTTTTAGGGTCTACTTTTTTTATTCTTATTTCTTATAAATTCAAGAACTAGAGGCAGAAACTAACCTTTTTGGTTCAGTAAGTTGTATTTATATCTAACATTATTTCATCGTAATGGAATAAATATCTTCTTTTCCCAGAACCCACTGTAGTGTAAAGAAGTAAAATATTTTCTGATGACCATTTTAGTCTGTATAAGAGCTTCCTGCTCGTTTAATTCTGCTCTAATCCCCTCACACTTGTATGGAGCAAACATTTTTTGTACGTGTGATGGTGTTACATCTGCACCGCTGAATATCAAGCTTTTCATGTGTATTTTTGCAGCTATTTTGCACCTTATATTTGCACTGTCATATTGTCTTTTACTTGTAATGTTTGCTGCATCTTCATACATGATGTTTTGTCTGTGTTATGACACAAAATTAGGTGGTTCTTTTGCTATATTGCCCTATTTATTGAAAACTAGAGTTATTGATGATAATATTTTGAAAGCAAAAAGGATCTCTTTAAGGTTTCAAATTGAAATGCATTTGCTTTTTCAAGGACAGTGCCAAGGGGCGTCTAATTGTCATCAGCCTAAAAATGTCGGAGGACAGTTCACATGCAACATCTTCGAACATACTTTCATCTCAATCTGCTTCACAATTTGGTGAGATTGTTGGATATGCTACTGAAGAGTTGTCTAGCAGTAGTCTTTGCAGCAGCCCAGATGACAGAACCTATGATGAAGTTCCCACTGACAAAATGGAAACCAGGCAATTACATCCAATTACCAGTCTTAATATGCCTGGTGTAGTCTTTTCTATCCGACCCTATCTTGGCCGCTATATGTTGGCATCTGTTGGGAGTTCTGTAAGACATTTTTCATTTTATTAGCCTGTATATATTTCAGTTCTATATTTGTGCACTTCTCTTTGATATAGTGAATTTCTCACTTTCCATTTGTCTTATTTTGGAGTTTTGGATGTGTACGTATTATTTTTTTTACTAATTGAGATGTTTGTTTTGCTTTGTCAGCTATGTATGTATGGTTTCCAAAATGACAATCCACAGAGGCTGAAACGATTGACGTCAGTAAAAGCACGTTTTACAGTAACTTGTTTAGCTACTCATTTCACACGAATAGCGGCTGGTGATTGTAGGGATGGTGTCCTTTTCTATACATATAAAGAGGTGTATCTTCATGTTTTTATAGAGTGTTCTAGCATTTCTAAGGGATCTGAATGAAACCTTTAAGAATTACAATGTTTTCTTACGATTGAATTTAATTTCTAATAAGAAAGAATTGGGCACTAGCCAAGAATTCTTATAAGATAATGCATGCTTATTGTGATGCTGTTTTGTAGGATCTTAAGAAGCTTGAACAGTTATACTGTGATCCAATCCAGAGATTGGTTGCAGACTGTGCACTTATTGGCCTGAATACAGCTGTAGTATCGGATCGTAGGGGGAACATATCAATTTTATCATCTTCAAATGATTTGGAAGGTATGAATGTATTTCCATGTGTCTTATCATCATCATTTTTTGATGGAACACTAAATTGATTGTTATGTTTGTGGGATCTAAGCAGACTGTTTTATACTTACAGCACATTTTCTTTTATTCTAAAAGTGGCCTTCTCCTTGAGAACCTCTTACAACTCCATCAGTGCTAATTACATTGGCCACATGCCCAACTATGCTTGATTAAGTATTGTTTTTTCCCTTAAAAGAACAAAAATGAACGGAAGACCTTGTTTTGCAAAATCCACTTATCCATATAGTCAGTACTACTGGAAACTTGAAGAGCATCAGTCATGGTAGTTATATTGATCGTGACTCTATTGGTTTTGTCCTGCATATTGGAACAGGACTCAGTTGATTCTATCTGATACCTAGTCAGACTCAACTTACCCCTAGCCTTAATCCCATTTTATTTAGGATCAGTTGTTGTGTGGCTGTTGGCGTCAATATTTAAAAAAAAAAAAACAGACAAGTGGGCCAAAGAAGAAATGGACTTAAGCGTAGGGTGGATAGCCCATAATTGAGTCAAATCAGGCCCAATCGGGCACCCCAATATGTGTTCTGGTCGGCCAACCCATAATTGGGCAAATTCTGGCCCATGGAAGAGCCCTGCGCACAGCCCACAGCAGAGGAGGGGGACTGGGCCGCGGCCACCTGCAGGCCCACCCGCTGGCCCACCTGCAGGCCCACATCAGGGCTAGATCTGAACAGTCCTGGTGTGAACGTGCCACACTGGCTATTCTGTCACCTCAGCAGCCCAACCACGCCAGCCACGCCAGCCACCTGTCTCCCCATTAATTTGAACAGTTTTGTGAAGGAGGAAGGTCAAGGGACAGCAGGTCAATAAATTGGAATAAATGGAGTAACCCCCAAGGGGGAGGCCAACAGCCATGTACGTACACCACCTGGCCTGCCCTTTCATATCCCCCCATCTCCTATAAAAAGAGGAGGGTCGTCAGCATCTGAGGAGGCTGCTGAAGATGCCGCCAGGCTGCCGGTTTGAGCCCTCATCCTGCTGCCACCTGCTGTCTGCGGTCAAGGAGAAGAAGAAGAAGAAGAAGAAGAAGAAGAAGAAGAAGAAGAAGATAAGAAGGAGACAAGGTAGGAAGGGATAATATATATTATTATGTAACCCTCTAAGGGCTCCTTTTCTATCTGTTCCAGCGACCATCTTCAGCCCCTGCCCTGTCTGCAGAAAATGCCCCATTTCGGCCTGATTAAACCACCATGATATGGACTGCACCGGCCTCCTTTCCAAGCCCAGAAATCCAGCCCCTCATGTAGACCATTTTCGGTCACCTGCAGACCCCTTGGTTCAGCCGAACACTCCCTACACAGGTGCCTAAAACAAGCCCCATTTCCAGACCTACTATCAGGCCCATAACCGCCCACCTGCAGGCCCAGGTTAAGCCCATATCCGGTCCCTATCTGACCCGGTTTAAACCACCTGCAGGTACCTCCAATCCAGGCCCATGGATAGCCCCTGTCCAGCCCACCTGCTGGCCCTTCTACAGGCCCAGTCCGAGCCCACATATCAGGCCCAAAATCTGGCCCTTGCCCAGTCCAATTCAGGACCTGTTCAGCCCATCCAACAGACCTTCAAACAGGTCACAAACAGCCCCTTTGTGGCACCTATTAGAGCCCTAGGTGAGGGTGGATGACCCGGAGATTCTTGGAGACCATCCCACGGGCCAAGTCTACTCCGGGTGGATCCTCATTTCTCCTGCTCAAAAACAGCCCCTTTGTGGCTATCCTTGCTATCATATTTTGGTTCCCTTTGGAGCACCTTCAAATGCTCCTGTTCCATTGCCCCTTAAGCAAACTAAAATAGGTCCGAAGTTGCCCCTTTGAGCAGTCCCAAAACAGGTCATTTTCAGCCTCTTTTGCCCACACTCTATGCCGTTGCAGCAGGGGAGAAAACTCCCAAAACAGGTTCTGCAAAGGTGAAATGAAGCGGTCGACAGCAGTTTGAATGTGAGCTGACTTGAAGGTGACGGCCCGACACCCCTTGGAAACCGTCCGACGGGCCAAGGGCATAGCCGGGTGGCCTTCAAAGTTGGTCCTACCAAGCAGCTCCAGCAGTGCAACAGCTCTCCAACAGGCCCTTCCGGCCCAAAACAGTCCAAGATAGGCCCGTCGAGCCTATGAAGATTGAAGGCCTGCTCGGAACACCGACGAAGTCGAACCGGCCTCCATGGCCTTGTTCCAAAAAATGAACAAATAAAAATTCAGAATGCGAAAGCAATATTAAATTAAGGAGCTCCACCCTCCGCGGGGACTCCAACCTTGGACAACTCCCCCCGGGTCCGCCCCGGGATGTCGATCCGGACGGTGGCGCAGGCATGCTCCCGTAGCCGGCGATCCTTCCCCCAATATGGCTAAGTTAAGGCTGGCTATTTTGGATGGGTAAAACTTCACTAAGTTGGAAATGACCGGCATGCCGTTGTAATGCCGAAATTTTCCAGAATTGGTGAAAGACCTATGTTGGGGGAAGAATTGCTTATCTTTTCTTACATCATTGTACTTCATCACATTTGAAATGAAAAAAAAAATGAAGATCCGATGTCCACATTGATGAATGAAATCGGGCACCCAATAGTGGCCCGATGGGTCGGATGCGATGCAAACCACCAAACCAAAATAAAAAACCAAAAAACAGAACTAAACAAAGATCTGAAAGTCAAAACAGAAAATCAGAATTAAAGGAAAATCTGAAATTCAACTTATCCCGGTTTAATCCAACAACCGAACCGATTTTGAAACACATCAAACTAAAATCAGATTTTGATCAAGTCAAAACAGATAAAATTCAGATTTAAGTCAAATCTGTCAACCACCAAAAAAATCAGATTTCAATTAAATCTGCAAAAAAAAATCAAATTTGAACAATCTACCAAAAACAGATTTTAACCGACTTCAAAATTCTGGTTTTAGCAATCTGAAAATCCATTCAAAAAGACACCAAACCTTGTTTAAATAAATGACAAAGACCAACCTTTTTCAAAATAAATCAAATAAACAACATTTCAAACATTTAAAGCTTGTCAAAACCAACTCAAAACCAAAAAATCCAGAATTTAAAAATTTAGAAAATCAACCAGATCAAAAATCCAAACATGCTTAAAACATTTCAAACACATCAAAATTAAAAGCAAAACAAATTGAATCAAATAAATTCAAAACAAAACAAACCTAAAAGTCAAATCGAAACCAAAATATACAACAAACAAACCAATCAAACAAATTGATTCAAAAGGTCAAAATCAACAAAACCGACTTTCAAGTCGATCCAAAAATCAACCAACAAACAAATGAAATCAACCCGAACAAATCGGTTTGCATCTCATCGGACCCAAAAGGCCGCTGCCCTTTTGAGTTTCTTATTTTCTGTGGATGTGCACGTCTCCAAACACAGGTTGCCGCAACGGTTAATCAAAGCGTTTGAGCCATTGCTCGATGTAAGCTAACGCCGAATACTTGCACCATCCGGCGGAGAAGAGTGAAAAATGAAATTTTCAAAGAACCCGAATCTCGGTTCTATTACTTTTAAACTATCAATGGACTACCTAATATTTTTAGGATATCACCTATTTTCCTAAAAAAGTTCGGGGTAGCGACAAATGTCTTTCTTTCTAAAGAACAGACACGTAAAAAAAGAGGTTCACACAGTGGCACACTTTATAAATCTAATGTTGAAGGATATTAAGAAGGATACTTCTGTGAGGTCCTTAGGGAGTCAAGGTCAGTTGATTACGTTTTTCATATATGACTATCCTAAACATTGTACATCATGAGAGTGCATACGAACGGTCATGATCTGGTGCGATGTGGTTCCACTAAATTTGTCATGCATTTCATTACATTAGGTTGCTTGTATAGATATTGACATGAATTGAAAAGATTTATTTATGCTGACGAATACATCCTATACATAGATGATTTACGCAACACGAACATAGTGGGCAAGTTTGAGGTTCTAGCTAAGATGGAGCATCTTATTCAATTGGTTGTGGGAGAGAATGCAATACTTCTTGTCTCTGATACAACCTTTGGTACAAGTCTTGAGATTGGTAGTTTTTAATGACAAAAATCAAGTGGGATGCTTATATGATGTGATGGACAAAGCAAAGTTGTTACTCAAATAGAAGCATCCAAGGGGTTATTAGAAATAATGGAAGACTATTAACGACATATGAGATAAGACACTTCATCACGATGTTTATATAGCAGGTATTTGTGTATATTTTATATTTCATTAGGTGTTGTAGTAATATGTTAATCGTCGAATTCCAGTTTGGCAAGATAATTTTTGAACCTAAAGATACAATACGATGGACAAGTATGCAATGATGTAGACATTATATGTGGTACGTTGTCCTTGATACATTTAACTAGGAGTCTACAAGTTATAATTGAAGCGGATCTTGCAATAAGTAAAGAACAATAAAAATACTTGTAATTGAGTTTTTAGGACCAAATTTTCAGATGCAACCATATAATATGAGAATTGGAGTGTATGGAGCGAGGAAGGTGGGGTCAGGGGGTCGCAATTGCGACCTATTTTTTATTTTTTTAAATATTTAAAAAAATTATTAAAGAATGACAAAATATTTTAAAAATATAAAAAAATAAGTAACATGATTTTAAAAAATAATTTATTGATTTTTTTTAATCTTACATGATTTACATTTTCTATATAATTTATGTACTCTCTCATGTCATTCAAGTTGAGTACATAGTATGATATAAATATGAATAATGATTATACTCGCCGCTCCTTTAGACAATTATTTTAACATTAGATCTCCAAGAATCACTATAACTATCATAGCCATAGGTGGATTATATCGAAGTGTCTAATGAATCAACATAATTCATTCTATAATGCTCTTGGTCATATGTAGGGAGCTAAGAGCCTTAAGATGATTCAATGACATAACTGGAGGCATCGTGGTATTGATCTCTGGCCTGTTGGGGTGTTTAGCTCCTCCACCTTGCGGCCTTGCACCATGATCTATGTTTTGGGTCGTACGAGTGTATTGTTTTTCACCGGTGAAGCATTTAGCCATTGTAGGAGCTCTCCCCACATATGGGGACCTTTGTCTGCGTGAAGTGGTGTCTCCTTCGTGTCCCGCTCCATCGTTGCTGCTCTTCGAAGAAGAATCTTCCAAAGTTTGATACTGGACTTGGATGTTCGTCTATGATGTGTCTTCTCACTCCTCATCAATTATATCAACATATGCAATGTCAAGGGGATCAGTTTAAACTTTTTTATCTCTCCTTCTACCTTGCTTACCTCGACTAGATCTTTCTCTGGTTCTCTGTCGTTTTGCTAGGGGGAGGAATATGGAATTCTTCAGTGAGAGAGATATCATCGAACACTCCTTCAACCCATTGTCGGTCTTCCGGGTTGAACTTCGGTGTGCCCGTCCCTTCTTGATTGTTAGCCAAGCTTCCAATGAATTATTCTCGTAGAATATTTGGTCTAAGTCGATGTCTTCTTCTTCAATTGTTGGTTCCTCAGTCTGTCACCCTGAAGCTTCTGATATCCACTTTTTTCTTCTATTTGTTTCTGTTTCATCCTTTCCAAATTCTTTAACTTTAGCATCATGTTGCAGCGACAATACACGAGGTTCTCAAGTCTTCGTGATGTCAACCTATTTCTTTGTTTCGTGTAGATCAAGCTAAATGTTGACTAATGTCTCTCATAGCCTGAAACCGAAGTGGTTTGACTTAGGACCCTTATGGTCACATCAGCCAAGTCTTCATAGCATGGTGCCTTACTGTGGCCCATCCACCAATCGGTTGCATAAAATCAATATGTTAAAAAATAATTATCTTTTACAGTTTGATTAACTAAGTTTGATTAACTAAGTAATAGATGTAAATGCTAAGTACCCGAACTTAGTAGTTTCACAGCTCATTTCACTCTACTTATTCTGAAGTGAAATGTCCACTTTATGTAATATACTTGCTACATGTATGGATTGATGTAAGGTACTGATGTAACCTCAAATTTTTAAATTTTAGAAATTCATTTTTTGTTTTAATTTGAATTATTTGATTTTGACCTTAGTATTGACTTTTTAGGAAAATAGGCAATACCTCATAAAAGTATTAGCTAGGTTCATGGTACGTATAAGAATATAATGAGGTTGTTAGGTTCTTTGAAATTTGATTTTTGACCTCTCTTCATCGGATGGTACGAAGATCCGATGTTAATTACATCGAGAATATTCGAAATTCCCTTGATTATCCGCATGGCAATCCGTGGAAATAGAAAAACATGCATCCATAAATAAACATTCACATACACATATGAGAAACAGTTCTACGAACTTGGTGAAATACAAGCACTTAATGTGTTTTAAGTTTGGTTTAAATTGATTTGAATTTAATTGAAATTGGTTTGATTGGAGTTTGTTGAGTTGAAATTGACTTGGATTTGATGTTTGGCAGGTTGTTTGTTGGTTTGAATTTATTGATTTGAACCTAATGGATGGCTGGATTTGGGTTGATTAAAATTTGATCAAGGTGTTTTAGTTTAATCTTGCTTGATTTGAGGATTCCATTTGCAAA
This sequence comes from Cryptocoryne crispatula var. balansae, assembly GCA_036172225.1. Classification (NCBI taxonomy): domain Eukaryota; kingdom Viridiplantae; phylum Streptophyta; class Magnoliopsida; order Alismatales; family Araceae; genus Cryptocoryne; species Cryptocoryne crispatula. The sequence continues at coordinate 4,680,252 of CM069933.1, forward strand.
TTTGATTAAGCTTGGAGTTTATTTGAGAGTGTTTTGATTCGATTTTCTTTTACAATCTTCAGATTGCAGGTTAAAATTTAAGATTTTGGCGGATTGGATTTGATTGAATTTGGAGCATGTTTTGATTTGGAGTTTCTTTACTTTAAATTTACCTTCGCAGATTTGATGTACCGGGAGTCTAATTTATTTATTTATTTTTATTAAGACCTGTCTTGAATTTGTTGACTACACCACAGAACTGTCAGATTTTTGGTTTGATGCCCCTCCAATTTGAACAGCTTAATTTGGAGCATGATTTATGTTGATTCAAGGATCCCTTGAAGCTTCTGACAACTTGTGAAATCTGTTCAAATTGGAGGGGCATCAAACCCCTCCAATTTCAACTAGGAGGGTCAATTTGATTGAATTTGGAGGTTTGTTTTAAGTTAATTTTCTGTTAGGAGTGGTCATTTCGACAGTTCGATTGAGATCTTCAGGTTATATTGGATGTTCTGTTGTTTTGTTTTTTTTATTGTTTGCTTACACTGTGCAGACCTTAGGTTCGTTGTGATATCATCATTCTTTTATTCTTTGGTTTGAGAATTTGTAATTTGTACTCAAGTTTGAATGGCATTCTTTGAATAAGGGTCCTGCCTTACAATGAAAGTTGTGGTGTTTGAAATTTTAGTTTTGGGGTGCAGATTTTAGAATTTGAAACTTCAATTTTGCTCCATTTAAGATTTGAATTTTTGAAGATTGGAGTATCTTTTTTAATATTTGTATTAGCCTTGATTAAGATTCAATTTGAGGTTTATGAATTATTAAATTTGTTTTGAGCTGGTCAGTTGATGGTTTGGTTTGTTATTCTGACTATGCTTCAATTCTCATGAACTTGGTCTGGGCCTTTGGATTAACCATTAAGACTTAATAAATTAGGAATTTATCTTGAGTTGGGTTGATCTCCTTATTACACCAGACATCTGATTTTTTGTTTGGTGTTTTGTTTTTGGTGTTTATTTTTGACCTGATTTAGGGATTTGATTGAGCTGATGACTTGACTTGGAAGCTGCTACCTGAAGTGTCTCGATTTATGGCCTGTGAATTAAGTTTCTGATTTGTTCTCTTCTGGCGTTTCCTTTATACTCAGTGCCCTTATGCTCTTGATAAATTTCATGAGTAGGATCTTTCTTAAAGGGGTTTTAAATGAGCAAGTTCAGGGGCTCAACCAATTTTTTTTATTTTTTGCCGATGACCTCGGATTTGGCAATCTTTCATTGTGCTCTTTTAGTCATCAAGTGCTTGGCATTCCTCCAGGTTCACGACTGTCTATGTTACTGCTACCACTGTCTGTGCATACAATGTATCATCTCATTGTTTGGAATCAAGTTACAAAATAAGTAGAGGACTACTGTGTATGTCACAATTCCCAAGAGTGCAGATCATGTCTTCTTAGCCTTTGATAGGCATCATGGCACCGTCTTATTAATTTGAAAGTAGGATATGCTCCGGTCTTTGATAGACATGTGGAGATAGCCCATACTGATTTTTCCCTGGCTTCTTCATGACTTTATGAATCACTCACTAATATGAAGTGGTAAGATATTGGGGGTCTTTTAATAAACCTCTAGATATCTATCTTAAGAAGAGGGTCAAGAAGTGGGTTTAGATCCGACCTCTTGGTTACCCATTGTTTGAGTTTTTTTAAGTTGAGTTGAGACTATGAGATGGGTTTAGAATTGACCTTATGCTTGTCTCGGTTTTGTTCAGATTAAGTGAATTTTTATTTAGATTTTTGTTTATTGTTTGTTTTATTATTATTATTTTTTGAATTATGGGTCAAGAGGTGGGTTTAGAATTGGTCTCTTGGTTATCCATTTATTTTGAATTCTTTTAGGTTAAACCGAAACCTTGAGGTGGGCTGTCTTTTGCCGGTCTTATGCTTGTCTCGGTTTGTTTAATTAATTAGTGACTTTTTATTTATTTTAAGTTGAATGTTTGTTTAAAAAATATATAATTTGAATTTCTTTGGAGCGATGTTCATCGGGAGCTTATTGGGCTAGCCTACAACCGCCACTTCTTTCTAGGCCTTGCCCCTGTGGGGTGTCTCCTCTTCTTCTTTTTTCAATTTTCTCCTGTGGGCCCCACACCTGGTTGACGCGCAGGTCAATAGCTCCTCACGCGTACAGGGGCATCTCAACCACAGTCGAGGGCTTCGACCCTCCCACCCCAGCTCGACAAGCCGACACTGTCGGAGAGGGTTCTGGAGGGTGAAATTGCGGTGCCGCGGAGTTCGTCCTCTCGACGGCAACCCCAAAGAAGGATTCCGGTGGTTTTGATGACGGCAGCCCACTTCACAGACCTTCCCGACGACAATGGAGGGAGAAGAGGATCCTCGCGATGATGCTTCTGGTGGTGCTCAGGCTCGATGAAGCCGCCTGAAGAGGAATCCGTAGTGCTCGAAGGAGACAACCGGCTTTGCCTACACCGTGGAAAGAAGAAGAAGAAGCCGATGCAACCTGAAGAGGGAGAAGAGCTCGCCGACGTAGTAGCAAGGAGAAGGAAAAGCCAGCAGCACACCTGGAAGGACGTGAACGGGTCTGCAGTAGCCTTTTTACCCTTCCTCTGCTTGTCTCTCCCACACTCCCTTTCTTCCTTTTTCTTTCCCACTCCTCTGACCTCTCGATCTCGCGATCTTGATAGCTTGGTGTGCCCTTCTTATAGGGTCCCGACCTCCCTTCTTCTGTTGGGAAACTTGTCGGACTCGCTCCTGTGGCATTAGAATCCTTCCGAAAAGGGAGTTTTACTTCGATTCCGACTTGGGGTAGAACTTCTCTATCTTCCTACCGCAGTTGAATCCGTTCCCATTTGAGAGATTGTGATTGCGCCCTCAATCGGGTCCTGGCTGGACTCAGATTCGCCCAATTGTCCCCACACCATTCTCGACATTGCCTATAGTAAGCTTCCTATCATGTCGGGTGCTATCCTGACAGGATCTTAACTCTATCAAGCCGTCATCGCCAAGTCTTGCCAGAAACAAAAACGTTCAGTTGCTTCAGAATATTTTCCTGCTTCCAGTCAACACGCTCCATCTATTGTTGGACAGCCTTGTCCTTCCTCAATTCTACTTGACGTAGATACAAACCTTTTCTTTTAAGGAAAGCCTCAAGGTTGCTTGTGACGTTATGCAGATTTTTCATTATTAGTAGTCCTAGATTTCGCCAGCAGCCAAAGGAGTCCAGTCATTAGTAGTCTTCTATTTAGGTGCAGCATCCGCTCACTGTTTTTTCACACTTACAAGGATTCTGAACCCTCTAACTAGCTCGTTTGATAGCTTTTCTCTCCCCTTACAGGTGCTACAGAGCTGTGCCTACTACTCCTTCGGACTACCTGGTCCCTTTGCAGAGTCTTTCTTTCTTTTTCTTGCAACAAAGGTGTTTAACCGCCACCTGCAACTCCAATTTTTTATTCAGTTTCATACTTGCTATTTAGATCTGAAATGGGTAGCTGTGCTGACAACTTTGCTTCAGGCGTTTGGAGGACTGAGTCCTTTGCATCCGTGGGATAAATCAATTGCATTTTGCATGTTAATTCTCTCTTCTTTTTGTTTGCTGGTAGCATTGGATATCTTACTTGCTATCCACATTTGATCCTCCTCAAACTTTTAATTCGTATTTATAAGGAAGTGACTCTTTATTCTTTGATAAATATGGGTGTTAACAGGTATGTATAATTATCACAGCTCATTCCACTTTACCAACGACCAATGATGTCCCACTATTTGGTGAAGTCGAACACTGTCTTAGAGATTTCTTACGTTACTCTTTCAATTACATTGTATAAGTAGCTCATGTCTGCTTCTCTATCTCCATCAGCTATTCAAGTATCTTGACTATAGGTTAGATTATGTTTAAAGTTTTCTTTACAACCTTCCAAAAGTTTTCACTCTCTATTGTCTCTTCCGCTTTTTTCTATTTTCTCTTATCTGAAGGGCTACATCTAGTCATCCAACTATTTCATCCCGGTGAGATTACCATGTGGCTTAGAGATCTCCTCTTACTCAGCAAACTCTAATGAAATGTAATGGGAGGCGAATTGGGTTACACCAGGCCGTAGCAACTCTCAGCCTTTGGTATGTTTCCTCGTTAAGTTAATGATATAGTTATGGTAGTAAATGCATGAGAAAATAAACTGAGCTTGCATAATTACTCTATCTATTTGAGGATCCTTGCATATATCCTTCAACATCAGGTCTAAGGAGTAGGCGGAGCAGGGTATCTAATACAAGTGAGGTCTCTTCACAATCAGCATTTGTTTGGCCGCTTTATATGTCGCCGCGTTGTCTGTGACTATTTTGGACAACCTGATTTCTCCTATCTCTTGGATAACTCCATCTATCAAATGGAAAAGGTACTCAACATTTTTTATTGTCCTGATACATCGACCGACTTTCAAAAGATAGTGCCAACTTGATAATAAACTAGGAAATTGATTATCATCTTCTTAGTTATACATGTTAAGAAGAAAACATCAGGAAAAATATACTAACAAAAATATTTTAAAAAATACTACAAATAAGTATACTTATCGGTCAATCTGTTTGTCATTAATGTGCAATATCTTTCTTCTCAAATTCTTTTAGATGAGTTCACATATTATTTTATATATTGCACCTCTATATGAAGGTATATGTTGTATATCTCTTTTGAGTTTGGTCCAAGCACTACTCTCTCAACGTCTGCGATTGTGTCAATCATATTCTTGCAGTACAGCCTTTTTGCAGCATTTGATGGTATGCTATGGTGGAAGAACCATTTTGACGTTGCTTATCCAACTTTCTCCTTGCACAACTTTAGGTTCTTCATTGCCGTTGTGATAGTCGTTTAACGCTGTCGTAATCTGGTGATAACTGAATCCACAGGATTCACTATCAGGTCGTCGTCTTGAGTGAGATCATAAATCTCATCCTTCGGTTGATTGTTGAATTTTTGACTTGCCTCTATTACTCGAAAGTGGTCATCTATTTAAAAAATATTTAAATAATTAATGATAACTAAAGAAGGTAATCAACTACTTTTATGTGTTATACAATCGTACCATCATCGAAGTCTTAGTCCAATGAATATCCGGACGGTCTTATCCGGTCCAGTAAATATATATGGAATGTCTCGCCAGTTGTGACAGTTTTTCTCGGACGGTCTCCTTATGTCGTTTGGAAGTTCTCTTCGTTTGTTCCATCGTTTGTAAATGCCTACGATATTGGGCTCTTACCTTCGGCGGAGTCCGTATACAAGATGCAACATTATCATTCATTCATGCAAAATGAAATTTTAATTGATAAATATGATTGAATATAATTTTGTCACAATATTTACATTGCACTTTTCTTTTCACCATGGAGAGCAAATTGTAATGTGCCCAAGTCGGATCATTCCGAGTTGCATCAAAAGTTTGGGTTGTGTGGCTTGAAAAAGGCATCTTTAATTAAACTAAATAAATATGTAATTAAGACCGAAATTTTAATGAAGTTTAAGACTTTAACTAATGAACTAATTAAATAGCTAATGAACTAATAAACCAATTAAATAAATAAACTTTAAAGTTTAAATAATGAAATAATTAAATAACTAATGAAGTAATTAAATAATTAAACAAGGAAAAGAGCACAAAAATGAGAGCACAAGGAGAGCACAATAAGGAGAGCACAAAGAGGTGAGGTGAGGAGGATGAGGCCCTTGGAGGCCTTAAATAAGCCCCCAAGGGGTTGGAAGGGGGGCTTAAGCCCCTCTCATCTGCTAGCAACGGTCATCAAACCGCTGCAGGCCCGAGTCATGTAACCCGGTACCTAGGTCACTTGATCTCTTGTCCTGGCCGTGACTCGGTGACAGGGTTGGCCCGACTGGGTCGTAGTCAGGCCGGTCAGTGGTAAAACTAACTAGGTCAGGCCCGGGTCTTGACCCGAGTCCCAACCTAGTAAACTATGGTGTGGAGATCTAGATTCATGATATTCATATGACAAGGTTTCTCTTAATATGTGATTTTATATTTGGTATATGTTAGTATTTAAATGACCCCAGGCAAGGAAGGGTTGGGGTCAAGCCAGGGTCAGTTGGGCCCAAAATAGATTCAGTCAAACAGGGTTACGACTTGGTCGGGAAATTATTATTATTTTTAAAAGGAAAAAATGTAGAAATGCAAAAAATATAAAAAATGCTAAAAAAACTCTAAAATTAGGGAATATGACTAGTAAAAATTCCATTCATTTTTATTCGAATCTTATATTTTGTTCTTCTACATAATTTATATACTTTGTCTATGACATTTGGGAAGAATACACAATGTTGAACATATATACATGATGATTGTATTTATCACTGCCTCGTACAATCATCTTAAGATAAGATCCCAATGATCTACCATAACTATTATACGTGAAGTGCATGGAAGTGTCCGATGAGGATTTATATAGAGGTTGAGTTATCCCATAATCCTTTTGGTGATACACAGGAAATCAAGAGTCTTGAGACAAATCAACTCCATAAGATTATTTGTAATATTGATCACCATCCCATTATGTGTTGATCTTGATTCTTGACAATCTTGTGATTGTGCACCATAATCTATCTTGCGTTGTATGTGTACCGTTCTTCAGTGAATTTTATCATTGTAGAGTATATCTCTGAGATTTGTTGACCTCATTGGAGCAATAGTGGTTCCTTCTACTTCCAACACTCCATCATTGCTACTCTTTGAAGTTGAATCATCCAACATCTAGTATTCAGCTCGAATGTTTGGCTTCGACATGCCTTCTCATTTTTTGCCCATCATTTCTTAATTTGCAATGTCCAATGGATCAGTTACAACATGTTTAACTTTACTCTTTGATCTCTTACCTTGGTAAGAAGATTTTTCGGTCTTCTGTCTTTTTGCCACTGAAGAAAGGATTTGAGATTCCTTGGATAGAGGTTCCTTGTTGAGTTCTCCTTGAGCCTATTCTCGATATTTTGGTTTTAACTTAGGTTCGCTTAATTCTTCTTGATCATTCACTTGCAACGGAGTTTGGTTTGTCAAAGATCTTTTTCATATCGATGTCAAGTTCTTGTATATTCATCGTCTCACTTCGTCGTCCATATGCTTTCTCTCTCAACCCTTGTTCCTCCTTCTAGTTGTCTCTCATCATCTTCGAATTCTTTAGCTTCAATCTCATGTTGTAATAATAATACACCAATTACTCCAATCTTCTTGACGTCATCCTATTCTTTTGCTTTATATGAACAAGATTTAACGTTGACCAATTTTTTTTACATTCTAAAGTCGATGTGATTTAGTTCAGGACTTTTATTGCAGCATCAGTTAAATCTCCATATTTCAATACCTTGTCGTGATGCATCCACCAGTCAACTCATTGTATGTTAGAAAATAATTGAAATAAGTTAATCATCTAAATTGTTAAAAAAATGATCAGATGGTACGTACCAAAGTCTAGGAGCATAATTACTCGTTGTATCATTGATATCCCAAACTAAAATGACATCATTCTATAGTCATACATCTTGTTGCAAGCTATAATTGATTGATCGTCAGATTCAAGCATTATGTAAATTACCTCTTTAACACTGTCTAAAAGCTTATTAATTGGCTTAAATATCAGATTATAACAATATTTAAGATTAAAAAAGTGACCGACAAGTGGCAACATATCCATGTTAGTAGAGAGCATAACAATAAAAATAAGATGTATGATTTGACTTAATTATAAAGAAAGTACATGTATATATTGAATAAAACAATATACATTTTCACCGATGGTCGATAATATCCCAACATTTATTGAATAAAACAAAGGGTCTTCTTTACAATTTGCTAAGAGTCTCTACTCTTTAAAGTCTTTTTAACTTTTCTCTATTTCTTTTTATCTGAAAGACTAGCCTTAGTAATCCAACACTCATCTTTGTGGAAGTATCATTTTGGTAAAGGGACGCCTCTGTTGCATTATACTCTCCAAAGAAATGTAATGAGAAGCGAATTGAGTTGTCCTGAGTCATAAAAGCTCTTAACCATCTGTATTCCTTATCCTTAGGTTAATGATGAAATTATAGTTGTGTATGAAAGATAATATGAATTGGGCTACCTTAACTATCCGGTCAATTTGAGGATCTTTACATATATCCTCTAACATCAAATATGAACAAAATATGGTGCCCAATATAAATGTAGTCTCTTGATTATCAACATTTTTTCAACCGTCTTTTATGTAGTTGCGTTGTCTATTACTATTTGGACAACTCAATCTTCTCCTATCTCTGTGACAATATAGTCAATTAATTTAAAAAGAGTTTGCATTCTTTACTTGTCCGGATGTGTCCATTGACTTTCAGTGGACGGTTTCAGCTTGACAATATACTAGGCAGTTAATCATTGTCATTTTAGTTATACTTATGACGAAGAAGAAAATGTATAAGTTCAAAATTTTAAAAGTTTAAAAAGATGTAGGTAATAAGCTTGAAAATTAAAGGTTATTAACTTGTCCAACTATTTGTCATCAATGTGCATCTTCTTTCTTGCTAAATACATTCAAATGACTTGATGTATTGTTTAATATCTTCTAACTCTATTGGAAGATAAGTGTGGTATATCCCTTTTGGAGTCGGTCCTAGCACTCCCATACTGATATCGGCTATGGTGTTGATCATGAACTCGTAATACATCCCCTTTTCAGCATTCACCAGTATGGTACTATAAAAGAACTATCTTGATGTCGCTTGCTTGATCTTTTCATTACATATTCGCAAATTCTTCATTGTTGTCATGATGGACATTTATCTTTGTTGCAAACTTGTGATGACGGGATCCACTAGACCTACTACATGCCTTTATCTCATGTATTAAGTTATATGTTTGTAACAATAATAATTAAGTATTAAATGTTACATACATATATTAATATGATTTGGTAAACTTTAAGGGTAATGTACCATCATCAAAATTTTCATCTTGAGAAAATTTCAAATACTACGACTTTGTCCCGCATATGTGAATCGGATGCATTGTAGGTTCAGAATTTTTTCTCGGGATGGTGTCTTTATGCCACTTTAAAGCTTCCTATGTTTGTTCCAACACTTGTAAATGTCTACAATACTAATCTCTTATCACGGGTGGAGTCCGTGTGCACGATGTAATGTTACCCTTCACCTCGACAAGGTGATGTTTCAACTAATAAGTCTCCTTATAGATATTTTTTTCGCAATTTATACATTGAACTTCTCTCCACCATAGATATCAAGTTTCAATTAAGTCAAGCTAGATCGTTCTTGATCAAACCGGTCATTTGAGCGTCACGGCTTCGAGAAGACATTGCAGAAGAAGATTTAAAAAAATAAAGACAACACTTAGAAAAATGAGTTAACAACACAATTAAACAAAAAAGAGGTTAGTAATACAATTAAACAAAAAAGGGGTTAGTAACACAACTAAAAAAAGATAACACTTGAGTACGAAATAGATGCTTAAAAGAGAAAAGTAGCACTAATTAAAAGCTTGAGAAAAAAGAGTTTTAGAGTGAGAAAGAGCTTTAGAGAGAGTGAGGGAGATGTGAGGGGAAGGGGAAGTCTCTTGGGGCCTTTCCCAAGGGGCCTTGGAGGCTTAGAAAGCCACCCCTAACGGCTAGTCCAATGGCTGGCAACCCAATTGTCCGGGTCGCGCAACCCAAACAGGTTGAGGCACAAGGTCGCCATGTTAGGGTCGTGACCAAAACCAACTGGGTCAAGTGACGTTGCTTGACCCGTCAAGACCTTGCTTTTCATGACCTCAAGTACATTCTTATATTGATAGTCTTTTCCCAACTGAGTGACGGATACAATTTAACAACAGAAATGGTTGGAATTAACTCACCACTATTGTAGTTTGGATATTGAACCAGAGTATGAGTGCATTGTAGTGTGAGAAAAATTGAAGTACGTTCAACGTTGTACACATAGAGAAGGAACAAGATGAAGAGTGACAGAATTGAAAAACTTGTGTTGTGCCACTATAATATACGGTTGAGATTCAAGAGCGCCAAGAAATGACAAAATTTTAGAAGAACGATTTGCCTAATTTGTTGGTGATATTTATGAGCAAAGGACTGAAGAAGGTTGCCAAGACTTGTCGCATAATGATGTTGACTTGGAATATCTTTTTCAAGAAAAACTTCATTTGCAGCGTGGCTAGTTGACAAGGAAGTTGAATCAACTCCAGAGTTTGACCCGAATGATCGTGCATGGTCCGAATGTGAGTTTGATTGTGTACAAGATGAGAATGAATAAATACAAGAAGCACACCCTACGTCGGTTTCATTTACAACTCTAATTACATCTTTGTCTCTATATACAATTCTAGCTTTCCTCGTAGCTTCAATAGCAGGTCCTACATAGAAGAGTTCGCAAAAAAAAGAAAGATTTAAAATATTCAAATCGTTGAATGTCTACCAACTCAGTATTGGACATGGTACACAAGAAAAAGTAGGGAAGAGGTGGAAGGTCTAACGAAGACGTGAGTTCCACAGATGGTACACAAGCACCTTTTTCAGATAATGATAAAGAAGATATCATTTCACTTACGCAACAACATGTAAGAGGTTCAAGTGGAGATGGAGATGGAAGAGTAATATGTTCTTTCAACAATGCATGTACCAATAGAGCAGAGGTTGATGATTTGAGCCAAAAGTAATGTTCAAGTGGCAAAAGTTAGCATTGGAATTAAATGGGGTTTTTATTGAGTACGCGGCGAGAAATTATCCAGAACCCCCTGAAAACTTGTAGTCATATTTTTCACTCATTGCTTCAATGGAGGATAGTGCATGATTATAGTCAAATGTCCAAATCATTATTTTTATTTGAATACAGGTCAATAATGAGTAATAATTCTCAATCGAATATTCAAGAGAAACAAGAGAATGAGGACTACAATGGCCACTTCCATAGATATTGGTGATATGAAGGTATATTTTTATATTGTATATGAATTGTATAATTTTGTTATTTTGTTTTTTTATTGGAATGATCATTGGTGTTAACTTATACCCATTCGTCTTCAAATCTCTAGTAATGAAATTAAAGTGTGTTGGTTGTTACATTTCTATTTTTAACAATTTTTTAGAAATTTTCTAATTTGTTATCATTTTATGAATTGTTTGGAACGAAAAAATAATTTCTCATCCGAACCGATTCCGGATGGGGATTTCTTCTAAAGAATCGGCCCGGATTGACAAATCCAATCTAATCTAGATCAGATCGTGACCCACTGATCAGGTCCTGATTCCAATTTTGTGATCATTGTGTCCGAGTCAGACTCTCAACTCAACGTAACTTTACCCTTAATCCCATTTTATTTAGGATTTTCTATATGAATACTTCTTCCCTACATAAGTCGAATTTGAATTACTTTGTAGATTTTTAATTTATTCAATTTATATTGACTTACCCACTTTTTTTTAGATTAGCTTAGGTCTATGTTCTTTTTTGTTTCTATTATTTTGATATTTTTTTCTTTTTTAACTATAGGTTCCTCAAATCTATATTCAATATATCTAATTAATCTCAATCTTTCTTCTTTTATTTACTCTCAATATTTTTTGATTATTGAACTAACTTATTTAAACTATTACTTTTAGATTACATTACTCTAACTAAATAACTTCAATTTTCTCCTTTCACTTTTATTAAATTTATAACACATATATTCTATCTTAGTTCTATTTTTCTTGTAATTTTTGTATTTTAAAGTGCTTTAATATTCTAAACATCCTCATAAATTTTTTCTTAATTCATCTACAGTAATACAAAAAGATTCCGATGATTCCGAGGTCGATCCCAGCTCTGTGCGACGATTTTGGCGCGATTCCAGCGATTTTGGCGATTCCGACGGCGATTCCAGAGATTTCGGCGATTTCAAGCTAATTCTTCGAGGGATTCTGCTGATCCAAGCTCCGATCAGCCTGGATTCAACCTCTTCTTCGATTTTTAGAAGGTTATTGGTAAGATTTCTTCGCCGAAAACTTCGTACGTCCATTCTTACGCGTTTCTGATGTCTCTGAGCGTGGTTAATCTCGGTGATTTCCGACCGAACAACTCCGTTTAAGTTTTAAACTATTCGATTGGATGTTCTTTGCACAGAAAAAATTATGGATATCTCGTACGCCTATTTTTACGCGTTTCCAACGACTCCGAGCATGGTTAAACTCGGTGATTTTTGATCGAACAACTCCGTTCAAGTTGTAAGAACATCAATTGGATGTTCTTTGTACGGGAAAAATTCTGGATACCCCGTACATTGATTTACGACCATTTTCCGCAAATATATAACCTTTTAAACATACCGAATAGTGTGTTTGATGGGTTGTCTGCTTCCCAAACGATGCCTAAAGTAAATTTTATGTTGCCTAATAATTGTTAATGCATTCTTTACAATTTTTGCAGGTCTAAGCAATGGCCGATCAAGGTGATGCAGCACCAGCACGTCCTTCTGACGTGGATTGGGAACACGGGCATATAGTAAACCCGGTCAGAAAGAGAGTGCAATGCAAATGGTGTGGGAAGGAGATGAACAGGGGAGTGTTCCGACTGAAATAACATATTGCCGGAACAAGTGAAAATGTAAAAAAATGTGATAAGGCGCCGAGGGAGAAGAGTGAGGAGATGAGAAAGTACATGACAGGTAGAGCCTCTCAACGGGCTGTTAGGATTGAGCAGAGGGAGGAGTTGCAGGACGAGCTACCCCAGAGGAGGAGGGACCGAGATTTGCCTACCTAGAAAGGGAAAGGTAAGGGAAAGGCACCAGCTGAGCCGGAGCCAGAGAGCGAGGAGGAGTCCACGGACTCCGAGCTTAGACATGCCAGGCACGCTAGCAAACGTGCATTTGCCGAGGACGAGGACAGGAGGAGAGGAGTAGGAGGGTCAGGCTCCAGAGCTGACTCAACTCTTGGTCGATCTGCATCGGCTCGCCCTACCCGGGACCGGGAGACGGAGGGATGGAGACAGGAGCCACACCGCCATTTTGCCAATACTCAGTTTACGCCATAGGCATCCCAGCATATGCAACCACCAGCCCCTACTTCCAAACGATGGTGGATGCCGTGGGTGCATGGTTTACGGAATCGGTGGAATCAGACCGATTCCGACCGATTCCGAAATCGGATCGGTGCCTAGCGGAAGGACCGATTCCGGGAATAATTCCGCGGAATCGGTATGAATCGCCTGGAATCGGTCTGAATCGATCCGATTCCGACCGATTCCTTGTGGAATTGGTCGATCCGACCGATTCCTTCGGAAGACCGGTTGAACCGGCCCGGTTCGATTCCCGGTTCGATCCGCCGCGGTCGATTCCGTCGATCCCGCGGCGGTAGGGCTCGATTCCGGCGATTCTGCGGCGATTCCAGCTTCGATCCGGCGATCCAGGCGTCGATCCGAGCTGCCAGCACCGAATCCTGAAGGATTCCGTCGATTCCAGCTTCTTCCCGCGGCGATTCCAGCGATTCCAAGCGATTCCTTCAACCGATTCCGCCGATTCAAGCTCGGACCGGCATCGAATCAACCTCTTCTTCGATCTTTGACCGGTTTTTGGTAAGATTTCTTCGCCGAAAGCTTCGTACGTCCATTCTTACGCGTTTCTGACGAGTCCGAGCGTCGTTAAACGTTGTGATTTCCGACCGAACAAGTCCGTCCAAGTTTTGAACTATCCGTTTAAGTCCATTTTGCGCGGAAAAAATTTCGGATATCCCGTACGTTAATTTACGACCGTTTCCGGCAAATATGTAACCCTTTAAACATACCGAATGGTGTGTTACTTGGGTTGTCTGTTTCCCGAACAACATCTAAATCAATTTTTATGTTATCTAATTATTTTTGGTGCATTGTTTACAATTTTTGCAGATATAAGCGATGGCCGATCAATGTGATGCAGCAGCAGCACGTGCTTCCGACGTGGGTTGGGAACACGGGCAGATGGTAGACCCAGTCAGGAAGAGGGTATAGTGCAAATGGTGTGGGAAGGAGATGAACGGGGGGGGTGTTCCGCCGAAACAACATATTGCGGAACGGTGGGAATGTCAAGAAATGTGACAAGGTGCCCGGGGAGAAGAGTGAGGAGAAGAGAGGCTACGTGACAGTAGATCCTCTCAACGGGCGATTATGATCGAGCGAGAGGGAGGAGTTGCGCGAAGAGCTACTCCGAGAGGAGGAGGGACAGCGATTTGCCTACCTCGAAAGGGAAAGGCAAGGGGAAGGCACCGGTTGAGCCCGAGCCAGAGAGCGAGGACGAGTCCACAGACTCCGAGCTTGGGCGTGCGAGGCACGGCGCGAGCGTGCATTTCGTCGAGGAGGAGGAGGGGAGGAGGGGAGCACGAGGGTCCGGGTCCGCAGTTGACCCGGCTTTGGGCCGATCTCATCGGCTCGCCGGACCGGGACCGAGAGACCGACCCCGGGAGACAGAGCCATACCGCCGTTCCACTTCTACCGGCACTCGATTTACACCGAGTGACGAGTATTTATTTGGGAAACGTAGTATTGGGCGGATGGGGATAAAACGAGCAATGAAAGGGGTGAAGGCAACAGAACGGCCGCAAAGAGAGCCGTTCGCCACATTGTGAAATGGTTTTTACGTACGCAAGTATCACTTTTTAAATTAAAATTGACATTATGTGTGTTTTATTTACTTAAACTTAATTTTATTCGATCCCAAATTTTTTTAACTTCGATGTAGGCATCCCGGACACGTACGGCCACCGGCCCTACTTCCGGACGATGGTGGATGCCGTGGGTGAGGCCGGACCGGGTTTGCAAGCCCCGGCACAGACACACATATACGGCGCCGGCCTGGATGAGGAGGTTCGGGAGTTGAGGGAGTGGATGGATGGATTTAAGTTGGTGTGGAAGGAGAGGGTTGCACAATTATGTGCGATGGGTGGACGTGTATCACCAAGAGGAGTATGATAAACTTCTTGGTGTACTGTTCTGAGGGGACTACATTCCTGAAGTCGGTAGATGCTTCTGGGAAGATTAAAAATGCCGACTTCATCTTTTCTCTGATGGATGGGGTGGTGGAGGAGATCGGGGAGGACAATGTGGCTCAGGTTGTCACTGACAACGAACCATCATATAAGGCGACTGGGAGGAAGTTGATGGAGAAGAGGAAGCACATCTTCTGGGTGCCCTGTGCAGCACATTCCATAGATCTCATATTAGAGGATATAAGCAAGGAGGAGGGTGTATCTACACTTGTCAGGCAGGCGCAGACCATCACATCTTTTATTTATTCGCATCCCCGCCTCCTACATATCATTAGATCTCGCGCGAGAGGGCACGATCTTGTTAGGCCCGGTCCGACACGATTCGCCACGAACTTCATTGCGGCGGAGAGCTTACACCGGCACAGCATGCGTGGTTAGGTTCACACATCCGAGGAGTATTACAACTATATGGTGGACAACCCGTACGACAAGAAAGAACGGTTGGAGATTCTTGTCGGTCCGAGAAGCGGATCACCGACAAGAGGTTTTGGGAGAGGATTGCCTACTACTTGGCAATCATCGAGCCACCCGGTAGTTGTCTTGAGGTTGGTAGACTCGGATGACGGGGACCGGATGGGCACGTTGTATGATGCCGTGGACCGGGCAAAGTGAAAATCAAAGAAAAAAATCCCGGAGGTTACGAAGTGGTGGAAGATCATAGATGACCGATGGGACAAGACCTTTCACCACGATGTCCACGCCGGGTAACTTGGTTAGAAAATTATTTTTGTTGTATAATTGTCTTATATGCAAGTGTTAACTAATAAAATCTTGCGGGATATTTTTGAACCCCCGCATCCAATATGGAGGACAGGTGGTGAACGACAACGAGGTGATGCGGGGTACACTTGCAGTTATTCAGCGTCTGTGCCGATCTCAGCAGGACAGGATAGAGGCTGAGATAGAAGTAATTTAGAGTTCATTAAATACCTTGGAGTAGCCTTACCAGGCAACTAATATATTTTTTTTTATTTTTCAGATGCAGAAGTACAAGATGAGGGTCGGCGTATACTCAGATGCTGACCTTAAATATTCAGTTGACAAAGTGTCACCTGGTATAGTAATAGCTTGATGAAGATTTTATTTACTTTTCATATAAGTTATGGTAGATGATGGGCTAATTGTTTACCTTTTCTCTTGTTTTTTTCTTGCAGCTGAGTGGTGGGTTCAGGTGAACACCAGGAGTGGATGGAATCCACTTGCTGCCATCGGTATCAGGATACTCAGCCAGAGCACCAGTTCCTCCCATTGTGAGAGGAACTGGAGTACATTCAACCCGATACATACGAAAAGGAGGAACGAGGTTGACCTCGGACCGGCCGAGAAGCTGGTCGTCATTACAATACGTGAGGGCCGCGCATAAAGAACATCGAGGATCGACGGAAGATCGGCGAGGCACGATTTGCACGATTCGCGGGTGGCCCGTACGAGCAGAGGCATTCCTCCGCCACACCACCACCCGAGGAGGTGGACATGGACCGGATATTCCGGGAGGAGCACGCACTTGCCTCCTGGATAGAGAGAGGAAGCCGGGGATCGTACGGTGAGTTTGATCCCGATGACCGTGCGTGGCCGAAGGAGAGTTGGATGGTGTTGAAGCCGAGGAGGATGCTCCAGCTCCCCCTCCATCTACTTCTCGTGCTTAGGCAGGCCTTCTTCTCGCCCGCATCTACGGTCCGACCACCTTGTTAGCCCCGCCCGCCCTCCGGTCCCCCGGCCGCTACCGCCCATTCGCGGTCGGGAAAACGAAAACAAAGATGACCGCACGGAAAATGGGAGGATTTGCAAAGTTGAAAAAAACTTTGGGTTCCGGTCCTTACGGTACTTCGAGAGATGGTGAAGAGGTGAAGAGAAGGAAGGCTAGAGGTCGGGCGTCCTGTCGGCCCGGATGACGACGCGCGAGCTCCTTCTCACTCCTCGTGATGATGACGACGAGGAGTGCATACCGGCCGACGCGGCCATCGGCGGCGGTGAGTCTCTCGATTCTCGGCTTCCAAAGCCGTATTACACGCTGGATGAGCAGACACCGCATTCTTATATTATGGAGCCACAGTATCCAGCATTTGGCCAGGTTGACCAGCAGTGGATTACACCACCAGCTCCACCATCCTCTGCTTACGTCCCGGTCGTCCCGCAGTCCGATCCATACGACCTTGATGCCATGGCATCAGCATTATTTTCATATGGATATGGTCCCGGACAAGATACAAGACCGAGCACGAGGAGGAGCATCACGAGCGGCGAGAGAGAGGAGGAAGACCCATATCTATATCCCGGATATTGGTAGTAGATTGATATGATGTAATTTTTTTTTGATGTATCAACTCATTGATTTTTGAATCAATGGAATTGGAATATGTACTTAACTTCAAGTCTTCAATTGGAGTTCATTAGTATTTATTCGATGTGGTCCTGTGGATGAATGCATTGGTTATTTTTAAAAAAATTTCTAACTCATTTCCTATTTTTTTAGAATTTTTTCTGAATTCTTTGAATTTTTTTGGCGAAAAAAAAATTCAAAAAAAAAAACCGATTCCGGACCGATTCGGAATCGATTCCCTTCCCAGGAATCGGCTGATTCCGGCCGATTCCTGGAATCGGAATCGGTCCCAACCGATTCCGATTCCGATTCCGATTCCGGAATCCTTGCGTGGGTGAGGCTGGACTGGGTCTGCAAGCCCTGGGCAGCAGGCATATATACGGTGTTGGGCTGGATGAGGAGGTCCAGGAGTTGAAGGAGTGGATGAATGGATTCAAATTGGTGTGGAAGGAGAGGGGTTGCACAATTATGTGTGACATGTGGACAGATATCACAAAGAGGAGTATGATAAGCTTCTTGGCGTATTGTTCTGAGGGGACCACGTTCTTGAAGTCGGTGGACGCTTATGGGAAGATTAAAAATGCCGACTTCATTTTTTCTTTAATGGATGCGGTGGTGGAGGAAATCGGGGAGGATAATGTGGTTCAGGTTGTCACTGACAACGAACCTTCATATAAGGCGGCTGGGAAAAAACTGATGGAGAAGAGGAAACACATGTTTCGGGTGCCCTGTGCGGCACATTCTATTGATCTCATATTAGAGGATATAGGCAAGGAGGAGTGTATCCACCCTTGTCAGGCAGGCGCAGACGATCACGTCATTTATTTATTCGCATCCCCGTCTGCTACGTATTATGAGATCACACACAGGAGGGCATGATCTTGTTAGGCCTGGTCCGACTCGTTTCGTCACGAATATCATTGCATTGGAGAGTTTACACCGACACATGCATGCATTGATTAGGTTCATGCAGTCCGAGAAATATTATAATTATATGGTGGACCACCTGCACGACAAGAAAGATCTGATGGAAATTCTTGTCAGGTTTGAGAAGCAGATCACTGACAAGAGATTTTGGGAGAGGATTGTCTACTACTTGGCAATTATTGAGCCACTGGTAGTTGTCTTGAGATTGGTTGACTCAGATGATAAGAACCAGATGGGCACGTTGTATGATGCCATGGACCGGGTAAAGTTGAAAATAAAAGAGAAAAATCCCAGAGGTTACAAAAAGTGGTGGAAGATCATAGATGACCGATGGGACAAAACTTTGCACCACGATGTCCATGCTGCAGATTAGTAGGTTAAAAAAAATATTTGTGCTTGCCTACTTTAAGTTTATTCAATAATTGTCTGATTTATAATGTCAACTATTAAATTCTTGTAGGATATTTTTTGAACCCTCGGATCTAATATGGAGGACAGGTGGTGAACGACAACGAGGTGATGTGGAGTACGTTAGCTGTTATTCAGCGTCTCTGTCGATCTCAGCAGGACAGGATAGAGGCTGAGATAGAAGTAAGTGGGAGTTTATTCAATACTTTGGAGTAGCTGATTATTAGACAACTAATGATTGTTTTTTAAAAAATTTTCAGATGCAGAAATATAAGATGAGGGTTGGCGTATACTCAGATGCTGATCTGAGATATTCGTGCGACAAAGTGTCACCTGGTATATTAATTTATGATGAAGATTTTATTTTATTTTTATATAAGTTATTGAAGTTGATGGGCTAATTGTTTACCTTTTCTTTTCTTTTTTTGTAGCTGAGTGGTGGGTTCAGGTGAATACCCTGAGTGGATGAAATCCACTTGCTGCCATCGGTATCAGGATACTCAACCAGAGCACTAGTTACTCTCATTGTGAGAGGAACTAGAGTACATTCAACTTGATACATACAAAAAGGAAGAACAGGTTGACCTCAGATCGGCTGGAGAAACTGGTCTTCTGTCATTACAATATGAGGCTGCACATCAAGAATATCAAGGATCGACAGAAGATCGGTGAGGAGCAATTTGCACGGTTCGCAGGTGGTCCATACGAGCAGAGGCATACCTCCGCCACACCACCACCTAAGGAGGTGGACATGGATCAGATATTGCAGTAGGAGCATGCACTTGCCTCTTGGATAGTGGAGAGGGCAGTCATGGATCATCCAGCTGAGTTTGATCTCGTTGACCGTGCACGGGCTGAAGGAGAGTTGGATGATGTTGAAGCCGAGAAGGATGCTCCAACTCCACCCCCACCTACTTCTCAAGCTCAGGTAGGGCCTTCTTCTGCCCCAGTAGCTATGGAGCAGCAGTAGCCACCTCCAGCTTTAGCCCCAGCTCCAGTCTCAGCCATCGCTACCCAGCCCATTCGTAGGCCAGAGAAAACAAAAACAAAAGTGACTGCACGAAAAATGGGCGGATTTGCAAAGCTAAAAAAAATTTTGGGTTCTGGTACTTCAGAGATGGCTGAAGAGGTGAAGAGAAAGAAGCTGGAGGTCAGGCGTCCTGTGAGCCCAGATGACAGCACGCATGCTCCTTCTCACTCCTCAGTTGATGATGACGATGAGTGCATACTAGTGACGCAGCCATCAGCAGCAGTCTAGTCACCTGATTCACGGCATCCAAAGCCGTATTACACGCTGTATGAGCAGACACCACAGCATCAGTTTATAGAGCCACAGTATCCAGCATTTGACGAGGCTCAACAACAGTGGATTCCTCCACCACCACCACTGGCTCCACCAGAGTCTGGTTACGTCCCGGTCGTCCCGCATTCCGATCCCTACAACCTTGATAGCATGGCATCGGCATTATTTCCATATGGATATGGTCTCGGACAATATACAAGACTGAGCACAACTCAAGAGCGTCGACAACAGCAGGAAGAGGAGGAAGACCAATATCCATATCTTAGATATTGGTATTAGATTGATATCATATAAATTCCTATTTTTTATATTTTCATGATGTATCAATTAATTAGTTTTTGAATCAATGGAATATGTATTTAACTTCATTTCATGTTCATTAGTAATTATTTGATGTAGTTTTGTGGATGAATGCTAATCTTTTTTTTAGAATTTTTTCTAACTCATTTCCTATTTTAGGAATTTTTTCTGATTTTTTTGAATTTTTTGAAGAAAAAAAATTTTAAAAAAATTGATCTAGGCCGATTTCTGGATCGATTCTCTTCCCAAGAATCGGCCGATTCCGACCGATTCCTGGGAATGGGAATCGGATCGGTCCCAACCGATTCCGATTCCGATTCCGATTCCGATTCCTTGGGCTCAACTGAGAATAATTCATTCTAAAAATCATGGAAGGATGGGTGGGGGTTGGATTGCACAACCCGGCTATTGGGTCGCGACCTGGCCCGACCCGGTCGGCCTCACAAGCTCCCCCAAGGCCCTTGGGGGCCCGTCCCACACTTCCCCATGTATTTCTCTCTCTTTATCTATCTATCTTTTTATCTTTCTCAAATGCTCTCTCTAGCATTCTTGGCGATCTTTTTTCTCGCTAAAGTTGTTCTTATTTATCGATTTCTCATGATAATCTAAGACTCTCTTAGCAATCTTTTTTTAAATTGTTACTAACCAAATTTTGTTGTGTGTTACCTTTTTGTTGTTAATTTTTTTATATAATCTTTTCAAGATGTCTTCTCTAAGCCACGACACTCAAACCTTAGACACAAGTCGAAATGATTCAGTTTGACTTCATTGCAACTTGATTAAAATAGCAGAAAGAAAAGTACATTATAAGTAATGTGAAAAGATCATATATGGTGAAATTTATCGATTAAAACATCACCTAACTGGGATAAAAGGCAACGTTATCCATCTATGTGGACTCCACTGATATAAGGGCACAATTTTGCAATTATTTATGATATATTGAACAAACAAAGGAAGCAAGTAAATGGCACAAAGGCACTGTCCAGGTAGAGATCCCAACCCTTTAGCTGATTTCTATATTTATGGTACTGGACAAGAGTGCCTGACAATTGAGGGTATTCCCTTATTTGGAAGGTTTTGATGATAATATGTTTAAATTAATTCATAATGAAATGCATCATTCTCAAATCATCTTCATTTGTAGTAGTTATTCTTTTCAAACAGACGAAATGATTTGTGCTATGGAGGCAAACTGTTAAAGTTTTATGTGGATGAAGATATATATCAGCTAGGGGTATCAATGGGCAGGGCTCGGCCTAACCTGAAGTTGGCCCAATCAAGGCCCAGTCCAACATATAATGGGTCTATCCAACTAGACCCACATTATATTATCGGCTCAACCCGGCCCAGTTCAGCCCTTATAAAATATAATTTTTGCCCAGCCCAGTCTGATCTTTCTACTCTATAATAAGTTGTATCATCATTTTTCTAGTTCATTAAAATTGGGAGTAAGGAATGCTACAGTAGCATAAAACTGGGCAAAGATTTGACAGGTAAGAAATGGCAACGGTTTGTTTTGATAAAGGGAAAAAAAAACATAAAATGCATGCTTTTTATCAAGGCTAAGCTCAGAGAGTAGCTTGTATTGCACATTTTACATATTGCTCACAAAATCTTACTTGTTGCTACTCAATTTGTTAGGAAGCATCGCATCACATGTACTAGATGCTGTAATCAGATTAATAGTAATCACAAAGAGATAAAAATAAGAAGAAAATTAAACTATCGACGGAGAAAATAAGAAAAAATAGATGGAAACTTCCTGCTAACTTGTGTCATGGAACAAAGGTTGAGTGTGAGCTAGACACTAATACGCATGGTATAACATTGTAAATTACATAAATATGTTTAATGATGGCTATACTAAGATATTTTACAATGATACTCATTATTATCGATTTTATTACGGTAAGTAAACTACTTTCAGCGTCATGATTATTTAGAGTCTGCAAGATGGTATTAATGAATAAGGCTATCAAAGTTCTGCAGGAAGGAACATTTCATCGGCAGGTATTGCCTGCCCAAGCCGAGTAGGACTTTTCACAGGATTATGATCAAAAACTAGATATAATCAAGGAAGGCAGGGTCGTGGGTCGTGATCGGGTTGCGAGACCCCTAGGTCGAACCCGGTCTGACCGGGCCGCGACCCCATTGTTTTAATATTTTTTAAATTCAAAAAATTTAAAAAATTTAAAAAATTTAAAAATAAGAGAAAAATAAATGACATGATTTAAAAAAATAATCTATTAACTTTATTCTAATGTGACATGTTCTACATTTTGTAAGTAGTTTATGTATTCTTCTTATGTCATTTGGGTTGAGTACAAAGCTTGATAATATGTATACATGACGATTATCTTCGTCAGTCCCTCGGTAAACTATCCCAAAACTTGATCCAAAAGAGTCATCATAGCTATAAGTCGATTGGATCGAAGTGTCTGATGACTCCACATAATTCATTTCATAATATTCTTGGCCATATGTAGGGAACCAAGAGTTTTGGGAAGAATCATATGCGTAGTTGGAGGCATCATGGTATTCTTCTCCAGCTCCATGCTTACGGTGACCTCCACGTTGCGGCCTTGTACCATGATCGGCGTCTTGGGTCACATGTGTATAGTGCTCCTCGCCGGTAAAGCGTAGAGACGTTGTAGGAGATATAGGAGGATCTGGGGTCCCTTGTATTTGTGAAGCGATGGCGCCCTCATATCCAGCTCCACTGTCGCTGCTACTCTTTGACGAAGAATCCTGAGAAGTTTGGTACTACAATCAAATATTTGGCTCCGATGTGTCTTCTCGATTGTCTTCAACTGTATCAGCATCTGCAATATCAAGAGGATCAGTCATTACTTGTTTACCTTTTCTCTTACTTTGCGTACCTCGACTAGTTCCTTCTCCGGTCCTCTGTCACTTTGCTAAGGAGGGAGGGATCTGGAATTCTTCGGCCAAAGGGACATCATCGAGCACTCCTTTAGCCCACTGTCGATCTTCCGGGTTGAACTCCGGTTCTCCCAATCCTTCTCGGTCGTTGACCCAAGCTTCTAAGGAGTTATTCTCGTAAAATATTTGATCCAAATCGATGTTCTCCTCTTCAATTTATGGCTCCTCGACCTGACATCCCGCCGCCCGTGATATCTAGCTTTTTTGTTCTATCTGGTTCTGCTTCATTCTCTCTAAATTCTTCAACTTTAACCTTATGTTATAGTGACAATACACAAGGTCTTTGAGTCTCTTTGATGTCAACATATTCCTTTGTTTCGTGTGAATCAAGCTGAATGTAGATCAATTTCTCTCACAGCCCGAAGGCAAAGTGGTTTGGCTTAGAACCCTGATGGCTACATCTGTTAAGTCCTCATGTGCTGGTACTTTATCATGATCCATCCATCAATCAACTGTATAAATTGAATGTCTTACATTATTATATTGTACACTTTGATCAACTAAGTGATGAAAAATAATGCTACATACCCAGACTTAGTGGCATCACAGCTTGTTCCACTCTACTCGTTCCAAAGTGAAATGCCCACATTCTGTAATTGTACATCTTATTGCAGGCAATAATAGCCCAGTCGTCGTCACCGAGCATCTGTCGGATGATGCTTTTCACATCATCCAATAGCTCGTTCGTTGCCGTGAAATGTGGACTATAGCAATACCTTGGGTTGAAAAAGTAATCTATGAACCAAACAATATTAGTAAACAACTTATACATATATGATATTTAAAAAAAAAGATTAGTAAATGTGTAAGAAATTATATCTGCTGCATGTATGGGTTGATGTAACGTACGTTTCCAGCGGCAATCTATGATGTCCCACCACTTGGCGAAGTCGGACGCTGTCTTCGAGATTTCTTCTTTGACTTTCTCAATCACATCATATAAATACCCCATGTTTGCTTTTCTATTGCCGTCAACTATCCTTAATACCTTCACTATGGGTTGGACGATGATTAACGTCTTCTTTACAACTTTCCAAAAATTCTCACTCTCTATTGTCTCATCTACTCTTCTCCCATTTCTCTTGTCCGATTGGTTACATCTAGCTATCCAACTACCCTAACCCGGTGAAATTACCATCTGAGTTAGAGCTCTCCTTTGACTCAACAAACTTTCTAGCGAAATGTAGTGGGAGGCGAACCGGGTTGCACCGGGCCGTAGCAACTTTCAGCCCTTGGTATGTTCCCGCATAAGTAAAAGGACAAAGTTATGGTTGTAAATAAAAGAAGAAATAAACAGGGTTAGCTTAACTACTCTGTCTATTTGAGGATCCTTGCATATATCCTCCAACATCAAGTCTAAGGAGTGGGCGGAACAAGTTGTCCAATACAACTTTTGTCTTTTTACTATAAGCATCTATCCGACCGATTTGTATGCGGCCGCATTGTCTGTGACTACTTGAACTACCCGGCTCTCTCATATTTCTTCTATTACTCCATCTATCAATTGGTAAAGATGCTTCGCATTTTTTACCTGTCCCGATGCATCGACCGACTTCCAAAAGACCGTGTCAACTTGACTGTATACTAGAAAATTGATCATTGTTTTCCTAGTTATATCTGTTAAATATAAGATATTAACTAAGTTATACTAAAAAGAATATTTATACATGTAATATAAATGACTATAAACAAATTTACTTATTGGTCCATCCGTCAATCATTAATGTGCAACCTCGTTCCTCTCATATTTGTTCAAATGATGCCACGTACTTTTTTATTTCTTGCACCTCCATAGAAAGATATACACCGTATATCTCATTTGGGTTTGGCCCAGGCACTCCCCTCCCGATGTCTGCAATGGTGTCGATCATATTCTCGTAGTACGGTTCTTTCGCAACATTTGTCGGTATGTTGTGGTGAAAAAACCACTTTGTCGTTGCTCGGCCAATCTTTTCCTTACACAATTTGAGGTTCTTCATCACCATCGTGATTGTGGTTTGATGTTGTCGTGGTCTGGTGATAACAGGATCTACGGGACCTACTGTTGGGTTGTCATCTTGGGTGAGATCATGAATCTCATCCCTCGATTGGTTGTTGGATTCTCTTCCACTTTCTCGACCACTCTCACTTCCAGACCTTTGATCCATCATTCGGCCAGTGCGTCTATGTAACTCTTCGTCGGCGAATGATCTTTTACTTGCTTCCATTCCCCGTAATAGATCATCTATTTAAGAAATATTCAACTACTTAATTATTTTTTAAAATAGAAGAATGAACTACGTCGTATGTAGTAAAACAAACATACCGTCATTGTAGTCTCTCCGAAAATATCTGACCTCTCTTGTCGGGTCTCGTAAATGTGTACAGAATGTCTTGCCGGTTGTAATAGTTCTTCCTGAACGGTCTCCTTATGCCGTTTGCTAATTCCCTTCGTTTGCTCCATCGCTTGTAGGTACCTACGAAATTGAGCTTTGACCTCCGGCGGAGTCCATGTGCAAGGAAGAACGTTTTCCTTCATGCCTGCAAGATGAAATTTCAAACGGTAAATACCACCGAATTTAACTTTGTCACAATATTTACATTGCATTTTTCTCTCCGATATGGAGATCAAGTTGCAATGTAACCAAGCCAGATAACTTCGGGTCGCGTCGATAGTTTGGGTTGGTTGACTTGGAGAAGATATTTTATTACTAAATAATTATTTAAGTAAGTAATTAACTATTTAAAAAGCTAATGACGTTAGTAAGTGACTACTTATCTAAGTAAAATTTTAATTATGTAAAATAAATGACTAACTAATTATTTAACTAAGTAAGTAATTAACTAAACCTTCTAACTAATTATCTAATTAAGTAACTACTAAACTTGATATCTAGCTAACTAGCTATTTAAGTAAGGAAGTAAGTATTAAAAAGAATGAACTAATTAAGTAACTAATGAATGAAACAAGTATTAAATAAATATACTAAATGAACTAATGAAGTACTTAATGAAAAAAATTAAGTAAATGAAGAAGAAAATAGCACAATGTTGAGCAAAATTTGAGAGCAATGAGAGTGAGAGCATTGAGTGAGGGTAAGGAGAGCCCCTTAGAGGCTTTAAATAGCTCCCAAGGGGCTGAAAGAGGGGGGGGACTGGAGGCCCCCCTACCGTTGGCAACAGTCTGATGACCATTGCCAACGGTCAGAACAATCATCTGGCCAGGTCGTGCGACCCAGCCAGAGTCGTGCGACCTGGTCGCCGGGTCACGCGACTCCGCGACCCGCCTCGACCCGACCGGTCGGGTCAGCCCGACTAGGCCGGTCTGGGGCAAAACCGACTGGCGTGACCTGATCTCTACCCAGCGAACCATGGATATAATAACATGTCTAGGATGGTGAGATGACGAAAACATCTGGTAGATCCTTTCGTATGCCCAAAAACTAGAAATCAAACGAACCTACTCAAATACGATGCCAGAAAAGGAGACAAATATAATACACAAGAAGGTGAATCGTTATTTGTGCCTCAAATATAATGCCTTGGTCCTCTTTGTAACTCTCATATTTCCCAACCGTCAGGCTCCTTCAAATCTCCCTGCTTTCTCCACCCATCTCTATATTCATTTGCCTTGTGCCATTGATTAAAGCACCGAAGTGGAAAACAAACTCTTCCCAGAGTAGGTCTTCTTGCAGAGGAGATTCACACCCTGTGCGAAGGTGACCGGTCATTAGCGAGGCAGCGACGTCCTGATGAAATGTTGAAGCTGCACCAGGATGAGAGGAAGCGTAATTGTTAACTCGAAGTAGCGAAGCCCTACCACGATGCGTTGAGATGCAATTGGGCCTACAATTGGCCCGAGATTTCACCCAGCTTAAGCCTATAGGTCTTTTCTATTGGCCCGAAAATAGGCCCCAAGGCTGGCCTAAACCGAGAGCCAACGAGTCAACCCAATCCATTGACACCCCTAGTGTTAGCATACTAGTCAATACATGGGTCATGGTTCTAGAAGTGCTTAAGGTTCCAGAAGTGGAAAGAGATCTACCAACGAGACAGAGTAAGAGATCAATGATCTTACATGAAACAATAACCCACAGGTAGTCTTATGGATCCGATAATCACACAATCAAGATAAAGACGAACTATTATTACGACGACAATAAAGAACATGAGGATATGTAAGGTGAAGATTGAGTGGGCGACATCGATGCTTATTCTACAATAACATACTAATGAACATTGCAAAGAGGCTGTACTACAAGTCAATGATCGACACTATCGTGGATGTTGGTAATGGCATTATCGGACAAACTCTAAAAGAAATTTATAACAGTTATTTTTTTGTGGAAGTGGAAGACATCAAGAAATATGTCAAAATATTTGAACATATTTAAGATGAAAGAGGATGCACTTTGACGATGGACGACTAGACATGTATACTTATAGTTTTTTTCATGTCTATTAACTACTTATAAGTTCTTCAACATTTTTTATCTAGGTGGTGTCTTTGTTAATAAATATAACTAGGAGGACGATGATCAATTTTTTAATATACTATAAAGTTTAAACTGTTTTTTGGAAGTCAGTGGATGTATTCGAACAGGTAAAAAATGTTAATTACTTGTTTAAATTGACTGATAGTATAATAGATGAGATTGGAGATGATCAGGTTGTCCAAATAGCAAAGATTGTCGTCTCATATCTCAGCTTTGTCTCATAAGAGTGAAAAAGAAGAGATCTCATGAGATTTTTGAAAAAATCTCGGAAGATCGGATCTCGGATTTCATTTATATAGGGTATACCTTACTCAAAGATTACCATCTCGCATCTAGATTTTATTTTAAAGAGACGAAAGAGAAAAGATCTCAGAAAAAAAACTCGAGAGATTGGATCTTGGGAATTTGACCCAAATGAGTTGGTTCAATACTTCATGTGGATTACATTTAGCTTAATCTAGTTGTTGACAACATATTTTTGCTTTTTGTGTGGATTAAGCTAAATGTAGTTTAGTCTTTCTCACATTGTTAAGACTTTGTGCTTTGACTTAAAATCTGAATAAAAATAGAAGCCAATGGATTTCATAAACTTGTAGTATTTATTTGAATCCACTACTCAACTGCACCAAGGAGGAACAAAGCATGAATGCAGTAAGTCTTCCAATGATTTGGTATTTTAATTTAGGAAAAATAAAATAAAATTTACTATGTGTTTGTCAAGTGAGTATTTGAAATCAAGATCTAAATAAAATCCAAGTCTCATCTTGTGTGATTGCATTTGAAACAAAAATAACATTAGAATAAGACCTCATAATATAAGTAATAAATGAGAAAATATAAGTTTAGACATACTTCTAACTTGACCTCCATCCTATTCGGTTGATTTCCTGTAAGATGACAATATGTCCTCCATAACCTCAACCTCATTGCATACCTCTCCATCATATTGGATTCTGGGATTTTAAAAAGACCATGGAGAAATTAAAATATAGTTAATTATTGTTTAAATTGATGAATGAACATAAATGTACAAACACAATAATTACTTGTTGCATGGATATCATGATGTAGTGTTTTATCTTATCTTTTATCAATTATTTTTTATCATTTCTTGTGTTCATTTATATATATACTTTTTTACTTTCAGTTTTGTCTTATCAAGTCCATTATATAAGTATCTCATGCAATTTTTGTATTAAAATTCACTAATTTTAATGTTTATACAAGGGATTCTATGATGTTCAGATAATATTAAATTCTCTCCCAAACATTGTTGTCTACAATTAGATATTCTATCCTAGCCAACGTGTTGAACTGATCCAATTTGTTATGCAACTCACTGGTATGCATGTTTGCTTATACTATGTTTTCAGTTGTGTATGCATAGAATGACCCAATGTCACACAAAACATATGTTTTCTCTTTTCCATAAACGTCCTACATGTAGCCTTATAGGAAGGCTCCTTATCTGTAACAATTTGAACAATATCGTCTTCTCTAATTTCTTCGACAACATCATAAATTAAAGAAAACAAGTAATCTGAATTTTTATATGTCCAGATGCATCAATAGTTTTCAAAAAGGTTGGTCCCTCAAAATAATACACAAGGAAATTTATTATATTTCTTGTGATCATGACTGGCAGTGTGTTATACAGAAGATGGAAGCCAAATTGCAGGGTTGGAAGGGAAGGATGTTGGTGGGTGAGAGATGGCTGCTTTCCAGATCAGTGTTGCAAAGTATCCCCCTTTATTTCTTTTCTATACTTGGAGTTCCTAAAGGTATCTGCATCAAACTTGAGAGCATTAGAACTAGATTTTTTTGGCATGGTAATTTTGATATGAAGGGGCTACACCTAGTGAGATGGAATCATGCTCGTAGACCCACCAACAAAGGTGGTGTGGGGCTGGTTCCTTTGGAAACTATTAACATTGCCCTACTTATTAAATGGTTGTGGAAGTTGAATAATAATAGACATGCGTTGTGGGCTAAGGTGGTGATATCCAAGTATTATGCAATATTGGGTGCGAGACTTCAGGGACATGCGTGGATGGTACTTGGGTGTGAGACTTCAGGGACAGCAACAAACTCCCACATTTGGAAAGGTATTATGCAATATTGGGATTTCTTTATATCCTCTTGTAGTATCAAGGTTGCAATGGTACTCAGCCTTCATTTTAGAAGGATATATGGATTGGTCATAAATCATTGGCCTCTTTGTACCCTATCCTTTATATCTTAGAGCTACTGTTCATAATAGTTGGGATCACAGGCCCAAGTGGTGCCTCCCTTTTAGAAGAGCTCTTAAGGAGGAGAAAATTTGTTTTCTGACTTGCTCAACACTCTTGATAAAGTTGAATGCATTGATGATAAGGAGGACGAACATATCTGGTTGCCTTCCAAACATGAAGTATACAGAGTCATGTTGGCAGCAGGTAAACTTTCTATGTAAGGGGTTAATGTTCCTTGGTACCACGATGTATAGAAATCTTTTCTTCCCTTCAAGATTAGATTGTTCTTATTGAAGATTTGTAGATGTCATTTGTCCACTTGATGCTATCTAAAGTCTATCTTTATTGATATGCCAAGGGAGTGTGTTTTCTGCGGTCTTGAGGATGAAGACATTGACCTTACTTTTTTTTGATGTGATGTGATCAATTACCCATGGAAAATTTTATTCAAAGCATAGAAGATCCCTTGGATTGAGGAAGTCAGTGTTCCTTCTCTTCTACACATTTGGCACTTGGAACCCTGTTTGTGGGATTTCACTTCACCTGCAATGCTCTCGGCTATTTGGCGTACCAGGAATTAGCGGATTTTTGATGGTCTTTTCAAACAACCGAAGCACATTATTCAGCAGATGTCTTTTCTGGTCAGAGACTGGTATTTTGCACATAGAGGAGTTTTTCTAAAGGAGACTACTTTGAGGCACAGATTTCCGCTTTTCTCTCAGTTCTTCTTGTAGATTCCCATATTAACTATCATCTTGGTAGTTATTTTGGTGGGCTCTTTTATTTGCTGTGTTTTTAGCTTTCTTTCTCTTTTATTTTGCTGTTCTTTTTCTTTTTCAGTTTATAACAATTTGTGGTCTTGGCCACTGTCAAAAACATAATGGTACACACTCATGTCAGACTTAGTGAAAACCATCAATTTAGGGTTT
Source organism: Cryptocoryne crispatula var. balansae (assembly GCA_036172225.1). Lineage (NCBI taxonomy): Eukaryota > Viridiplantae > Streptophyta > Magnoliopsida > Alismatales > Araceae > Cryptocoryne > Cryptocoryne crispatula. Next base: position 4,711,107 of record CM069933.1, read on the forward strand.
CAATTTAGACACCTCATCAAGTCCAGTTATATGTATATATCTTTGTGTTTGCGTGCGCCCCACATCAATGTCCTTTATTCTCTTTCTAACAATGATCTAAATAATTTAGAATATTATTGAATTTGAATTCCATAAATTAAACGGAATTCTTTTTATTCATAGTTGTCAGGGCAACAAGGTACCTAAGGCGACAAAACGGCCGTTTAGATATCACTTAGGCAGTCAAAGCGACAGTATTAGATATTTTATATACATATGTATAAATACATAACTGTTTTTCCTCTCGCCGGTCAAGGCAAGGGGTGCCTAGGCAACCAAGACATATTATGCTTGTATTGGCTCATTTAAGGGAATATCTATTTAATTTGTACATTATTAATTGATTTGTAGTGTTATAGCTATTTTGTATTAGTTGTCACATTTATATTTGTTATTTTATTAATTTTATTATAAAAAATGTGTCGCCTAATGCCTTGCCTTATCACCTATGTACCAAGGTGGTACTCTATCACCTTGGTCGCCTTCACTGACTTGAAAATTTTGATATACATATGTATACATATATAATTAGATGTTAATGCTATATATATTTATGTATGCATACAATTATATATACACAAATATAATAATATATATGTTATAATTGAATGTTTATGTAATTATGTATGTTTGGGTGTATATATATATATGTATTTGGAAAGAGTTAATCTTGAGAAATTGAGAGGGAGTGGAAAAAATTTAAGAGAGAGCTTTATAAATTTTAAGTATATAATATATATTTATAATTATCAATCTCATATAATATATATTTATAATTATAAATCTTAAATATGTGTGATAGTACAAATGATAGTGAAATATATTAATATATTTACACTATCATTAAATAGGCATTCACGAACCTTAGATCGACAAGGTGCCTTGGCAAGGCACCAGGGATAAGTGCCTTTGCACCTAGGCATCCGCATTGACAACTATGATCTTATTGACACCACCTGGATGATACTGTGAGCACTTAAGTTGCTATCTCCGACATCCATCCAGGTAGTTTCTGAAGATTGTTTGTTCTTCAAAGAATGAGACTTCAAAGAGGCTGAAGGGTGGAAGATTAACACTTCACCTTAAATAATGTGTGCAGCACCCCAGTCTATTGCTCCCTTTCCAGGTCCCTGTGAGCTCTAAATATGTTGTGTGCCTGATGAATATGTAACTTTTGTTAAATACTTAGCGAGTAGTTCTTGTACATTTTATTTCATCATTGGAGACCATGAGACTTCAACCTTGTCCGACAACTAAGATACAGGAGGTACTTTTATCAGCCTTTTCTTTTTGACAAATCATGTTCTAGCATAAGAGAAGCTTCTAATATAGCTCCAGGAGCAATCTGATTCCAGCACTGAGAAGTAAGATGTCCTCAAATCATCGAAAATTATATTCTCTACCATCACTTCTCCAAAATGACCCCACCTCATTTCTCAGCTTATCTTCTCTTCATTTATAACATTCTCCTTACTTTTGTTTATTCCACTTCTCGTTCTTTCTTTCATGTCTCCCCCTTCAGCAATAAAATTTCTAGATCTCTACTCAGTTTCTCTATTCGGGTAATAATGGCTATGCAATTATTGTTACTGGAGTAAATGTAAATTCACAGAAAATTTGTAAGCAACAAGAGTCCTATCAGAACACAAGGATTAGAGAATTTCACATGATGTAGGATAGTATATGATTTCACAATCGCTTCATTCTACTTTGTTGACATTTTCAGTTATGCACGCTAAGTTGCTGCCACTATGACTAAATTGCTGACATCAATTTAAGCTTTTAGGCGAGGTAAATTGGGTCGTTGGTCACGACTTGGTTGGCCCAGGTGCTGAGCCCAGGGCCGACCTGGTCATACCAGTTGCAACACGGGTTGCAAACCAGTCTAATCCATTATTTTAATATTTTTTTGAAAATAAATCTCAAAAATGAAAAAATAGCAGAAAATCACAAAAATTCTGGAAAAATAGGAGACATGCACTAAAAAATTTCTTTCATTTTACATAAATTTGTCTTGTTTTACATCTTCCATGTAAGTTTTATACTCTTCCCATGTCATTCTATTGTAAATAGTATGATACCGATAGACATGAATATTATACTCGACAACATGGTTTGCCAAGTCGCCCGGGGGTCGGGCGACCCGGCCAGTTTCCAGGCCCACCGGCCCGGCTCCAACTTGGCAGGGGTGACCCCACGACAGCCCAACGTGGGGTCGCGTAAGCCGGCCTCAGGTCGGTGACCTAGTGACCCGATCGGCAGGGTCACCCAACATAGTCCGACCAAGTTGCTATGTTTTATTACTTCAATTTTTTAGATTTTTTATTTCGGGGGGCGTTGTCCCCCTGATAACCCTCACAAGGGGCGCTGCCCCCTTGACCCCCGCGACTTGACCGCCCAGGTCGATTTGTGAATACTCTACGCCCTATTTATTAATAATATAACAATATTTTACTATTACTTATATCACATATGGTTAAATTTTGTGACTATAAATGTATGATACATAATTAAAATTTATAAAATTATTTCTTAACTATTTTTACACTTTTATTTGAGATTAACTCTTTTCCAACATATACTAATACAACATAATCACCAAAAAAATCATTGTATTCACAAATAAACACTTATATTCAATTATAACATAAAAATATAATTATACTTATGTATACATATTTTTATGTATACGTAAATATATAGTATAAAATATATTTTATCTATTTTTTCTTATTTTTCATGTAAGTTTTATACTTTTTATATTTTTTTTGAAAAAAATAAATTTGGCAGCATCTGACTCGGGTTGCGACTCAATCCGACTGGGTCATTTTTTGGGCCGACCCCGACACCGCCTTCGTTGCTTGGCAATCCTTTCTAGAATTACCTTAATTTCAGAATTGGGTCCCAAAAAGCCACTCTTGTTGTACCAAAATGAAATGCTCATATCTTGTAGTCATACATATTGTGGCAGACGATAATTGACCGATCGTCATCACTGAGCATTCTACCAATGATGCTCTTGACATTACCAAGTAGCTCGTCCATTGCTTTGAACTATTTACTATAGTAATTACGAGGGTTGAAGAAGTAACTTAACAAAATATTGATATTAGTAATCAACCAAAACATATATTTGATTTACACATGAATGAAGTAAATGACTAATGAAGTATATTTGTTGCATGTATTGGTTGATGCAATGTTCACTCACACCAATGATCAATAACACCCCACCACTTGTCAAACTCAAACATGGCCTTTGCATTCTCGTTTTTAGCTCTCTCAATTGCATCATACCGATATTCCATATCCGGTTTCTTATCACCATCAACGATCCTAAGCACCTTCACTATAGGTTGGACAATACTTAATGTCTTCTTCACGACCTTCCAAAAGTTTCCGCTCTTCATTGTTTTCTCTACTTTTCTCATTTTTCGCCTATCTGTAGGGTTACATTTAGCTAACCAAGTATCCCACCAGTGAGATGACCATGTGACATAGAGCTCTCCTATGAGTCATTAAACTCTAAGAAAATATAGTGAGAGACGAAGTGGATTGCACTGGGTCGTAGAAACTCTCTCTCCTTAGTATGTTAGCTTATTAGGTTAAAGAGGAAGTTGTGGTTGTAGATAATGATGAGATAAATTGAGCTAAATGCACAACCTTATCTATTTGAAGATCCTTGCAGATATCGTCTAACATTAAATTTAAGGCATGTATAAAATATAGTGTCCAATACAACTTAGGTGTCTTGACCATCAAAAGTTGACTAGCAGCTTTGTATGTGACTGCATTGTCCGTGACTACTTGGATAACCCAGTGGATAACTTCATCTATCAAATCAAAGATGTATTCAAAATTCTTTACCTTCTTCGATGCATCAACGGACTTCTAAAAGATGGTGTCGACTTGATAATATACTAAAAATTTTATCATCGTCTTCCTAATTATACCTGTTTAGAAGAATAGGAATGAATAAGTTATAACATATAACACAATAAGTAAGACACTAAGTAAAGTGAAGTTACCTGTCCAAACGTCCATCTTCAACGTACAACCTCTTTCGTCTCAAATTCTTTCGAAGGACTTGACATGCTTCTTTGTCTCTTCCACCTCCATAAGAAGATATACATTGTAGATCTCTCCTAGGTTAGATTCAGGCACTCCTCTTCCGACGTCAGCGATGGTGTCGACCATGTTGTCATAGTAGGGTCCCTTGGTGGCGTTTGCCGGTATATTATGGTGAAAGAATCATCTTGATGTCGCCCATCTAATCATCTTTTTGCATAGCTTTAAATTTTTCATTTTCATTGTTATTGTTGTTTGGCGTTGTCGTGGTCGTGGTCGGGTGACAACAGGATCAATAGGACCCACTCTCGAGTCGTTATCTCGAGTGACATCATGAATCTCCTGCTCCTCCAACTAGTTTGATCCTCTTCCACTCCCCGATTCTTGACCCATTGATCAACCGGTACGTCGAAAGAAGTCTTCGTTAATGAATGACTTCCGACTTGTCTCCATTGCTCGGTACAGATAATCTATTTAAAAAAATGTTTTACTAATGGTAAGTAAAGAAGATAATCAACTATTTTTATGACTAAGAAATACATACTGTCTTCAAAGCCTTCGTCATGGCGAATGTCCTGGCAACCTTGTCTGGTCCCATATATGTGTATGGAATATCTCGCATATTTGGCAATTTCTTTTCGAACGGTATCCTTATGCCGATTTGAAGCTCTATTCACTTACTCTATGACTTGTAGTTGTTTACGGAATTGCACTTTTACCTCCAATGAAATATTGGAGCACGTTGTATTTCATTCCGGTGTAGTGCTTTAATCCATTAAAATGCAATGTGACCAAGTCATAGTTGTCAAGGCAACAAGATGTCCAAGGCATTGAAACGTGTCAATTCCGCTTAGGTGACAAAGCGGCTACTTAGGCGTCGCCTAAGCAGTCAAGGCGGTAGCATTGGATATTTATATATATTTATATACATATGCATATACATATACACCATTGTATGAATAATTAGATGTTAGTATTACATATATTAATACATACATACAAATATATATACATAAATATAATTATATTTGTATGTTATAATTGAATTTGTATGTTTATGTGTTCGTACATTTAAATGTGGTTTTATTAATGTAAATATGTATGCATATGTATATATTTATTTTGAGAAATAATTAATCTTGATAAATTGGATGTGTATAATAGACAGAGAAGAGAGTTAAAATAGATTTTTATAAAATTAAGTATATAATATGTATTTATAATTATGAATCTTATATATATGCGATATTATTATGATAGTGAAATATTATTATAATATTATTAATTGGGGTGGGGGGACAGCCTACGGAAAGAAAAATTTTATTATATATAATTTTTTGGGGCGCCAAGGCGGTGCCTTGAGCACCTAGGCTCTCAAGGTGAGCGCCTTTTGGACTTTAGGGTTTAGGTAAGGCGCCCCAGCAAGACGTTAGCCAAGTAGCGCCTTACCACCTCGGTGCCACCTAAGCGGCGCCTAGGCGAGTGCCTTGACAACTATAGACCAAGCCGGATCATTCTGAGTCACATTGAAAATTTAGGTGTCACTTAGAAAAGACATACTTAATTACACTAACTAAAAATTAAGTAATGCAACTAAAGAGGATTAGAGTAATTAAAAGACAACTACTTATTAATTAGCAATTACTATAAGAGAGAGAGTGAAATGAAGTAATGATAATTACAAAAGAAATTAAAATAAACAATTAACGTACTAAATAAGAACTAAGTAAACAATTAAGAAGTAATGAAAACGCTTAAGTGAGAGCTCGAGAATGGGAGTTTTAGACTTAAGAGTAAGAGAAGTCGAGAGATGGGTGGGAGTAAAGGAAGATCTCTTGGGGGCCTTGTATAGGCCCCCAAGGGACTAAGTGGGGCTTAAGAAGCTCCCCCTCCATTGCCCCCAATGCTTTGCTTCCTGCTGTGGCATCTGTAACGGTGACAAAAGAATCTCACAGTTGCAGACAAGGTCGCGTGACCCGGTTGCCGGGTCTCATGACCCCGCCAAGACCCAGTGATCGGGTTGGGCTGACCAGGTCTTGGTCAGGCCGGTCGGCCCAAAATCCAACCGGGTTGGGCCTAGGTCGTGACCCAGGTCCCGACCCAGTATTCCATGCTTTTAGGGGAATCAAGCTATGTGCTTTTTCACTTCATTGGTTGGGCTTTATTTAATGCAAAGTTTCATTAACTCTACGATGTTCAGTTGGTTGTGTTCAAATTTTTTCTTATCTTTAAGTATGGGTATTTTGACTTATATTAGTTTTCTTATGTTGCAGAAAATGTCAGCCCTGAATCCAACTTGATACTTAGGTGCTCCTATTACATGGGGGAAACTGCTATGTGCATTCGTAAGGTGAAGTCCCATTCTGTTGGTTTAGTGCTTCTGGGTGATTGCTATGTTATATTTGAGGCTGTAAGACAGTAAGAGATTATTGCAAAGTTGGTATTGTCCGTCTTTGAGCTGTAAGACAGTAAGAGATCGTTGCAAAGTTGGTTTTTTGTCTTCAATTATCAGTAACTCAATATATCACACTTGAAATTTAAAGCTTTCTTCTGCGTGGTGGAAAGTATGAAGTGTAAGTCATCAACATCAGATATTTAGAGCCGTGAGTTTATGCTTTCATCCAATGTCCCTTGGCCCATAAAATAGTGGTCTTTTCATGTTCCTGTTTGACCCTGGGTTTGCCTATGGATTTGTTAACCATTTAAAAAAGAAACTGTGAAGGGTCAGAAAAATACTGATTATACATCTGCAATGTTCGAACCTCATCTTTCAATCAAAAAAGTTTTTTTTGTATTTTGGATTTTTTTGGTGGTAAAACCACACTTCATTAATTCAAAGCAGAAAAAACATGATTGAATTACCCAAGAGAGCATGAGTAAATATGAAAAAAGCAACCTAAACAACTACCGAGCTGGTAATAATCTAGGAAACTACAAAAATAAATGCTTCCACTTAGGAGATCACCAACAGAAATCCAAACTAACGATAATCAGAATGTGCAAAACTCCAGTTTTTCACCATGAGCTGGAGAATTATTGATGCCTCGTAGTTATCATCAAGGAGGGTAGGGTCGGGGGTCGCGACCGGGTCGCGGGACCCCCAGGCCGACCCGGTCGCGACCGGGTCGCGACCCTATTTTTTAAATATTTTTTTTTTGAAAATTTCAAAAAAATAAGAAAAATGCGAAAAAAAATCTGAAAAAATACAGAAAAATTGGATAAATTAAATGACATGACTTAAATGAATAATGCATCAATTTTATTCCAACATGATGTGTTGTACACTTTGTAGGTAGTTGATGTACTCTCCCATGTCATTTGGGTTGAGTACAAAGCTTGATACGTGTACACGTAGCGATCGTATTCGTACGTCCCTCGGGAAGTATCCTAGACTTGATCCAAAACGAGTCACCATAACTATAGGTCGATTGGATCGAAGTATCCGATGACTCCGCGTAATTCATTCCACGGTACTGCTTGATCGTATGTAGGGAACCGAGAGCCTTGGGATGAATCGTACACGATCGAGGGCATCGTGGTATTCGCTCCGACTCCGTGGCTACGATGACCTCCCTGCACCTTGTGGCGGCCTTCTACCGTGATCGGTATCTTGGGTCGCGGAGTATGTGCTCTCGCCGGTAAAACGTAGCGACGTGGTAGGAGATATGGGAGGATGCGAGGTCCCTCAGACCAGAAGTGTCCAGGTGCCCGGCATCGAGCACCGTCATCATTGCTACTCTTTGACGACGAATCCTCGGACGTACGGTACCGCACTCGGATGTTCGGCTTCGGCGTATCTTCTCGATCGTCTTCGACCGAGTATCGGCATCTGCAATATCAAAAGGATCGCCTCATGCTTGTTTACCTTTTCGCCTACTTTGCGTACCTTGGCTAGTTCCTTCTCCGTCCTGCGGCGCTACGTGAGGGAGGATGCGGGAATTCTTCGGCTAATGGGACATCGTCGAGCACTCCTTCGGCCCATTGTCGGTCTTGGGGGTTGAACTCGGTTCTCCCGACCCTTCTCGGTCGTTTACCCAAGCTACGGAGTTCTTCTCGTAGAATATTTGATCCCGGAAATCGATATCCTCCTCTTGATTGGCGGCTCGTCGACCGAACGTCCCGCCGCTGTGCTATCCAACTCTTTTGTTCCATCTCGGTTACGCTTCATTCTATCCAAATTCCTCAACTTTAACCTCGTATTTGTAGTGATACACGAGGTCTTCGAAGCCTCCTTGATGTCAACCTATTTCTCTGCTTTGTGTGAATCGGCGAATGTAGACGCCAATTTCGCTCGCGGCCGAAGCCGATGTGGTTTGACTTAGGACCACGATGGCTACGTCCGCCAAGTCCTCGTAACCTGGTACTTTACCATGGTCCATCCACCAATCAGCTGCATAAATTGAATGTCATGCATTATTATCTAAGTAAGCTTTAATTAATTAAGTGATGAAAAACATTTCTACGTACCCGGACTTAGTATCGTCACGGCTCGTTCAACTCTGCTCGTTCCAAAGTGATAACTCCGCGTGCAGCAATCATACATCTTGTTGCGAGCGATAATAGCCCGGTCGTCGTCACCGAAGCAACCGTCGGACGACGCTCTTCTTGCGTCATCAATAGCTCGTTCGTCGCCTTGAAATGTGGACTATAAACGGTATCTTGGATTGAAAAAGTAACCTACGAAACAAATAGTATTAGTAAACAAGTTATACACAACTTTGATTAATAAAAAGATTAGTAAATGTTTAAGAAAATATACCTGCTGCATGTATGGGTTGATGTAATGTACTGCAACCTCGTTCCTCCCAGATGCGTTCAAATGACTGCACGTACTTCTTTGTTTCTTGCACCTCCATAGGAAGATATACATTGTATATCTCCTTTGGGTTTGGACCAGGCACTCCCCTCCCGACGTCTGCGATCGTGTCGATCATGTTCTCGTAGTATGGTCCCTTCGCGGCATTTCTTAGAATGCGTGGTGAAAGAACCACCTTGGCCGTTGACGATCCTATCCTTACATAATTTGAGGTTCTTCGTAGCCGTCGTGATTGTTGTTTGACGTTGTCGTGGTCTGCTGCTTACGGGATCCACGGGACCTACTGCCGGGTCGTCGTCTTGTGTGAGATCATGAACCTGATCTCGCGGTTGGTTGTTGGCTCCTCTTCCGCTACCTCGACCACTCCCGGCACTCGGACCACCCGACCCATCATTCGGCCGGTATGTCTATGAAGTCTTCCTCGAGCGAATGATCTTCGACTTCGCTTCCATCCTCGTGAGAGTTGATGTTTTTAAAAAAAATTTAAGTATCACGGGCACTTAATTATCCTTTAAAATAGAATAATGAAGAAAGTTTATGAGTAACACCTCCCATACCTTCGTACTTTCTTCGTCTCAAAAATATCCGGCCTCTCTTGTCCGGTTAGTAAATGTGTACGGATCGTCTCCCCTGATTGTTGCGATTCTTCTCGGACGGTCTCTTTATGTCTTTTGCTAGTTCCCTTCGTTTGCTCCATCGCTTGTAGGTGCCTACGAAATTGAGCTCGACCTCTGGCGGAGTCCGTGTGCGGGAAGAACATTTCCCTTCACTGCCAGATGAAATTTTAAACGATAAATACCGCCGAATATTACTTTGTCGCAATATTTACATTGCACTTTTCTCTCCGTGGAGATCAAATTGCAATGCAACCAAGCCTTGGATCGCTCCGGGTCGCGCCGGTAGTTTGGGTTGTTTGGCTTGGAGAAGACATTTTTTAAGTAAATAATTAATTAAGTAAGTAATTAATTATTTAAATAGCTAATAACCTTAATTAGTGACTACTAATGTAAGTATATTTTTATTTATATAAATTGAATGATTAACTAAATATAGGATTAAGTAAGTAATTAATATTCCTTACTACTAATGATGTGTTAAGTAACTACTAAACTAAATATCTAACTAATCTTCTAGCTAACTAACTATGCAAGTAAACGAATAAGTATTAAAAAGAATAAACTACTTAACCCGCTAATCGATGGCCCAATATTAAATAAATATACTAAATGAACTAATGAAATGCTTGATGAAATAATTAAGTAAATGAGAAAAACAAATTGAGCAATGAGAGCGATGAGGCACAAATGAGAGGTTGAGAGTGAGAGTGGGGGGTGGGAGTAAGGAGAGCTCCGCCTTGGGGGCTTTAAATAGCCCCCAGGAGCTGAATGGGGGGGCTGCGCCCCCGAGACCGTTGGCAACGGTCTTGAGACCGTTGCCAACGGTCGGCAACGGTCGCGCTGACCGTTGCCCGGACACGAGTCGCGCGACCCGGCCGGGTCGCGCGACTCGCGCGACCCGGCCACGACTCCGCGACCCGGCCGGGGGAGTCGCCCCGACCGGGTCGCGACCGAGCCGGTCGGGCCTAAACCAGACCGGGTCGGGGCCGGGTCGCGACCCGGCATACCATGGTTATCATCAAACATTCTGTTGTTTTGTGTCACCAAAATAGCCCACAACATTGCTAGGAAAACCGTTCTCTATAAAATTGGAACCACCATGGATTTTTCTTATCCCCACATGAGGAGCAGTGTGTACATCCTAGAGTTCACCCCAGTGCAGATTTCAACTCTTGAATGGTGATCGCCACATAGTGTTAATAATACTGCATCTCAAGAACAAGTGGTCAATATCCTCGGAATAGAACCCACAGAATATGCACCTTGTCAGTAGTCTACCATCGCAAATTTTGTATAGAAACCACCTTACTCTGAGGGGTATTGTTGGGTGCCATGCAACTGTCCACCCCCACCTGGTTCAACTTCTGACAAGTAGACCTGACTGAAAAGACACTATTCTCAGAAATCCATAGTTGCTTAGAGGATTTGGGGCTTATGGATATTTGAGGTTATATGCAAGTTATTTATTTTTTAAACATGACCACACACCAATGGATTCAATGCTAATTACGTTGCACTTGTGCTCAACATATCCATGATTAACTACTATAGGTTTGCATCTCATAAAGTGATAGGACTAGTCATTCATGTGGAAAATATGGACAATGTGGTCATTCATTTCAACAACTCAACTCGAGTCTTAGCACCAAATTCTTTAGAGTTGGCCATATGGATTCTCTTTCTCTAGGCATGCTGATTTTGAGTTACTTCTTTAGATATATTTAAATTATCCAAATCATATTGAATTACCCTTCCTTAAGATAACTTAGGTCTACCATATCTTTTTTTATTTATGTTATTTTAATATTTTCTATTTTTCTAACTTGGGCCTCCTTTAATCTATGTTTAGAATACCTAAACCATCTTACTCTCATTTTCAATTCATTTATAATTGTCGCTATTCCTACATTTTCTCTAATACATTTATTTCTTATTTTATCTAGTCTTGTATGGCCACCTATGTTATCAACGGCAGTTGAGGCGACGCCTATGTGATGAGGCGAGGCAAAGAGGCCCTTTATGCCTCTATTCGGCCCTCATCGCCTAGGTGTTCCTCCCTTTGCCACCAGCCCTCCGTCCCGGCGCAAGAGAGGCTTAAAACTGAATCCCTCCCCGACCAACCAGTTCAGCACTAACAGCAGTTCATTTTAAGTTCCAGATCCGCCGGTTATTGGGTTCAACTAACCTGAAACCTCCTTCCCCACTCGAAGGTCCTCTCGTAGGATCGTGGCCTGCACTGGTTCTCTGGCGCAGATTTCACTGCCAGGGACCCTCCCATGTGACTGGAATGCTTCCGAATGCTCTTAGATAGCCTTCTTAAGGTGTTTATGCTTCCAAAAACTCCTATTCTCTTCTTTTCTTTGCTCCAACATGGACAGCACCGTGAGGGGTGTGTTTATCACCTCAATCGTCAGAGGTGACGATGCACAGCGGTTGGGGCGAAGGGGCCAGCCTCGTGCCTCTAATTACATAGATGACTACTCATCCATTTTAACATTCTCATTTCAACAACACTTAATTTAGATGTTTTTTTATTGTTCAACATTCAGTACTATACAACATTGCAGGCCTTATAGTTGTCCGATAAAACTTTTCTTTCAACTTGTATGAAATCTTATGATTGCATAGAATTCTTGTAGCTAATCCCCAGTTCATTCAATTTGTTTTAATCGTATGATTAACATTTTTATCACATTCTCCATCTTTCTGAATAATCGATTCAAGATATTTGAATTTAGTTTTTTGATATAATATTACCTCATTCAAATTGACACTATCACTTTTTTTTCTTTGATTTTCATTAAATTTACAATACATTTATTTTGTTTTAATTCTACTTATCTTGAAACCTTGAGTCTCTTAAGTATTTTTTTACAATTTTAACTTTTCATTCATTCCTTGTGTCTCACCTATTAATATTCTTTCGTATGCAAATATTATTCACAAAAGTATATCATCTTGTATAGTGTTCGTTAATTCATCCATAAGTAATGTAAAAGGATAAATATTTATTGTAGACCCTTAATATAAGTCAATTGAAATAGGAAAATCTTTTGTTTTTGTTTAATTGTACATACGTCAGTGGTTGTTTCATTGTACATGTCTTTTATCATTTGTATAAATATGATAGACACTATCGTTCATTTCAACACTCACCACAAAACCTCTCTTAGACTCATATGCCTATTCCAAGTCAATAAATACTATATGTAAATCTTTTTTTATAACTTAATAATCTTATATCAAACTTACAATAAGAAAAAAGCTTCAACTTTAGATTGACCAAACATAAATCCAAATTGGTTATAGTTGAAATATTTGTACAATTATCTAATTGTCGCTCAATAACTTCTCTCATAATTCCATAGTATGACTCATGGGTTTGATCCCTCTATAATTTGAACGATCTTGCATGTTTTATTTTTTTTATAATAGACATAATCATGCCCCCTCTTTACTCATTCGGCATTTTTTTAGATAGTAAGATTTCGATAAAAAGTTGAGTTTCCAGTTTCACTTCTAAATCTTCCAAACATTTCCACACTTCAATAGAAATGCTATTTGGACCACATATCTTACTTGTTTTTGTCATTTTTAATGCTTTAATTTCTGAAATTAAATTCTCCTAATATAATTTAAATTAAAGTTTGTTACATTCTGTTTATTGTGTTTTTAGCAAAGTTGTCATTAAAGAGTTTCAAAGTAATTTTTTCATCTTTCTTTAACATCATTTTTTATCAAAACATTTTCTTCTTTGCCCTTGATTTATTTGACTTAGTTAAGATTTTGAGACTCTCTCTCTCTCTCTCTCTCTCTCTCATTCTTATTAATTTATAAATATCTTTTCCAACTTCTTTAGTTACAAGTTTCTCATACATAAATGTAAAAGCTTCATCTCTTTTATGTCTAATAGTCATTTTTGCTTCTATTTTCGCTATCTTGTATTGTTCATACACCATGGATTGCAGAATTGGCCGATCCGGATCGCGATCGGCTGATTCTTGGATCGCATCGGACCCCTCCAATCTGATTCTCGGTGGAACTACCGATCCGGATAGAAGATCGGTCTGGATCGGTGTTTGTAGGTGGAATCGGTGCCGGAATCGACCGATTCGATCGATTCTAGATCGATTCCACCGATTCCCTCATCGGAATCGGCCCAAATCGATTCCACCGATTCCCTCATCGGAATCGGCCCACAGACCTAAGGTTTATACCCTACCGGTCTGCCGCCATGACAGTGACTCCGGGCCACTTTTGGGCCCGAAATCGCCCCAAAATTAAAGTTTTTTTTTGTGTTTTAGGATTTTTTTAAGGCTCGATCCAGATCGATTTTTCTTCTAGCGAATCAGCCTGGATCGGATTGATCCGATCCAATCAGGATCGGATTGGTCCCCACCGATCTAGGGACCAATTCTGATCTCGCGATCTTTGTCATACACAGTCATTTTAACATTCAGACAATTTTTTATAACAATTTCTTTTATTCTTAATTGCCTTTTGTACTTTATTATTTCACCACCAAGTTTCATTTTTGTGGATTGTGTCCTTTAGACTCTTTAGGCACTTTAGAGATCTCTACAATCTTTATAATCATGTTCATCAACATATCATTAATGTCTACATCTAACTTCCAATTATTTATCCTAAGAAGCTCATTGTTAAATATTTGTTATTTCATCCCCTTTAATTTCTGTCATTTTATTCTTGGAAAAATATTTTTATTAAATGTGTTTGTTTGTCTTTTGATTTTCACGTCTAGAACCACTAATTTATGTTGACTTGTTAAAGTTTCACTTAGAATAACTTTACAATCCTTACAAATGACACGATTAGGTTTTCTTGTGATAATGAAGTTGAGTTGACTTTTATTTTTCCCACTTTTAAATGTTATTAAACGAGATTCTCTTAATAAAATTAATAGCAAAACATGGAATACATTCTTCTTCATTTAAATTTTTATATTCAAAATCTTTATGAACTTTCTCATATTTATGGCATTTGTTTACAATATGTCTATTGAGATCTCCTCTAATAAATATTTTTTTTTATTTGATATACTTCCATAAGGTCATCTATGTCCTCTCAAAAGGTTTTTTTTTAATATTGTTACTTAATCTAACTTTTTGGAGCATAATCATTGAATATATTAATTATCTCTTTTTTCATAATCATTTTTATAATAATAATCTTATTTTCTATTTTCTTACTAAAACTATTGCATCTTTTAATGTTTTATCAACAATGTTAGTTATCCCATTTTTATTTCTCTTTTATTGTATGCCATAGTTTATATTATGTATTTCCTACCTATTTATATTTCTCTTATATCCACTTAGTTTTTTAGATGCGTGTAATATTAATCATTTTTCTCTCTGTACTATCAACAAGTTTCATAAGTTTTCTTGTAAGAGATTTATTATTTCAAGAATCTATTCTTATCATTTTTTTATTTTTTTTCTTTCTTAAATTTCTTTCTAGAATAATGTCTATTTGTTTTTAAGTTTGTTCTAAATTTTAGATTTTGCTATCTATTATGGACTAACTTCTTTACTCACACCAAGGATCGCAGGATCGAGATCAGTGAGGTCGATCTGATCTAGATTTGATCAAATTGGTTTGATATTGACCAATCCGTTGGAAGAGATGGCGATCCGTAATCAGTTAGGATTGGTGAATTTTTTATTTTTTATTGTTTCAAAAAAATACAAAAAAATCAGGGAAAATCCTAGAAAGAAAATTGAGAAAAAAATTAAAAAATGAAAAGAATAAATTGTGTCATTTAGTCATTTACCATATTTTCATATAATTACGAGACACTAACACAAATGGAAACAAACTAACATGAATACGTTCTATTGAAAAAGGGAAGTAATACAAGTCATATTATGTATATTGAAATATATATCTTCCAATCACCAACTACGAAATTTCCCTTCATAATCTTTCTTCTACTCCTCACTTTCTTAAATTCTCTATTGGCTTTGATCACTCATGATTGACCGATAACCATATAAAAATAATGGCTAAACTATCTCACTAAAATCATATAATTCACCATTGGCTCGAGTTGAAGGAGATGGTGGATAACAAGTCTCGAAATCTAAACTAGGCTCTAGATATGATATTGTGTATTCATCGAAGAAATTCATCTGATTCCAACGTCCGCTGCTCCTTCCACTTGAAATTGAATGTCTTTTGTTAATCATATCATCTGAAGTTACTCCACTCATTCGTGCACTACTAGTAGAACCACCATCATGGTCACGGGCCTCACTCTCACCTTCATCTCCACCTCCACCTCCATATGAACCTCCCACACCTTGTTATTGTGTAGGTGGAATAAACTTTTCTCATCGTCATGATCTGATGAAAGTGGCTAAGTAATCTTTGTATCAATAAGATGTTGGTGTTTTGTACTTAAATTTATTCTCTTCAAAATTTCTTCTTCTTCTATACTTTGGCACCCTCCTGTCAGAGATATTACTTTTTTCAATGCCTTGAGCAATGAACTACCCTGCTTGGTGCTAGAAGGTCTTGGAATTGAAGTTGGAGCTGTGGCTGGAGCATTATCTAGGTCTAGGACAGCTATAGTTTGAGGTGGATCAAGAATGGGAGCTGTGCATGGAATCTAGTCTTGGTCTTCTTTCATTTCTTTCTCTTCAATAATGACATTGTCAAGCTCATCTTAGGCCCATGATCTATCATTTAGGTCGAGCTCTGGCTTTTCTTTAGTGTCCTTGTCTTCTATCCATGATGCAAATGGTTGTTCTTCTTATAATAGATATTCTAAGTCCACATCTCCATCTGACAAGTCTTGATTGGCTTGAGCTCTCTCTTGGTACAATCCACCTACAAATTTAGCAAACCTGTCCTCGAATATCTTCTACCTTTCTTTGATGTTTTTGATCCTCAACTTCATGTTGTAGTGGTGGAAGACAAACTTTTCTAATATCTCACTCTTCGGCTCGTTCCTTCTTTTCGTGTGTATGAGATTGAAGGTGCTCTAATTTCTTTCACATCGATTTGAGCTGGTGCTCTAACTCAGCACCCTAATTGCTAAGCTGCTAGTGGATTCCACCCACTTCTGTTGCTTCCTTATATCCACCATTCAGCTATAAAAAACACAAATAGTGTATAAATTAGTAAGTGTTTAATATTCTAATAACAATGTCTATAGGGATCTAAATGACCAATAACTTACCATGAGTAAGTTTATCATGTGAATATAGAAGATCTGGATCTCTATACACTCCATTTTTATACTTGTATAAAGTCATTTAAAATATAATAAGCAATACAGTTAAGTTTTTTGCTTATGTCAAAGTTCAATGCTTACTAAATAAGTAAGAATTACTCACTTCAATTTTAGTATTTGCTCTGTCTTTGGAGTCTTAGAGAAATGCTTTGTTATAGATAATGTGCATGAGAGTATCTCTTGATCATTTGCACACTTACTCACCATGTTGCTTCCTTGGGTTGAAAAAATATCCTATAACACAGTCCAACATTTAGGCATTAACAAGTTAACATATTTCTATGAGAATAAATTAAAAGGTAATAATTGAATTTATACCTACAACATGAATATCGTGATGAAGTGTCTTGTCCCATCTGTTGTCTATAACCTTCCACCACTTCTTGTAACCCCTATAATGCTTCTGTTTAATTTTCAGCATTGGCTTGTCTATAGCATCGTATAGGTATCCCATTTGAGTTTCATCATTTGAGTTGACCAATCTAAGGACTTATACTAGGGGTTATATGAGAGACAGGTGGAACTGCATCTTTTCCCATCACATGTTGTCATCAATAAGGGACTTCATCTTCAATTGAACTTCATATTGGTCTATTTTGTTTTTGTATGCATCCGTGTACTCGTGATAGATTGTAGAGAGTATGAAACTCTTCATATCATTTTTATACATATGGAGACTCCCCAATGCAATGAAATCTGTAACAAATCTAGTCGGACCCAGTTGAATTTGATCATGACCATCAGTGTGCTCTCTCATGATATGTAATAGTCTGGGGTATTCATAAATGAAAAATGTGATCAGTTGTCCTTGACTCATCAATGATCTTACAAATGGATGCTTCCCAATGTTCTCTAACATCAGATCAATAGAGTGTGCAACACAGAGCACCTAAAACAACTGTGATCTAACCTTCTTAAGCTTCTTCCCTGTAATTTTATATAATATTTTAAAGTCAATAACAAACTACACAATATCCTCCTCTTTATTCTCCATCACAGTGTTTATTAAACCAAACATGTAATCTGCATTTTTTACCTGCCCTGATGCATCAAAAGATTTCAAAAATACGGTGCCCTCAAAACAATATACAAGGAAGTTTATGAGTGACTTTCTTTGTGATTCTTGCCCACCTATCATACATTACAATGCAGCCCATCTATTTCCTGATGGATTTGAATATATCTATCTAAGACCTCAACTCATCAACCTTCTCATCAACCCACTCTCGTATATGTACTTAGAGGTGGGGACTTTCAATTCTAGCCTAGCATCACCAATAGCATCTATCATTGTCTGAAAATAAGGACCATTGAATATATGTGTTGGGACACCTATATGAATTAGAATAAATACATCATTGTTAATAATTGTTTCAAAAATATATTAAACATACACTTAATAAAACTTATTATTTTTATATACTCGTGTAAAAAAATTCAATATGTACTTGATTGCTTTCTTCGCGGCTCTCATTGTAGCTTTGACTTCTTTATGGCATGTTTTATTGACCGTTGGCCTCAATCACTTATACATGGCAGTGTTTGCTATCAGCTAAACTAAATGTGACCCACAGAAATTATTATCTCGGACAAAGCAAGTGCTCTCCCTCACATCAAAGCATCTAACAGTGGCACCCGAACCTCATGCCTCCCTTCTTCTTTTCAAATCCTCACAAGCCTGAGTCCTATTAACATCTATAGTTTTCCTCACCTGAGTCTCTTCTTCATCATCTGAGGATGATGAATCAACCTGGACATGAGTTTGTCCTTTTTTTTCTTACCATTCCCATCTTTCTCATACATGAGAACGGTGCCTCTCCGTCCAAGTAACTCATTACGAAGATCTTGCCTCTGTCCAATTTTAATCTCGCTTTATGATACTCTCAGTTATATATCATCTCATTTATTCCCTAAGTTTAGTTGGGAGCTTATCACATGTCTTGACATTCCCACCCACACTGGTTATATGTTGCTTAAGGTGGTACACACCTCATCCATGTCTTTTTGACACCATTTACATATCATCCACTTTTTCGCAACATCCAGTAGATACCCATGCTACCATCAATGTCGCAACATGTAGCGGCACCTTAATCCTTGTCTGACATTTTATCTACACACAACAAAATAATTTAAAATTTATATGAACATTTGAAAAAAAGGGGAAAAAAACCACCCCCAAAGGGGTGATCATCGAAGAAACCCAAGGATTGCCAGAGGGGAGCCCTAGGATGGGGGCTGGGGTGGGGGGACAATTGACCGATCTCCCCTTTATTAGGAGGAGGTCTATCCGGAATTGGGTCTTGGATCAACCCGATTCCGGATCTTTTTTGTTTCCGGCAAATCGTTTGAGACTGACCGATTCACAATTCGATCTGGAACCGATCCTACTGATTTCAACCAATCCGACCGGAAGTCTTTATCAGATCAGTTGCTTAGTTGATCTGATCCAAAATTTTGGCTGATCCCAATCTGGATCGATCTATTCTGCAATCCATGACCCAAACCCATTTTTATGCTGGAATTTTGCTTATTTAACATCACATTAAGGCGGTTATGTGGCACGTCGCAAGGGGAAACGTCCTCACCATTGTTGTATTTTTGCGACACTTGGATTTTGGTGTGATATGTCATTAGGTGAGTATGTCCCAACATTTATATATCATGAGATGTGACTTTTACATTGGTTGTCACCTACTGCAACCCTCTTCCGTTTACTTGATAATCTTTTTGCTTTTTAAATGGAGGCTTAAAATTTAAAATGTATATTGTCTTATTAATTTTTGGTTTCCTTTTTTGGTGCTCTTAGCAATGTCATATATTTGTTTATTTTTATGTTGTGTTCATTGAGGTCTACCAAATAAAGTGTTTGATTTTTTTTCTTATTTTTGTTCATTGTAATACAGTATCAAATATTAACCTTTAAGATGTACTTGGATGTATGACATTAATTGTTCACCCTTTTTCTTAATTATATTCATTGTATATTTATGCCCATATTTTGTAAATACTTTTTCAGGGTTCATTTTTGCACAAACTTCCAGCAGATAGTATATTAAAGGCTTTCATTAACGATGAGATGGTTCCACATTTTGCAAATAACAGCATTGTCGTGGGAACATTATTAGGAAGTGTGGTAGCCTTTGTTCCTATTACAAGGTGAGGTAAAACTATTGATTCTCTATTGGGTATAGAGCCATTTTCCTTTTCCTTTTTGTGTGGCTGAATTTTTTGCATGTCTATATTCTTTAGCACTATTGAATTGGAACTTTTGATTTATGGGATCTTAATAAACTCATGTTGATATTGTTTTGGTGACAATGACCTGGAGTGGAGCTTAGAAAGGATAATCTAGTGTACACTAGTGCAGCACATGCGGAGAGTGCTGTGTTGGCCCAGGGATGAGTGAGTAACAATCAAGCAAGTTTTAGTATTAGCCCCATGTTGACCTCAGATTTCTTTATTATTATTCAACAAAATTGAATGCATCGTCGAATGACTTTTGTATGCCTACCTGATTGTCTTAAACAAATATAACTTCAGTCCTGGTTCATCTCTGGCCTAATATGGCTTCTATGCCCCTAACCTAGAAATGGGTAAATCTAAAATGGCGGAGCCACACTGCCTTCCAGTCAACGTGGACTGGTCAACCCATTTATCCTTCCCAGTTCTTAGTCATGTTTCAATGAGACTTTATAGTTTATTTATATAAATCCAGTTGAGGCCACGAGGACAAATCCAAAGTTAACTTTTCAGATTTCACTGAACATTTAGTTTTCATTTGGTGACACATTTCCAAGTCCATCTGAAAAAAAATTTGAGCTATGCCATGATCATTGAATCTGAAATATGGATGATTGAAAGTTACCACTGCTCCTGCTTCTCTTGGGAAGACCCCACTGCATGGCAAGTTTTTTTCAAAGAAAAAAATTCTAGCCAATGCCACAGCCGCAGTTGCTTTATGCCCAGTTAGCCAGGAATGAGCTGTGTAGCAGTTGCGTCGTGCCGTTGCTGTGCTCTGGAGGGTGAAACTGTCAGCCATGGATGCAAGAACTCCCATTTGGCTGTCACTGTGTCTGGCTTCCCTGGCATTAGGCGAGGCTACAGTTGTCCCAACACTCCTCAAGTATGCGGGTACCAGCATTCAGTACTGTAGAATAAAGGAGGAAACAGGAAGAAGACTGCGCGGAGGATGAACAGTCCATTGACTGTGGGGCTACTATGGTGGCAGAGCATGCTGATCCATTGACTATGGGGCTACTATGGTGGCAGAGCATGCTGGCACCCACCGTAGCAGCAAGGCAGCAAGGGGAACCTGCCGTGTGGCTAAAGTGCACTCACAATGCCAAACGAGGCCAAGATAGTAGGAGCCACCACTGCTTTGAGGCAGTTGCTTCACATGTATGCTTGCGTCCAAGGCTGATGCAGGAAGGGGGGTGATGTGCCTGCTCCAAATGGATGCTATTGCACTAGCTATTTCAAGGCCAACAGTGAGAATGTGCTTTCCATCTTCTTCTGCAAGGGTGTATCCTCCTACGGGGACAGTCCTCTGTTGCAGCCCTGGGAGATATGGAGAAGAGGGTCATTGTCACCTGCTTGGCAAGGTAAGGTTGGCCCCATTCACATCAGCCTCACCAACATGTACCACTGGATCGCCACTGTGGGTGCCAGGACAATGGACAGAGACTTCCCCACATCTGTTAAGCTCAGGAGCAGCCTGAATGCCACTGGAGTCTCTCTCTTCCAAGGGCCACCAATCAGGGAGTTCCTGCTGCTGGTACGGGAGGGGTTGTGTAGGGAAGCCCCAGCTGTGCTGATGAAAGATGCTCCCAGTAAGGGGGGAGACGAGGTCCAATGGCTAAGGTTCAACCTAGGAGATGGTTGTGGCACTGTAAACCCTACACTTGGAGAAAAGAAAAGGAAGAGCCACTGCCCGTGTGCTAAGAAAGAAGAGAGGGAAGACCAAAGAAGACTTCAACAGCCGCATAGGCTCCTGCACACCAGGATTCAAGGGCCTTATCCAGCCAAGAGGAGAAACAAGAAGATGCAGGAAAAAAAAATTAAGGGGAAGAAGGTGATGCAAGACGAAAATATGGATGTTGCCATCCGGACTCAACGGCAGGCCTAAATGAGCTGTAATGACCCCAATGGGGCCTGAATTGGGCTGACCAGGTGTGAACCCCGCTAATAATTGACCAAACTGAGCTAAAATCCACCAAACTAGACTGAAAACTGCCGAACCAATCTGGAAACTGCTAAACCGGGCTGGAAGGTGCTAAAACGGCTGAGAAATGCACCGAAATAGGCTGCATCGGATGGAAATGTGGTGAACGGATCCCAAACCAAGCAAAACAGGGTCTGAACTACCCCAAAATGGCTACCCCAAAATGGCCTGAACCGGGCAGTTCAGGCCTTGAACCAGCTTCTGGAATGCTGAACCGGGCTGAACTGTGATTGAACCACCCTGAACCGGCAATTTGGGCACTGAACCGGTCCTAAACCAGCATGAACTGAACAGTAAACCAGCTGGATTGGTGTCTGGCTCGGTCTGGGCCACGGGCCGGCAGACCGGGGCAGGTCGTGACAGCTTGGAGTGAAGCGGACCCCAATTGTAGGGGGGTCATAGTACCCCTGCTTGCAGAATAACCCTGGTGGGGGTCGTGGCAGACGGCGAGAGCAGCAGACGCATGAAGGCAAGTTCCTGATGGGGCTCGTGGCGACTCGACGGCATCCCCTCACTGGGGGGATGTTGTGGCCTACCGCAGGTGCACATGAGCATGATGACGCTGAGCACAGCAGGGCTCATGGCCACCATTGGTGTGTTTGACGCTCGTGAAGCGGCCGGTGCACGGAGCAGTTGGCGCAAAGATTGTGGGGAACGTCGAAGGGGCTGGTGTGGCCTAAGCTCGCGACGAGGAGTTGTGGCAGCCTGAGCATGAGTGAGACCGCGCATGAATGAGGCTGAGGGCTTCTTTATCCTCACGAGCCCCTCCGTCACCTCATTGTCCAAATGGCAAAAATGGAGCAGAAGGGTGCAAAGATGTCGGCTTCTTTCTCTTCATCTCCTTCTTTCTTCTTTGTCTTTCTCGTCTTTGCCATCTGGTGGCAGGGAACAGGGGGTGCGCTAGAGGATGTCTAGGAGTGGAGAAGGGATTCGGAGGAGATGAAGAAGGGGGGGCAATAGGTGTAGGATGGGTAGCGGAGCTCTGTGGTGTGCCTTGGTAGAATTGGGAAGGGGTGAGGGTGAAGGGGGGAAGGGGAAGAGACGGCAATTTAAGAGTGGATGAAGGGCGATGGAACTCCAAAGGATGCCTAGAAGGGGGTGACGGAAGGGTGAAGACTGAAGGATAGACTTTTTAGGACAATGTGAGGGGCTTTGATGGGCGTACAAGAAGCGCTATTTGGAAGAAATGGGAGCACAGGTTCTGGAAATGGGAGTTACGACTGGGGAAGGGGTGAAGGGGAAGAGGTGGGTGGTCTTCATGGTGTGGGTGCAGTAGGAAGGAGAGGGCATGGATCGGAGTGGGGGACGATGAATGATGACAAAGGAGGACCAGCGGGATGTTGCAGGAAGGAGGAGATGACGCCAAGACAGGAGATGGAAGTTGACAAGGTGTTGTGTGGGTATTCTACCCGTAGATGTCGGAACAATAAAAAGGGGGCCTCTGAGGGGTGTTGTTGCAGAGGGTTGTCAGGAAGTAAGGAGAGGTATGGGATTGTTGGGTCCTCCGAAAGCTGCAGCGTTGTCATTTTCGCTAGTTGCCGCTCAATCAACAACGTTGAAGAACCGAAAAGGGGAAGGTGACATGAATGCACAGTGGCAGATTGGAAGAGAGGAGGACGAAGAAGGGACCGACCTTTATGTCAGGGTGGTTAGAGGCCAGCCGATGCTGGAGGAGGGGAGGAAGACCTCTAACGGAGGGGGTGAAGAAGCTATCTACAAAAGAGGACCTGCCATTAGACCCAACTTCTTTCTAAAATTCCAAGATTTATTATTCTTCATCGTTTAGAGTATGGGCTCTTATAAAGAGAGTCATTTTCTAAAAAAGACTAAAAACTAATTACAAACAAGTCCTCTAATTACCCTCCATTCGTCTGAGCCGGCCGATTCTTAGATCGGATCAGCCGTTGCTGACCCAATTCTGGGGGAATAATCGATCCTACTCGGAGTTCCAGGTGGATCGGTGGGAATCGGTGGGATCATCGATGAATCGGCCGATCTTCTAGGATGATTCAGGAATCGACCGATGCATGTTGATTCCTCGAAAACCAATTACTTCTAGAATCAGGTCTTTTGAAGACCCAATTCCAGTCCGATCTCCACCCTGTCTAGGGCTCTCCTATGGTGATCCTTTTCGGTCAAATCCGGCCTCCGCTACCTTGATCCACCCTTCTCCCCTCTCTCCCTTCGTTCTCACCCCCGAAGGGGAGATCACCCCCCACCCACCCCCCATTCTCCCTCCCGAAGGCTCCACTCTATCTAGGGCTCCCCTCCGATGATCCTCCTCTCTAGGATCCAGCCTCCCCTACCCCTGATCCACCCTTCTCCACTCTCTCCCTCTGTTCTCACCCCCGAAGGGGTCACCAGTACATCACCCCTTTGGGGGTGAGATTCAACTATTAAATTTTTTTATTGTTGTGTGGTATTGTTTAATTCTTTATTCAGTATGTGTAGATAAAATGTTTGACGATGAGCAATTTTCCGCTAAACGGAGGGACATTGGATGGCAACATGGGTACATATTAGATGTGGTTAAGAAGAGGGTAAGATACAATTAGTGTCAAAATGATATGTTTGGAGGTAGTTACCGTCTCAAGCAACACATAGCTGGTCTGGGTGGGTGGGAATGTGAAGAAGTGCGACAAGGTTCTAACTGAGTTGAGAGAAGAAATGAAAGGTTATCTAACCGAGAGAGCATTGTAAAAAGATATTAGAATTGAGCACAGAGCGGAACTTCATGATGAGTTACTCGGACGGAGAGACACTAATCTCATGTCTGCAAGGGGTGAGAAGGGAAAGTCACAAGTTCATGTGCAAGTTGATTCATCCTCTTCAGATGATGAAGAGGAGGCGGAGATAAGAGTCATGCATGCTAGCAAGGCTCGGGCCATAGAGAATGAGGAAAAAAGAAGGGGAATAGGAGGTTCGGGTGGCCCTATGCAACGATCAAATGTGGAAGGCATTCGTCTTACACAAGTACCAACCCGAGATAGTGAGTTCTGTCGGTCATAGTCAGTTCAACTGACAAACATCGTCATGTATAAGCAAAGTGACAAGGGTAGAGGTCTATCAGGCAAACATTTAAGGGAGTGAAGGCTACTTTAGGGGTTGCAAACAAAGTAGTCAAACATGTCTGTAAGTGGTTTCTACATACAAGTATATGAATGTAGAGTTTTTTTAAGTGTATGTCTTTTTATGTTTTTTCGAATAAATGTTAATAATGGTGTGATTATCTTCTTTCATGTAGATCTCCCAAGGCATGCAACAACTAATCCATATTTTCAAACAATGGTAGATGTTATTGCTAATGTTGAACCAAGTTTCAAAGTCCTCACCTCCAAATACATTTACGAGAAGGGATTGGATGCAGAGGTCGATGAGTTGACCTCATAGATAGATGGATTTTAATCAATTTGGAAGGAAGAGGTTGTATTGTGATGTGCAGTGGTTGGACGGGAATCACAAGAAAGCCATTATCAACTTCCATGTGTATTGTTGCGAAGACACCATCGTTTTGAAGTCCATCGATGCATTGGGCCAAGTGAAGAATGTAGATTACTTGTTTAGTCTGATGAACAATGTTGTATACAAGATTGAGGGAAACATTGTATAATGTGTTACTAAAAATGAGCCTTATATACAAAACTGCATAGAACAAACTGATGGAGGCAAGACCTTATTTGTTTTAGGTGCCATGTGCTCAAGGATCATGGGAACATAATCGAAATCAGGATCGGTGGGTACCGATCTGATCTGGATCGGATGGGCTCGGACCAATCTTGATTGAACCACTAGAATAAAATCGATCTAAAATTGGTAAGTAAAAAAAATGATTCCGATTTTGATTCTGATCCGATCCGAACCTATCTTGGTCGATCCCGACCAATCTGACCATAATAAAAAAAATGATCTAATTCTGATTCCGTTATAATCCGATCATGTTCCAATCTCGACCGATTCGGCCAATTCAATTCTGATTTTGATCCGATCCCGATCGATCCGGCCGATTTTGTCAGAATTTTTTTTCTGGATCGGTCCTTCGACCGAGAATCATATCGGCCGATTTCGCAAAAAGTGGCCGATCCAGATTGGCCGATTTCGCAATCTATGCATGTATTGCACACTCAGTTGACTTGATGTTGGAAGACATTGGGAAGGAGACAAGTGTGAGGTCCTTGGTGGGTCAAGGACAACTTGTTACATCTTTTATTTATGAGCACCCCAGGTTGCTCTCCATCATAAGAGAACACACTGATAATTGTGATCTAGTTCAACCCGGTCTGACCAAATTTGTTGCACAATTCATTTCCTTGTAGAGCCTATATAGATATAGCAATGATTTGAAGAGGTTTATAGTCTCTACAACTTATCAGGATCACATGGATTTAGCACGAGCCATAATTGACTAGTATGAGACTTTATTAAAGATGGGAAGCCTTATTGAGAACAACAGGTAGTAGGAAAAGTTACAATACTACATGTCAATCATAAACCCCTTGTACAAGTGTTAAGATTGGTTGACTCCGATGACAAAAATCAAATGGGGTATTTGTGTGATGTCATGGATAAAGCAAAGATGAAGTTCAAAAAGAAACATCCAAGGGGCTACAAAAAATAGTGGAAGATTATAGACACTAAATGGGGCATGACACATCATATTGACACTGCAGGTATAATTTTAAGTCTTTAGTATCATTTTATTCATTGTTGTAGTAATATGCTAGTGCCTTAATGGTTGGATTGGGATCTTTTTTGATAGGATATTTTTTTCAACCCAAAGATGCAATACAGTGACCAAGTATGCAATGATGTAGAGGTCATGTCCAGCATATTGTCAGTGATCATACATTTAGCCAAGACTGCACAAGATAGAACAGAGGTTGTGATTGAAGTAAGCACTTGTTACTTATTTATTTACTATTAGACATTGAAGATGAGCAATAAACTTAACTACATTTCATATTATATTTCAAATGACATCATACAAGCATATAATTGGGGTGTATGGGGATTCAAATCTTGCCTATTCCTATGACAGTTTCTCCCGGTAGAGTATTGCACATATCTTGTGTTTAACATTTTTAGGTAGAAGTTTACCACTTTTACTAATTCCGTGATATTTGCCTTTTTATGACTGATTGGTGAATCCAAGTGATTAATAGGAGTGGATGGAATCCACTAACAGCCATTGTAGTTAGGGTACTGAGCTACAGTACTAACTCTTCCCAATGTGAAAGAAATTGGAACACATTCAATCTCATACATAGAGATAAGGAATAGGTTGAATGTGGAAAGATTGAAGTAATTAGTCTTTTGCCATTACAACATAATGTTGAGAATTAAAAATATCAAGGATAGGTAGAAGATATCTAAGGAGAGATTTGCCCGATTTACAGGTGGTTGGTATTAAGAAAGAGCTACAATTGAAGCCAATTAGTACTTGTAACAAGGGGATGTTGACTTGGTATATCTTTTCCAAGAAGAACATTCACTTGATACAGGGTTGGGTTGACTGAGAATGATGCTAAGGGAGAGCCAGAGTTCGACCCAAATGGTAGATCTTGGGCCAAAGGTGAGCTTGACAGCATCGTTGATGAGGATGAGCAAATGAAAGAAGGACAAAATACAACTTTAGCCACAGCTCCAGCCGCTCCAACTCATATCCCAAGTGCAGGACCTGGCACTAAAAAGAGTGATGCCTTTGGCTCTTTCAAGACATTTAAGAGTGCAGTACAATGCAATATTGGTATGGGTACAAAACAAGGAGAAACAGTGAAGAGGAAGAAACTGAGTGTCAAACGAAGACATTTGATTTCGGTCTTTCCGGATGATAGTACCTAGGAACCTTCCTCCGATGATGATAAGGAAGAAGAATTTATTCCACCTACTCAACAACAAAGTATTGAAGGTTTAGGTGGAGAAGGTGGAGGTGGAGGTGAAATTGGGTGGTGGCTGACATAGTGGTTCTAATAGTGCACGTACGAGTGGAGTAAGTGTAGAAGATTTGAGTGAGAGGCAGCACCGCAGCACTCTAGTGAGAGGAGTCAAAAATAGAATTAAATAGGTTTCTTTGATAAGTACATTGCAACACAATATCCAGAACTTGCTTCATATTACAAACCTTGTTATCCACCTTCACCTCCAGCGATTGGAGTAGATAGTGCTTATGATTTTGGCTAGATGACCCATTCACTATTTTCATATGGATATGGCCCAATCATTAGTCAATGAAGTCAGTGGACCATCTAGGTGAACGAGAATGAGGAGCAGGATAAAGACTATGAGGCACAGTTTCATTTATAATAGTGAGAAGGTATATTTTCAGTTTTGTTTGAGTTGTACTTATTTCATCTTTTTTGTTATCACTTAATTTTGATTTTTACTTGTACTATCTCTTTTATTTATTATAATGAATGTTAAATTGTTACTTATATGATAACCTGAATAGCCTCTAGTATCATAATGCATAAAAAACTTCATTTGTATGATATCACCCTTTTTCGACATTATAACAATTTTTTAAGACTTTTCCTGATTTTTATGTATTTTTTTGAATTTTGTATGATTTCTTTGAAATTTTATATTGAAAAAAAATAGTAAAAGCCAATCCGGAGTAAATCCAGATCAATTTTTGTTTTGGAGGATCGCACCGATCCTGATTAATCTAATCCAATATGGATTGAATTGGCACCCACTGATCTCGACTCGAGTTTTGATCATTTGATCCTCTTGTTCAAATTGTGTCGTTGCAACGATCAAGCTCCAAATCTAAGTACTCAATCACGGTATCTCTAAGTAGACCCTCGGTAGCTGATGCCTTAGGTATAGCCTCGACATTCAACTCTATTAGTAATTTTGCGATTTGTGTAGTCAGCTCACCCTTAATAGCCCTGTCGACGTCAGTGTCTACCAAGTGTCATTGCTCTATCGTCAGTTCAATTAGCAACTCGATAAGTTGCTCAGTGAACCCAATCTTGATAACTCATTCAGCCTCAATCTCTAGGGCATATTGTAGGGGTGTCAAGTGGACAGGTTTGGGCCAACCTGGTCAAAACCAAGGATCGCGGGATCGGAATCGGTCCCTGGATCGATGGGGACCGATTCGATCCAGATCGGATCGGATCGGTCCGATCCAAGCCAATTTGTCGGAAGGAAAATCGATCTGGATCGACCCTTAAAAAAACCTTAAAACACCAAAAAATTAACTAAATAAGGAGGTAGATCGGATTGATCTACCCCATTTTGGGGCGATTTCGGGCCCAAAAGTGGCCCGAAATCGCCGCCACGGTGGCAGCTTGCCGTCGTGACGTCTTCTCCACCCTATCCGGCCATTTTAAGTGTATCGGGTCCCATGGACCCAATACGCAAACCGGTAGGGTATAAACCCTACCAGTTGAGGATCCGGTGACTTATCTTGGCCTTACTGGGTCTGCCGCGGTGGGATGGCCGCCGCGGCAGCCTGTGGGTCGATTCCGGCGAGGGAATCGCCGGAATCGATCCAAAATCGGTCGATTCCGGCACCAATTCCACCTACAAACACCGATCCGGACCGATCTTCGGTCCGGATCGGTAGTTCCGCCAGGAATCCGATCGGAGGGGTCCGATCCGATCCAAGAATCGGCCGATCCCGATCCGGATCGGCTGATTCTGCAATCCATTGTCCACACCCATCTTATCCTATATGTGAACAGCCCAAACCCAACCCAGTTTAAATATAATCAATGTAAATGGGGTTAAGCCCAATGGGCCACAAAAGCCCATTTATAGCCCAATGGGCCAAACAACATAAAAATTAAACGTGTGGGCATATCCTATAATTAATTTATGGTTCACAAGCCGTATGCCTTCAGCACTCACTGTCGTGGTGTCATTTTTAATCAAAAAGGTCCGATGGAGAGTCTATAACTTTATTTGGTTGCATAAAAAATGAAAAAAAAACTGAAAATGTTTTACACTTTCATGGAAAAGTACTTGCAAATCGATTGGAAATAATTCTCTTCTATATAGTAATTTTAAAAGAATTAAAAAATATGTTGTATCATGTAACTACTTGTGTAAATATTTGTTAAAAATATTATCAGAAATTTAGATGTATTTTTATAAAACTATTTTAGTTATATATCATTTTACAAAATACATAAAGTTTCTTTTCTTATTTTATATAATAAATTACATGAGTTTTGAATTAGTTTTTTAGTTAGACCAACTTAAAGGCTGATAATTAAAATTTATATGTAATAAAATTTTATTTATAAGTTATGCTTTAAAAATACATATTTAAAAATGTAATAAAATGTGTATTTATTTTTAATAAAGTTTAAAAAATGTTTGAAAATTTTAAATAATATAAAATTTATCAAATCTTTTATTCAACATGATTTATTATAAAAATATTTTATTTACAACATTGACTTTTTAATTTATATTGTTTTCATTTTTCTTTTACGTACTAGGATCATAATCGAGTGCTCCCCAATATTGATTTATGGCTGATTTTGAGAAATGCATTTTAACAAATGCCAAAATCCTCACTTTGGTGTAGTCAAAAGAAATTAATTTATGTCGGCTCTCCACCTGTCATGTCACCCGCATGCAACCAAATTAATTTTGGCCATGTGTCAACTTTTATGAAGAAACGAATGCACCCCTATCTCTTGATAATTATGAAGGTGCCCAAATGTTATTATCTACCGTACAAGTCCAATTCACAGCTGCACTTTCACTACTATTTATACTTTGAGGTGAGGGGATGCCCATGACGGGCTTTTAGACGGGCCATTGGGCCAGCCTACTATCCTACATAAGATGGAGAGGAGCATATGTGTTAAGCCCGTTTAGTATTTTAGAGGGCTTGGACGGGCGGTTGAACGGGTTGTTAGGCCAGCTCATATCATTTGACAGCCCTAGCATATTGTAACTCGTACTTTATTGTAAGTCAAGACTACCCTTATAAGTGACCTCGATAAACATGCCAGTTTTCTCCATGGTAACCGGCTGCTAGGAACAAATGTTGCCTATATATGTCGGCTCTTTCAATAACCTATACCCCCTAAGTCTCAAAGTCGGTCTTCGAGCAACTATGTCCAGGTTAGTTTGCCAATCAACTAAGCAGCCATATCTCAAAATGAGATAGTGATTGTGGTGAAGTATCTTGCACCATCAAGGATTCCGGAATCGGTCGAAATCGGCCGATTCCTTGGAAGGAAATCGATCTTGGAATCGATCGAAATTGGTTTTTCTTTGAATTTTTTTCATCAAAAAATTTTAAAAATCTGAAAAATAGGAAATGGTTTAGAAAAAATTTCGAAAATAAGATTAGCATGATCTACATAGAATAATTGCTAATAAACATAAGAAGATGTTAAGTATATGTTGAGATGTAAAAAGTATAATAAATTTTAATTGTATCACATGAAAATATAAAAGTAGAAATATACATGTTATCAATCTTCACCAATATGGATATTGGCCTTCATCCTCTTCCTACTACTTTCGAAACTCCTCAATTGTGCCTAGTCTTCTATTAAGTGCGGGAGCATATCTATATGAAAATAATGACGATGACATGTCATCAAAATCATAGGCATTGGACTGTGGCATGTAGGTAAGCTCAGGTGAAGGAATCCACGATTGCTGAGGATCATAAAATGCTGGATATGGTGGCTCCATATAATGCTACTACGGTGTTTGCTCATCTAGTGCGACTACGTCTTTGACTGCTGTGAATCAGGTGACTACAAAGTTAATGGTTGTGTTGCTGGTATGCACTCCTCGTCATCATCAACTGAGAAGTGAGAAGAGGCATATGTGATGTCATCTGGGCTCACAGAACGTTGTTTGATCTTCAATTTCCTACTCTTTGCATCTTCAGCCATCTCTGATGTCCCACCCCAACCCAAAGATTTTTTTTAACTTTGAAATTCCGCCTATTATTCGTGTTCACTTTTATTTTCATGTTACCTGAACTATGAATGGGCTGGGTAGCTGCAGCTGGGGCTGGAGCTGGAGCTAACGCTGGAGGTGACTATTGTATACCTGTTTGGGCAGAAGAAAGGTTTACCTGAGCCTGAGAAGTAGGTGGAGCTGGAGCATCCTCCTCGGCCTCTACACCATCCAACTCTCCTTTTGCCCATGCACGGTCATCGGGATCAAACTCAGTTGGATGATCCCTTGCTACCCTCTCCTATATCTAGGAGGCAAGTGTATGCTCTTCCTAGAATATGTGATCCATATCCACCTCCTCAGGTGGTAGTGTGGCTGAGTTATGCTTATGCTCGTATGGACCACCTGCAAACCGTGCAAATCTCTCCTCTGAGATCTTCTGTCAATTTTTGATATTCTTGATGCGCGGCCTCATGTTGTAATGACAGAAAATCAGTTTTTCTAGCCTGTCTGAGGTCAACATGTTCCTCATCTTTGTATGTATCAAGTTAAATATGCTCCAGTTCCTCTCACAATGAGAGGAACTAGTGCTCTGGCTGAGTATCCTGATATCAATGGCAGCAAGTGGATTTCATCCACTCCTAGTGTTCACCTGAACCCACCACTCAGTTACAAAAAAAAACAAACAAACAATCAGCCCAGCAACTTCAATAACTTATTAGATAAGGAAATAAAAATTTTATCTTAAATAAGTATACAGGAGACACTTCGTCACAAGATTATCTCAAATCAACATCTGAGTATTCCCCAACTCTCATCTTATACCTCTGCATCTGAAAAATGACAAGAATAAAAATTCATTAGTTATCAAATAATTATTGACTTTAAATTATTGACTTAACTCCAACTTACTTCTATCTCAGTTTCTACCCTATCCTGTTGAGATCGGTAGACGCTGAATAACAAAGAGTGTACCCCGCATCACCTCGTTGTCATTCACCACCTGTCATCTATATTGGATGCTGGGGTTCAAAAAATATCCTGTAAAAATTTATCAATATTAGTATTAACATTATGAACAAGGTAATTATTGACTAAACTAAAAGTAGGTAAGTACAAATATTTTTTCACCCACTAGCCCGCAACATGTACATCGTGGTGCAAAGTCTTGTCCCATCGGTCATATATGATCTTCCACCATTTTGTGTAACCTCTGGGATTCTTCTCTTTTATTTTTAGTTTTGTCTGGTCCATTGCATCATACAGGGTGCCCATCTGGTTCTTGTCATTGGAGTCTATCATCTTCAGCACAACAACTAGTGGCTTTATGATTACTAGGTAGTAGGCAATCTTCTCCTAAAATCTCTTGTCAGCGATCTGTTTCTCAGATTTGACAAGAATAGCCAGCTAGCCTTCCTTGTTATGCAGGTGGTCCACCATATAACTATAATACTCTTCGGATTGGATGAACCTCACAAGTGCATGCCTATGCCGATGTAAGCTCTTCAATGCAATGAAGTTTGTGGCAAAACAAGTCGGACCGGACCTAACAAGATCGTGTCCTCCTGTATGTGATCTCATAATATGTAGCAAACGAGGATGCGAATAAATAAATAAAGTGATCATCTACGCCTACCTGACAAGTGTAGAAACACTTCTCCTTGCATATATCCTCCAGTATGTGATCAACAAAATGTGCCGCACATGACACCCAAAACAGATGTTGCCTCTTCTCCATCAACTTTTTCCCAGCCGCCTTATAAGAGGGTTCATTGTCAGTGACAACCTGAATCACATTCTCCTCTCCAATCTCCTCCACCACAGCATCCATCAAAGAAAAAATGTAATCAGCATTTTTAATCTTCCCAAAAGTATCAATCGACTTCAAAAATGTGGTCCCCTTAGAACAATACATCAAGAAGTTTATCATACTCTTTTTGGTGATACCTGTCCATCTGTCACACATAATCATGCAACCTCTTTCCTTCTACACCAATCTAAAGCCATCCATCCACTCCCTCAACTCCTGAACCTCCTCATTTAGCCCACCGCCATATATATGTCTACTGGTCGGGACTTGCATTTCCGGCCCAGCCTCACCCACAGCATTTGTCGTAGTTTGGAAGTAAGGACTGGTGGCTGCATGTGCTAGGATGCCTCCATTAAGTTAAAAAAAAATGGATCAGCCAAAAATAAGGTTAACTAAATAAAACATACATACATTTCATTTTAAGAGTGATACATACATGTAAAAATTACTTCACAATGTGCTGAATTGCTCTCTTTGCAACCGTTCTTGTTGTCTTCACCCTTTTCATGGCTTGTTTATTCCCCATCTGTTCAGCACTTTGTTTTCTAAATAAAGCATCACTCGGTGTAAACAGAGTACTGGTATAATAGTGATGTGGCTCCTGTCTCCATCCCTCACTCTCTCAATCTCGGGTAGGGCAAGCCGATGCTGATCGGTCAAGAACTAGGTCAGCTCTGGACCCTCCTACTCCCCTCCTCTCTTCCTCCGCAGCAGTTGCACGCTTGGTAGCATGCCTAGCTCTCCTGAACTCGGAGTCTGTGGAGTTATCCTCACTCTCTGGCTCAGACTCGGCTGGTGCCTTCCCTTTGTCTTTCCCTTTGTAAGTAGGCAAATCTCGGTCCCTCCTCCTCTCAAGTAGCTCATCGTGCAACTCTTTCCTCTGCTCAATACTAATAGACCATTGAGAGACTACCTATCATGTAGTCTCTCATCTCCTTACTCTTTTCCTTAGGCACCTTATCACATTTTTTAACATTCCCACATGTTCTAGTAATATGCTGTTTCAGCCAAAACACAATCCCGTTCATTTCATTCCCACATCACTTGCATTGTACTATCTTTCTAGTTGTGTCTACCATATGGCCATGTTCTCAACCCACGTCAAAAGGATGTACTGGTGCTACATCACCCTGATCGGCCATTGCTTATACCTGCAACATTTGTAAACAATTCATAGCAACTTGTTAGACATCCTATAAATTGCTTTAGGGACTGTTCGGGAAGCAGATAGCTCGTCGAACAGACTATTCGATATATTTAGAGGGTTACATTTACGCTGGAAAGGGTCGTAAATCAGCGTATGGAATTTCCAGATTTTTTCCCATACCAAGAACAATCAATTGATGTTCTTACCATTTATACGGAGTTGTTCGAAAGGAAATCAGCGGATTTAACCACCCTCGGAGTCGTCGGAAATGCGTAAAAATCGGCGTACGGTTGCCAGAATTTTTCCCGTACAAATAACATCCAGTCGATGTTCTTACAACTTGAATGGAGTTGTTCGGTCGAACTTCAGCTAGTTTAACCATGCTCAGAGTCGTCGGAAATCTGTAAAAATAGGCGTATGGGGTTTTCGGCGAAGAAATCTTACCGACAATCTTCCAAAGGCCGAAGAACAAGTTGAATCGAGGTGAATCTGAGCTTGAATTGGCAGAATCCCTTGAAGGGATTGTTGGAATCCCGGAATTAGTCTAGGATCACCGCTGGAATCGCCCCAGAATCACTGCGGACAGCTGGGATCGAGCGATCTTGCACCGGATCGATCGATTCCAAGAGCGGAATAGTTGTGGAATCGTCGGGGAGCTCGTCGCAATGTTGTTCCTACGTGGGAATCGACCAGCAAGCATCAATTCCGGCCCTTTAGGGCCGGAATTGGTTCGATTCCCAGTTTGGAATCGGACCGGGAATCGAACCAGACCAGACTGACCAGCTTTCAACGGAATCAGTCGGATCGACTGATTCCAGGCTGAATCAGTCAGAATCGGATCGATTCTGATCGATCCAGCCGATTCAATCCGATTCCTGGGGAATTTTCCTCGGAATTGGTCTTTTCACAAGGAATCTTGATCCGATTCGATTCTAGAATCGGCTGATTCCAATCCGATCCCACCAATTCTGCAATCTATGTGCACCATGTGTCCTCTACATATCACACAATCTATAATCTCAATCGACCTCTAACAATACGAGCAAACTAAATATAAGTTGAGCCATTCTTGATCACCTGATATTTTGGTGTGATCATCTCAAGAAGAGACCGTGAGAAATGACTTCCAGGACAATTGATTAGAAATATCATGGCAGATATCTCTAATAGCATTGTGACATCAAAACTAAAGTGTAGGTGTCCTGCACAACATAAAGATCCTGACCTGTGGACACAAGACAGCACTATTTCTAATACCAAATTGATACGTGACAAAAATATGGGCGTAGCCATCCGGACACATCGGCGGGTCCAAATGAACTATAACGACTCCGATCATGCCCGAATTGGGCAGACCGGGCATGAACCATGCTAATAACTGACCGAATTGAGCTAAAATCTGCCAAACCACACTGAAAACTGTCAAACTGATCTGAAAATCTACTAAATCGGGTTGGAAGGTGTTGAACCAGCCATGAAATGCACCAAAATAGGCTAAATGGGATGAGATTCTGCTGAACCATCCCCGAACCAAGCAAAATCGGGTTTGAAGCACCTCAAAATGGCCCAAACTGGATGGTTTAGGCTCTAAATCAGCTTCTAGAATGTTGAATCGGGTTGAATTATGGTTGAACCACCCTGAACCTATGGTTTGGATGTTGAACCGGTCTTGAGCCAGCGTGAACTGGATAGTAAACCGGCTAGACTGGTGTCTAGCCCATTCTAGGCCACGGGCCGGCCGGTGCAAGCCAGCTGAAACCCTTGATCGGGGTGGGGTCGTGGCAGACTGGAGTGAAGTGAACCCTGCTTGGAGGGGGGGTTGTGGTGCCCCTTAGTGCAGAAAAACCCTGGTGGGAATCATGGTGGATGGCAAGCGTCCGTGGATGCATTAAGGCAAGCCTCGGGTGGGGCTCGTGGCAACTCGACAGTGCCTCCTCGCTAAGGGGTTCATGGTTGACCGCGAGTGCATACCAATGTGATGATGCCAAGCCCAGTATGCATGAAGGGGCCAATGCACAAAGTAGTTGGCTGGTCCAGCTGACGCGAAGACCACAAGGATTGTGGAAGGGGTTGGTGCCACCCAAGCTCATGGTGAGGAGTCGTGGCAGCCCGAGTGTGAGCACGACCGCACGTGAACGAGGCCATGAGCTTCTTTGTCTTCACGATTCTCTCTGTTGCCTAGTCGTCCGGATGGCAAAGATGGAGCAAAAGGGCATAGAGACATTGGCTTCTTTCTTTCCGTTGCCTCCTTTCTCCTTCATCTCTCTCGTCTTTGATGTCCAATGGTAGGAAATAGGGGATGCGGCAAAGGATGGCTGGGAGTGGAGAAAGAGTTCAGAGGGAGATGGCGGGGAGGCCATAGGTGCGGGGTGGGTGGCAGAGCTCTATGGCATGCTCCGATAGAGCCGGTAAGGGGTGAGGGTGTAGGGGAGAAGTGGAAGAGATGGTGGTCTAAGGGTGGATACGGGGCAATGGAACTCCGAAGGATGCCTAAAAGGGGTGACGGAAGGGTGAAGGCTGAAGGACAGACTGCTTGGGACAACGCAAGGGGCTTCGATGGGCATACAGGAAGCACAATTTGGAAGAGATGGGAATGGAGGTTCTTGAAGCAAGAGCTACAACTGGGGAAGGGGTGAAGTGGAAGCGGCAGGTGGTCTTCATGGTGTGGGTGCGGTTGGAAGGAGAGGGCGTGGATCGAAGTAGGGGACGACATACAATGATGAAAGAGGACCAGCAAGATGTTGCTAGAAGGAGGAGATGACACTGGGAAGGGAGATGGAAGCCAGCAAAGTGTTGTGCAAGTCTTCTATCCGCAGATGGGAGTAGTCAAAAGCGGGCCTCAAAGGGGTGTTTCTGTAGAGGGCTGCCGGGTGTCGACTCCAGAAAACGGGTTCCGGATCGGCACCTCAAGAGAAAGTGAAAGATAGAATAGGGGAAGGGGAGTGAATCGGAAAACACTTGGAAAGCGGTAAAGGGTCCTCACCTCAACCCCACACGCACATTGATCCCCGAACTTTCATCTCACAGAGTCACTCGAGCACCGGAGATGGTTCGGGTCATGTGGGAGGCAAGGATCGCGGGATCAGAATCGGAATCGGGATCGGTGGGTACCGATCCGATCCGGATCGGATCGGATCAGACCGATTCCGACCGATCCAATGGAAGAAAATCGATCCAGAATCGGTAAGCAAAAAAAAAAACGATCCGATTCCGATTCCGATCCGATCCGATTCCAGACCGATTCTGGCCGATTCTGGCCGATCCGACTGGAATAGCAAAAAATGAAAAAAAACGATTCGATTCCGATTCCGATTCCGATCCCGACCGATTCGGCCGATCCGATTCCGATTCCGATCCAATTCCGATCCGATCCCGACCGATCCGGCCGATCCCGACCGATTCTGCCGGAACTTTTTTCCGGATCGGTCCTTCAGCCAAGAATCGGATCGGCAATGGCCGATCCGATCTAGGAATCGGACGATTCCGATCCGGATCGGCCGATTCCGCGATCTATGGTGGGAGGAGAGGGAGGAATAAATGACTTAATGCATAAGAAAATTGAAGAAGTGGTCGTCAGGAGCCGCGGGCTCCGCTTTATGTAATAAAAATAGAAAGAAGTTGACCGTGTATGCCTTAGCGCGGGAGGTGATATGTGGGTTAAACCTTCTTCTTCTTCGGCCGGCCGATGAAGAAGAGTCCAACCGATGCTAGCTTGATTGATCTGTACAACTTAAGAATAATAGAACA
This sequence comes from Cryptocoryne crispatula var. balansae, assembly GCA_036172225.1. Lineage (NCBI taxonomy): Eukaryota > Viridiplantae > Streptophyta > Magnoliopsida > Alismatales > Araceae > Cryptocoryne > Cryptocoryne crispatula. Next base: position 4,749,712 of record CM069933.1, read on the forward strand.
AGTGAAGAAACGGATTAGACTTATGGGAAGTGTAGTAACTGTAAGGAGGAGATGAGAAAGGAAGCAATTGAAACTACACTCACCGGCTTCGAGGTGAGTCTTAACCCCTTTTGTGTTTTTGATTATGTAAAAATGATGTAAATGAACTAAAAGATGTTCCAAAATAGTAAATAAACTGAATGAAATGAGTTAAGAAGAACTTATGAAGTGTATTGGCTTGAGTTGAAGCCAAGTTGGTTGAAGAAGGCCGGTTCGGGTAGCCTTGCACCCTTCTGGTGCGACTTTGGTGCAGAAAATGCTACGGACGACCCCGATGTCAGAATCGAGTGCCGTTTGTTTCTATGGATGGAGAACTCGGAGAGGAAGAGATATTCTGTTGATAAGTTCCCCCGAAATCCGCCTGTAGAAGTCTGTAAAAAATATGAAAGTGGGCGGATGTGGAAAAATATAACCTGGATGCGCGCCCTCAGTGCAGCAATCGCCATGGACAGACGGCAAGTCGGAATTGAGTGCCGTCGGTTGCAAATGAAAGAGGACAAGGAGATGAACAACTCTTATGTTGAAGACTTTTGCAGCAGGAGCCCTAGATTTTCTACAGAAACTGATGAAGTTCGATTGCTGCAGAACTCACGGATCGAGCTTCTCCTTCGCTTCGGGATCGATCTCTCGACGTCGGATCAGCTTTGGACTTTGGGACGGCCTTGGGAGGGAGCTTGGACGACCTCAGGACGAGCTAGGCACTGGGGTTCGACCTTGGTTCGTTGGGAATAGCCCTCAATTTATAAAGGAGGGAAACCGGTGCAAAACAATGAAAACTGGACCGACTGCGCCCCCGCCTTTCAAAGGAGATGAGGGCGCGCCCTCCACCTGAGGGAGCGCAGGGCGTGCCCTCACCTTGGGGGCGCGGTCTGCGCGCCCCCTATTTCAAAGCAGGCGGGGGCACATTACGCGTCTCAATGCTAAAAATCGACGGAATATTCCGGAACTTGCTAAAAATTCGACTTGACAAACGGGTCGGGGGCGCGGTCCAAATAATCGATAATTAGCAACGGAAACCTTCCAAAAATTTGATTTAAAAGGTACTAATTAGGGCAATTTCCGATTTTCGGAAACTGACCGCGTCCTCGCGTTTCAAAGGAAGCGGAGCGCGCAGGGCGCTTCCCCAGACTGAGGGCGCGCAGGGTGCGCCCCCAGGTTGAGGGCGCGGTGACCGTGCCCTCCCATTTCAAGGGGAGCGGGGGCGCGGTACACTCTCTCTCTTGCGCGCATGTTTCGCAGGCCGTAACTTGCAAACGGGATGTCCAATTCGGCTCCCGTTTGTTGCGTTGGAAAGAGGGCCTTCAACCGCACGTCCTCAAGTCAGTAAACAAGTCGGCATGACTCCCAACACATTCGCACGGGGCTTTCTACCGGTTTACCCTCGCAAAAAGCAGAAAACCGTGGCGAAGGTCCGAAAGAGCACGGTTCCGGTCGAGAAATCTCAGGTCAACTCGGGATGACTTAAAATGATGACCAAACAAGTCCGGTACGATCAGAAAACCCGAAATCATCGAAAAATTTGAGATTAACCCAGTAAACGTAAATCGAAACTCGGAAAAATCGTAAAACCCTAAAATCAACCGAAATGGCCGTATGGCCCCGGTTGATGAAATATACAGCTAGAATCGACCCGGACGACTCGAAAATACCCGGTGATGACCAGAAAGGCCTGACGCGTTGTCCAGGATAGCCGTGTCAGTACAAATCGAAAAAGCCGTTATAGAACAACGCCTACCGAAATGACTTGCCGAAAAACCCGAATTTTATGGAACACATGCGGGACTCCTGAAACCTTCAATTAAGGACTATTCAAGGTCGGTCATCAAGCAAACTCCGTGTTTTCACAATTCACGTGTGGCTCTCGCTTGAAGGTTACGGCATTGTTCTGGAAATCATCGGTCCATTCTCAACTCACAAGGGGCTCCACCAGCGTCCTTAGCTCATCTCCACGAGGTAATTCGAATCAGATAAATGTCAGATAATGGGTATCGCCAATGAAATAGGAGTCTGGGGCTCTGAATTAGGCTAATTTGGCGTGTCTACACCGGAAGACATGGAGAGGTTCAGGGATTGTCGTATCCTCTGAAGGCTGCAGCATTTTGTCGTTGCTACTCACTACTCTGATCAACAACGTTGAAGAAGAATCGGGAAGGAGAAGGTGATGTGAGCACATGGAGGTGGATTGGAAGAGGGGAAGAAGAAGAAGGGACTGGCCTCGATGTTGGGGGTGGTCAGAGGCTAGCCGGTGCCACAGGATGGGAGGAAGACCTTGAATGGAGGGGTTAAAGAAGTTTACCTACGCTAGACCCAACTTCTTTCCAAAATTTCAAGATTCATTACCTACCATCTTATGTAGCATGGGCTCTTATAGAGAGTCATTTTACAAAATAGGCCTCCAAAGACTAATTACAACCAAGTCCTCTAAAGAACTAAATGGTAAAGACAGACTCAAAAGGAACTCTAAATATTTAAATTAAATACAAGAAATTAATTCTAATGTTAGTGTATAAGAAATTAAATGCAATGTTTTCATAAGAGTCGAACGGTGACATCCTAGACCTTATTGACCGTTGGGTCTGATCTGGTCCTCATTAGAAGGGCTCTCAATAATTGTGCACCAGAAGAAGAGCAAGAGGGAGAAAGGGGACTGTGGCCTCTGGCTCTCCCCGATTCCCTCTCTCAGTAAATGCCTCCAACATCGGTGAAACCCTATCACCTGCGAAAAGTTAAGGGTGTTTGAAGCATGCACAACAAAACGGATCAGGAGAGGTATGGCAGCCTGTTGCACTATGCCTTAATTTGAAAACAGAAAAAAAAAGATGGAAAAGGGGGGTTGGCTGCACCCACTACCACCACATCCCCACACACAACAGCAGCAGGCCGCCTCTGCCTCCCAGCAGAGCCGACAGAGGCGGCTTTAGAAGAAAACGAAAACACCAAAAGAAGGGGGCGTGCCATTCACCCAAAGAGTCAAACGGAAATAAAAAGGGAGGAAAAAGGAATTTGAGATAAATAATAAAAGATATAGGCTCAATAAAATAAATATAATAATAACAGAAAATAAAAATTTTGAAACTGGAAAACAGAAATGAATGAAATAATAAAACAAACGAAAATACAGAAAAGAATAATTAAAATGAGAAAATTGAACAAAAATATGAAAAAAATGAAAAATTAAATGAATAAAAATTATACCATGAATAAAATAATGAGTGTAGAAGAAATAAAAAAATAGAAAAAAATATTATGATTATTAAAGGTTAAAGTCAGAATTAATAATGATAATAACAAACGGTAACACACAAATTTTGACAAAGAATCAGCAATAGGGAAATCATGGTTTCTAAGGCAATGAAAGTGACCAAGGAGACATAGTATTGTCTCATCGCTTAGGCGATCAGGCAAGGTGTTAGGGGACGTCTTTTTATAGTAAAATTGATAAAATATCAAATATAATATATAAAAACCATAAATAGCTATTGATAACATATAAAATTAATATTGTGTAAGTGCATAGTTAAATAGATTAAATAACATGAATACCTAATTAGAACTACTAAATTAAGTTAATTTTAATATTGATTTTGTATTAAATATTAGTTAATATTTATAAAATTATTTTATCTTTATATTATTCTATCAAAATATCTATTTATAATCAAAGTAATTATTGGAACTAGTCATTTTACTTCAAAACTATTCAATTAAGTGATATTGATAGTTAGTGATCATTATTTAATATTTATTTAAAAATTAGACAAAATGAGAAAGTAATGTGTTACTTACTCCCCTAGGCGCCCCTGGCGTTGACCATTTCACTTACTTTTATTTTTGCATTATGACTTTTAAAAATGATTTGTGCATCATGTAACTCATGACTTTGAGAAGTAATGAAGTTTCTTATTGATGTCTTTCTATGGTGTCTCGTTATATACTCATATATATATATATATATAAAAGGAAAGAGAATAGAAAAACATTTCCAAAACATTTAAGTAAAATGAAGTAAGACTATAAATAATATTCATAAGCAAAATGGGGTCCAAGTAAAAAATTAAGTGTTAATAATATTTAGAAATAACAGAATCATGAGAACATAATCAAATACACATAAAAATGACAACCAGTGGTAATAAAACATATTCTATTAACTAATTAAAACTTAATAAGTTTAGTAATCAAACACTAAGAAATAGTGTGTTGATCAATTAATATAAATCAGAATAAATCAGATAGAAAAATAAACTGAGATGAAAAATACTAAATAACTAATAGGGTGTTTGGTTGCTCTTTTTTAATTTAGATGATATTATTTTTGTACATTAGTATTAATTTTAAAATTACATAAGCACAGACCTCTGTGTTTGGCAAAAGTTTTACAATTTTTATAAATTATAGAGTGATGTTTGGCGAGACAAAGACTTCCCTCGCTTTCCCTTCTCTCATGTCTATGTCCGGACAGAAAGGTCTCTCCTTGATGCAGCCGGTGAAGTTGTTGCTGCTAAGGAAGCAGTCCTCGGTGGCTTTTTACTCCAAGGAGTAAGGTTTAAAGTCCACCACCACAAGGCTCCCTGTGACGTGAAGACTTCCTGAAAAGAAGGTGAGCAAATGTTTGGCCCTGTTCGAATTCCACCAAGAAGGTGAGCACCTGGAGTGGGCAGGTTCAGGCAGGAGTGTCCAGGAAGAGGGTTTCCCTCCCTAGGCATGCTGGTGGCAGAAGTGGGCGGGGTCATGGCGACTTTGTCAGGGCTAGAGTTAGCACTACTTTATGCCACACTTCTTCACCTCTTTCTCTTCTTCGTCGTCAGGCATCTTTGCCCATCTGTGGCAATTGCGCTGAGCAGATGGAGTGGAAAAGCGGACACAGGAGGTGCCGAAGGAGACGAGACGGACAAAGACGCGGACGAGGCAGTGGCAGCAACCTCGTAACTGCCATTCTTGAGAATCGATGACAAGTCGACAAGTCCTCCACCAGTCCACCGGCATCTCTCTCAGATAACAAACAACTCCAGGCCTCTTTTTATCCTAAGAAAGCTTATGGCGCGATGAGGGCATACTCTCAAAATTTAAGGAGGTGGTTCCAAACGTGGATGAGTCCATCTTTTACTCTTGTTTTGACAAAAAAAACTTATTCAAACACCCTATAATTAAGTCAACCAAATGGTAATAAGTTTCATAAAATTAATTTTTTAAAATAAAAAATCTTATCATACACATCAGAAAGCAAATAACAAACTTTGAAATTGATACAATAAATCAACAAAAAGACTACGAATGAAGCAATAATGAGAAAAAAATACTTTAAATAAAAAAATGGAACAAGCAAAACAGAAAATAACTAATTAAAAAACCATCATTGATTAAAATTTTTGTTAAATAATAATTTTATTAATAAAATAATGGCAAGTTTCAGAAGATTTCTTGTAAGGGACCTAATATCTTTCTTTCAATATTTTATTCTTAAATTTTTTTCTATAGTAATGTCTATTTTTTTAAGTTTGTTTTAAACCTTGTCTTGCTCCACACCACGGACTAGCTCCTTTATCCACACACAATTAATCTTTTATATAAGTTTTGAAATTTGAGATTTCCACACCCAATCAGGGCCACTCTCAGTTTACATCTGAAAATGGCATATTTTATCGCACCGAGGCAAATAGAAATATGCAACATAGCTAAAAATGTGAAAAGCATGCAGAGCGTTATAATCAACTAACCTACGGAGAAGATGGTAACTAGATGGCCAGGTAGTAAGATATTCAGCTTAACTCAAGTCTTAATCCCAAATTATTTGGGGTCAGCCATAAAAATTTATAGCAAGCCTGCTGGATCCAACGTCTGGAGCAAAGTACTGTCATGTCAAGTCCTTGATGATCTTGTCCTTGTGCAATTATTGTTGTATCGTTGCATTGTTTGCCTGCTGTTTAGATTCCTACCAATTTACCCAACTGTATGCTGATATATCTGTTTCTGTATGTTCATCGTTTTGGGAAGCAACACTCATGGATACTTTTTCATTGATTGAGATATGTGGGGATTTCAAACTTTCAATGGATTAGCACTTATTAGCATATCTTTTTTAGCTTTTCTTATTTTTGGATTCTTCATGGTTTCTCACTGTTTGACATCGCATGAATGTGCAGTGAAGAACACGAGTTACTAAAGGCTCTTCAAGCCAGACTTGTAGCTCATCCATGGACTGCTCCTATTCTAGGAAATGACCATGCTGAATTCCGAGGTCATAAATCACAGGTATCTGGCTGCTTTCTGACACTGTTTTCCATCTTGGAGCTTCATATATATTTATTGGTCTTTTTCATTCTCTGAGAACGTGGTTTCTGAGCTTTGGTGAAGAACATGCTGAAATGTTTGTTTTTTTTTTGTAAGGATGAACAATAGAAATGGAAAGCATAATACTGTGCTCAGGAGGAGGGACCATGCCTTGTACAGTCTGTAGTCTGCTTTGGTATCTAGGTGGCTAAATTTCAAAATACTCTTCTTGGTGTTAGGTCAGGCAGAGAGGATTTGGTTGTTAGGTTGAGGCCTCCAAGGTCAGTGCAGGAGAATGGTTGAGGAGTAATAAGTAATAAGTTAAACGCACTCGGTGTCGATTGTCGATACTCGATACTGTCACTCCCTATGTGGGAACAATGAAATATAGAGATGTGTGATTACACATGCTTTGATTGTAGGTTGAATTGTTGGAATCACGTTTACAAAGAAAAGGTGGTTACAAAGTTTTCAGTGAAGTTATAAATATGACATCCAACTTCAATCTGGATTAGCCATTCCTGCAAACTATGGTTAGTAAGGAGTGTGATGGACTGAAACAAGAGTAAGCATTAAAGTCACCATAAAGTCACCATACTTTGGTCTGTTTGGTTACAGAGAAATTTTAGGATTTTGAATGAATTATTCTCTCACATTTCAGTATTATTCAGAATAGACTGGGCATTCTACATCAATGATTTTTGACTGATTTCTATATCTTGACCATGGAAAGAGCTGGACTAACTCAGCCCAGATCCGCCAATCAAACTGGATATTTGCTGGGCCTGATTCTGGACGGGGCTAAGTTGGATCAGACCAACTCAGTTAGGGTCAGAACATCAGCTTAGGGTTGGCTGGTTTTGCTCAGGATTGGCAAAATAGGGGTGTCAATGGGCCGGGCCCAAAGCCGGCCCAATCAAGGCCTGGTCCAAAATATAATGGGCTGGCCCGGCCCAGCCCATATTATGTTTTTGCCTGACCTGGCCCGGCCCATATGAAATATAAATTTGGCTCGACCCGACCTGACCCGGCCCGATTTTATATATATCATATTTTTAAATTTCTTAAACATCAAACCTAATTGTGGTCTCCAGATTTGTGATAAAAAACACTACCAACTAAAAAATTGTAAAATTAATTAAATCATTTAATTATTAGAAAATATAAGTATAGGATGCTAATGGAAGATTTCAAATTATTGATTTGATTTACATAAAAAATAATAAATTTGTGATCTATTAATAAATCAGAATCAAAATTAGATAATTTGTTTTTATTTTTAAATTTTAAAATATAATATAATATAAGTTTCTAAAAATAAATATAATAAGAAAATAAAAATAGACAAATCTTGAAAATTATGACATATGTAATGATAAAAAAGGGCAGAAATAAAATTTTAAATTTATCAGATCAACTATTAATAGTTATACTTTGTTTTTGTATAATTTAATATATAATATATATGATGAATATTTCAAAAACTATCTTTTTTTAGTCTAAATAGAAGTTAAAAGAAAGTTATAATATCATATGACATTCTAACAAAAAAATATTTAATGAAAATTAAAATCAAAATTTGTCAATCAGTATATTAACATAAGGAAAATAAATATATCATAATTTTTATATTTTAAATTTTATTTCTACATATTTTTATAATATTAAAGATATTAATCAAATATTGTCCAACTTATTATCCAATCTATATCAAATTAGGATATTATATGAAATATGTTAAATACTTCATGCTCAACGGTGAAGTGCAGAACGGCGGGTCATGTTGGGCCTGCGGGTACATTCAACATTGTAAATTTTACTCTTTTTTCACTGCTCACGTGTGATTTCAACGGGCTTCACCCTAGCCCAGTCGGCAGCCCTGTTAAGCCCGTGGGCCTATTCTGTTGGTCCGAAAAGTGGTCCAACGTCAGCCCGGCCTGAGGGCCCGCAGGCCAGCCCGCCCCACTGACAGCCCTATTGACATATTCCAGCAAAGTCAAGTCCCAGCCAAGGAGAGAATCGACTTGGGAGGCTGAGACCTGGCACATCTGCATCCAAACCCCGATCCTTCCTTGATCTAACTGCTCTTTGAAGCCATCATACTTTTCTTTTTTTTATTCATGTATTCTCCGTTGAGTCTGCAGCTTGTTACAAGGAGTGTACCTCTGTTTTTCCCGTTCTTATTGTTTTGTTTTTGCCTACCATTGTCAGAGATCTTTATCTTATTCTCTGCTTTGGTAGTATCCGGAGCTTTTTTTGGCTTCCACCTGGGAGAAAACTTCTATAAATATGGTCTTTGTGGACAAAGGTAAGGCACCATTAGCCAAAATCATGGGTAACCTTCTCATGTTAGAGAAGTTAAAATAATGTTTTTTTACGTATTAACTCATGTAGAACTGCTTAAATTCAACTTATATCATAAATTTTATGATTGTAAACGACCTTTCTAGTCCTTTTAAGAAAAACAGCATTTCTTCTAGATGCAAGTTTGTAATTACTTGAGCGGTTAAAAATGCAGAATATGGTCAAATCAGTAAATCCGTCACTTTGTAACATCAAGGATAACTAAACCATTCACTTGGACTAAACGTTAGTTGAATCTCCTGAAGGGACTACAAGTCTCCAACAGCAAGCATGTGTGGTTAGGGGTATGTGTTGTAAATTGTAATCTGTCAATCTTAGAGATATTTGTCAAATATAATCAACCTAAAAGGCAATGGTGTTAGTGACAGGAGATCCGCTAAATGTGAGATTGGCATGTACCAATCAGACCGGCTGCTTTCTATGGACTCAATGTCATTGTTGAGATGGAACATTTGGTTGATTCCGCTAGTATAGACGCTGACCCTGTTTGATTGCTCCGTTTGTTATTTGATTTTGTTGCAGATTGGTGTGCTATCTTTTTATTTTATTTTACTCATGAGATAACTCCAACATGTATTCCTGGACTGCAGCCTGGTGTGCCTACAATGCTTGATGGCGACATGTTGGCACAGTTTCTAGACCTGACTAGCATGCAGCAAGAAGCTGTGGTGGGTTCGGTGGCATCAAGTTCAAAGCTGCCTGATGTCTCCGTAGATCAAGCGGTCCAGCTGCTTGAGCGAATCCACTACGTGTTTAACTAGTCTTATATCTCACGGGACCTCGACCTACTTCATGGAATCTCCTGCTGGTGTTGTGAGGTTTCAAGGGGGGTATTCAGCCGTCAGAAAGATTTGTATGGTGAAAGAACGAGGCGCTGCAGCCCATGCAGATCTCCGTCCTCATCGATTTGGTCGCATGCACAGCCAACTGCTGGGATGGCAGATCACACCGACTGGTATTCAAAGGAAGAAGTTCCTCAACATCCCACAAGGGTGTGCCATTAGTTCTCTTTTTCTGTTTTTTTTCACCTTGTGTATTTTGTATGAATATTGTGTTGTGAGCAAGAAAGAGGCGCCCTTTCAGATGCATTTCTTGCCCCTTTTCTGGAGGCAGAGGAGAAAAGGGCGTGCTTGCTCGTTTTCAACGGTTGTATCAGAAGGGTATCATGTACAGTCTACAGAGATTTCGTTGATCAAGGATTCAAGGGCAACTTCTTCTAAGATCATGCGTCTTGTATAAAAGCTGATGCATCTTAAAATCTTTTACTAGTAACCTAAAATTTTGTGCCTCCTGATCAGTGGTGTTTAGTAAGGGTATCAGTGGATCACTGTGCAATTATATGATTGCACTAGGGCGGGTACGGGTAACTTGAAATCTTTTACTTTCTATTGGTCGACCATACAATTGCTCGATGGATGATAATATTTTACCTCATTATTGTGCAACGCAACCTGGTATTGACCAAATTTATAAGAATCTTTTGTTTCTTAGAACTCAATTTCTGATACGAACATGTTAAGAAGTACTTAAAAATCGTATCCTTTTAACCATGATGAATTATCACCTGAAGTCATTGTCGTTGCATATGATTCTAGTCGAACACAAAGACATCTAAAAAATTTCCCTGAACACGTTTTAGGGAATTTTTATTTTATAATGTTTTCACGTGTTCAGTCGATAATCATAAAGTAATAATATATTAAAAAAATTTGAATTCTCAAAGCTGTCATTTGTGACTCGTCAAAAAAAAAACTTGAACTCGTCACTATTTGATCTCTCGTATCTAATTTGAAATCAACAAGCTCCGACACGAAATTTACGTGGTTGTGTTTGAAGCTTTCTTTCGGTCAAAATTTCTTATCTACTTGATATATTTGTTGAACCCCCACGGTGCAGGGTTGTTCACAATTCCATTCAACCAGCAAAATAATCAAACTAAACTATTAATTTAATTTGGTTTGGTTTAAAGTAGCAAGTAATTTAGTTTGATCACAAAATATTTAAAAATCAAATCAAATCGGGCCGAATAGTATGAACCAAAATACTCTGAAATGGATTAAATGTGTTTCAAATTAGGCATATTAACAATATTTATAAATTTAACGTAAAAATAATAATTTTTAAGTTATAAAAATAAAATTATCCATATATATTTATATATACTATAATTTTATGACATGATTTAAAAGAAATCAAATGAAATTTATATGGACATAATATATATATTATTAATCTTTTGTTTGAACTAGGTTCTGTTTGACTTGGTTTGGGTCGGGAGCTATATTTGGTTTGTAAAAAAAAAAAAAAAAGAACACAGAAACTAAACCAAATCAAACTGTCAACACCACTAACTATGAGAAGAAGACATCCCTAACTATCAGAAGAAGACCACTTTGTGTACCGCGAGTGGTGTACCCTCTTGCTTGTAACTAAATTTTATAGGCATTTCTTAAAGCATGGACACCCTGAATTACATACCGATAGTCTACATGAATATATAACTCGCTACGTGGTGTTATAAAAATTGAATACGACTGCCCAGTATCCTCGTTTGACAAGTTACTGATGTATATATAGAGTGTAAATTTAGTTACAAAGTAAAAAACATGTTTAAGATATGTGACAGGTTTGAGTCGGATTCGGTATTACTTGTTTTTTATTTTGATTCTGACAAAGGTTAAACAATTTCAGTGACATTCTGACTTAGTTCTAATTCTTTTATCGCAATCAACATGATCCGATAATTTTAAAATATATATAATATTATCGTTTTATTAATAATTAGCCAGTAAAATTTATTTTACTATTATCTTGCATATGATGTCTAAAATTTTATTTTACTTTTTAGCATTTACGCATCTTAAATTTAATGTTTTACATATTTTTATTTGTCGTAATATTAGTTTTTACATGGATATTGAATTTTATTGAAATGGATATGAAGTTAGCCATTTTCGATTCTAGTTACGATAAATAACTTACACGATATGAAAGCATGTTACAAATTTGATTATATACAAGTCATATGGATATTGATTATAAATATTATGTAAAAATAATAATTTAAGTTATAAAGCAAAACAGATAGTATGTAAATGCACATATTTTATTATGGTAGAATACAACCTTAATCAAACCAAAGAAACCATTCACAGATCACACTGAGCCAAATTACAGATTTTGTCCCAGGAGGCGAGCCTAGTTTGCCTGTTCAGAAGAAAAAATTCAAAAATTAAATCAAATAAAACCATGGGTGGGCGCTGAGGAATGGATTTTGGAGGAAACATGCATGGTACTCGCCATGTTTTAGCCGGTGGGCCTGCGAGGGCAAGAAGCAGGGCAGATGGGAGCAGTGCAGCGCTGGACGAGCACCGAGAAAAGGTGAAGACGAAAGTAGGATATACCAACATGACACGGCTCAGATTAAGTTTCCTCTAAAAGTGTGGCAAGCATAAGGACCTGAAACGAGGAGACTAGTTTACGTGACAACACAGCGGTCGATCGGCATTTGAAGGCTAAAAACTCCAAAAGTCATCTAACGTCACGACCTCTATCGGTCGCCAGCATTCACGACGGGAAAGAGAGAACAAAATAAAACTATGCAAAAGGTGCAGTATAGTAGTAGGGACTAGGGAGACCACGTCAATCATCCACCGATACGGGAAGACTCTGGTCTAGAGAGCTGAGAAGAAGAACACGGTTGCAGAAAGGGGGGCGCAAATCCCGAGGGCGTCCACATCAGGGGAACGAACCCCCCCCCCCCTCTTTCTTCTACATCGCTCAGTCGCTGACGGAGGCAGGCCTGCGCGACGATTTCCTCGTGAACTCCGCTGCCGGAGGAGGGCTCCGGCTCCTCGAGCCGTAAGGAGAGCGGGAGTAGGAACGCCCTCTGTGGCGAAGTGGCGGAGGAGAAGGCGACCTGTTTTTTTTTTTCATTTCACCGCACCACCCACCCCGTTTCAGCACCCGCGCGACAGACTATTCCATGCGATGAAATAAATAAAAAAAAAATCTGGTACATACCTCGAGTAGTAACTGCGACTGCGAGATCGAGACCTTGCATAGCGCGGCGAGCGAGAATAGCGGGGAGAGCGTGATCGTGAATAGCGTAGCCTGCGGCTGTCGCGGCTGTCGTACTCTCGTCCTCTGTAAAAACGATGAACCAGAGAATTATATTATAAATCATCTTCATCAATCAGAAGAAGGCAAATAGAAATGGAACTGCTAGGAACTGCCATCGACGTATGGAACGGGCTTAGGAAGCCCCCAGGAGGATTCCAATCTTGAAGGAAAAAAAATATCACTAGGCCCTCGGAGGGGCATATTACCTTGTTGTACATCCCCGTCAACCTTCCATACGTAGATTCGTTGGTTTCAACTTTCAACCCTTTTCCATACGTAGATTCGTTGGTTTCAACTTTTCAACCCTTCAAAAAACTTATAGGGACCAAAGGCCTCACGGAGGGGTTTCACCTCCCTACCTGATATGCAGTAATATCACCGGAAGGCCCTTGGCATGGCCTCCCATCCTCCCACGAAACCTCAGAAGCACCCAAAGTACTGTTTTGCAAGATCAACCTTAACTGCCGCCGCCTCCCAAGTAGAAATATAATTCTCTTTCTAACACCAAATACCCCCCCTTCCCGAATGTGCTCTCGGGTGGAACCCTCCGTTCCGTTCCTACTGCAGTCTCTCGAACGGTGAGGTTTTTTTCTTCACTTCTTCTAAAGGCCCTTATTTCCAAGCATGTTCTAATGTTATTAGTGTTGGTTTTAGGCTTTTAGCCTTTTAGGCTTCCCACAAGTTCTATACCACCATACATTGACGTTTTCATGGAGCAAGTCCACTTGTAGTGCGGTAGGTAGTTCTTTGATTTATTTTTTTTTGGTTCTTCCAAATAAGTAGATATCTAATTAGACATTTGTTTTTTTAACATTATGACTTGGTTATATTTAGGAATTTAACATTGAAAGTTAAGTTTTGGACTGATTCGTGGTTGATACTTGATATACCTCCGGCCGGCCTTAGCAGTGAGTTGTTTGATTTATCCTTGTTTTCTAACATGTTACATGTTCACATCATCCGTTCATAGGGGCTTGTAGTATATCCTTTTTTTTGTTTTGTTCTAACATCTCCAAACATTTTAAGTATTTACATTTTCCACATCTCCAGGTCCTCAACCGGACCCAATTTAGGATTAACGCGTGCACATCCATCTGACTAGTCCACCCTATGACCCTTCTCAATTATTGTTTATACATGTAACCATTTTTAAGAGGTCATAATGTAATATTGTGATTGTACGTTTTCATACTTTTGTACTTAAGGTCATATTTTAACACGTCTCACGCACATGGAAATCATGTATCAGGGATAGATTCTCTAATACTCAACCATACCCATGGCTACAAATGGTGGAGAAACTTTAGGCTCCATCGCAAGACAACCTAAATCTAGGGACATTTGATGGAAATATGACATTTTAGTGGATACAAGGAACAGCGATCTTGTGAGATGTATATTCTGTCAGGAGGAGGAGGTATATATCGAGTGAAACAACACATTGCAACACATTGCAGGATTAAAGACCAATGTGACATCATGCAAGAAAACAAGTTTAAAGAGAAGATAAAGAAGCAGGCAAGAGTTGAAAAAGGTGATGACCATAAGAGAAATGAAAAAGAGGTACAATCCTTTTGGACAGGATAACAAGTTAGTTGATGGTAAAAAGTCGGCAATGGAATATATTTATGAAACTATGAATTGTGCAAAGAAGAAGATTAAAAAGACATTTGACGATAAATTAAACAAATATAATTTAAATTGACAGACGTTGAAATGTTCAACTGCATCAACTCTTCCATGATGGAGGGTATTTATCTAAATTTCCAATTTCCAAACTTGTATGGGTGAATTGAGAAGTTGGTGCCTTCGGATGATGAACAAGATCAAATGCTCAAGCAAATGGTGATGTATAGAGGGACACAAGACATATTTAGTAAAGACATGGTTGTTCGACAATGCAAGACATCAACTCTAAATATATATATATATTATTTTTCTATTTATAATAAACAGCAATTGTCTTCAGAGGGACAGGTAACGTCTCATGACCAATATCATAAATATTGGTAATATATAGTATGATTTTTATTAAACATCATTTGTACATATGTTGATGTGGTTAATTATTATGTAACAATTTTATACATGTCTACTTTTTTATATAATTTTTTCTACTCTTTTTTTATTTTTTTTAATTAAAAAATGGCTTATCTAGACCTATCCGGATAGGTTTTCTTTATGGAAAATTGGCCGAATCATCCAATCTTGATCCAAATTGGATCGGTACCCACCACTATGGTACTGATTCCAATCCTACGATCCATGTCAATCCCACATAGAACAAAATCCTTGACCCGAAAACCTCAGTCCCCTTCAACTGCCTCACCCAGTTGTCTAAGATGCATAAGGGAAGGAAGAACACAATGCAGAACGCCGTAGCACCAGTACACACAGAATACTGTTAATTTAATTTTTTTATTAAAGCTGGATCTTTACCGTTTTCTGTTGACACCAAGTTCTTGGGATTTGGCACTAAGAAGGATGTCGGAAAAAAAAACTTATAGATGTAAACCCTTGAGTCAAGATTGTGGACAATGCGAGCAACTAAATTTACCATTTTCTGCTCTTTGAGGACGCGGGATTAGGCGGGGGGTCTCAATCCCTCAACTGACATTTGCTTCTAGCCAACAGGCAGCACAAACACAAAATGAAATTCCAAGGAGGCAAAAAAAAATATTTGATCCCCAGGAATAAAATGGCTCTTTTGCCGAAGCAACATGGATGCCTATAGTCAACAGAGAAACCTACTAAAAATACAAACTCAATCCACAAACCCCATTATGAGATGGAAACAATGTATCATTGAATGTTTCAAGTTAAAGTTTCTTAGTAACTTCTCCGCTAAACTTTGATACCATCAATCATAAGTAAAATAAAAAATATCTTCTTTTTTGCGAGCGCTGGATGAAATTGGGAAATTCAAATTACCTCACTCGTTCCCTGGCCCTCATATCACCAGGCTTTTTCCGGTTCTCTTGTGCAAACACAACAGTCAGCTCCCTACCGAGCAGAATTTGTCCATCCATCTGGTACTTGGCCTCACTTGCATCTGCTGGGTCCACATACTGGACAAAACCAAAGCCACGAGGCTCTCTGCACAAAAAAAAAAGTAGTCAAGAAAATTATACGATAGGCTAGTTATAAGAGGTCAATTCCTTCTGCATCATGAAATGCATGAAAATAAACTTGCAAATGCGTACAACGCATCTTAAGAAGGCCAAGGAAGAGCGACTTATTTAACTTCTTACAATCAAGTAAAGCAAGCACTTAGGCTGCTAACCTTGCACTCTTCAGAGTTTAAAGATGACTTCACATTCTTCAAGACTTGAATATCTTCAATATGTACAACTTCAAACATAACTTCACACCTCACCAGCCAATATCTTCATAAACACTCAACATCCTCTTCAAAAGAACTCTTAATACTTGACAGATGTCTTCACAACTCTATTTTGGCTGTTAAATTCTCAAGAGCCTCAATAAATAACCAACATGCAATTCAAAAGAAAAAGGTGCACGCAGAAGCATATAACCAACAACCTGGTTTTCAAGGAGTATGCTCGGGCAGATTACCTTTCTTAAGCAATCCAGATTTATCATGTATCTCAGAATAGTGAAAGAGTTTGCTACTAGTATGTTTAGATATATTCTATGAACATCACGTCAATCCACAAAGAATTGCAACATGTGAGAAAATTAAGTTCTGTTAATCCCAAATACCTTTTAATATATAAAACAATTCCAAAAAAATACAAGTTTTCTTAATAGATGAAGCTAAGCCTAGCTGACGCTTGATATACCATTGAGCCAAGATCCTAGGAACAGGTTGGAAATACAATTTGCAGATGACACCTTGTCATTCTCCTCAGGAAACCGTGCTAAATATAGCCACTTAAAGATCATGTTTTTATGTTGAAGGCAGTCAAAAGATTTGAAAATAAATAAAGAGAAAGGTGAACCAATTGAAGAGTAATTGAAGGACATTTTTGGCATTGCATGGACATCTCTTCCAATCAAATGACTTGGTCTACCACTGTCGGATGAGTTCAGATCGCCTCAGACACCCAGAGGAGGGAACAGTCTCAATCTCCAATCAGAAACGGCCACAACCCCTAATCACTTGAGTGACGGTTCAAGGTGAACCAGCATGCACCGTTACTGAACCGGATTTCGTAACAGGTTACACTATGGTTAGTAACGAATTACATTGTGATTCGTAACGGGTTCATTTAGTTTGTAATTGGTTATACTGTGATTTGTAACGAGTTACATTGTGCTTCGTAACGGGTGAATTGTTACAAACCACAATCTATCTCGTTACAAACCACAATATAACCCATTACGAACCGAACTAAACTGTTACAAATCACAGTATAATCCGTTACGAACGATAGTGTAACTCATTACAAAATTCAGTTCAATAACGGTTCATGCCAGATCACCCTGAATCATCACTTAAGTGACTGAGGGTTATAGCTGTTTTTTGATTGGAGACTGAAATTGTTCCCTCCTTTGGGCATCTGAGGCGATACGAACACCTATCGGATGGGAAGGGCCATGAGCAAAGACTAGCAATGTGTTGACCAGAAGATGAAAAGCAAGCTCCAAGGGTGGAAGAGTAGAATACTCTCGGCATTAGGAAGATGGGTGCTATCCAAAGTTGTATTACAAAGTATCCCTCAATTTTTCTTCTCAACCCTCAAAATTCCCAAGGGTGTCATGGCAAGATTCTTCTTACATGATAACAATGATAAAAAAGGTTTACATCATCAAGTATGACTATGTATGCAGGTTGACCTCCGCAGACTATTAGCCACGCTCTTCTTTCCAAATAGCTATGGAGACTTAACACTAACAAAAATACTCAATGTGCCGGAATTGTCTATGCTAAATACAAGTTAAGATGGGATAACTTGAGAAAGTATTTCTAGCATTTGGAGAGGCATCCTTCATACTTGGAAAATTTTCAACTCCTCAATTATTGAGTTAGGGGTGACAACAGGACCTTCTTCTAGAAAGATCATTTCCTCAAGCTTTTCAACTTTAAGACAATCTTCATGCTAGGGTTCGTTGCAACTGAGATGTTACAACTAAATAGTGCCTTTACTTTGGAAGAGATTTGGAAAAGAAAATATGCAATTTTTCTTCAATGTTGTTGCTTCTTGAAGATCACAAATGTGTTGAGAACAAAGACAAATTGGAATGGCTGCCTTGTAAAAATTCAGTCTTCATGGTAAGGTCTGCTATGGGTAAGTTAACTTTGGGAGGAGTGGAAGTTCCATGGTATAAGGCAGTTTAAGCACCTCTATTGTCCTTCAAGATCAAGGTCATCTTAAGAAAAATAGCCAAGCTGAAAATTCCAACAAATGTTTCCTTCATAAAATATTTCCTACTGTTTCAACAAACTATATATTCTGCATATCAGGGAAGAAACTATGGATCATCTCTTTATTAACTGTGGGATCATAAATTTTCTTTGCAGAACTATTTTCAAGGCATAGAAGATTAATAAGATAGATCCTGTAAACACAATGTCACTACCGATTGATTGGCCCCAGATGAACATGGATTGCAGAATCGGCCGATCCGGATCGGAATCGGCCGATTCTTGGATCGGATCGGACCCCTCCAATCCGATTCCCGGCAGAACTACCGATCCGGACCAAAGATCGGTCCGGATCGATGTTTGTAGGTGGAATCGGTGCCGGAATCGGTCGATTCCGGATCGATTCCGGCGATTCCCTCGCCGGAATCGACCCACAGGCTGCCGCGGCGGCCATCCCGCCGCGGCAGCCCTCTTCCCCGCCCTATCGGGTGGGGAAGACGACCTTACTGGGTCCATCGGACCCGGTAAGGCCAAGATCCGGTGACTTAAGTCACCGGATCCTCAACCGGTAGGGGTATAACCCTACCGGTTTGCGTATCGGGTCCATGGACCCGGTAAGGTCATCTTCCCCGCCCGATAGATGGACCCGGTAAGGTCGTCTTCCCCGCCCGATAGGGCGGGGAAGATGTCACGGCGGCAAGCTGCCGCCGTGGCGCCGATTTCGGGCCACTTTTGGGCCCGAAATCACCCCAAAACATGCTAGATCGGATCGGAATCCGATCTAGCATGTTATTTTGATATTTTTTTAATATTTTAGCACCTTTGAAGAACCGATCCGGAGCGATTCCGGATCGAAAGTTCTTCCGGAAGATCGGTCGGAATCGGATCGATCTGATCCGATCCGGATCGGATCGGTACCCACCGATCCCGATTCCGATTCCGATCCCGCGATCCTTGCAGATGAATCCTTGGCCAACAGAACTAAATGTGTGGAAGTTCATCCTACATGAGATGATGAGATGCTTTGGTCCATTTGGTGTGCAAAGAAAATAATTTTTGAAGAACATTACAAGAACACGAGTGATTATTTCTACTGTCTCTCAACCTAACATTGGTCATTCGCACATTCAGGGTTTCATTTTGTGAAGCGGTGAAGCCACCCCTGAAGAAAAAATTCTTGTACTTTAACTGTTTTGTCTGATTGTTCCTTGTGTCCATTTACCCCTCTACCCCACCCCTCCCCCATCCTTCCTAAGTCTTATCTTGTACTTTCCTTGTTTTTTAATTAATAGAACTTTGGCCTCGGTTATATTCAAAAAAAAAGTTGGACATGCAACATCTGCAGCTGTTTTGATGCAAAACTTCTAGCTGATGTTGGTCACCTAGGATGCAGATGAAATTATCATTCTAATAAAGCCATACATCTACACAAGTGCAGCTTATTTGAAGCCTGGCAGAAGTTTATTTTCCTTCAGAAATATTATCACTAGCACATGTTTATCTCCCTCACCGTTCATCATCATTCAACGAACATAATAACAATGAGAAACAGACTTGTGAACATAAATAATCTAACCAATGCATAATACAAAAGTAAAGATGACCAAGTGGCAAGTACCCATGATTAAACACATAACTCTTGCAACAATGGAAACCTAAAAGACAATTGTTGACAAGAAGCATCAAGCAGATAGTGCCCTTGTCAACTATTTGCTTTTACAAGAATGAGTAACGTGAGAAGAATACAAAGCATGAACCAAAAATCACATTTAATGATCAACCAGATGCCACACTATGGCATGACATTTGGGAGGTTTGCAATAAAAAATAATAATAGAAAGAACAAAGAAGGGACACAAAACAATTCAAATTATCATTTGCCTAAGATCGTAGACATTTCCCTTTGTCCAAATGTGAGTCTTTCCTTCCTAGAATGTCATCAACATCAAAATGCCCCAATGTGTGTGGAGATGATCAACAACGATGTAACCCAGATAATATCCAGTGCAACAAAAAAATAATCCTTGGGTGAGGATTTTGAGCGGGCAGTAAGCTCTAATGTAGTGCAATATGGCAATAATCCATATGCTTGTACGTTTCTAAAATCTTTGACCCCTTCCTACTAATTCAGAACATCAAAACCTCTGGTATAACATTTCCTAAGAGTACAACAGCAGTGAAGCCTGAATTATCAACAAAATCAGAAATAAAAAATTAAAAAACATTTTACAATGTAAAGCCGCCAATAACACTTACCCCGTATAATAATCGCGTGGAAGATATATGTCCTTGATAGGTCCAAACTGGCCAAAGGGCCTGCGGAGATCATCAGGTCTGTACATGTAATAAGACTATTAACAACACTCATCCTTGTCTACTCAGTTGTTTGTAAGCGGTAAAATCGTGTTGCTGCTCAAACAAACCCTATTTAAACAAAATAGTAAGAAAGATGCAGTTATAACAAAAGTAGCAACCTCTACGTGTGATAGTCCTTGGAGTATGGCAAAAAAACAGAACTACTGAAAAAGAAAGAGTTGGTTACAGTAAAAAAACAAATGTGCATCCACGTGCATTCCAGAAATTACATCACTATGATTATGATCAAGGAAGAAAGAATGGGGATCAATATCTGGATCAGCCTATGCCAATCCCGATCCCAATCAGCCTATCCAAAAAAATAGAGAAAGTCATAAAAGATACAAAGGCAGGGAAGATGCAAGGGGTTGCAGCCATTCCGATGGGATTGACAATCCAGGGCCAATTGGATAGATTTGGCCGATAATAGGGGAAATCTGATCTTGGATCAGGATCCCCCCAATAGATCAGGTCAGCATATGCCAATCAGATCCCAAATGGGCCAGTTATGCTAACCATGATTATAATAAAATGTAGATATATAAGATCGCAAGAAGCACGGAAATGAAAACTAACCTACAATCATGGCGAAGATTTCGAACCAAGAGACTAGTTGGAAGATCTCTTCCACGACCTCCATAACGACCTCTAGGGCTTGGACTACGACCTCTTCTTCCAAAACCTCTTGGTGGTGAAGGGCTGTAACTATAGCTTCTTCCCCTCATCTTTCCAGTTTGAATCAGCCTGTGAGAATATGGGGGAAAATGAAACTTAATGTGCATGTACAAATATCATCTGCAAAAATGTAAACAGGACACCTACATCCAAAGCAAACATGCCAAAATTAACAAGACAATTGATATGCATAAACATAAAGTCATCAAAACTAATAACAAATAATACTAAGATTTAAAAAATCAGAACTATAAGATAAATGCAAAGACACGTTGATTTGCCATGGATCTGGATCCACAGTCACAGTTAGGTATCATGAATTGGAGAACATATAAATGAGCAGGGTACCCGTAATAAGGGTGTGTGTTCACATTTGTTCTCTTTTTGGCATGAATAAAAAATAAGCGCAGGGAACATAACTATCAAAATTTTGATATAGGTGTGCTTTGTCTCGTAAACCTCTTAAATCTGAAAACAAAACAACATTTGTCTTTATTTCAATATAACCGCAGAACTTGGCATCTCTGAACAACCACCAGCTTATCCCCTCAGTCTTTCACTTTATGCAATAAATTTTTATTCTCCTAGAGAAGATACACTTCTGTAAGCAACAAACTAACAATAGTCTAACAACCGTTTTGCTTCACTTTTTGCTATATTATATTGCTCATTAATTTCTTTATCAACACATTTAGGCAATCTTTTCTAATCAAACTCAAACTCAAAACCTCAATCCCAAATGGTTGAGGTCACCTATATAGATTTATCTTTCCCATTATCCACAGTCTTCTGCAAACTCCTCTCGTATGCACAATTCATCCAAGTCATACTGGATACGTCTACGTCAAGTTAACTTAGACCTACCTCTATCTTTTTTGTGTTGGCAACCTCAAGATCTTGACTAGTCTGACAAGTGCCTCAAGAGGGCGCCGCCTAATATGTTCAAACCAATAGTATTCTCTCCTTTACAATATCCTCAATGCTCACAGTTTTCACTTTATCCCCTATACACCTGTGTGTTGTCACACATCCACCGTAACATCCACATTTCAACTACACTCAATTTGATAATATACTTCTTCTTAGTTACTTAACAATCACAACCGTAAATCATGATGGATCTTATAGCTATGCGATAGAATTTTTCTTTCGAATTTAGAGAGATTTTACAATCGCATAGAATCCCTGTCACCTACCTCCATTTCAACCAACTCACTTTGATCATATGGTTGACATCTTAGTCACATTCTCCGTCCATATGTAAAATTAAACCCAAATATTTAAATTAGGTACCTGAAACCTGACAATCTATTAAAATAATTTATCTTAGTTTTTTGTCATCTTTTACACTTCATTCCACCACCATCTCTCATTTTTTAAGTGGACCATGTCATTTTGACTTTTAAGTAAATGTCATTTAGACTCTAAGATACTTGCTACCTCTCTAATCTTTGCAGTCATATTTATCCACTTAGCATTGACTTCAATATTTCACTCAGATAGTTTAGCTTGAAAAGTTCATTTTTAAATGCCACTTTTAAGGTGGCAAAGTCACAATTCATTTCAATGCATGCATGTAATAAATGTGGACGAAAACAAAAAGGAAACCTAGACTACTACCAACTTACCAAGAAGATAAAAATATAGAGAACTACAAGTAAAGTTGTTTCTAATCGGTGGGTTTGTCACCAAAAAGAAGCCCAAACCATGTGCAATCCGGAATAAACGAAATCCCAACATCTGACAAATAAGGCCATGTATTGACAAATCCTAGATGGGTCCCCGAAATTCTCCTCAAATAAACGAAATCTCAACTTCGTATAGCCCGCAGAATTGCCAGTAAAACAAGATTTCATAATATTGGCACCTCCCTCCAGATATTTTATCGTCCCACTTAAGAAGCATGAAAAAGAACGTCCTCATAATCCCTTTTCATTCTCATCATTTTATTCCAACTAAAATTTATCTTTTTTTAAGTGACCAAGACCACAAATCTTTATTAGCTAGGAAGGAAAATAGTACAACAAAAATAGAAAAAAAACCGAAATACAACCAAGGAAAATAAAATGGGCCTTTAAGATAACTGTCAAGATGATAGTTAAGCCTATGGCACTACAAAAATTTAAAAAAAAACAGAATTCGTCCATGAAGGTGGCGTCCTCAATATAAGCCCCTGTATAGGCAAAATGTCAGTCTTTAACAAGTATGGTTTGCATAATCAATTAAATCAGATCGGAATCATCTAATTACATAATCAAATCAGTCGATCTCGAAATGATTCAGGTCAAAATGATGAATTCTAGCCAGAATTAGGGTAAAATAGGTCTTAAATAGTCGAATCAGATTGAATCAATCCGATTCGAATGATTTTGACATCAAATCGATCTATTCGACCAGGGCAACTTAAGTCTAGGTCTGAATCGATATCAGGCTTGATATCAGTCCAATATCGGGCTTTTATGATCAACACCGGCCCCAATGGTCCAAAACTCATGAGAACATCCATTTAATGATAGTCTAAAATGAAAACTGGTTCTACTCCAGTTCAACGGCCCTTTCGTTCCGACATTTCCCATTGTCGAGGATGAGTGGTATTGAACTGGTCCCTTCCTTGAGTACTAGTATCGAACACGACTTAGCTATTCTAGATCTGTGAGATGTCCGCTTGGAGGCTTAAGCCCTAAGCTGGAGACATATTCCAGTTCTAGTTATGTTGCATTACCTTGATTCATGCTGGTTTGAATCAGATTGAT
This sequence comes from Cryptocoryne crispatula var. balansae, assembly GCA_036172225.1. NCBI lineage: Eukaryota > Viridiplantae > Streptophyta > Magnoliopsida > Alismatales > Araceae > Cryptocoryne > Cryptocoryne crispatula. Next base: position 4,773,619 of record CM069933.1, read on the forward strand.
TGGTTTTAAAGAGCAACCGGAGTTTAATCTTGACAAGTTCTATGAACCATGATGTCAAGTGGCAGTCCTCTGAGGTCTTACGATCTGTGATTTGAAAAGTTAATGTTGGAGGAAAATGATGTTCAAGTTACCGTCAGATCTTCTATGTTGGCTATTTTCCATTTCCGACAATCGAGTTGTTGAAGCAAGCGTCTTCTTATGGTCCAAACTGGTCCACTCCAGTGCATAGTCTTTCGGTTTATGATTTGTCAGGTCCCCTGAAACCTTGTTTCCCTTGATTTGCGGATGCCCTAAAGTTAAGGTACCAGAGACTCCCAGGAGATGCCTACTGTTAACTAAGTGGATACAAATGAAGATTAATGACCCAACATAGTTGATCCCTACTTCATTCCCTAATGGAATTGCCAGAATGTTCAACGGTTGAAGTCCGGTTTTGACGTCCAGGTTTATTTGTTCCATACTCGACCATTCTACCAAGAATCGGATTGCAGTGTTGCTCGTCAACCTGAATACAGGCACAGCCCATATTTTTGTGTAACAACCTTTTACCGTCCTGCAAGACGTGGGTCATTATGTGATTTTGTAAAGGTCATTTAATCCATTCGTTTGTATAAGGAAGCCGTGTCTGGATTCAGCCGAGCCGACATCCCACGTTCCGACGTGGAGGTACATTCTAAAACCAGAAAACCCTTGAATGTTTACTTGCTTTTCTATTATACTATTCGAATGCCATGCTCAGTCAAGTGTAAGTCCTAGCTTGTCTCTAAAAGAGTCGGTGACTAATGAGAGGATACTAGAGAGGACCTAGTTGAAAAATATTAAACAAAATCTGAATCATTAATAGTTGATTGTTCTAGTTCAAGGTGATTTATCTTAAGAACTCGGTGTCTGTTACCACTCTTGATATTTGTCTAAACAAATGGATGAAGGAATCTAGTTCAATTTCTAGTACTAACATTGATAACTAATTTTGAAGTTCAAAAACATGTTTGTCTCGGAAAATCTGTTTCTAAAATTCATGTAGTATTTGTCCTAGTATCTCGGTCCGGTCTCATCCCGCATCACCATCAGCTTTATATATGTTCACACAGGATTATACTCCCATTCTTCCATGCCCACACAAAATTCTAGAGACACTTAAAAGACAAATGCCAGAACTCTCAATGTTCATCATCCATTTGCATTCAAATAAACATACCAATAATGATGAACATTGCTTACAAAATAATATCTCAAATAAACTATAGGAAGAAACTACAAAAGATCCAAGATGTACAGCTTAAAACAGGGCCATATTTTATAAGACACACTTGGTCCACCTTTATCTTGTATTAAGTTTGTGAATACTACTTTTACACATCAATATAACAGTAAGTCAACATTACAAAAAATATAAAATGCCAGTCTTCTTTAAATGTAATAAACAATTCAAATAATATATGACCATAACTATGACAATTTTAATCCGGACTATAACACAAAACTAGTCCCTCCTTCTAGCTACTAGAAATTTAGTATCATACATTATAGCAACTTGTTGGATATGAAAAGCTAAGATATTAGATGTGAGTTTCCAGTGTCAGTTCGGACAGCATTGGCTGTCAAAATAATCAATAGGTGATTACACCTAGGAGTGTTTAACCAAAACCAGAAAACTAGTAAACCGAACCGACCCAAACAGAAATGACCTGTTCGGTTCAGTTCATGGCCAAGGAAGTTCAATTTTCTGAACCAAACCAATATCATTTAATCAATTTGGTTCGGTTTGACTCTATTTATTTATATATTATATTAATTTTGAATATATATTATTATAAATGTATGTTAAATAACATAGAAATATAATTCTTTATTACAAATAAAGTACTAACCTTAATGCTAATATTAATTAATTACTATAAATTAACCTAATCTTATTGTATTTTTTTATTTGTATAAATAATATATGGTAAACCGATGAACCAAACCGAATGGTTCACAATCAGTTCAAAGTCCAGCCAAACCGGTTTGGTTCAGTTCGGTTCCATTTTCGGTTTGGTTTCGATTTTTTAAAAAAAAAAAGGTTTGAAACCGAACCGAACCATGGATTGCAGAATCGGACGATCCGGATCGGGATCGGCCGATTCTTGGATCGGATCGGTACCCACCGATCCGATTCCAGCCCGAACTACCAATCCAGCCGGGACTCCCGGCTGGATCGGTCTGAATTGACCGGATCGGTCGATCCTGGACCGATCCAGGTGGATCGATCCGGGAATCGGTCGATCCGGACCGATTCCCTAGAACCCGGAAGGGTCTAGAATCGGATCGATTCAGGACCCGATTCCGGACCATTTTATGGTCCGATCCCCCCCAATAAGGGGGAGATCGGACCGATTCCCCCTTTCCACCCCTCATTCTCACTTCCCCCCTCCCCTTCATTGTCTAGGGCTCCCCCTAGACCCCTCCCCCCAACAATCCACCTTAAACATTGGCCGATCCCCCCCTAAACAGGTAAATTTAGGGGGGTCCGATCCCTTCTTCCCCCTTCCCTTTACCACCATAAAAATAATTTTTCTTCGGGGGGCATTGCCCCCCTGATACCCCCCACAAGGGGCGCTGCCCCCTTGACCCCCGCGACCTGACCGCGCAGGTCGATCCGCGACTACTCTGCGTCCCGCTGATGATAGTGTAAACATATTAATATATTTCACTATCACTTATACTATCACATATATAGAAGATTCATAATCATAAATATATATTATATACTTAAATTTACATAAAGATCTATTTTAACTCTCTTCTCTCTCTCTCTTTTATATAATAATTTATATTTATATGATAGTTTCTTGAAAGAAACTTACGTTGTATGACATTGTTTGATAGAATGTCATCCACATTATTTTTTATTTTCTAAAATTTTTTTATTTATTTCTATGATTTTTCCTGATTTTTTGAGAATTTTTATGATTTAAAAAAAATAAAAAAATTTGTCCGATCCGGACCGATCCAGGACGCCCTTTCTTCCGGAGGATCGGCCGATCCAGACCGATCCGATCCCGATCCGGATCAGATCGGTGGTCACCGATCCCGATCCCGATCCCGATCCCGCGATCCTTGAACCGAACCGAACCATGAGCAGCCCTAAATACACTCCTCTTTCTTATACCTTGTGGATCTTGGAGGCTGGACAACAAGCACTGATGGATCGTATGCTACTCAATGTGCTTTCCCTCTTTCTTAACAGTTGTCAAGGCAATCAAGGAATCATTGACTGAATACGCAACAAGGTATCCACTCAAGTGATAATTAAACACTGGGAAGAAATGAGGGAGGGCTTGATGGAGGGAAAGATGGGAAGAGAACCAGATGAACACAGAAAAATAAAGATTTTTTTTGAGGGAGGAGGGGGAGAGAAATTCATGAACATTGATATAGAGACAAGAAAGAAAAGAAAAGTATACTTGAAAGACTTTTTGGAAGGACAATTATGGCAAACAATTGTGAACTAAGCAACGACTATGGTTAGAGGTGGATGCAGCAATGGCCAAAAAGAATAATGCAACCATTGGTGCCTTCTGACATCCCAAAAAGCGGCCTTGCATGTTGCTCTGTAGAAGGCACCTTGGAGCATAGGCACCAAGCACCTCGACAACTATGCTTGATGTGCTAAGCACCTGGTGGATGGTAATGATTCTTGCACTTGCCATCTTTTTTACTTTCTATTGATGGATGGGGCATCTCTCTAAACATTTCTCTGGAGAGTGAATTCTGTAAAGCTTGCCTAGCTCTTGTATGCTACTCACCAATTCGCCTTGTATTGAGATCCTTTCTTTTGAACTAATCATGTCGTAACACCATCTATTTCCAAAAATTCATCAGTGCATTAATGGCCCATATAAGCTTATAATAATCGTCTGCTTCAAATGGTGACTCTGAATAATATTCTCTAACACTCGTAACTATGTGAGACCGCCCTAGAGTTACCCACTTGGATAGCCATGAAATAAGATTGGTGAAAAACACAAGATGGGCATCATCAACATTAGATTCGTATTCAGCAAGCCGGTAACAACACATAAACGTGGAATAAAATTGCAGCGATACAGTTATGCACGACTCTAAACGACTGCAATCACCAAGTCTAAGCGCCGTATAGTCGTATGCCACAAATTTGCTCTACCTGCAGAGCACGTCTTAGAAGAATTGAAGACACACAACAAGATTACTAAGATATAGCGTTTGGATGTTCAAATTCAACAGAAATCTATCCATTCCCCGCGGAGAGCAGGAAGCGAAAATAACAAAATCCAAGCACCGGACCCGATTCTCGACGAGACAATACTCGGAAGCAGATTCATCCGGCGAGGAGACAAAGATCGGCACAGTACCTGGCAGCGGAGGGAAAGCCCAGAGAACAAGACAGCAAACCCTAGAAAGCGGAAGAACGGGTGGTACTTGGACGGAACGAAATCCCTAGGTTGAGAGAGAGAGAGAAGGAGCGAGCAGGCAGGACCTCGGACCCCGTTACCCTTTTTGTTATCTTTCTTCGTTCCAGAAGCTTCCTCCGTTTTAGTAGTATGGCAACCGCGGATTGGTACATTAACGGCTGTGATTATTTAACGTGATACCGGGGTCGGTCAGTCGGATCTTCCTGTCGAACCGGATCCTTCTTGGTGTCGGTTAGCAACGTCATCGTCTAAACAATTAAAATAACAAAAATAACTGTCCAAGTAACAAAAAAAAGTTAAATTACGAAATAAAAAAATATTTTATATTTAAAAAAACCATTTTTATTTATATTTTATAATTGCAATTATTCACGAATATAAGATAAATTATTCTATAATTACTTTCTCGGCAAAGAAATTTCTTCAAAAGATAGTTCGTCTGTTAATGCTATTTCATCTTTCGAATGCTAAAAAAGTATCAAAATAAAAATATCTAAATTGACTTATTCATATAAATTATTTGAGATCATGCATAAAAAATATTGTAAAAATAGTATTTATCTTTTGTATTTTTTAAAACAAGATAAAATTTTTAATTATTGATAATTTCCAATGCCATTTTAGAGTATCGAAAATGATGTTATATCAAACTTGATATTGATATTTTTTAAAAAATAAAGTACAAAAATGATAGCAAACGGCATTTGTTATATAATATGTTTTGTTTGTACGGTAAACTAATACTTTTTATTATTGAGCAAACATCTTTTATGACTATATCAATATCAAGTTTAATATAGTGAGCCAATGAGGTATAAGGCATAACTTTTAAATTTTGAAGGAGAAGATAATAAGTGAGTATATATCTTTTTCGTGGGAATTTAAATTTAAACTATTGTAAACTAAAAAAGAGATAAATTACATTTGGATGGAATTCTATGTTACCTGGATAAGAAGATATAGAACTCTTAACAAGTTGAATGCGGTTACAGAGTCTTTGGTGACGTTTGTTTTTTAGTTTTTATTAATCCGAAAATTCCAAACTACATGTTACCCATTTGCCTCTAGCTCTTAACTTGTGGCCAAAAAATTGTTAAATTCAATAATGATATAACTAATCATCAATAGACCTCATACAACTAATATATATATATATATAAAGAATATACTAGGTGGATCACACAAAATGAAATGATCACAGTATATGGAAATATTAAAAGCACGTCAACCCTACAAAATATATTTGAGTCCAATCTCAACTTTAATTCTCTTATTTAGGGAAAAAAATTATCGTTCCCAACCATTCTTCATTTAACAGGTTCTCATCTCATAAGAAAGTACACGAAATATAGATTAATTATTCTGCTTGATAAAATACCAAACAAACACTATAACAAAGCAGCCAGTCCATCATATCAGAATATCTTGTATCCTATGTTCACATGTCATGAGCATGGATACACATGTTTAGCTAGACAAGCATAAAATGATCATTTAAAGCTAGCATCTGTTCTTTTGACATACATGAATGTAGTCAATCTTCAACCCGAAAAGTGATATGATGGTTGACACAATCTTCCTCCTACAACTCATTTATGGGGTGTTTGGTTGCATGATAACGAAGATTTTAATTTTAATTTTTAAAAATTGTAAGAAAATTTGTTAAAAGAGGTGTTTGATAACCATGACAATTTTATGTTTTAAAAATAATTTTCTTCGGAAAAAAGAGGATCTCACCTCTTTCTTTTTTCCTGTGGTTCCTCACTTTGTTTGATCATGTATGGTAGTTACTCTTTTTTGTAATCACATCCCTCCAAACATGATAATTTTATGTCATGAGTTGGTTCACTTTTTATTTTAATACATTTTTTATCATGAAAATGTACAAAAAATTATCATGCAACCAAACACCCCATTAATATATGCTGATTAGCGCCTTAATTTTTTTGTAGAACATAAATTTCGGACATAAATGCAATCATAAAAGTTGCTTTAAAAGATGTGAGAAACAAGGCAATCGGTTGGGTATATGATGGAGGTAGAGAGAATGGTTACCACTGAGAGGTTACATGACGATAAGGCCATTGTCTTAAAATATCTTTTACTAGTTCTTCCAAGTATTTCATTTAACACTCATCAAATTGATCCTTTAAAAATGTATTCACCCATTATTAGGAACAAAATATGCATCATATTCATCCAACGTAGTATCCAGGGGCTCTTGCACATCATATGGAGACACCAAGAAGGATGCACACTACCAAACATATTTTTATTACATGATCATGAACTACTTGCAAGTGGACATAATCCTGAAGTAAAAATGGAAGAACAGATGACTAGAGGCCTAAACATAACATACTGTTAGAAATGCAAAAATCCATACATTAGGAAAAAATTATTATATGATAGCTTTTCATGTGTCTAATTTGTATTCACTTCACTTTACCAAGTTTACCTTTAATCACCATGATTCTAATAATGTATAAAAAAAATTAGTAAATGTTTTTTTTTTCAAAGTATACCTTTCCACCTCACTGTAGCTTGGGTAGTTAAACCTGTTGACCCACATTTAAGTACAACATCTATTTGATCTTCAAGGGGTTGTTTGGTAGAGAATTAACTTGGGGATAAACCTAATTTATTCCTTAAATAATCTTGTACTAAACATTTCATAAGGCTACTTTTAGTATAGATAAATCATTTCTTGTTATTACCTCTATCTCTATTATGTTTGGTTTAAGTTACAATAGCTTTTGAATATAACTCAATACTATATCTAGTAAGACGAGGAGAAATTTAAAGATAATCTTATCATAAATACATAAATATTTATTGAATATAACTATATTCAACAAAATATATTGTAATTAAATGTATCAAACATTAAATACATATCATTTAACAATGATTTTAATGTGATCAGGAAGACTATCTACTCGATATATATCAAGTAAAGACAAACAAAATGATAACATTATGTATCTACCTGGGTTTTTCTTATTTACCTAATAACATGTTACTAAGGGTCCACTATATCTTCTGCTCTCCACTTTCATCCCAACCTAATCTCACATTTGGTAAGTCATGCGGCATACCCTTAGATTTAAGATTTGCCTTTTCACTCCTCAACTCTTTTGGGAACAAAAGAGATCTTGACAAACAAATTGTCTAAACCCATGCAGAGTATCCTTCTCCATTTAAGGTTTCAGAGTGAGATGACTTACAAAGAGCATAATTCTAATGGAGATTCAAAGTAACATCTTATTGACACAAGATAAGAAAAAGTATAATAGATATATAATAAAATATAAGTTACATTTTATCTTCACAAAATATAATACATGGTAGTGTGGGATGCGCGTCACCCCCACACCCCACTTCGTCTCGAAGGGCCTTCTAGTTTGGGGTGTGTAGGTTGTATGTGGTTGCAAGAGACTAAAAGTTCCAAAAGAAAAGAAAAGAGATGATCAATGCATTAAAGGGGCGAGAGTGACTGGCGAGAGTGACTGTGCGCACCTTTTATAGCGGGAGAGTTGTGGAGTTTTGACTTTCTTCTTCTCAGCCGGCCGAAAGGGAGGAGCTTGAGAAACATTTGTGTACTACAAAATCAAGTGAAGTCACGAAGAGACGTATAAAGAGATTAGAGCTAGACAAAGTATAGTATCTTCTTTGAAACGAAAATAAAACCACAAAAAGAAAATGACTAACTGGCTTAGGACTATCTCCTAACCCCTAGTGAATAGTTGATGATGCAAAACGTGAAGTAAACATGACACGCATGCTGATGTTTATCATAATGAGGATGCAAGATAGGCTAATATGCTAAAGGAAATGATAAAGCAAAAAAGGGGTTTGGAAACATGTATGGCACACTGATGTCCATGGCGTCCCAAGAGTCGGCGCGTCTAATGTCTCGGGGATGGGGACATCTGGCGTCATCTATGATAAGTTGTTTCCTACTCTTGGTGATTCAAGTCTACCGAAGATTGATGACATCGTGACAAGAAAAGCGTCTAACGTCCTGAAGATGGGGACGTCTGATGTCCCGACTGGGGTGCCATCAGCTACTCCCGCGATTGATCCTCTTCAAGCTGGTGCTTTTTGATCTTTGGCGCTGACGTTGCTGAGCTTTATTGAGCAGACCCTTCATGAGCTTCCTGGAATGTAGAAGCTTTCAAGATCTTGGGGAGTGGGTGATGTGATTAGGCCATGGAAAATGGAGGTTTGTGAAAGATGGAATTCTTGAGGTGATTGGGGTGGTGAGCTTATTGAAAACACCCTTAGCAAGGAATGTTGGTGCTTGGAGTCACTCTTGGACCTCTCTTAGACCAATTTGGAGCTCTCTTCTAGCAATCTCTAATCAGTTTTCAACCTTGAAAATGTTATTAGAGAGTCTCCTTTTATAGACACAAGGCAAGAACATTTCAAGCATCAACTGACACTATCGGACGACACCTGACGTCCCGACAGCTAGGACATTAGACGTCCCAACAACAAGGATGTCTGCCATTAAATTAATATCATTAAAGGTGTTGTGTGCTGAAAGTTGGCGCCACATGCTAAAAGTGGGTGCGTTCACCAACCGCTTGCTGCTACAGTATCTGACGTCCTAGTGATAGGACGTCACCATACTGTACAATCTTTGGTCACGAGTCAAGTTAGCGTAGCCTGTGGTCACTTCAGTCAATCTAAATGCTATAGTTTTTGACATCCTGGTCAGTGTGACATTTTCATACCTGACTAGCAATGAATGCCCCACCTACCATGGTCAGTGTTGTTGGCTTTGCGTGAGAATAGGTGACGTCATGATAGTGTCGTCGCTAAATGTCTTGTCTGCTACGACGTCAAGCGTCTTGCCTGTGGGGACGTTAGCTACTTCAACAACCAATTTACTTATCTTTCTGAAAAATCGAATTGTTCATTAAGAGAATTAAACATTTTTTACGAAAACATGAATTTTAGCTCTTTTTACTATGTCCAAATTTGTGTGTCTATAGTTAGCAGTCTCCTTGTATAGATTTTCACCCCATTCTAACTATCACTCACCTATACTATGGGTTAACTTCTTTATAGGAACCAAATAATGTCATAGACGTAGGGATGGAAGGTGTGTGCGTGGGTATTGGGAAATGTTGAAAGACATAGAAAGCTAATAACAAGGGTTGACGTGGGAACCAAAGTGCAAAAGTAATGAAATGACAAGGCAGTAGTAAGATAATTTATAAAAGTTCAATGGCTCACATGGGAATCAAATATAGATGAGAATGTGGCAAACTGGCTAAAAGCACCTTGGTGTCTAAGCACCTAGTGCGTTGATGCTATGGTGCCCATTGCCTAGATGTCTAGGTGCTAAGAGAATGTGCAAAAAATAAATAAATAAATACAACCAGCAATATCTAATAAAGAGCAAACGTTAGTGTACAAGTGATCCCATCGTCGTCGCACAAGATGTGAGCACATATTCTGGCATACTTTGAACATGAACAAGACTCCAAATGTTTGATCCTCGACATCACCCAGATGCCAGAGGACTGATTCGGGCAATGAGAGATCCAGTTCAAAATGGGAATATAAAAGCTAAAGGGGTGGTTGCCAAAAATCGTGACTTCCAAATGTAAAAAAGAAATTAAACAAGGACTTGCATACTTTGGTGGGGAGATGTATGTAGGTTCCCAATTCCTCTTCTCTGACCAACTAAAGATGAGGAGCCCAAGTTTGTTGTCTGTCATAGGAATGATTGACGCTGCACACAAACAAAATAAAACAAGATGATAGCTAGTTAAAGCTAGGAAATAAGTGTAATAAATAATATTTATCAAGTAATTAAACATAAACAAAGATCTAAATAGAACAAACGAAGTGGGGGTTAGATCACAACCCCTCTTTTTGCTATTTTCAAATATGAGAATAAAATGAAATGTAGCAAAGAAATACTAAATGCATGTAAAGACGATGTTGATAAATTAAAGAGATGATACATAAAAACTATTGAGGCAATAGAAACTCAAAAAAATAAATTTTAAATACTTCCTGAACAAAATGTCATGATGTTATACGAAGGGAGGCCCTTAAAAATGATGAACTCTCCAAAAGGAGGTTGTTTCTTGAAGGATTTGGGGGCCTCTCTCAGCTCTAAGATGCCCTAGGGGAAGCTTCAGCATGAGAGGATCAGGGGAGAGTGTAAATATCCTTAAAGTTGAGGGAACACCTTCTTTTATGAAGAAAACTTCACCGAAAATAGCAAAAATGCAAGTCCACTTTCCGAAGTGCCCCATTGTTAGGGTGCTTGGTGCCCTAATATTGGGGTACTTTAGACTAGGGTTGGTTAAACCTGGTCAAACCATGAAAATCGTATGAAAAAACAGGTAGGAAATTTGCCGCTAGGTGAAAGCACTTTGATATTTGGGTGTTGGGCACCCTAATGTCATGGTGCTAGGGCACCTAGTGAAGAGGGCTTTGGGCACCCTGATGCAAGGGCACTGGGCACCTTGATGTCAGGACACTTGGACTTGGCAGCCAATTTATGAAACGTAAATGGTAGAAACTCTATATATTCAACTAGATTATTAAACACTATCTACGAAAACAAGAGTTTTGACCAATTTGATGTGTTTACACTGGTACTTGCTGCCCAACTGACACATGCAATCTACAATTTAGTGGACAAATACCTCCTTGGAAGTGACATGCGAGATGAGTGTGGTGACCACTAAGACGGTCATGCTATCAACTGACACTGAAGTAGCAACAAAGGAGAAGAAGCCAAACCAAGTGAAAATGAGGGAGATTCAAACGTTGACGACGAGAATAAATTGGTAATAACCAAGATGAAGGTGACCCTTAAGAAGGGCTCTACCCTAGCCAGGTAGCATCCTCTTGTATTCACTATCAGGGACTCCCCAACAGAGGATGAACACCCTCTTCTAAACACTATTTGACGGCGTCCACCAGAAGTGGTTTGCAAAGGAGGTGACGAGAAGGAAGATCTACCTGAGTAAGGTGGTGCAAGGCTAATTCACCTAAATAGTAGATTTTGATCAAGCATGTCAAACTCTGAAATGCTGCAATATAGAGCAAATGGTGCAGTCTCTTGCCATCTGAACAAAAAAAAAAGATGTCTTCTATATGAATCATTCAAAGGATTAAGACATTAGAAGATGATGTAGATACCGCTTCAATGATTTTATCAAACATTTAAATGAATCTTATCTCTGGCAAAATCATAATTTAGATGATGGTTCAACTTAATCAAATATAATCGTACATAATTGTTGAGTATCTACACTCAAATTCAAAGTTAAATAATCAAATAAAGTTAAAAAGTAACATACTATTCAATTCGACTCTACTTCTCTCATTGTGCATACTAACAACAGCCACATTGCCCGTGGTTGCCTACCATCACATGTTCATACTATAGTCGATGTTAATTACTATGCTATTCATACTTTTGCACACCACAAAAACTCATCTTTAGTCATGGGTCAGCATTCCATTTGTAAATAAATTAAGAGTTTTTGACAATATACAAGTAAGTAATATTAATTTATCATTAGTACAAGATAAATATTATCAAAATCACATGATCCATCATACATAAATAATTAATTATGTCATAATAAAAAGACTCCTTTTCTCGAGGCTAATTGGTTGTTGAACAACTATACTAATTAAACATAACGAATATGTTAATCCTTTATAGCTAATATGTAACGAATAAGTCAACTAACCAGTTTAACAATTGTACTAATTAGTAGTTTCTCATGAGGTCATCTATCCTGAGGCTACTCTCGACAAAATATGTTTAATGTTGAAGTTATTTCAACTCAACCTCTATAAAACAATTAAATAAAGTTGTTGATAATCTATTGATTTAAACCCAAAATATATTCTCAAATTAGAATGTTACAAACTGCCATCCTTAAATATGTAATGTTCTAGTCAAGACCACATACGCATCATATATCATACATCAAGGTAAAGTATGGCAGACCTTCTAGATGAGTCGTGAGTTAATATCATATGTAATGATTGAAATTGAATTAATTCACTAACCCAACAACTATACTAATGAGTAATTCCTCGAGAGGCTGGGTAATCTATCCTAAGACTATTCTCAATAAAGCATGTTTAAATTTAAAACTTTTTAACTCAAAATTTTAAAAAAATTGTTAATCAAAATTATTAGTAGTTCACTTAGTTAATATCTTAAACATATTATCAAATCCTAGTGTTACAATCCTCACAACATATATCATACACGAGGCGAGTCATGGTGGACCTTCTAGTTAAGTCATGCTCCAATATTATATGTATCAATTAAATTAGCTGAGTAACCAACAATCATACTAATTAATAGTTTTCTATGAGGTCACTCATTTAAGGTTACTCTCATTAAAGCATTCTTTATTTCAGAGTTTTTTTAACTCAACATCTAAAAAATGATTAACCGAAATTGATGATAATTTATTGATTTAATCTCTTAACACATTTTAAAGTCGAAGTGTACACATTCTTAAATGGAAGTGTTATGTAATATTTGGTGTCTTGTTCGGTTGCCCCATTATATGCTTTATTAGAAAAGACATATAATACCTGTTCTCTTAATAAAACAAACAAACAAGAATAATCATTCGTTGGTAATCTTTATTTTTTTGAGTGAAGATAAACCCTCTAGCTAATACAGTGTAACAAAGAAAAAGAGTTATCTCATTTTTTATCTAAAATAAATAGTTTTGTATGTGTACATTTGTTTTCCAACACCACGTGAAGTTATCTAGATTATTTATTTATCTTGGATTATAATATTTATACCAGGTTGTGTGCAGAGTGATCGGAGAGATGACAAATGTCTATTTACTTTGTTACTAAGAAAACTAAATGCTTATAGGCATGCATTGTCAAGTAAAATTGAATGTTCGAGATGTTTATTAATAGCTCGTTATCAGTAAATTTATTGTATTAAAGTATATATTCATGTTTTACTCAAAATTTATAATAAAAATCGACCGTTTGAACCAAACGGAATCTAACAGTTCGATTCATTTTCGATTATCTAAGTTGTATTTAAGCACTTTTCTCCATGTTAACTTAAGTTTAACATATTCTTTTTGTTTCCATTATTTTAATACTTTTCATTTTTTCTAATTGAAAATTTCTTAAGTCTACATTAATATGTCTAAACATATCAATATGCCTTCTTTCGATTAGTCTCCAATGGTTGCTACTCTGATATTTAAATCCATTTTGTATTCTATCAGATCTAGTACCACCAGGTATTTATTTTTAACATTCTTTTTTCAACAATTTTAATATTATAAACATGTTTTTTGGTTATCCAACTTTAATTGTCATGCAACGTTTATGGGGTGTTTGGTTACGTGATAATTGTCATTTTCTTTTTAATTTTTGAAAATTATAATGAAAGTGCTCTAAATATTTCGTTTGGCTCTTGCTTTAGTTTTTTGTTTTAAAAATGATTTCATCAGAAGGGCACCGTAAAAAAAAAAAGTGGTGGAGACCACTTTTTTTTTCGAAAGTGAACCGCGTCTCGCGAATCCCTCGGCGACCTCCCGGCACTCTCCTCCTCCTCCTCCCGGCGCTTCCTTCCCGCAGGTCTAAATCCGGCGGCGCGCCCTTCCGATCGACGCCGCGGTGATCGCCGATCTTGACCACTCACATGTCGACATCCAGGTGCTCGATCGCTGCGGGAGATCCTCTTGAAAAGGACGAGGATCGGATCTCCTCCGCCACGGCGCTGCTGCAGCCATGGCGGCCTCCTTGGCGGGCCGGCCGGATCCCCCGTCTGCAGAGGCCGCCGGCTCCCAGCGCACGAGCGGCGGCGATCTGGAAGAGCAGGCGCCGGGGAAGTGGCAGCCGCCGCCCGCCCGCCCCGCATTCGCCGGGAGGCGACGGCTCCTCCGGTGGTGCGGCCTCGCGGGCGAAGGAGCCCGGGCTGCCGTCGAGGAACCCACTCTTGAGAACATCCGAAAAGCCGGAACATGGGGCGCGACACGTTGGCGGTGGTGTTCTCCAACATGAAGCTGGAGTCACGGTCCTCCGGACCTAATTTGCCGGCCACGGACGCGTTCGAGTCCCGTGAAGGCGAGGGTGAGATCGCTAGGAGCGTAAGTGAGGGCGGGCGGAGGGGGAGGGACCGAAGCCCCGCCTTTGGAGCCGGTGACCGGGGATCGCTCTGTGTCTTCTTGGAAGACGGTCTCTTGTTCTTCCCGCAGCCGCCGCCTACGGGGACATTCCGCAGGTGCCCCCTTTTGTCCAATACCTCCTGCAGCCTTTGCGAAGTACAGGGCTGTGATAGACCGTAGTTGTTGTAGTAGCGAGAACTTGGTATTGGTTGAGTCACACCGCGAGCATCCGAGAGCTGCTCCGGTTGGGGCCTTGGCCCTTGGCTTCTTTTCCGGCTGCGCGGCGGCGGTGGTTGCGGCTTCGTGGACGGCACGCTCGTCGGTTGGAGCAACCAAACACTCGTCCAACAAGTGCATGGCCATCGCTGTCGGCGGAAGAGAACGAGTTAGCACAAGTTCATGAACTGCACCGTGACGGTGGCCGTCTTCAACCGCAGAGGGTGCGGACTTGAGCGTAAGGTAGGTGTTTGTGAAAATGCCCGAACCAGAGCAGATGCTTCTACCCACTTTATCTTTCTTTCTATATATTTGAGCCGCCGAACCAAACACCTCATTATCATTTTTAAAAATTAAAATATTTTTGCCAAACATATTCATTGTCACGTTCTCACTTTTAAAAATTATCTTGTTTGGCATTATATTTTAATTTTTTATCATGAAACCTTTTTAAAAATTAAAATGCAACCAAACACCCCATTAGGTCTTACAACCACATGGTAAATTTTTTATTTTGTTTTAGTGAAATATTGTGGCCATGTAAAACCCATATAATCAATCTTCATTTCACCCATGGTATTTTGGTTAACATCCTCATCATTCATTGCATTCTTTAAGTTTCTGAATAATTAAAATAAGATATTTAAATAGAATACTTAAAATTATATTTACTCCATCCAAACTAATTTTATCATTTTTATTTTTTTACATTTATAATGTATTTATTATATTTTAGTTCTACTTCTCTTAAATTCTTGCACCGGTGTTTCTCTAAAATTTTAACTTTCAACTCCACATTATGTCTAATCTATCAATATAATATCGTATGTAAACATCATATACTTTGTCATCGATAGAAACTTATGTTATATAAGTCAATTATATTTTATATAATTCAACATTTCTTAAAATTTTATGTTCGTTTAAATAACATATATTCGTTACTTGCACTAATTAGATGAGTATATTGTAATGTAGTTATTAATCACTTGTAATGATGATTGAATCGTGATGAGATTAAGATAATTAGATCAATCATTTAGATATATGTGATCTAAATATTTTTAGTTGTATGATACTTGAGATGTGACATTAGTATATGTGATATTTTCTTATAAGATGAGGGTGATCAATCTAATTAGTTATTAATGTGAAAATATTAAGATACATATATAAATGATCATTGGTGAAATGAATTCACTACACTCATCCAAATTAGAAATCATGAATGATATCTTACTTAACTATATATCAAGGTTCTCTATCACCATGGTTGCATGATTAGACATTTGACCTAAGTTGCCAAAGTTGTCTTGTTGGACAAATCTTGTGCTTTAGTTGTTGACATATGGATCATCGATATGATGGTTCAGCAATAAGCGATTGTTCACTATCGATAAGTGAGAGAGAATATTGTATATGATAATACTCTAAATCTCTGGCCAAGATAATGATGATTATTGAAAAAAGAGTTTTTCAATTGATCCGATTTCGAGTAAAAGATCCCAAAGTGTCAATATAGTAAAGAGTTAACAGTCGGTGCTATACCCCCATCTTACTAGGACATTGAAAGAACAAAGGTTTGCATCTGTGTGGTAAATGACTAGGGTTGTAAACGGAGTGGATACGGAGCGGATATGCTCTGTTTAGCTATCCGGATAATCCGTATCCGGTCCGAATCGGATACGAATACTGATCAGATATTATAAGTCGGATAATCTTCGGATTCGGAGTGCATACAGATAATATCCGCTTCGGAATAATAATTAAATATTATTTAATTAATATATTTAATATTGTACAAATACATAGAAATAGAATATATAAAATATAAAAGTTATCATATATTTATTAACATTAACTTAGTATATTAATATATAATAATATAATAGATAATATTTAATCATATTTGTAAATATAATGACTTTAAATATATATTATGCATATATTATCAAAAATGAATTCGGAGCCGATCTTAAACAGAGCGGAGCGGGTATTTCCATGTCCGCTCCGATAAACATTCGGATAATATCCGTATCCGGATATTCGCTTCGACGGATATCTAAAATCGGATACTATCCGCCTAAACGACACGAATTCGGAGCAAATCCAGATTTTATCCGTATCCGTTTACAGCCCTATAAATGACAATGAAAATATTTAATGGAGATAAGATCATTCTTAAAATTGTTTGGGATCATGTTACATGAACTGTATCTTACATGATCGAAAGGTCGTTAAATCGGTTATCAGATAATATATTTAATTAAAAAAAAGTTATTCCTTTAATTAGACATCAACTAAATAGATTATTTGACCTAGTGGGTCACATAATATAATCAATCGATTCTTATGGGAATATAGACATAATTTATAAAAAATACAAATTTTTGTAAAAAATATATAGTTGTAAATAATAGGGAATTGAGCTAAATTTGGAAATGACAAGTGCGTCAATTTCATGGTGAGTCTTTTCCATCACTCTCTTCAACCTCGAAGGTTGTCGGTACGTGGTGGATCTCCATTCGGGACAAGTTGGAAAGTTCGACACGAAGGAGAACACAATTACAGATGGAGTTCAAGTAAATATGCTAGAGGCTGTGCACTTAAACAACTTAGAGAGCGTGGATACACTCATTCTTATCCAATTTCTAGAGATTAGTTGAATCTCACAAATGTATATTCAATTTCGTTCAAATTCAGTTTTTAATTACATTATTTGGTTCTGATCGAGACAAAGATAATGAAATTCAAGGATTAGTTGTAGGAATTGTTTTAATGTCCTTTAACATTTGTGTATACCTAACAAGTATAAATTTTTACCCAGGCACCCACCCCAAAATATTTCTTGAAACTCTATGATAATTACGTGTTAAGTCAATAAATATCATACATAAAATTTCTATGTTATACTTCTAATAAGAAAATTAACTTTCATTGTAGACTGACCATGTATAATTTCAAATTAGTTGACTGAAATATTTATAATATCTCTCAAGCATCACTTAACTCTAAAACAATTTCGTAGTATGATTCATGAATTTGGCCTTCTATAAATTGAAAAATATTGTTCATCTATTTTTTTATAAAAATATGTATAATGATTCTCTTCATTTGACATTTTGTTAGAGCCTAACGGCCTATTTGTTTAAAGTTTCAAAATTGATATTATATCGATATTGAAATTGATAATTTTAGAAGTGATAGTATCACGTCTCTTTAGATGTTTGATAATATTATATCAAGATTAAAATTAATATTAAGTGTTTGGTAACACTGCGACAATAAAAAATTAAGTGTTTGATTGATAGTACGGTCAAAATAAATATCTGATATTGACATTGCTCGATTACTCAATTAGTATTAAATGTCTTAAAATATGATTTAAAAAAACTTTCCTCTCTAGATTATCCCCGGTGACCGCCGAGCAATGTATGGCGACATGTGAGGTGGATCGCTTCTACGACGCTGCCTTGTTCGACGGTGCCAGAACCTGCAACAAGCAAACGCTTCCATTGAGGAACGGGAAGAGAGACGGCAACAAGATCATGTTCATCAAGGTGAGCAGTCGGACTGCAAATGGAGACGATCCTCTGGTCGGCGACGGCCATAGCCAACCAAGTAGCCGTTGCCGGAGAAGAAGAAG
The DNA here is from genome assembly GCA_036172225.1 of Cryptocoryne crispatula var. balansae. Classification (NCBI taxonomy): domain Eukaryota; kingdom Viridiplantae; phylum Streptophyta; class Magnoliopsida; order Alismatales; family Araceae; genus Cryptocoryne; species Cryptocoryne crispatula. The sequence goes on from CM069933.1 coordinate 4,792,062, forward strand.
ATGGTATCTCGAGGGCTGCTAGTTGGTGCATCGCGTTCGTAGCCTGCTCCGCGGCACTCTGCTGCATCTCCGGCGGCCTCCTCTTCTTCCTGCGCAGAGAGCAGAAGCAGGTGGTGACCTCGTCGAACTTCTCCGGCGTGCTGGATGTGGAGGACCTGCCGCTGAGGGCCTTCTCCTGCAGGGAGCTCTAGAAGACGACCGGGAATTTTGCCGAGGTGCTCGGCAAGGGATCGTTCGGCACCGTGTCTTAAAAGGGATGATCGCCGAAGAGAAGGCAGTCGTCGTGAAGAGGCTCGACGAGAACATGATCGACGACTGGGAGCAGGAATTCCAACGGGAAGTCAGGGCGATCGGCCGGACGCATCACCGGAATCTGAAGCGCCTCCTCGGCTTCTGCAACGAAGGTTGCCAAAAGCCCCTCGTGTATGACTAAATGCGGAACAGCTCCCTCGCCGACCTGCTATTCTCACCGCTGGCGGCGGCGACGGCGAAGAATGAAATTAGGCCGCAATGGAAGGAGAGGCTCCGGGCGCAGATTCAGAGAGTGAGGTAGCGTCGTGACGAAGTGCACTGTAACCCGCCGTCGGTTTTCAGTCACTCGCAAAAATATATTTAAGACCCATCATATTTTATATTTAATAAGTCATCACATCATACTTTAAATGTATTTTTGCGAGTGATCTGAGAAAGCTCTTTCAGAAGTCCACCTGAGACGATCTCAACTCTTCGGAGAGCTTCGACCAGTCTAGTGAGAGCCTAGACGCATAATCATTTTATGAGCGCAGTATCATTTTCAATACAGATTGATGTCTGTATTGAAAACGATATAATTTTACATTATCAATTTTAAAATTAAAATTCGTATCCGAGCACATTTTTACCATCTCTATCAATATCGATTTCAAAATTGATATTAATACGATAACTTAATACAGTTACGAAACAGGCCGTAAAATTTTATATATAAAAAAAATGAGTTAAACATTCTACCTTAAATATTTCAAATATTTTCTTATTTTAAGATGGCTGTGTCCGCCACGGCCCCACGACTCAAGTCCAATAGGAGTCTGAATTGAGCTTCTAAGCCCACTGCATTAAACTCTGTCCCAAGCCCCACGTGGAACAAAAAGAAAGAAAAATTAAATAAACACAATTTATCGTATTTAAATTGCATGAACATCGAGGACAAATCTTCAAAATGGGAAGCGTTGTCACAAAATCAAAAAAAAATAATCATGAACATTGATGAAAAAATCATGAAATTTTATCTCTAAAATGTTGGTATTTTCAGAATTTTAAAAAATATATTTTGTCTTTAAAATTATAAAAAATCAAAATAATTGGTCCTAAATTATCTACCTATGATCAAGATTATTTTCATAACCCAATGATGTTTCCCTAAAAATTCTATATTTTTTAGGTTCCGAACATATTTTAGCTCTCTTTTTTCTTTAAAAAACATGAAAATGGAGAATACCCCTTGAAAATTCTAAAAATTAAGAAAAGGGTTTGAAAAATTTTAAAATACCCCTTGACACCTCCTTTCACGCTAGAATCAGTAGTGGGTCCACCACCCCTTTAAATTCCATTTTCCCTCCAACCACCCTTATCCAAAGTCCGAAGGGATTAGATAAACCACCTGGCTGGTGAGTATCATGCCTTCAATCCTTTCCTTTATAAAAACAAAACAAAACAAAACAAAACATTCTTTTAGCATATTTACTCAACTTGAAAGAGAGAGGAAAAGAAAGAGAGAATTGTACACATGCCTTGTTGGGTCACCCATCAAACATCTAGAATTTGATTCCTAAGAATATATATACTTAGTTTTGAATGGATATATCATTATATATTTAAACTTTGATAAGGTACTAATAAAAGGAATCTTGCCACGTAATATGCATGCAACTACGTGACATAAAAATAAAGTAGTATATCTTAGGTGACGTTTGATTTAACTTAATCTGGGTTGTTTGATTGCATGATAATGAACGCTTTTATTTTACTTTTTAAAAATTGTAATAAAACTTTTTAAAAAAGTTGTTTGGCAAGGACGACAATTTTATGTTTTGAAAGTGATTTTTTCCTTAAACAAAAAAAAAGTTTCACCTTTTTTTATCTTGTGGTTCCCTCACTTTGTTTGGTCATACGTGGTATTTACCTTTATTTGTTATCACATCCTTCCAAACATGATAATTTTATGTCATAAATTGGTACACTTTTTATTTTAATATAATTTTTTATCATGAAAATATACAAAAATTTATCATGCAACCAAACACCCCATTAGATTTTGAGTTATTTGTTTGTGATAAGATTAAATGTTTATTTCATTAAGATGTTAACCGAGACTAGTTGATATTTTCACGTAAAACACATATTAGATACAATGAAATGACTTTGTTAAGCTGCTCAACATCTCAAGAGAAAAAACTATTTTATTTCACTTTATTTTTAATGGGATGTTCGGTTGCATGATAATGGAAGTTTTTATTTTAATTTTAAAAAATTGTAAGAAAACTTGTTAAAAGAGGTGTTTGGCAACCATGACAAATTTATGTTTTGAAAATAATTTTATTCTTAAACAAAAAAAGGGTCTCACCTCTTTCGTTTTTCTCATGGTCCCCCGCTTTGTTTGGTCATGGATGGTTGTTACTTTTTTTGTTATCACATCCCTCCATGTGTGATAATTTTATGTCATGAGTTGGTTCACTTTTTATTTTAATATAATTTTTTATCATGAAAGTGTACAAAAAAATTATCATGCAACTAAGCATCCCATAAGAGGTGTTTTCAAATATAATAGAAATATGTAATTCCATTAAGATGTTAACTCTGACTGGTTGATAATTTAACATAAAAACATAATAGATACAATGAAATGACTTGTAAAGCCGCTCAACTTCTAAAGAAAAAAAAACTTATTTTATTTCACTTATTTTTAAGAGGTGTTTTCATATATAAGAGTTTTATTTAGATAATATTTAAGAATTTTTTTGAACACTCTACAAAACCTTATGGCTGACCAAACTAGACAGTAGATCTTCAGAAAATGTCATCAAACAACCCCCTAACTATCGTTGGGTTAAAGCCAAGTGTAAGTTGTGTAACACTTATGGGGTGTTTGGTTGCATGATAATTGAGGTTTTTATTTTAATTTTTAAAAATTGTAAGAAAACTTGTTAAAAGAGGTGTTTGACAACCATGATAATTTTATGTTTTGAAAGTGATTTTCTTCTTAAACAAAAAAAGAAAGGTCTCACCTCTTTCTTTTTTCTTGTGGTCCCCCACTTTGTTTGGTCATGTGTGGTAGTTACTCTTTTTTTGTAATCACATCCCTCCAAACATGATAATTTTATGTCATGAGTTGGTTCACTTTTTATTTTAATACAATTTTTTATCATGAAAGTGTACAAAAAAATATCATGCAACCAAACACCTCATAAGTTGGAGACATATATGGTTTATCCTCAAAATTTGTTTGACGCTAAGCACACCCTTAGGCCACGTTCGTTCTAAGGGCTTGTTTGGCACCAAAATTTTTTGGGGATAAATCAAGATTATCCCCTAAATTTTGGGGATAAACCTGATTTATCCCCGAGTTATCCTCGTACTAAACATGGCCTTAAGTGTTACCTAGACCGTCAACGCATAGATATTAAATATTTATATATGCATGTCCATACATATTATGTATATATATATATATTCATATGTCAATCATATATATATTAATACATACATACAAAACATATATACATAAATATAATTGTATTGTATATTATAATTCAATGTGTAAGTTTTTCTGTGTATTAGTGTGAATATGTTTTATTTATGTAATTTTATATGCGTGAATATATATATTTAAGAATAATTAATATTGATAAATTAAGTTAAAAAAAGAAAAAAATCAATAAAAATTATAAATCTAAAATATACAATATGTATGTTTTATTTATAATTACAAATATTAAATATATATAAATATTTAAGTGATAGTGAAATATATTATTTGTTTAGACTATCATGAAATATATTTTATTTATTACTCGTGGTCAAGTCCCGATAGTTAAAAGAGTAACACGCCTTGTGGGAGTATTTAAGGGACAAGGCTCACAACAAAATCATTTTTAATCAAGTCGAAAGAGTCTGATTTACCTCAGAAATTCTCCTAAGATTAGTCTTTTAGTGCCTTCACAGAAAAGACGATGAGATGACATCAAATTATTATGAGATATCATTAAATCATATTATCACATTATTTTACGTTAATAAACTGAAAAATTTGTCTCAAAGGAACTTCTGAGGTGAATCTAACTCAAGTTGAAAGGTTGGGGGCACCAAGCTAGGTGTCCCGAGGACCGAGGCGGGGTATCGGACTTCGCCCATACAAGACACCGACGGAATGCTGTCTTTATGCGTAGCCGCTGCCCAGGTGAATAATCTTGGCGGCCATAGTTGCAATATTAAGCAATAAAGGATGAGACAATATTTTTGAAGTAATTAAATAGTTAAAAAATTCAAAACTTTATTTTAATGTGCACAAAATAAGAAATCTATTTTTTTGTGTTTTTAAAAGATCCACCCGGTAAAATTTGTTTCACTTTCGATATCAAATAGCCCCAGGCCCCCCACCCGTGGAGAAGCACAGGATCGCGCTGCCGGTGCCCGAGCCAGCATCCCTACCCTTGCCGGTAGGGGTGGCAATGGGCTGGGCCGGCCCACGAGTTCGCGGGTCGGGTCGGTTGCGGGTCATTTGACGGGCTAAAAATTTTAGCCTGCGAGTTTTAGTCGGGTCGACATACGGGCCGACACGAGTTAAAACGAGCCAAATAACTTTTAATTTTTTATGTCAAAAATATCATTTTTACTTATTATAAATATATTTTAAATAAATTATTATTAATTTTATAATTTTATCTTAAATAATTAAATTTATCGTATTTAATAATATTTACTTATAAAATATATAGTTGGGCCGTGCCGGGCCGAATTATGAGCCGGGCCAACAATGTATTGCGGGTCAAATTAGACCGGGTCAATATATTTTAGACCGGATCCTAAATGAGCTGACCTCGAGCTAAACCGGTTCGGCCCATTGACACCCGCTGACGTTGCCGCCCTGCCGTTTAGCGCGCGATCAATATGGTAGCGCCCACACCACGGCGGGGCAACGCGGTGAGAGGAACGCAGGTGAGCGTAACGTCCCCGAGTGGCTCCCTCGGCGCTTCGCTTTCTCACCTGCCGGCGGGGAAGCGGAAAAGCCGGGCAACCCCATGCCACGTCACCGAACCGCACTATCGTACCGAGATGCGACACGTACCCCGTTTAGTGGCATTTTCGTCACTTCATCTAGCTATTACCGCCCGGCAGGAGCAACGTGGCCTCGCCTGAGAGCGATATTCGAATCCGAGGTCTCTCACCAGCCAGCCAGTGCTCCGGACTCGCCGAGGAGCAGCAGCAGCCAGCAGGAGCAGCGGTGCTTGTGTCGCTCGGGACTCCCGCTCCCCACTTCGGCGTCCCTGTCGCTTCCCTTCTCGGTGGAATCCCTAGCGGCGGCGGAGCTACTGTCCACTTCCGTCGTCGGCAGGAGTGGCTGGCGGTGCTTCACCGGCAACCACTTCTTCTCCGTGCTTGGCCCTGCGGGGCTAGTGAATGCCGAGGTCTGGTTTCTTTGTTCGACCTCTCTTCGTCACCTTGATTGTTTGCTCCTGTTGCAAGAGCCGCCTTACAAGGAAGCATGGAAAATAACCATCATATTACACATTGCTAGTGTTTTTACTGAGATACAGGTAGGCTCTTCCTTTGCAGTGTCGCTTCACCGTATGGGACTTTTCGGTTTGTTTCGTTGCCAAGTTAATCCGCTTAGGATGGTTTTCTTGTTTCTTACAATATGCAGCAATATTTAGACAATACCAGCTGGCACCTAAGGGAGAGAGAGGCGATGGGTGATGAGGACGATCACCCTTTCCGGAAAGCATAAAACTACTGTCGTCCCGTGGAAAATTAAAAAGAATATAGATAATTTGATCAAATTATGGTTTTCAAGCCGAGAGGATAACAAAGGCAGCCAAGGGGATCCTTCGTCGCTTAAAGGCAAACTGGTGCTGTTTAAGCATGACTCAATCAATAGTCATATCACCCAATCCTTCGTTTGCCCCTAATATATGAATACGAATATTGGCATCCCAATTATGTGTGAAGTTCAAAACAAATAAGTTAGACAAAAATAATATGGCATTCTGGCATGAAATAGTTGGAAATGTGCTGCGAGATGTGATGGATGAATGGTGGATCAAACAATGCTTGATAAGTTAGGGACATTGAATTGTTTTTCCCTACATTTTGCATTTCAGCGCAGAAATAAAAAAAGCTGCATATGCAGATATGCATATGATATGACATTGGGAAGAGGATCATACTGCTTCAGTTGAGGGTAATCAGTCTTGAAATGATGTGGAAGCTCACATTACATGCTTCTAACTACTCTTCGGGCCATTTTCAAGGAGAGAAATAATAGAATCTTCAAACATGATGATGCAGGAGAAAAATCAAATTTGACAAGTAAGTGACATTGTCACATAAAGAGTTGAAGATTCTCTTATTTTTATCTTTTATTAATATTTTAGATGTCTTTTTTATTATTTGATTAGGGACCATCCTAGTCGATTTTTTTATCTTGTAAGGACTTTGGTATTGAGTTAATTTAGTTTAAGTGAGTCAATAGGTAATTTTTATATTTCTCGGGGTTTAGGTATAATTGTTAACTTTTATAAATTATGTTGTGTAACCTTAATTGAGGACGGTTCTTGATTTTGAGAAAAGAAAAATGGCATTGTGGTGTGATCCCTCTTCTTCCCGTCTCCTGGTGTGAGGCCCATCCCCCTTTCTTCTTTTGCGCTGCTCGCTTGGTGGTCATCATCTTTATCTGTAATTTCATCATGAAAGCCCCCTAGTTTCTTTTTTCTACATTGCTTTTTAGTGGTTTGGCTTGGACATACTTGTATGGTTTGAGCAAATCAGGTTTGGCGCCTTGTGGTCTCTTCTTTATCTTATGGATGTTAAACATTGCAGCTGCTTGCTTTTTCACCTTTGAAGTAAGTACATTATGTTGTACAAGCCTTCCAAGAGGAAGACTTGGACGGGTTACGTTTTGGACAACGGCTCTATCAACTATTCAAGATAAATCTTCTAATGTTGAAGGGTACATATCTACATACATGGTGTTTCACATGCATCCTGCCATCAATAGTTATGAGATTTGAACTTGGCTCTCCACAAATCATATCATTTATGCTGGATTGTAGTTCATGTTAACAGAGCATCATGATATGCATATTTTAATGCATACAATGCTTGGGCTCTTAACATGTCTTGCATCAAATTGGTATCAGAGCGAATATATATCCTTATAAATTGAAATTTTATGTTATCAATAGCCACATTTGAATTTGTTTCAAGTGTTCAACTAAAAAAAAAAGTGGATTATCCTAATCTTTGATGATAGATCAAGGCCATCATGTATATCCCTAGCTATGATTGACTTCTTAGCAGGGGATTATGTTTGTACAGGTCATGGGTATGTCATTGATATTCATCGGATGTACAAAGAGGCAACTTATCATGATATTGTTGTTGGATTTCCTCATGAGTCATATGATCTTACAATTTATGTAGGATATAATTGGTTGGATTAGTGTTTACGTGTTGAAAAGTTTTGCTATGATGTTAATAGATACTTGTTGACAACTCTTGATGGTTCATCTATATTTGTTTTTTTGTCAGCACATTTTTTATAAAAGATTTGTCTTAATTTTGATGAGATTGAGAAAACTTATGATAATGAGGAGATGTGCGAATGTCAACTTAAAGTACTTGAGGTTGTTGCACCAAATGAACAAACTGAGATGGAGAATGTGTTATCAACATTAGATACAATTGAACCTCACTCTACTGATCCTATGGCCTCCGAATGTATTTGCTCTCATAAGGTTACTACAGGATATATGTTTGATCTTATATGAAATTTCTTCTTCAAAGCAACATAGCCTAAAATATTTTCTAATTTCTTAGAGCAGTACACTTTTCAGGGACCTCTAGGTATTTTCTTGATCATTCTTTGGTTATTTTAAAACACGGGGACATGTTTTTTTGCAACTGAGGAAGAATGATGCAGGAGAAAATTCAAATTCGGCAAGAAATCAGCATCATCATAGTAAGAGTTGAAGATTCTTTTGTTTTTATATTTTATTAATAGTTTATATGTTTTTTATATTATTTGATTAGGAACTAGTTGATTTTATTGTTTATAAGGATTTTGATATTGAGTTGTTTTAGTTAAAGTCAATTTAGAGTCAATAGGTACTTTTTATATTTCTTGGGGCTTAGTTATAATTGTTAATTCTTATAAATTATGTTATGTAATTCTAATTGGGGATGGTTGTCGATTTTGAGAAAAGGAAAATGATGTTATGGCGTGATTCCTCTTCTTCCCATCTCCTGGTGTAAGGCCCACCCTCGTTTCTTGTGTGCTACTTGTTTGTGTTTCTCCTCTTCTCTTTGGTTTTAGCGTGAAAAGCCTCATATTTTCTTCTTTCTACGTTGCTTTTAGTGGTTTTGGTTTGCGTTGATGTCTTGCTTTTAGTGGTACGGCTTGAGCAAATCAAGTTTGGTGTCTTGTGGTCTCTTTCTTATCTTATGAATATTAAACATTGCTTTTAGTGGTACGGCTTGAGCAAATCAGGTTTGGTGTCTTGTGGTCTCTTTCTTATCTTATGAATATTAAACATTGCAACTACTTGCTTCGTCAACCTTGAAGCAGATACATTCTATTGTACAAGCCTTCCCAAAGGAAGATTGGCATGTTACCCTTTGGACAACAACTCTATCAACTATTCATGATACATCTAACGTTGAAGGGTACATATACATACACATTGTGTTTGACACCCATCTTGCCATCAATATTTTGAGATTTAAACTTGTCTCTCCACAAATCATATCATTTATGTTGGATTGTAGTTCATATTAACGGAGTATCATAATATACTTATTTCAATGCATGTAATGCTCGAGCTCTTAAGTGATCCTCCAATGATTCTGGTGTTTGGTCGACAATCGTCCAATGATTACAAGCCCTCCACTGGTGATTCAGCACAAGCCGGTAAGGTTTCTTCCATTCCTCCTATCTTCTTTCCTTTATTTTCTCCGCTCAAGTGACTGTTTCGACTTTAACAACCCCTTAGAGTGTGCTCTTTCTTTTCGGAAGTTGCAGCACTTCTCGTCTCCTCCCAAATTAGTTTTCTTTAAGTAGTGAAGTTAACTTATTAAATTTTTATTAATATGTTAATGTTGTAGACCAATGACAATGAGCAATGGGCAAGTAAGGAGACAATGATGCTACTCATGATATCGGGTGGGAATACGACTTTTTGGTGGATTTTGATAAGTAGAGGATATGATGAAAGTGATGGGGGTAAACAAATGAATGGGGAGTGTTTGCTTAATGTAACATATTGGTGGTTGTTGAAACCTCATTTTTTCTTATAGAAAGAAAAAGAACTTTTGGGATTAGAATTCATTTTTGAAATTCGTTTCTTTCTTTTAGGCTAGCATTGACCACTATGAAAATATGTGATATTCATAGGAGTATTAGCTAATTTGATGTGATATTGTTTTGTAGGAACACCGATGGTTCCACAGATTTGTTAAGTGTCGATATGGGTATCACCTACCACTTAGATGATCTGAACCACAATTTAATTTGTGAGGTTTTCTGAGTTCTTTGAAAATAAAATTTTGATTTCTCTCCATCGGACTTGCGATATTCCGATGTTAATTACATTGAGCAAACACTCGAACACCCTTGATTAACTTTCACAACAACATATCAAACGAAAGTCATTCATCCACATAAACACAAAACTGAAGACATATCCTCATGGTCTTATGAGATGGAATTTGGTTGAACTTAATCAAACTTTTTTGTTTGAGTTCATTAATTTTTGATTTGAGATTTGATTTAATTTGTTTGTCTTTGGTCATTTGTTGACTTAAACAATTTTGAGTTGATCTGCTTTTTCTATTTGTTTATAGGAATTGATTTTTATATTTTTTGTGCTGTTTATCATTTTTGTTCGATTTAAGTGGATTTCTTTTTATTTTTAAGATTTGTTCTTAATATTATTGACCACTTTAATTTTCATGGTTGATTTTAATCTAACTTAACTTGTTTTTGTAGTCATTGGTTAACATTTATTATGTATTATTTAATGCCATAATTTTGGTTGGATTATGTTAATATCTTATTAACGTTTTAACCATTTATTTGATTTAGATTTTAATATGCATACTTATTTAATTAAGTAGCATTATCCATTTGGCTTGATTTAAATTTTTTCATGGTTAAGTTGGATTCGGACTTAACATGTTTTGTAACTGTTTGTGGTCATTTTTTATGTACAATTTTATGCTATGAATTTAATTTGATTATGATGGCATTTTTATTAATTAATAAGTCATTATTTGATTTTGATTTAATGAAATTTGATTATTTGATTGAGTTTAGATTATTTAAATGACTTATTTAATATTTATTTATTTTTTTAAAGTCCATCGGGATTTGATGTCATTTTCGAATGGCACATTAGGTCAACTGAACTTAAATTTATTTCATGTCGATTTGAGTACAATAAATGAGAGGGTATTCAAGCCTTTCTTCTCAATACATATCAAAATTTGTTCGGTTTGGCCAGTATTTCAGCTTTATCGATCTGAGTTTTCTTTTTGAATTTTCGTTTGATTTAACCGGCATTTTGGCTTTACTGATTTGGGTTTTCTTTTAGAAATTTCAATCGGTTTGACCGACATTTTAACTTTACCGACTTGGGTTTTCATTTTGAATTCTTATTCGGTTTGACCGGCATTTCGACTTTACCGAACTTGAATTTTTTATTTCTATCTAAAATAGCAAGCTATTTTGAGCTTCTTTTAATGGAAAGGTAACGTAAAACTATTTAATTCCGACCACATTTCGGCTAGACTGAAGTTGGGTTGGTTTTTTTCTATATAAAATAGTTCACTATTTTGGGTCCCTTTTAATGGAAAGGTAGCGCAAAACTAACCCCTTTTTATGGAAAGGTAGCACAAAACTGATACAATTTTCTTTTACCTTTTTTCTGATAGTATATGAGAACTTGGAGCTACTATCTCTTCTCAACTCTCTCTTTCTCACAATGGCCAACCCCCACCCGTACATATAGCATGTCAAGTCCTTTATAGAGGATTTCAGGGGCATTTTTGTTCCAAAAACTCACCCCACTAAGTCCATTTTCGTGTGAGAGGTTAAATGGGGGGGGGTGGGCAAGGATCGCGGGATCGGGATCGGATCCTGGATCGGTGGGATCGTTTTTTTTTTTTTTGCTCTTTGAAAAAATATGGAAAAATCGCCAAAAAATCAATAAAAATACATAGGACTCAGAAAAAATGTGAAAAAAATATAGGGAACACTCATTCATATAAAAAATTAACAATCAATCATATAGAACACATATCATATCCAATCACACAATAGAACAATCATACATCAAATAAGGTATATATTTTTACCAAACAAACAATCATACCCAACTCCACAAATTGTACACCACATATTCTTCTTACCACTCATATTACATTGCGTGAAATAAACAAAGAAATACATTATACATATGCCATCACCACCAACTATGGTAATGTCCGGAGTAGGATGGATCTGGATCTGGATCTCTGTCCTGGTCATTATGATTTTCTGCAAATCTCCATTGATTAGGGTCACCATAATTGGCCCGTATCCATAAGAAAATAAAGACTGGGCCATGTCGGTAAACTCATAAACTCCCTGATCAGTCGGAGGTGGAGGTAGAAAAGATGGTGGAGGTGGATAGCCAGGCTCACTGTCTGAGGCAGGCTCTGGATAGGAAGATGCAAACTCGTCAAAAACATTCAACCTCGTCCAGCGTCCGCTGCCCCTGCCACTCGAACACGAGTGTCTTTTATCACTCAAATCATCCGGACCTCGCTCCACTCGTCCGAGCACTACTAGTAGAGCCACCCTCACCTGCACCTGAGGCTGAGGCGCCGCCTCCACCTATGCTGCCGCCACCCCCACCTCCACCTCCCCCCCCTACGCCGTTGTTGTGTGGGTGGCACAAATTCTTCTTCATCCTCATCCGATGAAGGTGGCCGAGTGGTCTCGGTGTCAAGGAGATGATGTCGCCGTTTGATACTTATCTTCTTCCTCTTCAATGTAGGATCTCCTTGACTTGCTTCTTTGTGAAGGTAAGCATACTTTTTAAAGCCCTAAATAATCCACCATTCTTCTTGGTGGTGGTGGTGGTAGAAGGACCCGCAACCGGAATCCGAGTAGGAGCCGTAGCGGCCGGGGCGGAGCCGGATGTCTCTCTCGGAGAAGCCGTAGTCCGGGTGGATCAGAAGTGGAGCCGTGCACGGGACTTGACTTTTTCAACTTCCCGCATGTCTTCATCCTCACCAACAACGCCGTCAAGCTCTCCTTCGGCCCACGATCCGTCGTTCGGGTCGAACTCTGGCTCTCCCTCAGCATCCTTGTCTTCCACCCATGCTGCAAGTGGATGTTCTTCTTGGAATAGATATTCCAAGTCCACATCCGCCTGGGACAAGCCCTGAGTAGCTTGGGCATGTTCTCTTTCTTGGTACAATCCACCTGCAAACTGTGCAAATCTCTGCTCCGATGTCTTCTGCCTATCTTTGATATTCTTGATCCTCGACCTCGTTTGTAATGACGGTAGACAAGCTTCTCTGTCTTTTGTCTTCAACCTATTTCTTCTCTTCGTATGAATAAGGTTGAAGATGCTCCAATTTCTCTCGCACTGGGATGACGATGTGCTCTGACTTAGCACCCGAATTGCAACGGCTGCGAGTGGATTCCATCCAGTTCTGTTTGTCACCATAATCCACCACTCAGCTGTAATTGTAAAGAAGACAATTACATGCATCAGTAACGTTATGTAAAAATAAATCAAGTAACTAAAGAGTCATTAATTCGGGTAAGCATATTACTAGGGGGGACCCTATCATGTGAGTACTGCAAATCTGGTTCCCCGTACACCCCAATCTTGTGCCTGTATGAAGTCATCTGAAAACACAAACTAAAACATTTATCTTCTCTTCTTGAGATAAAGTTAAAAGTTTAATTAATATGAAACGTATTACTTACTTCAACCTCAGCGCACGTTCTGTCTTCTTGGGTCTTACATAGTCGTTTAATTACGTATAGTGTGCCCGATAATACTTCACCATCATTACATACTTGGCCACCATACCGTATCCTTGGGTTCAAGTACCTCGTAACAACGTTATTACTCCATTAGTTTAAAGACAGTGGGGGTAATACACAAAATATAACTTGTAATCACGACCATATTACACTACTAAATTATACCGCAAAGATGAATGTCGTGGTGTAGGGTTTTGTCCCATCCGTTGTCAATCACCTTCCACCACTTTTTGTAACGCTTGGGATGCTTCTCTTTAATTTTCAACTTAGCCTTATCCATAGCATCATACAGTACCCCATCCGATTTTTGTCATTTGAATCCACCAACCTAAGTACCCGCACCAAAGGTTCTATGACGAACAAATAGTCTTGCACCTTCTCCCACCACCTCGTTATCTTCTATCACCGCTCCATCTTTAAGCATCTCATACCGATCCAAGGAGCTCCCGTATGTATCCATGTACTCCCGATAAGCGATGGAGAGAATGAACCTTTTTAAGCTAGCCTTGTACCTGTATAGGCTCTCTAATGCAATAAAATGAGTGACAAATCTTGAGGGACCCGGGCTGATCAAATCATGACCATCAGAGTGCTGCCCCATAATATGTAAAAGTCGTGGATGGCCATAGATAGATGAGGTGATAAGTTGTCCTTGGTCGACCGAGGACTTGACATTAAGATCCCTACCAATATCTTCTAACATCGTGTCAATAGAATGTGCCGCACAGGCACCCAAAACAGTGAGGTCGAGCCTCCACGAGCTTCTTTCCTGCGGCCTTATATGAGGCCTCATTGTCTGTGACAACTGCACAATGTTGGCCTCTCCTATCTCATCCACCACATTGTTCATCAAGCCAAATAGGTAATCTGCATTTTTCACCTGGCCTGATGCATCAACCGACTTCAGAAATACGGTGCCCTCAGAACAATACACAAGGAAGTTTATAAGTGACCTCCTTGTGATTCCAGTCCATCCATCGCACATTACAGTGCACCCCCTCTCCTTCCAGATGGTTTTGAATCCATCTATCCACGAGGTCAACTCATCGACCTCCTCATCCAACCCTGTTTCATATATATACTTTGATGTAGGGGCTTTCAACCCCGGCCCGGCCTCACCAATCGCATCAACCATAGTCTGGAAATATGGACTGGTGGCTGCATGTGCCGGGACACCTACAAATTCAAAAACAAGATAAGGGAGAAAAGGGGGTTGTTAATAATAACTAACCTAACAAGAAATTCATATCGACAAGCAAATGCTAACCACAACTTCAACAAATCTTTACCTGCATGTAGAAAGAACTTGACCATATGCTTAAGGGCTTTCTTCTTTGCCCCGCCGATGCCTTCACCCCTTTAAATGCTTGTCTTATACCCCTCGACCTCTCGCCACTCTCCCTATACATGGCGGTGTCTCCTGTCGGCATCGGTCGAACGTAATGTGTCCTCCGAATTTCGGGCTCTCGAACGTGGCGTGTCCCCGCCCCCACATCGATCGTCTAAGCCGAACCTCCTCGCTCCTCGTCTTCGTTCCTCATCCTCACGGGTCTGAGCCCTACTCTCATGAACGGCTCTCCTAACCTGGGCATCTTCCTCATCTGATGAAGATGAAGAATCAACTTGGACCCTTTCATGTGTTGGCCCTTTCCCTTTCTTGCTCTTTCCGGCCATAAGATCGGCGTTTCTCCGACCTAGCAACTCGTCATGTAGCTCTTGTCTCTGATCAATTCTCACCTCCCTCTGTGATGCCTTTCCAGTTATATAACCCCTCATCTCCTCCCTCAGCTCAGCTGGTACTTTATCACACTTCTTAACATTGCCACCCGTCCCGGCTATATGTTGCTTGAGCCGATACACACCTCCATTCATCTCTTTTTGGCACCACTTGCATCTAACTCTCTTCTTCTCTGAATCAAGGAGATGGCCATGTTGCCATCCAATGTCACGAAATTCTCCGGGTCCGGTGCCATGCTCCTCGTCCGACATCTTATCTACAACACATAAAACCATACACAATATTAGACCAATTAAATCCACCCCCATTAGGGGTGAAATAATCCCCCCCAATGGGGGGATTTTATACCAGCCCCCCCCCCACCTAGGGGGGGCATCGTAAATAAATACCCCTTCGGGGTGATCGTTCAACACCCCCAAAGGGGTGTATCACCCCTTTCGGGGGTGCAATTCTACAATTGGGGGATTTTATACCAACCCCCCCCCCCCCCCACCTGGGGGGGCATCAGAACGGTCACCCCTTCGGGGTGACTGTTCAACACCCCGAAGGGGTGCTAATCACCCCTTCGGGGGTGCAATTCCACCCCGTTGGGGGTGAAATAATCCCCCCAATGGGGGATTTTATACCCCCCCCCCCACCTAGGGAGGGGCATCGTAAAAATAAATACCCCTTCGGGGTGATCGTTCAACACCCCGAAGGGGTGCTAATCACCCCTTCGGGGTGCAATTCCACCCCCATTAGGGGTGAAATAATCCCCCCCAATGGGGGATCCCATGCTGCAGGCTGCAGTCGGCCAGGGGCCAAGGCCCGGGGGGGGAAGGAGATCGAAACCCCCCCTTACAAACCTTGTGTACTTTAGGGTGGATCGCCCCTTGAATAGGCTGGATCGCCCCTCCAACAGCTGGATCGCCGGCAGGGGAAGCCCTAGATTTTCAAGGCGCCTTGGGGAGAAGGAGAAGAAGCAGAAGGGGGCAAGTGGGGGGAGAATCGGTCCGGATCGACCCCAAATAGGGGGTGATCGGACCTTAAAACAGGACCGGATCGATCCCGGAATCGGTTCGATTCCGGGTCTTCCGGTTTTCTGGCGAATCGGTCCGGATCGACCGATTTTGGGATCGATCCGGGTGGATCGGTCCAGGATCGACCGATCCTATCGATTCCGGCCGATCCAGCCGGGACTCCCGGCTGGATCGCTAATTCCGACTGGAATCGGATCGGTAGGTACCGATCCGATCCAAGAATCGGTCGATCCCGATCCGGATCGACCGATTCTGCAATCCATGGGGGTGGGTAAGTTCACCCCCGGTAGTAGGCCCGGTCTTTGACTGGGTCTCTGCTCGCCGTAGCCCACGCGCGGGCGCGCTTGGGCCACGACTGCCCGCTTGGGCGGTTGATTTTTTTGTTTTCCTTTTTTTTTCACCTGCAGAACCGCTCTCTCTTCTCTCTCGCTTCTTTTTCTCTCTCCCCGACGGTCTGCTCTTGCTCTGTTTCTCTCTCTCGACGACAGTTGTATGTGCAGGAGCCCTTGACGGTTTCAGCGGACCTCAGCGGCGGCTCAAGCGGACTCTGGCGATGGTGACGGTGGGCTCCGACAACGGCGGCGTCGGCGCAAGAGGATGGTGGTGGCAGGAGGAGCTCCCCCCTTTCTGCCTTTTCTCTCTCTCGCCGCGACGGACACAAAGCCCGTGAGGGCTGTCTTCTCTGCGGCTGCTCCCGATGGCTTCTCCGGCCATGGCGGACCTTGGCAGCGGCTCCCTCCGGTAACACCACAGAGGCGATGGCAGCTTCTCCCGCTATCAGTGGGCTCGATGGATGCGTAGGAGGGCGACGATGACTACATCGAGAGCCTTAGGCCCTTCTACCGACAGTGATAGCGGCATATGAAGGTGGTGATAGGGAGCTTTTGCTCATCCTTCGACTTCTCTCCCCCTGCTTTGTTTCTTCTTCTTTTTTTTGAGGGGTCAAATTTTCTGGTTTCACAGTAGTGTAGGCGTAAATGTCAAAAAATGTGAATAGGTGCTAAGAGAGAGCAATGAGTTTACGAGGGCATGCCTTACAGGAAGAGCCTCATAGAGGAAAATTCGTGTGAAATTGAGAGAGGAGTTTCTAGAAAAAAGGGTGACAGGCTTAACAAAAAAGGTAATGGAAAAGGACAAATTTAGGAGGTTGAGACATCGGTTGAGTCCAAACTTGGGAGGATGAAACATTGATCGAGTCTGAGTCTAATGAAAATGAAAGCTTGAGAAGTGCAACTCATGCAAGTAAACAATTCTAAATGGAAGATGAGAAGAGAAGGAGAGGAGCATAAGACTCTAGAGTCGGAGAACCAGGATATCGTCGGTCCCACTTGACCTGAGTTGAGGATGTGTGTGTAGGAGGGAGATTTTCACTGATCATCTTTGACATGACTTGGACCTAGTGAGAATGCTCACATGTTTAGAAGACATAGTAGGTTGCAAGGAATGATAAGACAAATATTTAAAGAGGGTCTAGACAATCACTTGATCAGCAAAGAGAGAAGTAAAATATATTTGTAAGTGATTTTTACATGCAAGTAACCAAATATCATTATCATTGCTCATCTCAGACTTATGCTTCATTTATTTTTCTTCAATGGGTCAATAACAATTATTTTTGATGTGTTAAATGCATGCATTTTAGTACATGCTACCGCTAACCTCTACTTTCAGACCATGGTTGATATACTTTGGGAGGTTGAATTGGGGTTAAAGAGCCCAACCAGCCAGTGTATCTACATCATTGGCCTAGATGACGAATAGAAAAGTTTAAGACTTAGATATCACTTTAAGTTGGTTTATAAGGAGAGAGGGTGCACAGTCATATGTGATAGGCGGACAAACATAACAAAGAAATCCATGATTAAATTTTTTTGTTTATTGTTCAGAGGGTACATCAATTTTAAGGTTTATTGATGCTTTTGGTCATATCAAGAATGCTGATTACATATTTTCACTTGTGGATGACATTGTAGAAGAGATTGAAAGAGGAGAATATTGTTCAATTTGTGACAGATAATGAGCTCTCATACAAGGTAGTAAAGAGTAAGTTGATGGATAAGAGGCCACACCTCTTTTGGGTTCTATGTGTAGTACATTCCATCGATCTGGTGTTAAGAGGACACAAGCAAGGAGTCTTTAGTTTCTACACTTGCAACCTAGGCACACACTTGCAAGCTAGGCATAATTAATCACATCCTTCGTATATTCACATCCTCATTTACCACACATTATAAGGGATTACACAGAGGGACACGATTTGATCAAGTTTGGGCTGACTATATTTGCCATAAATTTCATTGCCTTGGAGAGTTTGCACCGGCACAAATATGCACTTGTCTGCTTTATAACATCGGCCGAGTATATTTGTTATATGACTGACCTGCATAACATGATGGATCAATTAGAGATCTTTGCAAAGACGAAACATTTTGTAATGGACAAGTGATTTTCGAAGAGAATTGCTTATTGCATGTGTATCACTGAGCCACTTGTAGACATGTTGAGATTAGTAGACTCGGATGAGAGGAACCAAATGGAATACTTGTATGATGTCAGGGATGAAACGAAATTCAAGATAAAGGAGAAGCATCATAAATATTACAAGTAGTGTTTGAAAATAATACATGCCATATGGGACATGGCACTACCTCATGATGTGCATGCAATATGTAATTCTTGTTATCTATAATTTAATTATTGCTTGATGCACAAATGTATATTCTTATGTTATATGTGATGAATGCAATATATTTTTAATCCTTTAGATGTATGATGGATCACAAGTGCAATAATTAAGAAGTCTTGAGGGATGCTTTGTCTGTAATACAACGGTTTTCAAGAACTCAGCGGAATATGCGTGATCATAGAGTGCGATCTCCTGAGAATCTCTCGAGATCTTCCGAGAATCTCTTTCTCTCCACGCATTCAAGAAATGAGATTACCGAAACGAGAATATGTACATAGTACCTCTTATACCTTGATTTCCTCTGCCTATTACTACCCACCCTTAACTTGTTAGATGACCTTGTTAAGGTTACTTTATATATTGTCTAATTTATTATAGAATACATCCAAATATTTATATAGAAATTTGTTGTTTGCTAAAATTTTATAACTTAATATTTTTATGACTATATATATGCAATTGACCCAAGATGTCATCAATCTCTTATCCATATCGTTCAAGATGAAGTTTAAGTATAACATAGGATCCTTGTATGTCTCATGTTAACAATAGTTCACCATCTCCGTGTTTGTAATTTTTTTTAATTCTTTTACAGTTTATTTTAAAGAGCTTACATAACATTTTACACTTAAATATACATATTGATTGGTATTTTTGAGATTAATCTTCTGAGATTTTTTTGTGTCCATGAGATAAAATTGAGATGCAAAATGACAATCTTTGGATAAGGTACACCCTACATAAATAAAATCTGAGATATGATCTTCTGAGATTTTTTCCAGAATTTCACGAGATCTCTTCTTTTTCCCCCTTTCAAGATAAAGCCAAGATCCGAGACGGCTATCCGATGAGTTAGAAGTAAGTTATAAAATTATATTTCTTGTTTTTTTTACATTAGAGATCTAACAATCTAATACTTTGAGGACTCTTAATATTCAGATGCAATTTTAGAAAATGAGAATTGGAGTGTACTAAAATACAAATTTGAGGTATTTATTTTACAAGATTTCTCTTGGTATATTAAAATATTTGGTTATTCTATTATGATATTTTATATTATTGAATGAGTAATGTTATTTTCTATTTTTTATTTACTTATTAAATTTTTTGTAGTTGAGTGATGAGTGTAAGTGAATACAAAAAGTAGATAGAATCTATTTACTACAATTGCCATTCAGATTTTGAGTCAGAGCATAAATTTCTTTTAATGTGAGAGGAACTGGGATATATTTAATTTTATTTATACAAAGAGAAGGAATATGTTAACATCTAACATGTTGGAGAAAAGTGTTCTACCACTACAACATGCAGTAGAAGATAAAGAACATTGATGACTGCCTAAAAATTGTAGAACATGGATTCACTAGATTTGTATGTGGATCATATGAACAAAGAGCTGAGATAGAAACACATGAATCACATACTGAAGATGTTGATGTGGGTTACCTCTTCCAGGAGGAGCACCCACTTGCTACGTGGGTGAAGGAGAAGGTGGGTAGAGTACCACCAAAGTTCGATCCTGATGATCGTACATAGGCTGATGGGGAACTTAATGATGTTCCGGTTGAAGCTGAACATTTGTAAGAGAAAGTCTTTGTTGCTCCATCTCCAATTCTAGTTTCAACCCTAGTTCCAATTATAGCCCCAACACCAACCCCAACCTATCCTTACAATCAACTCTTACTATAACAAAGACAAAGACTATGGTAAGCAGATTGTGACACTTATCACAATTGAAAAAAAATATATCTACATGGTAAGGGAATTGAGAGTTCTTCATCATAAGCAAAGGAAGTAGCAAGAAAAGAAAATTGAAAATTAGGTGAGAACTTGTCAATTCAACAGACAGTACCCAAGCACTTGTGGAGGTGGAGGTGGCAACGGAGAAGGATCTTCTAGCAATGTATGTATCAGTGGGACAATGATCAATGATTTCTGATATATACAACATTCGAATGGGAAAAGTCAACATTGGAATCAAGGATACGGTCCAATCATAACATATGTGCCACACTGGAGAATCCAGAGAATGAGAATGATGACCAACTCCATAAATATTATTTAAAGTAAAGTATAATATTTTATTACACGTCACTATATCATTTATGTTGTGTTACATTTATTTAATAAAATGATTCTATTTGTTTTAAACTCTTTTATAATAACATGAAACTATCGTGGATTATGATTTTAATACATAATTTTTTAAGATTTATAATTTTTTGAATTTTTTACAACAAAAAATAAAAAATTGATTGATTTGGATTGATTCTTGATCGTTATTTCTAAAAAATCAGCCGACTCTGTCGGATCAAATCAATGCTCATCAATTCTGATTCCTATGATTCAACCTTGTATTTAACAACGTGGAGACCCCCTTACCACTGTTGGTGCCATGCCAAAAAACAAGGCTCTCGTACTTTCAATTGTATCACATATGCATTTTGGATTCTTTGAGGATCGAGAAATAATAGAGTTGTCGATTCTGCAATACACTTTGCAACATGGCTGCCGTTTCCCAGCAGATGACAGTCTCCCTTTCCACCCTTGTAGCCTAGTTTTCATTTTCTGATTAAGGAGGTGCCAAACCTTGGCTGGCTGGCTCTCGGAACACCATAGGACAAAGGTAAACCCATGTATTTCATAGGTATATAGCTCCTCAGCATACCAAAAAGGCAAAAACTCTATGCAACAATTCCGTAGTTGCGATGAGAATGTTAATACCAACCAACTCATATTTGTCCTTATTAATTTTTAGAGCAGTAGTCGACTCCAGCAAATATAACAGAATCTTTAATTATATGCATTTGTCTTAGGAAGAGGTAGAGATTAACATGGTGTCATCTACAAACTGAAGTTAATTTTCACTCTATTAGCCCCAACATCAATTTCTCAATAATGTCACAAACTTGGGCTCTCTCCCACATGGTGTTAAGGACTTGACCTACCAGAACAAAAAGAAATGGGAAATGGGGTCACTTTGCTTGAGTTTTCTAGTACTTCTAAAGAAATCGAATAAACCTCCATTGATGTTCACAAAAAATCTGGCAGTACTAACACGACAGTGGAGCAATTCCAATTTACCTGTTCATCTAAATAGCATTGGCTTTTGCATTTAAATTTCAATTGTTTATCTTATAAAGTTCATTTATAAATGTTTCTTTTGCCTTTCTAGTTTCCATTTTTTTATTTTAGGCAAAATATTTATTTAAATATATTTTTTCATCTCTTTACCTTAACAGTTAAAACTATTAACCTACGTTAACTTGTTAAAATTTCATTGGACATATCTTTACAATCTTTACAAAATAATTGATTAGTCTTTTTTATAAGAATGAAGTTGATTTAGTTTTTATTTTGTCAACTTTAAGTATTATTCAAAGATATTTTGTTTTGATAAAACAAGTACTAATATCATAAGTTTTGGTATTTGTCAACAAATGGCTTTTTGTTAATAGAATGAAATAATGAAGTGTTTTTATTTGTCAGTCCTGGAATAAGGACCAACTTCACATGTTCATACCAAAAATATAGGATGGCTAACTCATACCGATATTATATACTTCTCATATGGTATTTTCTTGCAGAATTGGGTAGGATTCTGAGGTGCCATCTGCTTTTGGCCTTGTTTGGATGGTTGTCCTCATGAACATCTGTTGGAATCAGGGGTAGCAATGGGTTGGGTACGGCTGCAGGACTGTGATCAGTACTGGTGATGACGATCAGTACTGGTAATGAACATCTCACATCAGAATGATTAGATGAGGGGATTTTAGATGAGGGATTCTAAATGGCCACTTGGAAGAGAATTTAATTCCAAAGGTTTGTATGTTTCTTTTGTTATGCTTATTTCTTGTTGGTAGACTTGTCAATGGATCATGAAAATTTGATAGCCCGACCCTTTCAGGAATGAAAAAGATTTAGCTGTTCTTTGGTTGACCTTGAAATATTCTAAATTGAGTTCAGGGTTAAGTCCAACGTTAGCACTGAAATTTTTTTATCAATTCACCATGTTAATCATCAGTTTTGGTGCAAAAATCCAAGGACTGAGATGTAATTGTGACTTAAGTTATTAATCCTAGGATTAATGGGTGCTTAACAAGATCCAAATCCTAATTAAATCATAGACAGTTATCATGAGATCAAGGGGGCACAAGATCAAGGGATATGTTGCCTTGATGACTTAAGTACTGGATTCCTTGTTTATTAGGTCCTTAATAGGAACCAGATCCTACTTAAGTAATGGACGTCATGATTGGATGACGGATACAAGATCTTATGGATGAGATCTCACAATAACCTAAGTTATGGGTCTTTCCCTTACCGGGTAGGGGTGTTCAAGTAAAACCGGAAAACCGGTAAACTGAACCAAACTGATTGGTTCGGTTCGGTTTGACGGGTTATCCATTCGTTTTTTTTGAACCGAACCGAACCGATAATTTCTTATCGGTTTGGTTCGGTTCGGCACCTCCCCAAACCGAACCGAACCGGTAAACCGGTTGACCTGGTTTGACAAAGTTTGACCCACTCTATTTACATATTATATTATATTACATTTAAATATATATTATATCAATTTTAAATATATATTAGTATAAATTTAAGTTAATTAGTATAAATATATAATTATATATTATAAATAAAGTATTAGTCTTCATATTAATCTTAAATAATTATTATAATGTATATTTTATTTTATTTTATTTTTATTTATTTAAATATACATTAAACCGATGAACCTAACCGAACCGAACCGAACCACAATCGGTTCAGGCTTCACTAAACCGGTTTGGTTCGGTTCGGTTCCCCTTATCGGTTCGGTTTCGGTTTGGAAAAAAAACGGCCAAACCGAACCGAACCGAACCATTTACACTCCTATTACCGGGTCCTTAATAGGATATGGATCCTACTTAAATGATGAATGGTTAGGATTGGATGTCATGAGATAATGAGATAATCACTATTGGATTTAGCATCATTCAATGAGATCCTAGGTTGATGAAGACTGCTGTAACTTTCTTTTCACAACCACACATAAGACCAAGTCAAAAGGCTTCCATCGGATCCTCCTCCACTTTTCCACGATGCAAGCTTGACCAGGTCTTCCTCATCGCACGATGCTCTCCCACTCTCTCCTCTCTCTCGTAAAAACAGCCCCCATAAGGCTGTTACGGGGTTCCTCCAGCACCTCCAACCCTGTTTGTTGCTGCCGACCTATAGAGGATAAGAAGAAGCAGCTGAGAGGTCTTCTTGCACCGAATGGTGCTGCCTATGTCTCCCTATCTCTCACATGCTACCGATGCATACACGAGGAGGAGAGGAAGATGAAACCGATACTGTCATTGAGATGCTGCACCCTAGATGCTGAGGCTGATGCTGCTGTGACGTTGTTATGCTGCTGGTGTTCTGCTCATGGGAGGGGAAGAAATAAGGGGCCAAAGACTTGTGGCATCTGCTGAGGCTGATATGTTGCTGCAGATGCTATTGCTATAGCAGTCTAAGGAGAAGAAGATATAGAAGAAAGTTGAGACCTCCTCTTTCTCCTCCTGGTCCTTCTATGGGTGTTGATGAACATATATAGATGAAGGAGCGGACGCTTTTTTATAATGTTGATATTGCTTTGTCTATGGAAGAAGTTGGAAGAGAAGGGGGCTGGCAACTTCTCCTAATGTTGCTACTGTTGCCAGGCCTTCATGATGCTGTGCTGTTGCTGTCTGGGCTATTGTGCACCAAGGAGATGAGCAATAGGAGGGCTGGATCCCTTGTCCTGTTGCTGCCACTGCTAGGGGCCATAGCCCTTCTTTATAACAGCTGTACATCTTTATGTTTGGCTCATCTTCATGACTCTGTAACAGCCTATATGCTTCTATGTTTGGCTCATCTTCTACACCAACCTGTACCCCATGCACAACCATCATATACCCCTCATCCGATGGTTGTAAACCCTTGCGCATACCCTCTTCCCCATCTAAATACATATAGTCAAATGATTCAAAACCCACATAAAAGCTCTTATGTGGCCTCTCTTCTATGGTTTCATGCCCTAGCTCATTGTATGCCTAGTGCTTGGTAACTGTAATATCATGTTAACAGTCCCCATTTTGATCTTCTCACCATGCTGAAACCTTGGCTTACAACTCGACAATATGCTCTACTGCTTGGCCCCATACAGGGTCATACTACACTCCCTAGTCGGTCTACCTTCCATACGTATATGTCAGTTTATACATAACCTATGGTAGCACCTATATTCACACTTAAATTTATAGAAGAGCAGGTGGAATTGGACCACTCAATGCTCAAAATGTCGAGCTTACGAGGGTATCCGAATGACTTTGGTATCATGCCTATACATAGTTGTCAAGGCAAGACACTTTTCCAACAGCGTCTTGCTAGGACACCTTGTTTAGAGCCAAAAAGGCGCCCAAGTCGCCCGCCTAGGTGCTCAAGGCGCCAGCCTAGGCACCCTGGGTATTTTTCATGATTACAAAAATAATTTTGAGGAGTTTTGTCCTCTTGATATCCTTCACAAGGGACACTTATTTAATGATAGTTTGAATATATTAATATATTTTACTATCACTTATACTATCATACATATTTAAGATTTATGATTATAAACATATATTGTATGTTTAATTGAGTTCTTTTTCAGCTCTTTCTTCTCTCTCTCTGTCTCACTTAATTTACCAAGATTAACTCCTTATCCAAAATAAATACCCACACTTTTATAATTGCACATATGAGATCACTTATACTATTACATACTTTTTTGGGTTTGGGGGGCTTCGCCTCCCTGACAACCCCCCACAAGGGGCGTTGCCCTTGACCCCCGCGACCTGACCGCGTAGGTCGATCCGTGACTACTTTGCGCTTCCCCTATTTAATAATATTATAACAAGATTTCACCATCACTTATACTATCGCACACATATAAATTGTATAATCATAAATGTGTTATATACTTAAATTTTATAAAAATCTATTTAACTCTCTTCTCTTTCACACACACATCATATTTACTTATGTGCATAGATAAAAACTCATATCAATTATAACATAAAAATATAATTATATTTATGCTTATTTTCATGTATAACAATCTCCCGACTCAGCCTTCCTTGAATACCGCCTAGGCGACGCCTAAACGGCCGCCTTGTCGCCTAAATGGAATCTGTACCCTTCAACGTTTTAGGCACCTTGTCGTCTTGACAACTATGTGCCTATAAACCCCCTCCGGCCTATCCTTTTCTTGATATAAACCCACTTCAGATACCTCATGGCTTACATATATGGCAGCAAGTGGCAAAGGGAACCAAGGTCCAAAATCAAGCAAAATGAATGTAATGACAATGTTGGACGTGTTAAAAAGAGGCTGAAAATGAGACTTATGATCAAGATGAAGATGATGGACCATCTGGTCAAAATGAAGCAAAACAAGCCCATTGGGCCCAAGATGAAGCTCTAGCAGCTCATTGGGCTTGAAGATTTGAAGGTCATGCCACCAAGGCTCGATGAAGATGGAACCGGCCACTAAGGCCCATGATGACCACCGACCTATAACGGCTTTGGACAATTACACCATAATCATAGTGAAATTAAAAGAACATGATTAAGATGTCAGTCTATTAAATTAGACTCTCTCATAATGGCTGACGAACTCTCGGGCAAGTCCGACGTGTATCAATCTTGTACGAATAGATAGACAAGGCTTCCATTTTATACCGATCTTTGATGGATAGATGGACGAATGTACCCCATCATATATGGCTGTCATTTTTATGTTAATGTACATATGTATATATATGGCTGGGGAGTATTAATATAACCTACATAATTTATATGGAATGCAAATATAAAGATGAACTTAAAATAACCATATCTGAAAATTTTAAATTCGATAAGATGATTTAAAACTGGATTAATCAACTATGTTTCAGATTTGAAAAATGTAAAAAATCAGATCCCATTCAAATATGAAAATAATAATATGGAAAATGATAACATCTTAACCAAGTGGGCTTGAAATAAGCACGTAGATTTCAGATTTGAGCAGGTACTAAGTCATGCATTTGGGGTCGTACACGATTGACCTTACAAATCATATACCTAAATCTTTAGCCCAGATCTCCTAGATGCTTAGTGGTGATTAGTTGTAAATCCAATATGCTAAGTCTTAGCTTATGAATGACTAGGGATTTTGGTGGTGACCAAATGATAAGAATCGATATTTAGGTTTTATATGGCTTAAATTCTAGGTCATGATGTGGTCTTTAACCAGATTTTTGCATATGGTTTCGGATACGAGATAATGTGAATATTATGTCCATATGGAACTTGATGTTAAGAATGAGGGATTGTCACGGTCATAAGTAACCCAAAAGTTCACTAAGTCTTAGTGACCCCAACATGAGAGATGGTTAGAATGAGGACCTCTAAACATAGTTGTCAAGGCCGCAAGGCACCCAAGACGTTGAAGGGTACCGATTCCGCTTAGGCGATAAGGTGTCCGCTTAGGCGTCACCTAGGCAGTCAAGACGGTATTCAAAGAAGGCTGAGTCGGGAGGTTATTATACATAAAAATAAGTATAAATATAATTATATTTTTATGTTATAATTGAATGTGAGTGTTTTATCTATATACATAAGTAAATTTGATGTGTGTGAAAGAGAAAAGAGTTAAATAGAATTTTATAAAATTTAAGTATATGAGACATTTATAATTATAAAATTTATATATGTGCGATAGTATAAGTGATGGTGAAATATTGTTATAATATTATTAAACGGGGGGAGCGCAGAGTAGTCGCGGATCTTTTATAAGTGATCTTTTATATATAATTATGACAGTGTGAGTATTTATTTTTGGATAAGGAGTTAATCTTGATAAATTAAGTGAGACAGAGAAAGAGAAGAAAGAGCTGACAAAGAACTTAATTAAGTATATAATATATGTTTATAATCATAAATATTAAATATGTATGATTGTATAAGTGATAGTGAAATATATTAATATATTCAAACTATCATTAAATTAGTGTCCCTTGTGAGGGGTATCAAGGGGGTAAAATCTCTCAAAATTATTTTTTTAATCATGTAAAAATACCCAGGGCACCTTGCCTGCACACCTTGGGCACCTAGGCTGGCGCCTTGGATGCCTTGGGCGCCTAAATGGGCGTCTTTTCTACCCCAGACAAGGTGCCCTGGCAAGGCGTTATTGGAAAAGCGCCTTGTCGCCTAGGCGGCGCCTAGGTGCCGCCTAGGCAGACGCCTTGACAACTATGCCTTTAAATATGCTAAGTTCTAGGCTTCAATCATGGTTAATGGAAAAAATGTTCCGAATCAGATTTTGACAAGTTTATTTCAGATCTCTATAATTTCTAAGTCAAATGTTAAGATTTAAAATGAAGGAATAACATAATGAATCGTAAGTCTAATGTACATAATGAAAATACTTAAAAACATAAAAAATGAATTAATAATGAGCATGTTCTGATCAAATTTGATTTCATTAATTTTAAAATTGTCAAGACTTAGATAAAAAATGGAATTGGGATTAAGATGTTATGATTGAAATACATAATTTTATAATGAATTAAATCCGAAACATGTCTTTAATAGGTCTCGGAATTAATGAACTCTACGGTTCAAAATATGTCTAATGTTAAGACTTTGAATTAAAAGAGTTAAATCCATGATAATCAGAACTTGATTTCACTATGTCCAAATTTCTAAGACTTATATTAAATAAAAAATGATGAATTGAATGAAGACCATATGATATGATCATTAATGAAAGCTGATCTAAATAATGTTTTTTTCTAGACTTTTTATCCAAATTAATTATAATAATTTAAAGATCTTGAATTAGAAGAGTTAAATCTATTTTTTAAACATATCAAATATGTCAAAGTGTTTAAGAATTTACTAAGGAACATATTCTTAAAATCTACCTTTCTTGAAGCATCAAACTCAATTCAAATTTAAAATATTAAGTTTGCATTTCATCAAGTTTATGGGGTTGTATCTTTTGTGTGTGTAAATTTTGTGGATGTATGTTTTTAGTTCAACGAGTTGTTTATGATAGTTAATCAAGAGTATTCAAGTATCTCGATGTAGTTAATATTGAAAATTTGCACATTCTGATGGAGAGAGCTTTAACGACATTTTAATGAACCCCATACATCAATTTGTTTATATTTTTATGCATAACATATATTTTGGCTAATATCTCTATGACATATCATATATTTTTATGGTAATGTATATTTAGCTAATGATAATGATAATTCTTCCCTCAGATGAATGAAGACCAGATGAATTTTCAACCACTTGTATTATATATATATTTATATGATGAAAACCGAGGTTTCACACATGGAAAGTCCTATATCAGGTTTCCAAAAAAAACTGAAATTTTTGATCTGGTTCAGTTTACCATTCCCTAATCAGAGGTGAGGTGAACTAGGGTCTCACAAGGCCTTCTCAACGTTTTCTTGTTTCTTCTTTTTTCAGAGGCTTCAGCAATATGCTGTAGTGGTATGTGGTGAGCAGTATCTTATGTTCCCTCTAATCTTTATTGATTTGGTAACCCTTTTTCATGTGTCCATCTTGACAAGATGATGAAACATTACAGAGATAAGCCACGAACAGCTGAAGGAAAAGAATGTTAATTGGAAGAGAAAGATGATGGAGAAAAGAAAGAAGCTGAAGGGAGGACCTCAACATCCTACCCGCTCTGTCAGTGCTAGATATGCTGCAAAGAAATGATGAAGGTTAGCCAGATGCAGAGTTGGGGAAAAGGTAGAGGTACTTTTGGGTCTCAGCAGATCCCTCTTGATTTGAACATTTCTGTTAGGTTCAGCCTTGAGAATAATATAAGCAGTGAAGTTCATCTAATCTGGGCAATGTGGGACTAAACAGATCTCTTGTCCAGCACCCATGAGTCTTTGCTCTCCAGCTGTCCCCGGCCGCCAACTTTCCAACATGCTCCAACAGCTCTTTAGTTGATGCGGGACGAGGCGGGACGGACCGGCAACGTGGCGCTGCAGCGGACCGTCGGGAGGCGCAAAAGACCTAAAAATGCATCAAACAAGCAAAACCGGACTTAAACCGGTCAAAACGGGCCCAAAATATGTCAAACCATGCCCGAAACCCTCAAAACGGGCCTGAACCGGCCCCAAAATGGCTTGAACCGGCGTGAACCGGCCCCAAACAGCCTGAACCGGCCTCTGGACGGTCGAACCGGGCCGAACCGGCCCTGAACCGGTCTAAACCGGGACGAACCGGGCGGTCGGACCAGCCTGGAGGTGAACCGCGGCCGGCTCACCGATTGGGTGGACCGGGCCGCCGGGCGGGGCGGGCGGGCGGCGGTTCGCGTGAACCGCCACTTAACGGGGGTGGGGGGGCGTGGCTCTCCGCGGTTGGCCGCGGGGGTGGGAGACGCAGCCGGCTCACCGGCCGCCGCGTACCCCATCGGGAGGCGCCTTCGACGGCTGGCTCGCGAGCTCCCGAGGGCTTCGGTCGGGGCGGAAGGCCCGACGCGTCTTCGGTCGCGACGGCCGCGGTGTGCGAGAGGAGAGGGCACCGGAAGCGGCGCCGACTGTCGCCGTCGCCGTCGCCGGAGGGGAAGAGGGTGGCCGGAGGGGCCGTCGTTGCCGCCGGACGCCGTCGTTGCCGCCGGATGCTGTCGCGGGAGAAGGGCCAAGCGCCGGAGGTGCGCGGAAGCGGTGGAGATCGCGCCGACGGAACTAGGACCGTCGACGGCGTACCAGGCCGCCATCTCCACCGGATGGCGAGGGGAAGACCTCCGGAGGAGCATCTGGAGTCGTTGGAAGGGGAAATGGGGCCGCCGGCCATCGGAGCCCTAGCCAGGCAGTGCGCACGGGCTAGGCAGTCGGCGCGACTCTTCTTCCTCCTCCTTTCTTCTCCGTCTGATAGGGCTCCGAGGGAGGGCTGCTAGCATCGGGATGGTGGGGTGGAGGTACTCCGGGGATCGCCGGAGGTGGGATGGACGGATCGGAGACAGTCGACGTCGCCGGAGGTGTCGAAACGGACGGAAAAGGAGGGGAATGGAGTCGGTAAGGGTCGAACTCGAACATGTGAAGGGGGAAGGGGCAAGAATGGCTCGGAGGCCGCTAGACGGAGGAGGGGGATGAAGGCACCCATGCCGGAGGGTCGCGAAGGAGACCGGTCCTCACCGGAGGTGGAGTCGGAAGACCTCCATCGTGGAGGGGGTGAAGGGGAAGGGGCAGCGCTCCAGCACAAGGGGCAGCCCCCTAGGGTTCCAAAAATTGAACAATAACTCTCTCTCCTTCATTCAACAATGTGCCCTCTTAAATAGAGGAGCCTATTACAAATAAGACACCCTAAATGACTATTTACATACATGTCCTCGTAAGGACCCAAATTAAAGGAAAAGACTAAAACAAACTTCAAATATTTACAATGAAGTCCAAAAGGACGTAAACATAAATAAACCCCAAAAAGGACCGGACCGGGTCCCCATCATTAGTCCCACATTTCCAATTCCATAAATATTGGTGAAAGAAAGATATCACATTTTATCGCATGTCAATATTGCATTTGTATCGTGTTATCTATGTTTATTAAACAATCATTGCCATTAAAGTGTATCTACTTATCTTAAACTTTTTTGTAATGACATGAAATTATGTTAGATTAGTGAATTTTATTTTCAACATTTTTTAGTGATATTTCTAGTTTTTTAGAATTTTAACAATTTTTAAAAAAATTTTACAACGAAAAAAGTAAAAAAATTGATTAATCTGGACTGATTCCATATTAGGTTTCTTTTTAAAAAATTAGCCCATTCCATTCTGCCATCCTTGCTTCCACATTATGTTCTGGGTGTCCCCTACAACAATCATTGTCATGCAATTTGACAATCGTTGCCAATGTTGTCTATCAGCAGCTCACTTTGATACTAGTTGACACATCCTTGATTTGTTGCTTCATCAAGGACGTGCAATGCCCATGCTGCAATGATAACACATGCTAATCATTACACTGTTGCACACACTAACCTTGTCATTAGCTTGGCTATGCTTTAGCCGAATGAAAGCAAGAAGGGACAATGCACAAGTTTGCTGATACGACAATGGGGACTTGTGTGTTAACATCATGTGAATCCATATTATGTGATGTGATAGTTTTTACAATGGTTGTTGGCTTGTTGCCCACTATAGCCCTCCTACTTTTTTATCCGGGTTTGAGATCGGCCGTGGTGGAGTTACGGACCTGTATTAATATGGAAAGAATATTACAAAACATGGACTCAAAGCAAAGGCCTGGAAGAAAATGGTCAGCCAATATGGTCCCGCTTTACTAATCTGCCTTTCTTCTACTATTGCACCTAGCCTAGATAGGTGCACCCCTGGGCCTTCATCAGCACAACGCTCCAGTATTGTCCAGTAGGGTGGGTGTTGTGCCCGCCTCCACTAAGCCGGCACATAGCTACATTATATGTTTTCGGGACATAGAGACACTCTAGGACACTTGGGGGGATGGCTGTGGCTGCACACACCAGCTCCTAACGCCCATCCCTCATACTTGGCTCCTTCAATGAGTGCATGGGTTTTCTTCTCTCTCTTCTTTTTGCCTCAGCTCTTTTCTTTCTTGATTTTTTTGGGTGCATGGATTCAAGCGGACCAGCATGATCAAGGCTCCATCCGTTCACAAAATTCGAGGATATCCCACAAGCATGAATCTCAAGGATGGGCTATAATCTGTTTATGGCAAAAAATTGAGAACAAGACCCCAGCATGGAATTGGAAGATCAACAAGGTCAAGCCATTGGTGTCAAGAGGGCAGATGTCATGAATCCTTTTCAACGTGACTTTAACTCTTCTAAAGTCATTCCAAACAAGAAGACCGGACAACATAAGAACCCAAAGGAACAAGAGGGCTAATAGCCCTAGGTCTCCCCAAACTTGGTCTTGACTGGATTGGAGCGGTGGCACCATCGTGTCCTGGGGACACGAACACATCATCTCCTATCCTTCACTGAGGAGAAGAAGAAAAGGGGAAGAGAAAAATATGCAAAAGAAAAAATGGTACATACTCCTTTTGTTAGAAGGGAAACACAAGTCAAATATATATTGTTTTCTTTTTTTATTTGCAAATATCATTTTGCCCCATGTTATTTTGATGGTTAATCAAGGGTTATGGAACTGCCATCTGGGTCCCGATCTGATCCTGTGATCCTTGGCCAGGTTAGACCATGCCAAGAATATAGTACAAGTCAGGCCGGTTCAGTTCGAAATTCGGTACCTCGGCCCTTATTCAGACTAGCATGGCCGGGCCCATTGGCAGTTGGCACCCTAGATGGAATTACATTTCTCTCGTATATAGGTTACTAAAAGTATCCTATCCTAAATTATGAGAAATAAATGGGTTCATAGATTTTTCCGCTTTTTAGCAGAGTGGTGTCTCCACAAAGTAGTGCTACACAATTTACTTTCTATTGTTAGCCTTCTTCCATGGTCAGTATCCTCGCATCACCCTAGTTCTTTAACTCGATGCACGTGAGGACCAAAGACCTGGTTCCTCAATGTGGCAGTATTTTTTTGTAATAGCATCTATGTTCTTTATTTCATGATTCTGCAGAAAATTGGTTTCATTACATGCTGAAAGTAAAAATTGACTGTGTACCATGTTTTGAATGAAATTGCTGATGTATAGCTTTATTTCCACGTACATTTTAAGGAATGCTCTTGGCGTTATAAGGAGACCTCAAATAGTTTGCAGAACTTTCTTGGATAGAAATATCATTTAAATGCAGGCGAGAAAGTTGTCTTTTATAGCAAATTCTTAATATTTTTTTTACAGTAGTTATTAAAATAAAAATGTACGTAACGTGTATAACTTGCACATTATGCTCTAGTACAAAGATCATTTAAATGCATGCAATGAAATCTTGTCTTAGGCACATCTGACATTCCAAAGAAAATGTAGATATTATGTCTCAGATATTTTATTTTGAAAGGAGCTTATATGAAACATTGCTAAGGCTCCTAAACTAGTCTATCCTTTGTTATATTTTTTTATTACTAGAAGATGCTGTTCATGTTAGACGAACAATGCATTTCTTCATCTGCTTGCAAGCCGGTTATGCACCATTATGACTTTGATGTTCAATGCTACATTTTGTTTTTTTGTGTTTTACCTTCCTCATCGGTTAAAGAGATCAGATATGTGATACTACCTTCAGAAGAAGTCATGAGGATATTTGGCTGTGGGCACTGTTGGGAACTTGTCTTGTACAATACTTCTTCCTACCTCCATAAATATGGGGCGTACTTAAGCAAGAGTGCAGTACTCTTTTTGTTGATCCTGTAGCATGAACAATCTTGTAGGTTGTGTATATTGTGTGAGGTAACATTCCGGATACTTAGACTACTATTTGTGACCCAATGGAAACAATTTCAGTCACGTGGGAATTTGAATTTATTATAGGCATATGCCAACTTTAATTTCTAAAACATGCCTAGTTTCTGTTTCGTCACAAGGAACATCATGCTCGCATCATGTATATCAAATATTGATGCTGTTCCAGCATCATTTTATGATTCAGGGTTGCATCAAGGTGAAGTTTCCATTTAATGCAATGTAAATTACATTTCCTGAACTGGTAACTTTGGACCTAAGTAGACATTAGCTATGAAGCAAAGAGGGGATCGCAGCTCAATGTTTTAGTTGCTAGCATTAGAGCTAATGAATTCATGTAGAAAATTGTTTCCTTTTTAGAATGAACTTTTTATCTATGTTTTTCGACATGTTTCTTTTTATATTGTTATTTTTTTATTATTATGTTTTTGTATTCTCTCATATGATACACTATACCAATCATTTTGTTGATGTCATTTGCAATTGGCAGTTTCAGTCCAGCAAATTTGAGCAGCAGCAGTGTTGTAGATAGCTCTTGATTCTTCCCTCTCCTGAAGTTTAGCTGGCTTGATGTTGCCTAAAATATGTGGTCCGTCCATTCTTTTTGCAATTATCTTAGCCTTTTCAGCTGTTTCAGGTAATTCTATTTGTTAATTTTTTTCACCAGCATTTAAAAATTTATAACTTTCTGGGAAATAATAGTACAATACTGATTTTTTGGATGGAGACAAAAATATCATTTTGCTGGTCTTAACTCCACCCAAGTACAATTTACTTGTGTTTTGCCTGTCTAGGTCTGGCTAAAGAAGGGTTGCTGTCAGCATAAAAATATTGTCCCCATCTCATGATGTGCATTTAAATGTGATGGAACCTCAAAAAATTTATAAAATTTATAAAATTTGGAAATTTTTAAAATTCTTCTTTTAATTTGATTTTTGGTTTGATTTGTGTTGACTTCCTAAGAAAATAGGTGATATTTCATAAGAGTATTAACTAGGTCCGTGGCATATATAAAAATATAAGTTGAGATTGTTAGGTTCTTTGAAATTTTGGTTTTGACCTCTCCCCATCGGATGGTGCAAAGATCCGATGTTAATTACATCGAGAATGCTCGAATACTCTTGATTATCCATTATAGCAATCCATGGAATAGAAAACATACATCCACAAAATAAACATACACACAGGAACAACGCCCCCATGAACTTGATGGAATGCAAACATTTAATGTGTTTTAAATTTGGTTTGAATTGATTTGGGATTGATGTGATTGATTTGAATTTGATTTATGAATTGCTTATTAGTTAAATTTGATTTAGGTTGAATTTGAATTTTCCTTATTTGTTTTAGTTCAATTTAATTTAAATTGAATTTGTTTGGTTAGCTGGTTTGAACTTGGTTTAGGAAATCTGATTTGAGTTTGATTTGGGGGCTTGATTTGTTTGGATGGTTTGACAGGTTGGAGATTATCTTTGAGTTTAATGAGCAGGTTAATGTTTTATTGATCTATTTATTAAGATTTGTTATCTTATGATTTGTTTTAATTCAAATTTGGAATGTTCAGATTTTTTTTTGAAGCTTTAAGATTTGTTTAAATTTTGATTCAGGTTTTGACTGATTTGAAGAAGACTTGATTTAAATTGAATCTGGGAAGATTGATTTGTTTATGAAAATGTGACCCTTATCTTTGAGATTATTTTAGATTGGTTTGAATTGATTTTTTTTGATGTTCTGTTTGTGATGATATCTGAATAAGATTTTACATTATTTGGCGTTTGTTGGGAGTTTTCTTCAGGATTTGGAGTTTGCCTTGAGCTTAATGTCATTAATTTTTATTTGACCAGAATTAGCTGAGTTTCTGCTTACAGTTTGATTGGGTTCGTAGTTTGCTTGGAAATGTTTTGATTTGGGAGTTTCTTTTTCTGGCATGATTTTAAGATTTGGGACCCTCCTAACTTAGGATCTCGATTCCTCTTGTTTCAAGTTTAACTTTATGGATTGGAGTTTCTTATGTTCTTTTGGTGTTTGACATTCCTGGTTCAAGTTGCAGATTTGAGACTTGAGATTTTTTTTGAGCTTGTTCCATGTGAATTTTCAAGCTTGGAATGTCCCGTGAAATTCAGATTTGAGATTCCCTGATTTGAACAATCTGTCTTAAGTTTAATTAGCATCTGAGATTCCCTTTTTTTGTTATGAGATTTCAGATTTGTGGGTTTTAAATTTTTTCTTGGATTGATTATTTGGGAATGGAGATTCTGTTGAATGCATTTTACTTTAATTAGGTTGGCCTTGTTTTAGATTTTAACTTGAATTAATTAAAGTTTACTTGGGAATGCCTCAGTTCGGACATATCTCCAGAAAATTGGATTTTACAGGATTTTGAATCAGCGCACAGGGAATTTGATTTTAACTGTCAGGATTGCTATGTCTTGGGTCCTCTACCACTGAAGATTATTGAATTGAGCATACTCGTCGTTCTTCCAGAATTTTGGGCTTTCTTTGATTTCATCCCAATTTTCCCATAGGTCCACCTGCTTTCAAAACTTGCCAAGAGTTCAAGCTACATGATGAACTCCTTTGCTTAGAATTTGAACTGGAATTTATTAGTTTGCCATTTCATTTTTTTACTGGATTCTGCCTCCCGTTCGGATTCCGGGTGCTTTAACTATTTTAAGACTATGTTTTAGCAACCTTTTTTATTATTCTCTCTTTTTTGCCTTTTTTGTGTCTTGTATTCTACAAGCTTCATGGAGCTATTTTCCCTCACATCATCAGGCTGCACTGAACATAGATTCTGCCACTGTTTGCTCAATTTGAAGTACATATACATGAAAGTCATTTTCCGGAACTTTGATGATTCAGGGTTAAATTCCTTTGGTCTTTGCTAGACATCATGGAACTTATCCCAAGAACTAGAAGTTGAGCACATCCCGGCCTTTGATAGGCACGTGGGAAAACTAGCTCACGTTGATCATCCATATTTTTACGCATTGTCAAGAAATGGTGAGACATTGGGGTCCTTTTAACAGACCTTTGTGTGTCTACCTTAAAAAGGGTCAAGGGGCGTGCTTAAAGTCGGCCCATTGGTTTTCCTTATTTTAGAATTCTTTTAGGTTATGCTGAGACCATGAGACGGGTTTTTAGTCGGCTGGATGCTCGCCTCGGTTTGTGTATTTAATTGATGAATTTTTATTAAATTTTTGTTTATTATTTTTTATTAATATTTTTATGTGTCAAGAGGTGTGCTTAAAGTTGGTTTATTTATTTCTCATTTATTTTGATTTTTTTAAGTTATGCCGAGACCATGAGGTGGGTTTTTAGCCGGCCGGATGTTCGCCTTGGTTTGTTTAAGTTAATTGATGACTTCTATTTAAACTTCAATTGATGGTGTATTTTAAAAATTTCATTTCATTGAGTCCTCTTAGGCCCTTGTTCCACCAAGGCTTGTTAGGCCTCTGTTGGGCCTGGCCCATAACCTACAGCTGCCTCCCGCGGGGCTCCACTTTGTTCATTTTTTTGACAATCTCCTTCCGGTGGGCCCCACTTGAGGTTGACTAGCGGGTCAACTCGCCCTTCATGCGCAGCTGCCCTTTGTGGCGTCGGCCGCGGACGACATGATATTCATTCCCTTATTTTTTTTGT
This sequence comes from Cryptocoryne crispatula var. balansae, assembly GCA_036172225.1. Lineage (NCBI taxonomy): Eukaryota > Viridiplantae > Streptophyta > Magnoliopsida > Alismatales > Araceae > Cryptocoryne > Cryptocoryne crispatula. The sequence continues at coordinate 4,829,849 of CM069933.1, forward strand.
GTGGGCCTCACCACATCGCCAGCGTTAACCTAGGTTAGGAAAAAAAATAACTTTGCCGGCCCTCTTCTCTTCTCGATCGGGCTCTGTCGGGCGACTGTCGAGCGACTCCTGAGCCCCTCGATGACGATGGTAGAAGGTGGAGGCCTCGGTGGCTACGGCGATGGTGGCTCTTACCAACGGTGCTTGGGCCCTCGACTACAGCTACGGGTTCAAGAGACAACTCCTGGATTTGGTGATCGACGACTCTGGCGGGCTGGCGATCGGCCCGGCTTTGAGGGAGAGAAAAAAAAAAAGGTCCTGATGGTGGTGTTGGTAGGTGCAGATGGCTTCGGCGGTACTGCTTGAAGGAGGAGGTGCCCGCGATGCAACCAGAAGAGGGGGCAAGACTCGCCGGTCCCGACGGTGCTGCTTGGAAGCCGGAGACGTTTCCGTGGTAACCTCCTGCTCCCTCCCTACTCGTCCTCTCTGTGTGTGCGCGCGCGCGCGCGCGCGTGTACGATGGTCTTGGCGAAGCTTATATAGGACCTTGCCCCTCCTTTTGCTGTTGGAAAGCTTCTCAGAAGTAGGCATTCAGCTTCGAGACAAAACCAGAGAGGTTTGGGCTTCTTGGAATTGATGTGCTTTGGGAAGAGTATTGCCTCGACAAACATCTAACCCATGCGGGATCCGACTAAGGGTCGATTAGGGCACCAACACCTGCCGTTTTTGCCTCTCGGTCTCGTTCCCTTTCCCAAAACCTGTTTGCTCCATTTGGGGCAACCTTACAGGACTTTCTCTCTTTAGCATAGTCCGGCAAGGCGTGCGATCCGATTGGGGCTCAACCCTTGCTACCGAGATTGTCTGGCTTGAGTTGATCCACACATGCCTTTAGGCACAATCACCTAACAACAACTCTTCTTTGGAAAACCTCAGCCGGGAATCAGGCATCCTCTGCCAAGGCTCCTAATGGCTGGGAGTCTGGACTTTCTTAGCCTACTATAGCTTCTGCCCCATTGACTTGCTTGTATGATCATTCCCCTCTTCTTTCCTTTTTTCCTCAGGTGCTGTGAGTTTTTTCAGCTTCCTGTTAACTTGCGGAGACCACTCTCTTTGTTGGCTTGCTGACTCCAAGACAGGTATACATCTAATTGTACTCTACAGGGTAATGTCGACCATCATGCAACATTCTATTTACATCTAATTGAATCATATGCCATCCGTGTGAACACTATCGACAACTAATACGTTAATTTAATCTGTGGGACTAGTCATGAAACCGAATATGCCAGTGTATATGCATATGCCCTTTGTGCACATTTTTTGAAGTTTCACAATTTGGACAATTATACGTAGTCGGCCACTTTCATATTGCCCACCTGATATTTGTGAAATTTTGAGGTGCCAACATAATGATACAAACATTGAATGTTCTCTTCTTATGACATATTGCATTAAAGCTCATATTTCATATAATCGGCCGATCTGGATCAGAATCGGCCAATTCTTGGATCGGATTAGCATCAACCCCTGCCAATCCGATTCCCCCCCGGGACTACCTATTTAGAATCAAATCCCTAGGAATCAGTTAGGATTAGGAGGATAGCTACCAGATCAGATTGCCAAAGTTCTGGAATTGGGTCTATCCTCCCATAAAATCAGACCCCCTGTCTAGGGCTTCCCTTCGGTAAAGAAACCTCCCCTTCGACAACCTCCTTTGGCAAGACCCCCTTCTCCAAGGCTGATCTAGGTACATATCTCCCCTTCCCTTCATCTGTCCCCAGCCTCACCCCCGAAAGGGTGCTCCATCTACGGCTACCCATTCAGGGGTGACTGTTATTCACCCTTGAAGGGGAGATCATCTTTTCTATTGCATTTAAATTTTGATTTTTACTTGTATCATGTATTTTATTTAATAGAATGGATGTTAATGGAATGAGAATCATAATTACTCACATACATGTCTACTGTGATATCAGTCTTTTCCAACTTTATAACATTTTTTAGGATTTTTTATTTTCTGTATATTTTTGAAATTTATTTAAAATTTTGATTTTTATTGAAAACAATCGATTCGGACCGATTTCAGATTGGTTTTTGTTCCAACGGATCAATTGGGATTGAACTAATCCCGACTCCAATTCTGATTATGCGATCCTTGCTAGAGCCCGACCATAATGAAAAGAACAAGGATAAAAGCGTTCCCTACATGTGACACATCACATAAGTGCCAAAATGTGATGCTAAATAATCAAGAGTAAATAAAGAAATTATTTCTTTATGTGGAGCATTATATATGTTTTAGAACAAACTTAAATGCTCAAAAGACATTATTATAGAATAAATATAAGAAACAAAAAAGATTGAAAGAAGGAAGGCAATAGGTACTTGGAATATTTGATCTCTAAAACTTTTGAAACTTGATAGTATGGAGAATAAAAATTAATATTCTTTGCATCCAAGAATAGAGAGAAATGGAAGGAAGTGGAAAATACTAATTTGGTGGAGTTCTTCTAAAAGTCATACTTTTCCTACCTTAAACAAGTCCAGACTCCAGAGCATGGGGGGACAAGCATAGACGAGATGTTCAAGGCCGACCTTAAATAAAGGAAGCTTTGAGTCTGCCAAAGAAGATATATCTCTAGTGCAAGTCGCAGTGGCTCAGGAGATAAATGAATCTTTAGCCTGAGATGCTATAATCACTGGCTGACAAGGGACAAATCCTTGGCCTGATCTGGTGCTAGTTGGTTGGGCAATAAATCTTCGGTCCGAATTATAAATAAAGTTAATAAACTATCAATGCAGCTTGGTGGCCAACATATATCTTCAACTCTTCACGGAATAAATTCTTAGCTCAAATCATTAAGGGTGTTACTCGAGTGGGAGCTAACCCCTTTAGCCCAAATTGCTACCATTCTAAGTTAGGTCAGAATAAAGTATGACTTCGGCAAGTGCTCATGTTGCTTATCAAACAGAAGCTCGACACATCACCTAGGTGAAGAATAAATCAACATTTCAAAAAGTCATTATTGCTGGTCAGCTAAAAGGCTAGCCTCTCAACATCACCCACGTATGAACAAATCCATAGAAGGACAAATTCTCCAGTCTGAATCATTGCCATCGGTAAGAATAAATCCCAGGCTATAGAGCTACTACCAATCCCACCTGAATAAGAGGGCAGGTCCCCAACTTATATAACTTCTGTCAGCCAAGTAGAAGACAAATCATGAATGGAATGAGCATCATGAACTTCGGTCCCCAACTTATATAACTTATGTAACTTTAACCTGAGCATCATGAATGGAATGAATTCTCAAATCAGCACATCACAATTGTCAACCGGATATTAGCAAATACCTAACTCAAGAAGGGTACACAACCCCGATCAACATTTCATTGATCAAGAAAGGGGATTCAGGGAGGAGAGCTATTCGTTCTTCCTCACATCACACCAAGAATATGAACTATACTGGGGGCACAAGGTGACATGTCTGTCAGCGCTTGTTGCACCCTGAGTTCCCACAATTATCATTCTGAGAAGATTGCCAATACTCAATCAACACCTTGTTCAGGTCTGGTCAATTCATCTCTAAGAATGCTTGCCCACCTCAGCATGACATACAGGCTCCAAGGGGCCACACCCCACCAGCCAGCCACGTACATCCAAAGAAGACAAAACACAGAGCAAGATTCTTTTCTCATTGCAAGGGCCATGCCTCTTAAATCCAACTAATAGATACTTATGAGGAGAAAGATGAGAAGGCGAGACACTGATCATGTGCCACCTCTCCACCACAAAATATCTCAAATCTCTATGCAATCTATGGCAAAGGCAAGAATGCAAATCTGCCTTGCATGCTCGAATATCTCATGGCTTAAGGGTAGTTTGAATTCTCTTATGTTGCAAAAAACGAAAAAGAAAACAAAAAAGGAAGATTAAAAAGTAATGGAATGTCCTGATGCTCTTGGTTGGAACTTTATAGATTAATGAAGGGAAAAATTGTCAAAAAAATAAAAATAAAAAAGAAAAGTTTATATAAGGTGAAAATTGAACAGGTGCATTAGGCAAAATCAGATGCCCCGTTGTATAAAAATCCCGTAAAAGGGCGTACGGGCAAAATGAAAAAGGGGAGTCTAGGTGAAGACCTCAAAAAGACAATCAAAATAATAATAAAAAATTCAAGTGCAAAAAGTTCTCTTCCAAAATCAAAGCATGCCGTCATGACTCCAATGTCTGTATGGCTTCTAAAAGAATCACACCATCACAACTCCTATGTCCACATAGTTTTTAAAAAAGTCTACTCCGTCATAACTCCCACACCCACATGACTTCAAGGAAGCCCCCCCATCACAACTCTCATGTACACGTGGCTCTAAAATAATCCATGGCATTCATGACTCATGTCCACGTGGCCTAAAAAATCCATGTCTACATGGTTCATTTCTTTGTATCTTCTGTGGCTATAAGGCCCTAAAACTCATATCAACATGAACTCTCATCCCTACAAGACCTTACACCATTAGGACCGAGCATAGAACTTTCATGTTCCTCATGTTTGACCATAGTTTGTAGAGTTGGCATATCCGGATTGGAATTGACTAATTCTCGGATACTGGCTTGGAGGACCGATTTGTACTTGATTCTCGGAGGAATTAGCCCAGATCAACCAAATCGGCTGATTATAGTAGATTATATAGAAATTAGCTGATCCAACCAATTCCATCGGGAGTCGGGAAAAACTGGAATACGGCATGATTCTGATCGGGCCATCCCCCATCTCCTAATCTCATGACAATTCTTCTCTTCCCCCACTCTCAATTCTGGCACCCCACCGAAACCTTAATAAGCTTAATGTTAATTTCTAATCTTTCCATATTTTATATGGAATAGTTAGAATAGATTAAGAAGGTACCTTAGTTAAGAATATAAGTGATAGTATTGAGTGTATAGCTTCGAAAGGGGATAATTTAGCAAATGTCATCATTGCCTATATCATGTCATACATAGTACAACTTCTTTTAGCTATTTTATTAAGTCGAGGAGGATAAGAAGACATTTATTAAGATAAGATTATATAATCTTTTAAATAATGTGTGAATTTTGTACTTCAAAGAGTTCTAATACTTTTTGTATTAGTTTCTCTACATCATTCTTAAACTTTGAGAATTTCTTAAAGGTCTCGGATTTGTATTTCGTTAAGCACATATATTAATACCTTGAGAAATCATCAATGAAAATAATTAAATAGAACTAACTTTAATTATAATAGACATGTGCCAACATATATCTAAATGTATGAGTTCTAATAACTCATTGAATTTCTCTTTATTTACATCAAATGGAGAGTTGGTCAATTCCAATGAGACAAGACTCACAAGTGAATTATGATTCAAAATCATTTACCTTAATGCATCTATTATTGCGGTGGTAATTAAGTATTTTTTTAATAATATGACTGTCTATAATGCCAAAGAATGGATCGATCCTCATCAACCCATTTCTTGTTATAGGGATTATTCACATATATGATAGGCGGTGTCACATCTGATACGAGTAAATTATTTATCAAGTTTTCACGAGCAAACACTTTACCATCAAAAGTTATGGAACAATTAATATTTTCATAGCCCATACTAAATCAATATTTATTGAAGTAAGAAATATGGATGATTTTTTTAACTATAAAATTATATTTTAACAATTATTAGAATTGATACATCTTAAGAATGTTGTTAGAGGTTTGTTTCTCCAACTAGTAATGAATCAATGATGCAACTTTTGCATTAATTTCCATATGTAGGTCAACATTTTCTTTATTAAGTTTTCATTTATTTGTCATTATGTGTAACTCATTGTAGATATAAGATGCATATCAAGTATCTCATATTATGAGATGCATCTCTAATGTCTAATATTATAATATATAAAACATATAGCATCTAATACTATGATGCGTATATATTTGACAAATAAATATCAATAATTGAGATATTTGGGGTTTCTCATGCTCCAATTTTGCTATCATTGCAAGACAATTTGTAGTTTATTTTTCAATAACCATCATCATGGAAATAGAAGTATTATCTTTTTATCTTATTTGAAATCTAATTTTGTGACCACCTTTTTGTTTTTTAACTTTACCTTTTATTCTCATCTAATGAATTTACTATTTTTCATTAATCTTACTAACAAGAAGTATTGAAGATGCATCGTTGTCTATCGTGCTCTCAAATAGTTCATTTAAATGAGTTATGATGGATCTCATGTCCATTTATATATGCTGTCTCTACAACTTACTTGTTAGTCGAACTAACAATTAATAAAGGACAGACAATACATCTCCTTTGTAAGACGAAGATCTTATCTTCTCTCACATCATTAGATGGTTTAAGAGGTACTGACTTCTTACGTAGGTTAGTTATTTGGTCAACCATAAGAACAATTCTTATTGTTTTAAACTAGTCAAAGAAGTTTTGGTTAGTAAACCTGCAAGCATCTTGTATGCCACGCAATTAGGTTATCTTCTAATTCTACAACAGAGATATAATTATAAGATAACATTGTAGACATGCAATTAAAATTAAGATATGATCTATTAATCTTAATTTATGCTCTCACTACTTTTTGTTGAATTTGCTTAACTCATTATGCAAAGACACGATATCATGATGCCATGTTAGTGGGGACTAAGACTAGTAGACAACTTTTGTCCGTTACAACTTTTGGAATTTTCAGTGAGTTATGACCATAGGAGAAACATAACAAATCAAATACTCTACCTACGTCAAATTTGTTTATTACATTATGAGAATGTATTCTCAAAATACTCATTGTGAGAAACACAATAAGGTTATGCCAATTGTCCACTCTAAGATTCGGCAAATATCTTGACCATGATCATCAATCCTTTGCCGAAGAAGTCTCGTGGGAAACACAACAAACCCACCATTACAATGGAAGGTCATATGAGTCATTCTTAATGTTTCACATTTATCTACCTAATTTAAATAAAGAGAAATTTTATTTTAGTCTCATCAATATGTATTATTCATATATACATGTTTTTGGAATATCATATATATAAGATATATAAAATAACACAACCACATATCGTATGTGTAAGAAATTAAAATGGGTGATCATGAACTTTAACTCACCGATGTCAGAACGATGTGCATAGAAAAGAGAACTAGCATTTGATGCCAATGTTGACGTGTCTTTACTTCTCGAAGAATTTCTTAAGTGGTCTTATTTCATTGTCCTCCACAAATCGACTTTGTCATTACAAGTATATTTAATGGTACGTAAATCCACAATATATATCTTAATAATTAATTTTAATGTAACCAATGTGAGCATAAAAACAGAGGGAGATAAAATTTACAATCAGAATTGAGTAGAGAGAGGACAAGGCATGCACGCCTCAATAAACACATTTATAAAATTAAATATTATTACGTGACATCCAATCTAAGTTCATGACCTTCATACCTACATACTCAGAATCATCACATGAATATAGTAGGATTACGTGATAATTATAAGATATAACATTTGTACTATAAAATTATAGTTTATACTTTTGAAATTCTGAATTTCATGTTTGTCGTAATTTTCATGGAGTAAATAACATAAAAATATTATATAAACAATTTATATGAATAAACAAACAACTTTAAACAATTTTGGAACATTCATGTATTCACAAAATTATATAGAAGGTCAAATTAATGTCTTAATCACCATTTTGTAAAATCATATTTTACAAAATTAATTTAAATTGTAATTTCATTAAAATAATTTTAAAACTTAACTATGATTGATTTTATGACAGTAGAACTTGAAATTCTGTAACAATTGATTATATATTTTTTCAGAAATTTTAACTTTTTTGGACTTTTTTGGCATTTTTTTGAAATTTTTTAAAAAATAAAAATTATTTAAAAATTAAAATTTTACTGAATCTATTTTGGTTTTACGGGACCCTGTAAAAGGGTTTGCGAACTGAATCTGATCCTATGTTTTTTTGAGAGAATCTGGCAAAAATTAGATCCAGTTAGTCCTGCAGGATCCTTCTGGTCAAACCACATCTCCATGCACGTCGCACCCTGTCGTGGTCAAACCCTACGAGAATCTAAAATCCGTATGTGAAATGAATTTTGATTGTCGATCCTGTGGACCTGACATTATTCATCTTTTCCGTCTAATAAGGGTGGATGGGATCGCAGCGGCGATTTTGCCACCGCACAAAACAGGATCTTATTTCATCTCTACGGTGATGCGGAACTGATCAAGCGCCAAATTTTAGTTAGCATCAAACAATTATGACAACCCAACAAAATACTAAATTGAGCTAAGTAGAACGAAAGTAACGACTATGCACTAACTGAAGTCTGCTTGAAGAATAATCTCTCAAAGTGGGAGGGCCACAACCAACTAATGCAAGGACATTACCGAGTTAGGATGGTTTAAAATTCAATGAGACCGATCTAATAATTCTAAGCACCAGCTACGACAAATAACAAGCTACATATCCTACCACTTATGATTGACATGGCAACCAATGTATAATATATGAGCATTTTAATAAAGCCGAATAATAAATGTTTCTTCCAGCCTTGGTGAGGGAGTCACGACTTGAAAGGCCTTTAAATCTACTGCCATGCTCCCCGGGTTGTTGTTCTGTTGTGGATGGGGGGGGGGTACTTGTTTCGTTTTGGGTGAGGGAGGGGGTTACTGTTGCTTGCACTGTCCCAACAACTTTTGGGTTGCTCGGCTGATCCGGTCTTGTGGTTGGTGTACAACTTTGTGGAGGCTGACATCCTCGGCTATAGCAACCCTGACGGGATGTTACTATGGACTAGTGAGGAGGCCTTCAAGATTGCTGAAGGTTGCTTGAATAAGTGGACTTCTGGAGGATAGCGAGGTGGCTGCGGGTGTCTACTATTGGCAGAAGGGGGTCACGACTGGTTGTCAACGGGGCCCTTTGACCAACACTGTACTCCAAAAAGGAGCTTCGAAAGTCTTCTTCATGGCCGGTTGTAGCGAAATGGCATAAGGAATAGGGGAGCTGCTATGGCAAGGTCGTAGGGGTCTAGATGGTGTGTGAATGGGGTGGAGGGGTTTTGAAGGGTGTCGTAGGGTCCCAACCAACCCTCCCGATGAACTTGCTGAGAGGGTGGCAGCTTTCGTCAGCTTGGGAGCTTCATTAATGGCTAAAATATGGTGGGGAAGAAGCAATGCTGGTGTGAAGAAATCCAAAGTGAAGTGGGGTCAAGTGATAGGTTTGGGGGGGGGGGCGCTCTATTGGTAAGGGATCGGGGAGGGGGAGACGGATTGGCGAGTCTTGAGTTCCAACGGTGGTTAACACCAATGTGGGATCTTGGTGCTCAGGGATGTGCACCTCTTCTCAAATGTCAATGTCGTAACCGAGAAGGGGAATGGGATAGAACGATACGGAGGTTGGACGGGAGAGGGAGGAGAACATGGAGCCAACCTTAGCTAGAGGTGGGGAGAGCTAGTCGATACCGAGGGCGAAGGGAGGGTCTCCTATCAGTGGTGGTGAGGAGCATGCCGGCCTCATTACCAGTGGTGGAGGGAAGCCTCAGCCCTCAAGGATGACATTTCTCGTCGGAAGTTCTGAAGGCTGCCAGCAAGCTGTTGCAGCCATTGGTTTGGGATGGTCGCCATTGTCTGCTGGGCCCTATTGCACTGTCGTCGGAGCTGCCCTCAGTGAAGTGACATAGGGAAGGGGAAACTGGAAAAGAGGGTGCGACCAAAAAATAATTTTTATTTCATTTTACCATTAACCAAAATATATACGCATAGTGAGGGTCTTATATAGACGAATGGCAAAAACTTTAATAAACCTAAAAGACCATATTTATCTTTATGTGCACAATTTCTATATATAACATATCAACAAATGTGAGTCAATATATATGCTTAATCCCTTTACAAAATAAATCCAAAAACTACCCAAAATGAGTCATATATTAAAATAAAATAAAATGATTGGCTAACTATCCATCTATCCAATGAGATGTCATCGGGCGACGTTGATGTCGACAAACACATGTTGGATTGAACCAGACACATGTGGGTGTATTCACCATCAGGGCAACCGAATATTTCATAAAAATCGGAATTCTTATCCCAATCCAACGAGGATTCCATATCCATTGTTATCATCTCCTAAAAAAATTGTCTATTGTCGAAAATAGGGGAAAAAGTAGGGCATTGTCGTAGAGGCCAATGTCGTCGGAAATATGCCAAATTTGCCAACCTCACCACTGTTCAACATTGGAAAATTTAGGGAAGCATTAGGAAATCATATTCCCTTTCTTTCAATGCCATCATAAAACATTCCACGGCTCCATGATGGAAGAAATGCAAAAGCCCTCTATTTCAAAGGTTGGTGCGTAACATTTTAAAACGTCAACTTCTTAATATTGTATCGGACTCTTCGGTGATCTAAAATTCTAAAGTGACATTCAAAAGTCCTATGTCACGAGAATCTATCAAAGACAACTGTTTTAAAAAAATACATCATATATAAATTATGGTTGTCCCGTCAAAACAAAGAGTCACACAATTTTATGAATGCATAAAATACATAAAATAACATTGAAAAATGACTATTTTGATCAAGACTTCAACCCAACTTTAATACCATTATAAGGAATTGTATCATAGCAGGGGAAGATTTTGATTCTTTTAAAATTTATAGTTTTTGTCTTAATTGGAACCAAATAACATATCCGAGAAGCGAACTCAAAGAGCTATTGTATCTTCTTGAGATTGAAATTTTTTTCTAGTTTGATGATGATAAAACATTTCTTTGATGTACAAGCCATCTAAGTGCATGGCCTATAATAGTATCCACATGAATTTTCTCTACATATAGGTTCTCCTGCATGTTGGACCTTCTGACTTGTCTTGGATAAACTCCATTGCCTCGTAATGGCCCCCACCATTGGAAAACATGCCGAAGAGGTTGAGCACGAAATTTTAAAATTCTTAGTTTAATAGATTTGGCCAATTATTTACTCATATTTATATAGAAATTAGATTTTTTTATAAAAATTTTACAATTTCTATAAATTATGTTTATACTCGTACTTACGAATCAATCCTTATGTGTGACTCACTAGCTCAATAGTCTATTCAGTTGAAGCCATGGATTGCAGAATCGGCAGAATCGGTCCGATTCTGACCGATTCCGGAATCGGATCGGTGGATTCCGATCTGATTCCTGGCGGAAGGACCGATTCCGGGAAGAATTTCGCGGAATCGGTATGAATCGCCTGGAATCGGTCGGAATCGGATTCCTTGTGGAATCGGTCGGAATCGGATTCCTTGTGGAATCGGTCGATCCCTTCGGAAGACCGGGTCAACCGGCCCGGTTCGATTCCCGGTTCGATTCTGGACCGGGAATCGAATCGATTCCGGCTCTAAAAGGGCCGGAATCGACCCGCGGGGGTCGATTCTGTCGATCCCGTGGCGGCAGAAGCTGGATCCGGCGATTCCGGCGCGATTCCGGCGATTCCGGCGATTCCGGCGATTCCGGCCTCGATCCCAGCTGCCAGCGTCGATTCCGGCCGATTCCGTCGATCCAAGCATCGATTCCGGCCCAATTCCGGCGATTCCGGCGGCAATTCCGGCGATTCCAAGCAACGTCTTCAAGGAATTCCGCCGATTCAAGCTCGGACCGGCCTCGAATCAACCTCTTCTTCGATCTTTGTAAGGTTTTTGGTAAGATTTCTTCGCCGAAAACTTCGTACGTCTATTCTTACGCGTTTCCGACGAGTCCGAGCGTCGTTAAACGTTGTGATTTCCGACCGAACAAGTCCGTCCAAGTTTTGAACTATCCGTTTAAGTCCATTTTGCACGGGAAAAATTCCGGATATCCCGTACGTTAATTTACGACCATTTCCGGCAAGTACGTAACCCTTTAAACATACCGAATGGTGTGTTACTTGGGTTGTCTACTTCCGGAACAGCGTCTAAATCAATTTTTATGTTATCTAATCATTTTTAGTGCATTGTTTACAATTTTTGCAGATATAAGCAATGGCCGATCAAGGTGATGCAGCACCAGCACGTGCTTTCGACGTGGATTGGGAACATGGGCAGATGGTAGACCCAGTCAGGAAGAGGGTACAGTGCAAATGGTGTGGGAAGCAGATGAACGGGGGGGTGTTCCGGCTGAAACAACATATTGACGGAACATATGGGAATGTCAAGAAATGTGACAAGGTGCCCAGGGAGAAGAGTGAGGAGATGAGATGCTACATGACAGGTAGAGCCTCTCAACGGGCTGTTAGGATCGAGCGAGAGGGAGGAGTTGCGCGACGAGCTACTCCGAGAGGAGGAGGGACCGCGATTTGCCTACCTCGAAAGGGAAAGGCAAGGGGAAGGCACCACCGAGCCGGAGCCGAGAGCGAGGACGAGTCCTCGGACTGCGAGCTTAGACGTGCTAGGCACGATAGCAAGCGTGCATTTCGAGGAGGAGGACGAGGAGGAGGGGAGCGAGGAGGGTGCGGGTCCGTAGTTGACCCAGCTTTGGGCCGACCAGCATCGGCTCGCCCGACCTCGAGCCGCGACCGAGAGGCCGACCCCGAGGAGACAGAGCCACACCGCCGTTCTACCTACCAAGACTCAATTTACACCGAGTGACGAGTATTTATTTAGGAAACAGAGTGCTGGGCAGATGGGGATTAAACATGCAATGAAAGGGGTGAAGGCAACAGGAACGGCTGCAAAGAGAGCCGTTCGCCACATTGTGAAATGGTTTTTACACGCAGGTATCACTTTTTAAATTAAAATTGACATTATGTGTGTTTTATTTACTTAAACTTAATTTTAGCACGATCCCAATTTTTTTTAACTTGATGTAGGCATCCCGGCACGTACGGCCACCACCCTACTTCCAGACGATGGTGGATGCCGTAGGTGAGGCTGGACCGTGTTTGCAAGCCCCGAGAAGCAGACACATATACGGCGCTGGCCTGGATGAGGAGGTCCAGGAGTTGAAGGAGTGGATGGATGGATTTAAGTTGGTGTGGAAGGAGAGGGGTTGCACAATTATGTGCGATGGGTGGACAGGTATCACCAAGATGAGTATGATAAACTTTTTGGTGTACTGTTCTGAGGGAACAACATTCTTGAAGTCGGTAGATGCTTCTGGGAAGATAAAAAATGCCGACTTCATTTTTCTCTGATGGATGGGGTGGTAGAGGAGATCGGGGAGGACAATGTGGTTCAGGTTGTCACTGACAACGAACCATCATATAAGGCGGCTGGGAGGAAGTTGATGTAGAAGAGGAAGCACATCTTCTGGGTGCCCTGTGCAGCACATTCCACAGTTCTTATATTAGAGGATATAGGCAAGGAGGAGGGTGTATCCACACTTGTCAGGCAGACGCAGACGATCACATCTTTTATTTATTCGCATCCCCGCCTGCTACATATCATGAGATCACACACAGGAGGGCACGATCTTGTTAGGCCCGGTCCGACTCGATTTGCTACGAATTTCATTGCATTGGAGAGTCTACACCGACACAGGTATGCATTGGTTAGGTTCACACAGTCTGAGGAGTATTACAACTATATGGTGGACAACCTGCTTGACAAGAAAGATCAGTTTGAGATTCTTGTCAGGTCTGAGAAGCAGATCACTGACAAGAGGTTTTGGGAGAGGATTGCCTACTACTTGGCAATCATTGAGCCACTGGTAGTTGTCTTGAGGTTGGTAGACTCAGATGACAGGGACCAGATGGGCACGTTGTAAGATGCCATGGACCGGGCAAAATTGAAAATAAAAGAAAAAAATCCCGGTGGTTACAAAAAGTGGTGGAAGATCATAGATGACCGATGGGACAAGACCTTGCACCACGATGTCCACGCAGGTAACTTGGTTAAAAAATTATTTTTGCTGAATAATTGTCTTATATGCACAGTGTTAACTAATAAAATCTTGCAGGATATTTTTTGAACCCCCGTATCCAATAGGGAGGACAGGTGGTGAACGACAACGAGGTGATGCGGGGTATACTTGCTGTTATTCAGCGTCTGTGCCGATCTCAGCAGGGCAGGATAGAGGCTGAGATAGAAGTAAGTTAGAGTTCATTCAATACTTTGGAGTAGCCTTACCAGGCAACTAATGTTTTTTTTTTTATAAAATTTTCAGATGCAGAAGTATAAGATGAGGGTCGGCGTATACTCAGATGCTGATCTGAAATATTCAGTTGACAAAGTGTCACCTGGTATAGTAATAGTTTGATGAAGATTTTATATTCTTTTCATATAAGTTATGGTAGATGATGGGCTAATTGTTTACCTTTTCTCTTCTTATTTTTTTCTTGCAGCTGAGTGGTGGGTTCAGGTGAACACCAGGAGTGGATGGAATCCACTTGCTGCCATCGGTATCAGGATACTCAGCCAGAGCACCAGTTCCTCTCATTGTGAGAGGAACTGGAGTACATTCAACCTGATACATACGAAAAGGAGGATCAGGTTGACCTCAGACCGGCTGGAGAAGCTGGTCTTCTATCATTACAACATGAGGCTGCGCATAAAGAACATCAAGGATCGACAGAAGATCAGCGAGGCACGATTTGCACGATTCGCAGGTGGTCCGTACGAGCAGAGGCATTCCTCCGCCACACCACCACCCGAGGAGGTGGACGTGGATCGGATATTCCGGAGGAGCACGCACTTGCCTCTGGATAGAGGAGAGGAAGTCGGGGATCGTACGGTGAGTTTGATCCCGATGACCGTGCGTACGGGCCGAAGGAGAGTTGGATGGTGTTGAAGCCGAGGAGGATGCTCCAGCCTCCGGCTCCATCTACTTCTCGGGCTCGGGCGAGCCTTCTTCGCCCCCGGCCTATGGAGCGACCACTGCGGCTTTAGCCCCGGCTCCGCTCCGGTCCCAAGAACCGCTACCCGGCTCGTTCGCGATCCGGGAAAACGAAAACAAAAGTGACCGCACGGAAAATGGGAGGATTTGCAAAGTTGAAAAAAACTTTGGGTTCCGGACCTTACGGTACTTCGCAGATGGTCGAAGAGGTGAAGAGAAGGAAGGTAGAGGTCGGGCGTCTGTCGGCACGGATGACGACGCGCGAGCTCCTTCTCACTCCTCAGGTGATGAAGACGAGGAGTGCATACCAGCGACGCAGCCATCAGCAGCAGCTGAGTCTCCTGATTCACGGCTTCCAAAGCCGTATTACACGCTGGATTCGGATACACATAATTCTTATATACAGGAGCCACAGTATCCAGCATTTGGCCAGGTTGACCAGCAGTGGATTACACCACCAGCTCCACCATCCTCTGCTTATGTCCCGGTCGTCCCGCAGTCCAATCCATACGACCTTGATGGCATGGCATCAGCATTATTTTCATATGGATATGGTCCCGGACAGTATACAAGACTGAGCATGAGGGAGGAGCATGAAGCGCAGCAGGGAGAGGAGGAAGACGCATATTTATATCCTAGATTTTGGTAGTAGATTGATATGATGTAAATTTTATTTTCATGATGTATCATCTCTTTGATTTTTGAATCAATGGAATTGGAATATGTACTTAATTTCAAGTCTTCAATTGGAGTTCATTAGTATTTATTCGATGTGGTCCTGTGGATGAATGCATCGGTTATTTTTAAAATTTTTTCTAGCTCATTTCCTAATTTTTTTAATTTTTTTTTGATTTTTTTGAATTTTTTTGATGAAAAAAAAATTAAAAAAAAAACTGATTCCGGACCGATCCGGAATCAATTCTCTTCCCAGGAATCGGCCGATTCCGGGCGATTCCTGGAATCGGAATCGGTTCCGATTCCAGAATCCTTGGTTGAAGCCTAATTGGCTGCTATTAATGCTGCATCTTTCCGAAATTCCAATGGTAAATCTACGTGATGTAATAAGACAAAAGTGATTTTAATAATGGCTGTTTTCTCTCGGACTGTCCACTCTGTTCATGTATGTGTATATCATAGCCTTTGAGAAATTCCACACGTATTAAGTTGCTTTTGTAAGGACTTGTATTCTCCTCCACAATAAGAGCGAACGGTTCTATGGTAGTAATAATTTACAGTTTTAATAGTAGAATGAAACAATATCTTTGTATGCATTTGAAATTTTATATAGGTGTCAAAATACATCATATTTGTTTTTCAATGGAATAAGTCAAGTGCATTTACTATAACTAAAAGATGTACATAATATCTACTTTACAGTTCTAAAAACATAGGAGTTGGACCCATGCATCATTGTAGGTTAGTTCCAAAGGTGCCTTAATAGTATAAGATGATGCAGCTAAAGAAAGTCTGTGACTCGTCATTAGAACAGTGTTCACAGGATAAGGGAAAAGTACGAGTGTATGGTAAACTACATTTTGAAATAACTTGGTGAACTATTTTCATAGAAGGATGTCCAAGGCTTTGATGTCACTGGGTGCTTGTAGTGTTTTTTTTATAATTTCTCTAGGAGTTGAAGCCTTCATGCCACTGAGTGCTTGTAGTGTTTTTTTTATAATTTCTCTAGGAGTTGAAGCCTTTTAACCGTGGAGTATGCACTTGGAGTAGCGGTCTCCCTATTTTCTTGCCCTTGAACTTCACATGATTAGTTGAAAAAAATTCAACAAGAACATTATTATCAGCAGTGAGTTGGCTTATGGATAACAGATTTTTGTTTTTCTAGAGCGCAACATGGAATTCTGGTTGCCGGTCCCTAGCCCAGATGAGAAAATGAGAGGGTTGTAGTAGGTGACAACTAGTGTAAAACCTATGCCATTTTTATTTTTATGGATTCAATCATATTTATTCTTGTTGCAGGCCAAGTTGGAGCTCAATGGTTAAGGATACCATGGGTTGAGTTAGGATGAGACTCCACCACCTAGGGTCACAGAGTAGGGTATTTGATGGGAGAGGGCTTTTAGGGCAGACAGTGTTGGTTTAGGAGGGGTGGGTAGATCTGTCCCCCCGTAATTGTCAGAGTAGGAGAGTGCACATGCACAACCCTAGTCGTGTAAAGTTGGAGGCATGATTACATATTGGTCCTTGAAATGTGAGAACCTTCACCGGTAAATTGATGGATTTGGTAGACACAATGGAGAGATGTAAGATCAATATTGCTTGCATTTAGGAAACCAAATGGAAAGAGGAGAAAACTAGGTGGGAAGGTCGGATTTCAAACTTTGGTACACAGGGTAGACATCTAATAGGAATGGAGTTGGAATCATTTTGGATAGTACCTCTAGGGACAAGGTGGTGTCTATGATCCAAGTGGATTATATGATCATCCTAGTTATGGCTATTACTTATCAAGTGTAATCAATGTAATTTGTGCATGTGCGCCCTAAGTGGGGGTCAGTGATGAGCTGAAAGTTCAAATCTGGGAGGACATAGATGGTATCATACAAGAGATACTGAGTGAGGAGAGCATCTTGATTGGTGGTAGTCTCAATGGTCACGTTGGGTCCTAAGGAAGTGGAATTGAGAACGTACATGGAGGCTTTGGGTATGGGGAGTAGAATAAATAGGAGAAAAATATGTTAGGAGTTTGTCGTGGCCTACGGTCTGATCTTGACAAATATCCACTTCATCCAAAGAGACTTCCACCTAGTAACGTTTAAGAACAGGAGCAGTATGAGCCATATTGACTTTATCTTTACTAGTAAAACAATCCACGCTCTATGTAAAAATTGTAAAGTCATACATAACGAAGTGCTCACAACCCAGTATAAACTCTCGGTCTTATATTTAAATGTCCTAGGATGATTGTAAATGATGTGGCAAAAGAGTACTCTAAGATCAAATGGCATGAAATGAGAAGGAAGCATAAGATATTAGGAATGAGACCTCTAAGTTTAAGGAATGAGATATGAATGGAGATGTTGAGTTAATGTGGGTTAATCTGACATCGAAAATTAAACGATAGGTAAAAATATTTTTGGCAAGTCTACTAGGCAAGATCCACTTATGAAGGAATAGTGGTGGTGGAATGATGAAGTGCAAAGAGCAGTGAGAGGAAGAGAGAGGTTTAAGAAATTGCTTAACTGTAACACCAGCGAAGCTTTTGAACAATATAAGAAAGCTAAGAGTGAGGAAAAAAGATAGTTAGACGAGTTAGGGAGTTAGCATATAACATGTTATATGACAAATTGGGCACAATGGAAGGTGAGAAGGATATTTACTACATAGCCAGGTTGAGGAAGAGGAAATCTCAGAACTTGGGACAAGTTCGGTGTTTTAAAGACAAGGAGGGGAGGGTGTTGATCTCAGACGAGGACATTCAAGAATGGTGCAAATGTTACTTTGAAGCGCTATTCAATGTTCTTATTTCAAAAAGCATAGTGGAGTTGGAAGGGGACCAGAGGCAATGGGTAGAGTTCTCCCAGAAAATTATCCCTCTGGAAGTGTGCCTTGCACTGTGGAGAATGGGTACCTTTTAGGCCTGTGGTCCTAATGACATCCCAATTGAAATTTAGAAGTGTTTAAGTGAGAGAGGGGTGGAGTAACTAATTTTGTTCTTTAATAAAATAGTCATCTCCGAAGGGATGCCGAATGAGTGGAGAAAGAACATCATCATTCCTGATAAATAAGGGGAAATGGGACATTCAAGATTGTGGGAACTACTGAGGTATCAAGCTTACATGTCAGACTTTGAAGTTGTGGGAGAAGGTTTGGAGAGGAGATTTCGAGAGTGTACTAGGATTTTAAGAAATCAATTTGAATTCACGTCAGATATATCGACTACGGAGGCTATCTTCTTAGTTAGATCACTAGCAGAGAAATACAGAGACCTGAAAAGAGATCTTCATATGGTTTTTCTCAATTTAAAAAATTTTATGACAGAATTTCAAGAGAGGTTCTTTGGTGGGTAAGAAAGAAGATATTGCTTAGTAGATTTATTAACATCATTAAGGGCACATACAAAAGTGCGACCACTCAAGTTTTCTTTCCAAGAGGGGAGTCAGTACCCTCCCAATGTCAATCGAGGTACACCAAGGATCCGTTCTAAACTTGTATCTTTTTTGTCTTAATCATAAATGAAATAACTAAAGATATATAAGAGGGTTTTCTTTGTGTATGATGTTCGCAGATGATATGGTTCTTATTGATGAGACTCGAAAAGGTATTAACAAGAACTTAAATGATGGAGAACTTTGTTGGAAGTTAAGAGATTCAGAATTGACAGGACAAAGACGGAACATATGCACTTTAAATTTAGCTAAATTTTGAAAGTTGAAGAGGTCAAAGTAACCTTGGACGGAAAGGTCTTTGCACAGTGTACCTAATTTAAATATTTTGGTTCAATCTTATATATGGATAGGAAATGTGATGAAGATGTCAACTACAGGATTAAAGTGGGATGGGTAAAATGAAGGTAGACAGATGTGAATTCTATGTAACCATAAAATCTTCTTAAAATTGAAAAGAAAATTCTAAGTAAAATGAAGGCAGACAGCTGGGGATTCTATGTAACCATAAAATCTCTCTAAAATTGAAAAGAAAATTCTATTCCTCTAAAATTGAAAGAAAAATTCTATCGCACAGCTATAAGACCCGCCATACTCTACGATAGTGAGTGTTGAAAAAATAAGAAATATATTACTAAATTGAGTATGACTGAAATGCAGATGTTACGGTGGATGTGTGACCATACGCGAGTAGATAGAATCCGCAATGAGTACATTAGGGGTAAAGTGAGAATTGTAATAATCGAGGATATTATAAATGAGGGTAGACTCCGTTGGTTTTGACATATCAAGTTGCGTCGTCTTTAGGTGACTCTCAGACAAGTCAAGATTTTGATGTTGCCAATGCAGAAGAGACCGAAAGGTAGGCCCCAAGTTAACGTGGCATAGGCGCATCCAGTACTATTTGGACGAACTAGACATACTTGAAGAATTAGCGGAAGATCTTAGAGAATAATAAAGACAAATCTATGTAGTCAACCCCAATCATTTAAGACTAAGTCTTTGAGTTTGAGTTTAAGCATAGAATTTAGATACAGAAGCCTAATATCTGAGGAACAGCAGATTTACCGGTGTGTGAAATATGTAATCGAATGTCATTTCCATGTAATACCTATCAATCTTATGTATTTAAAACTAATTGCAATACCTATCACTCTAATGTATCTAGAACTAATTGCTAAATTATGTAACTGATTTGATGCATCAGAATCCAAATACCAAGTACTTGGTAATGATGCAGTGTCACGAAAAACAAATGTTGCAGTATAAGCTAGTGGCCGGAAATTATTAAAACTGCCTCTATTAGAATCATGATCGAACTTTTTGTTGCACACAACAGCTTTGTGACCAACGAGATTACAGACTTGATGTTGAATAGTATATTGAAAATGACCTCTGCCTCGATTAGATCTTCTAATAAACGGTCTGAATTGAGCTGCAAGTGTCAGAGGGTTGTGACTGAAGTGGTGCTGAATGAACATTAAGTACTTGTGATGAAATAACTGAAAGAATTAGAGAAGACTCATGATGCACCTGCCAATTTAACCATCTCGTGAGCTAAAAGATGACTATGAAGTTCATCAAGAGTGAATGGTGACATCCTAGTTAATGTCGCAGGTGCAAATGCCTTGTAAAAAGAATCAAGACCTCCAATAAATTATAAACTAATTCACTTGGTGGAATTGGCTGTCCAATGGCCGCCAAGCTGTAAAAAATCTTCTACTTTGGTTGAATGTGATCAGTAATAGATGGATTGTCTCTTATTGTGCAAAGCTCAGAATGAAGCTCTAGTGCTTGAGCTTGTGCTTGTGAAGAAAATGAAGTAGCTGAAGGATCTCACACACTGTTAGAAGAAAGAAGACTAATGATAAGGGGAAAAAAGATCCTCAGAAAGAGAGAAGAGCAACCAGCTCAATGATAGCTGATCTCGCTTAAACCACAATGTATATTCTGGGTTAGGTAAAGTTTCTGAAAATATTTCAGACACTGATCCATCAACAATGCTAGCAAACCATGACACTGAAGGGCTAGAATCTGTGCTTTCTGCATCAAATAATTCTGTCATCACTAATGGTAAAAAGTGAGTAATATTGGGTAGTGTGGGTAGGAAGAAAATGAAAATGAGTTGAGTCTTAACCTCGAGGAAGCGAAGACACTTACAGGAGTTGTCACCATTAGGCTGATGGTCACTTTGATACTAAGTTGAGAGGGCATCTGGACTCTGAGCCGACTTGCCAAAGAAGAGCCAACGCACTGTGCTCAGCCTCCCTGTTCTATATATATACACGACTGAAGATTACATTAAAAAGGTTTCAGCACGTCAGCAGAAGACCATTTAATGCACCACAGGACTCAAGTCCACACAACAGAACTACAGGGATACATGAGTACAGCTTCAATAAGAAAACTTCTTTCCATTAACCCAAAGGAGAGGGAACAAAGGACTCTAACATTCCTGTCTGTCCAAGATGCCAATATTTGATCAACTAGATCTTGGATGAAAAGATCAAAATGGTGCCTGAGACTGTATCAAGGTTCTTCTCTTTATGCCTTGCTGAATGCTCTAGAGAACAGCAAACAGTTTGTTGAGGCACATGAATCCTTAATGTTTCTTTAAAAGCCTCTCCCAGTTCAATGGCATAATAGTTATTTGCTTTAAGTATATAATTGATCTTAGATGACCCCATCTATCCCTGTAATCTCGGAGAGAAAAAAGTAATAATCAGTCATTGGGGAAAAAACAAACAACTAATTGTTAACTGATACCATTTCTGAACTCAATTCTGTATGTTGTTCCTGTTGGTTAACAAATTCTTTGGAGAAAAACATTATAATCTAGTACTTCTTATGTTCATCCGTATTCCTCCGAGGCTAAGAACTAGAGTATCCCCATTCGATGAGTTGGAAGCTGGCTTGTAATGTTATGTCAATTTCTGGAACTATCTATTGTGTATAACTACACAAAAACTGACGAGAATAAATATCTTGAATTCTTGATAACTGTTTCACAGTCTACCTTCTATATTTTAGTTTATCTATACTTTTATCTTTCAACACTGTGTTTATTCTATTCAGTTCAGTTTAATGAAGTTGATTAGTTGCCTCAGGTTCATTTGTGGGGTTCAACATTGGTACTGATATGACAAACTTGCCTTCGGCATCGGACATAGTTTCACTTCTCAAAGACCAGGGTGTCCATCACGTTCGCCTTTTTGATGCAGAACATCAGTTGTTAAATGCTCTTGCTAATACTGGTATAGAAGTCATGGTTGGGATTCCAAATGATCTTCTTCTGAGAATTGGACAATCTCGATCAGAAGCTGCAGATTGGGTTAAAAACAACATTGCCAGCTTTGTTCCAGCTACGAACATCACATATATTGCTGTTGGCAGTGAGGTTCTCACTTCAATACCCAATGCTGCACTGGTTTTGGTTCCTGCCATGCAATTTCTGCAATCTGCTCTAGTTGCTTCTAACCTCAATTTTCAAGTAAAGGTGTCAACGCCTTATTCTATGGGCATCATCCCAAGACCATTTCCCCCATCTACAGCTGCCTTCAATTCAACATGGAATTCTATAATGTTACAGCTACTCCAGTTTCTTAAGAACACTGGTTCATCTTTCATGCTAAATGCTCACCCGTACTATGGTTACACACAGGGAAATGGTATCTTCCCATTGGATTATGCTTTATTTCGGTCTCTTAGTCCTAACAAGCAGATTGTAGATCCGAACACACTGTATAACTACAACAATATGTTTGATGCAATGATTGATGCTACTTATTTTTCTATACAAGCGCTAAACTTCTCTGGCATTCCAGTGCTAGTAACAGAAACAGGCTGGCCATGGCTTGGTGGAACTGATGAACCTGATGCAACGATTGATAATGCATTGGTATATAATACAAACCTAGTCAAGCATGTTTTAAGTGGTTCTGGCACCCCAAGCCAACCTAATGCCACAATTAATACATATATCTATGAATTGTTCAATGAAGATCTACGATCTGGGTCAGTATATGAGAAAAATTGGGGGTTGTTCTTCCCAAATGGCACTGCTGTTTATTCTGTTAGGTTAGGGAATTCAGATCAGCTTGAGGCAAACTCATCAGTGTTTCCTGGAGTCTTCTGTGTTGCTAATTCTAGTGCAGATGCTAAAGCATTAAGGAATGGATTGGACTGGGCATGTGGACTAGGATCAGCTAACTGCAGTGCCATACAGCCAGGACAGCCATGCTATGTATCTGACAATATTGCAGCCATTGCATCATATGCATACAATGATTATTACCACAGAACACAAGGAACTGGTGGAACGTGCAACTTCGGTGACACAGCCACAATCACAAATGTTGATCCTAGTGAGTAACATGTACTATTTTTTTTCTTAATTGATTTGGCTTTTGTTAGCTTGAAATTGATGAAAGCAGCTATACTCTGCCTTTTTGAGGAACTGGTATCACATGTTGATTCAGGTTCAAGCACATGCCCTAGAACTGAAGCCTATTCTAATTTATGTTTTAATGAAAGTGACTTTGCTTCTCCCATACTTTTTACAGAACCGCTACAGCTCAAATTTAGCAATTAAAAGAGTTTGTTATGGGAAGAAAGTTTCTTTTTGTCCTAGCACTCTTCTACTGATGGTTTCTTACATAGTCAAGTGTTCCCATATTTTTATGTTTCATCTGATGAGGGATGAGTGAGAGGAGCATGCTGAATATGAATTTATAACTAATCTAACAATCACAAATAATTACAATTTGTTCATCCACAAATCTAAAAGAAAGCCTACTTTACTGGTAACTCAAGTAGTTTCTGTAGCAATGAGCCAGTAGGCTTTCATTTGCGTTTATCATTTAACCATCAATTTTTCCTAATCAAGGCTTGCTTTGCAGCAAACACTGCTCCATGTGCACACTACCGTAGTCTCCTAGAGGTAAACGTGGGTGCCAACATGCATGAGCTGAGCTACTTTAAGACATGGCATATTGTTTCTGGAGAATGAGTGGCTGACAGTACCTTTTTGGTTTCATGAGCAAAGGACCATGCATCAAATGAGTCCACTGGACATGATTGGCAAGCCATTAGCTGAGTTGAGTATGTAGTGGGCAACATGGTGCTGATTTCCTGTCTGATGTGCCAAGGTAATGCTTATGCTGCTAACAAGTTGGTAGAGTGGGAAGGCTCATTCCCACACTCTTAGCCTATAGCTATCAGAACTGTGAAGATGGATCTGGTGGGCTGAGCATGGTGGCAAAGGTTGAGGAGAGCATTCAACACAATTGATAGAGGCTCTGGCTGATCACAAGTGTCTCAGGTGAACAAGAAGGTTGCCACATCCTCAAATTGTTGCCTCATTTCTTATGTGTGGCGCCCATGCTACACTGTGCTAACATGGACCACCTATTTGCCACGTACGCACATGCCCGATGGCCAGCATGGCAATCCTTTGCACAAGTGGAAGCAACAAGAGACATTGCATGAGTTTGCTAATTTGACAATATGCACACTTGTATTCATATAGAAAGAAGGTTACAAAAGGTGGACTTGGACAGACCCAGAAGGAAGCAGTTGGCCGATATGGCCTTGCTTTACCAATTTGCCTTTCCTTAGTTACTTGCACCTCGCCTAGATGGGCAAGCCTCCAGGCCTCCATCGACTCAACACTCCCATGCAGTCCGTAGGTCGAGTGCCATGCTCGCCCTGCTAATCCAGCATGGAGATAATACAACATTAATGTATTTCATACATGGAAGGGACCATGACAATTTGGGATATGGCCGTGGTTGTGCCTGCAGGGTGCACAACACAACCATTAAATTTTAGGGACTTCTAAGGGCGGCGATGGCTATGTGCATGGGCACCCAAAGTGCAACCATCACATTCTGCCCCACTTCAAATCATTGATGCCCTCATCGATATAAGCTTTGATGCCTCATACAGTGCCAAACTCTGTCCTTGTCATCTTTCGCTCCAAACTTCGCCTCTTGGGCACTCTCATTGATGGGGAGCAGGCTTTTGTATCCGCATGCATGTTGTCCATGCCGCACAGGTCTTCAGCTCCGCATCACTCTGACTGGAGTTGTGCCATTCAACATCCGTTGGGTGCCACCTGCACCCTTAGCTTGCCTTCAAGCCTTTGACGGTCTCCTTCCACCAAGATCCCCATTGCTTTGATCTACCTTCAACAAAATGGTGGAGAGCTTGCTGGATGGCCGGCTAAGTTTTTGCTGTGACTATGGCTGTAAACTGTTTTGTTTGGTTCGGTTTCGACCCATTTTTTTTCAAAACCGAAACCAAACCAATAATTGAAGAGAACAGGTTTAGCTGAATTGTAAACCAAACCAAACCATAGTTGTTAAGGCGACAAGGTGCTCAAGGTGTAGAAGAATGTCAAATTTGCTTAGGCGACAAGGCAGCCACTTAGGTGACGCCTAAGCAGTCAAGGCGGGGTGGTAGCATTAGGTGCTTATATATATGTATATATTGTATACATATGTGTGTATATATACATATCTATGCATATATATATTCTAAATGTGGAAAGAAAAAAATGTATATTCACACAACTAACCATTATACAACATTTTCTAATCACAACAATTTCCATTTTCACGACAAATCACAACTACAAAGGATAACAAACAACCAATCAAATGGATACTCAAATCATAACATTCAAACATCAAACAATGTATTCACTATATGTAGTAGTTAAAAATATGTTTGAAGAAACAAAAACAAGGTGAAACCATCGACATACCGGAGATGTTCAAACTTGACATTTTAGCTTAAGAAATGTACAAAAGATGTTAGAATGATAAACTTGAAAGAAGAAATGAGAAAAATATAGGTGGAAGAATAAAAACTATAAAACCTAGGTTTTTTTACCGGAGGAGGCAGACGTTAAAGAAAATGGTGAGAGCTTCTTAAGGTGAGGAGAACAGCTCTGGCGAGCTTGTGGCATCCTTCTTCTGAGCGTTGGGGGGGCATCAGGTTGAGAGTGAGCCGTGACTGAGTGTCAAGCTCAGTTCGAACTGAGGGGGGAGGGTTTTGAGTGAACAAAACTGGCAAGCCGGTTTTGTCTCAACGGCTGGACTGGCCGGTCCAGGCGGCCAGGTGGGCTACGAGGCGACAAGGCATACGCATTATGGAGGCTGAGCTTGGTGCTTGGCTGCCTGGACCAGCCTATTGGATTGGTGGACCTAGTTGATCTTCAGCCTATTTGAGATTGTCTAAGATTGGCTGATCCAGACTAGGTTAATCAGATACTGGTCAACTCGGGCCAGCTTGGACCAACAGGCGACTTACAACCAAATTGTTTGAACAAGCTCCTGGTGAATTCCACTCTCTCTTGGGTTGGGAGGTGGGATCAGTCAGGTACAAACCATTGCCAATCCTGATTGCGCTTCCCTTGAGGACATAGGAGACTAGCTCTCAGATCCACAGCCTCACAAATGTATTTCTTTAGATTCTCTTGCTGCCCACCAAAAATATGCTTGAGTTATTACCAGAAATTTGCTAAAACCTGTATCAACAATTAAAAAAAAGAGACAGGTAGTCTGTTTGCCCTCTGTAGTCTGTATAAGCAATTGTGATAGGGTGCCAGTTCAATGAAATTTAAGTTATTTTTGCTTATCTGTTCTTAAAAGGGCTTTCTGGTAGACATTACTTTTAGTGGTCTTTTTTTGTAAATAAACTTGCTTTGTAAATAGAAACATTTTCTCCCGGATGCATCAATGAAATAGTGTAATTTTTTGGAAGGCCTTCAGACATGAGTAGAGGGCGTTGCTAGGTAGGATCTTCTTCTTCACCGTGTCGGTTGAAAGTCTTCTTCCTCACCTTTGGCAGGCGGCCAGCTGTTCTTCACCTCTTATCCGTCAAGTGGTCTTCTCAGCTCTTCACCCTCAGGCGATTGCCTTCTTCAACCCCCATCACCTCGGTCCAAGGATCGCGGGATCGGAATCGGAATCGGAATCGGTGGGTACCGATTCGATCCGGATCGGATCGGATCGGACCGATTCCGACCGATTCAATGGAAGAAAATCGATCCAGAATCGGTAAGAAAAAAAGCAAAAAAAAAAAAAAAAACGATCCGATTCCGATTCTGGACCGATTCTGGACCGATTCCGTCCGATTCCGGCCGATTCTGGACCGATTCCGGCCGATTCCGGCCGATTCGGACCGATTCGGACCGATTCTGGGCGATCCGACTGGAATAGCAAAAAATGAAAAAAAACGATCCGATTCCGATTCCGATTCCGATTCCGGACCGATTCCGGCCGATTCCGGACCGATTCCGACCGATTCCTACCGATTCCGACCGATTCCGCGGAATTCATGCCGGAATCGGTCCTTCCGCATGGAATCGGATCGGAATCCACCGATCCGATTCCGGAATCGGTCGGAATCGGTCCGATTCCACCGATTCCGTAAACAATGCCTCGGTCAGTCTCAGAGCCATTCATCTTCCCTTCACCTTCTCAGCCCCCTCCTGGCATCTCCTTTCTCCTGGTTCTTCTTTGATCAGCAAACATTCGTGCAGCATTGGTATTGGCACATCACAACATGGCAAGTGGAAAACCAATGACCGCTCTCTTCCTCACCATGATAGCTACCGGAATTCTTATTCCGGGGCTCCTCCAATCACGGCACCTATAGCACAACCACATATACTGAACTTCGATCGGTCAAAGCTCCACCAGATCCCATCAAGAGCAGCTCGGGATCACTCCATGACTGTAGTGATCCAGCAATCCCCGGATCACAGCAGTCACAGCATCTGCAGTGGCTTCCTTCTCCACGGCACCGGTTGGAGCTATAGTTGTCTAGCTCCGACTGCTCCTCCAGCAATATCTGGATCCCCCTGGATCTGTCGGAGCTCCACGCTCATGAATCCCAATTTTCCCTCTGGTAAACATGACAGGCGGGGTTCCAGCGCCTTCACCCTGCAAGTTTCTTCCATCACGTTCTTGTTCTTGTTCTTGTTCTTGTTCTTCTTGTTCTTCTTCTTCTTCTGATGATGATGATGATTGCCCCTGTTTCAGCATGGAGAAAGATGGGTGTGAACTAAACCCTTCAGAAGCTTTTCAAAGAGCTTTCATTGCAGCTACAGTGCCCTTGAGAACCTCAGATTGTCTTGTTGTTTAGCGCCAACGGCCCTCCACACTACCAGACCCTGTGGGTTTCTCGGTTGCAGCTGCAGCCAAGACACCAGCCCCTGCCTCACCCTGCAACTCCAAACCAGCACCCAACACCCATCAGCAGCAACCGGTCTAATGCCAGTTCAGTCTGGTTCTTTATTGGTTCAAGCGGGTTTGACCCGGTCCAACTCAGTTTCTAGCTGGTTTGGCCCGGTTTGGTTCAGATCTTACCAGTTCATGGCATTTTAGACCGGCCTAAGCCCATTCTCTTTAGCTCAGCTTTTAATCGTTTACAGCATTTTAATTCCATTTTGCAACGTTCTATCCTGGTTCCTACCACATTGTCTCACATTACATTGGCTGATAATAGGCAACATAAACAATTATCACCACTGCACTCATCAGAAGTTCTTGAGTGCATTTCTTCATGAACTCTTAAGTCCAGCCAAGTTGGCAAAGTTAATAGAATTTGATGGCTGCACCTTGTTTCTAAATACTTCACAACTTATAGCTATTAAATTATAAGCAGGCCAAACAAGTGGATTGGTTTTTGATTTAATGCATTTTTTGGATCAAAGTTGAAAAGCCTTTTCAGGCGCTAACTCTTATATCTTCTTGTTGGTTGTATCCGCAGGCCATGGCTCATGCATCTTTGCAGGAAGGTGAGTGCCATAGATTTCTAAATGTTGTTGAATTACATGTTTCTACAATAGTGGTAACCGGTCATGCAAGGTATCTTCTGCCCTTGCAGCTTGGGGAACTCTACCCGCACCATGACTCCCACAGCACCAGTACCCATCAGCCCGGGAAATGGTGTTCTACTTCTGCGAAGAGGTTGGGTAGAGCTATTCTTTGCTGTGTTGCTTCACCTCATAACAACCTGACACCCCTGAAGATGCCCATGGCCGCTCAATTTTGCACCACTCCTGTGGTTTGACTGCTGTGGCCCATCTCCCCCCCCCCCCCCAAGTTGATCAGTGTGTATGCCAATTGTATCTTATTTTCATTGTATGATGCACCCATAAATGCTCGTGTGCTGTTGTAGCTAGACATTTTTGAAGTTTCTGGAAATTACCTCTGCTTCACCCAGCAACATTGTCCTGTTCGGTAGCGCACGCCCAGCTTCATGTGGTGAAGTAGATTGTGATGGCTTGGTTACCACTCTGCTATGACTGGTTGAGGCTTCGCATTAGAACTTTGAAGATCCAGCGCTCCCCACAACGACAATGCTGCTGTGCATAGGGATGAAGAAAGGACAAGTTCCAGTGACTTGTGTGGGTTGGACTAGCTGGCTTCTCTCTCCTACCGCCGAATGATGTCTTCGTAGTTCATACCATAACTAACATGTTTGGGAACATTATTAAACAAATCTAATCGTTGTTAATTTTGAAGTTGATATTAATATAAATAAGGTGTTTACTTGTCAATGCCAACTTTGAAATTTATAATTTTATAGTACAAAGAGGACAGATTATAATGAAAGTGTACATGTATCAATTTTAAGATTGATACACTTTTTAGAAATATCAATATTGCAATTATTATTTTTATATAACTTACAGCTTATTTGGCAACGTGTTATTTGAAATTGCTATTGGCATAAACGGTGTTTGGCTATCAATTTTAAATTGTAAAATTATATTATAAAACACATAAATTATAATACATCTCTATATGTATCAATTTTAACATCATTACTCTACATTAAGGAGTATCATTATCAAAATTAATACAGTATTTTTTTAATACTTTGTTTAAACACAATTAGGCAACATATAAGTGGTAGGCCAGCGGTGGAGCCCTTGTGGAGGTCAGGTTGTCACTGGAAGCCTCAAAGAGGAGCCCTCCATCCGTGCATACCTGGCGTTAAATCTAGCGGTTTATGTGTTTTTACGGTTCTATACATTAGTTTTTTTTCACAATAATTTAATTGTTTAGATTAATATAAAATAGTGCATTTTAAAAAGAATAAATTTTATTTTAAATTACATGAGGGGATGGTAACGAAGATGTGATGGTTGTCAAGTGGCCTCTATAACGTGGTGGTGTTTACCATGTTTTCACGGCTTTTACAATTTTAACCAAATAAAAGCTTTTGGTTTAAAATTCAAAAAAAAAATTTATTACTTTGATATGATACTATAACAAAACATGCCAAATTATGTGCCATTTCCACCATTTTGTTCAGATAGATAAATATTTAGATTCACAAGTTTGTACTGAACATGTGCACTAGCTAGTTGTAAATCCGGATATTTAACATTCCTCGATGTTTACATTAGCAACCACATAAATGATCATAAAATATTTTATTTTATTTCACAAAGTCGGTACATGTTTGATACAAATGTTGCATCACAATTCAAAGATACACAGCATTCTAAAATTTCATAACTGTTAAAGTTTGTTATTCTTAATCATTGACAGCAGTTTTCATCCGGTGGACTAAGAGATCTTTGTCGAAGGAGACATTTTTTTTTGATTTAATTCGAAAATCTAAATTCTTAATTTCATCTCTAATCTTGTCTAGTGGAATACAAAATCTTATTAAAATAAAAAATTATCATGAATCGGTTAAAATAAGTGATTTTTTAAAGAAATTTCTAACGTATTTAGACATTAGTTTAAATTTTTTAGACATCGGACTTTAACAACTAAATACAATGATACGATCATAAATAATTAATAAGGTTCAACTATCTTGACTTAATATTTCTAAATCTTCCCATTCTCACTACTGAGCACTTTGTAGCATGGGCCAAGCGGCAATGGCAAGGGGTGTAAGTGACTAGGTTGGCCAATCGCAAGGGTGAGCAGGCAAGCAAGTAGATGTGATCCATAGAGGTGCAAATTAGCAGAGCTGAGCTAGTTGAGTAATATGTTGTTCAAAATTGACTCATGTATTTTACACGAGTTTTAGAATGAGCTCGAGTTCTTAAGAGTAGGCTTAACACTTGTTTAAACTTGGCTTGTTACTTAATCGAGCCAAACTCAAACTTGAGCTCGAGTTCAAGTTCGAATAGTTGCTTGACTCAAGTTTAATTCATATTCAAACTCAAACTCAATATGAACTCCTTTATAAAACTAGACCTCCATTTAATCTCATTTGGAAAACTCAAATTTTAACCCATTTGCAAAGCTCAATATATGTTTAAACTCAAATTAAATTTTATTTTAATCTATATTATATAGTTAAATGATATTGCTTCACTATCAATAAACAAAATTTAATTTTTAAAATAAATATTCAATGGAGTATTTAATTGAGCTATTCGCAAGCTTATCAAGTCAAGTGGGGGTTGTTCTGTCACAACCCGGATGAAACATACACATTGGATATTTCCGATGTTGTAACCAGGAAAAGTAACACCTCAAATGGATCGGTTTGAAACAAGAAAAGATAATATTAAATTTGATTCGATAAATTAATTAATTTCTATCTAAGTAACACAATGAATTTACAATCGAACAACTCAAATACAATCTAAAATACATAATGATTCCTCAATTAACTCTTCATATTTTAAATAACTATGCTCCCAATGTGATAAACATGATACCTGAAAATGTAAGAATTGGGATGAGTCACATTAACACAGTAGGCTCTCCGCGACAACTCTTACTTACCGACATCGTCAAATAGCAAGCATGCATAAGGTAATAACTTTCACAAACACACATGATGATACATCAACATAATCATAGGTTAATAAGGTCAAGAGTAAGTGATTTAATTTTATAATCAAGTACTTAAACATTTTTCTTAATTTCAACTTAATTAGGTGAAAGACTTAACCAACATAATAATGCAACTAACTATTCTTTTGCTGTTTAATCTAAATGTAATGATCTCATACTTAATAAGAACTTTTGACCTTTCTATAAAACTACCATGATGTGAGGAATCAAACCAAACAGAGTGGAAATGTTAATTCTTCAAAATTCCATGGTCATTGTCCTAGTTAAAACCAAATGATGCATTCGAGAATCGAACTCGAAAAACTATTTTGTACATTTTTTGGGATTTGATAATCCCTCAAGCCTGATGAAGATTGAATGTTTTCTTGATCTTCAAGCCATCCAAGTGCACGATCTCTAGCAATATCCACACGAACCTTCTCCAAAAATAGTTCTCCCTTGCATTGGACTCGAGAACTCTTCCCAAATTGAGTTCCACCAAACAAAGATGTCCTCATAGAGGAAAGGATGAAGGGAGGACGCTGAGGATGAAAATTTAACTCTTGACTTAGTAAGTGTGGCTCAATTCATCAATATTTATCAAAATTAGATTTTTTCATAAAAAATCACAATTTCCATAAATTACATTCATATACATGTACTTATAGAGAAGTTCTATTGTGTGTGACTAGTGTATTTGGTTAAAACCTAATTAATTGAACAACTTTTTTGAAATTTAATCTATTATCTAATAAAATATTTAATGGCTTTCCAATCTTGAAGGGTACAAGCCACATCCCATAATCCCAAGTGACTTTGGAGATATTCTTATTACCATTGAGCCTTTACATCGTGAGTTACTACATGGATATAAATTCTTGTTCATCTAATGTTCCAATCGGATAGGGGTATAACATTGACTATCAACTCCTTAATATTCTGGCTTTATCGGATCATGTACTCAATATTAGATCAATTATAAAACTTATTTTTCAATTACTCTATCTACCTTGGTCAAAGATTTAAAGTACTATCTCATAAGATATTCTATCTCACTTATTGAAATTAAGATTACATATTGTCTGCTCAATTATCTCCATCGGGTTTCTCTTATACCTGATCTATTAATTATACCGAACCATTGTAAAAGTGATCTATAAGTCAATATTCAAAGTACAAGGTATGTCAGTAAGATATTTTTGGTGACTCAGGTCAAAGATTTAACTATGCAACCGTGATGATAAAATACTCTGATAAACAATTAGGTAAGATATCATTCAAGACTTCTAATTTGGTTAATTTAATGAACTTATTCTACTAATGAGCACATTTATGTGTATCACAGTAGTTATACACTAATGACATATAAGATTGGTCATCCTCATCATATGAGAAAATATTACATATGCAAACCTATCTAAAGCTTTAGTGTCTCATCTCAAGGATCATATGAATTGAATATTTAGATCATGTGCTTCTAAATGATTGATTTTATTATCATGATCTTATCATAGTTGAGTTATCGTTAAATGTGATCAAGGACTTCACTATGACATACATATCTAATAAAAGATGGTAATAAAGAAATGTCAATTTTATTGACTAAGATATAACAAGAAATGTTCCATCATTATATATAAGATTGGCTTATAGTGTATATATTTCTATCAGTTTACACATAAAAACATTCATAGATTTATACAACATGACATGACTAACACCTTTTTCACACATCATAATGCAATGAACACCATCTTGCATACACAAAATATATACCTCGATGCACATGTATCAATGTTAGAGAACTTATACTAGATCTTTATGCATAGAAGTAATTGATAGAAATGTATGCCCTACAAGCCAATCATATGTGATATGATTTTACATTTCTTGTAATATCTTATTCAGTACAAATGGCATAATCTTCATTACTTGCACTATCTAGATGCGTCTATCGTAATGAAGTCCTAGGTTGCATGCAATGATGATTGAATCATGATGAGATCATGATAATGAGATCAATCATCTAGAAGCATGTACTCTAAATGTTCCTAGTCGTAGGATCCTCGAGATGGGACATCAAGGATCCAGTAAGACTAGTGTATATGATATCTTCTCATATGATGAGAATGACCGATCTCATTGGTCATCGGTGTGGGGACACCGAGATACATATACGAGTGCTCATTAGAGGAATGAGTTCACCGAATCGACCATTATAGAATCCCCGAATGGTATCTTACCGAACCGTCGATCGTGGTATTCTATCATCACGGTTGCACGGTTGGATCTTTGACCCGAGTCGCCAAAGATGTTCTTGCCGGCGTACCATGTACTTTGACTATTGACTTATGGATCACTTAGTATTGTGGTCCCGTATAGTTAATGGATTGGGTATATGGGAAACCCGGTGGAGGCAATTGAGCGGACAATAAGGGATCGTCCACTCTCGGTAGGAGAGAGAGAATGTCCTATGGATAGTACTCTAAATCCTTGGCCAAGGTAGATAGGATAATTGGAAAAGAGTTTTCCAATTGATCCAATTACGAGTACAAGATTCCATAGTGTCGGTATATTTAGGAGTTGACAACAATGCCGTACTCCTATCCGACCGGGACATTGAATGGACGAAGTTTTATATCCGTGTGGTAACCGATGATGGAAAGGCTCTTTGGAGAGGAGTTTATCCCCGAAGCCGTTTGGGATCATAGGATGTGGCTTGTACCCTTCATGATCGGTAGGCCGTTAAATCTATTATGAGATAATAGATTTAATTTAAAAGAAGTTGTTCTTTTAATTAGGCCTCAACCAAATGAGCTATTGGGCCTAGTGGGTCACACACATAAGGGCTAATCCATAAGTTTGGGGGCAAGGGTGTAAATATAGAGAAAGGAGGGGCTTTTGTGAAAAACTCCAAATTCTCTATATAATAGCGAATTGAGCATGAGCCCCACAAGCCAAGGCTGCAAAATTCGTCCCTACCTCTCTCCTTCACGTTTTCCCATGCTGGAGGCCGTCGAGAGTCGATGGGACTTCATCCGAGGCGAGTCGGAAGGTCCGACGCGAAGGAGAACCCGACTATGGAGGCGGCTCGTGTGGATACGACTAGAGGCCGCACACTTGAGTGGCTGAACGAGCGTGAGAACGCTCGATCTTCTCCGATCTTTAGGGATTATTTGAATCCCACAAAGGTACGTATTCGAAATCGTTTCGTATACCGGTTTTGGCGACGTCGTTCGGTTTCGATCGAGACCAAGACAATGATATACGGGGAATCGTAAATTTTCCGCTGCGCCAATCTGATTGGACCGATTCCCAACAGTAACAATATAGTTAAGCTAAATCTCTTAGTATATCTAGGCAATAAGAGACTTAGGATGAACCACGATATCTATGATCAAAAAATGCTTTAGACTATTTTAATCGCTACTATCCACGTGCACTAACTTTAGTTTGGTATAAGTGCAATAACATATCAGAATGATGCACACTGCACAAACCACGTGCTCAATAGAGGATGGTTAGATGGTGTAAGCTAGGATGATTAGGGTAATTAAATGAGGATTAGCTATTAGCTAAGATAATCCTATTAGGATTTATATTTAGTTTTCTTTCCATGAAGTTTCCTTTTTCCATTTATTTATATTTTCTTGTATACATTTTCATTTAATTCTTTTACCATTAACAATAATCAAAATAATGTAATCATATAATTGGGTATGCATATAATTGAAAATATAATCATGCATGAACATAAAGCTTGTCTAGAAAATTTATCATAATCCTGAGGGGGACCTTAGTCAATAGAGATTTGGATATGTGAATAAGCATGAATCTAACAAGAAAATATTCTCATGAATATGATATTATTGTCTGACATAAGTTTAGCATCATGTTGTCATAGCCGAAAGTATCTTTTCTTTTTAACTTAGGATACTTTTGGCCATATCTCAAACATCCCTTCATGTGCTTTCACTTTTTTTTTGAACAATAGAAAACATAACATAACATATAACTAGCCAGTCATATCTTTTCAAAGTTGAAGAGACACATCTTGAGGGAGAGAAGAAGGATACATAGCCTGTATATTACAACGAAGAGCCCACCGGGCCAACAAGTGAGCCAACATATTACACGATCTATTCACATAAGTTAAAGATATATGAGAATACGAAGACATCAGGACAGAACATTCATGTAAAAGATGTTGGGCTCTCCGTAGCTTAGGACCAGTACAAAGGATAGCATCAATCACTGCCTTTGCATCACTCTCCACTATGATGTGCTTGGAAGAGGAGGACACCCATATACAAGCATCCAAAATAGCTCTAGCTTCCATAACCTCTACTCGAACACTACTGGAAGACTTCAATTACCAGAACACCAAGTCACCACATTCATTTCTAACCACTAAGGCAACTGCTCCTACAGAGATAGATGTAGCACAATCAACATTAACCTTTAGAGAATTTAACGGAGGGGGGAACCACTTAGGAGCAGGAGAAACAGTAAACGTTGGGGAATTTGCCAAACATAGACCCACTGTATCCATAGCAAGATTATAAATTGTATTAGGCATGTCAAATTTAAAATTAAAAGAAGATTTACATCCAGCCTTCCAAAGTTGCCAAATGATGGAGCAAGCAATAACACCTAATCTGGCCAAATCATTATCCTTGGAAATCAACCAGCTCAACCAAATATGAATCAGATCAGTGAGAGATAGAGAGCTCCAGCTCCTATTATTGCCTAAAGGTGACATAAGCCAAACAACCCTGCTTCGTGAACATGACAGAAACAAGTGCTCCAAAGATTCTGGATATATACTACACACAACACACAAAGGACTAATATGAGTGCACCATTTGTGAATATCTAAATTTGTAGGTATATTCCCTGTCAAAATTTTCCAAAGACAATAAATGATTTTGGAAGACAAAGTTTTAGTCACTAAGGGATGCCACAGTTGTTTCCAAATTTGCT
Organism: Cryptocoryne crispatula var. balansae; assembly: GCA_036172225.1. Taxonomy (NCBI): domain Eukaryota; kingdom Viridiplantae; phylum Streptophyta; class Magnoliopsida; order Alismatales; family Araceae; genus Cryptocoryne; species Cryptocoryne crispatula. The sequence continues at coordinate 4,866,617 of CM069933.1, forward strand.
GATTAGAAGAACCTGGAGGCAGATTAAATTCTGATAGATATCTATAGGTAGATTTCAAAGTGAAGTGCCCGTCAGAAGTGAAAGGCCACATCAACATATCTTGACCCAAATAAGAATGGATAAGAGTATCTAGAATGCGTTGAACAGAATCCATATGAAACCATTGATTTAACTTCTGTCTATCCCAAGACCCTTCCGAGATAAGGTCTCTTACAAAACCTGGAAACAACACTTGGAATCCTAGGTAGCAAAGGACCTTTGTCATCCAAAATCCATAAATGCTTCCAGGGGTGGATGGCTGCACCATCTTTAACCAACCAAACTCCCACTCTAGCTAAATATGAACACGACGAGAGTAAAAATTTCCATACCTTTGAGTCCATTGGCTTTGGAGATACATGCCAAATAGTAGCTCTTTGAAGATATTTAACTGTAAGTGCCTTCACCCACAAACTTTGACTATTATGTAGAAAATTCGAAAGTAAACGCATACATGTAGCTATATTAAGCAATTTCAAGGCCCTGATGCCCAGTCCACCTAGCAGTTTAGGTTTGGTTATAACATTCCAACTAGAAAAATGAATGTGTTTAACATTTCGCTGCATCTGTTCTAATTTGTTAATAAGTTGGATAGGCAACTTAGCAGTGGACATCACATACAGAGAAAGGTGACTAATGGTAGAATTAATAAGCGTTGTTCTGCCTCTGGTTGAAAGTAAATTAACTTTCCATCCTGCCATCTTATTCTGGCAGCTTTTAACAAGGTGATCAAATAGAAAGGTTCTTCCCCCCAATGGGTCCCAGGGAACTCCCAGGTACAGATCATCATGAGACACTAACTGAAACTTCGTAGATGAACAGATACTAGTAACCATATAATCAAGAACATTACAACTGAAACAGATTTTTGATTTATGGAAATTAATGGCTTGACCTGAAATAGGTTCATACTGTTTGAGCAAGTGAAGAAGATGACTCATTTCCTCCATCGTGGCCTTGCCACAAACAACCAAATCGTTTGCAAACATAAGATGAGTAATAAGAGGGCCCGTCCTTCCTATTCCAACACCTGACAGCTTCTTAGCCATGAAAGCATTAGATATCAAATAGGATAACACTTCAGAACATAGAATATACAAATACGGGGACAGGGGACATCCCTGTCTAATACCTCTGGCAGGGGTAATCTTCTCTGACAAATAATCATTCAGGTTTAATGTAAATAAAATAGATTGAGTGCAATTCATAATAAGATTTAGTAACTGAGCCGGGAAACCCATATTTAAAAGGACAACTTTAAGGAATTTCCACCTCAATTTATCATATGCCTTATGAATATCAAGTTTACCCATAAAAAACCCACCTTACCCCTGGTCCGTTTAAACACATTCCGAATTATTATCTACCCCATGTCTATCGGGTACAAAAGTAGACTGGAGTTATGAAACTAGATTAGGTAACATAGGCTTCAAGCGGTTAGCAATAACTTTGCTTAAGATTTTCAACAACACATTACACAAACTGATGGGCCTACAGTGTTCCGGTAGAGAGGCATTCTCCTTTTAGGGATAAGTGTGATTAAGGTATGGTTCAAACCCTTAGGGATCCGAGAAGATAAAAACATATGACAAATAAAATCATGAACATCCCTCTGGATTAAAGACCAATATTGCTGAAAAAATAAAGGGGGTAAACTATCAATACCAGGAGATTTCATCGGCTTCATAGAGAACACCACATTCTTTACCTCTTCCAAGGAGGGGACTAGAGACAAATAAATCAGCTTTCAACAGAGGAGAGCTTTCTCAGCTCCTTCCCTGGTTTAGGGGGACGCTCTTGTTTTCTCCCAAAAACTTTCGTGCGGGGATGCTCTCGTCTACTTCCGAAAACTTTCGCCCTTCGGCGAAATCGTGTCTCTTTCTTCCTTTTCCCTCTATTTTTAGTCTATCAGGTGGAGTTTTTCCTTGGTATATACGGATCTTCTTGGGTTTTTTTTCCTATTTTCAAGGTTAAACTCCATTCCACTATTCATTTTCGTCCTTTTCTTGTTCGTCTGTTGCTTCCTTTTTTATTTCTTCTATTCCGTTGTTGGGGTTTTCCTTTCGCTCTACTTGTGGGGTTTTTGGTCTTCACCTATTGCTGGTTTATCTTCTAATCCTGTTACCCTCTGTCTTATTCTTACCTATGGTTTCTATTCCATGATCTTTCGCTTTCCATAGTCTTGTATAGAGTACTTACATCTCATATTCCTTTGTGACCTCCTGGTAGCTGATTTGGTTTTCTGCATTAGTATCGGGCTTTCATAGTTCAAGCTTGTATATGGTTTCTTCTACCTGTTTTGTCTGTGGTGTTTAGGGTTGGTCGAACGGTCGAACTTTCTGGTTACTTGGGGAATTTTTGTGAATATTTACATTTAGAGAGTTTAGTGAATATTTATTCTTGGGTCTCATGTCCTCCTCTTTCTGGTAGCACTATCTAGGAGCCTCAAGAATCCTCTTTTTCCTCTCTTTCCTTGTGTGCCGATTGGGTGACTAAGTCCGTTACGTAATATAAGCTGGGGGATTTGTGGCATCTTCTCATCGATTGCATTCGGACCATTTACAAGGCGGAAGAAAGTGAGGTGGAAGGCTTATAGATCTGTTCATGTTAGCTTAAGCACTCTACTTCCTGCTTCTGTTCGGCTCCTTAGGTACTCTTTTATGGTTATTGTCATCGGGTTATACCCTTTCTTCCCTCTTTCTTCCCATGGATTCCGAGGCGTCCGTGGACGGAGAGTCTGTCTTGGCACAATTCAAGAAACTTTTGGATCCCCCTCGGCAATAGATTCTATTACGTCTAGAATCTCAAGGAGTTCCTGATGATCAGTCTTGGAATACAAGCCTTATCTTAAAACTTTGCTTATCTACTAAACCCAGAGTAGCAGGGTTTAAGGAGTGGGTTAAGAGGATGTGGAATCCGTCCCTTCCTTGGTCTTTGTTAGATTTTTCTCATGATGCTTTTATTATACATTTTCATTCAGCAGAAGAAGTTGATAAAATTTGCAGACGAGTGCCATGGTTATTTAATAATGACCTAATTATTCACGAGAGAGCTCGTCCTTATACAGCACCTTCAGAATATCATCTAACTCATGGCGACTTGTGGGTACGTATTTATAATTTACCTCAATAACTGTTGACTAAGGAGATTGTTATGAGTTTAGCTACTCAAATTGATATTCCGTGGGATCCTCCGGCCGAGATTGTGGATGCATGGAGTTTATATGCACGTATTAAGATTCGAATTAATGCTCAAGATCCTTTGCCTACTGAAGTTTCAGTTGTTTTCATAATGGTTCAGTAAAATTGTATGAGTTGGCTTATGAAAAAATAGTTTGGTTTTGTTATTTTTATGGCAGATTGGGTCATGAGTTTGGTGACTGCCCTTATTTACTTCAACTTAATTCTCTCATTTCTCCTTTATTTTCTCAAGAATTGCAGAAGGAGTTAAAAAGTAAGCTGCATTTTAGGTATGGTGATTGGCTTTCTACGGCAGGAAGAGAAGCCAATGGAGGGACTCGACCAGTGCCTAATGGCCCGTTTGGTTAGAGTTTCAAATTTGATACTATATCAATATTGATATTGATAATTTTAGAAGTTGGAGTATCAATATCAAAATTGATACAAGTTGACACTTGTATTACATAATGTGCTTTGTTTTCACTATCAATTTCAAAATTGATATTATTAACCAAACACTTATTAGTGATTACTAAGAATATCAATTTTAAAATTGATAGTGATAGAGGTGTCAAATAGTGTTACCAAACAAGGCCTAAGGCTTCATCTACGGTTATCACAAACTCTGCTTTTGATATTTTTTATCATTATCTCAAAAACATAAGTTATTGGCCCAGGAGCCTTGGGCACAGAAATTACAGGTTTTTCCTGCCCCGCATGGAAAAGGAAGTGCTGACTCCCCTCCTTCTAGGATTCCAAATAAGACAGGTTTATCTCCTCATTTTCAAATGGTTGATAATTCAGCTAGCACTATTTTTTTGGGTAATGTTACTTCACCTTCTATTTTATTCTCTGCTTTACATCAGGAGGGTAATGATCATAAATTTCACAAATCTTTGACTGAGTTAGATTCAATGTCTCTGGGTCCCTCTTCTAATATATCTTTGGTTTCTCCTGTAGGCCTGTGTGGTTTACATAAGTGGAAAGTTCTTAATCAAGTTGTTAAACATTCCCTTTTTCAGCAAGAGCTGATGGGTCCTAATTCAGATTTGGTGATTTCGTCATCCTTAAAGTCAGAGGAAAGGGTTAAGGCAACTGACCCGACATAGTTGCCAGAGTCACCATGAAGATTGTAGCTTGAAATTGTCGGGGTTGTAATGGGCCCCCGACAATTCGACATATTGATTGTTTAGTCCATTCGATCAAGTCTCAAATCTTTTTCTTGTCCGAGACAAAATGTTCTAAGTTGGTTGGTGATGAAGAGCCAAGTGTGATCAATAGCTAGATCATACACAACACTTGTCAATGTGCTTTCACTTGAAGATGAGTTAACCATTGCAATGATGGTTGAACTATAAAATACTGTTTAACAAATTGAGCCTTACAGGGTGTTTGAAAGAAATATACTAAAATAAATTTAAGTTAGCGAAAGACATAAAATTAACATGTTTCGTTCCATGTGATGAAGAAAATAGTGAGGATCATATGTAACTAAAAAAAGTGGGAGAAAAAAAAAGAAGGTCTCACATCTTTTTGTCAAAGAAAAAATTCCTATAAAAACATATTTGTGTAATGATGGCTAAATACCCTTTTTAGCAAGTTTTATCATTAATATATATTTAAAAAAACTAAACTTATTATCCAACCAAACACCCCCCCCTCATTATGTATTTCTAGCCAGATACCTGTCGCTACCCCCACAAAAATATGAATATGATTTAAGCTCTCTTTGAGAACTAAGTTGCACATACCAAGAGATAGTGAAACATGTCAGACGAACACAAACAAACATGAAAAAACAGTTCCACTCCAAAATCACTTTATTTTGTGTAAAATTATTTTTAAGGTGAAAGTGAAGAAAGAGGAGTAAAAGCAAAACACAATCAAAAATAAAAAACATGGAAAACAACATCCGCAAAAAATTAAATTCCAGTTATATAGTGGAAGGGGATATTTTTTATGTTAACTTTAGTTTCTACATGCTATCAAATGAGGGAGTGGAAACTATTTTCCAAAAAAAAGAAGAAGTAAAAGCCTTGTTCTTGACATTAACCAAGGTTTTTTATTCACTAAACTTACTCAACCTTCATCCAGTTGTAACTATGTATGATATCATTGCCCTGTTGAGTCAATATATTAAAAATGATACCAAATCACCTAATGCCCTATTTAGTTAGAGTTTCATTTTTGGTACTATATCAATATTGATATTAATATTTTTGAATATTAAAATATCAATATCAAAATTAATACAGATTAACACTTATATTATATAATATATTTTATTTGTAATATAAATTTTAAATTTGATACAATTAACTAAACATCTGTTCTTATCAATATCAATTTTAAAATTGATAGTGATAGAGGTACCTAATAATGTTACTAAACAGAGCATAAGATATTGATATTTCTAGAGATATAGTAAGATATTGATATTTCTAGAGATATAGTTTCGATGTCATCATCAATATTACAAGTGGACTATTACAATCCATGCCTTATTTTTACTCCATATTTCAGAATTTATATTAATAGCCAAACTCATTGTGATGATATCTATGTTAATTAAAATTTAAAATTAATAGATTAGGGAGAGGTGGGAATTAGGGCAGAAGAATAAACTATTGAAAATTTTTTCTTCATTATTGGAATTTTTAGGATTCCCGACAAATCTTCCTTCTCTAACAAACTTTTAAAACAAATTTTAAAAAATTAAAATTTAAAAATAAAATTTATTTGATTAACATCAATGTCAGGTAGTAAATGAACTCAATTTTTCTGTGTGTGAGGGAAAAGGCAGGGAAGCTCCAATCTTCTGGTTCTGGTCTTCTGGAAGCTCCTTTAAGCAGAGCTCGCTGTCCTCCTCCGTCCATTCCGGGCATGTGATTCTCGCTCTGAGAGATTACGGAGAGGGGAGAGATGTCGTCGGGGAGCCTCTTTCCGAGCTTGTCCATAGGGAGCAGCGGCGGCGGTGGGGCGGGCGGCGGCGGCGGAGGAGGAGGCGTCCGGGGATGGACGTCGACGACGTCGGTGTCGGCGTCGGGGAAGAGGATACAGAAGGAGATGCAGGAGTTCAACGCGGATCCACCGCCGGATTGCTCAGCTGGACCCAAGGGCGATAAGCTCTACCACTGGGTTTCAACTCTGCTCGGGCCACCAGGTCCCCCCCCTTCTTCTTTATCCCTCACTTCCTTATCTCTTCTTCTCCTTTCATCTGGTAGAGGCTGTTTGTTGATAACCTGGTGGGCTCCGAACTAGCGCTTCCTAACGGAATAATCACCTTTGCCGGCGTTATTCGCTGGAGGAGTTGAATTTTTGTTTTCTGTGCATTCTTTTTCCATTATCCGTCTTTATCTGGACGTTTTCACTGAGTAAACTTTTCATGTGTGGACAAGGAACATAGGCAACATCAACCGACTGGGTCATGGAAAAATGATAGGTGGACCTGATAGGATGTCTAAACTGGGACATTTGCGGTGGGGTTCTCACGTCGTTTACTGAACCTGGCTTTTATCCGGTTCAGTGCTTTACTGCATTTGCAGCATTTAGTTTTTATGTGTTTTCTTCCTATCGTAAATAATTCGCTGAGCTATGATGCTTGATTGCTTTTACATGAATTATTACGGAATTTATTTATGTAATCGAGCATGATTGATCCTTTTTTACCTTGTTTTGTCACGGGGTGAAGAAAGGCTTCTAAAAAAGCGATACCAAATAGGGAAGAGTCTAACCTGCAAAAAACAGAATTGATGATTAATAGCATTGTGCTGTTTTTAATGTCATTTTTAGTGGATTATGCCCTTATTCCTTCACAAAGAGAGGCACACAAGTCGCTTGTACCTAGGGGAAGAATTCTCATTCCTCTTGTAACAGTTCTCACTTCTCTTTCGTCAGCCTCTCTAAAGTTTAGACATTATAATTGAAAACTCACATGCTAAAGAATTGCAAAATCTGTCTAAGAGTATCATAATAGTCCAAATGTCTAAATAAAATGGTTGAATAATTGAAAAATAAAATGGTTAAAATATATATTGAATGTATAGATCTATGCCATGGAATGCCGGGTCGCGACCCGGCCCCGACCCGGTCGGGTTTAGGCCCGATCGGCCCGGTCGCGACCCGGTCGGGGCGACTCCCCCGGCCGGGTCGCGGAGTCGTGGCCGGGTCGCGCGGGTCGCGTGACCCGGTCGGGCAACGGCCGTTGGCATGGGGGGGCGCAGCCCCCCCCCCCCATTCAGCCCCTTGGGGCTATTTAAAGCCCCCGAGGGGCTCCTTACTCCCACCCCCCACTCTCACTCTCAACCTCTCATTTGTGCTCTCATTGCTCTCATTTTGTTCCTCATTTACTTAATTATTTCATCAAGCATTTCATTAGTTCATTTAGTATATTTATTTAATATTAGTTCCATTGATTAGTGGGTTAAGTAGTTTATTCTTTTTAATACTTATTTCCGTTTACTTGCATAGTTAGTTAGCTAGAAGATTAGTTAGATAATTAGTTTAGTAGTTACTTAACACATAATTAGTTTGAAGGTATAGTTAATTACTTACTTAATCATATATTTAGTTAATCATTCATTTTATATAAATAAAAGTATACTTACATTAGTAGTCACTAATTAACGTCATTAGCTAGTTAAATAATTAATTACTTACTTAAGTAATTATTTACTTAAAAAAATGTCTTCTCCAAGCCAAACAACCCAAACTACCGCGCGACCCGGAGTGATCCGTTGCATTTAATTTGATCTCCACGGGGAGAGAAAAGGCAAATGTAAATATCACAAAGTAATATTCGGTGTATTTATCGTTTAAAATTTTATCTGGAGTAATGGGAAACGTTCTTCCTTGCACACGGACTCCGCCGGAGGTCGAGCTCAATTTCATGTGCACCTACAAGCGATGGAGCAAACGAAGGGAACTAAGCAAACGGCATAAAGAGACCGTCCGAGAAGAATCGCAACAATCAGGGGAGACGTTCCGTACGCATTTACGAACTCGGACAAGAGGGCCGGATATTTTTGGAGACGAAGAGTACGAAGGTAATGGGAGGTGTTACTCATAAACGTTGTTCATTCTTCTATTTTAAAGGATAATTAAGTAGTTAAATACTTAAATGTTTTTTAAAAGATTTAACTCTCACGGAATGGAAGCAAGTCGAAGATCATTCGCCGAGGAAGAGTTCTATGTACGCACCGGCCGAATGACGGGTCAAGGGTCCGGAAGCGGGAGTGGTCGAGGAAGCGGAAGAGGATCCAACAACCAACCGAGATGAGGTTCGCATCTCACACAAGACGACGACCCGAGGGTCCCGTGGATCCCGTAATCACTGACCACGACAACGTCAAACGACAATCACGACGGCGATGAAGAACCTCAAATTATGTAAGGAGAGGATTGGCGGGCAACGTCAAGTGGTTCTTTCACCACAAAGATTCCGGCAAACGCCGCGAAGGGACCATACTACGAGAACAAGATCGACACGATCGCAGACGTCGGGAGAGGAGGGCCTGGTCCAAACCCAAAGGAGAGATACAATGTAAAGCTTCCTATGGAAGTGCAACAAACAAAGAAGCACGTGCGGTCATTTGAACGCATAACGCGAGGAACGAGGTTGCACGTTAATGACCGACGGATGGACCGGTAATTAAATTTTCTTTTACTCATTTATATTAGATGTATTAACATTCTTTTTGGTATAACTTAGTTAATATCTTATACTTAATGATGTATAACTAGAAGACAATGATCAATTTCCTAAGCGTACAAGCCAGCACCGGCTTTTCGAAGTCGGTCGACGTATCGCACGTGACAAAGAATGCGGAGTATCTTTACCAATTGATAGATGGAGTGATAGAAGAAATAGGGAGAGAGCCGGGTAGTTATGAAGTACATAGAGACAATGCGGCCGCATACAAAGCGGCCGGTCGGATGCTTACGGTCAAAAGACCAAAGTTGTATGGACACCCCGTTCCGCCCACTCTTTAGACTTGATGTTGGAGGATATATGCAAGGATCCTCAAATAGACATGGTAGTTAAGCTAGTCCAACTTTATTTCTTCATTTATTTATAACCACAACTTTGTCTCGCACTTACGAGGGAACACACCAAGGGCGAGAGTTGTTACGGCTCGGTGCGGCAACCCGGTTCGCCTCCCACTATATTTCCTTAGAAAGTTTATTGAGTCAAAGGAGAGCTCTAACTCAAATGGTCATTTCACCGGGTTGGGGTAGTTGGATGGCTAGATGACGTAACCCATCGGATAAGAGAAAGGGAGAAAAGTAGAAGAGACAATAGAGAGTGGTGATTTTTGGAAAGTTGTAAAGAAGACGTTAGACATCGTCCAACCCATAATAAGGTACTAAGCGATAGTCGACGGAGATAAACGGATACGGGGTATTTATATGATGCGATTGAGAGAGCTAAAGAAGAAATCTCCAAAATCGTGTCCGACTTCGTCTGGTGGGATATTATAGACGTCGCCGAGCGTACATTACATCAACCCATACATGTAGCAGGTATATTTTCTTAAACATTTACTAATCTTTTTATTAATCAAAGTTGTGTATAACTTGTTTACTAATACTATTTGGTTCGTAGGTTACTTTTTCAACCCAAGATACTGCTATAGTCCACATTTCAAGGCGACGAACGAGCTATTAGATGACGTGAAGAGCGTCATCCGACGGTTGTTTTGGTGACGACGACCGGGCTATTATCGCTCGCAACAAGATGTACGATTACGTAATGCGAGTTTTCACTTTGGAACGAGCAGAGTTGAACGAGTCCGCGATGATACTAAGTCCGGGTACGTATAAATATTTTTCATCACTTAATTAATCAAAGCTTACTTGATAATAATGTACGACATTCAATTTATACAAATTGGTGGACGGACCATGGTAAAGTACCAGGGTACGAGGATCTTGGCGGACGTAGCCATCGTGGTCCTAAGTTAAACCACTTCGGCTTCTTCGCCGCGAGCGTGGTCTACATTCAAATTGATTCACACAAAGCAGAGAAATAGGTTGACATCAAGGAGGTCTTGAAGACCTCGTGTATTGTCACTACAATACGAGGTTAAAGTTGAGGAATTTGGAGAGAATGGCGAGAACCGGATGGAACAAAAGAGTTGGATAGCACAGTGGCGGGACGTTCGGTCGGACGAGCCACCAATCAAGAGGAGGATATCGATTTGGATCAAATATTCTACGAGAAGAACTCCTTAGAAGCTTCGGGTCAACGACCGAGAAGGGTCGGGAGAACCGGTGTTCAACCCCAAGACCGACAATGGGCCGAAGGAGTGCTCGACGATGTCCCTTTACCGAAGAATTCCCGGATCCCTCCTCTCACTAGCAAAGCGCCAGAGGACCGAGAAGGAAGGAACTAGTCAAGGTACGCAGTAGCGAAAAGGTAAACAAGTTATGACTGATCCTTTTGATATTGCAGATGCTGATACGGTCGAAGACGATCGAGAAGATACGCCGGAGCCGAACATCCGAGTGCAGTACCAGACGTTCGAGGATTCGTCATCAAAGAGTAGCAGCGATGATGGTGTTGGATACGGGGGCGCGAACACTTTACAAGTACAAGGGACCTTAGATCCTCCCATATCTCCTACAACGTCGTTACGTTTTACCGGCGAGGAGCAATATACTCATGCGACCTAAGATACCGATCATGGTGGAAGGTCACAAGGTAGAGGAGGTCATCGTAGCCATGGAGTTGGAGCAGAATACCACGATGCCTCCGACTATGTGTATGATTCATCCCAAGGCTCTTGGTTCCCTACATACGATCAAGAGTATTGTGGAATGAATTATGTGGAGTCATCGGATACTTCGATCCAATCAACCTATAGTTATGGTGATTCGTTTGGATCAAGTCTTAGGATAGTTTCCCGAGGGAATGACGAATACGATCGTCGATGCGTGTACATGTATCAAGCTTTGTACTCAACCCAAATGACATGGGGAGAGTACATCAACTACCTACAAAGTGTAGAACACATCACGTTGGAATAAAATTGATGCATTATTTATTTAAATCATGTCATTTAATTTATCTAATTTTTCTGTATTTTTTCAGATTTTTTTTCGCATTTTTCTTATTTTTTTGAATTTTTCAAAAAAAAATATTAAAAAATGGGGGTCGCGACCCGGGTCGCGACCGGTCGCGACCGGGTCGGCCTGGGGGTCCCGCGACCCATCCCTCCTTGATCTATGCTAAAAAAAGTTCTTCTAAAACTTTTCAAATAACAATTTCAATTTTTCTCCTACGTATGGACCATGGCCATATTAATTTATACTCTAACCATTTAATTTATAATTATATCATAGATGTGATTTATATAATATATATATATTCATTTGTATGTATCTTTTTGTATGCTATGGATATAGTTATATGCAAGATCTAGGATATTTGTTTGTTTGTAAAATAAATAAACACTAAAAAGAATAGAGTGATAATAAGTTTTAAAAAATTAATAAATTCATGATCAATTCCTACCATGATGATAAATGCCAAGTTGTATTTTGTTGTGTGTGCATCAGAGGTCTAAATCTGCTTATCTTCAACATGTGAATGTAGTTAAAACTATGGTAACGCTCAATTTTTATGATTCAAAGTTCGAACTGTGAATTAGTTGAGCAGAACTTCAGCAAAATGTATGATTTGTAAGTTTGATGGAGGTCAAAGAGACAAATAAGTGAGTTAACTTAGATAATGTTATTTAGCTCAAATACTACTTTTATTAACTTCATTCTTTTACCTAACATGACAATAGGTGCACAGGGACATTTGCCATAAGAATCAAAACAGAATAGTTAATTTGTAATCATAAAGTATATTGAAATTGAAGGAGGAATTTTCTATATGACATTAAGAGCCATAATATTATATGCTAACATGTACTGGACAATGAATGAGCAATATAGTTTCCAAAGTATCATTGATATAAGTCTTTAGTTAGATGCAAGGATATAATGAATTTGAATTGGACATTATTTATGATGAATGCACGAGAAAAAAATTCATGGCGTCAAGTATTTTAATTTGGAAATAAGACTAGAGTTGAGTTTAGTGCCAACTAAGAACAAATTGGGAGAAAAATGAAGTGTCTAGGCATATCTGGCATAGATTTGGGGAAGCTCCAATCAGGAAAATGGAGTATACTAAAATAGTGTAACGGAGGAGAGGACAATGTAGGCCTATAATTATATTGACTTTAATGATGTATTTCAACGTTATCAATGAGTTAAACTTATTTGAAGAGATATTTCAAAATTGTCTTGAATAAAGATAAAAAATACCTATAGCTGAGCCAAAAAAATATGTGATAGGACTTCCTTGAGTTGAGTTGACTTGCAGATGTTATAATATGGTGAGCCTAACCTCACCCATTCAAGGACTGTAGGATCAGAATTAAAACGCGGATTGGTGCATCCCAATCTGATCCAAATTGAGATCAAATTGGTTGGATCGGCTGATTCTTTAGGAGGATTACCAATCCGGAATCGGTCTGGATTGAAAATTTTTAAAAAAATTTTGTTCTAAAAAATCAGTAAAAATCATAAAAATGAGAAACTTTCAAAAATTTATTAAAAATAAAAATGTAACATCAAACCACACTTTCATGTCATTTGTCATTACGAGAAATTTTAAGATAAGTGGATTCAAGTTAACACCAATGATCATTCTAATAACAACTCAACATGGTACAAGTGATATGTAATACAAAATATACTTTTCTATCACCAATATCTATGCAACTAACCTTGAGACTCCTCGTTCTTTGGATTTTTTGAGATGCTATGTTGGGAATTGTTAGTCATGATTGGTCCATATTCATATGCAAATAACGATGTGACCATCTCACTAAAATCATAAACACCATCCTACACTAGAGTTGTCTGTGGAATATATAGTTGCAAGTTATCAGGGGATTCTGGATAACATTGAGGTGCGTATTCACCAAAAAAATCCCATTTGTGTCCAACACTGACTTTAGCCACTTGAATGTTGGCGTAGACTCAAATCATCAACACTTGCTCCACTTATACATGTATTTGTATCAAATCCTCCATTTACACCTCCACCTCCACTCAACCTCTTATATTTTGTTGTTGAATTGATAGAACAATTTTTTTGTCATTGTCATTTGAAGATGGTTCTTGTGTACTATCTATGGAACTTATAGATCTTCGCCTGACCATTAGTTTTCTTTTCTTTCTCATTTCTTTTTTGTGTGTTAGCTCCACTACTTTGCTGGTAGACTTTCTTCAAATATTTAAATCCATCATATCTGCTTGTCTTCTGCAAAGTTTTCTAAATAAATGGAGTTGAAGTTGAAGTTGCATAGGAAGCTAAAGTTGGAGTTGGAGTCGAGGCTGGAATTTCAGTAGAATGTGCTTGTTCTTACATTTCTTCGTCTTCACTTGGTACACTATCAGGTTTACCTTCTGCTCATACACGATCATTCTGGTCGAAATCTGGAGGTGGTGCAGCATCCTTGTCCACCATCCATGTTGTAAGTAGATGTTCTTCTTGTAAAAAGGTATTCCAAGTCAACATTGGTCTGCGATAAATCTTGTCCTCTTGTTTTTGCTCTTTGCTCATACAGACCACTTGCAAATCTTGAAAACCTTTCTTCATGTATTCTTTGACATTTCTTAGTATTCTTGATTCTCAATCGTATGTTGTATTAGCAGAACACAAGTTTTTCTAATATGTCACTCTTCAGTATGTTTGTATAAGGCTGAAAGTGTTCTAATTTCTCTCACACTGCGAAAAACTTGTACTTTGACTGAATATACGAATTGCAATAGCATCGAGTGGATTATATTTGCTTCTATTGCTGACTTATATCTACCACTCAACTATAAAAGGGCAATATGACTATAAGTATCTATCATAGGGTTGTAAACAAAGCGGATACAGAGCATATATATGATTTTTGTATCTACTCCACATGATAATTCCTACATTGGATATCCACTTCATTTAAGATTCGGATATGGAGCAGATATTAAATAACGGATATCTCTCGGACATAGATAATATTTGTTTCACCCATTACCTATATCCATTATACAATTTTGTATGCAAATATAAAAAAACAATAAAATATGAATAAATTTTTTAAAAAAACTATAAAAGTTGTGCAAAAGACCTCCTATAAATCTTTATAACTTAAATAAAATGATTTGAAAACAAAACTGCAACAAAGTTGTAAAATAGATGTATAAAAATGGTAATAGATTTTAAACTATGTAAGAAGATATTGACCTGTAAAGGCATGACACTATATAAATAGGTTCAAGTAAAACATGTTTATTAATATATTTCACAAAAGTCCTTCAATTGCAAGCTCCAAAATATCCTTAATTGAATATATTACACAAGATACCCATTACATATGCAAAATATCTATTAATGTACCCCTGCAAAATAAAGAAATGAGAGAGATGATAAGTGAACTGGGCAGATGGGAGACGAGGGAAAAGTAAAATGATGAAATAACCTGCAGAATATTGATATCTATTAATATAATTATCATTCAGCAAAATGAGAGACGAGGGACCACGCACAAGATGGAAGAAAATAATAAGAATCTCTCATACTTTTTTTCTTTTCAAAAAGTGTAATGAGATTAACGCCTGAGTTGTGCAGAATTTAATGGTGCTTGCTATTGGCACCCAGACGAGCCTGACATGCCTGTCACCACACAATGAGAGTCTTATTCTGTCAACCAGATGACTGGAATGAATTCTGACTGAGTTACAATCTTTGAGCAAAGATAGATTTTTTAGTGGTCAAACTTCAAAGCCATAAAGGTTCACATTGTTTATGTTTCTAGATAGAAGGAAACCTAGAAAAATACATTAAGAAAAGAGAGCCAATGTTCGATTGCTCACCTCAGAAGTTACAGTATAGATTGTTGCACAAATAGGGCGCAGCATTTGAGCCTCCGTACCCATCATAGACACCAATGAAGGTCCCAAAGGGCCCTGACTCAATCTGGCTCTGATCCTCCAGCACCTAGTTCACCTGCACCACCGCCATGGAGAATTCCCCAAAGGCATACACCACCAGACATCGCAGAAGCAGAGAAAACTCATATGGCTGACCCCCAAATTTGGGGATTAAGACTAGAATTGAGTTGAGTCAAGTCAATAAAAAAAGAGTGAGCCCTAGTATCAATCATGTATATAAACTAGGCCCCACCTGCTATTGTTGGTGGTGCACTGCCATCTTAATTGTCTTAATCATCTAAACTATGTTATTCACGTGTGAGGAGTATGCATATAGTAGATGTGCAACCTGTCACGGTAGTATCAAAAGGGGCACTTTGTTAGTACACCGATTACTTGTCTTGTTGGCCAATTTGTAAAAACAAATATGCAACATGCAGTGCATGATCTGTTATTTCCTTACAAGGAGGAACCTCTCCTGCATCCACTCTGGTTTTTCCATCTCTGCTTCATTAATAAAATTTGGTTATGCATACCACTATATTTTCTGAAAGTAAACATAAAAATGTTTTCATGGTAGCCAGGATTCCTTTTCTAGGTTGCTTTTGTTCCTCTGCCATCTGGTACGAGTCTAAGATTTCTATTTATCTTGCTGGCTCTATTTTGAGCAGAATGAATTTATATTGTTGATGAAAGAAGTCTCCACTTGTGGTTGAATAAACTTATGTTCTTCACCTCTTATATGCAGGATCACCATACCAGGGGGGAGTTTTCTTTCTTGATATCACCTTTCCAAATGATTATCCTTTTAAACCTCCCAAGGTACAAGAGTATTTTTTAGACTGCACAGTTTTTCTGTTCATAGAAATCATAATGTCAAAAAATAAATTTTATGCTGAAAACATGTCTGAACCGTTAGCAAGTTAAATTTCAGGTACGTCTAAAAACAAGAGTCTGAGCAAGATATCGTGGCAGGCAAATGAAAATCAAATGGATTTTGAAAAATGATCTCAATTGGCAACATGGAAAAATAATGATAATAAAAGAAGTATAAAAATATAAAAATGAATATCTGGAGAATCATTGATGATGGTAAAATGAAAACTTTGACAAAGTGTACCATAAACTAGGTATTTTCAAGGGTGAAATTTTGAGTTGGAAAGAATAAACACATTAGACGTAGGAACTGTAAGAATAAGGATCAAAGAGGTCAATAGTTGATTAGTTGGAGACTAAGTAGTTGACTTATGTTGAGGAGTGTTGGAGATGGGTATTTATCCCACATTGATTATTATTAGAGTTATGTGCTGCTTAAATGTTGCAGTTATCTACTTATCTTTACTTCAATGCTTAGCGTTAAGTTGTAAACTGGTATGAGAGCAGGGCATTATCTGACCTAAATATTCAATATGTTGCCTTGCCATTTAGTCTCCATGGCCTATCTTGGCTATGAGGGGGAGTATGGTTGGTGGAGATTAATCCCATATTGATTTTCCTATTAATGATCAGGTGCTTGTTTCTCCTCGGCCTCTCAATTTTAATTCCATGGTTTTGGGTTTACAAGGAGTTATTAATCAGGGATCACTGTGGGCTATAACTGAAAAACCAGCCAGATAAAACGGTGTCATTACATTTAGGCCCTGTTTGGTATCAAAATTTTTTGGGGATAAACTTGGTTTATCTCCTAAAATTTGGGGATAAACTAAGTTATCCCGGTACCAAACAGCCCCTTAGAGGTTAATCCTGGTTGGGATGCTTTAAGTTGTACTAGTCCTCATGTAGAAAAAGATGTACACGTTTTTTGCATGCTACAAATCTATCAAATTCTTGCTTAGGGGTGCCAATAAGCATGAAGACGTCTTACAAGGCCCAATGTGATGAGCTATTTTATTGGGCATCAATGAGCCCAAAACACCTGCTTATGTACCAAAGCATTCGGTAAGCAGGTCACTTAAGCGCTTTAGCACTGAGTCAATACCAAGTTGCTACTAATTAAATATTAGTTTCAGGGTCATTGATCGAGTATTCCTATTATTCACCTGATTGGTCAAATGAAGGGTCACTTGGAGTTTTTCTCTTATTCCCTCTTCCAAATCCTCTTCTCTCTTTCCTTATTTCGGTCCTCCCTGGATCTCTCTATCTCTCCCCCCTCCCTCTAATCTCTCGTCATGTCTTGCATTTTATTTATTTTAGTAATCTTTAGTTTTAATTATTACTGTGAAAGGTTTTATTTTTAATCCAACTTAAGTTGAGTATGAAAAATGGGTTTTCTTCTTCATGTGTATGCATTAATCTTATGAACTTTCTTTACCTTTAAGTGACACTTTGCACATGAGGAGCACTTGGTCGCCTTGCCTTCTGGGCAATTATGCTTTTAATGCATTTGAGGAACATGCGATACATGGTTCATGGTTGTCCAAAACCCACTGAACTTTTCTTTTGTCTGTACGGTAGTTCTTAAAGTTCATCAAAGCTTTTAATTAAGGGATGAAACGAGTTCAGTGGATGATCCAAGTTTCAAACTTGTTTGACCTTTCTGATTTTTTGAAGCTGTTATGTAATGAGAATTTAACTTGGAAGTATTCCATGTGTCTACTTCATCTTGGCGATGTCTTGTATGGATTTAGATTTGTCATGGTGTCACTCCCACTTATTTCATATGCCAAGTATTCATTTTTCTCCATTAAAGGAATTAGGAGACCATTTTACCCCCTATTTGTTGTATCCATGTACGTTTCTAAGCACCCTTGGACAATTCAAAATTCAACTTGGCGCTCGAGATTCCATAATCACAAACTAAATGCACTTGCTCATTACTGGTTCTGTAGACAGTTAACAATTAATATAAAAATATTGGATCTCACGTTCATTATACAGGATGGTAGTACTCATGCAAGTAGTTAATTGCTTTCGGATGCTTAAGAATTGCCACAACAAACTGTTAGTGTCGATGTACCGACTACACTTCTCATTTCTAATGTATTACACCTCATTTCCAGGTCTTGTTTAAAACTCGGATATATCATTGCAACGTTGACGCATCAGGCAACATAGGCCTTGATATCCTGAAGGACAGCTGGAGTCCTGCATTGACAATTTCCAAAGTGCTACTTGAGATCAGGTCACTTTTCACCAAGCCCGATCCCTGTACGTATCTCTGCTTCGAGCTTCATTCTTCTCCTCCCTGTTGTGATCTTTTGTTTATTTAAACCGTAAAGAGACAAACAACATTTGCCAATAGAGGAGAGAAAAAAGTAGGTTTTCTTTCTCACGATTGTGCGGCAATACGATTGCAGATAACCCAGCTGTCCCGAATATAGCTAGACTGTATCAGACAGATCGAGCCAAACATGATGAAGTAGCTGCAGAATGGACAGTGCGTTTTGCTAGATGAACTGCTTTTATTTGCTAGAATCTCTGGATTCCTCCCTCTCCAGGTCGCCAACATTTTATGGAGCATTCAGCAGAGATGCCTACTCTTTGCAGCCCCCAGCAAACTACTCTCAGAGTTGGCAAGGTAGTGTGGAAGATTAAAGCTTCGTTTGGGGCATAAATGGTTGGATGCAAGGCAGTTGTGGAAGGATATTGAAAAGGGTTTGTCAGCTAGTACCTGTGGTCAGTGCCATTGAAATTGGTAGACATTCACTTGATATCAAAAAGCACCACCTATGTTGTATCCCAATATTTACCAGCTTTTGAGAAGGGAGGAATCATGCTTATTTTCTCCCTTCTCGGAAAACTTTATTTATTCATATTGATCAAAGGGTGTTTGGTTGCTTGATAAAGTGAATGTTTACTACGAAAATATATTTTTGTAACAAAATTTGTTAAGAGGAGTGTTTGACAATCATTATGAAAAGTAAGTTTTAATAGAGAATTTATGAGACAACAAACTATAAGGGACATTTTGCAATGTTATTAGGTACTTGTTTGGTACGAAAAAGTGATGGAATATTCTTTCAAGACTCTAATCAACACTTGAGATCAACATGCTAGAGGGAAAAAAAATCAAGGATTAAAAATGTTATTCAAGATTACAGAAATGTGGGTGGAGATGTATATGACTAGGGAAACAGTTTTGTAAAATGTGAACTTGTTAGTGGAAGTCAGGCGAAGGTTTATATCCCATCTCATATCCTTCTCTTATTGCTGGTCATGTTTTTAGACCATTGAAACCTTGAAGGCCATTTTATTTCGACGCTGTGTAGGCATAGTTTTAACTTTTAAGAACCCTTATCAACTCCAAACTTTATTCTTGACAATATCGATTTCCTGTTGCTGTTTTTGACTTCATCAAAGCGAGCTTTGCCTTTTGTTAGGGTGTCGCTCTAGTCAAGGAAGGAAAACTCGGAGGTCGGCCTCGGGTCGGTCGGCCTCAAAACTGACCTGGGTCAGTTGGGGTCGCGACCCGGGTCGGGTTGGGGTCGGAAAAAATTAATAAAAAATTATTTTAAAATAATAACCGGATTGGGAGGTCGGAGTCGGGTTGGGGTCGGTCGGCCCAAAAAGTAACCGGGTCGGATGACCCGGCTGACTGGGTCGTCGACCCGATATTTCATGGTTCTAGTTAGGAGCAGCAAGAGCATAAAAGTTGAAAAGCAGCATAGATGACTGAATAAGAAGAGTAAATTGAAAGAAAATGGATGGTTTGGGTTCATGTTGAACCCCACATATTAAATTTTATATGTAAATTTGTGTTCTTGTACATTCTTATTTCCTAATCAATATATATTATATTGATTAAAAATATGAATATTTGAATACAAATATATATATATATATGATTTAGATAAGTTATTTATGCCCGACCCGCAATTCTTCTTTTCTTGATTATATTTATGTATTACTCAAGATTTTATTTAATGAATAGTTTATAAACGATACTTTTAATAAATATATAAATTCTTATTCAATCATGACCGTTCAAAAATCGTTTTTTTAATCACAGAACACGCTGCACAAGAAACGTGTGCAGGCGGAGAAAACGAAGATTTTTGCCCGTTCCATCGTCTGGTGAGCGGGAGAGTCGGGAGAGGTGATTGATTTCCACTGTGCTCACGCCTCACACGGCATTTTCCTTGCAAGCTTCGGAGTCCATAGCTTGGCACTACGTGACGCGCGGGCTGCTCTTCCTCGAGAGAGCAACGTCCTTACCTTATGTGAAGACGGCTTCGTGGCGATACGAGCCAACTATCTGCAGTAAACAGCCTGTGCCTCTAAGTTCTTGCAATCTCTCGAGCAAGTTTTTGGCATTCTTCGTCGGGCTTTTCATTTTCCTTTTAGTGCTTCGAGTAGGCTAAATCAATTGCTGATCGGCATGTTGCTGAAGTAGAAAAGCGTGCGCCCGCCGGAAAACTACAGTTTTATTGGATTGAAATCTATTTGTTGTATGCTCATGTTGTTCTTCTAACTGCGCTGTGTTGCGCTCTATATTTTTGTGGTCCAAGGTTGGGTTGCTTCCGCCCGGCACTTGGTCTCTGCTCCGTGGACTAAACAAACACTTTTGGTCTTGGTCTCAGATTGGCGTCTATAGGGAAGTACCACATATTTTCATGTGTCTCCAGTTATCACTTGTCTGGAATTCAATTGTTGTTTGTGTCCAGCACACGAATTTTGTGCTAAAAGCTGTTAGCAAATGAATTTTCTCAGTGTGATATACTATTATGTTCCAACAAACCCTGTCTCTGGCCAGTCCTTTTGACATGGGGTTGCAAAATGCAAACTATTGTTATATGGACGCGTGATTTTTCAGCAGCTTGACCTTTTACAGTATGATGATTGGACAATTTTACCTTGTAGTGGAAATGAGCAAATTGTCCTTTTTGTAAAGTGATTTTGGCCAAGGAAGGCCGGGTTGGGGGTCAACTTGGGTTTGTCGGCCCACAAACCATCCCAATCGGACCGGGTCACGACCCGACCCCATTGGGTCAGTTTTTTTCATTTTCTTGATTGTTAAAAAATGAAAAAATTGCAGGAAAATATGGATAAATATCTAAAAATTCTAAAAACTTAAGAAATATGATTAGAAAATGAATTTATCCAACTTTCACTCAAAATTAATATTATATTGTTACTCTACATAATGTATGTATCTTGCTCGTGACATTGTGGAAGAGTACGATGCATTGAACATGTATACAAATTAATTATACTCATCACTATCTCATAAAATCATCTTAAGATAAGATGAAGACAATCCAGCATAGTTATCATATATGAAGTCAATTGAACTATCGAAAGATGATTGGGTCATCCCATAACCTTCTCCGTGATACGACATACACCAAGAATCCTGGGATGGTTCAAGTCCATACGTGGAGTGTGTGTCTTTCTCTTCCACATCCATGTTGCCTTGTTCTGTGGTCAGCATCCTGCATTGTGTGCATTTAATGCTCCTCGTCGGTGAAGTGTTACTACTACAGAGGGAGCATTTTCAGATCAGTTCTCCTTACATCAGAAGTGATGTCGGTGGTGCTACCTTTTTCCTGCCTTCTTCATTCCCTACTCCATCGCTGCTACTTTTTGAAGAAGAATCATTTGATGTCTGATATTACAATCGGGTGTTAGGTTCTGGTGGAGTTCGTGTGTACGGCGCAATATCTCTCTTGATACCGACAAAATGTTATTTCAACAAGTAAGTTGCATCATAAACAACTTTATCACAATATTCACATTTTACTTTTCTTTACTCCATTGACACCACCATGCAATGGAGCCAAGTTGGGTTATTCCAGGTCAAGTGGGAAGTATCACGGCTTGGAGAAGATATATTGAAATTCGAATAATAAAATTTAAACCAGAAACTAAAGAGAAAAGAACACATAAAAATTGAGACTAGCAAAAGAACTAACAAGATAATTAACACCAACTTAAACTAGAAAGAGAGTTGAGAGAGTTGAGAGAGTAAGAGAGTGAGTGAGTGGGAGAGTAAGATGGTGAGTAAGAGTAAGTGAGAGAGTGGGTGTTGAGAGGGGTGAGAAACAAGGCTCTCTTTTGACCTTGAGGGCTATTTATAGCGCCTAAGGGGGAGGGGGGAATTATCTGCCCAACCTGGTCATTGGGCAACCCGGTTGGTGGGGTCACCGACTTGGTTGCGGGGTCGCTTGACCCCATCTCGGGCCGCCTGTGGGGTCGGCCCAAAAACTGGCCGGGTAGCCCGACCCAGATTGACCCCCAAGTGACTTGGCCTTCCATGACTTTGGCAACTCTACCATGGCTGGTCCATTCCCAGATGAAAAGGAGGAGGGTTGCAGTAGGTGACCACAGGTGTAAAACAAGGTCACATCTCATGATGATGATGTGGATTCCAATAATATAAATGTTGAAGGGTATTTACCTAACAATGTGTTACACTAGAGTCCGGGTATAACGAAAAATACAACAAGAGTGAGAGCATTCCTTGTATGTGACGTGTCACATAAGCATTCTAATTTGGTGGTAAATAAGTAAGGGTTCTCACATCAAGGATGTGCGTGGATAAAGAAGTTAGTCTATAATGGAGGGCAAGATATAAGTTCTAGAACAAATTTGATGCGGGACAACAACGGACCGAGAGAAAAGGACGGCAATTACTATAGCTCACTAAAATTACCAACAAATCTGTTTAATCGTCAATTTTAGAGTTCAAAAATCGGTTTAAAATGTTATTAATAGAAATTGGACCAGTGGCTATTCCCAAAAAGAATAATCAAAGAAATCTTAAACAAGCTCACTCTCTACCAACGTGGTTACCAAATCCTCAATTAACGAAATTGATTTAAGTAGTTTTCAAAGAAATTAGGTCAACTCAAATGTACTCACACGTTACGCCAACTTCTTTGAGATAAACGGGCTAGGATCCTACGCACAACTGAGCATGGCATTCAACGCATAAAAGAGAACAAAAGTAAACATCCAAGGTTAAGGTAAGAGATGTACCTCCACGTCGAAACGTGGGTGTCGGCTCGGCTGGCTATGAACACCCGACCTTATACACTTTAGAGGGATTAAGGAATTTATAACTTTCTAAAATAAAACTAAGATCCACGTCTCGCAGGACGGTATAGGATCAACAAATCGAATGTGGTGGGTGTTCACAGCCAGGTTGACGAGTACCGTCAACGAAAATCCCGATTCGTATGAATCGACGACGAGAAGTTCACATATAGCACGAGGCGGCCGGCGGTAGGTAAGCTGGTTGGGATCGGAGACACGACATCCGGGGTGGTGCTGAACTTGACGTCAATCGGCGCGGCTCGAGGAGTCGCGCGGCCAGATCGTCGAAGAGATAAACCAAAATGGCAGAAATCGCTACCAGCAATCAGGGGACTAAGTCCACGCTGAAGGGCAACCACTGGAGAAGGACCAGTGTAGTGAAGACACTAGATATCTGTTATCAGAAACCGCTACCAGCTTTCAGGGGACTAGCCCTCACTGAAGGGCAACCACTGGAGTTGGACTAGTGTAGAAGAAAATACTAGAAATCTGTCATCAACATATCCGAACCAGAATCATAGAAGATTCATATAGAACAACACCAAACATCATTTCCCGGATCCGGGAGGGGCTCAAGAACATAAACCGAAGGGAGGGTCGTTACAGATCACTGATCCCTGGGATCTCATTCATTTACTTGATGTCATAGCTCGAGGAGCTCATCAATATAACAGTCGGAAACGTCAGTTCATCTTCAAATGAATGCAGGACTAGTTCGGGATGCGTCTCCAGCCCAATGTCAAGGCGGACAGTCCACTGAACTAGAGTAGCTACAAGAATCCACGGATCCAACTGAAACAGGACCAGTTCTGAATAGCCCGAACCCAAAGCTCATCCGAAGTTGAGCCGCTATCGATACGGAAGGCGCGAGAAACGAGCCGGAACCAGTAAATCGAACAACCACAGAGTAGACGCTTGAGTATACGGGAACTTATACGAACCCGGCGGGAATGTATAGGCACCCCGGATCCGGATAGAAACCGGACCGATTCTGCCTTCGGCTCGTCGAGGCTTTCTTCCGGATGGTAGATCGATCCGCGAGAACGAGCGAACGAGGTGCTCGCTTAGTTAAGAACTCGGAGAAGAATGCAAGAAGCCGAGAAGATCGCCGTATTTACCAAGCCCCACCAGATTCAACACCAAGGAGCCAAGAGCGGGAAGGCGTCGCAATGAGTGATGGTGAGGTGCAGAACCTCTGGCAGACGGCGTTGTGAGAACGAGAGCGAATCTCCAATAGACGAGCAGAATCGTCCACAAGCACTAAACTAGAAGCTCAAGGACTGAAATGGATCTAAAGAAGCATTCTATGCTACGGTGAGATGAGTGGAGGTCGACGCAGACAGCCATGGCGAATGGAGGAGCTCCTGTAGGGTTCGCTCGCGGAGACGGAGTGACCAGATAAAGCGGAATGGAGAGAGAGAACTACAGTCGCGACTAAAAAAGGCTACAAGCTAAGGGCAAAACGGGAAAACAGTTCAACGGGAGAAAACTTTTCATTCCTTCCTTTCATATCCGTCCGAGACTATATACAAGGCTTTATATAAAAGCATGTATAAAGAAATAGGTTGCAGAGCGTATTGGACCCCGAACGGAGGTTAGGCCCAATACGCAGAAGGACGTAATGGACCCCGAATTGCTCACATGATAAGTCCATAATGCGCAGGTGGCTTCTAACCCAAAGCGGCCACAGTGTTTAGCCCTTTCCAGAAGCCCAATTTGTTACGTAATATAGCCCAGCGGATATTTCAAAAATCTCCCAGCCATAAATTGTCCTTCCGACGACTATAGACTTTTCCATACCGATTTTGAAATCGGGTGTCCTCACCAACTCCTTCCGTCTGAGGAGAATTCGACTCCGTCGAATCATATCTTTCTACCATATCTGGTTCAATTTTTTGTAATTCATCTCTGGATATCCATGAATCGTCACTGTTTGGCCGACCTTCCCAACGTACGAGGTAACGATGTCTCAAACAATCCTTTGATGTAGTTACTTGTTCATCAATTATGCAGTCTATTTGCTCATGCTCAGTTCTAGAAGGTTGGCTTTGTGGACTCTCCGAAGGTTCACTCAAACTGGGAAAATATGGTTTAGTGAACTCACTAGGTAAAGAAGTCGGCGCTTGAAAAGCTATTAAATCAGAAACGTTGAAAATTGGATTGATACCATAGTCCATTGGTAAATCTAGAACATAAGCATTCTTACCGACTCTTTTAGTTACCTTAAAAGGTCCAGCACCCCGGTTGTGCAATTTCTTAACGGTCCCTGTGGGAAACCGTTCAGGACGGATCCTGATAATAACAGAATCACCAACCTTAAACTCTTTTTGACGTTTATGTAGATCTGCATGGTTCTTATAGTGAGCATATTGACTCTCTATATGCTTCCTGATCTGGCCATGCAGATTTCGGATATGCTCGGCAAGTGATTCAGCTGATGCAGAAATTTTATGCATGAGTGGGGTAGCAACCAGGTTAACAGGTCTCCTGGGCCTATGGCCTGATACAATCTCAAAAGGGGACAAACCGGTAGTTCTATTGATAGAGTCATTGTAGGCGAATTCAGCTAAAGGTAGGATGCAATCCCAAGTTCTAGCATGTTCCCAACGAGACATCTCGATAGATCACCTAAACTTCTATTCACGACTTCGGTTTGCCCGTCGGTTTGAGGATGGTAAGCCTTAGAGAATTTCAATTTGGTTCCCCGACGGATGCAAAAGTGTTTTCCAAAAATAGCTTCGCAAATTTCACATCTCGGTCGGTGACAATGGTTTTTGGTAGCCCGTAGGTCGACAATTTCTTTCGAGAATAACCTATGGATGATGAAAGCGTCGGAAGTTTTGGCACAAGGAATGAAATGTGCTTAATTTTCGAAAATCTATCCACCGCTACCAGATCGAATCATACCTCCTAGGAGTTTTGGGTAATCGATCACGAAATCCATGCTGAATCCGCAAGAATTTCGAATGGGAAGAGGAGTGTATAATCCAGGTGTTACGCTACCGAACTTTGATGTGGTGCAAGTGTAACTTGGGACACAATTTTGGCAACATCCCTCTGCGGGCTAGGCCGGTAAACGATGTATGACCAATTCGATGGTCTTGTTTTGCAAAATGACCACCCCGATCCTCCACAATGAAGTTCCCCAGAACAAATCTCTTAAAGAAGTTCTAGGAATGCCTGGCTTGGTTACCGTGGAATAAGTAATCCTCATGGATCAAAAAATCAGCAAATTTCCTAGATGAACCCTGGATCAGAGTTGCATAAATTTCAGAAATACGACGATCATGGTATTCTTCCGATTGTGGAAAGCCTGTAAGCTTCTACCTTTGAATGAATTAATGAAAATGATTCTCCTGTAAGTGCATCGGCCACTCTATTCTCATTCCGGAGTTTATGTTTTAAGACAAAGGTAAATGCCTGAATGTATTCCACCCAACGGCTATGCCTAGGGTTCAATTTCTTTTGGGCCTGAAGGTATCTCAAAGCTTCATGGTCAGAAAATAAGACAAACTCCTTAGACAAGAGATAATGCCGCTAGTATTTCAAACTCTGTACAATGGCATAAAACTCTTTATCGTAGGTAGAATATCTTAATCTGGCATCTGACAACTTCTCACTAAAAAAGGCTATTGGGTGACCTTCCTGTGAGAGAACACCTCCTATGCCAATCCTAGATGCATCACATGCAACTTCAAAGACTAAAGAGAAGTCTGGAAGTTTAAAGACAGGAAACTGAGTCATAAGTTGTTTCAAGGAGACAAATGCAACTTCAGCTGCTTTAGACCACTGAAAATTGCCTTTCTTGAGGCGATGCGTGATAGTACATGTATGCTAAATCCCCTAATGAAACGTTTGTAAAAAGTAGCCAAGCCATGAAAACTGCTAACAGCATGGATGTTTTTAGGAGTAGGCCAACCAGGAATGGCTTTGACTTTTTCTGGGTCTGCAGATACCCCATCGTTAGAGATTATGAAGCCCAGGAATGTGGCAGTGGGAGTGAGGAAAGAACATTTCTTAAAATTTCCAAACAATTTTTCTTCTCTTGGAAGCGACGAACACACGCCTAAGATGTCTAAATGTTCGGTTTGTGATAGGCTATATATCGGAATATCATCGAAATAAATTACCGCAAGCGACACGATAAATGGCTTAAGGACAAGGTTCATCGACCTCGTGAAGGTCTTTGGGGGCATTTGAGAGCCCAGAATGGCATATGAAGCCACTCGCTAGAGTCCATCCTTGGTCTTAAAGGCGGTTTTCCACTCATCACTTTGAGTCTAAGCCTCACTTGTTGATATCCACTCTTGAGTCGATTTTAGAAAGGTACGCAGTAACGTATGTCGAACGTGTCATCCCGAAACGTGGTATAGGGAAGCGGTATTTGACGGTAATTCTATTTATTGCCCTCTTGTCAACACACATGCGCCATGTTCCATCTTTTTTTGGAGCTAGCTCTAATGTATCCCTTTTCAAGTAACTCCTCTATTTGCCTCTTGAGTTCCTCATGGGACTTTGGATCCATCCTATAATGTGGCAGGTTTGGTAATGTGGATCCTGGTACCAGATCTATGGCATGTTGTACCTCTCTCATGGGTGGTAACTCAGTAGGGAGTTCATCAGGGAAAACATCAGTAAACTCTTGTAAAAGTTCTTGAACTTCTGGTTCAACCTCAGCTTTGGGGGGTGTTTTGTCAGCTTCTTTAACTACCACAACAAAGATAGGACCATTTCTACTCTCAATTTCGAATTCATGCTCACCAAGGATGTGAAGAAGTCTGGGTGTTCCTATAGTAGCTAAAGAAACCTCTCTACTGTTGGATTTTGGTTGAGCTTTAACCAGTTTGGATTTGGTTAAGCCATTAGATTCTGAAACAGATTTTTGAATTGGAAGCTTTTCCTCTAACTTCTTAGAGGAGTCATCTGGACCTAGGGAAGGTGCTGTTTGTGAGCTGGAAGAATCATTTGAATTCTTAGATAAAGAAGGTGGGGTAGGAGAGAGAATAATCTGTCTCCCCGTGAGAGGTGAACTACGCGGATGTTTGTTCTACCATGCAAGGTAGCATCAACATCAAAAAGCCAAGGTCACCCCAAGATAATACTTCCCACTTCCATGGGAAGTACATCACACCAAATGTGGGTAGTATAATGAGGAAGTTGGATAGGAACCAAACACCTACTATGCACTGGAATGGAGGTGGAATCTACCCAAGAGACTCTATAAGGGTTAGGATGGTCAGATGGAGTAAGCCCCGAGTTTGAAAACGGTATTAGTGGATATGGCATTAATGCAACTCCCACTATGCATAATGAGCTTACAGACCTTTCCTTTGGCCACAAGAAAGTATGGAAGATAGAAGTTCTCCTCCGATCATCATTTGAAACAATATTTGGGTAAAAGTACACCTCACCACCCCTACGGTCTCCTCGTCAAGGGTGTAACATGAAATTTGGATCACTCTCTTCTTCCTCGGAATTCTTTCAACGAATCTTGGTCAGCCTCGTATACCGGGTAGAAGGTTTGGGTCCTGGTTTTCATCAGGAAAACCCTCAATGCATAAAGAACGATTTTGTGGGCATTGAGACTTGTAGTGTCCCATCTTTCCACAGCCAAAACATTGAATCTTACTGTTGCTACCCTCAGCAACAGCAGGTTGCTTTCCCCTATCTTCTCTCTTGTAAGTGGAATCGTGAGGATTTTTGAGAGAAGGGATAGGTACTAAAGCATCTCGAGGAATATTCTGTTGGGTTCCCCTGTTTGGTGGAAATGATGGCCTAGGATTATTGAAATATGGAATCCTAGGTGATGGTTGAGGAAATCTTTGGCCACGAGAGTCATTGCTAGGGGCCTGAATGTATTTATGCCTAGGAGGTTCCTGTATATTCTCAAACTGTTCAAACTGTATGACAACCTCATAAGCATGATCAAGAGTTGTGACAGACCCCTTGTGACGGTTCTCTCTAAGTTACGGCCTAAGTCCTTCACGAACCTTGATAAGGTCATCACCTCGTCCTCTTGGATACCACACTGAGGTAGTCATCGAAATTCGTCAATGTACCTGGGTACGCTACGGTTTCCTTGGGTAATACCTACCATTTATCAACCAACGTTTGTTTGTAAGATGATGGTTGATACTTTTCCTCAACTTGGCTTTCATCTCCTCCCGATTCTGGATGGGTTCTCTTGTCTGCACACAGCGAGGACTCGATGTTGTTCCCAATGAACCTTAGCCTGGTCTAGGAGTTTCATTTTCGCAAATCTAACCTTTCTAGCTTCTGACAGATCGTACCAATCAAAGTAATGATCCATTCCTGCCTCCCAATCCATATAGACCTTAAGGTCTAATGAACCCTCAAAGTTTGGGGCATCCACCTTAATGTTTCTGAGGCATCTCTCTTCAGCTTCCTGCTCTCTCCTTTGTCTACCAACCATTCCCTGACCCAGAAATTCAGGTGGTTGATATTGTGGTTGGAAAGGAAATGGTGGTTGTGGGTAACCTGGAGGCTGTGGAATAAAAGGGGGAGGTGGAATAAAAGGAGGTTGTTGAGGAGGAAAGTCACAGAAATTGGGATTCCTCCCTGGAAAGTTCAAATTCCTAGGATCCTGAGGGAACCGAGGTGGTTCAGGCCTAACTAGAAAATTCAGATTTCTAGGTCCTACAACCTCAGTTAAACCAGGTCTATTTTCTAACCCAGTGACTCTTTCATTAAGTTCATGAAGAGTCTGGTCAAAATGGTCAAACCTCTCATTCACTCCTCTCATTAAACCCTCAAAATGTTCAAAACGATCAATTAACTGAGCCAAATGGGTTTCTAAGGAGGATGGTTCACTGTTAGACCCTGACATGTTGACCTGGTAGGTTGTTCCCCTCCTAGTGGTCATGCAAACTATATGAATGAAATTTGGAAACAGATTTTAAATGCAACAAATGCAATGCAACGTCCTAGACTCTAACTGGGCTCTGATACCAAGTTGATGCGCGACAACAAAGGACCGAGAGAAAAGGACGGCAATTACTATAGCTCACTAAAATTACCAACAAATCTGTTTAATCGTCAATTTTAGAGTTCAAAAATCGGTTTAAAATGTTATTAATAGAAATTGGACCAGTGGCTATTCCCAAAAAGAATAATCAAAGAAATCTTAAACAAGCTCACTCTCTACCAACGTGGTTACCAAATCCTCAATTAACGAAATTGATTTAAGTAGTTTTCAAAGAAATTAGGTCAACTCAAATGTACTCGCACGTTACGCCAACTTCTTTGAGATAAACGGGCTAGGATCCTACGCACGGCTAGACGTGGCATTCAACGCATAAAAGAGAACAAAAGTAAACATCCAAGGTTAAGGTAAGAGATGTACCTCCACGTCGAAACGTGGGTGTCGGCTCGGCTGGCTATGAACACCCGACCTTATACACTTTAGAGGGATTAAGGAATTTATAACTTTCTAAAATAAAACTAAGATCCACGTCTCGCAGGACGGTATAGGATCAACAAATCGAATGTGGTGGGTGTTCACAGCCAGGTTGACGAGCTGCCGTCAACAAAAATCCAGTTCATATGAATCAACAGCAAGAGAAGTTCACATATAGCACGAGGCGGCCGGCGAGTAGGTAAGCGGTTGGGATCGGAGACACGACATCCGGGGTGGTCTTGAACTGACGTCGGCCAGCAGCTCCAAGGAGTCACGCGGCAGATCGTCGAAGAGATAAACGAAAATGACGAAATCGCTACCGACGATCGGGGGACTAAGTCCGCGGCGGAAGGGCAACCGGAGAAGGACCGCTCTAGTGAAGACACTAGATATCTGTTATCAGAAACCGCTACCAGCTTTCAGGGGACTAGCCCTCACTGAAGGGCAACCACTGGAGTTGGACCAGTGTAGAAGAAAATACTAGAAATCTGTCATCAACATATCCGAACCAGAATCATAGAGATTCATATAGAACAGCACCAAACATCATTTCCCGGATCCGGGAGGGGCTCAAGAACATAAACCGAAGGGAGGGTCGTTCAGATCACTGATCCCTGGGATCTCATTCATTTACTTGATGTCATAGCTCGAGAAGCTCATCAATATAACAGTCGGAAACGCCAGTTCATCTTCAAATGAATGCAGGACTAGTTCGGGATGCGTCTCCAGCCCAATGTCAAGGCGGACAGTTCACTGAACTAGAGTAGCTACAAGAATCCACGGATCCAACTGAAACAGGACCAGTTCTGAATAGCCAAACCGACAAAGCTCATGCCAAAGTCGGACTGCTATCGATCTGGAAGACTGGCGAACAGAACCGGAACCAGAAGTAAATCGAACAACCACAGTAGACCTTGAGTATACGGGAACTTATCTGAACCAGCGGGAATGTATAGGCACCAGATCCAGATAGAAACCGGACCAGTTCTGCATCAGAATCGTCAAGGCTTTCTTCCGGATGGTAGATCGATCCGCAGAACAGCGAACGAGGTGCTCGCTTAGTTAAGAACTCGGAGAAGAATCTAAAGAAGCCGAGAAGATCGCCGTATTTACCAAGCCCCACCAGATTCAACACCAAGGAGCCAAGAGCGGGAAGGCGTCGCGATGAGTGATGGTGAGGTGCAGAACCTCTGGCAGACGGCGTTGTGAGAACGAGAGCGAATCTCCAATAGACGAACACAATCGTCCACAAGCACTAAACTAGAAGCTCAAGGACTGAAATGGATCTAAAGAAGCATTCTATGCTACGGTGAGATGAGTGGAGGTCGACGCAGACAGCCATGGCGAATGGAGGAGCTCCTGTAGGGTTCGCTCGCGGAGACGGAGTGACCAGATAAAGCGGAATGGAGAGAGAGAACTACAGTCGCGACTAAAAAAGGCTACAAGCTAAGGGCAAAACGGGAAAACAGTTCAACGGGAGAAAACTTTTCATTCCTTCCTTTCATATCCGTCCGAGACTATATACAAGGCTTTATATAAAAGCATGTATAAAGAAATAGGTTGCAGAGCGTATTGGACCCCGAACGGAGGTTAGGCCCAATACGCAGAAGGACGTAATGGACCCCGAATTGCTCACATGATAAGTCCATAATGCGCAGGTGGCTTCTAACCCAAAGCGGCCACAGTGTTTAGCCCTTTCCAGAAGCCCAATTTGTTACGTAATATAGTCCAGCGGATATTTCAAAAATCTCCCAGCCATAAATTGTCCTTCCGACGACTATAGACTTTTCCATACCGATTTTGAAATCGGGTGTCCTCACCAAAATTTATTAGCAAATAGATGTTATAACATAAATAAATCTAAGAAAGAAAAGATTGAAATAAGGATAAGAATAGGTATTTGAAATATTAAATCTTTTATTGAAAAATTTATGGAACTTGTTGATAGTATGAAACCAAGTGTATATAAGACAAATGTAAAAAAGTAGCAACTACAGATTATAAACTATAGTATATAAGAAAAGAGAGAAATAAAAATGAGATATGTATCATTGTTGATAAAACATTAAAGGATGTAATAGTTTCATTGAAAAGAGTCAAAGATAAGATTATTGTGGTAAAAATGATTATAGAAAGAGAGATAATCAATATAATTAGTGTGTATGTTTCACATATTGGATTAAGTAGTGAGATTAAGAAAAATTTGGTAACATAAGGATGACTTTATGTAGAGTATTCCAAATATAGAAAATATAAAGGAGGTCTCAATGAATATATTGGAAATAAATGTCATGATTATCAAAGTTTTTAAGGAGGTTTTATATATGAAAATTTAAATGAAGAATGGAAAAATATTTTGGAATTTTCTATGAGTATTCTAACAAATACTCATTTTATTAAAAATGTCAAATTGACTTTATTCTTGCAAAAAAGTTTAATCGTGCTTTTTGCAAGGATTGTAAAACTATTTCGAGTGAAACTTTAACAAGCTAACATAAGTCAATGGTTTTAAATGTTAAGATTAAAACACAAAAAAACACATTTTAAATAAATGCTTCTTCTAAAATCAAATGGTATGATTAAAAGGGATGAAACAACTAACATTTAAAAATGAATTTCTTAAGATAAATTATCGTAAGTTAGACATAGATGTTAATGCTTTGTGGATAAAAATGGCTATAAATATTAAAGAGATTGCTAAAAAAGTATAAGGAAAGTCTAAAGGACATGATTCATTTAAAAAGGAGGTTTGGTGGTGGAATGAATAAGTGCAAAAGGTGATAAATAATGAGAGAGATTTGTATAAAATATTGTTGACGTGTGATAATAATGCAACTTATGAATAGTACAAGATAATGAAAATGTTAAAAAATGACTATTAGATGAGCAAGAGATGATGCTTTTAAAAATATCTATAAGAAAGTTGAAACTAAAGAAGGCAAAAAAGATATTTATAAATTAGTTAGGATAAGAGAGGGAATGTTTCAAGATCTTAACCAAGTTAGATGCATCATTGATAAAGAAAAGAGTTTTAATCAAAGATGATGAGATCAAAGAAAATTAGAAAAATTATTTTGATACTCTTTTTAATGATATCTTTACCAAAAACATAAACAATATAGAGAATATGACAAAGTTTAATTTATATTATATTAGGAGAATTTAATTTTTTTAAGTTAAAGAAGCATTAAAAATGATAAAAACAAGCATGAAAATGTTTGAAAGATTTAAGGGTGGAAGAGTTATCATGAAGCATGGAAATGTTTGAAGCATGAAAATATTTGAAAGATTGAGGGGTGGAATAGTTATGAAAACAAACATTGAAATGTTTAAAAGATTTAGGGGTGTAATAGTTTTGTTGAATTTTTAATAAAATCTTAATATTGAAAAGAATGTTGAATGAATGGAGAAAAAACATCATTATATCTATTTTTAATAAAAAGGGAGATATATAAAATTGTGTAAATTATAAAGGGATCAAACTCATGAGTCATACTATGAAATTATAGGAAAAAATTATTAAGCAGCAATTACGGAATTGTACAAATATTTTAGCTAACCAATTTGAATTTATGACTAGTTAATTTACATTTGAAGCTATTTTTCGTATTAAAATTTTGATAGAGAAATATTAAGATATGAGAAAGATTTACATATAGTGTTTATTAACCGGAAAAAGATTTATGAAAGACCACCAAGAGAGGTTATGTGTGAGTGTTGGAACTTGGAACGAAAGATGGTGTCGGTTTATTATATAGAAATGATAAAATGCATGTACAATAAAACAACAATTAGCATATACACAACTGGAGAAGAAATGAGAGAATTTTCTATTTCAACTAACTTATATCAATTGTTTACAATAAGTTTTTATCTTTTTGCATTAGTTATGAATGAAGTAACGAATACTATACAAGATGATATACCTTGATGTATGATATTTGTGGACAATATCGTATTGATAGATGAGACACAAGGAGTGAATGACAAGTTAGAACTGTGAAAGTGTTTTAGAGATTAAGGATTTCAAAATAAGTAACACTAAAACAGAATATATAGATTGTAAATTTAATTAAAATAAAAAAGTAGATGTTGGTGTTAGTTTGGATGGAATAATATTATTTCAAAGAATCCAATTCAAGTATTTTGGATCACTTATTCAAAAAGATTGAGAATATGATGAAAATGTTAATTGTAAGATTAAAGTAGGTTGGATGAAGTAGAGATTGACTTTTTATCGTATAAGACTACGTGTATGTGAAGTGAAGTAGGTTGGATGAAGTAAGAGTAAGTGAATGTTGGTCAGTAAAAGGAAAACATACTTTTAAAATAAGTGTTGTTGAAATGAGAATGTTAAGATGGATGAGTACACCTACTAGATTAGATAGAATAAGAAATGAATATATTAGAGAAAATGTAGAAATAGTAACAATTGTAGACAAATTGAAAGAAGAGAGATTGAAATGGTTTGGGTATACTAACCATAGACCTAAGGAGGCTCTAGTTAGATATTAAAATAACAGAAACAAAAAAGGACGTGGTAATCTTAGGTTAACTTGGAGGAGGTTAAGTTAATATGATTTAGATGAATTAAACATCTTTGAAGAAGCAACTCAAAATCTACATGAGTGGAGAAAAAGAATCCATATGGCCAATCTCAAGTAATTTGGGAGTAAAGATCGAGTTTAGTTGATTAAAGTGACTTTGGCATCAAAAACTTGAATTAATATTACCCGGAAATCAGCAAGCACCTGAATTATGCTTTTATTTGCCGAAAAATAAAGTATTTCTGCTCTCTTGAAGTTACTGTTGGTCAACCAGTGTCCAGCAGGTCGATTGTGTAGTATACTTTTTTGGGAGTTTTACAGATGAATTATATGACAGTGTAACCCAACTCCTGCAATAATACTTGGAAATATATTCTCTAGAATGTCTAAAAGTCCAATGGTAAACTGTTATATCATTCTTCCAGTGGTTAATTTGGGCATTGCACGCTCCTAATGTTCTATGTAGCTGCCACATTTTGGTGATCTTGGAACAGGTACAAATGTAAATGGTAAAGTACGGCATAGTCATTGTAATAATGGTTTAACTTTTCAGATTCCTGCTTTGCTCATCTTGGATTCCATAGCCATTCCCCAGCAAGCAATTAATTTGCTATATGTTGATGCCAGGAAAGTCTATTTTTTTTATTAAAATCGCAAGCATGTATAAGTAGGCAGCATAAAATCTTTTATGTTATCATTTCTTGCAAAAACTTATTTTTTTTAAATCGCAAGCATGTATAAGTAGGCAGTAGAAAATCTTTTTTGTCATCATTTTTTGAAAAAACCCTTTTGTACTTAACAAAAATATGGAAATGCCAAAAGAATATTTTGGATAACTTATAAAGGCACTTTTCAATTTATCCTAAATCATATACATCAAATATTTTTTTTTACTGCTTCTAATTAAATTGTCATTTTTTGTCTAATGTATAATATGGAACTTTCAGTTATATTGTATGGAATTTCTTCACTCAGTTCTGCATTGAAGGTTACATCCATGGAAAAGATAATCTGATTTACATTTGGGTGAATTCTATTTGGCTCAAAAGGTGGATTCTGACTGTATTTATGTCCAAACAATGGGTTACATTTTTTTCACTTCGCCTGCAACTTGAATTATTTTAAACAGAGACATCCATCTGCGGCATCGGACTATCCGAAGCATAAGATATCTTGCTTCTTACCTGGCTGATTGGCTTAGGTAACCATAAAAATCTATGGGAGATGACAAAAGTTTCCTTTAATTCCACAGGTTACGAATGGACTGTAGCTTTAGTGTTGAAATAACAGTCAGAAAATTTATCCTTTTTGTAACCTAGTACTTTTCTGAATCTCTGAAAAGTTTGCTGGCTATAACAGCAGCCGAATAGCAGAGCATCCTACTAACTGCATTTCTACCACAACTCCTCACTGGTAGACTGATTAGAGGTGGAATCCAACATCTTTGTCACTTTCTTTTTCTACTTTTTATCCCAGTGCCTGTAAGTACTTCATTTTTTTGTTGGATGATATTGTAATCATCATTTTTGTCTTCATTTGCAGGTATGGCTTTACACTCTCTGAAAATCTTGTCATTTCCCAGTTTAGGTGATGCGAGATGTTTCTTATTTAGTGGCTTAAGCAAGTACGTCCTAAAGGTATCGCTGGACATGAGAAGGTTTGACAACAAAGTTGGTTATTCTCAAATCATTTGTCAGTCAAAACATCATTTGTATCAAGGTTAATTTTTTGAATATTTTTTTTTACTAATGATGTTTGATATTTTCAAACGAAACGTTGTGTTTAATTTTTAATTAATCTTGATGCATACAGTAATCTACATGAGAAACCAAAGGGTTATGATGGCCAACATACGTATAGTTACTAAGACTCAGATTGTTTAATAAAGGTCCAACTCTTGTTTATCATATGCCAATTTAACATTATATAAAACTTCCAGGCTCCATGTTAGGCTTTGTTTGTGGATTATATAGGAAAAGTGCACTTTCTTTTAAGCTCTTCATCTGCAAGCTGCTTGTAAACAATTCACTATTCTTATGCATGTCATCCCAAAAATTTAAGCATTAGCTTCATTTGTTTGAGTTGATTTTTTGATGCATAGATTACATAACCCTGAAGGTTAAGCTTGATATCCAATCTGATTGACCACCTTTTCAAAATTAACTGAAAAACTTGCACCAAATGAATGGATCCTTCCATGCTTTAGCTAGAAAAAAATGATGATATTTTGATTGTGGAATTCGTGCAATCTCATGGATATTAATAAAAGGAATTGGTGATGAAACTGTACATAGTAACGTCATTTTTGTCAAATGTAAGTCCTTGGCTTCACCGGATCTAGATCAGATTTATGTTAATCGTTGACTCTGGTTATTCAGCCCATTTTTATCTTGTCTGCTGTTCAGTCATCTACTTTAAGTTGTTGGTAATGAGGGAACTCACTGTTCTTTCATGAGGAGGAATCTATTTTTCTAAGTGCATTATGATGTACCTGCAATTAACTACATGGTGATGGAACAAAATGTGTTTAAGATCATGACATACAGATCGTCTGCAAACATCATAGTATCATACACCATGATATCTCATCTTGTATATTCTTTTTTAATTCATCCATGGTCAAGGTAAAAACGTAAAGACTTATTTCTTACCTTTTCATCCATGACAAGGTAGAAAGTAAAGACTTATTTTGATGTATGCCAATTGAAATAAAAAATCTCTTATTCTCTTCTAATTGTGCATACATTAGTAGTTACTTTATCATACATTTATTTATCACTTATTCAAACAATAATGAAATAAATAATATTTAAAATAATTTATATATGTAAAGTATCAATTTATAAGTTAATAATATTTAAAAATGTATTTTTAACAATAAATATACATTTTTTATTTATAATAATATTTATTAACATGATAAATAAAGGGTTCATTTAGCATAATTGCTGCAAGTCATTGGTAATTAGAGGTGCTTATATGCTCTGGAAGACAAACTTGTGAGGATCCCGACAAGGAATAAAGGGTTCTTAGTGAAATTTGGCTTGCAAAAGGTGGAACCAGGGAGGAGGCATGGGAGTTGGTGAAAGCATCGTTAGAATTCAGCCTTTCCTTTCATGATTAGACATTTCCTTTGGAAAGTACCAGATCTTTCATTTGCTCATTGTTTCCCATTTAGCCCATGAGTTGTCTCTTTTGCAGGTGCTATGAGGAAGATTTAGATCATCTATTCTTGGCACGTGGAATCATCAAACTTTAATGGCGGGTTTTCTTTAGGAGCTGTAATATCTTTTAGTCAAACTTTCTGATTGGGGTTTGTTGTTAATGGGATAGCTCGAACCCAAGGAGGGAGGCAATAAACTTATGGTCTATCACCTTGGCAACTATGTTCTGGGCTATCTACAGCATGAAGAACAAGTGAATCTTTGATGATGACTTCAATTTCAAAGTCCTTGTTTCATTCTTCAGTGCATAGTTTATCTCCTCAAGGACTGGGTGTTGGCTTATTCAGGGTCCTTTTCAGTTTTCACTTCCTTCAGGGGCAATCTCAGTTGGAAGCACTTTATGGTCTCCCTACGTGCACTACCACCTTGGTAGTGTCCTGGGGTCTTTTCATCTTCACCTCCTTTTTTTCTCTTTACTTGTAATTAATCTTTTCATCATAATAATTGAATAGTTGGTGATGCCACCTTCAAAATAGTAATATTTATTAAAATGATAACTTATTGTTTAAAGTCTTTTGGCTCAATTTTCGAGTTGGTCATTTGGTTTGAGGTTTATGGAACTGGACCAAACTGTCCCATGGTTCAACCTGAATGGAACCGAACAAAAGTGGCCAGTTCAGTTCAGTTCAATTCATCGGGTTGAGGACTTGTGATGTGGGACGAAATGCCAAGATCCATCGCAACATGTAATTTGACTGAATTGGCCATTGGAGTTGATTGAGCCATGTTGATCCCAGCTTGATCGGTCAGAGAACTGGCTGCAGTTGACCTGACTGGGGTGAGCTGGTTGGCTATGCCCACTAGACCTGCTGCATTAACTGGACTGACTGGGAAGTTTTGAACACGCTTGAACTAGGTCAAACTAAATTAAGTAGGATAGTCTGGACCTGAACCGGCAGACCTGCTTGGGTCAGGCTTAAACTTGGCTGAACTGGCCTGAACTGTAGTGAACCAACCTGAACCGGGCTTGGACTATTATTTTCCTGTCAGCTTGCACAACGTTTTTGGCGAGCCACTTCAGGCTGGTGGTTCCCTGTTGTGGACCAAGGTGCCAGGATGGTCCACACATCCATGGTCTTCGGGTCGATGAGACATTACCCACAGGTCTGACCATTTAAGGGAGCCGACCAGGTCCTGACACACCAGGGCCAAGGTTCTCCTGCAAGTGGTCCGTTGGCAAAGACTGTAGACTGACTGGCAATTGTTGGGAAGTGATTTTAATAAATTTTAGCTTCATCTACATTTCAATCCTTAAAAGGACTTCTTTGTAAATTTACGGTTTACGAGGTTTTCTCGTAATAACTGGCTCTTCGATATAAGGTGACCTATGTACTCTTGTTATACACAGTTTCATTGAATAGAATTTGAGGAGAGTTCTTGGTTCTTAGAAGGGGTGCAGCCCCAGTATTTCTTCTTCACCTCCCCAGTCGGCCGATGAGGCCTTCCTGGATATCCATCCTCTTGGCCGGTGAGCCATTATCCTCCCTTTCCTCACCTTCCAGCCTGCACGCCGTTCTTCCCTACTTTTCCCTTCATAGGTTCCCAAGATCGGTGTTGTCATCTACAGCTCTGAATCATCTTTTTCTTCTTATTGTCCTTTGTCAACGACGACTTCTAGTTCAACACCGAAAGCATCACATCTTCCAAAGATCAGCGCAAATCTCACACCGGTCTTTCAGGTGGCAATGTTGCCAGATCCAGCAAACACCGCACAGCATTGTGGATGTCGTCCAACGATCCCCGGACGATGACAATCGCCATCCGCTGTTTCGTCACTCTTGGTTCCATTTGATTTTCCTTGAGCCCACTGTAGGTCTTCTGTGCTAACACGGTGCATCATCTCCTCTCCGGATCCGCCGAAATTTTTCTGTTGACATCATCGTACTGCGATTTCCCCTTTGTTCCCTCCCCCATTCCCCGATCTCTCCTCCTCTTTTCTGGAAGACCGCCAACACTGTGACAGCCATTCACCAAAGTCCCTTGTTCTCCTCCCCGTTCTCGTGATATAGTAAAACACTTTAGAAGCTTTTCATGGGGCCTCACCACAGCTACAATACTGTTATAGTGCGGCCGAGATCATCTTCTTGTCAACTGGTGCTGAATTTTCAGCCTTCACAAAGATGGACCAGCCTCCCCGAAGCAGGCTGAACTAGTCAGAATCAGTGTCGAACCAAGCTGGACCAGTCAAACCAGGGTGACCTGGTGTTGAACCAGGTTAAATTGGCTAAAGTCCGATGAACTGGCTGAATTGGGTTAAAGTGGTTGAACTGGCTGGCAGTTCACAAGCTGCAGGACCGGGTATATCTTCTGAGGGCTGAAATGGCCCTGATGATTCCCTGTTCCAGGATCAAATGAGCAGGTGCCTCGGGTCATAGGGTTGCAGGGGAGACATGGGAGGCGACAGGGAATGCAAGGGAGCTGTGGCTGTGGCGGAGCTGTGAGGAGGGCGGTTTCACAGGACGGCAAGGGCCAGAAGGCCTAGAAATCTCTCAGGCGGACACAACGTTGACAGAACAGTTGGCATCCTTTATTAGCCAGCCAACCACTGGATGGAAGGATCTCGACTAGGGATTTAGCAGGTATGCTTGGCAGGAAAGTGGATGTTGGGCTCTATGATGGAGGTTGGAGGTATCAAGTATGTCCATGGAATCTCTGGCCTTCTCCAAATTCCCGATGTAGGAGTGATGGACTGGACGAGGGTGGGGAGAGAGAATTGTGAAAAGATGGTACTGTAGCATCAGAGTACTACACCAGAGACAGAGTCACTGTAGCTTCATACTGTAGCAGGGACAATGCAGGCTTTATGGGTGAGAGCTACCGTTCCTTCGTCACCTTGTTCATGATAGCTTTGAGTTCTTTCATGGGCTGATGCCTTTGGAAGGAGTCAACTGTTCTGCCAGCATCAGGAGCTGCCAGGTGGCCCAGTGTGACCAGCAGGTGCCAAGTCAATGGTGAATGGGGCAATGGAGATGAAGCAGAGCCATGCGACTGGAGTGTGACAGCTCGGGTTGGTAAGGTTGGAAAGATGAGATTCCAATGTGCCATTGCACAGATTAGAAGTGAGGGTAAGTGGGGCCCGGGGGAGCTTTGGTGGGTGCTGGATGCACCATTAGGCAATGTTGGCAAGCAAGCCCAGAGAGTGGGGAAAGCATAATGGTGGCACCGAGTCGTCGACGTCGATGGGGATGCACCCTGTAGGCTGGGTAACGTTGCATAGCAGTCACGAGAGCTTGAGGATGTTATTATACGTGGCCACTGACATCAAGGAAACAGTCCCTCGAGCGTGCAGCTTTTCTGCATGGGCGAAGGTGGCAGCATCGTTGTAAGGATTTCTGTCGATGATCAGCTGGCGGTGGTTGAGCATGGTGCAGCACCAGCAGTAACGGATGTGCGACGAGGAACTGGTGTCTGTGTGGTCTTGCAAGAGGGTAAATGAGGATGGAAGAAGGCTTGGAGGAGGTGACTATGGGCAGAAGAGGGAGAGCTGACATATGTGGAGACAAGAGAGAGAGAGAGAGTTGACAGAGTTGAGAAAATAGGGGAGAGATAGTGGGAGGAGGAAAAAAGAAACTCACGTTAACATCTTCATTTTACATCTTAATCATCATCTTATTGTACAAGAGAAGGAGATTTTATAGCAATCACAATTTTATATTTTAGATCCTATAAAGTAGTTAATCAAAAGTTACCTTCTATCCCAACAAAATGTGACTCAATTAAAAGATTTTACTCGGTCACTATTGAAATCTCAAGTTTGAAATTCTTAAAAAAAATTTGGTCTTTTCCTTTTTAGGAAAGAAATGAATTTTGTTTACTTTGACTACTATGGGTATGAAAATAGATGATAAGACCATAGGAGTACATAGCTATTTGAGTGTGGCATCAATAGATAGGAACTCACGAAGTGGCCCCGAAAATCTTCTAACTGTTGACATAGGGATTACTCTATCACCTGGAAGACTCACATCACATGTTTGTGTTTGTTGAGGTTATTTGAGTTTTTTGAAAATTTGCCTTCTCTGGTTCTCCCCACTAAACTTCCAATATTTCAGTGTTAATTACATCAATCAACTACTTGAATATTCTTGATCAACTGCCATAGCAATTCATATATCAAAGTCATTCAATGACAAAATACATTGAATACATGCCCCATGACCTTTTAAGATGGCCTTTTCTTGTGTTTATTGAATTGGTTTGCATTTTGGGGGTTCTGAGTTCATTTGGTTTTTATTTTGACTTGATGCTTAGATTTATTTTATACTTTGGGATTTGTTTGTTTTTGTTTCTTATTATGACTTGTTGCCTTGAGTTGAAATGTTTGGACTTTTGAATTTATTTTTGGGGTTAATTTATTTTCTATTTTAGGTTTATTTTGTGCCTTGGGAATTGTTTGTCCTAATTTCATTTTGACTTGTTGCCCTTTAAATTTGAAGTGTTCTGGGGAAATTGTAGTTTGAGTTGGATTTCATGTTTAGGGTGTGTTGGCACCAAAAAATTCCTAAATACCTGAATATGCCAAGTTTTGAGCAAAAGTATATAGGAAAAAATGAACAGATAGAGGCGACCCACATTATACCACATTTGGGACCAACGAGCCGAACGGACCTGATAAATCTTATTGGGCTTGATCAACCCGATGACTGGCCGATAATGATCAGATACCACTATTTAGTTTGCCCAACTCAAACTTGAGTAGTGCCGTAGTTGGATTTGAAATCTGATTTGTATTCTGCAAGTTACGGGCGAAACAGTGAAAACAACTTCCGACTGGCCTTCGGTAGGCTTAATAGGTCCAAATAGCAAAATAAGTGGGTCCACAATACTGTACTTGTCAAGGCCTCTGCAATAATGCCTTGAATGCCAAAATCTGGTTCTGGGTGGCATAATGACCATTTTGCCCCTATTCGG
The DNA here is from genome assembly GCA_036172225.1 of Cryptocoryne crispatula var. balansae. NCBI lineage: Eukaryota > Viridiplantae > Streptophyta > Magnoliopsida > Alismatales > Araceae > Cryptocoryne > Cryptocoryne crispatula. The sequence continues at coordinate 4,909,887 of CM069933.1, forward strand.
CCTGGGCAATCAAATGTCAGCCTAGTGACGATCAGGCACCACCATCAGGTCCGCCTAGCTCAATGTTGAGCAATGCCAGAATCAAATCGGAAATCCAATGCTTATTTGGAAAGTTATGCAGAAAACACCGAAAGTCAATTTTCGGATGGCCTTATCATGGCCATATCAGGCAAGGATCGCGGGATCGGGATCGGATCCTGGATCGGTGGGGTCCGATCCGATCTGGATCGGATCGGATCGGACCGATCCAGTCCGATTCTCTTGGAGCCAGACCGATCCAGAATCGGTCTGGATCGGTTTTTTTTTTTTTTTGCTCTTTGAAAAAATATGGAAAAATCGCTAAAAAATTAATAAAAATACATAAGACTCCGAAAAAATGTGAAAAAATATAGGGAACACTCATTCATATAAAAAATTAACAATCAATCATATAGAACACATATCATATCCAATCACACAATAGAACAATCATACATCAAATAAGATACATATTTTTACCAAACAAACAATCATACCCAACTCCACAAATTGTACACCACATATTCTTCTTACCACTCATATTACATTGCGTGAAATAAACAAAGAAATACATTATAGATATGCCATCACCACCAACTATGGTAATGTCCGGAGTAGGATGGATCTGGATCTGGATCTCTGTCCTGGTCATTCTGATTTTCTGCAAATCTCCATTGATTAGGGTCAGTCATAATTGGCCCGTATCCATAAGAAAATAAAGGCGGGCCGTATGTCGGTAAACTCATAAACTCCCCGATCGGTCGGAGGTGGAGGTAGAAAAGATGGTGGAGGTGGATAGCCGGGCTCACCGTCCGAGGCGGGCTGCGGATAGGAAGATGCAAACTCGTCGAAAACATTCAACCTCGTCCGGCGTCCGCCCCGCCACTCGAGCGTGAGTGTCTTTTATCACTCGAATCATCTGGACTGCTCCACTCGTCCGAGCACTACTAGTAGAGCCACCCTCACTCGCACACCGAGGCGGAGGCGCCGCCTCCACCTGTCGCCGCCACCCCACCTCCACCTCCACCCCCTACGCCGTTGTTGTGTGGGTGGCACAAATTCTTCTTCATCCTCGTCGATGAAGGTGGGCTGAGTGGTCTCGGTGTCAAGGAGATGATGTCGCCGTTTGATACTTATCTTCTTCCTCTTCAATGTAGGATCTCCTTGACTTGCTTGCTGTGAAGGTAAGCATACTTTCTTTAAAGCCCTAAATAATCTGCATTTTTCACCTGGCCTGATGCATCAACCGACTTCAAAAATACGGTGCCCTCCGAATAATACACAAGGAAGTTTATAAGTGACCTCCTTGTGATTCCAGTCCATCCATCGCACATTACAGTGCACCCCCTCTCCTTCCAGATGGTTTTGAATCCATCTATCCATGAGGTCAACTCATCGACCTCCTCATCCAAGCCTATTTCATATATATACTTTGATGTAGGGGCTTTCAACCCCGGCCACCGCCTCACCAATCGCATCAACCATAGTCCGGAACTATGGCCTGGTGGCTGCATGTGCCGGGACACCTACAAATTCAAAAACAAGATAAGGGAAAAGAGAGGGTTGTTAATAATAACTAACCTAACAAGAAAGTCATATCGACAAGCAAATGCTAACCACAACTTCAACAAATCTTTACTTGCATGTAGAAAGAACTTGACCATATGCTTCAGGGCTTTCTTTGCTGCCCCAGTCGATGCCTTCACCCCTTTAAATGCTTGTTTTATACCCCTCTGACGTCTGCCACTCTCCCTATACATGGCAGTGTCTCCTGTCGGTATCGGTCGAACAGAATGTGTCCTCTGAATTTCGGGCTCTCGAACGGGCGTGTCCCCGCCCCCGCATCGGATCGTCTAGAAGCCGAACCTCCTGCTCCTCGTCTTCGTTCCTCGTCCTCGCGGGCACGAGCCCTACTCTCGTGAACGGCTCTCCTAACTTTGGGCCTCTTCCTCGTCGATGAAGATGAAGAATCAACTTGGACCCTTTCGTATGTCCTGGCCCTTTCCCTTTCTTGCTCTTTCCGGCCATAAGATCGGCATCTCTCCGACCTAGCAACTCGTCATGGAGGTCTTGTCTCTGACCAATTCTCACCTCCCTCTGTGATGTCCTTCCAGTTAAATAACCCCTCATCTCCTCCCTCAGCTCAACCGGTATTTTATCACGCTTCTTAACATTGCCACCCGTCCCGACTATATGTTGCTTGAGCCGATACACACCTCCATTCATCTCTTTTTGGCACCACTTGCATCTAACTCTCTTCTTCTCTGAATCAAGGAGATGGCCATGTTGCCATCCAATGTCACGAAATTACGGGTCCGGTGCCATGCTCCTCGTCCGACATCTTATCTACAACACATAAAACCATACACGATATTAGGCCAATTAAATCCACCCCCGTTGGGGGTGAAATAACCCCCCCGTGGGGGATTTTATACCCCCCCCCCCACCTGGGGGGGCATCAGTAAAACGTCACCCCTTCGGGGGTGACCGTTCATAATCCCCCGATGGGGGGATTTTATACCACCCCCCCACCCAGGGGGGGGGCCTTTGTAAACGGTCACCCCTTCGGGGGTGGTCGTTCAACACCCCGAAGGGGTCTTAATCACCCCTTCGGGGTGCAATTCCACCCCGTTGGGGGGTGAAATAATCCCCCGATGGGGGTTTTTATACCACCCCCCCCCCACCTAGGGGGGGCATCAGTAAAAAAATCACCCCTTCGGGGTGATCGTTCAACACCCCCGAAGGGGTGCTAATCACCGGGGGTGCTAATCACCCCTTCGGGGGTGCAATTCCACCCCCGTTGGGGGGTGAAATAATCCCCCCGATGGGGGGATTTCATACCGACCCCCCCCCGCTGGGGGGGGGGGGCGCGTCAGCAGTCACCCCTTCGGGGTGATCGTTCAACGCCCGAAAGGGTGCTAATCACCCCTTCGGGGTGCAATTCCACCCCCGTTGGGGGTGAAATAATCCCCCCGATGGGGGATCCCATCTTGCGGCTGCGGCCGGCCAGGGGCCACGGCCGGGGGGGGGGAGGAGATCGAAACCCCCCCCCTTACAAACCTTGTGTACTTTAGGGTGGATCGCCCCTCCCCAAGGTTGGATCGCCCCTTGAATAGGCTGGATCGCCCCCTCCAACAGCTGGATCGCCGGCGGGGAAGCCACTAGATCTCCCGAGGTGCCTTGGGGGGAAGGAGAAGAAGGAGAAGGGGGCAAGTGGGGGGAGAATCGGTCCGGATCGACCCCAAATAGGGGGTGATCGGACCTTAAAACAGGACCGGATCGATCCCAGAATCGGTTCGATTCCGGGTCTTCCGGTTTTCCGGCGAATCGGTCCGGATCGACCGATTTTGGGATCTATCCGGGTGGATCGGTCCGGGATCGACCGATCCTATCGATTCCGGCCGATCCAGCCGGGACTCCCGGCTGGATCGCTAATTCCGACTGGAATCGGATCGGTAGGTACCGATCCGATCCAAGAATCGGTCGATCCCGATCCGGATCGACCGATTCTGCAATCCATGGTTCAAGTATCATGAATATTGCCTAAGTATAGGCTCATCTTATGCATCTTAAATATTTTTGTGTGTCAGAATATTTAAGATATATGATTTTTATGTCATTTGGGCCACATTTGGCCTTGTCATCATGTCATCATCATATCTTGGTTCGGGTGACCAAGTCTTCGTCATCTTCTATGCCCAGTTGGCCATGTCTTCATATGCTTCATATCTTCAACTTCATGGTATCTTTGACTTCATTGAGGCTACCCAGGGTGGCCCTTAGCCCCTCATATGGGTTCTAAGGGGGGCGGATATCGCCTTATCTTTTGGCTGCAGTCCATCTTCATTCCCCCTGTTATATAGGGTTGATATAGACTCTGCATATATTTATGGGGTCGGTATGGGTTGGGAAAGACGACCTGATATGGGGTCAATATAGGCTAGATATATGACCGGCTATGGGGTTGATATATAGCTAAAAACAGTGACCCCCCCTAGGTGGGGGGGGGGCTGGTATAAAATCCCCCCATTGGGGGGGATTATTTCACCCCCCAATAGGGGTGGAATTGCACCCCCGAAGGGGTGATTAGCACCCCTTCGGGGGTGTTGAACAGTCACCCCCGAAGGGGTGATTTATTTACGGTGCCCCCCAGGTGGGGGGGGCCGTATAAAATCCCCCCATTGGGGGGGATTATGAACGGTCACCCCGAAGGGGTATTTGCTTTTCTGATGCCCCCTAGGTGGGGGGGGGGGCGTATAAAATCCCCCCATTGAGGGGGGATTATTTCACCCCCGATGGGGGTGGATTTAATTGGCTTTAATATTGTGTATGGTTTTATGTGTTGTAGATAAGATGTCGGACGAGGAGCATGGCACCGGACCCGCGAGAATTTCGTGACATTGGATGGCAACATGGCCATCTCCTTGATTCGAGAGAAGAAGAGAGTTAGATGCGAGTGGTGCCGAAAAGAGATGAATGGAGGTGTGTATCGGCTCGAAGCAACATATAAGCGGGACGGGTGGCAATGTTAAGAAGTGTGATAAAGTATCGGTGATTTGAGGGAGGAGATGAGGGGTTATTTAAGCGGAAGGACATCACGAGAGGGAGGTGAGAATTGGTCAGAGACAAGACCTCTATGACGAGTTGCTAGGTCGGAGAGATGCCGATCTTATGGCCGGAAAGAGCAAGAAAGGGAAAGGGCCAGCACATGAAAGGGTCCAAGTTGATTCTTCATCTTCATCAGATGAGGAAGAGGCCCAGGTTAGGAGAGCCGTTCATGAGAGTAGGGCTCAGGCCCGTGAGGATGAGGAACGAAGACGAGGAGCAGGAGGTTCGGCTTCTAGACGATCTGATGTGGGGGCGGGGACACGCCCTGTTCGAGAGCCTGAAATTTGGAGGACACATTCTGTTCGACCGATGCCGATAGGAGACACTGCCATGTATAGGGAGAATGACAGAGGTCAGAGGGGTATAAAACAAGCATTTAAAGGGGTGAAGGCATCGACTGGGGCAGCAAAGAAAGCCCTTAAGCATATGGTCAAGTTCTTTCTACATGCAGGTAAAGATTTGTTGAAGTTGTGGTTAGCATTTGCTTGTCGATATGAATTTCTTATTAGGTTAGCTATTATTAACAACCCTCTCTTTTCCCTTATCTTGTTTTTGAATTTGTAGGTGTCCCGGCACATGCAGCCACCAGTCCATATTTCCAGACTATGGTTGATGCGATTGGTGAGGCAGGGCCAGGGTTGAAAGCCCCTACATCAAAGTATATATATGAAATAGGCTTGGATGAGGAGGTCGATGAGTTGACCTCATGGATAGATGGATTCAAAACCATCTGGAAGGAGAGGGGGTGCACTGTAATGTGCGATGGATGGACTGGAATCACAAGGAGGTCACTTATAAACTTCCTTGTGTATTGTTCGGAGGGCACCGTATTTTTGAAGTCGGTTGATGCATCAGGCCAGGTGAAAAATACAGATTATTTAGGGCTTTAAAGAAAGTATGCTTACCTTCACAGCAAGCAAGTCAAGGAGATCCTACATTGAAGAGGAAGGAGATAAGTATCAAACGGCGACATCATCTCCTTGACACCGAGACCACTCAGCCACCTTCATCAGATGAGGATGAAGAAGAATTTGTGCCACCCACACAACAACAGCGTAGGGGGGGTGGAGGTGGAGGTGGGGGTGGCGGCAGCATAGGTGGAGGCGGCGCCTCAGCCTCAGGTGCAGGTGAGGGTGGCTCTACTAGTAGTGCTCGGACGAGTGGAGCAGGTCCAGATGATTTGAGTGATAAAAGACACTCGTGTTCGAGTGGCGAGGCGGCGGACGGCGGGACGAGGTTGAATGTTTTTGACGAGTTTGCATCTTCCTGTCCAGAGTCTGCCTCAGTCAGTGAGCCTGGCTATCCACCTCCACCATCTTTTCTACCTCCACCTCCGACTGATCAGGGAGTTTATGAGTTTACCGACATGACCCAGTCTTTATTTTCTTATGGATACGGGCCAATTATGGCGACCACTAATCAATGGAGATTTGCAGAAAATCAGAATGACCAGGACAGAGATCCAGATCCAGATCCATCCTACTCCGGACATTACCATACTTGGTGATGACGGCATATGTATAATGTATTTCTTTGTTTATTTCACGCAATGTAATATGAGTGGTAAGAAGAATATGTGGTGTACAATTTGTGGAGTTGGGTATGATTGTTTGTTTGGTAAAAATATGTATCTTATTTGATGTATGATTGTTCTATTGTGTGATTGGATATGATATGTGTTCTATATGATTGATTGTTAATTTTTTATATGAATGAGTGTTCCCTATATTTTTTTTCACATTTTTTCTGAGTCCTATATATTTTTATTGATTTTTTTGGCGATTTTTCCATATTTTTTCAAAGAGCAAAAAAAAAAAAAAAAAACCGATCCAGACCGATTCTGGATCGGTCTGGCTCCAAGAGAATCGGCCTGGATCGGTCCGATCCGATCCGATCCGGATCGGATCCGACCCCACCGATCCAGGATCCGATCCCGATCCCGCGATCCTTGACTTGAACAAATATTATCGGGTACGTCCCGAAATGTTTGGTCCGGACGGGGCTCCGAACATGCACTCGGTGTCATCGATCCATCCCAAAGTGGAAAGAGTACATACACTCAATCCATTAGGGAAATTCCCATTTCATCTAGAGTGAGGTCAATTATAGACCAAAACTCTATGGTTTAAGTGGAAAGTCCATGTCTACATAAGTCGGGAAATTCTCAAATAAGATGTATGAAATGACATGGTATGATGGGATTATGGCTATGTTTAAGCCTCCCCACATGATGATGTGATTATGTTTTGTGGATGACTGTTTTCTTTTATGTACGAGTTGCTACGACGGTTAATCAAGGGTGTTCGAGAATCTCGATGTAATTAACATTGGAAATTCGCAACTTCCGATGGAGAGAGGTCCAAAGATAAACTTTATGAACCCTAACCTCGACATATATATTTTATATGCATATCACATATTTTGGCTAATATCCTCTATGAAATATCATATACTTTCATAGTAGCCAAAGATAAGATAATGAAAAGTTCATTTCCCAAATAAACGGAAATCAAATGAATTTTCAAACCATGCATACAACGTATATTTTTATATTTCTTTATAAATTTCGAGGTTTAACAGGGTGCTTAGCTCATGTTGTGATTTCAATTTTTTTTGACTAGGGCTGGATTTTAATTTTCGGGTTTGAGAGTTTCATATTTGGGTTTTTGCAACATTTTGTTTGCTTTATGTGGGAACTTTGTGTGGGAACCTCGATCTTGTTTTGAAAAGATTTTGTTTTTTGTATGCTTAAAATATCGACTTTCGAGCTTTTTAGCAAAATAGGTGATATCTTATAAAGATACTAAATAGTCAAGTGATATTAAAAGAGTACAGAACCGAGATTCGGATTCTGTGAAAAATAATTATGACCCCTCTCCATCAGATGATGCGAATATTTGATGTTTATTTATATCGAGTAATTGCTCAAATACCCTTGATTAACTATCATAGTGACATTGTTTGTCAAGAACGTGCACATCCACAACATGGAAAAGAACACAAAGGGCTCCGCCTTTCGGGTCTAATGAGATGCAAACAAGTTTGATTAAGTTTTGTTTGAAGTTGTTTTATGTTTTGATTTGAATTGTTGATTTTGATGTGTTTTGAAATATTAATTTCATATTTCAATTTGGTTTGAATTTGAATATTGTTTGAATTGTTTGATTTTTTATTGTTATTGATTGAAGTTTGTTTTATTTTGTTTGAATCTTTAAATGTGTTGAATCAATTTGATTTGTTTAGGTTTAGTTGACATAAGTTAAGTCATTTTTATGTTGTTTTCTATTGTTGGTCGATGTTTTAATACCAATTTGGCTGTGTTCGGTATGTTTTCAAATTTCGATTGAACTTGATTGAGCTCAACTTCAGATTGTTATATGATATGATTTTGTATGTTTTAAGATAGATTTCAAATGTTTTAATGTGTTTTTAATGTCTTGAGCCACCTTCTCAACCCTTGACTCATAGAGCCAAGGGGGATTAGGTCGTCACCCCCAACCCGGTCCTCACAAGGACCTGTCTTGTAGTACCTGTTTTGAGCATCAATGTTCAACATGGCCTGTTTGAACTTCAAAGGCCAGCAGGGCCTGTCTTTGCAACCGTGCTTAGACCTGTTTTTGCAATTGCTTCTTTGCTGTAGCAGTGGGCAAATGGAGCCTCAGAGGAGCTGTTTTGAACCTGTGGAGGTGCTGTGGAAGGGTTGGAAAGGGGACTGCATAAGGGGCAGATTGAGGACAAGTTTGGAAGGACTACATAAGGGGCAGGAAGATTGAGGGCCGGCTCGAGTAGTCTCGGCCCGTCTGGCGGATTCTAAGAGTCTCAAAGCATCGACCTTCACCCTAAACTGTAATAGGAACGGGAAAAAAGTGTTTTGGGTTCTGTTTTAAAGGTAGCACAAGGGGCTGGACAGGTTGGTGGGGACCTGGCTTGGGAGGTGTTGGCGTACTTTTTTTCCAAACACAAAAAAAGGGAAAAGAAAAGAAAAGAAAGAAAGAAAGCAGGCGGCCTGGCCTAGGAGCTGGCCCAATTGCCCATGAAATTAGCCACATTTGGGCCCAATCAAGCACCCCAGCAGGGGCCGGATCCATCCAGCCCACAATTGGCACAAATCAGGCCATGTTCAGGCCATGTGCGCAGCCCACAAGAGGGCCTGGGCTTCTCCTCAGTCCGCTGGCCCAGAAACCAGGCCCAATTGGGCCAGGCCCACTTCAGCAGCCAGGCCAATCAAAGCCCAGCCGCACCCACTTGCCACCTTAGCTCCTTGGTGCGCACCCAGCTGCCAGCACAGCCCCCCAACAGTCACTTGAAGGAGAGGGAAAGCCAAGAGACAGCCACTCAATCAATGTGATTAAGTGGAGTAACTCCCATGGGGGAGGCCAAGGGTCACCTGCGCACACAACTCCTGAGCCTTCACCTGCCCTCTTCACTCTCTATAAAAGGAGGAGGGTGCGCACAAATCAGGGGGAGAAGCTGGAGACGCCGCCAGGCTGCTGGACTGCACCCTGCCCCTTGCTGCTTGGCGCCCTGCTCCTGCTGCTGCTGCAACCTGCTGCCGCCAGAAGAAGGAAGGAGAAGAAGAGAAGAAGAAAAGAAGAAAAGGTAAAGAGGACTGATTGGTGCACCCATGTAGCCCCTTCAAGGGGCCTTCTTTTCTGCTTATTCCAGGCCCATCTCCTGCCCCTCGTATGTCTGCAGAGGTCAGCCTGTACAGCCTGTGTTTGGACCTAGATCAGACCCTCTAGAAGCTCTCTTGCGCATGCCTGTTTCAGCCCATGGCCGACCCACTCTCAGGCCCACATACAGCCCATTTAACAGGCCTATCCGTAGGCCCATTTGACCCAGTCGAGCATCCTCCCACAGCAGGGATAACTCCCCATCTCGGCCCATACCCTGACCTCTGATCAGACCTGGAATTGGCCCACAGCCTGACCCCCGTTTAGGCCCACAACCAGCCCACGTCTGGCCTCAAACCAGGCCCATGTCCAGGCCCCCCAAACAGGCCCATATACAGGCCCATTTCCAGCCTTGTTCGATCCCCTGCATAGGCCACCTGCAGTCCATCCAGTAGACTCCTATGCAGGCCCAGAAAAGAGCCCACAAATCTGCCCAATTGCCTGCCCTTCTCGCAGCTAAAATCAAGCCCCCATGTGGCCCAACCGAACACACACCCTGCAGGTCTGAAACAAGCCTCATTCAGGCCCATCTTCAGCCCCTTTACAGCCTACCAGAAATAGCCTAGTGCAGGTCCAAAGAGAAGCCCATGACCGGCCCATCTCCGGCCCCTGCAAAGCCCACTCTCAGTCTAGCCGAGTGTCCCTGCGCAGACCCATCTCGACCTCCTGTCCAGCCTACAAACAGGCCGCAACTAGGACCATTTCATGCCCTCTGTGCACCCCCAAAAAACAGGTCCTAAAACAGCCCCTTTGTGGCACCTATTAGAGCCCTAGGTGAGGGTGGATGACCCGGAGATTCTTGGAGACCGCACGACGGCCCAAGTCTGCTCCGGGCGGATCCTCAAACCCCTTGTTTTCATGCCCTCTGCGCACCCCCAACCAGGTCCCTTAAGGCAGGCCATTCTCAGCCCATCCTTGGCCCATGGTTTTGCTGCCACAGCAAGAAGAGAAGTGCGCCAGAAAACAGGTTCTGCAGAAGCCGTACTTCAGCAAGGCAGCAGACCGGCTTGAAGGTGACAGCCCGGCACCCCTTGGAAACCGCACGACGGGCCAAGGGCATAGCCGGGTGGCCTTCCAAGCCGGTTCCATCCAGAAAATCCAGCAAAGTAGCAGAATTTCCAGCAGGCCCTTCCGGCCCGAAGCAGTTCAAGGCAGGCCCGTTGAGCCTATAAAGATTGAAGCCCGGCTTTGAACGCCGAAGGAAGGGACCGGCTCGAAGTGGCCTTCAGAAATTAACAAATAAAAAATCAGAAATGCGAAAGCTACATTAAATTAAGGAGATTCACCCCTAGCGGGGAACTCCACCTTGGGCGGAGGCGCGGGCATGCATTCCGTAGCTGGCGACCCGGACGGAGGCGCGGGCATGAATCCCGTAGCCGTCGATCCTTCCCCCAATATGGCTAAGCTAAGGCTGGCTATTTTGGATGGGTAAATTTTCACTAAGTTGGAAAAATAGTTGGCATGCCGCCGTAATGCCAAAATTTTTCCAAAATAGTGGAGATAAACTTATATTGGGGGAAGGATCAATCATAATGTACTCCACTTCACCTTGTAATGAAATGAAGTTCAGTCAATTCGATGCATGAAAGTGGGCACTGATTGGCAGCCCGACGGGTCGAAGATGATGCAAACCGCCAAAACTAAATAAACAAACTGTTTTTTTTTTTAAAAAGAACAATCTGAAAATAAACAAAGCAAACAGATTCTGGAATGGGATTTCCCTGCCACATTGCCAAACCGCCTGTAGGTCTCTATTTGACCCGATTCAAACCACCTGCAGATGCTCCAAACAGGCCCATGAACATCACTTGTTCGGCCCACCTGCTGCCCCCCTTTTTTCAGGCCCAATTTGAACCCACATGTCAGACCCAAATCTGGCTCAAGTTCAGTTCAAATCAACCTGCGATCAGCCTCCCTGCCAGGCCCATACTCCAGCCCATCTGCAGGCCTATCGCCAGACCCTAAAAATCAGCCCCCTTGCGACCTGATTTCAGCCCATTTAGAGCATTCCTAATAGGTCATTTGTAGGCCCATTTTCAGCCTTGTTCGGCCTCCTGCATAGGTCATTTGTAGCCCATCCAGGGCATCTCAAACAGGCCCATATTCCGGCCCACCTACAGGCCTATGTCCAGATCCTAAAACCAGTCCCCTTGTGACCCGGTTTCAGCCCATCAAGGACATCCCGAACAGGCCCTTTGTAGCCCATCCAGCAGACCTCCAAACAGGCCCATACCGGCCCACCTGCAGGCCTATGTCCAGAGCCTAAAACTAGTCCCCTTGTGACCCGGTTTCGGCCCATCGAGGACATCCCAAACAGGCCCATATTCCGGCCCACCTGCAGGCCTATGTCCAGATCCTAAAACCAGTACCTTTGTGACCTGGTTTCAGCCCATCAAGGACATCTCAAACAGATCCCCGACCGGTCTATTCAAAGTCATCTGAACAGACCCCTTAAGCAGGTCCGAGGCTGCCCTTGCTCAGCCCACGTTCAAATCCTAAAACCTGTTCCAAATCAGCCCTCTGGGCAGACCCATTTCGGCCCACCTTAATCCATTCACTCCAGCCCCTTTGTGGCTCGGTGAAATCCCAAATCAGTCCTTAAAAAAATCAGATTTTAATCGAATTCAAAACAGATAAAATTCAGAAATCAGAAAATCAAAATCAACCAGCAAACAAAATAAAACAAACCCGAACAAAACGGTTTGCATCTGATCGGACCCAAAAGGCCGCTGCCCTTTTGAGTTCTTTACTTTACTTTTTGTGGATGTGCATGTCTCCAAAAACAGGTTGCCGCGACGGTTAATCAAAGGCGTTCGAGCCGTTGCTCGATGTAAGTTAACGCCGGATACTCGCACCATCCGGCGGAGAAGGGTCAAAAAATGAAATTTTCAAAGAACCCGAACCTCGGTTCTAATATTTTTAAAACTTTCACCAGACTACCTAATATTTTTAGGATATCACATATTTTCCTAGAAAAGTCCGGAGATGTCTTTCTTTCTAAAGAACAGACGCAGAAAAAAGAGGTTCACACAGGAGGCCAGCAAGGGGCTAGGACAGGTGCTGTTTAGGGTCAGCAGAGGGGCAAGTTTAGGACCTGATTAGGGGGGTGTTTTAGGACCTGTTTGTGGGGCCGACAAGGGGGTCTTAACTGGTGGTGTTTAAGGAGCCAGCAAAGGGGCTGTGAATGAAGGCATTTAATGGGTAGAAATTGGGGCCACCCGGCTTAAATTTTGGCTCATCCGGCGGATCCCAAGAGGGCCGGGCTATCACCCTTGCTTCCACACATCAAGGAGGGTAATTGGTTTGTTTAGAAGGGTGCTGTAGGAGCTGTTTTGGGTGTGTTTTTGGGATCTGTCCAATTGGCCAGCAGAGGGGTCGGACAGGTGAAGGTTTGGACTAGAAAGGGGCCTGATTTGGGTGACATTTGGGGCCTGATCAAAGGGTGTCTGAACAGTGGTCACACACGGGCTGAATAGGGACAGCAAGTGTTGTATTTGGGGGAAAGCAGAGGGGCTGTCTTTTGGGGTCTGATCAGAGGTCAGAAATGGGGTATTGGATGACCACTCTTAGAAGGCCACAAAGGGGGCTTGACAAGTGGCTTGGAGGACCTGGTAGGTGCCAACAAGGGGCTGTACTCAGCGGGCAACAAATAGGTGGTTGAAATGGCCAGCAAGGGGGCTATGTAGAGGTGTGCACAGGAGGCTGTTTAGAAGAGGTCAGATGGGGCGCACATGGGCATAGAATGAAAGCCAATTGGGATGCTTTTAGGTGACCAAGTAGGGGGGTCTTCAAGCAGCCAGCAAGGGGGCTTACTTGGGTGGTCAAACAAGGCCTTAAAGGGACAGGTTTTGGACCTAATTGGATGTCCAACAAAGGGATCAGACACAGGCTGATTGATGGCATGTTCAATGAGCCAGCAAAGGGGGCCATTTGGGTGTACATTTAGGGGACTGCAGGTGGTGTTTAGAGGAAAGAACAAGGGGCTGTCTCCTAGGTGTGCAAAGGGGCTGGTTAAAGGACAGGATGGAGACCTGTGTAGGGGATAGAAATGGGCATGTTCAATGAGCCAGCAAAGGGGGCCATTTGGGTGTACATTTAGGGGACTGCAGGTGGTGTTTAGAGGAAAGAACAAGGGGCTGTCTCCTAGGTGTGCAAAGGGGCTGATTAAAGGACAGGATGGAGACCTGTGTAGGGGATAGAAATGGGCCTGTTTATGGGAGGCCAAACCAGGAGGTTTAGGGACAATGCGTAGGGCATAAAATGGAGGCCAATTGGGCTGTTTCAGATGGCCGACCAGGGAAATCTTCAGGTAACCAGCAAGAGGGTTGCATAAGAGGCGCATAAAGGGGGATTGAATAGAGAGAAGATTGAAGAAGAGAAGGAAGAAGAGGAAGAGGAATTAAAGACTACATTAGGCTTGCTTTTCTATACCTTCTTCTTGTTTTGTTTTCTTCTCTTGTTGGAGATACTGCTGGAAGAAGGCACCAGGCTGTCCTTCTCTTTCTGCTGTCTTTGGCGTGGCTACTGCTGGAGGAGGAAGAAGATCAGATCCTCTTCTTGTTTATGTGTTGTGGCGCACCCGAGCAGGATGAAGGAGGAGATCCCTTGCTGCTTGAAGAGGAGCCTGCGCACACAGGGAGCAGGAGGAAGAAGGTGCTCTCCTGCTGCTGCCGCCGAACCAGGTGAGGAGGAGGAAGAGTTGCTGCCTTGCGACTGGATGTTGGCGCAGGGTGGAGAAGGCTGAAGCTCCTCCTCCTTCTTCTTCTAGAGCTGCAGGTGAGGAAGGAGAGCTGCTGGCGAAGGGTGTAGGTGCGCGCAGAGAGAACGAGAAGAAGGAAGCCTCGGCCAGATCAGGTGGAGGTGGGTGCAGGTGCGTGCAGGCTTTTCTCCTTCTGAAAATCTGCCAAGAGAGGGAGTTGACAGGCTGGGTTTTGTGCACAATCCTGATGAGTTGGCTTGTGCCAATATCCTGGGTGATGATAAGGCTGAAGGAGATAAGCTTGAATGGGATAAGGATAAGGGAGAGATGGGTGCGCACAGCCTGGAGAGAGGGAGCCAAGTTCAGCCAGATCTAATGAGGGAGAGAGCTGGTGTGCACCAGCTCCTATTTTCTAGGTGATTGTGCGCACAAGGTGGGCTGAAAGGCGAGGTTGGCTGCACCTGCTCATGCTCTCCAAGTCTCCCATTGACCAGGGAGTCTAAAGGATAAGCCGGATAGGATATAAGACTCACCGGATAATCTTTACAGGAGATAAGCCTTACTGGGATAAGATTGAAGGGAATTGGTGCACTAGGCCCTATCTTTTAGGTGATTGTGGGCAGGCTAGAAGGGATCTAACGGGGTTTGGTCAAATAAGGCATGGGTTAGCCCAACTTGGGTTAATCTTAACCCGGTTTTGATCAAAGTGCTCATGATCTGACGAATACCATAAATTCTAACAGGAATCAATTAAATAAAGCTTGAATTGACTCAGAAAAATCTATAATTTGATATACTAGCCATTGATCCTGTAATCCATCAAGATGTGTGACTAAAATATCCTAAATTGCATTGGATCTCTAATTTTACCAATTTCTCCTATCGGTGCAATCTTGGCTATCAATAATCTTAAAAATTGCAATTGAGTGCAATTAAATTATCCCATTGGCCAAATTTTCTTCTTGATACATCAATATTTCCGAGACTAAAGTTCTGGACCGGGAAATTGAAATATTCAGCTCGTGGGCCTATCGATAAGTTGGTTGGACCATTATGCCCCTCGGGTAAACGGCGTACAGACTTCCGTCCAGATTTGATCTTTCTTCGATAAATTTCTGATTGGTGGTTGGATTTTCGATCCGCCTCAAGCGTTGTCCAATTCTATCTTAGACTGACATTGTGATGAAGTTGGATTTTTTATGATGGAGTCATAATTTGTCTCGAAATGTCAGGTGCAAAACGGTCATTTTAGTCTTTCAGTGTCCGTTTTACACATTTTGGGCACCATTGTGAAGCTTATGATTAGGGCTATGCAGTGAGCTCATTATCTTGGTCATTTGGAGCCTATCAAGCTGTGTCGGGTATTTCCAAAGCCTATTTGCACCATTTATATTGACCGACATTTAATTTACCGAATCTGAGTCAAATTTTCAGACCGACTTCGGTTTTGCTTAAATCTGAGTTGAGTAAGTTAAATGAAGGTGTGTGAACCTTTTTGAGCCATGATTTGATATTCTGGGCCCATTAAGCCTTATTGCGCCTGGCTGGTCCATTAGGCCACTGAGGTGGGCCCCACCCCCATTTGATACTTTTGAGAAACTTTGGTGCAACATTTTGCTTTTGCGTTTCGGTTTTAGGATTTGAAAATTTGAAGTTTCAGCCTTAAAGGACTTTTAAGCATGTGATTTAGGCATTTTACGGTTGAAGTGATATTCCAAGTTTCAGTTTTGGGTTCTTCCAGTTTTCAGCCCTTTTATTTAATTTGGAAGTTCTCAATTTCATTTTTAAAATTTTAAATCTTTCATGCCCATTCTTTTTTTCTTTTTTCATGTCTCACTTTCTGGGACTCAGAGCTTTCAAATTTCTGGATTCCTGAGTTGACTGAGTCTTGCAGACTTTTACAGCTTTCTGCTTATCCCAGCTTTCTGAAATTTCTTAGTTCTTTCAACTTCGCTCTTTTTTCCGAAACTTTATGTTTTTTTATACAGTTTTTGGGTTTTCCATTTTGCTGCAGACTTACTGATTTTCAGATTTTTCAGCAGTTTTTACAGTTCTGCAACACTCCTGTTTTTGCAAATTTTATGGTTTTTACCGCTTTTTGGCAGTTTTCTGATTTTCCAGTTTTTAATATTTTTGCAGTTTTCTGGTTTGCTGTGCTTTCCGGTTGTGAAACCTCGAAAAATTATTTGAATAAATGATTTTGGTTTGAATTTTTTGTTTGAATTTTGAAGTTTGAATTTTGAAAATTTGTACATGAAAATTTTGAAATTGATTTTTAAAATTGATTATTTTGAAAAGTTTGAAAATTTATTTTTTGATTTGGACTTACTTGAAAAAGATTTTGAAATTTTCTAACTGTATGAAAGGACATCTTTTTAAAGTCTTTTCCAAAATTGTTTTTCATCGAATTTAGTTTTACAACTAGGAAAATATCGGTATTCCATAGGAGTATAACTAATTCGACGATATACATAAAAATATAAATTCGAGGTTGGGTTTTTTGAAAATTCGTTTTGACCTCTTCCCATCGGATGGTGCAAAGACCAGATGTTAATTATATCGAGAACACTCGAATACCCTTGATTCGCCACCATAGCAATTTCGAAATAATAACAGACATTCACAATCGAAATGAACACAATAGGAGCAACGACTCCATAAATTTGATGGAATGCAAACTTTTTATGGCCTTGACGGCCTTAGAATTTCTTGCAGAATCTAGCCCTGGCAGCCTTGGGACTTCTTGCAAAATCTGACCCTGGCGACCAGATTTTTATATACTTCTATGCTTCCTGTTTCTGCAACTTGACGTGCTGCCAGCCTTTCAATCTTCCCCAGTGTGGGACAGTTGTTGGGCTTGTGCAAAGGTAGGGCAAGGCTTGTGTAAGGGTCATCAAAAGGGATGTAATCAGGCCATTGGCTGGCCTGCGTGAAGGGCCAAGCAAGGGGGTCTCCTTGGGGATCGAACCAGGCCTGACAATGGTCTGGTCAGATGATCAAAAAGGGTTGGCCAGGAGGGGTCGAACAAGGCTCAGAACAGGGGATTTAAGATGGAATCCTCAAAGGGAAATGAAGGGAAATACAAAGAGAAACTAAAGGGAGAAGAAGTGCACCGATGGGGTTTCTCTTTCCCTTACCCGTTCTTCTTTTTCTTCTTCTTCTTTTCTTTTTTTTTTTTGCACTATAGCTCCTGATAGAAGAAGCGGCCTCCTCCTCCTCTAGATGCTCAGGCTTCTACTGGAGGGAGATGAAGACCTTACGGTTGTTGTTGCTGTTAAAGGAGGGGAGACCGCAAGGGGATCCTGTTGTTGATGAAGCTGCTAGAGGAGAGGGCTGCCTTGGTTGCTGGAGGAGAGAACCACCAGAGGGAGCCGCCTAGGAGAGCTTCTGGATAGAGGGAGGAAGCCACGCACAAGAGTTCCTGCCACTCGAGGTTGCTACTGTTGAAAGGGGGAATCCCCCGGAAGTGGCAGATGGAGCAGGAGATGTTGTTGGAGGAGGAAGCTAGAGCCCACTTATTTTGTCATTTGATCCCATTAAGCCTATCAAAGGCCATTCGGGAGTTTGTTTTCACCGTTTCGTCCGTAACTTGTTGAATTCAAGTTAAATTTCTAATCCGATTTTGGCATTGCTCAACTTTGAGCTAGGCGAACAAGATGGTGATGTCTGACTGTTATCAGGCCGTTGTCCGGTCGGTCGGGCCCAATAAGACTCATCGGGCCCGTTCAGTCCATTAGCCCTAAATGCAATGAAAAGTGGGTCCCAACTTGTCTGTTCGGTTTCCTTTCATGTATTTTGCCTGAAACTTGCTGTTTTTTTGGGTGTCGTGACATTTTTTTTGGTGCCAACACTGGTTTTAAGATTTTGGCACTTTCTGGACGTTTGCAGTTTTCTATGGTTTAACTCTTGTAGTTTCTTTGCCACTTCTTGATTATTTCAGTCCTTTAGATTTGGAGTTTACAACCTGAACTTTAGGATTTAAAGTTGCAGATTTTTCTTAGATCCCCAACCTTCAACTTACAAATTTTTTATTTATTACTTGAGTTTGGATTTTTTTTTTTTGCTTTAAGCTTTGCCTTTTCAGATTTCATCCCTTTAGGACCTAATGAATTTTCATATTACAGTCTTTTTGACTTAGTGATTTTCATTCTTTTTTTCCCATTTTTGCAGGTTTTCTGTTTGTGGATTGTGAGCTTTTAAGTTTCTTTTTTTTTGGAAGGGGGTATTTAAGGCCAGTTATTGGGTCTGTTGGGCCTTGCTGTCCCGGACCTGTGGTGATCTTCATTTGGGCCTATACTGGCCTGATCTCCCTTCTTTGTCCATGGGCTATCTTGGAGGCCTGTCAAGACCTTGCTGTTGGCTTGTTCAGATGCCTGAATTGGGCCTGATTTGAACCCCGTGCACAGCAGCCTTCCCCTCCTGTTTCAGGTGTCCATGACCTGTAAAGAAAGGGTTTGGGGGGCAGGTTTGGGGCTGAGCAGGGGGGTCTTCTTCTTTTATTGTCTTCGTTACTTCTTAACACTTCTGAACCCACATGGCAACAGACAATTGAACCTACTTTGTGATCCACGGTCAAATGATCTGTTGCTAGTGCTGTTTTGTAGCACTTAATGGGACCACCGATTTGATCTGTTGCTAGTGCTGTTTCTTTATGGCTTATTGTTGGCTACTGACTTAGATATAGGTTCTGGCCCGTCTGACAATCGAGCTACTGATATTGCTTTTCCTGTTGACAATTGGTCCGTCGGCAACTAACAATGGCTTCTGAGCCTGGTCAAACACTATACTGTGGGTTTCGTCTGTGTCCCATATGACAGTTGGTCTGTTGGATATTCTTTACACACATTCCATTGGATATGTCAGGGATTTCGTTGGTGCATTCTATTCTAGGTTTAACATGGAGATTGAACTGGTCTTGGTATGTAACCTAGGGGTGGCAATGGGCCGGGCCAACACGCAGGCTTGCCAGTCAGGCCGGCTGTGGGCCAATTCATGGGTCTCACATTTTGGCCCGCAGACCAAAAATGGGCCTTCAGTCGGGCCGAAGTGGGTCAAAACAGGTCAAGCGAGCCTCAACTTTCATAATATTATTTAATTTAAATATCATTTATACTCATTAAAATATATTTATGTTAAGTTATTTATCATGTTTGTAATATTATTTTTAATAATTAAATTTATTATGTTTAATAATAATATATTTATGTGGCAGAAAATATGGGTCGGGCCGGGCTGTTTAATATTTTTTACGGACTGGGTTGGGCTAGGCCAACAATGTATTGCGGGCTACGCCGGGCTGGCCCAATATATTTTGGACCGGACCTTAATCGAGCTGGATGGGGGGTTGGGCTGGGACCGGGCCATTGACACCCCTAATGTAACATGTGCTTGAGCAGTTGGCATGTTGGATATCCATTACTGCTGACTGTAGTTGTGCTGCTGATGGTACTTTCTGTGCTCGATAGAGGTTGGACTGTTGATCTTGGCATGTGAATCTCATTGGGCCATTTTTTATTTTCTATTGAAAGGGTTGCTTTTTTTACCAAAGATTGTACCCTAGACTTTAATTTGTGAGCTCCACTTGAGTAGTTGGGGCTTTGATGTTTGTTTCAATAGGGATGTCAATGGACCTTGCCCAGCGTGGCATGAAGGCAACCTGATTAAGGCCCACTCCAAAATATATCGGGTCATCCCGGCCCGACCTAATTTTCTATCTCATAAATATATCATCATCAAATTCAATAAACTTAATCATTTCAGATAACATTATAAAATTGGCAATAATTTAAATTAAAATATTATTTAATGAGTGGAAGTGATGTTTTAATTATGGCATGATGGCTGAGATCTGTCTGGCCCATTTCAGCTCACTTTATCCCTATCGACTGCTCAAGTAAGCCTCGTGGTCCAAAACTTTTGGTCCCTATGTTGACCCGAGGCTGGCCCTACCCATTACCACCCCTAATTCAAATGATTAGGCCATCAAAACCAAACCAATTCGGTTTGGTTCGGTTCAGTTCGGTTCGATTTGGTTTAAAAAAAACACTCAAAACCAAACCAATTTGAACAATACACTCCCCTAGACCTTTGACCTTTGTCTTTTGAATTGGCGTTTTGAGTTTTGATAGAGCTATCAAGTCATTGGGTGGATTCACTGATAAATGATCATCCCCATTGCTCTTCTTGATCTTCAGGTAGGGTCAAACAGCTAGAGTATCATACTATCCATTTGGGTAGCTTTACTTCCCTGACTACTGGATTCTTTGCATTCTGCTTTTTAATCATCTTTTATTGGTGATCTTTCTTTCTTGAAATCCATGTTGCATCGGAGCTTCAGATGCCTGATGCGATTAATGGTTCATTTCATTCCCATGCATGCTGGCAGATTGATGCAGGACAGCACAATAGAACCGGGCTAGAACACTGCAAAAACGATATTAGAATGCTAAATGGAATTAAACGGATTAAAACAAAGTGAACAGGCCAAAACTGGCCAAAATGGGCCCAAACAGGACTTAAACCATGTTGAATCGGTGGAAAACCAGTAAAATCGGGTTCAACTGCCCTTGAACTGCCTGCAGATGCATTGAACTAGCCAGTTCGAATTTTGAACTGGACTGATCGGTCCTAGACTGGGCTGGATTGGTTTAAACCGGGCTGGACCAGCTGAACCTGAACCGGTCTCATTTAACCCCTGGGTGAGGGACGTTCTTAAACAACGTTGGCTGGGCTGAAAAGGGGGATCGTGGTGTGATTGTGCTCCTAGGCTGGGGTTCGTGGCGGCATCAGAGGGGAGGCGACTGCATGTAAAGGACCCCCAGAGATCAAGGGCATCGTCTCCCTTTCACATTCATCTTCAACGGACTCATCTGGGTGGCAGGTGCGGTAGGCACAGCAGACGATGCCAATGGTGTAACCAGTGCCCTTGCACTGCCAAGAGTGGGCCAGAGAGGCTGAAAAGGCCTAAAGTGGCCTTCAATGCCGCCGTCTCCCTCAGTCTTTGACTCCTTCTGGCTTCATCTCCTGTTGTCGTCGAAGGACCACAACAGGACAGAGGAGTTGGGTGATGACGGAGACTGGTTTGAAGGGTGGCGAAGGAGCACGCGACGTCATTGAAGCTCCCCGACAGATGTAAAGACCTTTCAGATGGGTGAATCCCTCGCAATTGTTGATCAGTGTCAAGGATGCCGGAACAGTCGAAGGAAGCTCTAGAGGGGGTGCTCCAGGGATCGTCGGAATGAGATGTGTTGGAGGATGGCTTGTCGAAAGTCATAACCCCACTCGTCTCAGCCGCGTCATCGTCGACAATGGATGCGGACGAATACATTGTTGGGCTGTGTTGGCTGCGCAAGAGGGCGGCGGCCCTCATTGGAGGTGCTGGAACCCCTGCAGCTCTGTCTGGGGATCACCAGACAAATGGGGACTGATGGAGTGTCTGCCATAGTAAGAGGAAGGTGACATCAAACCCGATCAAACTAGAGTCTAGGAAGGGGGCGGTGGAGGAATGCACATAGGTCGGCAGGTGAGGAGGTGGAGAAGGCCGTTGTGGCTGGAAGGTGAAGATCCGGGAAGCCCTATGGCCGAATGGAGGGATCATTATGAGGCTAAACCCCTACTCACAAACTAGGCCTAAAGGCTTTCTATTTTTTAAAAAAAAATTCTTTGTTCATTTCTTCATTCATCGTGGAGGCCTCCCTATAAATGGGCCAGTCATTTACAAAAGGATCCATTAAAGTTTTTTTCTGCAAACATGTCCTGTGGACAGAAATGAAAAGAAAAGATTAAAAAAACACTTTTCAATATTTACAAGCAAGTCTTATTAAAATCAACCCAAAATCGACTAAACTGGATCCCCATCACAGATAACTTGCAAATCCCAGTAATAATAGAGATTCAACCTTCTTTCTGGCCGTGAAGAACAAAAATATTTGAGTAGGGCTAAAGCCTCCCTTTCTTCTTTTGGGATGAGCCTCCTGGCTTGGCTGTTGAGAGGGAACCCTTTTGGCTGTGTCCCCTTTCTGTCCAGGACAGTAAGCTCCTCTGCTGCAAAGCCCCTTGCTTTTTGAGTGACTTGGCTGTCAGGACTCAGGTGTAGTGGCCCTTGGTTGTATTGACAAAACCCTTTGGCCTGTTGGGTGTGGATCTCATTTACTTTTTGAAAGTCCTGTGTATCAGATTTATTTACTTTTTAGTGCCAACCCCTTTATTATTTTAAAATCCATATCTTGAATTTGTTTGCTTCTTGTACTTTTTGGCGTATGAATCACAAATGAAAAAGGTAGGGTAAATTTGGTAGATTGTTGTCTTCATGGATCAAAAGAAAGAAATTGATATTCTGAACTGGGATTACATGTCAGATTGGGCATATCTGATTTTTATCCAACCAATATCGGATTTGTGGACTGACCTATTCAAAATCACCCTTAGAGATATTCAAAACACTAGAAAAAATGGTTAAAGCATGAACCAGTTTTGGCAACAATTAAAAAGGGTTAAAGGTCAGGGAATTTGTGTTAGACTTTATAACAGCGTGCTTTTATTTAGATAACACTTTTGGCTGTTTACTTGCATATTACCATAATTTATTTTATGTCAATGAGTTTTAATCTCTTTGGATATTAAGCCATTTGGAAATTTGGAATATTTGATGATAGTTTTAACTTGGCCACTTACTAGTACGTATCTTAAAAACAGTTCCTTTCAGATTTTCAGAGCTTTGTGGAGCCTAAGCAGCTTCTTCCAGCTAAGGACACTAAATTCTGCACCGAGAGCATGTTACAGGATATGATTGATTCATTGAAATTGGATGACTCTTCAGCATTTTATGTTATACAGATACGCACAAGTAATGAATTTGGCTCTTGTCTGATAGACTTGAATGGAGCAGTCTTGATTTCCTTGATAGATTTAAGTGGTAATTCAATTCTGCAGAGAATACCTGTTGTTTCATCAGAAGATAATTTTTATGAAGTAGAGAAAACTGTGTACTCAATTGAAACGGTCCATTTCCAAAGAGGCTCAGTAGATATTATTACTTTCCAAGGAACTAAACTTGGAAAAATTCAAGCCATTTGGATTGGTCTCGAATCAGGTAACTCCTATCAATATGTTTTAGTCCCACTTACACCATAATAACTTGATAACTTACCATCTCCTTTTTATATAGGCTCTTGGAGGCTAAATGACGTGAGATTGACTGTTCTCAATGGAAGCAAATTATCTAGTCCTGTCATCGGTGAAGTTTCAAATGATTCATTGCAATATGACTTTGAATTGAATGACACCTTTCTTGGTGAGGGTGGAATATCCGTAGCTGAACTAAGGCCTAAAGATATCACGGAAGTTTCAAGCAAAGTGGTTTTGGCATTCAAGGATAGTGATTCTCATACTGGATCGTCACTCACAATCACAAAGATATCAACTGAAGAGAGTATGAAAGAATACACAGACCTGAAGCTGTCTTTGCTGGTGTATGACTCGATTTTTGTGGCATCTGGTACAACAATTCTCGCCTCATCTACGAGCAAGGAATTTGCCTATGCCTTCGCTGCTGGTGGAATTTGTGGCTTCCTGTATCTGCTGTTGTTGCAAAGGTCAGTTGATGGTTTATCAGCTTCTGCATTGCCTTCTGCCAACGGCAATATTGTAGATCTTGTGCAAAGATTCAGCGGACCTTTGTCGAGCTTGGGATTGGTTCTAGCCGCAATTGCCGCCACTACAAAATACGGGCTTGGAAATGAAGGCACTGTCTTGACACCCCAGTATCTGTTCCTCGGCTTTGCGGGATTTCTTACTTGCAAGCTATCCGTGGTTCTGGCTGCGTTCAGACCCATGGGGAAAATGAAAGACAAATAAATACTATTTATCTCCACCAGTTGCTATGGTTGTCTTCAAATTTATAACTGTTTTGATTTTCATGATCGAGCTCAAGCTCCAGGGTCTCTCGTGTTGGTGAGATATGATGTATTTCCTCGTGTAAAATGTTCATGCTGATGAAATCGTTGAGCTTGGTTATTGCTCTGGTCCATACTATCTACTTTAGACAATATTGTAGATCTTGTGCAAAGATTCAGAAGACCCTTGTCAAGTCTAATATTTGTTAGATACACCATTAAGTGTTTGGTTACATGGTAAAATAAAATATCACTGTCTATTCGGTTCAGTATCGGTTTTGGTTAGAATCAAGTGAAGTTGAATAATGATATTTAAATTCAATTTTATATATTTAATATATATCTATAAATCTAAAAACTAGGGTGTAGACAGTGATGTGTTTTATTTTACATAAAAATATATAAAGTACCATTTACTAGTCATATAATTGTTTTTGTCGTAAACTTAGTATGCATTAACATATTTATTTATTACTTTTTTATTATTTAGTTATACATTATGTGTATAAAGTATGCATTAACACCTAATCTAAACTAATATGATAAACATAAAATAGTCGTATCTGATTTTAAAAAGTGATGTATGAAAACTGAAAGCGTATTATTTACTAATATTATTATTTTGTTCTTTTTTACTTGTAAACTAAATGTCTTTGCATATTTAGTTATTAATTTTAATTTTTAGTAACTCTTTATGTATATAAAGAATGCAATAATACTTTGCAAAGAGTGTGAGGAAGAATTATTTCAATGTACACATTTTACAATGTCCTACAAAATAATTCCTACAAAGAATTAATGTCCCTCAAAATAATTATTTATTCAATTAGTTTTATAACGAACATTTGTTAATTATTTATAAATGATAAATTATATTTATTAATCATTTTATGACTAATATAATAATAATTTTGTTATATTTTAAGTCACTAAACAATATAAAATAATTATTTACTAAAATACTTATTTTATTTGACAACATATAAAAACAAATCATGTTAAAAGGGGATTACATGTGACAACATTTTTATAATATATTAAAATATAATCAAGAAATTATCTAAAAATGAGGTGCCAAGTTGTAAAATTAAAACATAGTTTGCTTAAAAAGTTGCATATATAAATCAGTTTCCCAGAATTATACATACATTAATTTTCAAATGCATATAATATAGATTAGATAAAAACGTTTCCAATTTCTTTAATTACAAATCATATAAGTGACCTGTATGCATCAAGTTGTATCAAACACCTTGACCACACTAAATAGATAAAAAAAATGTTCTTGATAAATGACTAAATTATATTCTAAAGTTTTTCATGATGAAGACTGGTCATGCCAAATTACATTGGCGTTGGAGAAAATGTTCCCAATCAAATAGAGTTGCTTGCTACATTTAAATAGAATAAACCTTCTTGCTTAAATAGCATTAATTAATCACATATGGGTTTAAAATAATCTCATAATATTTATATTGTAAAATAAAGTTAACATGAGCTACCTATCAAACAAAACAGGTATGAAGTCGAACATAACTTTATTTTTGTGCTAACATATATTATTGAAAATAAAAAATTATAAAAATGTTAGCAAAAAGAGGGGCACAAAGTTGAACGATAATATTACTTAAAAGAGTTTTTAAGCTAAATATTATACATAAGAGAGCTTTTAAGAAAATAATATGACTTCATTAAATATCTATACATCTATGTCATTTGCAATAATTGGTACATCTTTGTCACACATTCTTGGGTTTGAAGCTGACATATATACACACACACACATTGTGATACTTTTGGATATTTTGAATTTTTTAGTGTGATGCAGTCTTAATATTATATTTATAATTTGAGGTTATTTATACTACACTGTTTTAGTTTATCATTTACTTCGGTTGATCTTGGTTTTAGTTTATCTGAGTATAACCAAAAAGCCATGTGTGTTTCTGAGATAAATAAATTTTATATCACTAAGCAATAGATTATGTTTATAATTTTTTTAAAAAATTTATGCTATAGAAAATATTTTACTTGATTTTATTTTTAGTGGATGCAAATGAAACCAAAGTATTTATTTATTTGTAATTATGTAAACGCATAGAAAAAGAAAAGCTAAAATGGCAAGTCAAAATGATTATATATATATACAAAAGGAAAAAAAGGGCTTCACCGAAACCATAAAATATAATGTCGTCACAAAATATTTAATAAAAAATAAATTATTTTCAACAATTTAATGTGATCAAGGCTAATTTCTACCGAATTCACAGCTTTCCTAGACATTGAAGTGCAAAATAATAGTATAGATATTATTTCTTAGGAGGAAACAAGTAGATGCCTTTTTATCATACGATTAATGATGTATATTTTAAAATATTAAAAAAATGTTAACTTGTCAAAAATCATAATTTTATAAATTTCTTAAGAATGGTGAGTATTTTAGAATATTAAGTGATATTTTAATTTTTAAAAGTTATGGCAGTTTGATATAAATTAAAGAAAGGGCTCTTGATTTCTTTTTAAAGCACTGAATAATAAATAATAAAATAAAAAAAACATTATTTTTTTTAGTTTCTACCCGAGATGTAATGTTAAAGTTGTTTTTAAATTAATGAAAAACATTCTGTATTAATGAAAAAATAAAATGACAACTTTACCAATAAAAGTGAAAACTGGATGTAATGTTAAAGTGATTTTGTAAATGGACATGATGTTAAAGTAACTTTCTTAAATGGATCTAGTGTTAATTTTCCCAACCATCCTCCCGTCCTCCCTCGCCGGGGGAAATTCCGTTAACAGGTAATTTCGCCTCAGCCCCGAAACAAATATGACAATGACGGTTTTACCTTCAAAACCCTCTACGCCCTCTCCCGCCACCCGTTAAACCCCCCCTCCTCCTTCCCTCTCCGGTTTCCGCTTTCTGTTCCGAGCTGCAAGAACGTTCTTCCTCGTTCAAACCCTCCTCCTCCCCTCTCCAGTCTCCGCTTCCTGTTCCAAGCTGCGAGAGAGAACGTTCTTCTTCGTTCAAACCCTCCTCCTTCCCTCTCCAGTCCCCGCTTTCTGTTCCGAGCTGCGACCGGAGTATGTCCGGGAGAGCGGCGAGCATGAGTTCCAGCTCTGGTCGGCGACGGATTTCCATGGCGAAGATCGAGAGCTTGAGAGCTCGGCGTGTCTGCTTCTCGAAACGCCGGCAGAGCCTCTTCCGGAAGTGTGAGGAATTCGCCGACCTCTTCCCGGATTGCGAAATCGCCGCCGTCGCTTTCTCGCCGGACGTCGGAAACCCCTTCGTCTT
Source organism: Cryptocoryne crispatula var. balansae (assembly GCA_036172225.1). NCBI lineage: Eukaryota > Viridiplantae > Streptophyta > Magnoliopsida > Alismatales > Araceae > Cryptocoryne > Cryptocoryne crispatula. The sequence goes on from CM069933.1 coordinate 4,937,070, forward strand.
TGCATCGCACTCGGCGTCGCCGGCGGAGATCTTCTCCGACGTTCTCGCCAAAGTTGCCTCCTCCACGCCGGCGAATAAGCGCCGCTTCACCGGCGACGGGGTTCCCTCCTCTCCCACCCCCGACGACGTCAAGGCCGGTTGTATCGTCGTCGACAGGAGACCCTCCGTTCAGGAGGAGGAGCTGGTGAGGGCCCTCTTGGACGAGGAGGACGGAGCCGATCTGGCTGTGGCCCTGCAGTGGGCGAGCGGGGCATTCGACGGTGGTGCAGCCGCGTTGCCCCCAACGCCAGATTCCCACTGTTCCGGTGCCAATTATTAGAGTCATTCATGTTCTTTTTCGTTGTCATCTCCTTGAAAATTTGAGAAATAAGACATGAATGATTGAAACGATAACCGAATGTATTGGGGATCTACGGCATTCTTTAATTTCTTGTCCTTCATCTTCTCGATTTTCTTCTCTTTTGATCCTCCAGGGGAGGTGCGCGTGCGCAGGTATGCTATAACCCTCTTAGGAGGGGGTAGCACCAGCCGTGCCGACGCTGGCGAGCATCCTGGTTCAAGTAATATTGTTCTGCATCGAGAAGTGTGGAGGTCATTCAAAGGTTTCTATGATTCTTCTTTGTTTCGTTCATGTTCCATCATGCAGTCAGCTTTATCGACTGTTGATGGTGAAACTCTTTTTTTATTTCTGTTTCTGTTTTCCTGCCATAGCTGACTGCTTAGCTCTATCGGCTTACATATGTTATTTATCGATTCTACTCATGATTTGACAACAACCGTTAACTGCCTGTATTGCAGTTGATGCAGGAAATATGTTCTTGTTGTTGCTTACCTCTTTTTTAGTGTAGCCTAAAATCAATCAAGCTCCTTAGTATCGACAAGTTCAAGTGGACTGACTCCAACAATTCTTTCCTGAACAGAGTAGAGTTGGGAACTTGGTATTCGGTAGCTCTGGTTCGACAAAAACATGTCTGTAATAAAGAAAACAAGCATGAGGAATATCACACGCAAATTGTAACCTTGTCCAATTTAAGCTTGAAAAGGATCTATTGCCATGATTGCTGTCTGTGTCCAGGAATTTTGAGCTCCATGCTTCCAGTTATTAGATGTTGCACCGAACTTGCAACTATTCTTAGGTGGTAACTAGATCTCATTTCTTTGGCTGAGATTGGATGATATCCTTGAAATTGCAAATCTTGCTGTTTCTACCTGTCGAAGATTGAGATGCTGATTTGATAATTTCCATGATCATTAAGTCCACCGTGAAAATGTTCTTTATCATGCTTGGCTACATGTCTAGGATACGGAAGCAAAACCCAATATAATTGAATTTAGGTCCTTTTTTTAATCTTATTTTCCGAACATGAATGTGCTAAAAAAATAGACTACATTAATTCTAATGCTTTTCTAGATAGGCAAAGACAGTGATCTTATGCGTGGTTGTCAAAGTGACAAAGTGACCAAGAGACACTTGATTGCTTGAGCGACAAAGCATCCATGTAACACTAGTGGGGTCATATTACCAAAAAATTATATGACTAAGCATATTAAAAACAGTTCCTTTTAGATTTTCAGAGCATTGTGGAGCCTAAGCAGCTTCTTCCAGCTAAGAACACTAAATTCTGCACCAAGAGTATGTTACAGGATATGATTGATTCATTGAAATTGGATGACTCTTCGTCATTTTATGTTATACACATACGCATAAGTAATGAATTTGGCTCGTACGAGAGACATGAAAGGAGCGGTCTTGATTTCCTTGCTAGATTTTAAGTGGTAATTTTATCCTGCAAAGAATACTTGTGATTTCGTCGGAAGATCATGTTCATGAAGTAGAGAAAAGCGTATAATCAATCGACTCGGTCCATTTCCAAAGAGGCTCGCTTTTATTTCCAAGGACATAAACTTGGAAAAATTCAAGCCATTTGGATTGGCCTCGAATCGAGTAACTTCTATGAATATGTTTTAGGCCCGCTCACACAATGATAACTTACATTTTTCTCTTTATCCTTGTATAGGATCTAGGAGGCTAAATGACGTGAGATTTCCTCTTTATCTTTGTATAGGCTCTTGGAAGCTCCATAGGATGCATTGCAAAATGACTTTGAATTGGATGGCATACTTCTTGGTGACGGTGGAGTATCCATGGCTGAACTAAGGCCGAAAGTTACTGCCGAAGTTTCGACCAAAGCGGTTTTGGCATTCAAGGATGGTGATTCTCATACCGGATCGTCACTCGTAAACACAAAGATATCAGTTGAAGAGAGCATGAAAGAGTACACAGAGCTGAAGGCCTGAAGCTGTCTTTGCTGGTGTACGACTCGATTTCTGTGGCATCTGGTGCAGCAATTATCGCCTCATCCGCGAGCAAGGAATTTGCCTATGCCTTTGCTGCTGGTGGAATTTCTGGTTTCCTGTATTTGCTGTTGTCGCAAAGGTTTCAGTCGGATGGTTTATCAGCTTCTGCATTGCCTCCTCTTCTGCATTGCCTCCTGCCAACGGCAATTGCCGCCACTGCAAAAACCAGGCTTGGAAATGTAGGGGGTGTCTTGACACCCCGATGTATCGTTCATCGGCTTTTCGGGACTTCTTACTTGCAAGCTATCCGTGGTTCTGGCTGCGTTCAGACCCATAGGAAAAATGAAAAACAAATAAGTACTATTCATCTCCACTAGTTGCTATGGTTTTCTTCAAACTAATAACTATATATTTTTTTCACGGTCGAGCTCAAGCTCCAGGTTCTCTGTTGTTGGTGCGATGTGACGTATTTCCTCTTGTAAGATATTCATGCTGATGAAATTGTTGAGATTGGCTTTTGGTCTGGTCCAGACTATCCATGCTGTAGAAATTTTTTTTTTGTCTTGGACAAGAGAGAAGTGGTACTTCTTTCTCTCTTTCTCATGGTCTCCAATTCCTCCTTTTTCTCATACATGATCTCCATAGTATCATGATATTCTTGCTTATAGATGTAGAAAGCGTTGAAATTAAGACAGGTGTGAGCGGGTACTAAAACACAAAACATGCGCTTGAAAGCGTTGTCGTACAACGCTTGTAGTGTCTATAGTCCGGTGGAAACCACTACTTCAAATCATGCTTTTAGTTTATTTACTGTAAATAACTAAATATCAAAATCATCCTGGGTGATCAAGCTTTCAGCCTATCTTGCTCGATTCGATTAGTTTTGGATTAAATGTGTATTAATTATTTTTAAAAAATTATTATTATGCACATTTTTTGAGTTTTAGTTAATGTATAAATAGTATTGTATTTTAAAACAAGGTAAATATATTTTATATCACTAACATAATAATAATTTTATAATATTTTAATTAATATAGAACAATTTGTCTAACTCGAATTAAGGAATGTAAGTAAGACTCGACATCCCAAATTTTCAATTTGATTCTAATGAAAAGTAGCGAATTCAAGTCTCCTTAATATATCCAGTAACCTATCTACTCCAAATTATCAAAATAAGTTAAATTTTTATTATTTTTAATTGTAATAAAAACTTTATTACATGTTTAAAAATCATGTTTTGTAAAATATAAATAATTAAGTTGTCAAAATATGATATATAAAAATGATGATAAAAATAAAATATAAAAGGTGCCATTTACTAATAATATAATTGTTTTGTTGTATTAACATATTTATTTATTATTTTTTATTACTTAATTATACTTTATATATAAAGTACGTAATAACACTTAGGACGTTTGATTTGGCTTGATCTGAAAATCTTAACTCTTAATTTCATGTCTGACTACTTAATGAGTGGTAAAAAAAGTACTTAATTTGATTATGATATAAATGATTTATAGTGGTTGATAGAAAATCTAAATCCTTTGCTTAATCTAAAAAATATAAACTCTCATGTGACATTTGTTTTTAGCTTAATTTTAAAGTCTAGACTGCTAATTGCATATCTAACTTCTTAACATGTGAAAAGGGAAAGAAGCTATTAAGATGAAAGTGGTGGGCCTTGTTTGATAAAATATCTAAATTATGATCTTATTAAAAAGAGTTGACATCTATTATTTACACTGCAATATATATGTTAATAGTGTATATTTATTTTTTAGGAGAAATCAGCGGAGAATATTACAAACATACAACCTAATTAACTATATACCAAAGAAAAAGAGATTGATATGTATGATATGCACTAAATATTAATATGTATAAAATATTTTAAATATATTACAAAATAAATATTTTTAAGTATTATAAGAGAGAAGATAAATGTTGAAATAAAATATTCTATTCATTAATAAGAAGGACGAGATAAAACGTGGCATACTAATAGGCACCTCACAATTGACATGCTCAATAGTATAATAGTATAATATGGTGTTTGGTAACTCTTTTAATTTTGGAATAATCTCATTTTTGAAATCAAGATTACTTAACTTCTCAATTTTAATTTTAAAAACTCTCTCTCTCTCTCTCTCTCTCTCTCTCTCTCTCTCTCTCTCTCTCTCTCTCTCTCTCTCTCTCTCTCTCTCTCCTGCTGCTGCCGGTCCCGAAGCTTTCAAAGTGTCTAAACTTTGACCGAATTCAGCCAAAACAAACACCGTCTTAATCTAAACTAATTTAATAAACATAAAATAGCTGTATCTTATTTTAAAAAGTCATTTATAAAAATCGAAAGCGTATTATTTACTAATATTATAATTTTGTTCTTTGATTCTTGTAAACTAAATATGTACCTACATATTCATTTACTAATTTTAATTATTTAGAAACTCTTTACACATAAAGTATGTAATAACACAATACAAAGAGTGTGCCGAAAAATAATTTCAATGTAGACATTTTATAATGTCCTGCAAAATAATTCCTACAAACACTCTCTGTTTTGGTTTTAGGCAGACATTTTATTTCAATGTATATCGAGTTTATTTAACTATAATCGTGCTTTCGATTTGATTTTTTACTCGATTCATTTTAGAACGAACATTTATCGATTATCTAGGAACGATAAATTATATCTATCAATCATTTTACCATAAATAAAATAATATATTTTATATTTTATTTAATTTAATTTATCTAACTTATTTTTGGTCTAAATAAGTACAACAACCAATCTAGGTAGGTAAGAAAAATCAGATATTTTAAACTTGCAGATTTATTTTAATAAAAACTAATGAATTCAAGTCTCTTGAATGTATCCGGCAAGCTATATATACTCCGAATCTTTATGTTACAGAATATTTTTACAACAAAATTATGTAAAACGCAATTTGTTAATATTATTATCTCGGTTTTTATTAATTTAAACTGAATATGCGTTGACATGTTTATTTATTATTTTAATTATTTATTAATATTTTATACATAAAATATGTAATAATTTTTAATGTAGATTAAATCTGTGAATCATAGAATAATTGCATCTTAATAGAAGTTTGTTTCTTCGGATACGCTAACAAAACGTGGGGAGGTACAAATATAATTATATAAAGGTGGGGGCAACATAAAAATTTGAGCCTCCTTTAATCGAGTCTTTTTTTTGCATCTTATAAACAGTTGAATGTTAATCGTATATTATGATAACTTATCATAAAAACAATCAGTTTCATATCTTTTCCAAAACAAATTAAGAAAATAATGAATATTTAAAAATTATTATAATAGTAAGTATATATTATATCAATAGTTTCGTTAAGATACATGTTACCATCTAATTGAGCTCTGTTCTTACCATCTAAGTAAGTAAAATGCCACCTAACTCAAAACTCAGCCCGGGTAATATACATTTTTATTTTTATTTTAAAATATATTTTTAGAAATAAAAAATTTTTAAACGCGATTCGAAAATATATGTCTCAAATCATAAATGCTCAATGATAAATTTTAAAGCTTAATTGAGAAAACAAAATGTATTATACTTTTCTTGCCTAAGTGATGTGAAGAATAAAGTAGGATTGACCAATTAGATAGGGTTCCATCACCATCACAATGTGTGTGTATATGTAGAAAATGTAAAATATATATATATATACATAAATATATATATATATGAGGAAGCAAAAGGGGCTTCATGTAATTACATATGTGGCTTGTATCCAAATATCATATAAGATGGCTTTTTAGGAAACAATAGTACTCAATAAATATCTGCATTATCTAATTGTTCAAACCTTTTCAGAAATGTACTCTCAATACATATCCTTTCGACTCACTATCACATAGTTTTGATTGTTACATGGTATTCCAACCAACCAAAAATTACAGATATTTTTATATGAATTAAAATGGTTTATGAAAGAAAATATAAATTACTTTTAAGGGAACTCTCCTAAACTTTATATAAATTGTAAAACTAGTTTCTACTGTAGGTTAACTTTGACGACTTAAGTCTAAAAGCCTTTCAAAATTAAGTATACATGTCCTTGATTTAATGAAAAATAAAATGACAACTTTACCAAAGAAACCCTTCTCAAAGAATTAGTTTGATAACTATATAATTTTAATAAATTATCTAAAAATGACATGTCAAGTTGTTAGAACATATATAGTTTGCTAAAAAAAGTTGCAAATATATAAATTAGTTTAATTCCCAGAATCATCCACACACTAATTTTTATATGTATACGATATCTATTAGATAAAAACGTTTCCAATTTATATACAAATCATATTATAAGTGATCTGTATTTATATATCAAACACCTTGGCCACACTAATTAGATAAGATAAAATATTCTTGTTAAATGACTAAATTATATTCTAATTTTTTTATTATTCAGACCAGTTTATACCCAACTGACAACTTTCATTGACATTGGAGGTAAAATGTTCCCAATCAAGTAGAGTTGCTAGCAACATTTAAATAGGATAAACCTTCTAGCTAGGTAAAACATCATGAATCACATATGGGCCTAAAAAATTCTCAGATCATTTATATTGTCAATTAAAGTTAATCTGAGCATACCTATCAAACAAAATAGATCTGAAGTTGTATATAACTTTATTTTTGTGCGAACATTTTCAATTTTTTAAAAATAAAAAAATTATATAAATATGTTAGCAAAAAGAGGGGCTTTAACAATGAATATCTACATAACTCATAGCTAAATATTACATATTAGTACATCTCTCTCACACATTCTTGGGTTTCAAGCTGCTATATATATATATATACACACACACACACACACATTGTGAAACTTTTGGCTATTTTGATTTTTTTTTCGTGTGATGCTGTCTTGAGATTACATTTATAATTTGAGGTTATTTATACTGCACGATCAAAAAGCCATCTGCATTTTTTAGATAAATGAAGTGTATATCGGCAAGCAATATTTTAAAAATATTTTATTAAAAAATATATTTGTTAGAATATTGAAAAATATTGACTTTTTAAAATCAAAATTTTAAAAATTATCTATGAATGTTGAATATTTTAAAATGTTAAATAATGTGTTATTTTTAAAAGTTGTGGCAATTTTATATAAATTTAAAAAAGATAGATGCTTAATTTCTTTAAAGCACTGAATAAATAATAAAATAGTTTTTTTGTTTTTTAGCTTCAGATTTTGCTCTCTGTCTTGGCGGTTACCTTCCCGTCGTCCCTCGCCACTCGACGGGGAAGTTCCGTTAACAAGTAATTTCACTTCAGCCCCGAAACAAATAAGACAATGACGGTTTTACCTTTGAAACCCTCTACTTCCTCTCCCGCCAGAACGTTCCTTCGTTAAAACCCCCTCCTCCTCCCCTCCCCGGTTTCCGCTTCCTGTTCCGAGCTGCAAGAACGCTCTTCTTCGCTAAAGTAAAACCTTCCTTCTTCCCTCTCCAGTCTCCGCTCTCTGTTCCGAGCTGCGACCGGAGTATGTCCGGGAGAGCGGCGAGCATGAGTTCCGGCTCTGGCCGGCGGCAGATCTCCATGGCGAAAATCGGGAGCTTGAGAGCTCGGCGTGTCTGCTTCTCGAAACGCCGGCAGAGCCTCTTCCGGAAGTGCAAGGAATTCGCCGATCTCTTCCCGGATTGCGAAATCGCCGCCGTCGCTTTCTCGCCGGACGTCGGAAACCCCTTCGTCTTTGCATCGCACTCGGCGTCGCCGGCGGAGATCTTCTGCATCTGCTGTTGTTGCAAAGGTCAGTTGATGGTTTATCAGCTTTTGCATTGCCTTCTGCCAACGGCAATATTGTAGATCTTGTGCAAAGATTCAGCGGACCTTTGTCGAGCTTGGGATTGGTTCTAGCCGCAATTGCCGCCACCACAAAATACGGGCTTGGAAATGAAGGCATTGTCTTGACACCCCAGTATCTGTTCCTCGGCTTTTTGGGATTTCTTACTTGCAAGCTATCCGTGGTTCTGGCTGCGTTCAGACCCATGGGGAAAATGAAAGGCAAATAAATACTATTTATCTCCACCAGTTGCTATGGTTGTCTTCAAATTTATAACTGTTTTGATTTTCATGATCGAGCTCAAGCTCCAGGGCCTCTCGTGTTGGTGAGATATGATGTATTTCCTCGTGTAAAATGTTCATGCTGATGAAATCGTTGAGCTTGGTTATTGCTCTGGTCCATACTATCTACCTTAGACAATATTGTAGATCTTGTGCAAAGATTCAGAAGACCCTTGTCAAGTCTAATATTTGTTAGATACACCATTAAGTGTTTGGTTACATGGTAAAATAAAATATCACTTTCTATTCGGTTCAGTATCGGTTTTGGTTAGAATCAAGTGAAGTTGAATAATGATATTTAAATTCAATTTTATATATTTAATATATATCTATAAATCTAAAAACTAGGGTGTAGACAGTGATGTGTTTTATTTTACATAAAAATATATAAAGTACCATTTACTAGTCATATAATTGTTTTTGTCGTAAACTTAGTATGTATTAACATATTTATTTATTACTTTTTTATTATTTAGTTATACATTATGTGTATAAAGTATGCATTAACACCTAATCTAAACTAATCTGATAAACATAAAATAGTCGTATCTGATTTTAAAAAGTGATGTATGAAAACTGAAAGCGTATTATTTACTAATATTATCATTTTGTTCTTTTTTACTTTTAAACTAAATGTCTTTGCATATTTAGTTATTAATTTTAATTTTTAGTAACTCTTTACGTATATAAAGAATGCAATAATACTTTACAAAGAGTGTGAGGAAGAATTATTTCAATGTACACATTTTACAATGTCCTGCAAAATAATTCCTACAAAGAATTAATGTCCCTCAAAATAATTATTTATTCAATTAGTTTTATAACAAACATTTATTAATTATTTATAAATGATAAATTATATTTATTAATCATTTTATGACTAATATAATAATAATTTTGTTATATTTTAAGTCACTAAACAATATAAAATAATTATTTACTAAAATACTTATTTTATTTGACAACATATAAAAACAAATCATGTTAAAAGGGGATTACATGTGACAACATTTTTATAATATATTAAAATATAATCTAGAAATTATCTAAAAATGAGGTGCCAAGTTGTAAAATTAAAACATAGTTTGCTTAAAAAGTTGCATATATAAATCAGTTTCCCAGAATTATACATACATTAATTTTCAAATGCATATAATATAGATTAGATAAAAACGTTTCCAATTTCTTTAATTACAAATCATATAAGTGACCTGTATGCATCAAGTTGTATCAAACACCTTGACCACACTAAATAGATAAAAAAAATGTTCTTGATAAATGACTAAATTATATTCTAAAGTTTTTCATGATGAAGACTGGTCATGCCAAATTACATTGGCGTTGGAGAAAATGTTCCCAATCAAATAGAGTTGCTTGCTACATTTAAATAGAATAAACCTTCTTGCTTAAATAGCATTAATTAATCACATATGGGTTTAAAATAATCTCATAATATTTATATTGTAAAATAAAGTTAACATGAGCTACCTATCAAACAAAACAGGTATGAAGTCGAACATAACTTTATTTTTGTGCTAACATATATTATTGAAAATAAAAAATTATAAAAATGTTAGCAAAAAGAGGGGCACAAAGTTGAACGATAATATTACTTAAAAGAGTTTTTAAGCTAAATATTATACATAAGAGAGCTTTTAAGAAAATAATATGACTTCATTAAATATCTATACATCTATGTCATTTGCAATAATTGGTACATCTTTGTCACACATTCTTGGGTTTGAAGCTGACATATATACACACACACACATTGTGATACTTTTGGATATTTTGAATTTTTTAGTGTGATGCAGTCTTAATATTATATTTATAATTTGAGGTTATTTATACTACACTGTTTTAGTTTATCATTTACTTCGGTTGATCTTGGTTTTAGTTTATCTGAGTATAACCAAAAAGCCATGTGTGTTTCTGAGATAAATAAATTTTATATCACTAAGCAATAGATTATGTTTATAATTTTTTTAAAAAATTTATGCTATAGAAAATATTTTACTTGATTTTATTTTTAGTGGATGCAAATGAAACCAAAGTATTTATTTATTTGTAATTATGTAAACGCATAGAAAAAGAAAAGCTAAAATGGCAAGTCAAAATGATTATATATATATACAAAAGGAAAAAAAGGGCTTCACCGAAACCATAAAATATAATGTCGTCACAAAATATTTAATAAAAAATAAATTATTTTCAACAATTTAATGTGATCAAGGCTAATTTCTACCGAATTCACAGCTTTCCTAGACATTGAAGTGCAAAATAATAGTATAGATATTATTTCTTAGGAGGAAACAAGTAGATGCCTTTTTATCATACGATTAATGATGTATATTTTAAAATATTAAAAAAATGTTAACTTGTCAAAAATCATAATTTTATAAATTTCTTAAGAATGGTGAGTATTTTAGAATATTAAGTGATATTTTAATTTTTAAAAGTTATGGCAGTTTGATATAAATTAAAGAAAGGGCTCTTGATTTCTTTTTAAAGCACTGAATAATAAATAATAAAATAAAAAAAACATTATTTTTTTTAGTTTCTACCCGAGATGTAATGTTAAAGTTGTTTTTAAATTAATGAAAAACATTCTGTATTAATGAAAAAATAAAATGACAACTTTACCAATAAAAGTGAAAACTGGATGTAATGTTAAAGTGATTTTGTAAATGGACATGATGTTAAAGTAACTTTCTTAAATGGATCTAGTGTTAATTTTCCCAACCATCCTCCCGTCCTCCCTCGCCGGGGGAAATTCCGTTAACAGGTAATTTCGCCTCAGCCCCGAAACAAATATGACAATGACGGTTTTACCTTCAAAACCCTCTACGCCCTCTCCCGCCACCCGTTAAACCCCCCCTCCTCCTTCCCTCTCCGGTTTCCGCTTTCTGTTCCGAGCTGCAAGAACGTTCTTCCTCGTTCAAACCCTCCTCCTCCCCTCTCCAGTCTCCGCTTCCTGTTCCAAGCTGCGAGAGAGAACGTTCTTCTTCGTTCAAACCCTCCTCCTTCCCTCTCCAGTCCCCGCTTTCTGTTCCGAGCTGCGACCGGAGTATGTCCGGGAGAGCGGCGAGCATGAGTTCCAGCTCTGGTCGGCGACGGATTTCCATGGCGAAGATCGAGAGCTTGAGAGCTCGGCGTGTCTGCTTCTCGAAACGCCGGCAGAGCCTCTTCCGGAAGTGTGAGGAATTCGCCGACCTCTTCCCGGATTGCGAAATCGCCGCCGTCGCTTTCTCGCCGGACGTCGGAAACCCCTTCGTCTTTGCATCGCACTCGGCGTCGCCGGCGGAGATCTTCTCCGACGTTCTCGCCAAAGTTGCCTCCTCCACGCCGGCGAATAAGCGCCGCTTCACCGGCGACGGGGTTCCCTCCTCTCCCACCCCCGACGACGTCAAGGCCGGTTGTATCGTCGTCGACAGGAGACCCTCCGTTCAGGAGGAGGAGCTGGTGAGGGCCCTCTTGGACGAGGAGGACGGAGCCGATCTGGCTGTGGCCCTGCAGTGGGCGAGCGGGGCATTCGACGGTGGTGCAGCCGCGTTGCCCCCAACGCCAGATTCCCACTGTTCCGGTGCCAATTATTAGAGTCATTCATGTTCTTTTTCGTTGTCATCTCCTTGAAAATTTGAGAAATAAGACATGAATGATTGAAACGATAACCGAATGTATTGGGGATCTACGGCATTCTTTAATTTCTTGTCCTTCATCTTCTCGATTTTCTTCTCTTTTGATCCTCCAGGGGAGGTGCGCGTGCGCAGGTATGCTATAACCCTCTTAGGAGGGGGTAGCACCAGCCGTGCCGACGCTGGCGAGCATCCTGGTTCAAGTAATATTGTTCTGCATCGAGAAGTGTGGAGGTCATTCAAAGGTTTCTATGATTCTTCTTTGTTTCGTTCATGTTCCATCATGCAGTCAGCTTTATCGACTGTTGATGGTGAAACTCTTTTTTTATTTCTGTTTCTGTTTTCCTGCCATAGCTGACTGCTTAGCTCTATCGGCTTACATATGTTATTTATCGATTCTACTCATGATTTGACAACAACCGTTAACTGCCTGTATTGCAGTTGATGCAGGAAATATGTTCTTGTTGTTGCTTACCTCTTTTTTAGTGTAGCCTAAAATCAATCAAGCTCCTTAGTATCGACAAGTTCAAGTGGACTGACTCCAACAATTCTTTCCTGAACAGAGTAGAGTTGGGAACTTGGTATTCGGTAGCTCTGGTTCGACAAAAACATGTCTGTAATAAAGAAAACAAGCATGAGGAATATCACACGCAAATTGTAACCTTGTCCAATTTAAGCTTGAAAAGGATCTATTGCCATGATTGCTGTCTGTGTCCAGGAATTTTGAGCTCCATGCTTCCAGTTATTAGATGTTGCACCGAACTTGCAACTATTCTTAGGTGGTAACTAGATCTCATTTCTTTGGCTGAGATTGGATGATATCCTTGAAATTGCAAATCTTGCTGTTTCTACCTGTCGAAGATTGAGATGCTGATTTGATAATTTCCATGATCATTAAGTCCACCGTGAAAATGTTCTTTATCATGCTTGGCTACATGTCTAGGATACGGAAGCAAAACCCAATATAATTGAATTTAGGTCCTTTTTTTAATCTTATTTTCCGAACATGAATGTGCTAAAAAAATAGACTACATTAATTCTAATGCTTTTCTAGATAGGCAAAGACAGTGATCTTATGCGTGGTTGTCAAAGTGACAAAGTGACCAAGAGACACTTGATTGCTTGAGCGACAAAGCATCCATGTAACACTAGTGGGGTCATATTACCAAAAAATTATATGACTAAGCATATTAAAAACAGTTCCTTTTAGATTTTCAGAGCATTGTGGAGCCTAAGCAGCTTCTTCCAGCTAAGAACACTAAATTCTGCACCAAGAGTATGTTACAGGATATGATTGATTCATTGAAATTGGATGACTCTTCGTCATTTTATGTTATACACATACGCATAAGTAATGAATTTGGCTCGTCTGAGAGACATGAAAGGAGCGGTCTTGATTTCCTTGCTAGATTTTAAGTGGTAATTTTATCCTGCAAAGAATACTTGTGATTTCGTCGGAAGATCATGTTCATGAAGTAGAGAAAACTGTATAATCAACTGACTCGGTCCATTTCCAAAGAGGCTCAGTTTTTATTTCCAAGGACATAAACTTGGAAAAATTCAAGCCATTTGGATTGGCCTCGAATCAGGTAACTCCTATGAATATGTTTTAGGCCCGCTCACACAATGATAACTTACATTTTTCTCTTTATCCTTGTATAGGATCTAGGAGGCTAAATGACGTGAGATTTCCTCTTTATCTTTGTATAGGCTCTTGGAAGCTCCATAGGATGCATTGCAAAATGACTTTGAATTGGATGGCATACTTCTTGGTGACGGTGGAGTATCCATGGCTGAACTAAGGCCGAAAGTTACTGCCGAAGTTTCGACCAAAGCGGTTTTGGCATTCAAGGATGGTGATTCTCATACCGGATCGTCACTCGTAAACACAAAGATATCAGTTGAAGAGAGCATGAAAGAGTACACGAGCTGAAGGCCTGAAGGCTGTCTTTGCTGGTGTACGACTCGATTTCGTGGCATCCGGTGCAGCAATTATCGCCTCATCCGCGAGCAAGGAATTTGCCTATGCCTTTGCTGCTGGTGGAATTTCTGGTTTCCTGTATTTGCTGTTGTCGCAAAGGTTTCAGTCGGATGGTTTATCAGCTTCTGCATTGCCTCCTCTTCTGCATTGCCTCCTGCCAACGGCAATTGCCGCCACTGCAAAAACCAGGCTTGGAAATGTAGGCGTTGTCTTGACACCCCAGTATCTGTTCATCAGCTTTTCAGGACTTCTTACTTGCAAGCTATCCGTGGTTCTGGCTGCGTTCAGACCCATAGGAAAAATGAAAAACAAATAAGTACTATTCATCTCCACTAGTTGCTATGGTTTTCTTCAAACTAATAACTATATATTTTTTTCACGGTCGAGCTCAAGCTCCAGGTTCTCTGTTGTTGGTGCGATGTGACGTATTTCCTCTTGTAAGATATTCATGCTGATGAAATTGTTGAGATTGGCTTTTGGTCTGGTCCAGACTATCCATGCTGTAGAATTTTTTTTTTTTGTCTTGGACAAGAGAGAAGTGGTACTTCTTTCTCTCTTTCTCATGGTCTCCAATTCCTCCTTTTTCTCATACATGATCTCCATAGTATCATGATATTCTTGCTTATAGATGTAGAAAGCGTTGAAATTAAGACAGCTGTGAGCGGGTACTAAAACACAAAACATGCGCTTGAAAGCGTTGTCGTACAACGCTTGTAGTGTCTATAGTCCGGTGGAAACCACTACTTCAAATCATGCTTTTAGTTTATTTACTGTAAATAACTAAATATCAAAATCATCCTGGGTGATCAAGCTTTCAGCCTATCTTGCTCGATTCGATTAGTTTTGGATTAAATGTGTATTAATTATTTTTAAAAAATTATTATTATGCACATTTTTTGAGTTTTAGTTAATGTATAAATAGTATTGTATTTTAAAACAAGGTAAATATATTTTATATCACTAACATAATAATAATTTTATAATATTTTAATTAATATAGAACAATTTGTCTAACTCGAATTAAGGAATGTAAGTAAGACTCGACATCCCAAATTTTCAATTTGATTCTAATGAAAAGTAAGCGAATTCAAGTCTCCTTAATATATCCAAGAACCTATCTACTCCAAATTATCAAAATAAGTTAAATTTTTATTATTTTTAATTGTAATAAAAACTTTATTACATGTTTAAAAATCATGTTTTGTAAAATATAAATAATTAAGTTGTCAAAATATGATATATAAAAATGATGATAAAAATAAAATATAAAAGGTGCCATTTACTAATAATATAATTGTTTTGTTGTATTAACATATTTATTTATTATTTTTTATTACTTAATTATACTTTATATATAAAGTACGTAATAACACTTAGGACGTTTGATTTGGCTTGATCTGAAAATCTTAACTCTTAATTTCATGTCTGACTACTTAATGAGTGGTAAAAAAAGTACTTAATTTGATTATGATATAAATGATTTATAGTGGTTGATAGAAAATCTAAATCCTTTGCTTAATCTAAAAAATATAAACTCTCATGTGACATTTGTTTTTAGCTTAATTTTAAAGTCTAGACTGCTAATTGCATATCTAACTTCTTAACATGTGAAAAGGGAAAGAAGCTATTAAGATGAAAGTGGTGGGCCTTGTTTGATAAAATATCTAAATTATGATCTTATTAAAAAGAGTTGACATCTATTATTTACACTGCAATATATATGTTAATAGTGTATATTTATTTTTTAGGAGAAATCAGCGGAGAATATTACAAACATACAACCTAATTAACTATATACCAAAGAAAAAGAGATTGATATGTATGATATGCACTAAATATTAATATGTATAAAATATTTTAAATATATTACAAAATAAATATTTTTAAGTATTATAAGAGAGAAGATAAATGTTGAAATAAAATATTCTATTCATTAATAAGAAGGACGAGATAAAACGTGGCATACTAATAGGCACCTCACAATTGACATGCTCAATAGTATAATAGTATAATATGGTGTTTGGTAACTCTTTTAATTTTGGAATAATCTCATTTTTGAAATCAAGATTACTTAACTTCTCAATTTTAATTTTAAAAACTCTCTCTCTCTCTCTCTCTCTCTCTCTCTCTCTCTCTCTCTCTCTCTCTCTCTCTCTCTCTCTCTCTCTCTCTCTCTCTCTCTCTCCTGCTGCTGCCGGTCCCGAAGCTTTCAAAGTGTCTAAACTTTGACCGAATTCAGCCAAAACAAACACCGTCTTAATCTAAACTAATTTAATAAACATAAAATAGCTGTATCTTATTTTAAAAAGTCATTTATAAAAATCGAAAGCGTATTATTTACTAATATTATAATTTTGTTCTTTGATTCTTGTAAACTAAATATGTACCTACATATTCATTTACTAATTTTAATTATTTAGAAACTCTTTACACATAAAGTATGTAATAACACAATACAAAGAGTGTGCCGAAAAATAATTTCAATGTAGACATTTTATAATGTCCTGCAAAATAATTCCTACAAACACTCTCTGTTTTGGTTTTAGGCAGACATTTTATTTCAATGTATATCGAGTTTATTTAACTATAATCGTGCTTTCGATTTGATTTTTTACTCGATTCATTTTAGAACGAACATTTATCGATTATCTAGGAACGATAAATTATATCTATCAATCATTTTACCATAAATAAAATAATATATTTTATATTTTATTTAATTTAATTTATCTAACTTATTTTTGGTCTAAATAAGTACAACAACCAATCTAGGTAGGTAAGAAAAATCAGATATTTTAAACTTGCAGATTTATTTTAATAAAAACTAATGAATTCAAGTCTCTTGAATGTATCCGGCAAGCTATATATACTCCGAATCTTTATGTTACAGAATATTTTTACAACAAAATTATGTAAAACGCAATTTGTTAATATTATTATCTCGGTTTTTATTAATTTAAACTGAATATGCGTTGACATGTTTATTTATTATTTTAATTATTTATTAATATTTTATACATAAAATATGTAATAATTTTTAATGTAGATTAAATCTGTGAATCATAGAATAATTGCATCTTAATAGAAGTTTGTTTCTTCGGATACGCTAACAAAACGTGGGGAGGTACAAATATAATTATATAAAGGTGGGGGCAACATAAAAATTTGAGCCTCCTTTAATCGAGTCTTTTTTTGCATCTTATAAACAGTTGAATGTTAATCGTATATTATGATAACTTATCATAAAAACAATCAGTTTCATATCTTTTCCAAAACAAATTAAGAAAATAATGAATATTTAAAAATTATTATAATAGTAAGTATATATTATATCAATAGTTTCGTTAAGATACATGTTACCATCTAATTGAGCTCTGTTCTTACCATCTAAGTAAGTAAAATGCCACCTAACTCAAAACTCAGCCCGGGTAATATACATTTTTATTTTTATTTTAAAATATATTT
Organism: Cryptocoryne crispatula var. balansae; assembly: GCA_036172225.1. Classification (NCBI taxonomy): domain Eukaryota; kingdom Viridiplantae; phylum Streptophyta; class Magnoliopsida; order Alismatales; family Araceae; genus Cryptocoryne; species Cryptocoryne crispatula. Next base: position 4,954,570 of record CM069933.1, read on the forward strand.
TTAGAAATAAAAAATTTTTAAACGCGATTCGAAAATATATGTCTCAAATCATAAATGCTCAATGATAAATTTTAAAGCTTAATTGAGAAAACAAAATGTATTATACTTTTCTTGCCTAAGTGATGTGAAGAATAAAGTAGGATTGACCAATTAGATAGGGTTCCATCACCATCACAATGTGTGTGTATATGTAGAAAATGTAAAATATATATATATATACATAAATATATATATATATGAGGAAGCAAAAGGGGCTTCATGTAATTACATATGTGGCTTGTATCCAAATATCATATAAGATGGCTTTTTAGGAAACAATAGTACTCAATAAATATCTGCATTATCTAATTGTTCAAACCTTTTCAGAAATGTACTCTCAATACATATCCTTTCGACTCACTATCACATAGTTTTGATTGTTACATGGTATTCCAACCAACCAAAAATTACAGATATTTTTATATGAATTAAAATGGTTTATGAAAGAAAATATAAATTACTTTTAAGGGAACTCTCCTAAACTTTATATAAATTGTAAAACTAGTTTCTACTGTAGGTTAACTTTGACGACTTAAGTCTAAAAGCCTTTCAAAATTAAGTATACATGTCCTTGATTTAATGAAAAATAAAATGACAACTTTACCAAAGAAACCCTTCTCAAAGAATTAGTTTGATAACTATATAATTTTAATAAATTATCTAAAAATGACATGTCAAGTTGTTAGAACATATATAGTTTGCTAAAAAGTTGCAAATATATAAATTAGTTTAATTCCCAGAATCATCCACACACTAATTTTTATATGTATACGATATCTATTAGATAAAAACGTTTCCAATTTATATACAAATCATATTATAAGTGATCTGTATTTATATATCAAACACCTTGGCCACACTAATTAGATAAGATAAAATATTCTTGTTAAATGGCTAAATTATATTCTAATTTTTTTATTATTCAGACCAGTTTATACCCAACTGACAACTTTCATTGACATTGGAGGTAAAATGTTCCCAATCAAGTAGAGTTGCTAGCAACATTTAAATAGGATAAACCTTCTAGCTAGGTAAAACATCATGAATCACATATGGGCCTAAAAAATTCTCAGATCATTTATATTGTCAATTAAAGTTAATCTGAGCATACCTATCAAACAAAATAGATCTGAAGTTGTATATAACTTTATTTTTGTGCGAACATTTTCAATTTTTTAAAAATAAAAAAATTATATAAATATGTTAGCAAAAAGAGGGGCTTTAACAATGAATATCTACATAACTCATAGCTAAATATTACATATTAGTACATCTCTCTCACACATTCTTGGGTTTCAAGCTGCTATATATATATATACACACACACACACACACACATTGTGAAACTTTTGGCTATTTTGATTTTTTTTTCGTGTGATGCTGTCTTGAGATTACATTTATAATTTGAGGTTATTTATACTGCACGATCAAAAAGCCATCTGCATTTTTTAGATAAATGAAGTGTATATCGGCAAGCAATATTTTAAAAATATTTTATTAAAAAATATATTTGTTAGAATATTGAAAAATATTGACTTTTTAAAATCAAAATTTTAAAAATTATCTATGAATGTTGAATATTTTAAAATGTTAAATAATGTGTTATTTTTAAAAGTTGTGGCAATTTTATATAAATTTAAAAAAGATAGATGCTTAATTTCTTTAAAGCACTGAATAAATAATAAAATAGTTTTTTTGTTTTTTAGCTTCAGATTTTGCTCTCTGTCTTGGCGGTTACCTTCCCGTCGTCCCTCGCCACTCGACGGGGAAGTTCCGTTAACAAGTAATTTCACTTCAGCCCCGAAACAAATAAGACAATGACGGTTTTACCTTTGAAACCCTCTACTTCCTCTCCCGCCAGAACGTTCCTTCGTTAAAACCCCCTCCTCCTCCCCTCCCCGGTTTCCGCTTCCTGTTCCGAGCTGCAAGAACGCTCTTCTTCGCTAAAGTAAAACCTTCCTTCTTCCCTCTCCAGTCTCCGCTCTCTGTTCCGAGCTGCGACCGGAGTATGTCCGGGAGAGCGGCGAGCATGAGTTCCGGCTCTGGCCGGCGGCAGATCTCCATGGCGAAAATCGGGAGCTTGAGAGCTCGGCGTGTCTGCTTCTCGAAACGCCGGCAGAGCCTCTTCCGGAAGTGCAAGGAATTCGCCGATCTCTTCCCGGATTGCGAAATCGCCGCCGTCGCTTTCTCGCCGGACGTCGGAAACCCCTTCGTCTTTGCATCGCACTCGGCGTCGCCGGCGGAGATCTTCTGCATCTGCTGTTGTTGCAAAGGTCAGTTGATGGTTTATCAGCTTTTGCATTGCCTTCTGCCAACGGCAATATTGTAGATCTTGTGCAAAGATTCAGCGGACCTTTGTCGAGCTTGGGATTGGTTCTAGCCGCAATTGCCGCCACCACAAAATACGGGCTTGGAAATGAAGGCATTGTCTTGACACCCCAGTATCTGTTCCTCGGCTTTTTGGGATTTCTTACTTGCAAGCTATCCGTGGTTCTGGCTGCGTTCAGACCCATGGGGAAAATGAAAGGCAAATAAATACTATTTATCTCCACCAGTTGCTATGGTTGTCTTCAAATTTATAACTGTTTTGATTTTCATGATCGAGCTCAAGCTCCAGGGCCTCTCGTGTTGGTGAGATATGATGTATTTCCTCGTGTAAAATGTTCATGCTGATGAAATCGTTGAGCTTGGTTATTGCTCTGGTCCATACTATCTACCTTAGACAATATTGTAGATCTTGTGCAAAGATTCAGAAGACCCTTGTCAAGTCTAATATTTGTTAGATACACCATTAAGTGTTTGGTTACATGGTAAAATAAAATATCACTTTCTATTCGGTTCAGTATCGGTTTTGGTTAGAATCAAGTGAAGTTGAATAATGATATTTAAATTCAATTTTATATATTTAATATATATCTATAAATCTAAAAACTAGGGTGTAGACAGTGATGTGTTTTATTTTACATAAAAATATATAAAGTACCATTTACTAGTCATATAATTGTTTTTGTCGTAAACTTAGTATGTATTAACATATTTATTTATTACTTTTTTATTATTTAGTTATACATTATGTGTATAAAGTATGCATTAACACCTAATCTAAACTAATCTGATAAACATAAAATAGTCGTATCTGATTTTAAAAAGTGATGTATGAAAACTGAAAGCGTATTATTTACTAATATTATCATTTTGTTCTTTTTTACTTTTAAACTAAATGTCTTTGCATATTTAGTTATTAATTTTAATTTTTAGTAACTCTTTACGTATATAAAGAATGCAATAATACTTTACAAAGAGTGTGAGGAAGAATTATTTCAATGTACACATTTTACAATGTCCTGCAAAATAATTCCTACAAAGAATTAATGTCCCTCAAAATAATTATTTATTCAATTAGTTTTATAACAAACATTTATTAATTATTTATAAATGATAAATTATATTTATTAATCATTTTATGACTAATATAATAATAATTTTGTTATATTTTAAGTCACTAAACAATATAAAATAATTATTTACTAAAATACTTATTTTATTTGACAACATATAAAAACAAATCATGTTAAAAGGGGATTACATGTGACAACATTTTTATAATATATTAAAATATAATCTAGAAATTATCTAAAAATGAGGTGCCAAGTTGTAAAATTAAAACATAGTTTGCTTAAAAAGTTGCATATATAAATCAGTTTCCCAGAATTATACATACATTAATTTTCAAATGCATATAATATAGATTAGATAAAAACGTTTCCAATTTCTTTAATTACAAATCATATAAGTGACCTGTATGCATCAAGTTGTATCAAACACCTTGACCACACTAAATAGATAAAAAAAATGTTCTTGATAAATGACTAAATTATATTCTAAAGTTTTTCATGATGAAGACTGGTCATGCCAAATTACATTGGCGTTGGAGAAAATGTTCCCAATCAAATAGAGTTGCTTGCTACATTTAAATAGAATAAACCTTCTTGCTTAAATAGCATTAATTAATCACATATGGGTTTAAAATAATCTCATAATATTTATATTGTAAAATAAAGTTAACATGAGCTACCTATCAAACAAAACAGGTATGAAGTCGAACATAACTTTATTTTTGTGCTAACATATATTATTGAAAATAAAAAATTATAAAAATGTTAGCAAAAAGAGGGGCACAAAGTTGAACGATAATATTACTTAAAAGAGTTTTTAAGCTAAATATTATACATAAGAGAGCTTTTAAGAAAATAATATGACTTCATTAAATATCTATACATCTATGTCATTTGCAATAATTGGTACATCTTTGTCACACATTCTTGGGTTTGAAGCTGACATATATACACACACACACATTGTGATACTTTTGGATATTTTGAATTTTTTAGTGTGATGCAGTCTTAATATTATATTTATAATTTGAGGTTATTTATACTACACTGTTTTAGTTTATCATTTACTTCGGTTGATCTTGGTTTTAGTTTATCTGAGTATAACCAAAAAGCCATGTGTGTTTCTGAGATAAATAAATTTTATATCACTAAGCAATAGATTATGTTTATAATTTTTTTAAAAAATTTATGCTATAGAAAATATTTTACTTGATTTTATTTTTAGTGGATGCAAATGAAACCAAAGTATTTATTTATTTGTAATTATGTAAACGCATAGAAAAAGAAAAGCTAAAATGGCAAGTCAAAATGATTATATATATATACAAAAGGAAAAAAAGGGCTTCACCGAAACCATAAAATATAATGTCGTCACAAAATATTTAATAAAAAATAAATTATTTTCAACAATTTAATGTGATCAAGGCTAATTTCTACCGAATTCACAGCTTTCCTAGACATTGAAGTGCAAAATAATAGTATAGATATTATTTCTTAGGAGGAAACAAGTAGATGCCTTTTTATCATACGATTAATGATGTATATTTTAAAATATTAAAAAAATGTTAACTTGTCAAAAATCATAATTTTATAAATTTCTTAAGAATGGTGAGTATTTTAGAATATTAAGTGATATTTTAATTTTTAAAAGTTATGGCAGTTTGATATAAATTAAAGAAAGGGCTCTTGATTTCTTTTTAAAGCACTGAATAATAAATAATAAAATAAAAAAAACATTATTTTTTTTAGTTTCTACCCGAGATGTAATGTTAAAGTTGTTTTTAAATTAATGAAAAACATTCTGTATTAATGAAAAAATAAAATGACAACTTTACCAATAAAAGTGAAAACTGGATGTAATGTTAAAGTGATTTTGTAAATGGACATGATGTTAAAGTAACTTTCTTAAATGGATCTAGTGTTAATTTTCCCAACCATCCTCGCTCGCCAGGGGAAATTCCGTTAACAGGTAATTTCGCCTCAGCCCCGAAACAAATATGACAATGACGGTTTTACCTTCAAAACCCTCTACGCCCTCTCCCGCCACCCGTTAAACCCCCCCTCCTCCTTCCCTCTCCGGTTTCCGCTTTCTGTTCCGAGCTGCAAGAACGTTCTTCCTCGTTCAAACCCTCCTCCTCCCCTCTCCAGTCTCCGCTTCCTGTTCCAAGCTGCGAGAGAGAACGTTCTTCTTCGTTCAAACCCTCCTCCTTCCCTCTCCAGTCCCCGCTTTCTGTTCCGAGCTGCGACCGGAGTATGTCCGGGAGAGCGGCGAGCATGAGTTCCAGCTCTGGTCGGCGACGGATTTCCATGGCGAAGATCGAGAGCTTGAGAGCTCGGCGTGTCTGCTTCTCGAAACGCCGGCAGAGCCTCTTCCGGAAGTGTGAGGAATTCGCCGACCTCTTCCCGGATTGCGAAATCGCCGCCGTCGCTTTCTCGCCGGACGTCGGAAACCCCTTCGTCTTTGCATCGCACTCGGCGTCGCCGGCGGAGATCTTCTCCGACGTTCTCGCCAAAGTTGCCTCCTCCACGCCGGCGAATAAGCGCCGCTTCACCGGCGACGGGGTTCCCTCCTCTCCCACCCCCGACGACGTCAAGGCCGGTTGTATCGTCGTCGACAGGAGACCCTCCGTTCAGGAGGAGGAGCTGGTGAGGGCCCTCTTGGACGAGGAGGACGGAGCCGATCTGGCTGTGGCCCTGCAGTGGGCGAGCGGGGCATTCGACGGTGGTGCAGCCGAGTTGCCCCCAACGCCAGATTCCCACTGTTCCGGTGCCAATTATTAGAGTCATTCATGTTCTTTTTCGTTGTCATCTCCTTGAAAATTTGAGAAATAAGACATGAATGATTGAAACGATAACCGAATGTATTGGGGATCTACGGCATTCTTTAATTTCTTGTACTTCATCTTCTCGATTTTCTTCTCTTTTGATCCTCCAGGGGAGGTGCGCGTGCGCAGGTATGCTGTAACTGTCTTAGGAGGGGGTAGCACCAGCCGTGCCGACGCTGGCGAGCATCCTGGTTCAAGTAATATTGTTCTGCATCGAGAAGTGTGGAGGTCATTCAAAGGTTTCTATGATTCTTCTTTGTTTCGTTCATGTTCCATCATGCAGTCAGCTTTATCGACTGTTGATGGTGAAACTCTTTTTTTATTTCTGTTTCTGTTTTCCTGCCATAGCTGACTGCTTAGCTCTATCGGCTTACATATGTTATTTATCGATTCTACTCATGATTTGACAACAACCGTTAACTGCCTGTATTGCAGTTGATGCAGGAAATATGTTCTTGTTGTTGCTTACCTCTTTTTTAGTGTAGCCTAAAATCAATCAAGCTCCTTAGTATCGACAAGTTCAAGTGGACTGACTCCAACAATTCTTTCCTGAACAGAGTAGAGTTGGGAACTTGGTATTCGGTAGCTCTGGTTCGACAAAAACATGTCTGTAATAAAGAAAACAAGCATGAGGAATATCACACGCAAATTGTAACCTTGTCCAATTTAAGCTTGAAAAGGATCTATTGCCATGATTGCTGTCTGTGTCCAGGAATTTTGAGCTCCATGCTTCCAGTTATTAGATGTTGCACCGAACTTGCAACTATTCTTAGGTGGTAACTAGATCTCATTTCTTTGGCTGAGATTGGATGATATCCTTGAAATTGCAAATCTTGCTGTTTCTACCTGTCGAAGATTGAGATGCTGATTTGATAATTTCCATGATCATTAAGTCCACCGTGAAAATGTTCTTTATCATGCTTGGCTACATGTCTAGGATACGGAAGCAAAACCCAATATAATTGAATTTAGGTCCTTTTTTTAATCTTATTTTCCGAACATGAATGTGCTAAAAAAATAGACTACATTAATTCTAATGCTTTTCTAGATAGGCAAAGACAGTGATCTTATGCGTGGTTGTCAAAGTGACAAAGTGACCAAGAGACACTTGATTGCTTGAGCGACAAAGCATCCATGTAACACTAGTGGGGTCATATTACCAAAAAATTATATGACTAAGCATATTAAAAACAGTTCCTTTTAGATTTTCAGAGCATTGTGGAGCCTAAGCAGCTTCTTCCAGCTAAGAACACTAAATTCTGCACCAAGAGTATGTTACAGGATATGATTGATTCATTGAAATTGGATGACTCTTCGTCATTTTATGTTATACACATACGCATAAGTAATGAATTTGGCTCGTCTGAGAGACATGAAAGGAGCGGTCTTGATTTCCTTGCTAGATTTTAAGTGGTAATTTTATCCTGCAAAGAATACTTGTGATTTCGTCGGAAGATCATGTTCATGAAGTAGAGAAAACTGTATAATCAATCGACTCGGTCCATTTCCAAAGAGGCTCAGTTTTTATTTCCAAGGACATAAACTTGGAAAAATTCAAGCCATTTGGATTGGCCTCGAATCAGGTAACTCCTATGAATATGTTTTAGGCCCGCTCACACAATGATAACTTACATTTTTCTCTTTATCCTTGTATAGGATCTAGGAGGCTAAATGACGTGAGATTTCCTCTTTATCTTTGTATAGGCTCTTGGAAGCTCCATAGGATGCATTGCAAAATGACTTTGAATTGGATGGCATACTTCTTGGTGACGGTGGAGTATCCATGGCTGAACTAAGGCCGAAAGTTACCGCCGAAGTTTCGACCAAAGCGGTTTTGGCATTCAAGGATGGTGATTCTCATACCGGATCGTCACTCGTAAACACAAAGATATCGATTGAAGAGAGCATGAAAGAGTACACGGAGCTGAAGGCCTGAAGCTGTCTTCTTTGGTGTACGACTCGATTTCGTGGCATCCGGTGCAGCAATTATCGCCTCATCCGCGAGCAAGGAATTTGCCTATGCCTTTCTTGCTGGTGGAATTTCTGGTTTCCCGTATTTGCCGTTGTCGCAAAGGTTTCGGTCGGATGGTTTATCGGCTCGCATTGCCTCCTCTTCGCATTGCCTCCTCGCCAACGGCAATTGCCGCCACCGCAAAAACCAGGCTTGGAAATGTAGGCGTTGTCTTGACACCCCGATGTCTGTTCATCGGCTTTTCGGGACTTCTTACTTGCAAGCTATCCGTGGTTCTGGCTGCGTTCAGACCCATAGGAAAAATGAAAAACAAATAAGTACTATTCATCTCCACTAGTTGCTATGGTTTTCTTCAAACTAATAACTATATATTTTTTTCACGGTCGAGCTCAAGCTCCAGGTTCTCTGTTGTTGGTGCGATGTGACGTATTTCCTCTTGTAAGATATTCATGCTGATGAAATTGTTGAGATTGGCTTTTGGTCTGGTCCAGACTATCCATGCTGTAGAAATTTTTTTTTTTGTCTTGGACAAGAGAGAAGTGGTACTTCTTTCTCTCTTTCTCATGGTCTCCAATTCCTCCTTTTTCTCATACATGATCTCCATAGTATCATGATATTCTTGCTTATAGATGTAGAAAGCGTTGGAATTAAGACAAATGTGAGCGGGTACTAAAACACAAAACATGCGCTTGAAAGCGTTGTCGTACAACGCTTGTAGTGTCTATAGTCCGGTGGAAACCACTACTTCAAATCATGCTTTTAGTTTATTTACTGTAAATAACTAAATATCAAAATCATCCTGGGTGATCAAGCTTTCAGCCTATCTTGCTCGATTCGATTAGTTTTGGATTAAATGTGTATTAATTATTTTTAAAAAATTATTATTATGCACATTTTTTGAGTTTTAGTTAATGTATAAATAGTATTGTATTTTAAAACAAGGTAAATATATTTTATATCACTAACATAATAATAATTTTATAATATTTTAATTAATATAGAACAATTTGTCTAACTCGAATTAAGGAATGTAAGTAAGACTCGACATCCCAAATTTTCAATTTGATTCTAATGAAAAGTAGCGAATTCAAGTCTCCTTAATATATCCAGCAACCAATCTACTCCAAATTATCAAAATCAGTTAAATTTTATTATTTTAAATTTTAATAAAAACTTTATTACATGTTTAAAAATCATGTTTTATAAAATATAAATAATTAAGTTGTCAAAATATGATATATAAAAATGAAGATAAAAATAAAATATATAAAGTACCATTTTCTAATAATATAATTGCTTTTGTTGTAAGCTGAGTATGTATTAACATATTTATTTATTATTTTTTATTACTTAGTTATACTTTATATATATATATAAAGCACGTAATAACACTTAGGACGTTTGATTTGGCTTGATCTGAAAATCTTAACTCTTAATTTCATGTCTAACTACTTAATGAGTGGTAAAAAAAGCACTTAATTTGATTAAGATATAAATGATTTATAGTGTTTGATAGAAAATCTAAATCCTTTGCTTAATCTAGAAAATATAAACTCTCATGTGACATTTGTTTTTAGCTTAATTTTAAAGTCTAGACTGCTAATTGCATATCTAACTTCTTAACATGTGAAAAAGGAAAGAAGCTATTAAGATGAAAGTGGTGGGCCTTGTTTGATAAAATATCTAAATTATGATCTTATTAAAAAGAGTTGACATCTATTATTTACACTGCAATATATATGTTAATAGTGTATATTTATTTTTTTAGGAGAAATCAGCAGAGTATATTACAAACATACAACCTAATTAACTATATACCAAAGAAAAAGAGATTGATATGTATGATATGCACTAAATATTAATATGTATAAAATATTTTAAATATATTACAAAATAAATATTTTTAAGTATTATAAGAGAGAAGATAAATGTTGAAATAAAATATTTTATTCATTAATAAGAAGGACGGGATAAAACGTGGCATACTAATAGGCACCTCACAATTGACATGCTCAATAGTATAATAGTATAATAGGGTGTTTGGTAACTCTTTTAATTTTGGAATAATCTCATTTTTGAAATCCTCTCTCTCTCTCTCTCTCTCTCTCTCTCTCTCTCTCTCTCTCTCTCTCTCTCTCTCTCTCTCTCTCTCTCCTGCTGCTGCCGGTCCCGAAGCTTTCAAAATGTCTAAACTCTGACCGAATCAGAGCTTAGAGCATGGTTCAGCCAAAACAAACACCGCCTTAATCTAAACTAATTTAATAAATATAAAATAGCTGTATCTGATTTTAAAAAGTCATTTATAAAAATCGAAAGCGTATTATTTACTAATATTATAATTTTGTTCTTTGATTCTTGTAAACTAAATATGTACCTACATATTCATTTACTAATTTTAATTATTTAGAAACTCTTTACACATAAAGTATGTAATAACACAATACAAAGAGTGTGCCGAAAAATAATTTCAATGTAGACATTTTATAATGTCCTGCAAAATAATTCCTACAAACACTCTCTGTTTTGGTTTTAGGCAGACATTTTATTTCAATGTATATCGAGTTTATTTAACTATAATCGTGCTTTCGATTTGATTTTTTACTCGATTCATTTTAGAACGAACATTTATCGATTATCTAGGAACGATAAATTATATCTATCAATCATTTTACCATAAATAAAATAATATTTTTAATATTTTATTTTATTTAATTTATCTAACTTATTTTTGGTCTAAATAAGTACAACAACCAATCTAGGTAGGTAAGAAAAATCAGATATTTTAAACTTGCAGATTTATTTTAATAAAAACTAATGAATTCAAGTCTCTTGAATGTATCCGGCAAGCTATATATACTCCGAATCTTTATGTTACAGAATATTTTTACAACAAAATTATGTAAAACGCTATTTGTTAATATTATTATCTTGGTTTTTATTACTTTAAACTGAATATGCGTTGACATGTTTATTTATTATTTTTAATTCTTTATTAATATTTTATACATAAAATATGTAATAATTTTTTATGTAGATTAAATCTGTGAATCATAGAATAATTGCATCTTAATAGAAGTTTGTTTCTTCGGATACGCTAACAAAACGTGGGGAGGTACAAATATAATTATATAAAGGTGGGGGCAACATAAAAATTTGAGCCTCCTTTAATCGAGTCTTTTTTTTTTGCATCTTATAAACAGTTGAATGTTAATCGTATATTATGATAACTTATCATAAAAACAATCAGTTTCATATCTTTTCCAAAACAAATTAAGAAAATAATGAATATTTAAAAATTATTATAATAGTAAGTATATATTATATCAATAGTTTCGTTAAGATACATGTTACCATCTAATTGAGCTCTGTTCTTACCATCTAAGTAAGTAAATGCCACCTAACTCAAAACTCAGCCCGGGTAATATACATTTTTATTTTTATTTTAAAATATATTTTTAGAAATAAAAAAAATTTTAAACGCGATTCGAAAATATATGTCTCAAATCATAAATGCTCAATGATAAATTTTAAAGCTTAATTGTTCAAACCTTTTCAGAAATGTACTCTCAATACATATCCTTTTGACTCACTATCACATAGTTTTGATTGTCACATGGTATTTCATCCAACCAAAAATTACAGATATTTTTATATGAATTAAAATGGTTTATGAAAAAATATATAAATTACTTTTAAGGGAACTCTCCTGAACTTTATATAAATTGTAAAACTAGTTTCTACTGTAGGTTAACTTTGACGACTTAAGTCTAAAAGCCTTTCAAAATTAAGTATATATGTCCTTGATTTAATGAAAAATAAAATGACAACTTTACCAAAGAAACCCTTCTCAAAGAATTAGTTTGATAACTATATAATTTTAATAAATTAACTAAAAATGACATGTCAAGTTGTTAGAACTTATATAGTTTGCTAAAAAAAGTTGCAAATATATAAATTAGTTTAATTCCCAGAATCATCCACACACTAATTTTTATATGTATACGATATCTATTAGATAAAAACGTTTCCAATTTAGTGAAAACCGGATGTAATGTTAAAATAATTTTGTAAATGGACATGATGTTAAAGTAACTTTCTTAAATGGATCTAGTGTTAATTTTCCCAACCATCCTCCCGCCCTCCCTCGCCCGGGGAAATTCCGTTAACAGGTAATTTCGCCTCAGCCGCGAAACAAATATGACAATGACGGTTTTACCTTCAAAACCCTCTACGCCCTCTCCCGCCACCCGTTAAACCCCCCTCCTCCTTCCCTCTCCGGTTTCCGCTTTCTGTTCCGAGCTGCAAGAACGTTCTTCCTCGTTCAAACCCTCCTCCTTCCCTCTCCAGTCTCCGCTTCCTGTTCCAAGCTGCGAGAACGTTCTTCTTCGTTCAAACCCTCCTCCTTCCCTCTCCAGTCCCCGCTTTCTGTTCCGAGCTGCGACCGGAGTATGTCCGGGAGAGCGGCGAGCATGAGTTCCAGCTCTGGTCGGCGACGGATTTCCATGGCGAAGATCGAGAGCTTGAGAGCTCGGCGTGTCTGCTTCTCGAAACGCCGGCAGAGCCTCTTCCGGAAGTGTGAGGAATTCGCCGACCTCTTCCCGGATTGCGAAATCGCCGCCGTCGCTTTCTCGCCGGACGTCGGAAACCCCTTCGTCTTTGCATCGCACTCGGCGTCGCCGGCGGAGATCTTCTCCGACGTTCTCGCCAAAGTTGCCTCATCCACGCCGGCGAATAAGCGCCGCTTCACCGGCGACGGGGTTCCCTCCTCTCCCACCCCCGACGACGTCAAGGCCGGTTGTATCGTCGTCGACAGGAGACCCCCCGTTCAGGAGGAGGAGCTGGTGAGGGCCCTCTTGGACGAGGAGGACGGAGCCGATCTGGCTGTGGCTCTGCAGTGGGCGAGCGGGGCATTTGACGGTGGTGCAGCCGCGTTGCCCCCAACGCCAGATTCCCATTGTTCCGATGCCAATTATTAGAGTCATTCATGTTCTTTTTCGTTGTCATCTCCTTGAAAATTTGAGAAATAAGACATGAATGATTGAAACGATAACCGAATGTATTGGGGATCTACGGCATTCTTTAATTTCTTGTCCTTCATCTTCTCGATTTTCTTCTCTTTTGATCCTCCAGGGGAGGTGCGCGTGCGCAGGTATGCTATAACCCTCTTAGGAGGGGGTAGCACCAGCCGTGCCGACGCTGGCGAGCATCCTGGTTCAAGTAATATTGTTCTGCATCGAGAAGTGTGGAGGTCATTCAAAGGTTTCTATGATTCTTCTTTGTTTCGTTCATGTTCCATCATGCAGTCAGCTTTATCGACTGTTGATGGTGAAACTCTTTTTTTATTTCTATTTCTGTTTTCCTGCCATAGCTGACTGCTTAGCTCTATCGGCTTACATATGTTATTTATCGATTCTACCCATGATTTGACAACAACCGTTAACTGCCTGTATTGCAGTTGATGCAGGAAATATGTTCTTGTTGTTGCTTACCTCTTTTTTAGTGTAGCCGAAAATCAATCAAGCTCCTTAGTATCGACGACAAGTTCAAGTGGACTGACTCCAACAATTCTTTCCTGAACAGAGTAGAGTCGGGAACTTGGTATTCAGTAGCTCTGGTTCGAAAAAAAACATGACTGTAATAAACAAAACAAGCATGAGGAATATCACCTGCTATTTGTAACCTTGTCCAATTTAAGCTTGAAAAGGATCAATTGCCATGATTGCTGTCTATGTCCGGGAATTTTGAGCTCCATGCTTCCCGTTATTAGATGTTGCACCGAACTTGCAACTATTCTTAGGTGGTAACTAGATCTCATGTCTTTGGCTGAAATTGGATGATATCCTTGAAATTACAAATCTTGCTGTTTCTACCTGTCAATGATTTGAGATGCTGATTTGATCATTTCCATGATCTAAGTCCACCGTGAAAATGTTCTTTATCATGCTTGGCTACATGTCTAGGATGCGGAAGCAAAACCAAATGTAATTGAATTTAGGCCCTTCTTTTAATCTTATTTTCCAAAAATGAATGTGCTAAAAAAATTAGACTACATTAATTCTAATGCTTTTCTAGATAGGCAAAGGCATAGTGATCTTATGTGTGGTTGTCAAAGTGACAAAGTGACCAAGAGACATTTGATTGCTTGAGCGGCAAAGCATCCATGTAACACTAGCGGGGTCAATGACCAAAAAATTATATGACTAAGCATATTAAAAACAGTTCCTTTTAGATTTTCAGAGCTTTGTGGAGCCTAAGCAGCTTCTTCCAGCTAAGAACACTAAATTCTGCACCAAGAGTATGTTACAGGATATGATTGATTCATTGAAATTGGATGACTCTTCGTCATTTTATGTTATACATATACGCACAAGTAATGAATTTGGCTCGTTTGAGAGACTTGAATGGAGCGGTCTTGATTTCCTTGCTAGATTTCAAGTGGTAATTTTATCCTGCAGAGAATACTTGTGATTTCATCGGAAGATAATGTTCATGAAGTAGAGAAAACTGTATAATCAACTGACTCGGTCCATTCCCAAAGAGGCTCAGTTTATATTTCCAAGGACATAAACTTGGAAAAAATCAAGCCATTTGGATTGGCCTCGAATCAGGTAACTCCTATGAATATAATTTTAGGCCCACTCACACGATGATAACTTGATAACTTACATTTTGCTCTTTATCCTTGTATAGGATCTTGGAGGCTAAATGACGTGAGATTTCCTCTTTATCTTTGTGTAGGCTCTTGGAAGCTCCATAGGATGCACTGCAATACGACTTTGAATTGAATGGCGTACTTCTTGGTGAGGGTGGAATATCCATGGCTGAACTAAGGCCGAAAGTTACCGCCGAAGTTTGAACTGAAGCAGTTTTGGCATTCAAGGATGGTGATTCTCATACCGGATCGTCACTCATAAACACAGAGATATCAGTTGAAGAGAGCATGAAAGAGTACACAGAGCTGAAGGCCTGAAGCTGTCTTTGCTGGTGTACGACTCGATTTCTGTGGCATCTGGTGCAGCAATTATCACCTCATCCGCGAGCAAGGAATTTGCCTATGCCTTCGCTGCTGGTGGAATTTCTGGTTTCCTGTATCTGCTGTTGTCGCAAAGGTTTCAGTCGGATGGTTATCAGCTTCTGCATTGCCTCCTGCCAACGGCAATTGCCGCCACTGCAAAATCCAGGCTTGGAAATGTAGGCGTTGTCTTGACAACCCAGTATCTGTTAATCAGCTTTTCAGGACTTCTTACTTGCAAGCTATCCGTGGTTCTGGCTGCGTTCAGACCCATAGGAAAAATGAAAAACAAATAAGTACTATTCATCTCCACTAGTTGCTATGGTTTTCTTCAAACTAATAACTATATTTTTTTTTCACGTTCGAGCTCAAGCTCCAGGTTCTCTGTTGTTGGTGCGATGTGACGTATTTCCTCTTGTAAGATATTCATGCTGATGAAATTGTTGAGATTGGCTTTTGGTCTGGTCCAGACTATCCATGCTGAAGAAAAATTTTTTTTCTTGGACAAGAGAGAAGTGGTACTTCTTTCTCTCTTTCTCATGGTCTCCAATTCCTCCTTTTTCTCATACATGATCTCCATAGTATCATATTCTTGCTTATAGATGTAGAAAGCGTTGAAATTAAGACAGCTGTGAGCGGGTACTAAAACACAAAACATGCGCTTGAAAGCGTTGTCGTACAACGCTTGTAGTGTCTATAGTCCGGTGGAAAGCACTATTTCAAATCATGCTTTTAGTTTATTTACTGTAAATAACTAAATATCAAAATCATCCTGGGTAATCACGCTTTCAGCCTATCTTGTTCGATTAAATTAGTTTTAGATTAAATGTGTATTAATTATTTTTAAAAATAATTATTATGCACATTTTTCGAGTTTTAGTTAATGTGTAAATAGTATTAAATTTTAAAACAAGGTAAATATCTTTTATATCACTAACATAATAATAATTTATAATATTTTAATTAATATAGAACGATTTGTCTAACTCAAATTAAGGAATGTAAGTAAAACTCGACATCCCAAATTTTCAATTTGATTCTAATGAAAAGTAGCGAATTCAAGTCTCCTTAATATATCCAGTAACCTATCTACTCCAAATTATCAAAATAAGTTAAATTTTTATTATTTTTAATTGTAATAAAAACTTTATTACATGTTTAAAAATCATGTTTTGTAAAATATAAATAATTAAGTTGTCAAAATATGATATATAAAAATGATGATAAAAATAAAATATAAAAGGTGCCATTTACTAATAATATAATTGTTTTTGTTGTATTAACATATTTATTTATTATTTTTTATTACTTAATTATACTTTATATATATAAAGTACGTAATAACACTTAGGACGTTTGATTTGGCTTGATCTGAAAATCTTAACTCTTAATTTCATGTCTGGCTACTTAACGAGTGGTAAAAAAGTACTTAATTTGATTAAGATATAAATGATTTATAGTGTTTGATAGAAAATCTAAATCCTTTGCTTAATCTAAAAAATATAAACTC
Organism: Cryptocoryne crispatula var. balansae; assembly: GCA_036172225.1. Classification (NCBI taxonomy): domain Eukaryota; kingdom Viridiplantae; phylum Streptophyta; class Magnoliopsida; order Alismatales; family Araceae; genus Cryptocoryne; species Cryptocoryne crispatula. Next base: position 4,971,323 of record CM069933.1, read on the forward strand.
TCATGTGACATTTGTTTTTAGCTTAATTTTAAAGTCTAGACTGCTAATTGCATATCTAACTTCTTAACATGTGAAAAAGGAAAGAAGCTATTAAGATGAAAGTGGTGGGCCTTGTTTGATAAAATATCTAAATTATGATCTTATTAAAAAGAGTTGACATCTATTATTTACACTGCAATATATATGTTAATAGTGTATATTTATTTTTTTAAGAGAAATCAGCAGAGTATATTACAAACATACAACCTAATTAACTATATACCAAAGAAAAAGAGATTGATATGTATGATATGCACTAAATATTAATATGTATAAAATATTTTAAATATATTACAAAATAAATATTTTTAAGTATTATAAGAGAGAAGATAAATGTTGAAATAAAATATTTTATTCATTAATAAGAAGGACGGGATAAAACGTGGCGTACTAATAGGCACCTCACAATTGACATGCTCAATAGTATAATAGTATAATAGGGTGTTTGGTAACTCTTTTAATTTTGGAATAATCTCATTTTTGAAATCAAGATTACTTAACTTCTCGATTTTAATTTTAAAATCAAAAAATCTAATTATTTTGTGTTTGGCAAAATTATAGTAAATTTTAAAATTTATAAAGTAGTGTTTAGTTATGATTTTAAAATCAAACATCCTCTCTCTCTCTCTCTCTCTCTCTCTCTCTCTCTCTCTCTCTCTCTCTCTCTCTCTCTCTCTCTCTCTCTCTGCCTCTCTGCCGGTCCCCAAGCTTTCGAAATGTCTAACTTTGACGGAATCAGAGCTTAGAGCATGGTTCAGCCAAAACAAACACCGCCTTAATCTAAACTAATTTAATAAAAATAAAATAGCTGTATCTGATTTTAAAAAGTCATTTATAAAAATCGAAAGCGTATTATTTACTAATATTATAATTTTGTTCTTTGATTCTTGTAAACTAAATATGTACCTACATATTCATTTACTAATTTTAATTATTTAGAACTCTTTACACATAAAGTATGTAATAACACAATACAAAGAGTGTGCCGAAAAATAATTTCAATGTAGACATTTTATAATGTCCTGCAAAATAATTCCTACAAACACTCTCTATTTTGGTTTTAGGCAGACATTTTATTTCAATGTATATCGAGTTTATTTAACTATAATCGTGCTTTCGATTTGATTTTTTACTCGATTCATTTTAGAACGAACATTTATCGATTATCTAGGAACGATAAATTATATCTATCAATCATTTTACCATAAATAAAATAATATTTTTATATTTTATTTAATTTAATTTATCTAACTTATTTTTGGTCTAAATAAGTACAACAACGAATCTAGGTAGGTAAGAAAAATCAGATATTTTAAACTTGCAGTTTTATTTTAATAAAAATAATGAATTCAAGTCTCTTGAATGTATCCGGCAAGCTATATACTCCGAATCTTTATGTTACAGAATATTTTTACAACAAAATTATGTAAAACGCTATTTGTTAATATTATTATCTTGGTTTTTATTACTTTAAACTGAATATGCGTTGACATGTTTATTTATTATTTTTAATTCTTTATTAATATTTTATACATAAAATATGTAATAATTTTTAATGTAGATTAAACCTGTGAATCATAGAATAATTGCATCTTAATAGAAGTTTGTTTCTTCGGATACGCTAACAAAACGTGGGGAGGTACAAATATAATTATATAAAGGTGGGGGCAACATAAAAATTTGAGCCTCCTTTAATCGAGTCTTTTTTTTTGCATCTTATAAACAGTTGAATGTTAATCGTATATTATGATAACTTATCATAAAAATAATCAGTTTCGTATCTTTTCCAAAACAAATTAAGAAAATAATGAATATTTAAAAATTATTATAATAGTAAGTACATATTATATCAATAGTTTCGTTAAGATACATGCTATGATTTACGTGAAATCATTCTAATTTGAAGTTGATTTAAACATTTTATCGAACAAGAATGACCACTTATATTAATCAAATTGAGCTCTGTTCTTACCATCTAAGTAAGTAAATGCCACCTAACTCAAAACTCAGCCCGGGTAATATACAGTTTTATTTTTATTTTAAAATATATTTTTAGAAATAAAAAAAATTAAACGTGATTCGAAAATATATGTCTCAAATCATAAATGCTCAATGATAAATTTTAAAGCTTAATTGAGAAAACAAAATGTATTATACTTTTCTTGCCTAAGTGATGTGAAGAATAAAGTAGGATTGACCAATTAGATAGGGCTCCATCACCATCACAATGTGTGTGTATATGTAGAAAATGTAAAAAAAATATATATATATATATACATAAATATATTATATGAGGAAGCAAAAGGGGCTTCATGTAATTACATATGTGGCTTGTATCCAAATATTATATAAGATGGCTTTTTAGGAAACAATAGTACTCAATAAATATCTGCATTATCTAATTGTTCAAACCTTTTCAGAAATGTACTCTCAGTACATATCCTTCCGACTCACTATCACATAGTTTTGATTGTTACATGGTATTCCATCCAACCAAAAATTACAGATATTTTTATATGAATTAAAATGGTTTATGAAAGAAAATATAAATTACTTTTAAGGGAACTCTCCTGAACTTTATATAAATTGTAAAACTAGTTTCTACTGTAGGTTAACTTTGACGACTGAAGTCTAAAAGCCTTTCAAAATTAAGTATACATGTCCTTGATTTAATGAAAAATAAAATGACAACTTTACCAAAGAAACCCTTCTCAAAGTATTAGTTTGATAACTATATAATTTTAATAAATTATCTAAAAATGACATGTCAAGTTGTTAAAACATATATAGTTTGCTAAAAAGAAGTTGCAAATATAGATCAGTTTAGTTCCCAGAATCATCCACACACTATTTTTATATGTATATGATATCTACTAGATAGTTTCCAATTTATATACAAATCATATTATAAGTGATCTGTATTTATATATCAAACACCTTGGCCACACTAATCAGATGAAATAAAATATTCTTGATAAATGACTAAATTATATTCTAATTTTTTTATTATTCAGACCAGTTTATACCCAACTGAGAACTTACATTGACATTGGAGATAAAATGTTCCCAATCAAGTAGAGTTGCTAGCAACATTTAAATAGGATAAACCTCCTAGCTAGGTAAAACATCATGAATCACATATGGGCCTAAAAAAATCTCAGATCATTTATATTGTCAATTAAAGTTAATCTGAGCATACCTATCAAACAAAATAGATCTGAAGTCGTATATAACTTTATTTTTGTGCGAACATTTTCAATTTTTTAAAAATAAAAAATTTATATAAATATGTTAGCAAAAAGAGGGGCTTTAACGATGAATATCTACATAACTCATAGCTAAATATTACATATTAGTACATCTTTCTCACACATTCTTGGGTTTCAAGCTGCTATATATATATATACACACACACACACACATTGTGAAACTTTTGGCTATTTTGATTTTTTTTTCGTGCGATGCTGTCTTAAAAGATTACATTTATAATTTGAGGTTATTTATACTGCACGATCAAAAAGCCATCTGCATTTTTTAGATAAATGAAGTGTATATCGGCAAGTAATATTTTAAAAATAATTTATTAAAAAATATATCTGTTAGAATATTGAAAAATATCGACATTTTAAAGTCAAAATTTTAAAAATTATCTATGAATGTTGAATATTTTAAAATGTTAAATAATGTGTTATTTTTAAAAGTTGTGGCAATTTGATGTAAATTTAAAAAATATAGATGCTTAATTTCTTTAAAGCACTGAATAAATAATAAAATAGTTTTTTTTTTTTAGCTTCAGATTTTGCTCTTTGTCTTGGCGGTTACCTTCCCGTCGTCCCTCGCCACTCGACGGGGAAGTTCCGTTAACAAGTAATTTCACTTCAGTCCCGAAACAAATAAGACAATGACGGTTTTACCTTTGAAACCCTCTACTTCCTCTCCCGCCAGAACGTTCCTTCGTTAAAACCCCCTCCTCCTCCCCTCCCCGGTTTTCGCTTCCTGTTCCGAGCTGCAGAGAGCGGATCACCTCAGTTCCGGGGTGGAGGGAGAAGCCTCAGTCCCCAATCAGAGGCGACCACATACCTCAGTCACTTAAGTGAACCGGTTTGGTGAACCGGACCGAACCGGGGTCTGAAACTGAACCGATTCGGTTCACTTAAGTGACGGGGTATGTAGCCGTCTCTGATTAGAGACTGAGACTTATCCCTCCACCCCTGAACTGAGGTGATCCGCTCTCCGAGCTGCAAGAACGCTCTTCTTCGCTAAAGTAAAACCTTCCTTCTTCCCTCTCCAGTCTCCGCTTTCTGTTCTGAGCTGCGACGGAGTATGTCCGGGAGAGCGGCGAGCATGAGTTCCGGCTCTGGCCGGCGGCAGATTTCCATGGCGAAAATCGGGAGCTTGAGAGCTCGGCGTGTCTGCTTCTCGAAACGCCGGCAGAGCCTCTTCCGGAAGTGCAAGGAATTCGCCGATCTCTTCCCGGATTGCGAAATCGCCGCCGTCGCTTTCTCGCCGGACGTCGGAAACCCCTTCGTCTTTGCATCGCACTCGGCGTCGCCGGCGGAGATCTTCTCCGACGTTCTCGCCAATGTTGCCTCCTCCGCGCCGGCGAATAAGCACAGCGCCGACGACGGGGTTCCCTCCGCCCCCGCCCCCAACGGCGTCAAGCTTAGCTGCATCGTCGTTGACAGGAGACCCTCTGTGCAGGTTGAGGAGCTGGTGAGGACCCTCTTGAACGAGGAGGACGGATGTAATATTCAGATTTTTTTTTGGAATAAATACTATTATATATATAATTCCCTTCCTATTTTACCCTCATCGGAACCCCACCCCCTCCCCAAAATCACCTTGCCCTGGCCGCCATTCACTCCACTTTCCATTTTTTTTCTCCCCCGAACCCCCCCCCCCCCCCGCTACAATGTCCGCCGTCCCCCCCTCCTGCTCTCTCTCTCTCTCTCTCTCTCTCGGTTTCCCCTGTAGCTCCCCCGCCCCCTGCTCTCTCTCTCGGCCAGCCGCGTGGACCCGCGGCACCCCGCCCCCCCTGCTCGCTCGGCTGCCTGCGTGGACCCGCGGCCGCGGCGTCGCAGCAGCTCCGGCCTCCCCCTCGCTCAGCTTCCAGCGCGGACGCGCCCAGCAGCCTGCAGCCCGCAGCCCGCAGCAGCCGGCCCCCCCTCCGCGCGCTGACCAGCAGTCGGCCCCCCTTGCGCGCGCGGACGCCCAACGGCTGCAGCCGCAGCCATCCTCCTCTTCCACCTTTTTCCCCTGGGCGCTCAGCTGCGCCGACCACCCCAGTCGCGGCCATCTGGCCCCCAGCCCCGCGGCTGCCTCTGCTTAGTGAAAAATGAAGAAGAGATGCTGCGGCCAGATCCTGAAGAAGAGAGTGGAAGGCGGGAACTCGGTGACAGCGGACTGGGGAAAGGGCTCAACACGTCCTCGCCCTGTTTTCTGTTTGTATTTATATGAGTGTACAGATGATACAGAAGCCGGTTTAATTGAACCGGTGACCAAATAAAAATAAAATGTATACAATTTGAATGGGCAGAGAAATGTAAGAAATGAATGTAAAAATACAAATTGTAACACTCCCCCTCAAGTTGGAGAAAACATGTGTCGGATCAACTTGTCTTGTAAGTAGTTGAAATCCAATTTTCCAAGAGCTTTTGTAAGCAAATCGGCCTTCTGTTCCTTTGTGTTCACATGCACAATTTTAATGATTCCACTTTGGACCTTATCACGAACCACATGGCAATCAATTTCGATGTGATTGGTGCGTTCGTGGAAAACTGGATTGTTGGATATATGAATTGCTGCTTGGTTGTCACTACACACTTCAACTGTACCAGAACAGATTCCGAAATCTTTAAGAATGTAGAGGATCCATTGCACTTCACAGGTGGCAGCAGCTAAGGCCCTGTATTCCGATTCAGCAGAGGACCTTGAGACTGTGTTCTGTTTTTTAGTCTTCCAAGAAACAGGAGATGCTCCTATGAATGTAACATATCCTGTAATCGATCGCCTGGTTAAGGGGCAGGCTGCCCAATCAGCGTCAGCATAAACCTGCAACTGAATTTTGTTATTAGCAGAATAAAAAATACCACTACCAGGAGATCCCTTAAGAAATCGAACCACCCTCAAAGCAGCCTTCCAATGTTTCTCACATGGCTCATGCATGTGTTGACTCAACAGGTTAACAGCATAGGTGATGTCCGGTCTGGTTATAGTTAAGTATATTAACTTCCCTACCAATCTCCTATATTGAGATCCATCTTCTAGTTTATCTGTATCACATCTGTGAAGCTCATGTCTTTGCTCAATTGGTGTTGACATAGGTTTTGCTCCACTCAAACCAGTTTCTGCCAAAATATCTAGAACGTATTTCCGTTGATTAATGAATATGCCAGCACTAGACATGCTGATTTCCAGACCCAAAAAATACTTGGGTGCCCCAAGTCTTTTGATTTGAAACTGCTGATCAAGCATCTGTTCCATGTAAGAGATCATATCAACATTTGTTCCTGTTATAAGGATGTCATCAACATACACAAGGATGGCAGTAAACAAGTCTCCATTTTTATGAGTAAACAGCGAGTGGTCAGCTTGAGATTGGGTGAAACTAGCTTGGACAATGACCTTGTTTAATTTTTGAAACCAAGCTCTTGATGCTTGTTTCAAACCATATATTGATTTGTGCAACCTACAAGTCATGTTCTCCCCCTTAATGTGAAGACCGGGTGGTATTTCCATGTACACTTCTTCTTCTAAGTCTCCATGCAAAAAAGCATTGTTAACATCAAATTGGTGGATTCTCCAATTTTTAATGGCTGCCAAAGAGAGCATGATTCTGACTGTAGTCAACTTTGCTACAGGAGCAAAAGTTTCATTGTAGTCCAATCCTTCTACTTGAGAGTATCCCTTTGCTACCAACCTGGCTTTATGTCTAGCAATTGACCCATCGGGTTTGAATTTCAATTTGTAAATCCACTTGCAGCCAATGGGTTTTTTTCCTTGGGGCAAGCTCACAATACTCCAAGTTTTATTGTTATACAGAGCTTCCAGCTCCTTTGCCATAGCTTCTCTCCATTCGGTAATCTCACAGGCCTTTTCATATGCGTCAGGTTCACAAACAGAAGCAATTTTATTCATGAAGTTAATGTGGTGTGGTTTAAATCTTGTGTAATCGATGCACCTTTCCAATGGATATCTAACATTGCATAAATTGGCATCCTTACTACCAAAAACCATATGATAATCCTTCAAGTAAGCAGGTGCTTTTCTGTTGCGGTGAGGTCTTAAGCATTCAATGTCATTGGTATCATGGGCAATTTCCATGTTATTATCCGCAAGTGAGCTAGAATTAGAATCATGGTATTCGTTTTCTGTGTCAACTGTGATATGTTCATGCAATTGACTAGTTTCTTTAACAGATAATGGAACATCAACCTCATCAGAAACTTTCTTCTCATCAAGAAAAGGAAAAATGTGCTCAAAGAATACCACATCCCTGCTAGTAAAAACTTTACCTGACTCAATTTCATATAACTTGTATGCCTTTTGAGATGAAGGATACCCAATAAAAATGCATTGCTTGCTGCGAGGGTTAAATTTATCAAAATCTAAATGTCCGGTTGAAGCAAAAGCCAAACAACCAAAGATTCTCAATCGTTCAAAATCAGGTGTGTCTTTGTACAGCTTCTCATAAGGTATGTCTCCTTGTATTGAAGATGAGGGTTGTCTATTTATTAAAAACGTGGCTGTTAACACACAGTCTCCCCAGAAAATTTTGGGCAATTTTGCTTGAAAACGGAGGCTCCTAGCAACCTCTAAAATCTGCCCGTGTTTCCTCTCAACAACATCGTTTTGTTGAGAAGTAGCAACACATGTATGTTCATGCTGAATTCCATTTGAAACACAATAGTTTTGGAAAATAGTTGAGAAAAATTCTGAGCCATTATCGGTCCTAATACGTTTAACCAACATCTGAAATTGCCGTTGAGCATAAGAAACAAAACTCATGAATATGTTGCATACTTCAGATTTGAACTTCATAAGAAATATCCATGTAAATCGGCTAAAATCATCAACAATAGTAAGAAAAAATCTTGACCCATTTCTTGATTCAATGTGATATGGACCCCATATATCAACATGCAGTAGCTCAAAAATTTTCCCAGATCGGCTAACACTAACCTTAAAAGGAAGCCTACACTGTTTAGCCAAAGGACAAACAGTGCAATTGTATTTAGTATCTATATTGCATGAAAGCAAATTTCCTAAATCAGCTAGACGAGTGTTGGAGAGGTGTCCAAGTCTCCTATGCCACTTTTCAGTTTCATCCATATGTGCAGTCATCGAACACATTTCATTTTCTGCCTTGAAGTAGTACAATCCTCCACTCTCATGGCCCTGCCCAATCATCTTCTTCGATGTTAAATCCTGTATTACAAAATGGGTTGGAAAGAATGTCACTGAACAATTTGAACTTCTGGTCAACTGACTGACAGATAGCAAATTAAAATATGAATTTGGAACATGGAGAACATCGCTGAGTTTGATTGTATCTGTTAGATGTGCAGAACCTGTCCCAATAACTGGAAGCGTAGTATTGTTCGGCAGAAGAACTTGTCGTTTCTTTGCCACTTCCTTCAGCTATAATTGGGTTAGAAGATATATGTGCCGAAGCCCCTGAATCAACAATCCAATTTGGAGAATGGCTGAGTTTACCTGTCATATTAACTTGATGGTTCTGTACATTGGCTGAGCTTAGCAGTTTTAACAATTGGCTGTACTGTTCTCCGGTAAGCATGTGGTTCCCATCTGCTTGTTGAACAATCTGCTGTTGACCACTTCTATCAGTCCATTTCCGCCTATAATTTGCAGGATACCCCACTAATTTATAGCATTGATCTTTAGTGTGGCCTTTAAACCGGCAGTAGGCACATTGCAAATTTCTCCTATCAACTTTGACATTCATTGCAGAAATTTCTGATTGAGCAGGTGTATATATGGTCCTTTGTGCTTCATCTTGTAACACAAGAGCATATGCTCTTCCAATTGAAGGAAGAGGATCTATTAACAAGATCTGACTCCGAACATGAGAATAAACATCTGATAATCCCATCAGAAAATGCATGAGTTGCTTGCGATTTTGGGTGACAGGTGGTACCTCTGGTTCATACTGAGCCAATTCATCCCATAATCCCTTAAGAACCGAAAAATACTTAGTTACGGAGTCACTTCCTTGCTGATGATTAGCAATCGATTTCTCTAATGCATATATTCTTGGTCCATTAGAGGGAGAGAATCTCTCCTTAAGATCGGACCAGATTTGGGCAGCAGTATCCGTGTATAACACAGAAGGAATAAGATCTGAGTGGATGGAGTTGAGGATCCATGACAGAACCATGCTATCGGCTCTCCTCCATACACCATAAATTTGATCATCTAAGCTTGGGACAGGAATTGATCCGTCGATGAATCCAAGCTTGTTCTTAGCCGATAGAGCTATGATCATAGCTCGTTGCCATGTCACATAGTTATTTCCAGTGAGAGGAGTCGATACGAGCACCATACCTGGACTATCTGAAGAGTAAAGAAAAAATGGATCCGCAGCTCCATCGCGTACAGATCCAGGTTGAAGATGAGATGCAGCGGAAGCACTTGAACCGGAAGCCATGGATCTGAAGCTCTGATACCAAGTGAAAAATGAAGAAGAGATGCTGCGGCCAGATCCTGAAGAAGAGAGTGGAAGGCGGGAACTCGGTGACAGCGGACTGGGGAAAGGGCTCAACACGTCCTCGCCCTGTTTTCTGTTTGTATTTATATGAGTGTACAGATGATACAGAAGCCGGTTTAATTGAACCGGTGACCAAATAAAAATAAAATGTATACAATTTGAATGGGCAGAGAAATGTAAGAAATGAATGTAAAAATACAAATTGTAACATGCTTCCTCTCTCCGGCGTGTCCTGCTGCCCAACCGTACCCCTTTGGACCCGGACAGCAGCCCCCTCTTGCATGCGCCATCTCCTCCATCCGGAAACTGCTAGTGTTGTGGTAATGGTCCATTTTATTTTTTCTCTCTCTTTTTTCACTCCCTCACATCATTTTTATTATGTTCTATCCATGCCATACCTATATGTCTTTGTATGCTTGTAGCTAGCACCGATTGAGGGAGAAATCCTTGCTTTGCCGATTCAAGCTTCGTATTAGCTCCGGATCGTTTTATCGACGCCTTTCCGGTAGGCATCCCAGACGTGTCTATTATCATTAAATTCAATACCAAAAATTTATCAATCAATTTTAGATGTTGATTTAAATTTATCGGTGAATATTGGATGTGGTGATTTATGATAGCTAGACGTCTTATTAATTTATTAGATGTATACTACATAGATCCTGATTTTATTAATCAATTGATCTTAATTATTGATTAGCATGTGCCGTAGAATTTAATTGCATAATTTATGAATTTGATATGCCCTTGTTGATTAACCCGATTGGGTCTTTGTTAATATTTATGATTGCCTATCAATTGGATTAGATAGAGTTTTAGATTAATCAATAGACTTGATTATCTAGCATTTTTCATCAATTTTTATATCGTTGATCATTTAATTGGGTGTATATGTTATGTCGGCATATTTCATGCATGCAGGTGTTTAACATCATATATGGATTGCCATTGGCATGTGGTCATGTTATGTCAAGTAAATGTGCATTTCTATTTATAGATGGTTAGATGCATTAGTTGCATATATTCATGTTAATTATCTTATTTGCATGGCATGGCATGGCATGGTTGGAATGAATGCATGTGTGCATTAATTGAAATGAGACCGAGCTACACGGACTAGTAGTCGAGCCCGTGGGCACGGGGGATTAGAACGATCCGGTGCATCCTTCGATCCCGGGATACCGCGGTTTGTCCTAAGTGCCACCACCGCTAGGTGCACTAGGGGACTTAGCTTACTATATATTACTGCTATATATGATAGATCTGGTGGTAGCAAGTTGAGATGGCAAGACGACGCATTCCTTGCAATAAGAAAAAGATGTGATATTATATTAGAGGATAGGTGCATCTATTGCATGATTCACTGTATTTGGTCATTAGATGTGCATTAGTTTGTCTTCATCGAATTGAGTTGCATAAGATGCATGATGTCTCATCTGTTGTGGTTTCATCATATAGGTCTGGTAACATGTATTCATGCATGTTTTATTCTTTCAAGTTAAGTTCTTCTTTTGATATTTATAGGTGCTGATTGGGTCTGATTAGTTGGTTGTTGGTAATCGAAAAATATGTGGATAAGCCAGATAATTATTGTATTTGTTAGTTTTATACATATATAGAACAAGTGTAGCACTGGGTATTTATATAATTATCATTTAGATCTTTTATTATCCGATTCGGCGGATGAAGGGGTGTCTACTGAGTCGGTGTGACTCATCCCAAATCTTTTAACAAATTTCAGGATATCAGGTTTAGCGCAGTAGAAGCTTGATGGTATGGACTCCAAGGAATAATTTGAGCGGATTCGTGCAATTTAGACCGGTATATGAATGCTTAGATTGAATTTTTATTACGTGATTTGTGATAAATGGTTAGTGTTAGAACTGTGAACTGGGACCCCTGTCTTCGAGTTTTTCCAAACCGATGTGTTTTTGGGGGTTGTTTCCCCGGTTACGTCGCCGGATTGTTTTCCGTTGTGCAGGTTGAAATCCGGGTCGTGACAACGGAGCCGATCTGGCAGTGGCTCTGCAGTGGGCGAGTGGGGCATTCGACGGTGGTGCAGGGGTGTTGCCGCCAGATTCCCACTGTTCCAGTGCCTATCCTCTTTCTTCGTCGTCGTCTTCTTCTTCTTCTCTGTCATCATTTTGAAATTTCGAGAAATAAGATGGTTGATACGATAACCAAATATATCAGAGATCTACGATATTCTTTCGTCTTCTTCTTCTTCTTCTTCTTCTTCTTCTTCTCTGTCTATACTGCTTTCTCTGGCCTCGCGGTTCAGCAGATCTAGCATAGCAGCTTCACTGATGAGAGCCACAACTTCTCAACAATCTGATCGTTGTTTTGCATAAACGTGTACAAGAAAAGAAAATGTATCAATTGAACATATTTAGGGATGTCGACGGGCAAGGTAGGTTCACGGGTTTATGAGTTGGGTCAGAATGATACGAGTGCCAAAGTTTCTAACTCTCCTCTCTATTATAGATTGACGTTCAAGCTGAAAACATTACAGACCTATATTTCACTTTCAAATCTTGTTTCTTTGTACTCAAGATTAGAATACTTAGAGAACCATTGTCTCTTAAAATTATTGCATCATTCGAAGTTAGCTATTATCGCATTCAAGTCGAGCATATACTTGGACAATGTAAGGACATTGATGGATGTTGTCAGACTAACGAAGCAACCTCAGGCGTTGCATGCGTTCTTCTCAAACTGTGGAGGGAAATCGAGGAAAGATAGGGATCCTCCGGTCAGTGGAAGCAGGAGAATGTCAGAGCTTGATGGTCCTCCCCATGGGGAAGGGGAAAGCGTTCCTGGGCAGGGGTGATTCATTTATATTGGATGACTCTCGTTCATTTTATGTTGTGTAGATTCGCACAAGTAATGAATTTGGCTCTTGCCCGATAGACTTCAATAGAGCAGTTTTGATTTCCTTGATCGATTTAGGTGGTAATTTAATGCTGCAGAGAATACACATTGTCGGGAGATAATTTTCATGAAGCAGAGAAAACTGTGTGCTCTTTGGAAAAATTCAAGCCATTTGGATTGGTCTCGAGCCAGGTAACTCCTATGAATATGTTTTAGTCTCACTCACACCATCTTAATTTGATAACTGACATTTCCTTTTTATGTAGGCTTTTCGAGGCTAGATGACATGAGATTGACTGTTCTCGGAACAACCAATTCATCTAGTCCTGTCATCAGTACTGAAGCTCCATATGATGCATTGCGAAATGACTTTGAATTGGATGGCATACTTCTTGGTGAGGGTGGAATATCCATGGCTGGCTGAACTTAGGCCGAAAGTTACCGCCCAAGCTTGAACTGAAGCAGTTCTGGCATTCAAGGATGGTGATTCTCATACCGGATCGTCACTCATAAACACAAAGATATCAGTTGTAGAGAGCATGAAAGAGTACACAGAGCTGAAGCTGTCTTAATTTACTGGTGTACGACCCATATTTCTATGGCATCTGGTACAGCCATTGTCGTTGCCTCATTGAACAAGGAATTCTCGTAGGTTTTCGCAGCTGGTGGAATTAGTTACTTCTCGTATATGCTGTTGCTGCAAAGGTCAGTCGATGGTTTATCAGTTTCTTCATGCTAAAGACGGTATTGTAGACCGCAAGGATTCAGGGGACCCTTGTCAAGCCTAATATTATCGGTTCTAGCTGCAGCCGATAATTGCCGATGCGCCGCTAAATGCAGGCATGGAAATGAATACATTGTCTTGACACAATGGCATCTGTTCATTGACTTCACAGGATTCCTTGCTTGCAAACTATTTGTGGTTCTGATGACTTTAATTTGACCGCGTTCAGATCACCCATAGGAAAAATGAGAGTTGAGTAAATAATACTATTCGTACCCACCAATTTTTATGGTTTTCTTCAAATTTGCAACTGCATAGATTTTCATGGTTTTGCATTTTCTGGTAGTCTTTTTACCTCTGTGGTGTACTCTATTTTGCTCTACATTGGTTATTGGTTTGGTCCATATATATCATTATGTAGCTCTATGCCTAGACACGTTTCGCTTGATGTGGAATGATGACTTTTATTTAAATGAATAGCCGTGCGATTACTATATAACAAATAATGTTCATAAGAGCATATTTCGATGAGTCTCAGTAGCTTACAAGCCTTGATTAGTCGCTTTGTAAAGCTCAAGTAAGAAGAGAACACCGTATTTTTTTGGGAGATAAGATTGTATCTCTCTTTTCTTCCTCTCTTTTTTTTTTCTGGAGTGCCACAGCGGTGTAAAGTATCAACTTCGGAATTTTTATTAGATACAATACACCATAAGGTGTTTGGTTACACGGTAAAATAGATTTTCACTATGAAAATATGCTTTTAGAATAAAACTTGTTAAAAACGATTGATCCAACCACGAGGAGACAAACAGTCTACTGTAACATTACTCAGGTATATATCTTGTTGTAGATCAGTTTCTCAGAATTATCCACACACTGATTTTCATATGTATATAACATATATTAGATAAAAACATTTATAGTTTCTTTACATTGGCATTGGAGAAAATGTTCCCAATCAAATAGAGTGGCTAGTTACATGTAAATAAAATAAACCTTTTAGTTAAAATAGCACTAATCACATACAGGCCTGAAAATTCACATATTATTTAAATTTTCAAAATAAATTTAATCTGATCTACCTATCGAACAAAATAGGTTTGAAGTCGAATAACACTTTATTTTTGTCCTAATATGTTCAATGTTGTTGAAAATGAAAAGGTTATATTATAGAGAGAGGGGCTTAACGATGGACGATGATTATCCATATATAACTTGTAGCTAAATATCACATAAGAGGGTCTTTAAAAACATAATATGACTTCATATATATTGTCATTTGCGATAATTAGTGCATTTTTGTCACACATTAATGGGTTTGAAGTTGCTACACAATTTGATACTACTTATGATACTTTGAATTTTTTAGTGTGAAGCAATCTTAAGATTACATTTATGATTTGAGGTAATTTATACTGCAATATCAAATTTGAATATAGTATTTTTTTTAGTTTATCATTTATAGGGTGTTTAGTTGCACGTAAATTCTTTATGTATTTTCGTGATAAAAAGTAATATTAAAATAAAGTTATAAACTAACTAATGACATAAAATTGTCACGTTTGAAGAGATGCAATTACAGAAAAGAGTTCCACATGAAGCTAAATAAAGTGGGAGACCACAACATAAAAAAAAGATGAGACTCTTTTTTTGTATAATATTTTTTAAAAATAAAAAATTGAAATGATTGTCAAACACTCTTTTAACAACTTTTTATTACAAAAACATAAACTTGTAACAAAAAATTTAATTTATCATGCAACCAAATATTACTTTGGTTGATCCTGCCTTTCAGTTTATCTAAGTAGAACCAAAAAGCCATTAGTATTTTTGAGATAAATGAATTGTATATCACTAATCAATAGTTTATGTTTATAAAATCTTTCGAAAATTCACGCTATAGAAAATATTTTATTTGATTTTATTTTTTTTAGATCTAAATGAAACGTAAGTATTTATTTGTAATTAGGTAAACACATAGGAAAAGAAAGCTAACATGGCAAGTCAAAATTATTATACATAGAAAGCTTTACGTGAATCAGAAAATATGATGTCGTTACCGAGCATTTATTAAAAATTAAATTATTTTTTTAGAATTTAGCATGGTTAAGGCTAATTTATAGCTTTCCTTGACATTGGAATATAAAATAAATTACATTTTCCACAATCATAATAAAATAGATATTACTTGTCAGTAAGTAAAAAAGTGATTACTTTTCATCACATGAATGATACGTATTTTAAAATAATAAAAATATTAACTTTTTAAAATCGTAATTTTATAAAAAATTTTAGAAGTCATGGCAATATTTGATATAAAATAAAGAAAAGACTCTTAATTCTTTTAAAGTACTGAATAAATAATAAAATAGCCTCTTTAGATTCAAAACCCTTCCAGTGAGGTTCTTCTGTATTGTAAACTTGAATTCCAAATTTCTCTTGAGCCCTCCACAAAATATTCTAATGACGGTTTTACCCTCAAAACTTTCTGTCTTGGGAGCTTATCTTCTTGTCCTCCCTCGCCACTCGCCGCTCGCCAGAAACAGGAAGTTCCTAATTTTCCTGGAGCCCTCGGAAAAGTATTATAATAACAGTTTTACCTTCCAAACCCTCTCCCGCCGGAACGCTCTCCTTCGTTAAAACCCTCCTCCTTCCCTCCCCAGTTTCCGCTCTCTGTTCCGAGCTGCGACCGGAGTATGTCCGGGAGAGCGGCGAGCATGAGTTCCAGCTCTGGTCGGCGACGGATTTCCATGGAGAAAATCGAGAGCTTGAGAGCTCGGCGTGTCTGCTTCTCGAAACGCCGGCAGAGCCTCTTCCGGAAGTGCAAGGAATTCGCCGATCTCTTCCCGGATTGCGAAATCGCCGCCGTCGCTTTCTCGCCGGACGTCGGAAACCCCTTCGTCTTTGCATCGCACTCGGCGTCGCCGGCGGAGATCTTCTCCGGCGTTCTCGCCAATGTGGCCTCCGCGCCGGCGAATAAGCGCCGCTTCACCGGCGACGGGGTTCCCTCCTCCCCCGCCCCCGACGACGTCAAGCCCGGCCGCATCGTCGTCGACCGGAGACCCTCCGTGCAGGAGGAGGAGCTGGTGAGGGCCCTCTTGGACGAGGAGGACGGAGCCGATCTGGCGGTGGCCCTGCAGTGGGCGAGCGGGGTATTCGATGGCGACGGTGGTGCAGCCGCGTTGCCCCCGACGCCAGATTCCCTCCGTTCGGGGGCAGAGTCATCCCTTTCGTTTTCTTCTCCTCCGTCGTCTTCTTGATTTGCTCGGTTGTTAGGTTCTTCGCGGGAAATTGAGGAACACCAGGGATAAAAATGCTTGTAAAACGCTCACTCATATTGCAGATACGAGTGTTCCTGTTCTTCGTGTTCTTCCTCGCCGTTGGATTCTTCACGAAAAATTGAGGAATTCCATAGATGATGACTGTAACACTCGCTCATATATATTACACATACGAGGGTTCTTCTTCTTCTTCTTCTTTGTGTTCTTTCTCTACCTGCAGAGGGCCTCCTGTTGAGGGCGATGCTCGGCTCGACGTCTGTGTGTGTAAATAATTGTATAAAATATAAATGACTGCAAGAGACAAACTTATAAATTTCTATCACGATATCATCGCTAGTTTTTATAAATAAATGCATACCGTTAATAGGATAAAGAATAAGAAACATACTGATCCGTGTGTCGGCACAAAATTGTAGAAGTCTGGAAAATATGTTTTGATTAAAAACTTGTATTCATAATACACGGATGGTAACAAAATTGTCAACAGTACTGCACATCTTTCGTTAGGTATCATCTCCTTCAGAGCAAGATCTCCCCCCACAGCCGGTACAGCCCATGGCGCCTCTTGCAGGGAGGCCTCCCCACCTCTTCCGGCAGGAGGATGTCCTTAATCAGAATCCGGACCATCACCAAGGTGACTGTGTTAGTCGTTGAGCATGCCACCGCCGGGGGTGGCAATGGGTCGGGCCGGGCCGCGGGTTTACGAGCCAGTTGCAGGCGAGCTCACCGGCCTCACATTTTGGCCCGCGGGCCACGAATTAACCTTCGGTCGGGGTGAAGCAAGTCGAAACGGGTCAACCGGACATGACTTTCGTAATATTATTTGATTAAAATGATATTTATACTCATTAAAATGTATTTATGTTAAGTTATCATCACCTTTATGATATTATTTTTAATAATTAAATTTATTACATTTAATAATCTATAACTAATCTATAGAAGTGAAAATCCTGTTTTTTCGTCCTCATGTCGTGACAGTAAAACTTGAAACGTCGCTTGTGTGGAAAGGGTTGCGTCTGTTCGACTTTCTCTTTCTTCCCACTTTCAGCCTCTCCTGAGCACCTCTTCGCCGCCTCACACCTCCCACAACCCATCTCTCGCGGCTCCTTTGCGTCAGCGGTTGCCGCGGCCTGCTCTCTTTGCCGCCTCACACCTCTCCGCTCTCTCACAACCCGCCTCTCGCGGCTCCTTTGCGTCAGCGGCAACCCGCCCTCTGTCGGCCAGCCGTTGCCGCAGCCGGCTTCCCCCTCACGCACGCTCGCCTGTTGTCCACCCGCTGGCATCGACGGTAATCCGGCAGCGGTTTGTTTGCAGGAAGACGGGGATGCGCGCGATGCCTGGTTGCAATCCATCGCCGTGGAGTTCAATGTCTCGAGCATCGCCTTCCTATGCCGCACGGCTCTGCCCCCTGACACCACCGCAGCAGCACTCTAGCGGTTCGGTGCTTTCATCTCCGCTGTTTCACCCTGGTCCTTGGTTCTCGAGGTGGTTTGCTCTCGCCTGTTCTTTTTTTATTATTATTTTGAAGTCTCCCCGTAAACATTTTTTTTCCTGAGAAATCTGGAATCATGGTATTTTTTTCCTTGATTCGTCGTTAAATCAGGTCTGTAAGCATCGATATTGTTATTGAACATTTTGGTATCTAGGTGAAAATCGTACACACATTTATAAATATAATCAAAATGAGGTTATTTATTCTTTATTAAATCTGTGTAAAATTGTCAAAAATTGAAAATAATGCAGTTGATTATTTGATCATGCCAATATAGAATAATCCTCAAGACTGCATATATTATTTTTTCACTACAGTAATTTAACTGATTCTTTTAAGAAGCTGGACTTTCATAGTTTTTTGTCTTTTTTATTTTCTGAATTATCAGATATTTATGATTTTTAAAAATTTCTCAGATTCTCCGCATTTTAAGTTTTATTTCTGTATATTTTCTGGTTTACATATGATGGATTGCCTAACTTTTGAAAGTTTTTGGTTTACACGCACTTTCTGACTTCTTATATTCACAGTTTTTGAAATTTCAAAATTTTGATTTTTCCTATTTTATCTTTTCAAATTATATTATTTTTTAAAGGATATCCAGATTCTCATATTTTCTAGATGTCTCAACCTCAAGTGCTTAATTTATAATTAATACGGGATATGAGTATCCAAGAATTTGAAAGTGCATGTAAAACAAAAACTATGTCAAAATCGGTCAATCAGAAACATTTAAACCAAAAAACCTTAAAAAATGAAACTACGAACATTGGAAGTTCAGAAACTTGACGATTTAATAAGAAAAGAAAAGAACAAGGATTATAAGATGAATATAAATTGAAAGATCAAATAAACTTCAACCGAAAGGGTACGAAGAATTCTTTAAAAGAAATATAGTCTTTAAACTCAACTCACCACTAAAAAATACCTCACAATTAGTGGGTTTTCGATAAGCATGATCAACACAATTAAAAATGTCCTACATTATGCATGATCATACATACATTGTTCTTTTAATAAATGCACCTAACAATTTTTTCCCCTTTCGGTCTTTGTGCGTGACCCGAAGAAAATGTTTCTCAAGACCAACCAAAGCCGAACTTTCGTGAATGCATATTAGTAAAATGCACCTTCTCAGTATAACTGTTGTATGGACCTTATCCATGATTCATATTGTGATGTTCATTTTCTAAACAAACTTTTGCATCGACGATTCTATTTAGTAAATAATTTACATTTGCTGCACTTAGTCATGTTTTATTGCATTGGTTATTTTTCTTCACTGTGAGTTTAAAGACTATATTTCTTTTAAAGAATTCTTCGTACCCTTTCAGTTGAAGTTTATTTGATCTTTCAAATTTATATTCATCTTATAATTCTTGTTCTTTTCTTTCCTTATTAAATCGTCAAGTTTCTGAACTTCCAATGTTCGTAGTTTCATTTTTTTTAAGATTTTTTGGTTTAAATGCCTCTGATTGACTGATTTTGACAGTTTTTGTTTTACATGCACTTTCAGATTCTTGGATACTCATATCCCGTATTAACTTTCTGATTTTTAAATGATTGTCAAATTCTCATATTTCCCAAATGCCTCATCTTTTTGAAGTCTTGGATTTTATCAATCTTCAGGTTTAGGCAATCTTGAAGGATTTTCATGTCTCACAAAAAGGTATTTACTACCGAACCCGACTATTCTCTCCCATTCGCCCCTCAGCATTCTTGATTGCCTTCCTATTTACATCTCGTTCCTTCTATTTCCAAGTGATGGTCTTCCATTGATATGTTCTTAGTCTTCGTGTCAATGAACATTGCCCTTCTATGCAACCCGTTCACTTCCAATTGAATGGGACCATTGCCTCCCTACCTACCAACTCTCTACCGTTCTAATGCATTCACTTCTCACACCTCCACCATTTTGTTTGTTCCTTTCGCTCTCTTCCCGTTGGCATTAAATGTTGTATGTTTTTCGTGAAATTACTCAAATTTAATACTAGAATTTTGTGCCATAATCGATCTCATTTTGACACTTTCGATATGTCGTATGTGACAGGCAGCAGCCATTGCGCCGAGGGTGTGAGGTATTTTATCATGATGTCAGATATAAAATACTCTCTCTCTCTCTCTCTCTCTCTCTCTCTCTCTCTTAATGAAATCAATGCCTTTACATCTATCATCTTGCCTTTCTTGATAAAGTGGAACCAATCATGCACTTTATAACCCTATATGTTATCCCTAGCCCCTTGATTTTTCTTTTTAGCGACATGTTGTTGTCTCTTTTAGATGTCTTTAAGGTACTGACTAACATTTTGGAACTTTATATTTTTTGAAACTTTTTTTAAACTTTTTGGTCTTACATTTTGGATTTGATGGTGTTTGGACGTTCTTACTTTCTTTTTTTTCCGTTTTAGAATTTGAGATCTGAGATTATGAATTGGCCCACACGCGGCATATGTGCATCTCACTGTATGCAACACCTATGGCGGCCCACACTTGAATGTATAGAAACTCCATCCTATAAAAAGAAAAAAAATGAATTACTAGAGAGTCAATCCAAAAACAAGTAGGTAAATGAACTTAACGCGTAGTAAATGTTATGCTTATTTGTTTTTTTAATTTCACATTTAATAATAAAATATTCTTTATAACACATCAACACCTATATTTATAGATTCTCAAAACATTGATGTTATAGTCTATCGAAGCAAATTTTTTAAATTTATTTTCCAAATGAATATATTAAAATTCTGAGATAAATTTTAATTTAATGATAAATCACATAAATTTTATCATGTAAATTGTTCAACGATAAATATTAAAATAAATTTTATTAACTATTAGTTTATATTGCAATTAATTATAAATGTTAATTTTTATAAAAATTGTAATCTTATAAATATCTAAAAATTTGCAGGCACACGTGCGAAGCACGTAACTTATAACTAGTATATTTATGTGGTAGAAAATACGGGTTAGCCGAGCCAGGTCGGACCAAGTTCATATTTTTTACGAGCCGGGCCAACAATGTATTGCTTGCGGGTTAGGCCAAGTCAGCCCGGTATATTATGGACCGAGCCTTGATCGGGCTCGACGCGGATCGGGCCCAAAATTTTATTTTATAAGACATACAATTACGAAAGATGATGAATTTATTTATTTAATATTACATTGTAAAATTGATACTAATTTGACCAAAATATATTTTTAATAAATAAAATTGATATTTTAAATTAAGTCATGGCATACAAGTTGAAGCCCGCTTCGGCCCGTGTATCGGTCCGGTTAAAACCCACGGGCCAAAATGTTCAATCCCGTAGTATGGTAGCCCGTGATCGACCCATTTTTCCACCCAAAAAAAAAAGTGTGCCAAACATGGAAACAATCAGACTAGATGACAAAAGATCGATGGCATGAGGCCCAAAATCATCTTTCGAAAGTACCCTCGGTGAATGATAACTAAAAAAAAAAAAACAATCACCCATAGACGACGAAAGAAACTCGGTGCTTTTATAGCAAATTAGATGGACCGCGTATCTTGATCGACAGCCTACTCATTTGGAGCGAAATAGGCAAAGCAAAAAGTTGATGATAAAGGCACAACGATATAACGATACAAAAAAATTTATAACATATAATAATATAGCAATACCTTACTTTAAAACAGATGTAACAATACTAAAATTTATGATATATAATATAACATATATGTTGAAAGTCATTGTGATGCTCACGGCCACTTTCAACCATCTGTCCCCCCCCTCTCTCATCGGGTGTAAAAAATATATAAAATAAAATGTTGAAAGTCTAGCTGCGACTAATAGCGACTTTCGATATTTTAAATTTTTTATAAAAATTCGAAAGACGGTGTTTCCTATGGATGAGCGTTAAACGGTTCGAATCGAATCGACCCGTTTGGTTCGGTTCGATTCGAAAGCCCTCCAAATCGGTTTAAACCAAATCAAACCGTCTAAATTGATTTAATAAAAAATATATATAATTTATTATAATATTATTAAAAATGATATTTTTGTAATTTTTATGATAAAATAACATTTATTTTAACTGTTTTTAACTTGAAAATTATTACGTATATGGAAAAATTAATTAATTAAAATATTTTTATGTTTTTTCGATTCGAACCGAATCGAGCCAAATTGAAATCGATTAAATTTGATTCGATTCGAAGAGTTAAATCGGTTTGGTTCGATTTACAAAAAAAAAAAAGTTCAACTCAGACTAAATCGAACCATGCTCACCCTTGCTGCTCCCCTTAGCAGAGGACGCACAATCTACTCACGGCCGATCAGCAAAGTCGCTACAGTCTAATGACATTTTAGTTTTAGAAATAAAATTTTTTTTTAATCAAAGATGGCCAGATATTTAACGTACGACCGAATCAAAGGTTAATGTCTTGTTTAATAATAGTATTAGATATTTCTATCATTATTAATTTAAAAATCGATATAGATGATAGTTACGTAAATATGTTTGACTAATAATTTGTAGTACGAACAATATATGTTATATTTAAATATCAATATCAATATGAATGTAATGTCATCTGTGTACTCTGACCAAACAAATCGTAGACTTTCGATAAGTCTCATCAAACCGTGATTAAATCCACCGAACATATCTCTAGTATCTTGAAAAATTTATAGGGTGTTTGGTTACATGATAATCGAGGCATTTTCTTTTTAAATAAAAAAGAGGATCTCACATCTTTCTCATTTCTTGTGACCCTCCATTTTGTCTGAACATATATGATAGTCACTCTTTTTTGTTATCATATTTCTCTATATAAGCATGATTATTTTATGTCATGAGTTGATTCACTTTTTATTTTAATATAAAATTTTATTGTACAAAAAATTATCATGCAACCAATCACCCCCATTAGGAGTTTTAGCTTTTTATTTTTAGACACAACACCATTTTACTCGTAAACACAAAAATTGCTGAATATTTATATGATATTATAAATAAATTAGATATAACAGTAAGTATCTTACATATAATATAAATAATATTATACAAATATATAATTAAATAATTATATATATGCGATACTAGATGATATTTACTTATTTGCGAAAAATGTTCCTATTTTTATCACAAGTCAATTCTACTTATCTATGTGTTTTTTTGGTAACATTCTGGACACTGTCAAAATTATTTTTGAAATTGACATTGGTATAAGTCGTCAGAAGTTGTTCGGTAGGTAATATCAATTTAAAATTTTAAATAACAAATTTTATATAATATAAATATCCGGCAAATTTAATTTTAATATTTTATTTTTTAACATATTTTTATTGTCGGCCGCCGTGGCACGGTTGGCATCACCCTCCCGCCTCGATCCCTCGTCTTCCGCGTGAGCTGCGGGCTGTCGGTCTTCCGTGTCATGTGAACAAAAAAAAAAATATTTTTATTATTGTGTTAAAAAAACCATATTTTTATTACAATAATGTGGTATTAGTGCTCACTGTTCGGTAGCCTCCTGCCCCTGGTCGAGGCGCCAGGCGACGCGCCGCTCATGTTCTCCGTCGCCGGTCATGTCCTCCTCCGCCGCCGATCGCGCCCGACTTTTCGGTGTGTCGCTGGCGCTGCACTCTCGCTCGCGCCATTCTCGTTTTCTCTCCTGTGCACCACCGCGTCCATCTCAGAGGCCCGGGGCCGTGCTGATGACGGCGGCGACCAATCGAAGGCGCGCCCCTCCTCGGTCCCTCCGCCAATTCGGGTCGCGGTCACCGAGTCCGCGGGGAGGGGAGTGTTTGCCACCCGGCCGATTGGAGCCGGTGACCTCGTCCACACTGCCAGCCCCGTAGTCGTTCATCCCTCCTCCTCCCTCCTCCACAAGGTCCGTGCCAAAAAGATTTGTGCTTTTCCTCCGTCTCTTCTTGGGGACTGCCAGTCTGCATTTTTGACTCCATGAGCGGTGCGCGCGCTCAGGTATGCTATAACTGTCTTAGGAGGGGTAGCACTAGCAGTGCCGAGGCTGGCGAGCATCCCGGTCCAAGTAATGTTGTGCGTTACTTCTGCAGCGAGAAGTGTAGAGATCAATCAAAGGTTTCTATGATTCTTCTTTGTTTCGTTCATGTTCCATCATGCAGTTAGCTTTATCAACTGTCGATGGTGAAGCTCTTGTGTTGTTTCTGTTTTTGTTTTTCTGCCATAGCTGACTGCTTAGCTCTATCGGCTTACATTTACTATTTATCGACTCTACCCATGATTTGACAACAACCGTTAACTGCCTGTATTGCAGTTGATGCAGGAATATGTTCTTGTTGTTGCTTACCTCTTTTTTAGTGTAGCCGAAAATCAATCAAGCTCCTTAGTATTGACAAGTTCAAGTGGATTGACTCTAACAATTCTTTCCTTAACAGAGTAGAGTTGGGAACTTGGTATTCAATAGATCAGGTTTGACAAAAACTTTGACTGTAATAAACAAAAAAAAACATGAGTAATGTCACCTGGTATTTGTAACCTTGTCCAATTTAAGCTTGAAAAGGATCTATTGCCATGATTGCTGTCCGAGTCCAAGAATTTTGAGCTCCATGCTTCCAGTTATTAGATGTTTCCCTGAACTTGCATCTATTCTTAGGAAACTAGATCCCATGTCTTCGGCTGAGAACGGATAATGTCCCTGAAATTGCAAATCTTGCTGTTTCTATATGTCGAAGATTGAGATTCCAATTTGATAGTTTTTATAACCTTTATGTCCACCCTGAATATGTTCTTTATCATACTTGGCTACATGTCTAGGATACGGATGCAAAACCAAATGTAACCGAATTCAGGCCCTTGTCTTAATCTTCTTTTCCATACATGAATGTGCTAAAAAATTAGACTAAATTAATTCTAATGCTCTTCTAGCTAGGCAAAGACATAGTAATCTTATGCATGGTTGTCAAGGTGACAAAGCAACCAAGAGACATTTGACTGCTTAAGCGACTGAGCATCCATGTAAGACTAGTGGGGTCATTTAACCAAAAAATGGTCCTAGTAAATGGGAATATATAAACACAAAATTTGACATTTGTCTCAAAAAATGAATATACTAAAATTAGTCTTAATATGATAACTTGACAAATGGAATTTGTATGTAAATAACATAAAAGAGAAGGTGACTTACCAAATATTTTTGATGTCCTTCAAAGAAATATGCAAAATATTTATCTACAACTTATGATATACAATTCATTTTTTTCCAATATAAAACATATATAAAGCAAATGACAATGATAAAAAGCACATTCAATAGTAGATAGAAACATAAAAGAGTGCATCTGGTACAAACAAGGCTAACAAATGGACCCAATAAGTCGCACTAGAACAAAAGTATACATAAGTACGAATAGGGAACCAATACATGGCTCCGGATCCATTATGCAAATCCAGTCTGCTTAAAGTGTCTAAGTGCTTACTTTGGTGCTTAATGCCCTCAGTGGGCATTTTATTAGGGTTTAAAAAGTGCCTAGGTAATTAAAAGTGCCCAGAAGGCTGCTTAAGCTCCTGCATTGACAACTATGTTCCTATTTCAAATCCTCTATTTTTTATACATATCAGAGGTAACAAAGTGAGATTTGTAAGAAACCAATTTGTCCATCTGAGAAATCATATGGATATAGATTTTCTATTGGCCCCATAAAACATGACATGACCATGAATTGGAGTATAAAATATAATGGCATTTGAGTTCAATTTAACTTGGTCCCCTCTAGTAGCATGCTGTCACATAGAGAACAGGAATTTTACGGTCAATCCAGATGTGATAAGTGTAAAAAATGAATTGATCAAAGGCATTTATGAAACTTGAATTTTGTAAGAGATTCAAGAATATAGCTGTAAAGAATGAAGTCTCAGAAAATATGAATTTTTAGAAATATGTGAATGCAATGTCAAGGACACAGATACTGATATGTCAAAGACGAGTTGTCTTGTGAAAGGCACTTTTTAGAGAAATTCCATGCATTAGTTGTCAAAGATAGGGATTAAAAGTGATCTGCCTGTGCAATTTTAGAAAACTGCGGGATTAGTTGGAGGCATTAACTTAACAAGGTGTCTTATTTAAAACTTTGACTTTTCTGTACACATTTCTAAAAACTTTGGATGTCTAGCAGTCATTTGCACTGATGATTCATCCCTTCTTTGAGGAGAATAGAACCACTTCCCACCTGATAAAAAGGTGGTGGCACCTTCTTCTTTCGGAATATCAGCTTTCTTTGTGCCCTAAAAAAGGAAAGAGAGGAAAAGAGGAGGAAGATTCAAGCTTCTCAACTTGTAGGCAATCAATCTGTAGTTTTAGGTTTTTGTTTAGTTTTTAAGATTGACAGACACTCAGACAGTTTGTTAGGCTTTAATTATGAATAAAAGGAGGACTTTGATTTCTAAATTCTAAAAGAGTGAAGAAAATGTGGATTTTTCTATGATGTGTTCCTAAATAAAGTTTATATACAAGAATCTATACACATGTATTATGCATGCCATTACCAATTTTTTAAGGTTTTGGGACGAAGTTCTAATGTAAATAGGGATGGAATTTCATAGGTAAATTCTAAGAGAAATGCTTAAAAAAGTGGTGACCAAAGAGAATGTGCAGTTGAGTCGTTGACTGATCATAGCTAACTCAGGACTGCAAAATTCAGAAAGAAGGAAAAAAACAAAGATAAGAAGAAGACGGAAAAAGGAAGAATTAATGTGTGCCAGTGGAAATCAGTTTGGCTTCTTTGTTTTTCATGGATGATTCGGATTTTTATGCAAAAATTTCGAACAACAACTGCCAACAAGAGATTACTTAGATTCTTGCCACTGAAATCTGAATATCGCTACTTTTGAGGAACTGTTATGGTAGGTATCAACCGTTTATTCATTGAATGCAGTATAATCCACTGCCTCTTGTGTACAATTTTTAGAAGCTGGAACATTTCTTGGGACCCCGGGTTTCCATCTTTCTTGAAAAGATATGAACCTTGTAAAGATGATTCCTATATGTGGGCCCTCACTCTTCCAGTGATGCTTCAGGCTATCTGGACAGTAAGGAATTAGAGAATGCTTGATGACCTTTTCCTTCATCCAGATATCCTTTTTCATATGTTTATCAACCTGTGGAACTGGAATTTTGCTCACTTTGGATTCTATCCAGATTGGAGGATTTTTGAATCTTTTCTTATCTCGGAAATAATTTTGTTGTGAATTCTTCTAAGATTCTATCTCTTCATTAGAGTCCGAAGTAGTCCTGTCATTCATTTACATTTCATATACTTCAATTGTAATTCCGTTCTTATTTTTCATCAATAAATGATCTGTGGCCTTGGTCACTTAAAAAAAAAAGAAAAAAGAGAGGATGAGTAAAAATAAGTCATTAACAAGGATGATTAAGACCAGGTGTACGGAGGTTGAGGTTCTCCAGTAGTTGATTCAAAAGGACTTTGATAAACAACCAACTAACTGCATTGTAATTAATCATGCTTTTGTTGGGAAGCATACATGTTTAGCACCGAGAAAAGCATGCAGGAGTTCATTTGGAAAAGATGAAAGAAAAGGCATCCTGGCTGCATAGTTCTTGAGCAAGGAAGGTTAGATCATGATTCCAATCCTGGACGATTCTTTTATTTTTTTGTTGTTATTCCTTCTCTCTTTTTTCTGTTAATTTTCAAAATAGGTTCCCATTAAGCATTCAAACTTGCTGTCTTTTGATTTCTTGGTCCCATCCACTCTCATATTCCTACAAATTCCATCCGGCAATCTCAAACTGACCAGGCTCTTAGAGTTCTAAGTTTTTAATTCCTACTGCACTCGATGAGACTTACATGTTGCAAAGTTGATTATTTTATTTGATCTCAATTTTGGAGTTGAATTTCTATGCCCCAAATTTTCTTTTGAATGGTCAAGTTCCTCACAATATTTAAGACTTTATGAATGCTCTAACCCATACATCTAAAGGTTTTCTGGTCTATCTGACGTTGGCTACAAAATTTTGGCGCTGCCTTACCTTCAGACCCTCTCTCAGCCAGCATTCTGATTTTGATTGATTTCTTTTAGCTCTGCCACATTTTGGTTTGATCAAGCTTAAGCAGAATGTTTCCAATTCTTCTTCGTGTTAGGGGCTGGCATTTCAGATTTAAATGAGTTTAAATTTTGCAGTTTTTTTATTATTGTTATTACTTCTTTTAGACATTTGCATTCCTTCAATTTCATGAAGTGGTTCATGCTCCCCATCATGATGAATATACACCGGGCATGATCTTCCAATATTTACTCAATTGAAGTACATGACTCAGAAGCCACTATTCTCACAACTTGAATAACTTGATGTCAAATCCATTTAATCCTTGATAGATATTATGAAATTTGTCCCGATTGATTTAGGATAGAATGCACCTGACCTTTGATAGGCATGTGGGTATTCTTTCTATTGGTTTATGAACCTCATTAACACATGGTTTGACAAGTCGGCATTTTAGACCCGCACGGCATTTCCATGGCTTAATGGGTGAATTGCTCCATGTTGGGGTGTGTTAAGACATTGGAGTTTTTGTTGGACATCTTAAGGACGTAGGGGCAGGCATAAGACCCCCCCCCCCAACTAGTCCATATGTAAGATTTCTTTTAAGTTAAGCCAAGACGTAGGGAGTGATGCGGGACAATCGACGGACCGAGAGAAAAGGACTTGCAAAATTTACAGCTCACTAAAATTCCAACAGATCTGATTAACGTCAGGTTTTAGAGTTCAAAATCAGTTAAAAATGTTATTATTAGAAATTGGACCAGTAGCTATTCCATAAAGAATAACAAAAGAAATCTTAAACAAATTTCATTCTCGTTCCAATGTGGTTATCAAAACCTCAGATCACGAAACTGATTTATATTAGTTTTTCAAAGTTAGGAAAACTCGAATATGATCTCACTGAACGCCGACTACTTTTATGAACGAGCTAGGTTCCTATACACGGTTGAGCATAGCTTTCGACGCATAAAAGTGAACAATGTAAACATCCAAGGTTTAGGTTAGAGATATACCTCCACGTCGAAACGTGGGTGTCGGCTCGGCTGACTGTGAACACCTCGTCCCTTATACAAATAAGGGATTAAGGGCTTACAAATTTTCAGAAGAAAATAGTAAGATCCACGTCTCGCAGGACGGTATAGGATCAACAACTCAAATGTGGGAGGGTGTTCACAGCCAGGTTGACGAACTACCTCCAAAAACCAGCTCGAAGTTCTCAATCAGCATGAGGATGCTCCATTTGTAGTCAAGGAAACCAGCAATTTGGCGAGCCGAGTTGGGATCAGAACCCTATCAATAGGGCGGTGCTGAACTCACCGTCAAACTGGCGTCTCCAGGGAGTCACCCAGTAAGATCGACAAAGAAGTAAACCGACGTGACAGAAAACGCTACCAGCAATCAGGGGACTAAGTCCACTCTGAAGGGCAACCACTGGAGGTGGACCAGTGTAGTGAAATACTAGAAATCTGTCATCAAAATATTCGAACCAGAATCATAGATGACTCATAAGGGAACAACACCGTTCATCATTTCCCGGAACTGAGGGAGGGACTAAAGTTTATCAATCGTTCTGGATTCATCCGAGGGGAGGGACTTCAGATCACTGATCACTATGGATCTCATCCAACATTGATGTCATAGCTCGATGAGCTCATCAAATATGTTGCGCCTAAGTAAACGAAAGCGAACAACCAAGAACAGCTTCAAATAAGTCGCATGACTAGTTCGGGATTCGTTTCCAGCCCAATGTCAAGGCGGACAGTCCACTGAACTAGAATAGCCGTAGGAACTCACGGATTCAGCAGAGAACGGGACCAGTTCTAGGTAGCTTTGGACCGACATAGCTTAAGCCATAGTCGGAACGCTACAAATCTGGAGTAAACCTTCGAACAGAGTCGGAACAGGAAGCAACCGAACCATCACAAAGTCCCAAGAGTTGTCGGTGACTTATCTGAGCAAATAACCAGCAAGGGCCGTGTAGAATCCAGATCCGAGATGGATCTCCAGGTGTTACGGAAGTAGACCAGTAACCGTGGGAGCGAATGAAGCTGGTTCAGCTCCGTGGGAGGACCACTTGATCCGTGGCACCTTTGGTTGAGTGGGAGGAATCCACAGATCTATGCAGACGGTGTAGCCGTCTTCAAGAGCTCGCAGTAGAGACCGAAGTAGCGAACACCAGCAGATCCGTTCGTCTTCATCGAAATGCCGAAGAAAAAGGGGAACAATATAGGAAGTCGAAGAACTAAGCAGTAGAAGAGGAAGCACTGGAGCTATGCTACTGTAAAGAGAACAGGGAGTCCACCATCGCCATCGACGAAGCTAGGGTTCGCTCGCGGGACGGACAGACAAATGAAGCCACTAGAGAGAGAGAAGGAACAATCGCGACTATAAGAAGACCGAGCTAAAGGGCAAAACTGGAAAGACAAACCAACGAGAGGAATTTCATTTCTTCTCTTCATATCATGGTCGTCGGATGTACAAGGGTCCTTTATAGGAGCATGTAAAACAAATGGAAGAAAAGACAAAAGAGTAAAGCGTAATGGGCCCCGGATGACCTTAAGCCCAATACACCTACAAGCCTTATTGGCTCACAGCGTAAATCCAGAAGATGCTAATCCATTACGCCGGTGGGCCCACTTTGCCCACAGCGTAAATTGCCCTCCAAAGCCAATTTGGCATAAAGTAAATTTTACCAGGTAAATCCAAAGTCTCCTAGCCATAAGTTGTCCTTCCGCCGATGGCTATAAAACTTTCCATACCGATTTTGAAATCGGGTGTCCCTACCGGGGAGTCTAGGGACGAACACAAAGTCGACTCCTCAACTAGTTTCAATTGTTGAATTAATTCATGGTTTTTTATTTAAATTCGGTTAAGGAATAGAGTTGGTTTCTGCACTATAGTAGCATCCTCAACAAGTTAATTGTTTATTTTAAAATTTTATTGTCATTCCACCTGTTTCAAACATTGTTTGGGCCCATTGGCCTATTGATGGTCTTCTATTGCTCAAGGCTACATTGATCCTCGTTTGGCTGCGTCTAGACGGGCTTCTCTTTCTTCTTTTTTAAGTCTTCGAATAAGGTGGGCCCCACACGAGCCTCAATAGGGCATATCGAATAGGGACATTTCCGATCACCTATTTGTTATCGCAACGAGAGGCCCACAAGCTGGGCCCGGAAGCTTTTAGAAAAGGGTCCGGGGGTCCCTTTGATGATGTTGACAACCTGGGGGAGCTAGAGAACTTGACGATGCGAATGACCTTGTATCCTGATTGCGATGGTAAAAAAAAATGCCGCACACGGCCTTTACAACTATGGTGGATGCCGATAACGGAGTCGGCGGGTTGGTTGCAAGTAGCCACGGACATCTTCAATGACGGATGGCTCTGACTAGGGAAGTGAGATGAAAAAGAGGGGGATAGAGAGGGTCGTCACGGCCACAACAAAGGAGGGCTTTGGCAGCTATAGTGAACGGCTTCGTCGGCATCTGGGGACTATGAACTATGCAGGAAAACTTTGTGATGCTGTTTTGACTAAGGTAGTGAAGCGACTTGGATGGCCCCCCGAGAATGCTCCTACCTTGGCAACAACAAAGGGGCTCGCAATGGTCTTCGACGATGGTGGAAGATAACGAAAAGTGGCCGCAATGGGATGGCTACGGCAAGCACAACGAGGGGTGCTGTTGATGGCAAAAATTGGGAACGATAGAAGAGGATGACACTGGAGGGAGGAGGACTCAATGACGACAATGGCTATTGAAGAAGGCGACGGCTACAACAAAATAGTGGAGAACAAAGGAGACAATTGGCAGCACAAGGAAGGGGGTTAATGCGGTCACGACTGATGAAGCAAACGAATTCGATTGTGGAAGAGGTAAGCGGCTGTGACTCCTACTCTCTCCCTCCTCTCATTGGATCTCTCTCCTTCCTCTTTGTCTCAATACCGTGTGGCTTTTTATAGGCCGTAGAGCTTCGTTTGACGTTGAGATGGATCCTTCAACCCAATTCAGACCGATTCCATCGGGAGTCGCATTTGAATCGGTGCTTCAAGTCAAAATCAGATTGACATCGGCTGATCTGATTCACGTATCGACCGATTCGATTCAATTTAGACTGATATAGTAATCTATAGTTCAGACTTAGCTTGTTTACAAGTTGAACTTTTTTTGTTCAAGTTTGTTTATTTAACTTAACAAATGATCCGAGTCGAGTTTTAACGAGCCGAGTATCAAACTACTTCTAGTGTATTGGTTCATTTGCACCCTAGTGATAGGGGTAAGGGTAATTATTCATATGTCAACACTTTGAAGGTTTTTGGCCATTATACTCATACCACACTCAAATCGTTATATTCTTATGCTTTTGTCGCCTATTTTTATAAACATAGTCGTTTAAATTTTTTTTGTCTTTACAAAAAAGAAGAATTAAATGTTAATTTCTAAGGATTCATCAATATTTATACGTTATAATTGATTACTTGTATTATGTGTATACAAGTAAATATGTTTTTATGTTTGTAATTATGTATGTGTCATACATTTTTGGAAAAGAAATAATCTTGATAGGTTAAATGTGAGGAAGAGGAGATTGAGATAGAACTTTATAAATTTAAGTATGTATTTATAATTAAAAATACTAAACATTTATGCTATAAATAAAAATGAAAGGTTTCACTATCATTAAATGGTGGCTACTATTCATAGAAGAATTTTTTATCGATATAGAAGGGCCTAGGCCACCCAGGCAGGCTCCTTTTGGGCTAATAGGGTGTTTGGTTATAACTTTTATTTCTAAACAGTTTTATTTTTAAAATAAAGATTATGTGATATGTCATCATTATTTTTAAAACTAGAGAAATAGATAATTAACATGTTTGGGAAAAGTGACATAAAATTTAAAAGTTATATAGCCACTATTGGTAAATTTTATAAATTTAAAATTTTTATGAATACTTTTAAAAATGATTAAGTAGTTATCATGTATCAACATAAAGGTTGGTTTTTTTAATTCTTTTAAAAGCTGCAAGGCTAATATGTTACTTGCCTTAATGTTTACTTTGTTCATTTTACCTTTCATCTGCGGGACATTATTCACCACTTTAGAAGAAATCAATCAGTTGAGAATTTAGGTTAATTTTTTAGCAAATTGATTTATTAAAATCTTATCATCGTAAAGTGATAGTTGCAAAATCAACGCTGCGAGGGTTTTATCGTGGTCACATGCTGGTTTAAAAAAATATTGTTGGTGGCAGAGAGGGAAGAGTTGAGTTTCGATGTGACTTTGTTTTATTGTTCTGTGTCTCTCTTAAAAGCAAAACAAGTCCCTCTCCCTTTTTATTTGAAGAGAGATTTGAACACGATGAATAACCACCTTAAAAAAGGGAAGATCCTCCCAAACGCGACAAAGCCCATCATGTTATCTTATTTTTAGTTTTAAAAGAGTAAAACTTAAAAAAATCATAACCAAACACCTTATAAGAAAGGCGCCCTAGTGCTTTGGCTGTGCAACGGTACATTGACACCTAGGCGACACCTAAGCGCCACCTAGGCTTGCACCTTTACGACTATGCCTGAGACATGAATCAGGTTCTAGATAAAATCTGGACAAGGGGAGTTGAGCGTGGCTGGTTTGAAGGAGTTAAGGTGGGAAGAAACGACATTCATGCTACTCATGTTTGGTATGCAAATGTACTACACATCACAGTTACTGATTTGGACAATGTGGTGAATCTAAAAGCTCTTGTTCTGCAAGTTCAAACTACTACGTCTGAAGGCAACTTCCAGAAAAGTAAAGTGGCAGGGTTGAATCTATTCAAGGAAAAGCTGCATATCTCTAGAATGCTTGGAATTTGTACAAGCCTCTTATTAATTAAATATTTGAGTTTTCTTCTCCCTTACAAGGCACTATAAAAGGAGGATTGGGATCTGCCGATAAAAAATAGAAGCCAAATTACACGGTTGGAAAGCCAATTTGTTATCATCAGGTGGTCGATGGGTGCTGGTCTCCCCGATGTTATCTAGCCTTCCCCTCTATTATTTCTCCGTCTTCAAGGTTCTTCCAAGAATTTGCTAGAAATTAGAAGTTGAGGATGGCGAAATTAGAAGTTGAGGATGGCCTTCTCAGGGCCGCAATCACTCATTTGAGGTGATCACTTCGTCAAATGAGAGCAAATATATAAACAAAGGAATGAAGGCGGTTTATCATAGATATGCTGAATTGGCCAATTTTTGATTGGATTTGGAATGGGCTGACCTTATTTAGGGGGGAATTTAATTTCTCTTCTAAATCCTTGCCGAATTGGTCAGAAGACACTGGATTGTCTGATTCAGTTGAGTCAGATCAGAATCTGGCGATGAAGGACACGAATTGGACCCCTTACTCTATATCTTTTCCTAGTCCAGCAGTCCCCTTTGCTCTATCCTCCTTTGTCAGCCCTCCCTGCCCTTCTTTCCTTTCTCAATCTCCCTCTCTCCTTCCTTCTTTCCCCTATTCTCTGCTGGCCTACTCGGCAGTTCCCTTCTGCCTCCCCACTTCTGTAGCCCTTTGCACTCGGCCTCTCTTCTCCCTCCCCTACCTGGCAATTCCCCATTTCCCTCTCTTATCTTGTAGTCCCTTGCTCTTAGCCTCCATTCTCTTTTTCAGTTTTGTGGAAGTCCCCTCTCTCGACTCCCCCCAATTGGCAGCCCCCCTACTTGGCTTTCTTTCTTCATTCCTTCCTGCCCTCTTTTCTTCCTCAGTCCTCCAACTCCTCCCTGTCCTTGGCCTTCAGCCATCAACACTCAACAGCCAATTAATCATCAGTCAAATAGTCAGTCCATCAGTAACTACGCTTTTTTTGGGAAAATATGCATTGCATATTGTATATTGCGGATAAATATTTTGCAGTTTTTTTTTCAATGAAGAAGCTCAAACTATTTAGTAAATCATTTTCTTATTTTTACTATTTACATACATAAAGTATTGTTTCATGTTGTCACCTTAAGATTAATTTTAATACATTTGTTTTTATATGAAATGCCAAATTTTGTATTTGTATGTTATAGATAACTTAGAAAATTTTGATTATATGACACTAGTACTCCTGCCACTTTAAGTGCCGCTTAGGCCAATGCCTCGTCACTCAAGCGGTCAAAGGTCCCTTGGTTGTCTTGGTCTCTTTGTCACATCGAAAACCATGATAACAATAAAATGATGACAAATACAAAAGAAATCTAAAAGATCATAGAGGAATCATGAAGAATGGAGGAGGGAACAATGAAGTGCAATGAGAGGGGCTTGAGCAATTGAGTATTGAAGCATTAGGTGTCGCACTCTGCTCTCTGCTATATGTATTTATAGGTTTTTATTCATACAAATTGTACATGATAGGAATTTCTAAGGCACCACCGAATCCCAAGGTGTTTGTTGCATGGGGAGGTGCGCTCAATAAATTCTGTACCACTCAGTTATCCACAAATGATTAAAATGCCATTAGGGGTGGCAACGGGTTGGGCTGAACTGTGGGTTTGTGGGTTGGGCCAGCTTTAGGCTGATACGTGGGTCTTCAATTTTGGCCC
Source organism: Cryptocoryne crispatula var. balansae (assembly GCA_036172225.1). Taxonomy (NCBI): domain Eukaryota; kingdom Viridiplantae; phylum Streptophyta; class Magnoliopsida; order Alismatales; family Araceae; genus Cryptocoryne; species Cryptocoryne crispatula. The sequence goes on from CM069933.1 coordinate 5,007,017, forward strand.
GTGGGCTGTGAGCAGGTTGCCCATCCGGCTGATGGGCCATTAAATAAAATGTTTTTTTCACTGGTCATTCGCGGTCCGCTGTTGGCTGAAGATTGATCATTTGCCAGTCCAATGTACATGGAAGACTGTATGCATAAAAGATGTCCCTTGGTGCAGAAATTAGTTTTTATTTTAAAAAATAATTTTTGATAAAAATATTTACTTTTAATGTTAAAATAAGATTTTTTAAATAGCTACTTTGATAGGATAAAGTTCATCTTGTGGTTCCTACCCATTTTACTGCATGTAGCTATCATTTTTCAAGATGTTATTTTTTTACCAACCATGATAATTTTATATCATCATCAATTTTAAAATTTAACTTGATTTTTAATTTAAAATTGTTTCTCAACCCTAACACATTATTATTATTTACTTTTATTTAATGCTTACATATGCCCACAACCAATCTAGACTCATCGACAAAGTTGGTGATGACAAGATTTAGAGAAACACGTTCTAACCGTCGATGTCAGATGCTCCCCACAGCCCCATCCAAGGATTCCGGAATCGGAATCGGAATCGGAATCGGTTGGGACCGATTCCGATTCCGATTCCCAGAATCGGCCGGAATCGGCCGATTCCTGGGAAGGGAATCGATTCCGGAATCGGTCGGAATCGGTTTTTTTTTTTGGATTTTTTTTTTCGTCAAAAAAATTCAAAAAATTCAGAAAAAATTCTAAAAAAATAGGAAATGAGTTAGAAAAATTTTAAAAAATCACCAATGCATGATATCCACAAAACCACATCATACAAATACTAATGAACACCAATTGAAGACTTGAAGACTTGAAAGTTAAGTACGTATTCCGATTCCATTTATTCGAATATCGAAAGAGTTGATACGTCATCGAAAAAAATTACATCATATCAATCTACTACCAATATCTAGGATAAAGATGTGGGTCGTCCTCCTCTCCCTGTTGCTCGTGACGCTCCTCCTCGTGCTCGGTCTTGAATGCGTCGGGACGTATCCGTATGAAAATAATGCGATGCCATGCCATCAAGGTCGTATGGATCGGACTGCGGGACGGCTCGGGACGTAAGCGAGAGGATGGTGGGCGGTGGTGTAATCCACCGCTGGTCGACTGGCCCGAAATCTTTGGATCTTGTGGCTCCATAATATAAGGCTTGCGGTGTCTGCGCTCATCCGTGTGTAATACGGCACTTTGAAGCCGCGAATCGGGTGACTCGCCGATGCGCGATGGTGCGTCGGTATACACTCCTCGTCATCATCACCGAGGAGTGAGAAGGAGCCTAACGTCTTGTCGTCTAGGCCGACAGACGCACGACCTCTAACTTCCTTCTCTTTACCTCTTCGTCATCTACGAACTACCGGAAAGTCCGAACCCAAAGTTTTTTTCAACTTTGCAAATCCTCCCATTCTCCGTGCTCACCTTTGTTTTCGTCCTCCCGTCTTGCGAATAGGGGCCGTAGCGGCTCTTTGGGGACTGAGGCCGGAGCTGGAGAGTACAGAGGCGCGACGGGTGCTGCCCATGTTCTTGCAGGGCGAAGAAGGCCTGCCCGAGTCGTGGTAGTAGATGGAGGTGGAGGTGGAGCATCCTCCTCGGCTTCAACACCATCCAACGCTCCTTCCGTACGCACGGTCATCGGGATCAAACTCGGTGCGTGATCCCCGGCTTCCTCTCTCTATCCGGGAGGCGAGTGCGTGCCTCCTCCAGGAAAATCCGTCCGTGTCCACCTCCTCGGGTGGTGGTGTGGCGGAGAATGCCTTTGCTCGTACGGGCCACCTGCGAACCGTACAAATCGCTCCTCGCTGATCTTCTGCCGATCCTTGATGTTCTTTATGCGCAGCCTCGTATGTATAATGACGAGAAGACCAGCTTCTCGACGGCCCGGTGCAGGGTCAACTTTGTTCCTCCTTTTGGTATGTATCGGGTTGAATGTACTCCGGTTCCTCTCGCGGTGGGAGGAGCGGTGCCTGCAACTCGAATCACGATACCAATGGCCGCGAGTGGATTCCATCCACTCTGGTGTTCACCTCGAGTCCACCACTCAGATGCAAAGAAAAAACAAGAAGAGAAAAGGAAAACAGTGTAGCCCATCATCAAGAATAACTTGTATGAAAAAGAAAAGAAATTGCTCGTCATCAAACTATTACTATACCAGGGTGACACTTTGTCTTGAATATTTCAGTCGGCATACGAGTATACACGACCCTCGTCACAATACTTCGCATCTGAAACATTTAAATAAAAATTTAGTTACTTTGCTAATCTTAGTCCAGGTATTTAATGAACTGCTAACTTACTTCTATCTCGGCCTACATCTATCTCTGTTGAGATCGCGCATTCGTGGATAAGCTGCAAGTGTACCCCGCATCACCTCGTTGTCGTTCACCTGTCCTCCATATTGGATGCGGGGGTTCAAAAGTATCTGAAGATTTTATTAGTTAACCTTTGTGCGTATAAGATAATTATACATCAAAAATAATTTAAGAACCAAGTTACTGCGCGTTAATGGACATCGTGGTGCAGGTCTTGTCCCCGGTCATCAATGATTTTCCACCACTTTTGTAACCTCGGGATTTTTTCTTTAATTTTCAGCTTTGCCCGGTCCGTAGCATCATACGGTGTGCCCATCCGGGTCCCTATGGCTCCCGAGTCTCTGCCAACCTCAGGAACAACTACCGGTGGCTGAAATGATTGCCGAATAGTAGGCAATCCTCTCCCAAAACCTCTTGTCGGTGATCTCGCTTCTCGTACACGACAAGAATCTCCAACTACTCTTTTGTCGTACGAGGTTGTCCACCATATAGTTGTAATACTCCTCGGTACATGTGAACCTAACCAATGCAAATACGTGCCGGTGTAAACTCTCAGCCGCAACGAAGTTCGCGGCAAATCGTGTCGGACCGGGCCCGACAAGATCGTGCCCTCTGTGTGAGATCTCGCGGATATGTAGGAGGCGGGGATGCGAATAAATAAAGGAAGCTGATGGTCGCGCACGCCGACAAGTGTAGATACACCCTCCTCCTTGCCTATATCCTCTAAAATGAGATCTATGGAATGTGCGCACGGGGCACCCGAGAAGATGTGCTTCCTCTTCTCCGTCAACTTCCTCCCGGCCGCCTTATATGATGGTTCGTTGTCGGTGACAACTTTGAACCACATTCTCCTCCCCGTCTCCTCCACCACTCCATCTATCGAGAGAAAAAAATGAAGTCGGCATTTTTAATCTTCCCCGAAGCATCTACCGACTTCAAGAATGTAGTCCCCTCGAACGGTACACCGAAGTTTATCATACTCCTCTTGGTGATGCACAACCCATCGCACGTGATTGTGCAACCCTCTCCTTCCGCACCAACTTGAACCCGTCCGTCACTCCCTCGACTCCTGGACCTCCTCGTCAGGAGCCGCGCCGTATATGTGTCTGGCACCCGGGCTTGCAAAGCCGGTCCGGCCCACGGCATCCACCGTCGTGCAAGTAGGGGCTGGTGGTACACGTAATGTTGGGATGCCTACATCGAAATTAAAAAATGGGATCGAGGTAAAATTAAGTTTTAAGTAAATGAAACAGCATAATGTCAAATTTAATTTAAAAAGTGATACTGCGTGTAAAAACCACGACAATGTGGCGAACGGCTCTCTTTTGCGGCCGTTCTGTGTGTCACCCCTTTCATTGCCTGCTTTGTCTCCCCGTACGCCTCTACGTTTCTAAATAAATACTCGTCACTCGGTGTAAATCGAGTGCGGTGGAAGGACGGCGGTAGGGCTCTGTCTCTGAGGTCGCTCTCGGTCCCAGTAGGGCGAGCCGATGCGGATCGGCCCAAAGGGCGGGTCAACTCGGACCCGGACCCTCCGCTCCCTCCTCCTGTCCTCCTCATCGCCCGATGCACGCTTGCTAGCGTGCCTGCCCGCACGTCTCGGCTCGGAGTCCCGGTGGACTCGTCCTCGCTACGGCTCGGTGAGCCGCCGCCTTCCCCTTGCCTTTCCGCTTTGGAGGTAGGCAATCGCGATCCTCCTCCTCTCGAGTAGCTCGTCTGCCGCTCCTCCCTCCGCTCGATCCGAACAGCCCGTTGAGAGGCTCTTTGGTCGTGTATCCTCTCGTCTCCTCACTCTTCTCCCTGGGCACCTTGTCGCATTTCTTTACATTCCCTCTTTGTTCGCAATATGTTGTTTCGGCGGAACACCCCCGTTCATCTCCTTCGCACCACTCGCACCGCACCCTCTTCTACGACTAGGTCTACCATACGCCCGTGTTCCCGACCCACGTCGGAAGCACGTCTTTCGATCGGCCATTGCTTATATCTGCAAAAATTGTAAACAATGCACTAAAATTGATTAGATAACATAAAAAATGATTTAGACGTTTCGGGAAACGAACACCCAAGTAACACACCATTCGGTATGTTTAAAGGGTTACGTAGTTGCGGAAATCGTCGCAAAATAACGTACGGGATATCAAGAATTTTCCCGTGCGAAATGAACTTAAACGGATAGTTTAAAACTTGGACGGACTAATTCGGTCGGAAATCGCAAGGTTTAACGACGCTCGGACTCGTCGGAAACGCGTAAGAATGGACGTACGAAGTGTTCGGCGAAGAAATCTTACAAAATGGTCAAAGATCGAAGAAGACGTTGATTCAAGGCGGATCGGAGCTTGGATCGGCGGAATCGAGCGAAGGAATCGGTCCGAATCGCTGGAATCGCCGGAATCGCCAGGGAATCGCCGGAATCGCCGGAATCGGTCTTGAATCGCCCCGGATCGACGGATCGCTGCTCGAATCGCTCGGATCGAGCTGGATCGCCGGATCGATGCCGGAATCGGCGAGGAATCGCGCGGAATCGCCGGAGGCAGCCTGCCGCCGCGGGATCGAAGGAATCGACCGCGGCGGTCGATTCCGGCCCCTTTAGGGCCGGAATCGGGTCAATTCCCGGCCCAGAATCGAACCGGGAATCGAACCGGGGCCGGTTCGACCGGTCTTCCATCGGAATCGGTCGGATCGACCGATTCCACAAGGAATCGGTCGGAATCGGATCGATTCCGACCGATTCCAGTCGATTCATACCGATTCCGCGGAATTATTCCCGGAATCGGTCCTTCCGCCAGGAATCGGATCGGAAACCACCGATCCGATTCCGGAATCGGTCGGAATCGGTCCGATTCCACCGATTCCGTAATCTATGGCCCCATCTAATCGAACGGCCACAAAAGGAGACAGTGACCACGCCACGCGAAAATACCTCACTTATTTTTTCCACAAGAAGAAACTCTAAAAAATCAAACTTTTATCATGATTGTCAAATATTTAAATTTTAAAAATATTTTAATAAAAATATTTTAAAAACTATTTTATCATATACGAGTATTCTCTATAAATGTTTACTTCTAGAAAATTTTAATCGAACTCTTAATATTCAACCTATTTTTCTTTTTTCTAATTTTCTGAACACAATGTTAACTATCTAAGACTCATTTTCGAAAAGAATTGGTTATTATGTATTAAATATTTTTAGTTTAAAAAATCACTTTTATTAATTTAAAATATATTTTAAGTTAAGTTATTATTTATTTACAATGTTATTTTTAATAATTAAATTTAATAGGCATCCACAAGTTGATATAGTGAGAACGGCTCTTGGAGGCATGGGGTCGCCGCCGTCGGTGTGACTCAAGAACAACCTCCTGGAGGGGGGGTGGGGTTCTTGGCAGTGTCATCAGAAATGACATGCTCATAGATGACGGAGTAGCGGCCGGTGGTGGACATAACTTAATTAAAAATTAACTAGGCCGATGTATGAGCCAAAATGGGTTGAAATGGGTCAAAGTGGGTTGAAACTTTTGACAGAACTTAGTTAAAAATATTACTTTTGTTTATTAAATATCTATTTTAATTAAGTTATTATCAATTTTATAATATTTATTTTAAATAATTAAATATATTATATTTGATAATTATATATTTATAAAATAAAAAGTTGGCCAAGCTGGGCCAGACTGGGCCAAGTTAATAATATTTGCGGGCCGGGCCAACAATATAGTATGGGCCGGCCCGATACAATTTGAACCTGGCCATAAGTGGAGTAGTGGACCGACTTCGGGCCGGGCCGGGCCGGGCCCATTGACACCCCTAAATGCCATCATTAGATGGAGATATTTACAATGTTTTTTTTTAATTTCCCTTGGTATGAGGTGGCACGTAAGTGACCAGTTTATGTGGTTCCCAAGGGAGGGAGGGAGTGGTGTGATCGCACAGGAGGGAGGGAAAGGCGCAGCTGAATGGTCTCTTTGGCTGATTAAGAGATAGAGTGGAAGACAGAAAGAGAGCTGCGGCACAGCTCCTAGGATCATACTAGGGTACTGAAAAATACTCTTCATTCGTTCATCTTCTAGTAGATACAAGAGCTTCCTTTCAAAAAGGAGGAGCTTTTTTACTTTAAAATCCAATCTTCCCCATTTCACAAAAGAATATTCATCACCTTGTCAGAATACCTCTATTCCTAACGTACATATTTAAGACATTGTCCCTGATTTTCCTTCATTCATATTAACTAAAATAAAATGTACAGAATTGAAATCTTAAATACTATTAAAATGAGTTTATATGGATTACTATTGAACTATCATACGACCAGAGTTGGCTCTATCTCTTATGGTCAATATCATTACTCCCACGTAAGGTATGCTGCTTGTAATGCCCATCTTGGTTTGCTGGAAGTGCATGTCTGATCTGTTGCTATGTGCTGTACCTTTCCTTCTTTTACTTACCTGTCCTCTTGAGCTGACAGCAAGAACATTTTTTTCGTCTCATTTCTGTAGGGTTTTCTTGATGTTGAGAACCAACCAAACTGGTCTGCTTTTGACACTTACTGCAGGTTTGCAATTCTTTCATTAGTACTGTGACACCTCTGGATATTCTTAGTGGAACACAACATTGTAAAACTGCATTGAAGGAACAAAATAAAGATACCATGTTACTTATAGTTAAAATGCAAATTGGTTGACTATTGAAGTTCCAGTTTGCACATGCACTGGTCATTTACTTGACCAGCCTATTGTTAACTGAATGGTGGAAAGTTTCAGTGTAAAGCCTTATTTTTCATATCAATATTTTAACATATGCAAATCAATAAGAAGGGTGATGAAGTCTTCATTGTTCTTTGTGGTAAAATAACTAAAGACATGGTTCACCTAAAAAGGAAACTTTGTGGTGGAATCAAAAAGTGCAAAAAGCAAAAAAGAACAATAGATATTAGTATTAAAGATTGTCGAATTGTGATAACTGATAACAATGCATATTATGAATAATATAAGATAGCGAAAAGTGAAACAAAAAGAGTGTTAGACAAATAAACAGATGTTTGAGAAATTTGAAACTAAAGAAGTTGAAAAAATATTTATATATTAGTAAGGATGTGTGTGAGAGAGAGAGAGTGAGAGAGAGAGAGAAGAGAATCTAATGATCTTAACCAAGTTAGATACATCAAGGATAATAAAAGAAATGTTTCGCTCAAAGATGATAACATTAAAGCAAGGTGGAATAGTTATTTTGATGTTTTTTATTGTCAACTTTGCTTGAAACATAGAAGATATAGAGAATGTAAAAAATGTTATCATGAATTAGACTAGGATAATTAAAATTTCAAAAGTTAAAAGGTGTTGAAGATGATGAAAAGAAGCAAGAGATGTGGCCCTGATAGTATCGATACAAAAGTACGAAAATACTTGGAAGATTTAGGAGTGTAGTAGTTTAAGTTGACTATTTAACGAAATATTAATATTTAAGAAAATGCTGAAGGAATGGATAAAAGTATCATCATACCCATTCTTGAGAAAAAGGAGATACACAAGATTGATGAAACCACATAGGGAAGCTCATGAGTCATAATATGAAATTATAGTTGAGAGATTTATTAAGCAACAAAATTATGGGATAGTACATAAATTTTAATAACCATTTTACATTTATGCTTAATAAAGTATTTTGTCTCATTAGAGGTTTGATGGAGAAATATCATGATATAGACAAATGTTTACATATGATGTTTATCGGCTTATAAAAAACTTTAAGAGATTTTGTGGTGAGTGTTGGAGCAAACGATGGTGTTTGTTAGGTATATATACAAGTGAGATGAAAATTTTCTATTTCAATTGGCTTACATCAAAGATCACCAATAATTGCTTATCTTTTAGTATTATCTATGGATGAATTAACAAAAAAATGTAAGATAATTGTTGGAACCTCGAATTTTCTCTTTTTTGTAGAAAATTCTTTTTTGCTTTAGGCTAGCATTGACTACTATGAAAATATGTGGTATTCATAGGAGTATTAGCTAATTTGATGTGGTATTATTTTATAGGAACATCGATGGTTCCACAGATTTGCTAAGTGTCGATATGGGTATCACCCACCACTTAGATGATCTGAACCACAATTTAATTTGTGAGGTTATCTGAGTTCTTTGAAAATAAAATTTGACCTCTCTCCACCGAACTTGCGATATTTCGGTGTTAATTACATCGAGCAAACACTCGAATACCCTTGATTGACCGTCGCGGCAACATATTGATCGGAAGTCATTCACCCCGCATAAACAAAGTGGAAGACATATCCCCATTGGCCTTATGAGATGGAATTTGGTTGAACTTAATTGAACTTTCGAGTTTGGGTTCATTGATTTTCTTAACTTGATTTAGGATTTGATTTGATTTGTTTTGTTTATGTCTTTGGTCATTTGTTGACTTAGACAATTTTGAGTTGATCTCTTTTTTTATTTGTTTGTAGGAATTAATTTCCATTTTTTATGTGTTTGTTAGCATTTTTGCTTAATTTGAGTGAATTTACTATTATTATTAAGGTTTGTTCTTAATAATATTGATCACTCTAATTTTTCATGGTTGATTTTAATTCAACATAACTTGTTTTTGTAGTCATTGGTTGACATTTTTTATGCATTATTTAATGGCCTTAATTTTGGTTGGATTATGTTAACATTTTATTAATGTTTTGATCATTTATTTGATTTGGATTTTGTTATGCACACTTAGTTAATTAAGTAGCATTATCCATTTAGGTTGATTTAATTTTCTATGGTTAAGTTGGATTCAAACTTAACATTTTTTGTAACCATTTGTGGTTATTTTTTATGTATGATTTTATGGCATGAATTTGATTTGATTGTGATGGCATTTTTGTTAATAAATAAGTCATTATTTGATTTGATTTAATCAGATTTACTTATTTGATTTGATTTAATTATTTGATTTGATTTGATTTAATCAAGTTTGATTATTTGATTAAGTTTGAAAATTGTTTAAATGATTTTATTTAATTTATTCCATTTCTTGGAGTCCATGGGGATTTGATGTCATTTTTGGAGTAACGCATAACACATCGATCGAACTTGAATTTCATTTCGTGTCGATGCGAGTACATAGGAGTACAACGAATGAGAGGGCATTGAAAGCCTTTCTTCTCGATACATGTCGTGACTTATGTTCGGTTTGACGGCATTACGGCTTTCTCGATCTGGGTTTTCATTTAGAATTCCCGTTCGGTTTTAGGCATTTCGGTTTGACCGATTTGGGTTTTCATTTAAATTCGCGTTCGGTTTGGCCGGCATTTCGGCTTTACCTGGAAGCTTGGGTTTTCATTTAGAATTCCCGTTCGGTTTGATCGTCATTTCGGTTTGGCCAGGACTTGGGTTTTCATTTAGAATTCCCGTTCGGTTTGATAGGCATTTCGGTTTGACCGACTTGGGTTTTATTTGAATTCCCGTTCGGTTTGACCGGCATTTCGGTTTGTGACCGACTTGGGTTTTTATTTGAATTCCCGTTCGGTTTGGCCGGCATTCGACTTCTTTACCGATTTGGATTTTCTATTTGAATTCCCGTTCGGTTTGGCGGCATTTCGAACGCTTGACCGACTTGGGTTTTCTATTTTTATCCAAAATAGCGAACTATTTTGGGCCCTTTTAATGGAAAGGTAGCGCGAAAACCACTTAATTTCGGCGGCATTTCGGCTAGACCGGAGTTGGGTTGGCTATTTTCTATCCCGAAATAGTTTACTATTTTGGGCCCCTTTTTATGGAAAGGTAGCATGAAAACCACTTAATTTCGGCGGCGATTTCGGCTAGACCGGAGTTGGGTTGGCTATTTTCTATCGAAATAACTTGAACTATTTTGGGCCCTTTTTATGGAAAGGTAGCGCGAAACCAGCCCCTTTTATGGAAAGGTAGCCTGAAAACCAAGGTATTTCTTGCAGCCAGGAGTGAGGATGTGGAGCTTCTCTCTCTTCCCAACTCCTTTTCTCACCACTCTCCAACCCATGTACGTATGGCACTTGGGGGGCTATTTATAGGAATTTTAGAGGGGCAAAAGGGTCATTTTGAAGACCCCACTAAACCCATTCTCGAGTTAGTGGGGGGGTGACTGGAATGGGGTGGAGTTACCCCATTTCTTCCCTTTTTTTGAGTCTTTTCGGTGCTGTTTGACCAGAGTCAAACCGTGGGGTAAGTTCACCCCCCGGTGCTGGCCCGGTCTTTGACTGGGTCTCACCCCATGGCCGCCCGCGCGTGGGCGCGCGCGCGGCCCACGAACCGCCCCCCCTCGGCCCTTCTCTCTCCCCGACAGGAGACGCCCGCGAGGGCTCCGGCGATGGCGACGGTAGGCTCCGGCGATGGCGACGGCAGGCTCCAGCGACGGCGGCGACGGCAGTGGGCTCCGGCAACGGCGACGACGATGGCGGCTGTGGGAGGAGTTCCTCCCCGACAGCACAACACCCGCGAGGGTTCCTTTGCGGTGCTCCTTCCGGCGACGATGGCGGCGGGAACCGCGGCCGGTGAAGGCGGCGGCGACGGCTTCTCCCCCTCTTTCTCTTCTTCGGCGCGCAGGGCGGTGCTTCCGCCCCTACTTCTTCTTCCCAGCGACCGTAATGGCGGCAATAGCGGCCTCTCCCGCTCCCGATGGGTTCGATGGATGCGTAGGAGGGTGGCAAAGACAACCTTGGTGGCCTTAGGCCCTTCTATCGACAGTAATAGGGAGCTTTTGCTCCTCCTTCGGCTTCTCCCTCCTGTTCCGTTTCTTCTTCTTCCCCCTTTTTCTTCTCTCTTTTTGAGAGATTTTTTTGGTCCGACAATAATATATCATGGTATATGATATTTGCAAATGGTAGATGAGATATAATAGAAGTTAAAACCGTGGAGGAACACTTTATAAACTAAGAGTTTCAAGATAACTAAAACTAAGACAATACATGTATTGTAATTTTATGAAAAAGGAAATAAAATGAGGGAGGTAGTTGGAATGAAGTAATATTATCTCAAAGTACTCAATTCAATATCTCGGATCAATTATTCAAAACGATAAAAAATGTGATAAAGATATTAACCATAATGTTAAAGTGGGATGAATGAAGTGGAGATTGACTATTGGAGTTTTATGTGATTGTAAGATTAATTGAAGTTAAAATAAAATTTTATCGTACAATTATAAACTCATTGTTCGCCAGGTTGGATCGGGTCGGCTGACCCGGTCAGTTTTTCGGCCAACTGGTCCAGTTGCGACCCAATCCAACCTAGGCATCGGGTCAAGCTACCCAGCATCGGGTCGGGCGATTCGATTGGTCAACTGGGTCACTAGGTCTTATAACTTAAATTGTTTTTTAACCGTCTTTGCCCTCTCACTTGAGACTAACTCTTTCCCAACATATACTAATATAACATAATCACAAAAAATCATATTTGCTTATATACATAGATAAACACTCATATTCAATTTTAACATAAAAATATAATTATTTTTATGTATACATAAACATATATAATATAAGCATATTTTTCTTATTTTTTATTTTTCATTTAATTTTTTATATTTTTAATATATTTTTTAAAAAATAAATAAATCTGATTCCGTTTGACTTTGTCTAACCCGGGTCATGACCTGGTCCGACCGGGACGAATTTGGGGCCAGCCGATCCCCAACCCGGCCTTCCTTGATAAGACTTACAATGTTGTATGGTAATGAATTTTGGACAAAAGAAAAACATGCTTCAAAATTAAATATTACTGAAATGAGAATATTAAGATAGGTGAGGTGTCATACTAAATTAGATAGAATATAAAATGAATTATTAGAGAAAATATGGAAGTAGTGACGGTTGTAGAAAAATTGAAAGAAAGAAGATTGAGATGGTTTTAGCGTGTTAAACATAAACCCAAAGAAGCTCTAATTATAAAAGTAGAAAATATAAAAATAATAAGAAAAGAATGGACGTGGTAGACCTAAGTTAACTTGAAGAAGGGTAATTCAATATGATTTGTGTGATTCAAATATCTTTGAATAATTAACTCAAAATCAATGTGAGTGGAGAAAGAGAATCCATATAGTCAATTCCAAATAATTTGGAATTAAAACTTGAGTTGAGTTGAGTAAAATAGCCTGAAGTCTGTGGGCATGTTTTAAATTGAAGGTTCTAGAATTATCAAGCGATTGAAATGAATAGAAACTCAGAATGCAGAGTCAGTTTATTCATTTGGATTAGCATTGCCCATCAGTTTATAACAGGAAATCCCTTTCTGTATTTTGTCAAAAAGGGCATAGTAGAAATTTGATGCCATTCTACGCTGATCTGCAGTCAGCTGATTTGCATTGAAATTTAAGATTGACATAGTCATGCATGTCTTATCTCGCATCTTGTTTCACCTGGTTCCTATTTTCTGTTTGTAGCTGGCGAAGGTGGGGAGAAAATACTTTTCATTTTTTTCAATGTCAGGGGGATTTGTTTTGACATAACTTTCAGAAACCAATTTATCTGTGGAAAATACCTGTTGACGGGGATGTATATATACACACTTATATAATATGTTTTCTGATGTGGGTTTACACTTGTAATGTTTGCGCACCATATTTTGGTGCATTTTACATGTGCATACGAATTCAGGCCCCATTTCTGTAGACTCCCTGAATTTTGGAAATATGCCACGTTCTAAGACATTTTCAAAATGGCACTTGTAAGTGAACTTTAACTGGGTTAAACCAGATTAGAATGTTTATATGTCCTTTAGTCTACACAATGTCAGATGATCTATACCTTAATAAGATCTACTTTACACAGTAATGGCTTCACTGAAAGTAGAAAATATCATTATGTCTAATATCAGGGTTTATTTTTACATATCAATCCGTATAATCATTTGATACACCAAGTATGCTCTATAATCTTGAAATTCTTTTTTAACTCCTTGAAATCTCAATTTATTTTCATTACAATGCATATGATTTAACCATTGTTATTTTTTCTCCTCTCTCCTTCCTGCCCAAACCCCTCTCTTTCTCATTCGCTTCTCCCAATGCCACTCTCAAGGAAGGCAGGATTGGAATGTCGACGGGATGAACTAATGCCAAGTCTAATTCGATCCTGATCGGATTAGGTATTCAAGGAGAGAAAAATTGATCCGGAGTTAGGTTGGATCAGTTCTTCAAAACATAGAAAAAATAAAAGAAAACCCAAAACAAATAGCATGGACACAATAATCTGGGATTCCAGTCTAAGTCTGATGTGTCGGAACAACGGCGGTGCCACATGGCGCCGACCCTATGCCATTCCTACCTAACAAGTCATATTGGGTCCTCTGGAGTCTAGACCCATAGTTTGAAGAATCAGCTGATCCTGACAGCCGATTCTCGGACTGGATTGACACCTGTTGATCCAAAATCGGCCCTCGGGACTGATCTGGGACTGATTCTCGAAGGAATCAGCCTGGATCGGCTGATTCCGCCGGATATGATCGGATCAAAATTGGCTGATCTAGTCAAAATTTGACAGGATCCTGAAAATTCGGAATCGGGCCCTATTGAGATCAGATTTCCCCCTCTAATAAGGGGGAAATCATCCGTTCAACCTCTCCCTCAATTATGGCACCCTCTCCCCCTCTGGTGTCCTCTTCATGGTGACAGTGCCCCCCCTCCGGCCCTCCCCTAGTCCCCTCTTCTACCTCCTCCTGATCCTCTCCCATCCCTCAGTCCTCCCCTTTACCGGAAGAAGGGAACCCAAAAAACGAGGACTACCAAGGTCAGTTCCATAAATATTGGTGAATCAGTAATAGAAAGATATATTTTATATTTCATTTCATTTGTACCATGCTAGATGTTACATTTTATTTTTAACAATTTTTAGAGGGTTTTCTATTTTTTAAATTTTTTACTGATTTTTTTGAATGAAAGAAATAAAATTTCTAATTGGACTGATTTCGGATCAGGATTCCTCCCGAAGGATTGGCCGGGATCGCTGATCCAATTCAGATACAAATTAAATCGACGTCCACCGATCCGGGTTCCGATTCCAATCCTGCAATCCTTGTTTGGACTGGATATGATCAAATCTAGTCACTTAGTGACTAAATCTAAAGATACCCATGGATTTGGGGATATTGGGTCCGATCCTACTCTTTAGGGAATCAAAGATGCAGACGACGCCACCGTCACCCCAAGTGGCCGAATTGGTTCCGATATATATTATTATACATTATTATTTTATAGTTACTATAAATATATAATATTTTATATAATACTATATAATATGATAATATGGAATTATAATTAGAATATTAATTTATATTCATAATATTTATTATGTTAATATTTAAATACTATTTTATTATTCTAACTGAATTTTGGGTTGGATCGGACCCCCCCTCTAAATCGGATTGGCCAATTCTGCTCTTTGCCGTTGCAACCTCCACCTCCTCCCCTCCATCTTCTGATCTCTCTCTCTCATATTTTCTCTCCTTTGACAGTCTCTACTCTTGCAACCTCTCTCGACCCCTCCCTTTCTTTTTCTTTCTCATTCTTTCCCTTCTTTACCATTTTCTCTGCTCACCTGACCCCTCGCTACCTCTGCCATACTCTCATACAGTCTGTGCCTTCCACACACTCCACCACCACCCACGTTGCCTAAAGGTGGCTTTTCAGTCCTTAGTCCTCATTCTGTATGTGGCTTTGCAAAATGAAATCATTGGACCTCAACAAGCACTTGCCGAGGGAGAACCCTTATCATTTGCTCAAAAGATGTAAACAAATTATGGTCTTTGCAGACTTGTTAAGAAAATAGCCCTTAATCTTTTAAGTTAAGTATTCTTTTTCATTTCTTTTAATTGTTATGTATTTTATTTAGATATAAATCATGCAATGCTGTGATGAAGTCAATTTAGTGGCCTATTGACTATTCATTATAAATCACAAAAATAATTAAA
Organism: Cryptocoryne crispatula var. balansae; assembly: GCA_036172225.1. Classification (NCBI taxonomy): domain Eukaryota; kingdom Viridiplantae; phylum Streptophyta; class Magnoliopsida; order Alismatales; family Araceae; genus Cryptocoryne; species Cryptocoryne crispatula. The sequence goes on from CM069933.1 coordinate 5,022,271, forward strand.
TCATTTCTATTATGCTTCTAAATTTTAATATCTGAAAATGTCCATTGTTCTTTTCTTTCCTTTTCTTTTCACTTTCTTGTATTTTAAGAAGGTAAAATCTTTTTCATCTTTCTTTCTCTTTTTAATGACAAATTAAATGACGAGATATAATGCATCATAGCCATCTTAAGAAGTCAATGATAATCCATACTGGTTCTTTTCTTTTCTTTTTCATTGTCAGTCATCTGGGTTCTTGAATGACATACTATTCGGATATAAAAGAATAAGGATTACAACTTGTATTCTGTTGAGGGTTACTCCACTTGCCATTTGATTATCGTTTGGTTTTCATAAAACACAGGGCTCAACAAAATAGTCAAGCTGATTGAGACTCTTTGGATTATGACTCCTTAGTCAGCAAATTCCAATCAAAATCACACTCAAGGGCATAACAACCTACTGTAGTAATATCTCAAGTTTGGACTGTGTGTGAACCTCTTTTTTTTCTGCGTCTGTTCTTTAGAAAGAAAGACATCTCCGGACCTTTCTAGGAAAATAGGTGATATCCTAAAAATATTAGGTAGTCCGGTTATAGTTTAAAAATATTAGAACCGAGGTTCGGGTTCTTTGAAAATTTCGTTTTTTGACCATTCTCCGCCGGATGGTGCGAGTATCCGGCGTTAACTTACATCGAGCAACGGCTCGAACGCCTTTGATTAACCGTCGCGGCAACCTGTTTTCGGAGATATGCACATCCACAAAGTAAAGTATAGAACTCAAAAGGGCAGCGGCCTTTTGGGTCCGATTAGATGCAAACCGGTTTGCTCGGGTTTGTTTTATTTGTCATTTTTGGATGACTTTGATTCTTTCTGATTTCCGAGCTTCATTTGCTTTAAATTCGATCAAAATCTGATTTTTTGTTTAAGGACTGGTTTGGGATTTCACCGGGCCACAAAGGGGTTGGAGTGAATGGATTAAGATGGGCCGAGATGGGCCTGGACAGAGGGCTGGTTTGGAACCGGTCGTAGGACCTGAACGTGGGCTGAGCAAGGGCATCGTCGGACCTGCTTAGGGGTCTGTTCAGATGACTTTGAATAGACCGGTCGGGGACCTGTTTGGGATGTCCTGGATAGGCTGGAAACCCGGGTCACAAAGGGACTGGTTTTAAGCTCTGGACATATGCCTGCAAATGGGCTGATATGGGCCTATTCGGAGGTCTGCTAGATGGGCTGATCATGAGCCCGAAAATGGGCCGCCTGAAGACCTGTTTAAGGATTTCTGTTCAGGGAAAAAAAAGAGCCTGCACAAGGGACTTTTCGTGGGCTGGTTAGGGTGCTGGACAGGAGGGCCCGATTGGGGTCTGATCGGACGACCAGACAAGGCTTGTTCCTGGGCCTGTTTGGAGGTTGGCTGGATGGGCTACAAAGGGGCCTGTTCAGGAGGTCCTTGATGGACTAAAACTGGGTCACAAGGGGACTGTTTTTTAGGCTCTGGGCATGGGCCTGCAGACGGGCCGGTATGGGCCAGACAGAAGGGGCTGATCGCAGGCTGGATTTGGGCTAGATTTGTGCCTGGCGCATGGGTTCAAATTGGACTTGAAGAAAGGGCAGCAGATGGGCCGGACAGGGGGCTGTTCATGGGCCTGGACTGAAGTCTGCGCAGGTGGTTTCAGGTGGGCAGCCATGGGCCTAGACAGGGTTTGCAGCGGGCTGGCAGTAAAATCCCATTTCAGACCTGCATTGTTTTATTATTAGTTTTTTTGTTTGTAAAAGAGTTCTGCTCATTTGATTTTTGGCGGTTTGCATCTGATCGGGCCCATTGGGCTGCCAATCGGTGCCCATTTCCATGCATCGAATTGACTTAGAATTCATTTCATTGAAGTATGAATGGGGTACATCAGTGTACAATAAGTGATGACCCTTCCCCCAATTTAGGTTCTTCACTACCTTAGAAAAATTTCGGCATTACAACGGTATGCCGACAGATTTCTAATGTGATGAAGTTTACCCATCCAATAAGGCTAGTCAATGACTTAGCCAAAATTGCCGGAAGGATCATCGGCTACGGCAGCATGCCCGCGCGCCGACGTCCGGGTGGCGTAAGCTACGGATGCATGCCCGCGCCTCCGCCCAAGGTGGAGTTCCCCGGTAGGGGTGAAGTCCTTAATTTAATGTTGCTTTCGCCTTTTTGATTTTTATTGGTTGATTTTTGTGAAGGCCACTTCGGGCCGGTCCATTCCTTCGGCGTTCAAAGCCGGGCTTCACTTTTTTGCTTGAATTTGGGAAGGCAGCTTCTAGGAGGGAAAGCCGGACCCGTGAAAGGGCCGTTGAGGCTCTCGTCTCCTTTGATGTGTTGAGGGGAGAACCGGACCCGTGAAAGGGCCGTTGAGGTTCATCCCTCACTTTGCCGGTACATGCCACAAGGGGGCTGCTGCAACTTCTTTTATTTTCTGCTGCAAAGGGGACTGCTGTGGAGCTTCTTGGGAGATGGATTGGACCCGTGAAAGGGTCATTGGATTGGCCCTTGAAGAGGCTGGCGCCTGTCTACAGGGGTGCTGGAAATAGGCTGTTGTGAAGGCCTGGATTGAGTGCCAAATGTGGGCCGGAAGTGGTCCTGGATGAAGACCGGAAGATGGGCCAAAATGGGTACGGTTCAAGGCCTGGGTAAGAACCAGAAGATGGGCCGCTCATGGGCCAGCCTGGGGGCTGCTGGATGGGCTGCGGAGGGGTTTAGAACAGCAGGCCGGAGGAGGGCTTGAGCTGGTCCTGCAGGTGGGCCTGATTGGGCCGAAGTTGGCATGGAGTGAGGCTCAGTCAGGGTCTGTTTTTTTTTGGGTCGAAATTGACCTGCATGTAGGGTATTTCAAGGGGATTCTTCTTAGACCAGAGTAGGGCCAGGTTGGGTCTGGTTGAGTGACCGAACAAGACCTGTTCTTGGACCTGCAGTGGAGACCGAACTGGGTCCTGCTAAGGAGCATTCAAACAGTCCCAAGAGAAAGGTCCACCTTGGACTGAAATGGGCTGGACCGGTCCTGCAAAGGGGTCTACTGGATGGACTGCAGGTGGGCTGTGCAGGGGGGGGTCGAACAGGGCTGGAAATGGGCCTGTACATGGGCCTGAGAATGGGTCAGCCATGGGCCTGCAGCAGGGGTTGTCCAGTAGGCTACATTGGGACTGGTTTTGGGCCTGAAATGGGGTGTTTGGCTGGGATGAAACAAGCCTGCGCAAGGGTTTTTTTTCAGGGGGTCTGGGCTAGGTCCGAACATGGGCTAAGCATGGGGACTTCTGCAGACAGACCAAAGGCTATAGACGGGCCAGGAATAAGCAGAAAAAGAAGGCCCCTTTGAGGGGGCTACATGGGCGCACCAAGCTGGTCTTTTTACCTTCTCTTCCCTTCTTCTTCTTTCCTTCTTCTGGCGGCAGCAGGTTGCAGCAACAGCAGGAGCAGGGCGCAAAGCAGCAAGGGGCAGGGTGCAGTCCAGCAGCCTGGCGGCGTCTCCAGCTTCTGTCCCTTGGCTGGTGCGTCTCCCTCTCTTTTATAGAGGGTGAAGAGGGCAGGTGAAGGGACAGGAGTTGCTGTACGCTGGTGACTCTTGATCTCCCCATGGGAGTTACTCCATTTAACCACATTGAATGTGTGGCTGTCCCTTGGCTTTCCCCCACCTTCACCTGACCCTTGGGAGGCTGTGCTGGCTGCTGAGTGCGCACCTGGGGAGCTGAGGTGGCAAGTGGGTGCGGCTGGGCTTTGATTAGCCTGGCTGCTGAGGTGGGCCTGGCCCAATTGGGCCTGTTTCCTGGGCCAGCGGACTGAGGAGAAGCCCAGGCTCTCCTGTGGGCTGCGCACATGGCCTGTTCATGGCCTGATTTATGCCAATTGTGGGCTGGATGGATCCGGCCCCCCCTACTAGGGTGTTTAATTGGGCCCACATGTGGCTAATCTCATGGGCAATTGGGCCAGCTCCTGGGCCAGGCCGCCTGCTTTTCTTCTTTCTCTTCCTCTTTTCTTTTTTTTGTTTGAAAAAAATGTATGCCAACAGACTGTTAGACCTTTTTATAGAAAAAGAACAATGTCCTAGCAAACACATTTTAAGAGAGTACGCATACCATCTCCGTCCCCAAGGGACATCCAGCAAACTTGGACTCTTCCTGCCAATAATGTTCTCCTTAACAAAATAATTCATTTGAAGGCAATTTTAAATAGTTTATTTTAAGAAAATTCATGACATGAATCATTAAAGCCATGTTTCTTTCATAGCTTTGATCTAAACCATTTCATATTTATTTGTACCTTAAAAGAAAGGGTTGTCCATTTCTTGTTCATGCTTGAATTAAAATACATAATTACAAAAATCATATTGGTTTACACATTTTTTATAGAATTTGCAAGCAAGGTAGTGCTATAGGTTTTTATTCATTAATTACACGGAAGGACTTATTTAATGATAGGTCAACCTTAGGAAAACTTCTAATTTCATGCATGAAGAAAATATATTTCTATTTTATTTTTCTAGGAATCAAATGGACAAGGTCTGCCCCTTTTAATGATTTTTAATGATACCATCTGACTACTGTATTATCTAAGCATATCAAAAAGCTGAGGAAACTTATTACTGTTAGTGAAGAGAAAAATTTTGGTTTAGAGACTTTTTCTTCCCTCCCTCCCATCCAAATCTTCCTGCTATGCAGGAGAGCAAAAGAGCTTGGATTTAAAGTAGAGGAGGAACAACCAACATTTTATTGGTGTGAGGAGGTTAGAAATTTTAAAACTGAGATATAGGGCTAATCCTCAAAGTACGAGCATCATCTTTCACTAGACATGATTTGACACGTCAGACTTGCAAAATTTTCATTCTTCCACCACTCAGTTTGATGCCTCATCCTTGTCAAAATCAAGTTGACACCTTATGCTTGCCAAACAGTCATATGCCATCACTCACAATGCATTGCTCAAGTTAAGTTATGCAGACATCCTGAAATATATTCAGATCAACAATCTACCTCATAATTTTTAAATTTTTATAATTTTATATAAATTTCTCTCCAGGTAGGAGAGGGAAAGAACTTTGAGTACAAGAAGGGGGAAGTCCTCTTTTTATAATGGTTTGAGGTGGTGTTGGCACCAATATTTTAAACAGAAAAAAAAGAAAAAGAAAAGAAGAGAAGGAAGAAAAAAAGGGCAAATAAAAGACTTATGTAATAGACGGTATAACAGAGCTATGCATAGAATACACATGGTGGTGGGGAGCTTCAGTGAGATGTCAAAATGTGTATCTGAATCTTCATCAAAATAAATCATACATTTACGTCAGAAGATTGAAAAAAAGGGGAGAGAAAAGGGGAAGGCTACGTATGATGACCGTTTGTGGGCAAGGGCAGGATGGAATCCTCTCTTTAAAACTTTGTGGTAGCTGACAGTAAATAGAAGAGAAAAAGGTGAAGATAAGGGTTTGAGCCTGTTTCAGACAAAACGGTAGGGGAGGCTTGAGGGGAAATTCTGTCTCTTACACTAGGAGTCTGGCAAAGACTAATGGAGACAGTTGGATGAGGGAGGAAGGATCATAAATCAGACCCCTTTGTGACTGGCGGACAAGAATTGATTTTTACCTCAATTAAGCAGATAGTGGCAGGCAATTTGAGAAAGAGCTACAGCCCGATGGAGGTGGGCTGAATGCAGGTCCATTGCATGGCCCAGATGTAACAGCTGAGTGGGCTGAGCACATCTCAGTAGAGTTGTTCACAACATATTAGAGCAAGAGGAGAAGACAACATCAAGAGGAAGAAGAAAACCGGGAGAATAAAAGATTCATTTAAGGCTAATGATAACCCAATCTTGTTGACAGAAGGCCCATTAAGGGATGGGTTCAGTCCGACGGTCTCCTCCTTAAGCGGCTACCCAAGATTGGTGTTCATCAAAAGCAATTGTTGAGAGGAGACACCGGAATCCATTAAGGCAGCTGACTTGCCCAAGGGAGGATCGCGGTCTCTGCTTACTAACTAGGAGCTGGCTGAGGAAGAATAGAAAGCGATGGGAGGGGGGAGCATACTGTGGAAATAATTGGAAACTTTTTCGGCTCTAAGGAGCTTCCGTCGGCTAGAAGGGATCTTCCGACAGTCTTGCGTAGTATGATATGGCTAGGATGTAGCCAAAAGATCCGGGAGGATATATAGGAGATGATGTGGTCTCCCCAAGCTGTGCGGGTTGCTGATCATGAATGCCAATTCCCGTTCAGACTTTCCGACATTGGAGATGATAGAAGACGAGAACTAGGTTCGAGCCGAACTCCTTCGATGGCAAGCATCATCAAAAACCTTCCCCCATAACACAACTCCTAAATGATCGGAATCGCATCCGGACTTGGTCCCGATGATCGCGGTGTAGTTCGACTCCCGCGTGGAAGCCGGATTGCCTTTCCATATTCTCCTATTATCCCGAGGGCTCTACGCCTATAAGAGGATCGAAGGAGAGGATTCAAGGAGGGAGATCAAGGGAGAGAAGGGAAAGAGTAGGAGTTGCAGCCGCTTACCTCTTCTACAACCAGAGTCATCTACTTCATCAGACATGACCACCGGAGCCCTTTGTTTTTCTGCCAACTGTCTTCTCTGTTTTCCCCTATTTTGCCGTAGCTATTGCTTTCTTCAATAGTCATCGTCATTAGGTCTTTCCCTACCTCCTACATCGTCGTTACATGCTACCTTCCTTCATCAATGAGACCTCCCTCTGTTTCCGCCATCCACAACATCTCCTGCAGTGCTTGCCGTAGTCATCTTCTCAGCTCCCGTTCTTGTTGTAGCTGCCGACAAGCTCTCCCATTCAACCTTCCAAGGCTATTGAAGCCTCCTACTTTGTTTGTCATCTTCGCCAACACCTTCTCCTTCTTCTGCAGTCTCCATCAGCGTTGTTTGCTTCTCCTCCCACCACCGGCATCTTTGTCCGTTGCTGTAGCTGTGGAAGCCTACTGTTGCTGCTCCTCTGTCACTTACTACAACCGCTGTCAACAAGGTTTGTGAAGCCCTTCATCACCATTGAAGCCCCACCAATGAGATTTACAAATTGATGGGGAGAATTCTTGTATGCCTATCAAAGGTTGGGTGCACTCTATCATAAAGCATCGGGATAAATTTCTTAATGCATATCGAAGGCTAAAAGGAATTTAATTCTAATTCATTCAAATTCATTGGAGTTATGGCTTAAATGCCTTCCCGCCATGTATATGTACTTCAATTGAGCAAGCAATGAGAATATTATGTTACTTCATGGCCGGTGGTATATCAACTTCCTTCCCATCAACCTATGCAGGGGGGAGGGGGACCACTCGAGGGTGAAATTCATGTTAGAGAAAATTATGAACGAGCGCCTGATAGAGACGAAGCTAGCCGAAAATGATGATAGACTTGCCACAGTGGATTTTTATAGGGTTCCATACCTTGTTCACTACCAATTTAAGAAGCTACCTGCTGAGGTCACCAAAGTCCTTAAATATCCCAGGTCTGATGGATGCGGATCTCTGAAAGAACACCTGGCACTTTATGTCATGCATATAGGCAAACAAACATTCGAGGAGTTTTATCTCCTTAGATATTTTGCCATCACTTTGACCAGGTCAACCTTTGAATGGTATTCAAAATTGAAGTCAACTTCGATAGCAAATTAGGAAGATATGCAGAGAAAATTCATTGAAAGATTTAAGTTGACTGAAAGGCTATTCACGCTTGTCAAATTAACATCTCTGCACCAGCGAAGAGATGAGACAACGGCGAATTATATCAAGCAGTGAAGAGACTAATGCATGAAGTGTTCCAACCCATCGGCAATTGAAGTTGTTGGCTTATACAAAAGGGGTTTGCGGCCCGAAATGGTAGAAAAATTGTTGATTGCCAACATCCACACGTTTGACGAGTTGTATCAAATAGTTTTTGAACTTGATTGTTTTATGCTGATAACCCAGTAGTACTCGCCACAAAGCAGAAGATATCCAAAGACAAGCAACTCGCAAACAAAGATGTTGACATGGTGGATTTTTCCCGGCAAAAAATAGTGGCTATGGGGGCAAGAACGACACGCAAGGATCAACCTCAGTACCCATGAATTTTAACCAAACAGGTCTCACGACCACATTGGCGGAATGACTGAGGAACCTGTATTCCTTCGCCCGAGAGTACATCATAAGGCTATTCAATGTGTGCGTTAAGAAAACTCTTATTAACCTCTCATAGCCTAGTTGGCCTAGAGATACTAATAAGGTTGATGATCCCAACTTTTACCCATACCATTAGATGTTGGGTCACCCTATTGAAGATTGTTACCTATTTATGGATCAGGCAGGGACCATAATTCGGGACGGATCCATTGGCATGTGCAACCACTTGGTGAAGTTACTTATGTCGTACATGCTACTCTAGAAACTAACATACAGTGGGGGCATCAACCAGGGGGCAAGTCACAGAGGCAGACACATCCCGGGGTTTATTTGGCATATCAAACACTTCCTCTTAAAATTGTAGAAAGAAATATTGAAGCTGTCACCAATTTCTATCAAGAGATGTCCAAGGAGGTTGTCCTCGAGGATATCGACCAGCCATGGCAGAAGGTTCCTACCGGGATGAGAAAGCTCAAGCCAAAGTAGAGGTGGCTGGCAAGAAAGCTGGACTACAGACTGCACAGGTTACTCAGGTTGACGAGGGCCCACAACCAACACTATACAGAGGACCGGTTGATGCTGCTTATCGGAGAAAACAGCAAAAAATAAAATAAAAGCAAACAAGAGAAGGAGCATTTAGGGTCTATCCATACCCAGAGCAGTCAGCGGAAACACTTGCTATAACCCCGATGCCCAGTCGCGGCAGCCAGAAAAGAGAAAGAGTAGGTCGGGCAGAGGTCAGCGCTGTCCAATTGAGCTAATAAAGGAGTTTGGATACAAGTTTGAACCAAATCCAAACCTTAATTCCGCTCAAATCTATAGTTGCTGCCACTGCCAATCCTAGTCCTACCAGGACTAGGACTATTTAGTCCTAATCTCCAATTGAGCTAATAAAGGAGTAGGACTAGAACTGATTAGCCCTAATCATAGGACTAAATAAGTGGTTGATCAGGCAGAAATAAAGAGCCTACTGCCTAGGCTTAAAGGGCAGAATTTTATCTCAAGCAGGACCTTTCCGTAATATACATGGCCCACTTAACATTGGCACCGGATATCCCACTCGATTCTCTTGAAGTTCGGGAGCTATCTAGGGGAGCTATCAGCTGCATGATCAGCAAGTTGGCTAGCCGGAGGCCCGGAACTATCTCCGGCCTTCCCAGATTGCACCAACGGTATTTGCAGGTTTGTAAGACCCTTGCGAGGAAGCTTGCACATGCAGAAGACAGCAATTCTCACCCAGAGACCCCTATGAACCAAGGGAGTGATCGCAACCTTTCCAGAAGTGTCATAGGAGATCGCAAGAGTATCTGCTACAATCCAGGCCAATCTGGAGGTAGGATCACATCACAAGCGGGCTGTTGGTACTCCTTCCTGACTCAGAAGACAAAATTGTGGTGCCATGAGATCCTAAGAAATAGAAGGTAGGCTATCAGGCCTTCCCGTTCTTACTAGGACAGCCATCAGAAATCCCTGGAAGTAGGGATTGGCCCTCGGCTCTTTGATGATTTAGTAGGGCCCATGTAATCGCTATACAAAGGGACCCATGGTTGCTAGAACTCATGATAGCAGGAAGCTTACTGCCAGGACATGCCAACAAATCTTCGAAGATTGAAGGCCATCGGAAGGCCTACATGACATGACAGAAGTGGTTGAATATTCCAATGGCCCAGAAAATCGGTAAGTAGGATCATCTGAGGAATCCTACAATATAGGGAGCTCTGTAGCCTTCCTTGAGTGCCAGAGTTGTTGTCTGGAGAGCCCAATGCTCACGGAACTTCCTCCCGATGGCAGGAGACTCGTATTCGTATCAAAACAGAATTCATAGTCTTTTTATAATGGCTACGGAGGGTCACACGAAGACAGCCAATGTGCCAAGAAGATCCACAGCTTTTGTGGCTTCCATACTTGTTGTCTGGAGAAGCCGACGCCATTGAAGCTTACTTTTGATGTCAACAGGCCTCTTGGCCAGTATAAACAGCAGCCGTGGTCCTGCAAGAGGGTTGGAGAGTAGAGAGAAGCAAGAGGAGTTCTGATGCGGGACGGACAGGGAGGTGCCGCCATTCCCGTGCGCGTCGGCGGGCCTGAGGACGCTGTACCGAGCTGATGGGGTGCTGAACCGGACCGAACCAAGCTGTACCGACCTGAAAGGTGCTGAACCGACCTTGGACCGCGTTGAACCGCGTCGAACCGGGCTGGAAACTGCTGAACTGGGCCTGAAATCCACCGAACCGGACCCCACGGCCGCTGAATCGGGCCCACAAGCGCTGAACCGGTCCAAAACGACCTTGAATCGGCCTAAAAAGAGCTGAACCGGCCTTAAACCGGTCTGAACCGGGTCAAAACCCACTGAACCGGGCTTGAACCAGCTGGAACCGGCCTGAACCGGCCGGTCTAGCGTGAACCGGTGCATAACCGATCGAACCGGCGGTCGGGCGGACCGGTCCGGGCTGCTGGACGAACCGGCATCGCGTGGCCGGCGTCGCGTGGCTGCGCGGCCGGTCGCGACTAACTCTTCGGGGGGGGGGTCGTGGCGGCTGAATAGGAGGCGGACCCGGGGGGGGTTGTGGCGCACTGACGGCGAGCCCGACCGAGAGAGGGGAGCTCGGGAGGGGTCCGTGGATCCTCCGCCTCGCTCGCGATGGGGTCCGACCGTCGCGGCGGCCGCGGAAGGTAGAGACGGTGGCCACCGTCGACGGCGGCGTCCGGCGGCTCCAACGGGGCCTCTACTCCTTCTCCTCCTCCTTTCTCCCTCGTCGTTGTCGGCTAGGCTCGCCGGAAGGGGGGGGGAGGCTCTCGGGGTCCCGATGGTCGACGGGAGATGGGGCTGGGTACAGGTTCGCGGCGGCTAACAGTGGGAGGGAAGGGGGTGCGGGAGGTTCCGTAAGGGGCCAGCAGACCTGTGGGAGGGACTTGTGGGGACGGAGGGGCTGTTAGGGCTGGGTGTCCAGCCGTGACCAGAAAAGGGGGAAGTCCGTCGCAGCGCTTCCAGCAGAAGGGGGGGGGGCGCAACGGGCTTCTGAGAGGGGTGATCCATAGGGGTGAGGGGAAGAGGTGGGGAAGATCCGCAGGGCCTAGGGCAGCGTCTCCGGAGGCGTCTACGTAAGTCGGAAACAGGACGGGATAGGAGAAGAAGAGGTACCGGACCTAGCTCCGGAGGTGGGGAGGAACACCGGGAAGGGGAGGGGAGAACCGGGAGCACCCGGAGGTGGAGGAACGACGCCGACGTCGGAGGGGGAGGGGGAAAACAGGAGCTTCTCTCCTTGCTTCAAAACATCCATCTCCTTCCTTCATTCAAAGACTTGGGCTCTTTAAATAGAGCTGGACATTACAAGATGGACCTCTAAAAACCCTAATTACATATATGTCCTCTAAAGGACTAAAATAAAAAGAAAGACTCGAAAAGGACTCTAACTATTCAAATAAAATGCATAAAAATAAAATCCTAACACTACGAAATAAAAAGAAATAACTACGTAGTTTCCCGAGGACCCGGAAGACGCTATCTCACGAACAAACGGACGATCCGGTCCGTACCGGTCCCCATCATTCTCCCCTCGGTTGCGAAAAACTCGTCCTCGAGTTTTGTAGTGCCGTATGATCCACATGGTCACTACCGAAACCGAGGACGGCGGTGGTGCGGCTCGGGTGATGATGAAGCGGGACCGGGAAGCTCCAAGAGTGACCGCGAGAAGGTGACCCCGATGGTGTCGTAAGTGGCTGTCAAGCTCCGGTCCGGGTACTGTCGAGTCGGTGTGCGCGGATCCTCTGGAACAGCCTCGGTGGTCAACTCTGTCAGCAGCTCCATAACCTGTGCTGTCAACTCGGTCAGGATGGCTCGATCGGTCTCGGCCTTGACAAGGTGTCGCTGCTCTGTCGTCAGCTCAAGCAGTAACCTCGTAAGCTGCTCAGTCAGCCCAACCTCGATGGCTCTGTCTGCCTCGGCATCTAGGGTGTACTGCTGCTCGTACTCTGCGGCAAGCTCTGGACCGGCCTTATAAGCTACCTCGATAAGCGTGTCGGCGCTCCTCGAGCACGGAGCCCTTGGGCATAAGTGTTGCCGATGCGGATCGGCTCTCTCGCGTCGCTCCGGGCCGCAAGGTAAGCTCTCGAGCGAATGTGTTGAAATACGCACCGATCGGTTAACCACTCTGAACCCGAGGATGAAACGGTGCCGTAAGTGAACTATCTCTCGCGGGCATCTTCTACATACCCGCCTTGTCCGTGGTCTAAGTCGGCCTGCGACAATACGAGCAAGGCGGATGTAAGCTCGACCATCCTCGACCACACGATAATGCGGAGCGATCGGCTCGAAAAGAGAGGCGCGAGATGACGTTGCGTGAAGACGACGAAATGCCGTGGTGTGCACCTCCACCGGTAATGTGATGTCGAAGCTGAAATGTCGATGTCCCGCACAATGTAAGGATCCCGACTCGTGGAAACAAGTCGGCGCCGGCTCTGATACTAAACTGATGCGGGATGGACAGGGAGGTGCCGCCATTTCCGCGCGCGTCGGCGGGCTTTGAGGACGGACGCGAGCTGATGGGGTGCTGAACCGGACCGAACCAAGCTGTACCGACCTTGGACCGCGTTGAACCGCGTCGAACCGGGCTGGAAACTGCTGAACCGGGCCTGAAATCCACCGAACCCGACCCCACGGCCGCTGAACTGGGCCCACAAGCGCTGAACCGGTCCAAAACGACCTTGAACCGGCCTAAAAAGAGCTGAACCGGCCTTAAACCGGTCTGAACCGGGTCAAAACCCACTGAACCGGGCTTGAACCAGCTGGAACCGGCCTGAACCGGCCGGTCTAGCGTGAACCGGTGCATAACCGATCGAACCGGCGGTCGGGCGGACCGGTCCGGGCTGCTGGATGAACCGGCATCGCGTGGCCGGCGTCGCATGGCTGCGCGGCCGGTCGCGACTAACTCTCCGGGGGGGGTCGTGGCGGCTGAATAGGAGGTGGACCCCGGGGGGGGGGGGGGTTGTGGCGCACTGACGGCGAGCCCGACCGAGAGAGGGGAGCTCGGGAGGGGTCCGTGGATCCTCCGCCTCGCTCGTGATGGGGTCCGACCGTCGCGGCGGCCGCGGAAGGTAGAGACGGTGGCCACCGTCGACGGCGGCGTCCGGCGGCTCCAACGGGGCCTCTACTCCTTCTCCTCCTCCTTTCTCCCTCGTCGTCGTCGGCTAGGCTCGCCGGGAGGGGGGGGGAGGCTCTCGGGGTCCTGATGGTCGACGGGAGATGGGGGCCGGGTACGGGTTCGCGGCGGCTAACGGTGGGAGGGAAGGGGGTGCGGGAGGTTCCGTAAGGGGCCAGCAGACCTGTGGGAGGGACTTGTGGGGACGGAGGGGCTGTTAGGGCTGGGTGTCCAGCCGTGACCAGAAAAGGGGGAAGTCCGTCGCAGCGCTTCCAGCAGAAGGGGGGGGGTCGCAACGGGCTTCTAACAGAGGGGTGATCCATAGGGGTGAGGGGAAGAGGTGGGGAAGATCCGGAGGGCCTAGGGCAGCGTCTCCGGAGACGTCTACGTAAGTCGGAAACAGGACGGGATAGGAGAAGAAGAGGCACCGGACCTAGCTCCGGAGGTGGGGAGGAACACCGGGAAGGGGAGGGGAGAACTGGGAGCACCCGGAGGTGGGGGAACGACGCCGACATCGGAGGGGGAGGGGGAAAACAGGAGCTTCTCTCCTTGCTTCAAAACATCCATCTCCTTCCTTCATTCAAAGACTTGGGCTCTTTAAATAGAGCTGGACATTACAATATGGACCTCTAAAAACCCTAATTACATATATGTCCTCTAAAGGACTAAAATAAAAAGAAAAACTCAAAGGACTCTAACTATTCAAATAAAATGCATAAAAATAAAATCCTAACACTACGAAATAAAAGAAATAACTACATAGTTTCCTGAGGACCTGGAAGACGCTATCTCCGAACAAACGGACGATCCGGTCCGTACGGTCCCCATCAAGTTCCATGGGAGGTTTGATCGCCATTGCCATGAATAAAGGACCCCGACAATAGTTCTGCATCACCCCGGAGGAGTCCCAGCAACAGGTCAGAGCTTGCAGACTTTGTAACAGAGCTAGAGGTTCATTGCGAAGGATTCCATGGAAGTTCTTGCTGTTGTTGGAGCTGGAAAATCATTGCGAAGTCACTGGCAAGGTGTCGTGCCATTGTTGGAGCCGGAAGAGTCACAAAGCCATATTTGAGGCTCCCTGCTGTTGTCGAAGCCCAGAGCCCATCGTGAAGACTTCCATGGAGTTCCCAGCCACCATTGCCGACCTTGCTGCGATCCTTTCAACATTGTGTCTAGCTACGTTCAAGGGAAATTGGGAAGGAGAATTCTTTGAAAGATGAGACTGTCGGATAGGATTCTAGCCACATGTTCACAGCTTGCTCTTCACTTCGATCTCTCTCCCATCTCAAACCTCCATCTGTATAGCCGGTTGCCTCGTAGCCTAGAGCCAACTCCATTGATGGCTATCGGATTTGAGGCTAACCAACAATTCCCATGTCCCAAAACCTGTTCGGACAATCCATTCGGGCTTGGGCAAGTTGATCTTGCTGGCTGTGGTTGGTCTTCCAGAATTTGGCCATCTCATGTCCAAAATAGAAAATACATAGGCAATCTGATCGGCCCCTGGGCAAGTTAAACTTACTGAATGCCCATCACAACCCAACCGATTGCCTATCTCAAATCCTACCTGGCAGTCACCTGATTGATCCTAAGGGCCGACCTTTGATCAGAGCATATCCAACCCTGGGATAGATTGCAGACAGATCTCTGATCAAACTCCATATTGGAAGCCTGCAGCACATCCAAAGAAGGAAAAAAAACTGAGCACGTTAGGCAATGCAACAAGCACCAGCGGAGAAATACCCAATCAATGGGATGACAGATTTTGGACAATAGGCCTATTGGCCCAAGAGGACAGCAGTTTGGTTTTTATAGCCATATGAAACTCTTAAATAACCAGAATGAACATAAAGCTTGAGGATGGTACATGCGGGTCAAATCCCACAAGGGAAGAGAACCCCATTACCTTACCATTATACCCCCTATGCATTAGAGTTCCAACTGTATAAGACAACTCATGGGGAGGCTATGCATATGTAACGTGCATACATGCCAAACCATAGGCTAATGAGGTTCATAAACCGAAGGGAGGAGTCCCCATATTGCTATCAAAGGCCGGGGTCGACTCTATCCTAAATGTATGGGGGTAATCTCTAATGCCTATCAAAGGCTAAAGAAGACTTAGTCCCTAATCAATCAAGGATAAATTGCTTAATGCCTATTAAAGGTTAAGGGAAATTTTATCCTAATCCATGGGATTTTTGGCTTCCATGCCTCCCCACCCCCACACATTTCATATGCAAGCAATGAAGAATTTTGTGTTTTGATGCACATTGGATATTGTGAGAAACATGAACAGCCCCATAACTAAGAGGAATGCAAACAAAGAATGAGAAGATGAAATTTCAAAATTCTGTCAAAAAAGAAAAAGAGAAGACTGAAATCAGACAGTTGCTGGCCGATTACAGTAGGTTCATGCTGTAAATCTGCAGGTCAGCATTTATATATATATATATATATAAAGTGAAGACAGGCCCTGTAATCCGAATTCAGAACATTGAGTGCATTCAAAGACCTTTCTCAAATTTGAAACACCCTGCAGGACTGAACATCATAAGAATGAAAGCATGTTGAAACGTGAATCCTACCTTAAATCAGAAACTCAGGATTCCCTGTAATAGTACCACATTGGGGAACCAAAGGTGATGTGAAGCTTGCAGGACCAGGAAATGAGAAACCAGAAAATTCCCAACTCAGAGCCAAAATTTGATAACAAAGAAAGAATATCCAAGGATCCCAAGTGAGAAATTGGAATTGAGAACGTAACCTCAAGATGCACCACAACACTTAGTCATTGATTTAAATTCTCCAGGGGACCAGGCTTATCCTAAAAACGTGTGGCTGAGTCAGAAATTGTTTGGAGAACAATCTGAATCCAATGCATCTCTGAACCAGAACTCACAAAAATCACAAGGAATGAAATGTATAGGCCTGGTATTTCTGTGCTTAAAAGCTATAAACCGATCGATAAAAAAGCCGGTACCATGAAAATCCAAAGAAATCTGCAAATTTGCTGGTTGCTAACTCACAGGCACCCAGATCAAAGGAGAACCCAAAATCATGTGAATGTGGGGGATGGGGAAAGTGATAACCCTAAATATAAAACAGGAAGGGGGGGGGTTAAATCTCAATGTTCTCAAGTCTGAAGCCTAAACTTAAGATTGCCAGCTTTAAATAAAAAAGCTTGGAATCGAAATAGAAATGTCAGAACATCAAACTTAGGTCCGCAGTCTCAAGTATAAAAAAGGGAGAAGAGAATCAGCAAAAGTTGAAATTCGAAGTCAAATGAAAATTTTTTCTTTATATATTGATATTTCTTTTTCAAGTTTCTAATAATAAAATAACTTCCATTGAAGACTGACCAGGCATAAATTCAAATTGAATGACTGAAATATTTATAATATCTCATAAAGTTTCGTTTTATAACACTCTCCCACAATTTCATAATTTGACTCAAGAACTTAATTTCTCTATAATTAAAGCAATCTTCTCATTTTTTTTCTTAAAAATGGTTATAATATGCTTTTCTTCTATTCATTTGGTATTTTCTTAGAGATTAAGATTTTGTTAAAAAATAAGCTAAACTCCTTGACACTTCAAAAAAAACATATTTTAATATAAATTGTATCAGAATAACATGTTTTCTTACTTTCATTCTTTCCAATAGCTTTTAAGTTTTTAAAATTTAATCATCCTAATATAATTTATATTAAGGTTTGTTACACCCTCTATGTTTTCTATGTTTCTGACAAACTTAGTTATTAAAAGGAGTATCAAAATAACCTTTTCACTTTCTTTAATGTCAAATCATCTTTGATCAAAATTTTCTTTTATCCTTGATACATCAGACCTAGTTAATATCATGAGATTTTCTCTCTTATAATTGCTAATTTGTAAATATATTCTTTTGTCTTTTTAGTTTCAAAGTTCTCATACATATGTTTAAAGGCCTCATCTATTGTTTCATCTAAGTTTTTTTTTTTACCTTTTCCTTTTTTATATTGTTCTTAGGCTTCATTGTTATCACACTTAAGCACTGTTTGATTGCACTGAAGAAATGCCTAACTTTTGATAAGTCAGAGGTTAGACATTTTAGGTTGTTTGACAAAAGATCTGAAAATAGATCTGAATTAAGTTCTAATGTCTCAAAGCCTTTTAATTGTTCAGATAATAGTGGTCTTTTTTTGGTTCAGACGCAAACAATTGTACAGCTAACTTTTGGTAGAGAGCACCGAGTGCTCTTTTGTAGTTCACCTATGGTCATCCAGTCAAATTTTAAAAAGTGATAATTATTTATAATTTTATTTTAATTAGGAAGATAGATATGGCTTTATTGATCATAGTTGTCAAGGCACCTGCTTAGGCACTGCCTAGGCAACAAGACGATTTTTCAGCAGTGCCTTGCTAGGGCGCCTTGTCTAGGGCCAAAAAGGTGCCTGCCTTCGTGCTTAAGGCACCAAGACGTCCACCTTGGTGCCAAAGTTCTCATTCATGATTTTTTTTTTCTTTCGGGGGACTTTGCCCCTCTGAAACCCTCCATAAGGGACGTT
Organism: Cryptocoryne crispatula var. balansae; assembly: GCA_036172225.1. Classification (NCBI taxonomy): domain Eukaryota; kingdom Viridiplantae; phylum Streptophyta; class Magnoliopsida; order Alismatales; family Araceae; genus Cryptocoryne; species Cryptocoryne crispatula. The sequence continues at coordinate 5,040,072 of CM069933.1, forward strand.
GCTCCTTGACGCTCATGACTTGACTACACAAGTTGATCTGCGATTCTTGGGCACTGGTTTAATAATATTACAAACATATTTTATTATCACTTATGCTATTATATATAGTTAACATTTATGATCATAAGTATATACCATCTACTTAAAATTTAAATTCTCTTTTAATCATCTATTCTATCTCACTTTGATATTAGCTATTTCTCATAAAATATATATCAATATGTTCATAATTAAAATAAAATAAAATCATATTTACATAATATATGCATACATGTATTTATGTGTGTATGTATACATAAATATATATAGTATTAACATCTATTTATATATTTGTATATATGTATATACACATATACATATATATATATATGTAAACATCTTATGCCTCTGCCTTGACCATTTAGGCGGCGTCTAAGTGGCCGCCTTATCAACTAAGCAAGTTTGGCATCCTTTAACGTTTTGGGAGTCTTGTCGCCTAAACAACTATGTTATTGATCGGAGAAATCATTATATTAAAAATGTTGGTTCATTAAATCAATATTTATAAATGTTTACATTTTTTAAGAATTAGCTGACTAGTACTGCAAAAGGGTTGGATTTAGTAGTTGTATTTTGTTTCCGATTCTAAGGTTAAACCATTCTGATTTTGATTAAATAAAAATCATGATAGTGCTATTTTGATGATTTTTGAAGTTTATAATATTAAAATATTAATATATTTAAAATTTATTTTTACTTTTTTTTTGAATTTTGTATATCATAATTTAGTAATATATATTTTATTATATTATTAATTTAATAATTGGTTGTCTTTTATTCTGATAACATATTGGAATATCTTATTACAATTTTGATAGCTTATCTGATAAAAAATTATTGTTAAATTTGTTACATTTTACTGGAATGGAATCAAGATATTAGAATTTTGGATTTCGTTTGCACCACAGAATGCGATCTCCCACATGGATTGCAGAATCGGCCGATCCGGATCGAGATTGGCCAGGATCGACTTGATTCTTGGCGGAACTACTGATTCAGATAGAAGATCTGTCCAGATCGGTGTTTTTGGGTGGAATCGGTACCGAAATTGACCAATTTAATCGATTCTGGAGTCGACCCAAAGACTACTGCGGCAGCCGTCCCACCGCGGTAGTGCAGGGAAGACGTTGTTACTGGGTCCATTGGGACCTGAGAGCAATGGATCTGGTGACTTAAAGTGTATTGGGTCTATTGGACCCGATATGAAAACCGGTAGGGTTTAACCCTATTGGTTGGGATCTGATGACTGGATCCTGGCTTTATCAGGTTTGACGGACCCATTGAGCAGGGAAGGTGTAGAAGTGGCAAGCTGCTACTGTGGCGATGATTCCATGCCTATTTTGGGCCTGAAATCGTCCCAAAATGTGGCAGATTGGATTAGAATCCAATCTAGCTCTTGGTTTAGTTTTTTTTTGTGTTTTACAGTCTTTTTAAGGATCGATCCAGATCAATTTTTCTTCTGACCGATCGGTCATAATCGGCCGATCCGATCTGATTTGGATCGGATTGGACTAGGCCGATCTAACGACCGATTCTGATCCCACAATCCTTGATTTCCTGAGAATCTCTCTCCATACATCCAAGAAACGAGATTTCCTAAATGAGAATATCTTTATAACATCTCTAATATCTTGATTTCCACCACCTATTACTACCCCTAACTTGTTAGATGGCTTTGTTAAAGTTGCTTCATATATTGTCAAATTTATTATGGAATCCATCCAAATATTCATTCAAATAGTATTATTTGATAAAAATTTGTAACTTAATATATTTATAACTATATATATGTACAATCGACTCAAGATGTTATCAATCTCCTATTTATATTGTTCAAGATGAAACTTAAGTATAGTATAAGATCCTTATATGTCTCCTGTTAACAATAGTTCACTCTCTCTGTGTCTGTATGTCTGTTTAATTCTCTCACGGCTTATTTTGATGTTTAATATGAATTTCCTTGTCCTTTTTGAAGATATTACATGACATTTTACACTTAATCATGCATATTGATTGGTATTTCCAAGATCCAATCTCCTGACATTTTTTTTTGAGATTTCTTCTCTTCAGTCTCCATGAGATAAAATCGATACATCAGATGGCAATCCTTGATTAAGGTATACCCTACATAAATAAAAACCATGATCTGATATCCAAAGAATTCCCCGAGAATCTAACAAGACCTCTTCTCTTTCACCTTTCCGAGACGAAGTCGAGATCCGAGATGGTAATCCTTGGTTTGCACCCCTAGCTATGGTTATCCTTAAAAGTGCATTTGATAATTTGATTAAAATGTTTATTTTATCATTTATCAAACACATTCTTGCTTATGATTTCTTTTAAAGATCAGATCATATTTTGATTAATATGTTGTTTTAGTGCAACTATCAAACACATTCACTTACAATGTCTTGGTAAAATTTAGAGCTCTTTCCATTGCACATTAAGAGGTTATATACGAAATTATGATGTTAGACATTTAAGTTAAGCCAAATCAAATGCCACCTTAGGAATCTTCTATACCAATCTCTTTTACTTTATCGCCTTTTAGGTTTCTTCATTCTTTTATTGTCTCCTTTTGAGATAGATCATGTCCTTTGGACTCTCTAAGCATTTTTTTAGCTTTTTCTAGAATCTTTGTAGTCATATTCATCTACAACATTAGTTCTTTGTTTGTCTTTCAATCATTTATTTAAGAAGATCATTCTTAAATGTCCTTTGCCTAACCATTAACTTATGTTGACGAAATAACTTTACAGTCTTCGTACTATCAACAATTTTTATAAGCTTTTCTGTGAGAGATCCCTTCTTTTATTCTTTTCTTTCTTAAATTTATTTTTATATTAATATATATGTTTTTAAGTTATCAAATTTATGATTTGAACTGCACTTTTGATTAATTTCTTTACCCACATATCTTCTTGATGTTGGAAATCTTGCTTATTTAACACCATATTCATAGTTAGATTCAGCTAAATTTAATTGAATGAAGATAAGTAGTTTATCGTCAATTAAATCTTGTGCTTTTTGAACACAGAATTGTTTTGCAAAGTAAATGTAGAATTTGACTAAAAGTACAAGATGATTCATTTTCTCTTTTTTGGGAATACCTTTCTGGTTAGATAGCCACATTATTTCTTTTTTGATCTGTGTATTTTGTCTTGTGAAGAGACCGAGAATTGAAATATCCATTTCTAGTAAAGAGGTTGGCTTGTATGGTCATATCAGGAAGTGCTTTTGCAGATTGCCTTGATATTCTTCAGCCAGCCAGTTTATATCCTGGGATGATAGAGGAGGTATGATTAAATTCTACTGAAAAATTGGACTAACATATTATTTGAAATCGCTCTGGTTGCATCAATCTTTTTTCAGAAAGACAATCTTTCCCTTTCATCTATGATTTATATCTCCTTAGGGGTGTTTCTTCGTTTCATAAAACAGATGGAAGAGGAATTTGAATTGTTGGAGTTAGCATTATTGAAGTCAAATATTGAGGATGCCCTCATAGGATGTATCCTTTACCTCTTTGTATGGTGCACTCCATACAATGTGTGATAATTTTATGGTGCTTTCACTCACTTCTTGGGCTATCAATCTTTTCTAAGAAGTGTATCTTTGACTAAATTAGTTCTTACCAAGCAATGGTATTTTGGAATGCTTGCGCGAATTTGCATTAACACATTCCGGGTTGAAACAGTTGGAAGATCATATGAGGATTTGCTTATGTCTGCATCTTCCTCTGTCACAGCTGATTCAGCCGTCGGCAATGCAGTTTATATGCTCCCATCCTTCTACAATCATGACTGTGGTATTACTCTTTACCTTTTTAGTTCTTTTCAATCAACTTAATCTTTAACACTTGGTATATTATTATCAATAGGTGAAGGAGATCAAGGTACCAAAGGTATTTTATGGATATTCTCGTTTTGGCGATCTCGTTTATCGAACGTGTGGAGAGAGAGATTTTCGGGAAATCTCGAGCAATTATCAGGAGATCGCATTCCATGTTTGGGGATGCTTTGGTTTTTGCCTTATCTGGCTTGTCTTTTATATTTGATTTTTTTTTAATTCTTTAGTTTGGGTTCCGGGATTATGGGATTTTAAATTTCAAGTTCCAGATTTCAGGATTTTAGGTTTGAGTTGGGTCATGGTTTGGTGATTGAGTTTGTTTTTATCCTTGTTTCAGATTCGGCCTCTCTTTTTTTGCTTTCAGATTTGATTTGAAGTTCCATGTTTCAGATTTTAGTTTCCTTGGGCTGGGGATTTACGATCTGAGTTTTTAGGTAGAAGATGACTTGACATTCAGATTTTTTGTTTGAACATTTTCAGATTTGTGGTTTTAACTTCCACTTTTTTGGTTTTGAATGTTTGAGATTTGCAATGACAATTTGGGAGTTTAAACTTTTTATTTGAAGTTTGAAGTTTCAACCTTAAAGAGTCCCCTATTTTATTTTGGGATTTTAGGTTGAGATTTCCATATCTGGACATTTTTTGGGCTGAGACTTGACCTTTCTTGTTTGACTGTCGCTGAATCCCATTCCATAACATTATTGTCTGCTCTGAGTTTTTTAGTTTGCCAGAACTTCTTGTAAGTTCTTGGAGTTTCAGTTTTCTTTGTTATCTTAGAGAATTTCTTGTTTGAGATCCCACACTTCAGATTTTTAGGATTTTTGTTTTGAAATTTTTTGCTCATCAGTTCTCAAATTTTCGATTTTCATGTTTTCAGATTCTGAAATCTTCACTGTCACTGTTCCGGATTTCTGGTTTTTGTTTCTGATTTGCTGCATTTTTTGTCAAAATTTTTATCTGAAGGCTGCAGACTTGAAGCATTTTTTTATTTTTTGAGTTTAAAGATCCAGTTCGTCTTTTTGTTCAAATTCCTGTCCTTTTGGGATTTATGGTCCCGGAGTTTCAGATTTTGACTGAAGATTTATGTTTGCTCACATTTTTGATTTGATTCTTTGGTGATTCGCTATCTTGGAATATTAACATTCAACTTTTGGATTTCGGATCTGAGCTTGGCAATTCTGGATTTGGATTTAACATTTGGAGCATTGTTCTTGAGCTTCCTTTGAGTAGTTGGATGTCCTCAGTTTTCAAGATTTTACGTGTATTGTATCTTACAGAGCTTGACAACTCTGCAGGTTTTTTATTTATTGAGTCTGACAATTCTGGACTCCCAGACCTTGACCACCCAATAATCTTTCAGCAAGATTTTTTAATATCATAGTATGCTCTTATTTGATGTTCCAAACTTTTACAGTTGCAGATTTTTTGATGCTTGTGTTATTTTAATTTCATGGGGCTATTTATGCTCTTAACAATATCAAATGTACATCGATCACAATTCCCACTAATTTGAGTTAGGATTAGATCCCCTTTTAGCCTTTGATAGGCATTAGAAAATTCATCTGGATGCACCCGACCTTTAATAGGCATGTGGGGACAAGGATCGCGAGATCGGGATCGGATCCTCGATCGGTGGGGTCCGATCCGATCCGGATCAGATCGGATCGGTTCGGATCGGTCCGATCCAGGCCGATTCTCTTGGAGCCAGATCGATTCAGAATTGGTCTGGATCGGGTTTTTTTTTTTTTTTTGCTCTATGAAAAAATCTGGAAAAATCGCCAAAAAATTAATAAAAATACATAGGACTCAGAAAAAATGTGAAAAAAATATAGAGAACACTCATTCATATAACAAATTAACAATCAATCATATAGAACACATATCATATCCAATCACACAATAGAACACATCATACATCAAATAAGATATATATTTTTACCAAACAAACAATCATATCCAATCACACAATAGTACAACACATATTCTTCTTACCACTCATATTACATTGCGTGAAATAAACAAACAAATACATTATACATATGCCATCACCACCAACTATGGTAATGTCCGGAGTAGGATGGATCTGGATCTCTGTCATGGTCATTCTGATTTTCTTGAAATCTCCATTGATTAGGGTCAGTCATAATTGGCCCGTATCCATAAGAAAATAAAGACTGGGCCATGTCGGTAAACTCATAAACTCTCTGATCAGTCGGAGGTGGAGCTAGAAAATATAGTGGATAGCCAGGCTCACTGTCTGAGGCATGCTCTGGATAGGAAGATGCAAACTCGTCAAAAACATTCATCCTCGTCCAGCGTCCGCTGCCCCTGCCACTCGAACATGAGTGTCTTTTATCATTCAAATCATCTGGACCTGCTCCACTCGTGCGTGTACTACTAGTAGAGCCACCCTCACCTGCACCTGAGGCTGAGGCGCCACCTCCACCTATGCTGCCGCCACCCCCACCTCCACCTCCACCTATGCTGCCGCCACCCCCACCTCCACCTCCACCCCCTGTACGCTGTTGTTGTGTGGGTGGGACAAATTCTTCTTCATCCTCATCTGATGAAGGTGGCTGAGTGGTCTCGGTGTCAAGGAGATGATATCGCCGTTTGATACTTATCTTCTTCCTCTTCAATGTAGGATCTCCTTGACTACTTTGCTGTGAAGGTAATCATACTTTCTTTAAAGCCCTAAATAATCCACCATTCTTCTTGGTGGTGGTGGTGGTAGATGGACCCGCAACTGGAATCCGAGTTGGAGCTGTAGTGGCCGGGGGGAGCTGGATGTCTCTCTGGAGAAGCTGTAGTCCGGGGTGGATCAGGAAGTGGAGCTGTGCACGGAACTTGACTTTCTTCAGCTTCCTGCATGTCTTCATCCTCACCAACGACGCTGTCAAGCTCTCATTCGGCCCATGATTTGTCGTTCGGGTCGAACTCTGGCTCTCCCTCAGCATCCTTGTCTTCCACCCATGCTGCAAGTGGATGTTCTTCTTGGAATAGATATTCCAAGTCGACATCCGCCTGGGACAAGCCCTGAGTAGCTTGAGCTTGTGCTCTTTCTTGGTACAATCCACCTGCAAACTGTGCAAATCTCTGCTCCGATGTCTTCTGCCTATCTTTGATATTCTTGATCCTCAGCCTCATATTGTAATGGCAGTAGACAAGTTTTTCCAATCTTTCTGTCTTCAACCTATTTCTCCTCTTCGTGTGAATAAGGTTGAAGGCGCTCCAATTTCTCTCGCACTAGGATGACGATGTGCTCTGACTTAGCACCCGAATTGCAACGGATGCGAGTGGATTCCATCCAGTCCTGTTTGTCACCATAATCTACCACTCAGCTGTAATTGTAAAGAAGACATTTACAACCATCAGTAACGTTATGTAAAAAAAATCAAGTAACTAAAGAGTCATTAATTCGGGTAAGCATATTACTAGGGGGGACCCTATCATGTGAGTACTGCAAATCTGGATCCCCGTAGACCCCAATCTTGTGCCTGTATGAAGTCATCTGAAAACCCAAAATAAATCGATTATCTTCTCTTCGAGATAAAGTTATAAGTTTAATTAATATGAAACGTATTACTTACTTCAACCTCGCCGCACGTTCGTCTTCTTGGGTCTTACATAGTCGTTTAATTACGGATAGTGTGCTCGATAATACTTCACTATCATTACATACTTGGCCACCATACTGTATCCTTGGGTTCAAGAAGTACCATGTAACGACATTAATACTCCATTAGTATAAAGACAGTGGGGGTAATACACAAAATATAACTTGTAATACAATTATATTACACTAGTAAAGTATACCTGCAGCATGAATGTCGTGGTGTAGGGTTTTGTTCCATCTGTTGTCAATCACCTTCCACCACTTTTTGTAACCATTGGGGTGCTTCTATTTAATTTTCAACTTAGCTTTATCCATAGCATCATACAGGTACCTCATCTGATTTTTGTCATTTGAATCCACCAACCTAAGTACCTGCACCAAAGGCTCTATGACAGACAAGTAGTATTGCACCTTCTCCCACCACATGTTATCTTCTATCAGCTGCTCCATCTTTAGCAGTATCTCATACTGATCCAAGGAGCTCATGTATGCATGGATTGCAGAATCGGTCGATCCGGATCGGGATCGACCAATTCTTGGATCGGATCGGTACCTACCGATCCGATTCTTATCGGAATTAGCGATCCAGCCGGGAGTCCCGGCTGGATCGGCCGGAATCGATAGGATCGTTCGATCCCGGACCGATCCACCCGGATCGATCCCAAAATCGGTCGATCCGGACCGATTCGCCGGAAAACCGGAAGACCCGGATTCGAACCGATTCCGGGATCGATCCGGTCTGCTTTTAAGGTCCGATCGCCCCTATTTGGGGTCGATCCGGACCGATTCTCCCAACGCCCCCTTCGGCTTCTTCTCCTTCCCCCCCGGCGCCTTGGAGATGCAGGGCTTCGACGCTCCGGCGATCCGGCATTTGGAGGGCGATCCGGCCTATTCAAGGCTTGGGGGAGGGGCGATCCACCAGGGAGGGCGATCCACCCTAAGCGACAAGGTTTGTAAGCGGGGGGTTTCGATCTCCTTTCCCCTCCCCCCCGGGCCTTGGCCGGCCTGGCCAAGACGGGATCCCCCATCGGGGGATTATTTCACCCCAACGTGGGGGTGGAATCGCACCCCCGAAGGGGTGATTAGACTCGCTTCGGGGTGATCGACGATCACCCCCTGGGGTGATCGTTTTTATTTCTGATCCCCCAGGTGGGGGGGGCTGCTGTCATCCCCCCCGGTGGGGGGATTATTTCACCCCCAACGGGGGTGGAATTGCACCCCCGAAGGGTGATTAGCACCCCTTCGGGGTGATCGACGATCACCCCTCGGGGTGATCACATGCCCCCCCAGGTGGGGGGGGGGGCTGCGCATAAAATCCCCGTTGGGGGGGATTATTTCACCTAACGGGGGTGGAATTGCACCCGAAGGGGTGATTAGCACCACCCGGCGGTGTTCGCGGTCACCCCGAGAGGGGATCGTTTTTATACGATCCCCACCCCAGGTGGGGGGGGGAATTGGTCTAATATTGTGTATGGTTTTGTGTTGTAGATAAGATGTCGGACGAGGAGCATGGCACGGACCCGCCGAATTTCGTGACATTGGATGGCAACATGGCCGTCTCCTCGATTCGAATAAGAAGAGAGTTAGATGCGAAGTGGTGCCGAAAAGAGATGAATGGAGGTGCGCATCGGCTCGAAGAACACATAGCCGGGACGGGTGGCAATGTCGAAAGTGTGATAAAGTACGGGCCGAGGGCGAGGGAGGAGATGAGGGCTTATATAAACGGGAAGGGCATCTCGCAGGGAGGTGAGAATTGGTCGAGAGACAAGACCTACGACGAGTTGCTAGGTCGGAGAGACGCCGATCTTATGGCCGAAAAGAGCAAGAAAGGGAAAGGGCCGGCATGAAAGGGTCCGGTTGATTCTTCATCTTCATCGGATGAGGAAGATGCCCTGGGGTAGGAGAGTCGTTCATGAGAGTAGGGCTCGGGGCCGTGAGGATGAGGAACGAAGACGAGGAAGCGGGAGGTTCGGCCACAGACGATGCGATGTGGAGGCGGGGACACGCCTGTTCGAGAGCACGGGGGAATTCGGAGGACACAACGGTCGACCGATGCCGACGGAGACACCGCCATGTATATGGAGAGTGGCGAGAGGTAAGAGAGGGTATAAGACAAGCATTTAAAGGGGTGAAGGCATGCGGCCTAGCAAAGAAAGCCATGCGCATATGGTCGTAAGTTCTTTCTACGTACGGTAAAGATTTGTTGAAGTTGTGGTTGTCGTTGCTTGTCGATATGAATTTCTTATTAGGTTAGCTATTATTAACAACCCTCTCTTTTCCTTATCTTGTTTTTGAATTCGTAGGTGTCCCGGCACACGTACGCCACCACCGTATTTCGAGACTATGGTTGATGCGATTAGTCGAGGCCGGGGGTTGAAAGCCCCTACATCAAAGTATATATGAAACGAGGCTTGGATGAGGAGGTCGATGAGTTGACCTCGCTGGATAGATGGATTGAAACCATCTGGAAGGAGAGGGTGCATTGTAATGTGCGATGGATGACTGGAATCACAAGGAGGTCACTTATAAACTTCCTTGTGTATCGTTCGAGGGCACCGTATTTCTCGAAGTCGGTTGATGCATCGGGCCGGGGTGAAAATGCGATTACCTATTGGCTTGATGAACAATGTGGTGGATGAGATAGGGAGGCCAACATTGTGCGGTTGTCGCTGACAATGAGGCCTCATATAAGGTCACAGGAAAGAAGGCCATTTAATGGGCTCGACCTCGCTTATTTTGGGTGCCTGTGCGGCGCTCTATCGACCGATGTTAGAAGATATTGGTAGGGATGCTAATGTCAAGTCCTCGGTCGACTAAGGACAACTTATCACCTCATTTATCTACGGCCATCCACGACTTTTACATATTATGAGCGCACACGATGGTCAAGCGATTTGATCGTACCGGGTCACAAGATTGTCACTCATTTTATTGCATTAGAGAGCCTATACGGGTACAAGGCTAGTTTAAAAGGTTCGTTCTCTCCCTTTTCGCTTATCGTAGAGTACATGGATACGTACGAGGCCTCACTTGGATCGGTATAGATCCTGTTAAAGATGGAGCGGTCGATAGAAGATAACATGTGGTGGGAGAAGGTGCAATACTACTTGTACGTCCTGAGCCTTTCGTGCAGTGTACTTAGGTTGGTGGATTCGAAATGACAAAAATCGGATAGAGGTACCCGTATGATGCGCTATGGATAAAGCTAAGTTGAAAATTAAATAGAAGCACTGGTTACAAAAAGTGGTGGAAGGTGATTGACAAACGGATGGAACAAAACCCTACACCACGACATTCACGTCAGTATACTTTACTAGTGTAATATAATTGTATTACAAGTTATATTTTGTGTATTACTCCCATTGTCTTTATCTAATGGAGTATTAATGTCGTTATTACGGGTACTTGAAGGGATACAAAGCATATGGTGGCAGTATGTAATGATAGTGAAGTATTATCGTGCACACTATCTCAGAATTAAATGACTATGTAAGACCCGAAGACGAACGTCTTGGCGAGGTTGAAGTAAGTAATACGTTTCATATTAATTAAACTTATAACTTTATCTCGAGAGAAGATAGCGGATTTATTTTGGGTTTTCGGATGACTTTCCTACAGCCTGAATTGGGGTGTACGGGATCCAGATTCTGCAATACTCGCATAGATAGGGTCCCCCCAATGTACGCTTACCCGAATTAATGACTCTTTGGTTATTTGATTTTTTTAACATAACGTTATCGACGCTTGTAATTGTCTTCTTTACAATTACGGTCGAGTGGTGGATTATGGTGACAACCCGATGGAATCCACTCACCGCCGTTGCGGTCGGGTGCTAAGTCGAGTACATCGTCATCCAGGCGAGAGAAATTGGAGCACCTTGACCTTATTCATACGAAGAGGAGAAATAGGTTGAAGACGAGAAAGATTGGAGAAGCTTGTCTCTTGCCATTACAATACGAGGGTGAGGATAAAGAATATCGAAAGATAGGCGAGAAGACATCGGAGCGAGAGAGATTTGCACGGTTTGCGGTGGATTGTGCGAAAAAGAGCACGAGGCCCAAGCTACTCGGGGGCTTGTCCCCGGGGCGGATGTGGACTTGGAATATCTATTCCGAAGAAGAACATCCACTGCGGCGTGGGTGGAAGACAAGGATGCGGGAGAGCGCAGTTCGACCCGAACGACGGATCGTAGGGTCGAAGGAGAGCTTGACGGGCGTTGTTGGTGAGGATGAAGACATGCAGAAGTTGAAGAAAGTCAAGTTCCGTGCGCGGCTCCACTTCGATCCACCCGGACTACCTTCTCCAGAGACATCCAGCTCCGCCCCGACGCTAACGGCTCCGCTCGAATTCCCGGTTTCGGGTCCTTCTACCACCACCACCACCAAGAAGGCGGTGGATTATTTTAGGGCTTTAAAGAAAGCATGCTTACCTTCGCAAAGAAGCAAGTCAAGGAGATCCTACATGAAGAGGAAGAAATTAAGTATCGAAACGGCGACATCGTCTCCTTGACACGAGACCACTCGGCCCACCTTCATCGGATGAGGATGAAAAAGAATTTGTGCCACGCGCGACAACGCGTACGGGGGTGGAGGAGGTGGAGGGGGGGTGGCGGAGGTGAGGGTGGCTCACTAGTAGCGCTTGGACGAGTAGAAGCGAGTCCGGATGATTTGAGTGATAAAAGACACTCGTATTCGAGTGGCGTGTGGCGGCGGACGGTGGACGAGGTTGAATGTTTTTGACGAGTTTGCATCTTTCTATCCGAGCCCGCCTCGAACGGTGAGCCTGGCTATCCACCTCCACCATCTTTTTTACCTCCACCTCCGACCGATCGGGGAGTTTGAGTTTACCGACATGGCCCGCCTTTATTTTCTTATGGATACGGGCCAATTATGGTGACCTGTCAACGAGATTTGCGAGAAAATCGTAACGACCAGGACGGAGAGATCCGTAACGGATCCATCCTAGGACGTTACCATACGTTTGGTGGTGATGCGTATGTATAATGTATTTCTTTGTTTATTTCACGCAATGTAATACGAGCGGTAAGAAGAATATGTGTTGCATAACGATTTGTGGAGTTGGGTATGATTGTTTGTTTGGTAAAAACATGTATCTTATTTCGATGCACGATGTGTTCTATCGATCGCGATGATATGTGTTCTATATGATTGATTGTTAATTTGTGATATGAATGAGTGTTCCCTATATTTTTTTCACATTTTTCCTGAGTCCTATGTATTTTTATTGATTTTTTGGCGATTTTTCCATATTTTTTCGAAAAGCAAAAAAAAAAAAAAACGATCCAGACCGATTCTGGATCGGTCTGGCTCCATTGGAATCGGCCTGGATCGGTCCGATCCGATCCGATCCGGATCGGATCGGACCCCACCGATCCAGGATCCGATCCCGATCCGGCGATCCTTGCCTGTATGTATCCATGTACTCCTGATAAGCAGTGGAGAGGATAAACCTTTTTAAACTAGCCATGTACCTGTATAGGCTCTCTAATGCAATAAAATGGGTGGCAAATCTTGTGGAACCCAGTCTGATCAAATCATGACCATCGGTGTGCTGCCTCATGATATGTAAAAGTCGTGGATGGCCATAAATAAATGTGGTGATCAGTTTTCCTTGGTTGACCAAGGACTTGACATTAGCATCCCTACCAATATCTTCTAACATCAGGTCAATAGAATGTGCCGCACAGGGCACCCAAAACAAGTGAGGTCGAGCCTCAATGAGCTTCTTTCCTGCAGCCTTATATGAGGCCTCATTGTCTGTGACAAACTGCACAATGTTGGCCTCTCCTATCTCATCCACCACAGTGTTCATCAAGCCAAATAGGTAATCTGTATTTTTCACCTGACTTGATGCATCAACCGACTTCAGAAATACGGTACCCTCAGAACAATATACAAGGAAGTTTATAAGTGACCTCCTTGTGATTCCAGTCCATCCATCGCAAATTACAGTGCACCCCCTCTTCTTCCAGATGGTTTTGAATCCATCTATCCATGAGGTCAACTCATCGACCTCCTCATCCAAGCCTGTTTCATATATATACTTTGATGTGGGGGCTTTCAACCCCGGCCCAGCCTCACCAATCGCATCAACCATAGTCTGGAAATATGGACTCGTGGCTGCATGTGCCGGGACACATATAAATTCAAAAACATGATAAGGGAGAAAGGAGGGTTGTTAATAATTACTAACCTAACAAGAAATTCATATCAACAAGCAAATGCTAACCACAACTTCAACAAATCTTTACCTGTACGTAGAAAGAACTTGACCATATGCTTTAGGGCTTTCTTTGCTGCCCCAGTCGATGCCTTCACCCCTTTAAATGCTTGTTTTATACCCCTCTGACCTCTGCCACTCTCCTTATACATGGCAGTGTCTCCTGTCGGCATCGGTCGAACAAAATGTGTCCTCCGGATTTCAGGCTCTCGAACAAGGCGTGTGCCCGCCCCCACATCAGATCGTCTGGCAGCCGAACCTCCTGCTCCTCGTCTTCGTTCCTCATCCTCACGGGCCTGAGCCCTACTCTCATGTACGGCTCTCCCCAACTTTGAGCCTCTTCCTCATCTGATGAAGATGAAGAATCAACTTGGACCTTTTCATGTGCTGGCCCTTTCCCTTTCTTGCTCTTTCCGGCTATAAGATCGGCGTCTCTCCGACCTAGCAACTCGTCATGTAGCTCTTGTCTCTGATCAATTCTCAACTCCCTCTGTGGTGCCCTTCCAGTTAAATAACCCCTCATCTCCTCCCTCAGCTCAGCCGGTACTTTATCACACTTCTTTACATTGCCACCTGTCCCGGCTATATGTTGCTTGAGCCGATACACACCTCCATTCATATCTTTTTGGCATCACTTGCATCTAACTCTCTTCTTCTCTGAATCAAGGAGATGGCCATGTTGCCATCCAATGTCACGAAATTCCGCGGGACCGGTGCCATTCTCCTCGTCCGACATCTTATCTACAACACATAAAACCATACACAATATTAGGCCAATTAAATCCACCCCCATTGGGGGGTGAAATAATCCCCCCCAATGGGGGGATTTCATACCAGCCCCCCCCCACCTAGGGGGGGGACTGTCAAAACAGTCACCCCTCCGGGGGTGACTGTTCAACACCCCCGAAGGGGTGATTAGCACCCCTTCGGGGGTGCAATTCCACCCCATTGGGGGGTGAAATAATCCCCCCCAATGGGGGGATTTCATACCAGCCCCCCCTCCCACCTGGGGGGGGGGGGGGCACTGTCAAAACAGTCACCCCTTCGGGGTGATCGTTCAACACCCCGAAGGGTGATTAAGCACCCCTTCGGGGGTGCAATTCCACCCCCATTGGGGGTGAAATAATCCCCCAATGGGGGATCCCAAACCTGCAGCCGGCCAGGCCTGGGGGGGGGCGAGGATCGAAGGTCCCTCCCCCTTACAAACCTTGTGTAGGGTGGATCGGCCCTTGGGAAGGCTGGATCGGCCCTCCAACAGCTGGATCGCTGGCAAGGTAAGCCCTAGATCTCCAAGGAGGCTTGGGGGGAAGGAGAGGAAGCAGAAGGAGGGCGCTGGGGAGAGAATCGGTCCGGATCGACCCCAAATAGGGGTGATCGGGCCTTAAAACAGGTCCGGATCGATCCCGGAATCGGTTCGATTCCAGGTCTTCTGGTTTTCCGGCAAATCGGTCCGGATCGACCAATTTTGGGATCGATCCGGGTGGATCGGTCCGGGATCGACTGATCCGACCGATTCCGGCCGATCCAGCCGAGACTCATGGCTGGATCGCTAATTCTGACTGGAATCGGATTGGTAGGTACCGATCCGATCCAAGAATCGGTCTATCCCAATCCGGATCGACCGATTCTGCAATCCATATGTGGGGATCCTTCCCTTTGATCTAGGATCAAGTATACCCTAACCTCAGATAGGCATGTGGGGACTCGTCCCATGATTTATGAACCTCATTAACTCGTGATTTGACATGTTTGCATGTTAAACACGCCTAGCCTCCCTATGGCTTAATGGATATATTCCTCCCCTAACAGGATATGGTATGACATTGGGGTCTTTTACCCTTTCAGGATTGACCTTTGTATGCCAACCTTATGGATATAGAGGCGTGCGTGGCCCCCAACTAGTCCATATGTTATATTTTTTTTAGAATTCGCCAAGATGTAGAGACGTTCGCATCCTCCCAATTAGTCCTGATTTGTTTGAATAAATTTATGGATTTTTATTTAATTTTGAGTTAATTATTTATTTTAAAGTTTTAACGGCCATTTGGCCCGTTCGTTAACATGTCATGGGTCCAATGGGTCGCTGTTGGTCATCGGATGCTTTATGAGTGAGTCAGTTCGATGTTGCTGTCCATCGGTGTGTCTGCTGCATCAGGGGCTCCTCCTTATTTTTTTAAGAATTGTTGGATCAAGTGGGAACTACGTGAGTTCAGATGCGCACCTCTCAGCACTTGTTGGCGATTACTAGTTTTGTCGGGTGCTTCTTGGTAGTGCTCTGAACCCAACGTCAATGGGGGAGGGGGCTAGCAGATAGCCTTGCAGCTCCTCGCTGACTTCGACAGTGATGAAAAGAGGGCTTGTCAGTGTCCTTCCGCATTGAGAACAGAAGCCGAAAGGGGCAGATGACCACGATGATGGTAGGAGAGGTCAAAGATGCCTTAATGACAGTGGTGATGGGTAGAGATAGTCTCGATGGTAGTGGCAATGGAGCAAAGGGGTTAGACGATGATAGCAATAGAAGGAGATGACCGCAGCATTGTTGGCAGAAGAAATAAATGGGGTTGACGACAGCAGTGGAGGATGGAGATGGCATTGACAAAGGAAGTAGATGGCTTCAACGGTGGTGACAGTAGAGGCTTCCGGCAGCAGTGGCAGGCCTAGCAGGCACCTTCGTGACTTGCTTCTGGTCCTGACGGCGACGGAAAGTCTTGCGGGTGGCCTCACAGCCTTCTCCCAACCCAAACAGTGGTGGAAGACTTACTGGAAACCTTTGCAGTGCTCCTTGAGTTTCGGTGATGGCAGTAGCCTCGACAGATACTTCTTTGGGGCTACTCGCTTGACGATTTCGCGATGCACACCCACAGCCTCCTCTGTTTTTCTCTTGATGTCTTTCTCTTCTGGCTCCTTCTCTCTGCCCCCTTCTAAAACCTCTTGCTTGACGCCGTGGGGCTGGGGTGCTGGCGGTACCTCTCCGACCTCTTCTCCTTGGACCGTTGCCAACTGGAACCCTCTCCAAAGGCTGCAGGTATATGGAAGGGGGGCAGACTCCACTGGGGTAAGGAGAGTTGCTCCCTACTAGGGGTGTAAACAGGTCGGATTCCGTAGCGGAATCACAGAATCCGATTCCGATAAGGGATAAGGTGTTCCGATTCCGATAATTTCGGAATCACCATGTTCCGATTTCGATCCGATTCCGATAATTTCCGATTCCGAAATTAAATATTAATTTTTATTCAAAAATTCATTAATAATTCACATATAATTAATAAATTTTGATGTAATGTTTTAAAACTTTATTTTTATCATTTTATAAATTTATATATATTATATTTTATGATTTATTTGACTTTATTTTGATTATTTTTACTTATATTTATTTATTTATTATCGAAATCGAATAAACGGAAACGAAATCACCTGATTTCGATTCCGATAAGCTATCGGAATATCTGATTCCGATTCCGATAGCTTATAGGATACAAAAACAGTTTCTAAACCCGTTAATTTTTATCGGAATCGAATCGAAATTTCGGATTATTGGATTCTGTTTACACCCCTACTCCCTACGGACTGCCTGGGTGGCAGTTATGATGGCTGAGTGCAGATCGGGTGCTCAATTCTTATCTTTTAGGGATCCTGATGCTGTCCTCTTAATTCCGGATTGTGTAGCAATCCCAGAAGGTCTGCTCAATACTATCCTTGCCATTTGGAGGTGCCTGGATCTTCAGAGGGAGGGCCAGCAAGTGTAAAAAGGGTCCGTAGGCCAGCGGATTCAGCAATTAAACTCCTGGTAAGGATTGCTATCCCCAATGGTTCTCTTCCTATTTTCTGGGGTTCTGGCAACCAAATCTTTCTTTCTAAGGATCTCTGGTAACTCCCCTTACTCCTGATGGCTCTTCCTTCCCTCTCAGGATGCTTTGGAGATAGGTTGACCAATCGGTGAAGGATTCGATGGTCCCCTGTTCCTTCTGCAGGCAGTTCTGGCAAGTCTTCTAGGGTCCGACGACCCTTCCCTCCTTTGTAGGCCTCCAGTGTTCCTTCTTTGATCTCGGACCTGTTAACCGCCTTCGTTAGCCTTTGCGATGCTTCCTATGCATCCAGAGAGCCCGGGATTGTAGGGATGGGTTGCCTCGCTTTGGAGATAGGCCGGTTGGCCTCCTGATCCATTGGAAGACAAATCTCGTACGTGGGGTGGTGTCCGATGATCCCTCTGCCAGGTGGGCAAGCACAGCTAGCTCCTCTGGTGGTCCTCTTGCCTCCGATGACTCCTAGACCTTAGGAGATCATGCTGGTATACCTGGTAACTGCGAAACATAGCCGCCAGCCTGATTTTTCTGGGATTAACATGCATATGAAGTTCCAGAGAGGGCAAGTGCAATTGCAGTCCTTGGGAATAAGAAAAAGAGCATTGGTGCTTGGCTGCTGATGTAGCAGAATCTTGGCTGGCAGTGCACAATAGATTGTGGTGCTTTGAATGCTCAATTTTATCTAAATTAGTTTACATGCCAAATGGGCTTGTATTTTGTTGGATTTAGAGCAAAAACACCTCTATTTCCATTCTTTTTTATTTTCTTTATGGAAAATTTAGGTGTGAACATTAACACTTGTCTATTATTATCAGTAGCTTTTTTCCATGACCAAGCATGGATAAGATTCTAAATCATAAGGAAGTAATCAAGACAGGCTTAATAGTATTAAGATTAACTGTTAGATTTTTAAATGCATAGGTTAGTTGAAAGGCAATGCAAAAGCTTAGGTACCTGCAGAATACCAGCAATGGTGTTTCATCATCTAGAGAGAATTGATAGCCAAACTATTACCTTAGCTTAAGTTCTCTCAGCTGCATTCAGTGAGAGTACTAATCTTGGGCACCTACTTAAAGATCCATACTGTTCATGTTTGGCTGACTGGCTTGTTAACAATTATGATATTTATACTCCTTGAGTTTTTTGAATTCTAGGAAAAGTCATGGATTCTATAGATACCTTGCAACCATAATTCACGGAATCGTCCAATCTAGATCAGAATCGGCCGATTCCCGGATCGTATCAGGTCTCTCCAATCCAATTTCAGCCTAAACTCCCAATCCAAGCTGGTCACCCTATGTAATCAACCAAAATAGGTTGAATCGACCTGGATCAAGACCGGAATCAGCTAAATCAGCCGATGCTAGACTGATTCTGGTGATTTGTCACCGGAATTGGGCCAATGTCCACTGTCGCGGCATCTTTTTCGTTCTGTTGGGCGGGGAAGACAAGCTTAACGGGTCCATCGGACTTGACATGACACCACGAAGGCATTTTGGTGCCAAAATCAGCCCCAAATAGGCTAAAGATCGGATTGGAATTTGATCTAGATGTTCATTTTGTGATTTTCTTATTTTTAGGGGTTTTAAAGTACCGATCCAGACCAATTCTAGATTAGATTTTCTTCCTAAGAATCGGCTGATTCTTTCGATCCGGGTCTTAATTTTGATTCCATGATCGTTGTTTGCAGCCATAGTTATCTAAGGCACTCGCCTCAACCACCTAGCGGTTGAGGTTGGAGAGGCGTTGGCAAAACATCTCGCCTCACCTCGAAATGCGTCGCCCACCCAAGTCAAACAAATCTGGCCAAACATGATATATTTCTTGGCTTAATTATGATATTTATCTTCTTTTGTTATTGATTTATACTCTCATTAAGTTGTTATGCTATGTTATGCTTGATTTGTACTCTACTCTTGTTTGTTATTATGATGTTATGTTTGTTATTGACTTTATTTTATTGTTTTAACATTATTTATTGATGGCTACAATATATATTTATTAAAATGATGCATTCATTTCAATATTACAAGTATTTTTTAGATTTATTTCAACTATTTATATTAGATATATGTATTATTAAAATTAAATTAATTAAATAATATAAAACATCTCGGATGCATGAGACGTCCACCCCAAGCACCTGAGGCGAGGCGGTAGGTCCCTCATCTCGGGTGCCTCACGTCTCGGATAACTATGTTTGCAGCACTTACTAGGCTCCATTGCGAGCTTGGCTATGCTTACATTTGTTGAATCTGGTCTCCAAAGAGCTAACCAATAATGAATTCATTTACATAAATAAAATTAAATTTCTTTTTTTTGTAATTTATTTTCTTTGATTTTGTAAATTACACAACTTGTATTCTCGGTGTTATATTATTTTGCATTTAGTCTAGAGATATTCTTGGTCTTCCTACATAAGAGCATAATTAACCATCTTTTCTATTGTGTCTGTGACTTTTCATTTGTATGTCTATCTTCTGTTGTTTCTTCTCTTTCTAAAAATATTTCCTTTTTAATATTTGGAATTGGACTTTGTGGAACAAATATGTTGGCATCATGTATCTTGTCTGTTCCATTTTTAAGGTCCTACATAGATTCAAGATGAGCCATACACCACCCGAAGAATTACTTGCGTACTTTTTGCATATTAAAACTGTATTACTTTTGAAAGACTGACCTACTTTTAACAGCCTGAGTGGCTGTGAAAGCTGAGGATCATTAGTTATGTCTATCAAGATGACTTAGACTATGGTGGCTTCCATTTATTTTGAGGAGAAATGAGCGTACTGCAAACTTTAAGTGGGTCCTATCTTCTGTTTTTCTTTGTACAGTAAATCATTCTTTTGGCACTCAAATGTCTATGGGGATATATGTTTGCAGACGTTTCTACTTTTGTTAAGTGTTTTTGTAAACCCCCTAAATGTCTTGTTGTGTTCAAGCTAAAAATGTCGGTTAAACATGCCAAGATGTTAATTGACATTCATTTATCTGGCTCTGTTCTGTCCATATTAGTCCTCAATTCCAGTTGTTCAATGCTAGTTCATCAAGTCCATCAGACGATTGGAAGTCCAATTTAATAGGCTTTAGTCATCTTTATTGTTTCCCTCAACAAGCACAGTTAAGGCCATGAGGATTTGAATTCAAAGTTAAAATTGGGATTTGTATTGAACATTCAAATCTGAAGATAACTTCTTCTCCTGATCCATTTGAAAAATTGTCTGAGCGATGAAACTGGTAAGAAATGCAACTGGGGAAGAAGACCTGAGGAAAAGAAACTGCTGCACACCCCACCAAAAAAGAAGAAGAAAAAACGAAGGAGGAGGAGGTCTGCCTCACTCCCACTCATCTTAGAGAAGAGGAAGAAGAAGCAGAAACTACTGGAAAAAGAAAAAGGAGCAAGGAAGGATCTGGCTTCTCCTGGAGACCAACCAAAAAAGAAAGAAGAACACAACATGAAGAGTAAAAAACGGAAGCAGGTGGCGCTTGTTGCCTCCTAGGCATTGTCTGAGCAGAAGAAGAGAAGATCAAAAAGGAGAGATGCCTCGGTTTCCTTTTCCTGTGATCTGAGGGGGAAGAGAAGACCTGGGAAAGGGTTTGATGATGGCTCCTGCACACAAAACTCTTTAGAGACCACCCAGACCAAGAGGAGGAAGAGTTGCCTGAACACCGGTCGTACGACCCTGCATAGCCAGAAGAAAAGGCGATTGGATAAGAAAGAAAGGAAGAAAAGGCCGGAGGAAGGAGGAGAGGATGAGGGCTTCTCCTGCACATGCTCCAGAGGTGCCTGACAGCTCCAGCAAGTAAACAGAGAAAAGAAGGGTGATATGCTCCCGCCACATGAAGAAGAATGGTGGAGGTGAGCCTGGCCTCCCCAGTCCCCACTGCACATTGATGGAAGGAAGAAGAAATAAAAAGGGAGCTGTGAGGAGGAAGATGAATTACTGTCCCTATTCACCTATGAGGGAAAAGAAGCCCGTGCAGCTGCCGTTTCCCCTGTTGGAAAGGAGGAGAAAGGAACAAGGAGAGGGGAACTGAGGAAGGAGAAGCCTCAAGCCCCCATCCCTTTCAGTGTGTCCAGAGAAGCCCTCGTGTGTTGCCGAAGGAGAAGAACAGACCAGGCGGTCACCTTATTCCTGCGCAAGCGCCATTGACTGCATGTCAAACATAGGAAAAAAAGAAAAATAAATGAATAAATGAATAAAGGGGAAATGTCATGAAAGTTCAATGCAAAAAAAAGATAATAACAATAACGTAGTGGATATGATAATAATAAAAAAGTAAAACTAAGACAAAAATTTATAAAAACTAAATAAATAAATAACTAAATAAATAAAATAAATGAAGTGAGTAAAAAATGAAGACAAATGCACAGAGAAATGATGAACTGAAAGAAGAGAAGAAATGAACTAAAGGAAAAAGAGAAAAAAACATGGATAATCATGATGATTAAAATCAATAGGCTCAATATGGATAAATAAAAAATAATAATGAAAATAAAAAAATGATAACAGAAGGAAAAAATGATAATAAAAATGGACATGTTGAAAAGTAAGACAATGGCTGCAACTATAGATTGCAGAATTGACTGACATGGATGGGATCAGCCATTTTTTGGATCAGATCAGTCTGTGGCAATCTAATTTTCACCTAGAGGGGCGATCCGAGATAAAATCCTGACAAAATCAGTTGTACATAATTGGAATTGAACTCCTAACTTTTTTTTAGATTTTTTATAAAAGAATCGGGCCAAATTAGCCGAAATATATTGGAGTCAGAATTATATTTAATTTTTATTTTTAAAAAATGGATTTTGGATTAGGATTCCTTTTGTAGGATCGGCCAAGATCAACCAATTTGGATCTAATTGGTAGCTATTGATCTGAATACTGATTCCAATCCGATGATCATTGGCTGCAAAAAAAACACGATAAAAAAGGAGAAATGAATATTTGCTGAAATGGTAAACAAAGTCAAATAAAGATAAAAAGTGGCAAAAAAATGATAACTAAAACAGAAATGTAGAAAAACAAATGATGAATGAAATCGAAATGAAAAAATAACCAATGGAATAAAATACAATAAAACAGAGAGCAGAACAGGAAATGGAGGAAATGGAATGATGAAGAAAAAGGGATGAGGGAATGAGAAAAAAAAAGAGAAGAAAAGAGACAAGAAAAATCACTTTCCAAATGATGAAATGGGCCTAGCCTCCTTAAATCTCATCAAGTGGACTCATATTGCAAGATCAGAATTGGGACCGGATCGGGATAAAATCCGCTGGATTGGCCGATTTTCCGGTAGAAAAAACAATCTGGATTTGGTCCAGATTGGTTCTTCAGAAGACCTGCAAAATGGAACAAAATACAAAATATCAAAACTATCTAGACTTTTTTAGGGCTAATTTTGGCTCCAAAATGGGCTGCATAAGACCCTCGCAGTGGCTGTGCACCGCGACGGCAGCTGCGGAGGGCTTGGTTCCAGCCCCAATCCAGCACAATTTGACTAATTTTGGTCGATTCCGGTGTGAGATTGGATTGGTCGGCTCTCTGGGCATATATTGGATCTGAGGGATCTAATACTCTGATCCAATATGAGAACTGTGGGATTGGCCGATTATGCAATCAATGGGTGGATTGGAGTATGGGTGTCAACGGGCCGGGCTTGAGCTGGCCCGGCCCAGGCCCGCTTCAGCCCATCTACGTAAATTTCAAGTCCATGCCTCAAAGCAACGGGCCAAAGTTTTACAAACGGGCTTTAAGCCCTCCAAAGCCCACCAGCCCGTTGTAGCCCGTTGGCCCGTCACTGTCCATGATGCTCTTGCCGGCATGAGGTCCATTTGTAGTCAAAATACAAGTTTGACATTGTGATGTCAGTAATCAAAATTTTACATACAAGTAAAAATATATTATTTAATTCATGAGATCAGTAGCTGATGTATTTTACTATTTTATGGCAGTTGAATAATAAGTCGTATATTCTTATTGTAAAAGTCATATTAAATACTTTTTAGTTAATTTAAATAAAACATTATATGAGAAATATTAATAAATTAAGTAAAAATCATGTATTACTATAAATGGTATAAATCATACAAAAATAATCTCTCATATATTTTTATTTAAAAGTAAATTTTTTTAAAATATATATTAATAATGATTATCAAATATCATTTTTAAAAACATTTTTATAACATTATATTTTTTAACAAAAATTCTATATCATGTAATCGTGCCTGGTGGAGCCGGGCCACCCCCCGCGGGGGTGGATCCTGTGGGGATCGAGCTGGGCTAGCTCGATCCTTTGCTAGCGCGCTGTGCTACGTAGGGGTGTAAACGGTTCGGTTCGGTTCAGTTTGGCCGTTTTTTTCCAAACTGAAACCGAACCGATAAGGGAAACCAAACTGAACCGAACCGGTTCAGTGAAGCCTGAACCGATTGTGGTTCGGTTCGCGGTTCATCGGTTTAATGTATATTTAAATAAATAAAAATAAAATAAAATAAAATATATATTATAATAATTATTTAAGATTAATATGAAGACTAATACTTTATTTATAATATATAATTATATCTTTATACTAATTAACTTAAATTTATAATAATATATATTTAAAATTGATATAATATATATTTAAATGTAATATAATATATAAATAAAATGGGTCAAACTTTGTCGAAACGGGTCAACCGGTTTTACCGGTTCGGTTCGGTTGGGGAGGTGCCGAACAACTAAAGCGATAAGAAGTTATCGGTTCGATTCGGTTGAAAAAAACCGAACGGATAACCGTCAAACCAGACCCGAACGACGGTTCGGTTCGGTTCAATCCGGTTTACCGGTTTTCCGATTTTACTTGAACACGCCTAGTGCTACGCGCCCTCTGGCCGTTGCGCCATGTGACAAAAAAAACACGTTTTGTATTAGAATAGCACATTTTCATAAATGAAATCTCTTTTACATTTCAACCAAATATCTCCTAAGTTATTTTAGACCACAAATTTTTTTTTATAACAAAAAAATTAATAAAATATTTTTAGTTACCTTTTGAACTAAGTGACGTGACGATAAAATGTTAACATCGACAAATTTTGTTCAAAAAAAATAATTGACAATTATATTTTATTTTATTAAAAATAATATTAATTTATAAACTTTATTTTTATATTTTTTTTAAATAATTTATGATGAAAAATTTTTTGTATCTTAAATATTTTTTAAATGTTTTTACTATGTTTTTTATTTTATAATTTTGTTTTTATTATTTAAATTAATTTTAATATTTATTTTAAACATATTAAATTATAATAAATAAAATATTTATATGTTCATTATTTATTTATTAATTAATTATCAATTATATTCCAACTGATCGTACTAACTACTTTATAGATACATTCGTAACTAATCTTATAAACAAATATATTTTTATTTATAATATATCTAAACCTGATTTTTTTATGTTTGACATCGTTAGTATCCCCTTGTGCACCGTACCTTAGACACTTACATTTAACAGGCTAAGTGGGCCAGCCCAACCAAAGCCCGACCCAAGCCCGTCCAGTCCATTTAATAACTTGAAATTTTTCATGGGCTTAACACCGGTCCAACGGACTTGCGTAGGCAGCCCATGTCCACCTGATAGCGGGCCTACCAACGGGCTTTTTATTATGGCCCGTTCATTTGACACTCCTAGATTGGAGCCTCACTACTTAGGCTCTACATTGTGTAAATGGGGGCCTAAACACCCTTCAGATTCCTCCAATGTGGCTAAATCTCCAAGCCCACCCCCACCAAATGCGTATTGCACAAGTGGGTTGATGCACAAGTGGGCTGATGAGCACTAGATCAGACTGGATGGACCAATCATTTGGAGACAGTGTCATTCGGGGCCTGAGAAGACAACACATTTCTTTTTTTTATCTGGTAGTGTCAGTGTTTATTTTTTGCATTTTATTTTGATATTTGGAGCACTTTTGAATCCTTTTACTTTTTGGTCATCGGGGACATATTTGTAAATATTTATTTTACAAAGTCTTTTGGGGGCTTTTCTTGATCATGGAATGCGGGGTCAGCACCCAAGTCACGACTCGGGCCCGACCTGGTCGTTTTTTGGGCTGACCAACCCGGTCCTAACATCGAGATCTTGACCTCATAGATGTTTTTAAATTATTTTTTATTCCAACTCCGGCCGACCTAAGTCTTGACTCGAGTCCAGACTCCAGCCAACCGGAGTTAGTTTGGGCCCAACTGACTCGCTCCCAATCCCCGAACCTACCTACCTTGTTCTTGATATTTGTCTTGGCCTATTTAAGGTCCCTTTTGTATGTCTGATAGAGAATGATTAGTTTTGATCACTCCCTCCTCTCTCTCTCTCTCTCTCTCTCTCTCTCTCTTATGGTTCTTCTCTTACATCGGCGATGGATCCTGATGACCTCAACACCTTGGTGCCCCACCACCTCCCTTTTTCTCGTAGGTAAAAACTTCACCCCTCGGTAGCTCAAGCTCCTCCCTTACCCTTAGAGGTCTTCCGGCACCTCTCTTCCCTTTGGCACTTCTTCCCCTCTCCTCCCGAGTTATCATCTTCTTTGTCTTCTTCTGCTTCGCTGTCTCTTTCCTTGCTTTTTGTGGAAGCGCTTAATGAAACCCCTCTTGGAGCTCATATGTGAATCCCCTCTTCACGGACCCCTCCACCCCACAGCACAAAGCCTCCATGATCTCTCCTCCAATGTCGTACGATCCCACAAGGTGCTGGAACCCCAGCGCCGCGAAGCTGTCGGGTTAACATGAGCATCTTCGTGGCGGGAGCTGCCGTAGCACCTTCCCGGTGTCGTCCCCTCTTGTTGTCCGACCACCTTCCTCGTCGTCATCGCCTGCTACTCTTTCCTCCGCCACCATCGTCTACCTCTACGCTCTATTGCCATTGTCATCTCCTTCATCTCCTCCTGTCATTACACCCTTGCCCACTCTACTCCGCCAAAGATGTTGAAGGAGAAAGAAGAGGAGGGAAGAGAATACGATTGAGGGCAAGGCCCTCGTGGGCCCAATCAACTTCTCCTAGTCATACAAAGGTGTCGACCATGCCACGGCTGTTGTTTCTACATTGCCAGCCCTGCCCTGTCACCCAACAATGAAGCCAACCACAAGGATGTGATTGCCCCAGTCTCTCTGCAATGCCCTTTCACACAATCACGCACACTGTTGGATGTCCATGATCTTCTCCTCCCTCGCGTGCTGCCGGGTCTCCATGTACCCGGTGGGGCTCTCCTTTACGTGGCACCACCATCTCCTTTATGCGGCACCACCATGACCCCTACTAGGGTCTTAAAGACGACGTCAGTCGTCTCATCCAATCTTGTGGACAATCAAACTAGTTGAGAAGCTGATTCAAGGGCCAAATTGTTGGTTCAGGGCAGTTCAACTGTGGTTTAGCTCGGTTCAGTCTTCCAAAAGCCGTTCAAAGCCAATTTAGCTTGGTTTGGGGTCAGTTTAGCAAGTTTCCATCCGGTTCAGCTCATTTCGAGGTTGGCTTAGCACCCAATTAGTCATTTCAACCCGGTTCAATGCCTTTTAGGCCCGATTTAGTAGGTTTTTGGATCGGCTTGGTAGTTTTCAACACAATTTAAGCATTGTTTGCTCCACTTTTAGCCCAATCAGGTATATTATAGTTTATTTAGGCCTGCTGACGCATCCACATGGTGGCACCTTCATTTATATCTCACATCAGTTTGGTATCAAAATCGGCTCCAACAAGTTGGGATCCTTTTGTTATGCGGGACATTGACACTTCAGTTTTAACATCACACTACCGCTTGAGGTGCACACCACAGTTTTTCTATCCAACTATTCAAATAGTCTCATTTCACGATCTCGTTTTCAAATCGCGCTAGTATATCAGATGATCCTGAATGATTTGGCTTATGTTTAGCTTGATCATATTGTCAGAAGCCATACAAGGCGATGTATTGTTCGATATGTAGAAGACATGTTGCACTATCTCATTTTGAGCTATGACTGGCTCCATGATCGACACACCGATCTAGATAATATTACCTTAGAGCTTACCTTACTGTCCAAGAATTATAATTTCTTCAGAGAGCTGATTTACATCGGCAACACTTGCCCTCGGTAGTTGACTGTCACAAAGTGGACTGACACATTTATCAAGGTCATTTATGATGCCAATTCTGAGTTTGCTGTAGAGTATGGGCTGCAGTGTGCTAGGGATGTTGAGGCTTACAAAGTCATCAACGCCAAGTTGACCGATCAACATATTGAGTTGTTGATTGAGTTGTTGATAGAGCAGTGGCATCTCACAGAGTCTGAGACCAACACAGCTATTATGACCAAGTTGATTGGACAAATCACAGAGTGGTTAATAAAGTTGATCTTAGTCACCAACAGTCTGCCTAGACATTCCCCGATAGTGTACTTAGACCTAGAAGTCGACTGTTGCTACAACACCATCTAGGTCACCTTTTGCAATCACTTAGGGTCTTGCAGATTATACTTCATCATCACCAGGGTTGCACCGTTGTCATCCTCAGTTTCAGTTTCGGTCATAGCCGTATTTATCATACAGCACTACAAACTTGATGATGAGTTTTTTACAACTAGGGAAGGATGATGGAGATTGGATTGGATTGGATTGGATGGACCGATTATTTGGAGCTGGTGTCATCTAGGTCTTAAGAAGATGGCACATTTCTTTCCTTTACTTAGTAGTGTCAATGTTTATTTTCTGCATTTTATTTTGATATTTGCAGTCTCTTTTAATCATTTAACATTTTGGTCCTGGGGGACATGTTTGTAAATATTTGTTTTAGAGAGTCTTTTGAGGGGGTTTTCTTGATATTTACCTTGGCCTATTTAAGATTCCTTTTGTATGTTAGGAGGATGATTAGGATGAAGATAAAATGAACCTTGGTCTCTCTCTCTCTCTCTCGCTCTCTCTCGCTCTCTGTTCTTCTTCTCCAACATCGACGATGTATTTGGATGACCTCGAGTCCATGGCACCCCACCATCTCTCTTCTTCTCGTAGGTAAAGACTTCACCCCTCAGTAGCCTAAGCTCCTCTCTTACCCTTGAAGGTCATTTGGTACCTTTCTTCCCTCCAACACTTCTTGTCCCCAACACTTCTTCCCCTCTCCTCCTAGCTTCTCTTCTCCTTTGTCTTCTTTGCTTTGTTGTCTCCTTCCCCACTCTCTATGGAAGCACCCAATGAAACCCCTTAGAACTCATCCTATGCGAATGCCCCTCCTCACGGACCCCCTCCTCACACCGCATAGCCTCCATGATCTCTCCTCCACCGTCTGACGATCCCACAAGGTGCTGGAACCCCAGCACCACGAAGCCATCGCCCATCGGGCTGACAGGATCATCTCTACAGCAAGAGCAGCTGTAGTGCTTTCCCGACATCGTCCCCTCCTTCCGTTGTCTGACCACCTTCCCTGTCATCGTCATGTCCTCCATCTCCTATCACCACACTCGTGCCCACTCTACTCTACTAAAGACGTTGAAGGAGAAAGAAGAGGGAGGAGAAGACAATCGAGGGCGAAGGCTCCCGCGGGACCAGTTGGCTTCTCCCACGAAGGTCTTAAGGCGACACTGGTTGTCTCATCTGGTCCAGTGGACAGTCAAACCAGCTCAGAAGCCAGCTCAAGTCCCAAACTGTCGGTTCAAGGTGGTTCAACCATGGTTCAGCTCGGTAACTCGGTTCAATTTTCCAAAAGCAGGTTCAAAGCCAGTTCAGCTTGGTTCGGGGCTAGTTCAGCTAGTTTCCATCCAGTTCAGCTCATTTCGGGTCGATTCAGCCCTAATTGGTCATTTTAATCCGGTTCATCACCTTTTAGACCTAGATCAACAGGTTTTCAGATTGTTTGGCAGTTTCTAACGCAGTTCAAGCACAGTTAACTCTATTTTCAGGCCAATCAGATTTATTACAGTTTATTTGGGTTTGCTGACGCACCCGGATGGCAACATCTTCATTTCTGTCCCGAACGATGGGCTCTCCCACACCTCCCTTCACAAAAGAAACAAGGAATTGGTGTGGGTTATTTTGAAACTAAATTGCCCCTTCCCAATGGTAAGAAATTGATGGAGGTATATTCAAGACCAAATTATCCGTCTCTCACAGAAAATAAGTAAAGAATTGAGGGGATCAAATTGCCTCAACCCTCTGTTCTATGAGAGAACCCCCAAGCATGGAATGCTATCTCGGCGAGATCTCGACAAGATCTCGTGAGATCTCGGTCTCGCCAAGGGGGCTGAGAAACGAGATCGTCGAGATCTCACCCCATGTAGTATGCCCCCCCTCCCCCCGTTTATGATAGCGTAAACATATTAATATATCTTACTATCATTTATACTATCACATAAAAAATGTGCTACAAGTTTAATACCATATTAGTATTTAAATAAAATTGTATACAAGTTTTAATCTTTTAAAAACACAAAGATCGTCTTTTTGGTATTGAGAATGTTTTGTAATTGTTCATTCACACAGTTGATGTATAAATATGTTATATATGTTTATGTACATTCATTGATGTACTCCTATTTTTATAAGATATTATGTTATGTTTCATACATATATACATTTTGATCTAAGAATCTGAGATCTGATCTCCCGAGATTTTTTCGAGATCTCTCCGAGATCTCCTCTTTCACCCCTTCCCCTAGACAAAGCCGAGATCTGAGATTGCAATCCTTGCCCCCAAGGTTCTCATTTTGAAGGGTGGACGCAAGCGTTAAGGTGGATGGATGACAGACCAAGAGGATAAAGAAAAAGAAAGAAGCAACAGCTCCAAGGAGTCCAAGAAGAAGTCCAAGAAGCCTGAGAGCCTTCAAGAGGCAATTCTCAATGAAGTAAGAAGTTGTCGAGTTAGTTTACCGAGGTTAATGACTTGATCATATGTGCAAGACAATGAGTATGGACTCAAAACATTTACGGTTATTGACCCTAGTACATAGGGCTGTCAATGGGCCGGGCCCGGCCCGGCCCGTGGTCGGCCCGATTTAGACCCGTCTAATATAGAACGGGCTGGCCCGACCCGGCCCGCATTGTGTTAACAACTCAACCCGGCCCGACCCATAAAAAATATAAATTGGGCCCGGCCCAGCCCGGCCCGACCCATCTTATTTAAAATATAATTGTATACTCATCTTAATTCCATCTTATGTGGTCTTGCGTGTGGGACGGCGGCCGGAACCCCGCCCCGGTCTTCTTCACCGCCCCGCCGTCGACGGCGGCGCCAGGGAACGCCACCACCTCCTTCTTGGGCTTCACGGGCGCTCCGGCGACGGCGAAGCCAGCTCCCACAAAGTGCCTGGCATCGCCCGCCGGGTCCTGCTTGCCGAACGACAGGATGCTGGGCGGTGACGAGGCGTCGGCGACTCTCGCCGAGGTGTGGTCGGTACTGCAGGAGCCCCAGCTGGTGGCTTTCAGGATCTTGGCGGGTCTCTCGCCGCCGCCGGTGTGGCAGACCTCCATGGAAGAGCAGAAGGCCGGGTAAGATGTGTAGCTCTCCGAGGAGAAGGACGCCTGGAAGTCGTCGCCCAGGGCGGCTGCTATGTGCTCCGAGGTCAGCTGGTCGAGCGAACTCATCTCGCAATGGTGGATGAAGGTCGGATCCTCCATTCCCTGCGGGAAATCAGGCCGTCAAGATCAATCCGATCAGCAGAGAAATGGAGAGAGATCACGCGAACTTCTCCGCCAGATCTCTCACCAGATCGGACAGCCAGCGGGCGGAGGATAGCTCCATCTGCGCAGCAAGACCGGCAGCGAGAGAGGGCGAAGAAGATCTATGGAGGCTTCTCCCTTCTCTTTCTCTCGGCGATTATGTGGTCTTGCGTGTGGGACGGCGGCGGCGTGGCGGCAATCCGTGGAGGCGGCCGGGAGGCTGCCCGGGGTGGCGAGGCCGAGGGGGCGGCGAGGGTGACCCCGGGGCTGGGTGCGGGGCTGCAGCGCGAGGGCGGCCGCAGGGCTGGAGCGCCCTCGCCCGCCGTGGAGCGCCACGCGCTGGCCCGCCAACCCGACATCTAACCCATCTTGAGCCCGCGGGCCTAATCCCATGACCCTAAATCAGGCCCAAAGAAGGCCCAGCCCGAGGGCCCGCGGGCCAGCCCGCTCCATTGACAGCCCTACTAGTACACGATACAAATGAATTTAATCATCATAACATGGAATCATTTTTAGGAGGTGATATAACTTAAAATAATAAATTATATTTCATGTCTAGCGCCATCAAGTAGGGAATCGACTGGCCATCAAGTTAAGAACCAACCAACCACTAAGTTGGGGTTTATAAACAATCAAGTGGAGAATCGACTGGTCATCAAGTCAAGTATTGACTAACCATCAAGTGAGGAATTGACCGGCCATCAAGTCAAGAATCAATTGGTCTTAGTCATAAATTGACCAGTTACTCAAATCTGAACTCACCATAACCGAGTTGACCAAAGATGAGCCAACTGGGCATAAAGTCGAGAGCCTACTAGCTTGTCAAATGATCAAATCAGGTTATCTGAGCACCATGGTTGGTTAAACTAGAAGCTAACTGAGACAGAGTTGAGCTAATTAGGATCAAGCTAAAGCCAACATCAAGTCAGGAGTCCATTGAGACCAAGCTAGCAACAAATTAGGAGCCAAAGTTTCAAATGTAAACGACCACTCAGAGCTAAGTCACGGGTTTTAAGGTTACTTCTTAACTCCCTCGATGTGGCTTTAGCATGCATCAGTTTCCAAAGTCCAAACATGAAGAACCGGCGGGGACCCAGTCACCAAGTGTTAAGGGGTTGCATGACCCTTAACTCCTTCAACGTGACTTTGCCATGTCTGGACTGATGCCTACCAGCCGACAATGACCTCAACAAAACAGAAGAAGACAGCTTCGTCATGCTTCCTTGACTTCATACATTTTATTTTAGCATGATCACATGCAAAATGTTATGTACATCATGTAACCCATGACTTTGTGGAATGAATAAATTTCTTTCTGATGTCTTTGCACGTATGCATATTTATGCAATTTATATAGTCATATTGCCCATGATTCCCTTGATAAAAAATGATGAAGATGATAATTCCAAATAAAATACTCGAATAAATCCAACTATGGTTATATTAAGTAAATAACATCCATAAGTAAAAAAATAAAAATTATAAATAAATATATAGATATCATAAATTTTAAGAAAAAATAAAATAAACAATAAAGTTATGTTTTAATGAAGTTCAATGAAAAAAATACTAAAACACATACAAATAAATCAATAAGAAAACATGCACACCAATAATAAACAACAAATCTTAAAAATGGTGAAAAGATTCCACTTCAAAAAATAATGTCAAAAAAATAAAAATCAAGGAAAATATTTATTGATAAAAGAAGAGAAAAGGTAAACCATCTAAATAATAAAGAAAGGGGGGAGGATTAATAAATAAGAAATCACAGCACCATAAAAGGAGATGATAAAAACTGACGAATGTGTCACAGTCCGTTTTATTCTCATAATTAGGATTAGCAAGTAATTAAACTGTAGATTACGACACATCTACTGCACTAGTGGATGTGTCAGTCCGTTTTATCCCCTTAGTTTCATTGTAACGGTTCTGGTATTTTTCTATGTTGATTACGCTGATATTTTCATACATTGGGATTTGTTTAGACGTTGCTAGATACTGCACTACGTTGTTTAATCATCTGATTGTTTTTCAGATCCAAACCTACATATAATATGGATAGACAGTGCAGATGCAAAGCTAAAAGCCCTTCGCGACATTGAAGAAGGTATATACTTCGGATCCAGAATGACTTCCTTCCTGCGTTCTTGACACTAACTGCAATTGTCTTTTTTCTCACGTGTGGCTCTGCATTTCGATAGGCATCACCTTTCTGATAATTTATTCTCAACAGGGGAGGAGCTAAGGATCTGCTACATTGACACTAGTATGAACCGTGAAGCTCGGCAGTCCCTGCTCTTGAAGGGATTCGGTTTTCATTGTTGTTGTTCTCGGTGCCTGTCTGACGACTGAGGGAGTTACTCTTAAGTCTCTAACCCTTATTGTATTATCAGTTAATACAGTAGAAGAGCTGCCATCAGATATTCATCAGAACATTCTTCTCTGTCACGGCTATATCATTCATTGCCTCAACTTCCCCTTCTATTTGATATTTCATGTCTGTCTGTCAAACAAGTGGTTAACAAACTCTAATAGCAGATGGTACCTCTTACTTAGAGCTGTCTAACGGGAAAGAACCAATAATGGATGTCATCAAGAAGTGGCGATGATAACTTCATAAGAGAGTTCCTCATCATTATAAATTTGACAGTAATTTTTTGACTAGACTGCTATGAAGTCTTCTTGGCTGTAAGCGTCTCATGTCTTTGCTTGTACAATACCTGCTGCTGTCTATATGTGGATTCTCTGTAAAGATGGAAACTTCAACTACTAAGCCCCGTTCTTGTTATCAACTGTCATGAAAGTTTTGCCTTGGAGGCCTTTTTGACATATTGCAACATTTCTTAAATCAGATGGGCTTTGGTACAGGTATAGATGCAATGTTGGGCACTTACTGCTTACAAATTGTTTCTTGATAAGCATGTGAATTTGAGCTTTATTTTACGATTGTATAAAGGATCAAATGAGTTGTTAATGGTTAAAGAAGAAGAACCGACCTTTCCTTCTCCTGATCCACCTGAAAGCTGAACGAGCAAAAGCTGATTGCATGAGTGTGTGATGAAATCTTCTTTGTTATTTGGTTACCATCATATATTAAGGTTTAGATATAAAAGATTATGGGGGTATATACATGTACATTGTCTGCTTTCTTGCAAACACTAGCTGGTCGTGATGTTGCAACTGGTCCTATCCATTATAAAGTTTCACAATTTTTTTTTTGTATGGATCATCAAAATGTTCCTATCCTAACTTGTATATAGCATCACTTCATTTTGAGAGCTTGTCGTTCGTTCAAAGTGTCACTCTTCTATGCGTCTATAAATATGACCAAGATTACATTCTTCTTTTTGCACTAGGGGATGGTCGCTATGGCTTAACCTTAAAAACCAAATATGACCGTTGTGTTTTTGAACCATCCATCAGTTCCATTTGGTTTGAAAGGTAAAGTGCGTTGCCGACAAGAATAAAACGGTGGTTAGGAGGTATCACCCCCATTAGTTCAGATTTCCAAACTAGAGGTGTAATGACTCTTCTTAAACTTCCAACATAGGGGTGCTAACAAATTTGAAGCTTACTTGATAAAAGTTTGAGTTGACTCGTTTATTATGTTGAATAAATAAGTTTAAAAAAATAAAATTTGATCCATTAAATGAGTTGAATTTTTTACTTGACTTGATTTAATATTTATTTTAAAGAATACATTAAAATATTAATATTTATATATTATCACTTGAATATATGGAGTAAGTTGAAATAAAATTTGTTTTAAGTTTAAACTTAGATTGATTTTCATAAATGAGATAAATTCAGATTTTTCACAAATAATTTTTTTATTGTTTTTGAAATTTATAAATATGGTTGTATCAAATTTGGATTTGTACGCCGACAGAACTTGAGTCGAGTTACCATTTGAGCTTGAGATTGACTTGAATTAATAATGAATCTAATCTAAAGAAAGATTTAACATATTTGTAAAAATTCGAGCTCAAATTTGTAGTCGTTTAAAAAAAACAGTCCGAGTTTAAATAGTATACTATTCCACTCATTTGCACCCTTGATCCCATTCTTAAATCGGTTTTCGAAAATGAGGCACCATTTTTTTTTTTGGCTGTAGATAGGTCCCATGAACACAATCGCACCCTCTACACCGGTGGAGCAGTTTTCTTTTTCAGAAGGATTAATGTTCCCTTCAGACGAATGCTTCATGGTTTATAAATTGCTTATTTTTTGCAGTCTAGTCTAATTTATCTTTGTAAGATTGTGGAATTTCTTTCATCTTTCTTGGTTCTTCATGTGCTTCTTGGTCTGCGTTTGTTGCAATAAATGTTATGCATGTAAATGTGTTAGCAATGTCACAATATTAGCACTGTAACGCAGCACAACTGTTAAAATAGTAGCAATAACAATTAAAATGGAGTGTGTGAGACCACCTATCTGACAGAATAGTAGGATGTAATATCACTTAGTCCCTAGTAGCTTCATTATAAGTAAATACCATCATGGTATGTATGTATATATATATATATATATGCTCCCAAGAATAACC
This sequence comes from Cryptocoryne crispatula var. balansae, assembly GCA_036172225.1. Lineage (NCBI taxonomy): Eukaryota > Viridiplantae > Streptophyta > Magnoliopsida > Alismatales > Araceae > Cryptocoryne > Cryptocoryne crispatula. The sequence goes on from CM069933.1 coordinate 5,075,849, forward strand.
AAACATCTTTAGATGCCAATAACTTGCTAGTGTAACAATCAAACTCTACTGACCTTCACATATGTAATCAGTGAAATTGTTACCTTCTAGTGTTCTGCACTGAGATTTTGAGTTGTATGAAAGTTGGTGTGAGCTTTAGATTCTCCTGGATTTTCTTGGTGATTAAGAAAGCATATATTTAGTCTCTTAAATAAGGTCATTGTGCATTATACATTTCAAGATAATTAACATGGTGTTCTCCTGCATCTTTTCAGCCATTAATGAGATATGCATGCCTGTTACAAATCACTCGAGCAACCAACCAACCAACCATCAAATGATGTAAGCATGCATGCTGTTGGTTTAGGTCTCTAGCACCTCATTATTTCCTGCTCAAGCAACTCATGGCTCAATTTTTGTGAGGCACCATGTAACTTGCATTAGGCACTACAAAATGGTCCTATTCACTTTGTAAAACTAGAAGGAACAAAGTTCACCATATATATAACTCTGGTGTTGTAGATAAGTTGGTAATTGTCACCAAGGTAAATGTGGGAAATTGAGGTGTTGATATAAAAGAGGATATATAATTTATAGGAATGCATACCTAAAGATTTATGGGTCATTGACAATACCTAGCTGAGACATAAGTGCTTGATAATTAAGATAAAGAAGACACATGCATCACACCTGTGCGGAGATATATCTCTGGGGGAAAAAATACATTGACACAATTTAGAGGCCTTCTTTAATAAATTATGTTACATTTTATTTATATTTAGATATACATAAAATGGGAATAACGCATGGTTTATATTGAGATCACAGAGCATAGAGGTAGAAATCTATTGATGTACGATGACTAGGATAAAATAGACTCATCAACCTGCAGATATTTATGACATTACAGAAAGTCCTCATGACCCTATTTAATAGATGCGGATCAAAAGTAGACCAGGAACAAGACATCCCATTACTATGGCCTGAATCTAGAGACAACTTCATGTGCATGCTGAATGGACAGCTAAGGAGCCCAGAGCTCTGTCAGGTTACCTACAGGATGCCATCAAGGCTTCAAGCCTTATATGCCCTGTCCACATCTTTGGAAAAGAAGAAAGAACATGGTCTGTACATGATTTTCATTTGGGTTACCACCATGATAAAGTGTTCTTCTCTTTAAACATGAATCACATGGAAGCCCTCACAACTTCTTATTATATTGTATAACCTGTCACTTTCACATTTAAAAGGTCTACTCTTCATACAAGTTCATGTTAGGCTCACAAAGATGGCTTTGGTGGTTCTCATAGTTATCAAGTTTCGGTGTTTGAAGCCCTATCCCCTTATTTTGGATCCTACCGGACTCTAAGGCCCTGTTTGGCACCCAAATTTTTTGGGGATAAACCAGGTTTATCCCCTAAATTTTGAGGATAAACCTAGTTTATCCCCAAGTTATCCTCGTACCAAACATGCCCTAATATCTTCCCACTCTCAGGTCTTGATTGGTAAATATATCGAACATCTGTCGCTATCAATTTTGAAATTGATAGTGATAAAAATCATCAATAGACGTTTGACTACCAATATCAATATTTAAGTTCTTAGTTCAAACAAAGTATGATATGCACCACAAGTGTCTACTTATATTAATGTTGGTATTGATACTCCATTCCCTACAAAAATCAATATCGAAGTTGGTATAGCATCATTCTTTTTATAACAGGACATAACTAGATCTTGTTATTTCTTCTCTAGTTGCCTTCATTTGTTTCGTCAGAGATTTTGATCTCGCCCAAGGCCCTATTAATGTCTAACTTCTGAGATCTTTGGTAAAATGTCTAGCATCTTCTTGATAAATCATTCACAACAGTTATTTTATTTTCCGAGGTAGAAAACTAAAATTTTATGTTTTACAAAAGAGATTAGATATACGATTAAGATTTAGACACCGAGCTTAGAGTGGGTATGATGATTTTGTGAAAGAACATTGCTAAACCAACTGCACACATATTACTTGTAAAAAATGTGGGTTTTATGACCTCCAGATATGTGCACACAAAAGCAATTATATATCCATAAATTTCCGGGTGATGATTGCAATTAACTGATATCATCAGTTATTTTTGCTAAAATATTTCCGCTCCATGCACACTAGTTCAATAAAATGCCCTTCAATGGATATGCAAACAGCTCTTAAAAACTTAAATCAACTCGTTTAAGTATTCATTTAATACGAGTGCTCAATAGTTACATGAGGCCAACTAAGCATATTAAATAGACCGAAATCAAAAATAATTTAAGTTTAAATTCAAGTTTTAACTAAAACTCCAGTTTAAGTTTCAAAGGGACTCAAATGCAAACTTCCATGAACAAATTGTTGAACTCTGGCCGGCCGAGCTTCGCTCAGTTGGCACGGTCTTGCGCCAGGGGGCGTAAGGTCTGGGCCTCGCTTCCTGGCGGCGTCAGAGCCAGGCACCCCATGGGGGGTGTTCAATGAGGTTCGAACGGGGTTCGAACCTCTGTTGCCCGCGGCGCAGCGGGTGCCTGCGGCCACTAGGCCAGTGCGTGACAAAAAAAAAATTTGTTGAACTCTGAGTTGGAGCTTCGTAGATTAGTTCAAGACTGATCTTGATGCAAAACATGTTTGAGTTTGAGGTGAGCATGATTTGGTAATCATCTTTGACTTGAGGAATCAAACTCAAATATATTAAAATTTTTAGACAGTAAGAGCTTAAACTAAATCTTGAGTAAAAATAAATGACACCTCTTTCCGAGAAGAGTTCTTTCGAGTTTTTTTTCTTTAACCTCGATGCATTCGCAGCCCAGAGATGTTATGGTGGTGGAGAGAACGCAATGCAACGGCTAGAAATTTGACTTCTAAAAAAGTAAATTAAATCTTTTGAATTGAACGACTTTCATGGCATATAAGCCGGATGACTTGTTTAGTTTAAAGAAAATCGAAGAAGTCTAATTTTATAAAAATAATTTTAGTATGTTAATCTTGCCAAAAACGTTTTTAAAATGTGTTGGGAAAAAAAAATCCGATGATCCAGTGGCGCCGCCACCAGCCTGGCGTACCGGCAAGGGGGCGACGGGACCGGATCCTCTGTGCACCTCGGTGTACACCTCAATGCATACCACTTCTTAAATTCATCTAATTATGTGATCAAATTAGTTATTTTAATCATTTTTAAGACCGTGAATATAAATATATATTATGTGATGTTATATTTTATGAAAATCAACATTAAATATATCTTATACATATTTATTTAAATTAAAAATATAATTAATTTACAAAATAGTATAAATTGAAAAAATATTAATATTACTTCTTTTTTATCAATACATAATATATATTTATATTGACGATATTAAAAATAATTAAAATAATTAATTTAATCGCATAATTAGATGAATTTAAAAAGTGGTGTGCATTGAGGTGCACACCGAGGTGCACAGAGGATCCGGTCCCGGGGGCGACGCCACCCGCGACGCGCGGGCGCTGGTTTTTCCGCGGGCTCCCCCTTCGCCTTCCAGAAGAAGACCGAGGAAGATGATGAGCTGACGGAAACAGACGGGAAGCGAGAAGCGGGCGCGTCTAGAGAGTGGCGGGAGGAACTCTGTGAACGAGGAAAGCCGGTGGCAGCGCCCACCATTTCGACCCGGATACCAACTTCCCACTTTTTCCTTCTGCCGGCGGCGGCGCCGCCCGAAATGGGTCTTCCTTGGACTTCCGGCCGGCAGCTCTCCCCTGGCCCTGCCCGTTGTGATTTTTCGCTGTAGGTAATTGGAAAGCCGCCACCTTGAAATACGTCGATCCAGAAAAACTCGAGGGGAAATCAGCGGCGACAATCTCTCTCTCTCTCTCTCTCGTGAGGGGATGGAGGGCGGGAAAGGCAGCGGACTGGTCCTGGGCTTTCCGGCTTGGCAGGGGTTGACGCTGTGCGGGATAGTCTGTTGGATCGCGGCGGCGGCGGCGCTGGATCTGACGAGGAGGACCAGGTGCCTGGCGCAGCCGTGGGTCTCCCGCCGTGTGGCATCCGATATCCATTTCATTCTCTATGTCCAGGTTTTTGGCCCATTTCCCTTTCCCCCTCTCTTGCCGTCCAGATTTGAAAACGAAAAAGGATGAGCCCTTTTTTTTTCTGACTTACCATGGTTGCGGCCGCTGTTGTTCTTGTTCGGCGCAGAGCGTGCAGCACCCGTTCTTGGATGCATTTTTCTCTTCGATCTCCTGCATCGTCTCTGTCCCCTTCTACACTGGCTTCCTTCCCCTTCTCTTCTGGGTACGATATCTTCTTTCTGAATGTTTTACTTTTCACGGATTGGTAGTCGAAAGTTTCCTTCCTTTGGCTTTTTTTTTTCCTAGGAGATATAGAGTTTCTTGAACAGTATGACATGATCTCGTGCTCTCTTAATTTTCTGCCAACAGAGCGGGCATGTCAGGTTGGCCAGGCAGATGACCCTGTTGATGGCTTTCTGTGATTACATAGGGAATTGCATAAAGGTAATTTTTATTCCTTGAATGGATATGAATCTCCTAACTAACACTGTCCTGCCCGAGGTTGATCATGCTTTGTAATTTTCTGCGTGTTCTTAGGATGTCATATCGGCTCCAAGGCCAAGCTGCCCACCTTTAAGGAGAGTCACAGCAACCAAAGGTGAACAAGAAAATGCCATGGAGTATGGCCTGCCATCTTCTCATGCCCTTAATACCGTCTGCCTTTCCGGGTACAATATTCGTTTTTATCATTTTCCCTCTTTCTCCATCACAAACAACAAGCTTAGTTGCACATGTTTGATGAAGTGCATGACTCTTTATTTGTCCTGAAAGGCAAAACAAGATGAGAAAAATGATTTGGCACCAAGGCAGAATAGCATTGCAGCAAATACAAAAGAAATGAAACTTTATGTCTATTTCCATCTTGTATTCTGTATTTAAGTTTTTTTTTTAATTTCTCGTGGTTGCTGCAGGTACTTGTTACACTACATAATTTCAAACAGCCCTCAAGGAGATGTTGCCGTTTTCTCTTTTGGGCTTATTATAGTATTCTTGTTAGTCATGCTTGTATCCCTTGGTAATTACCTTTTCTTTCTTTCTTTTTCCTTTGCACCATATTTAGTGATGGCGACCTCCGCCATTTTACAAATGACTCGTACATTCAATTTATCAGGGAGGATATACTTGGGCATGCACAGTTTGATTGATGTCCTGGCTGGAATAGGTTTTGGCATGATTATCCTGTCATTTTGGCTTTGCATCCATGGATATGTGGACAATTTTATCGTGTCTGGACAGAATGGTATGCTTCATCCCATCATTCAAGTGCTCTTTGGCATTTGTCATTTCCATTCGAGCTATTGGTACCCATAGGAGATAGACCTTTTTATGCAAATATTTTTTGGGAAATCAATACAAGGTCTATTTAGTAGTACCTGATTTAACAAGAGGTCCTACCCTTGAAAACATTTAACACAATCCTATGACATAAATCTTTCTAACTTGGGCTCCTGTTTTGACAGTTTAGAATGCAAACGTGGAAGAGCAGTTTAGTAGTCAGTGAAATGACAAAGTGCCCTTTTGATTATTTATTCTTCTACTTAACTAAGGAGGAGAGATTTGCACATGTTGTTATTTTAAAATATTTATGAAATAATTAAAATATTATTTACAAGATAAAGAACATAATACAGTAATTAAAGAGATATTTAAAATATAACATATATTTAAATGCTTTATATGACTAAAGAGTAAAGACAAGAAATATTTATATATTTAAAGACAATACCAAATAGAATATCTTTTTAGAAGTGTATACCATGAAAATCACATTAACAACATATCTAAATTTTTTATTAATTTAACAAGAAAATGCTAATCAATGGTTATAAAATACTAATACGTACTTTAAATATTTGTAGTCATATTTACAAGAAGAAGCTAAATTTATATTAAGTAAAGAGAAATTACTTTAAATATTTTATTAATCTAAGTGCAGGGCAATTTTGATAATACACAAAGAATATGAGAGTCTAACAGGGCATTACTGAATGGACCTGGAGTTAAAAAAGATCAAACGAGCAGAATTGATGTTAAACATGATTGGCCAATGATTATTAATTAAGTTGACTTCTTATTTGGACCGGAAATCAAATTTCTCTATATTTTATGTTCCTTATCCACAGTACTGACAGCTGCTAACTTTCAACTGATATGTTGCAGTAATACCTTTCTGGGCTGGCCTTTCACTTTTGTTATGTTTTGCCTATCCAACACCAGAGTTACCCACCCCAAGCTATGAGTACCATACTGCCTTCAACGGAGTTGCATTTGGTGTGGTAAGCTCAGTTGATTATTCAAATTCATTGTTTTTATTTGATATTCATGTCAAGATGCAAAAGGAACATAATTATTTGTCTTCATTTAACTCATCAATGTTAAATAGGAAATCAAAACGGGTTTCAGAAAGTTTCAAAATGCTGTCTTGAGCATAAATAAATAAAGGGAAAGTGATTTTTTTACCATGAGTACATTGCTGATTGAGATTGTTCTCAGAAAGAACAAGATCACATAGCTTAGCTTCTTTCAAGGAAAAAAAAAGCTCCTACTTTTCCTTGGTGTGATCCCCCTCTTTTATTTTCTTGCCCAATCCATCTTCCCAAGGAAGGTGGGGCGGGAGTCGGGACCGGGTCGGTTTGGGGCCAAACCGACCCGGGTCGGCCGGGGTCGCGACCCGGGTCGGGACGGGGTCGGCCCGGGTCACAAAAAATAATAAAAAAAAAATTCAAAATGGGGTCGGGGTCTTGGGGTCGCGACCGGGTCGGTCGGCCCCAAAACCAACCCGGTCGGGTCCGGGTCGCGACCCGGGTCGCGACCCGGCGAACCATGCATCTTCCTTCTCTCCTTCCTTTTCCATACTGCATCCATTCCTTTCCTGTTTTCAACTCTCTCTCTCAACTAAATAATTCAAAAGTTTCCTTTTTTTTTCTTAACCATCACTCGTAACTCCTATTCTTTTGTTGCCCTCAGATTTTTCTGTTCACTATAATTTCTCTGGCAAGAGATTGTTTACTAGTTTTTATGAGGAAATTTAAGAAAACAAGTAAAACAGATGAGTTGATGAATTGCTTTCTTTGCCTGATCCATGGTGACCACTAACTAAAGTATTGTGAACTTTGCTATTACTTTACAAGAAATCTTGTTATAATATTTTCTAAAAGAAAGGTCCAACCTAATCAGAAACATTATTGAAGTAAATATAGTTACCATTAAAAGTGGATAAACAAGAGATCCCACATAGAGACTGTGCCATTAGCTGGTTGTTCTCAATGTGAATCACCTTTCAGTTTTCTTACAGACGCGTTAAAATACTCGTGCTATATGCAAAATGGATGTGAAAGAACAGAAGATAATGTTTTAAATATGAGGTGTCCTTCTTGCCTATAAGGTAAAAAGAAAAGAAAAGAAAAGAAAATCATCTTCCATGTACAACAAATGGCCTGTTCAACCAGAGAGTTATATGGCACCTACTTCAGACTAGCTACAAGGGTGTCGTACCGCCAAGTAGTGTTGCAGAGATGGCAGCATCTGATAATACTTCGTCATTTTTTCTGAAGGTTCAACATAATATTCTTCAGTGCCCCACGTATCTTTGTTTTATTTAAGTTTGCTTTCTTCCTAGGTATCCAAATTCATGTTGAAAGCCACATGCATCACGCAAAAGGAGAGCATTATTAAATGGACTTAATAATCTATTATTTACAATTTATTTCCAATGCCAACAGCCTAGCCAAGTAATTGTCTTTTTTGATTTCTCTCGTTCTTCGCAGGTCAGTGGTCTGCAACAGACTACCCTTCCTCTCCACCATAACATTTTACCTCACATCCTCAGTCCAGAGCTATCTTTCCCCACTTATGTAGGAAGGATTTTAGTAGGCCTTTCTACGATTCTTCTGGTTAAGTTTTGCAGCAAGGGCCTGGCTAAATGGCTGCTTCCTGTGTTGTGCAACGCGTTGGGCATCTCCATACGGTCATCATGCTACATCCCTGCGCTGAAGGGGCCTGAGAATGCCAAGAACAAGCCAGAAACCAAACAGTCAGGCTACCTTCAAAGGCTCTTAGCTTTTGTGCCACAGGAATCATATGATGTGGACACCGGAATCAGATTTCTCCAGTATGCTGGTCTTGCGTGGTCTGTTCTTGATTTGGCTCCGTCAATATTTTCTTGCTTGAGATTGTAGTTTTGTTGACGGGAATCCTTGGTAATGTTGCTCAGTGTCATTCTTGTGTAGATGAATGAGACATGTAAATATTACCATTCTATTGTTGGAACTTCCTCTTATGAAAAGGGGTAGGTTTTGAATTTAAGGCCCCATTCCGGGACTTTCTGGACAATCTATAGTGCATGATGAACAATATATAATGTGATGATAATTCACTTTAATTCGATAATTAATCAAGAATGTATCCAGGCAGAGATATCGTTGGACAAATGATTCTCCATGTTCTTAAATAGATCTAGTTGATTATTGACTCTATTCTATATATTGAATCAAAGACGCATCGGGCATAACTTTAATTAGATATATATATAGCCCATGATGTTATTTCCCATTACGAGAGAGTAACAATAATTTTATTTATAAATCAATAATCTTGTGTACAAATATGAGCCTGTACTCTCTGCCTCTTTGGGGGTGGTTAGAGACATGAAAGAGAAGTAAAATTATAAATTTATGAAAATGGCTCATCAAGGGCATTAACACACTTATGAAATTATAAAAATCATATGAAATTTTAAATACGGTATTTCAAAAATTTTAGTGCTGTGTGCTTTGAAATTAACACGAATATATACAACAATCAAAATATCTGAATCTTAATTGGCTGACAATCGAGATAATATTTAAATGGCATATACATAATACGCGGACGTATATGCACTAACAAGATATTTGTTTAAGAGACCGGAGTCCGCCTAGTTTTGTTGTTGTCCCGTGATCTTCGTCCAGCCAATTTTTTCGGACTTTATCTAGTCGTCGACATTGTTGAGATAGATATCTAAATTATTCTTACAATGTCGATGAATTAATTTTAATAATTAATTAATTAAAAATATGATTATATAATTAGTAAGAGATTAATTATTTTATTCATGATTACTTTTATTTATTCAGGTGTCTTGGATCAGTTACACGTAAATTTTGTCAACCATGCCCAGTAACCACTAAATTAGATGTATTACGATGATTAGGTAGATTGCATGTATTAAAATTTGTAAAATAAATTATGATATATTAAAAATCATATATATATATATCCTTATGCATGTTTATGAATGATCCTAAATCATTAAGATGTAATTACAATGGAATCTAGATTTGATTAATAATTATGGAGTGTAATTAATTAATATTAATGGTTGCATGATTTCGGAATACGCATCACCTTGTTAATTGTTACTAGATTAACTCGTATGTGATACATCTAATTTTAATTGAGTGAATGGCATATATCAACTTGTAGTTGCATTGTATACATGGTTTGATATTTGCATGTTTGGTTTACTAAGTTGGTTTAGTAAGTTCGTAAATGTCCGAGTAAATATATGTTTTCACCTTGTGAGATGTGATTGATACAATGTACTGCATCCTAATTTGAAATTTTACTTCACCGAACTATAATTCGTGACTCGTGGACAGCGGATGAATTAGAAGAGTCTGGAGTATCTTTTTATTCTGGATAATGTAGTTTATATTAAGTACATTTCTGCCAAGGTGTACTATGAGATTTTGTTTACTATACGTTCACATATATTTAGGTATGGTGTTACTTCCATGACATAGTTACAATTTCCAAGTGAAGTATGTAATCTACTCAAATAAATGATTTAGATTTTCTTTAGGACATGTAAAGTAGTCAGTGTTAATTACATTTTCTTCATTATATGTTAAGTCTGATTGTCATGGGCATGTAGGGCATGTCAATGTGGCTAAGTTATAGATAGTTTGGAGTGTATTTAGAATCATGCTAATCTATCATAAAGATTGAAAGTATCCCATTTAAATAATTGATTAGTTATGCATGTTATAATCTGATTTTTGGGTTTACCATCTATTTTTTATCATTCAAGTTTTGACTAATATGATATGGTAGCTCGGATATAAGTCTTACTAAGTCAAGTGTCACTCACCACTTCTTTTATTCATTATTTTCAATGGATCGACTTTGAGAAATTGTTGTCTGAGAAAGAATTTGAGATGTACCCTGCTCCACTTGAGGGTCTAGAAAACAAGAAGTTTGGCGACAAGTGATTGCTTATATTTTAAGTTGCCAAGAGTTTTATTTCTTTTTCGTGGTTGTTGTTCTAGGTGGGTCTTATTTAGTTATACATTTGCTTGTAGCTCTATATTTACCGGCCGTTTAGTAATCTAGTGTGGTTGTGAACAGTTTTCAAGTTGAGTAGTTTGTTATTTATTAGTTGTTAGAATTTGAATTTTTAGTTGTTCATGGGGTTGTTTTCTCACCTTGGAATTTTAATTCTATTGTCACGGCCTCATATTGGTTTAATATTTTTTTTCTGGAACATGACATAATAGGTCTAATAACAACTCTAATCCTCGGCCGCCTTGGCGCGGTTGGCACAACCCACTGCTCAGGGGAGCAGTGGGCAGAGTTCGAGGGCTTGAAGCATGTCCTTCCACCGTCGCACGCTGAGTTGCGTGCCTCCGTGGCCACTGGTCCAGTGTTGATAAAAAAAAACAACTCTAATCGGGTCCTAAATTAATCATGATATATAATAAACAAGAGTACAAATGCAATAGCAAAAATTCAACGGGGATAGCAGCGGTTATATAAATTTTTAGATCTGCATAAATATACATTGCTGTTCGGATTGTGAAATCCAAATTCTCTGTACTATTCGAAGTTAATTTTGATAGGAATTTTTTTATTGTTATGTGTTTAAAAAAATAAATTTATTGAAAGGTTACTTTATCATGTGTATTATTCATTTAATAAATTTATCAATGAAATTTAACTAAAAATTGAATTTGCAAGTGTTTGAGCCATTTTGTTGATTATATTGTTTTATATAGAACTTACAAGAATGCCTTACTGTTAGGTGGGGTGTATTTAATTTAGTTGCTAGGGTTCCAAAATATGAAGTTTGGGTAAGCCAAATTTTTAAGAAAGATTTTAGTTTTTTAAATAAATATTCGTCGTAATTCAAAAATATAAGCTTGAAGTTCAGAAACTATTTTTAATATTTCAGTGAATAAATAAGGATGCTTTAGTAAAACTTTACATGAGATTTAGATGACCGAAAATAATTTAAAAATAACAGAATAATAGATCTTGTGTTTTCAGAAAAAATATTTGACTAATGATTAACTAATTTACTTAATTTATTCTTGCATCAAATTTTGTTGTAAATAGATGATTTAATTATATAAATATCGATAAAATTATCTAAGGTTGTTATGTTCTCATTGAAGTGTTTGATAAAATTTCCTAGAAAACCAATCACAGGCAACCAAATGAGGAGCATTATTTTCAGTTTCTTTGAAAATTGTATTCAACGAGAATAAATGTTTTTCATCGTGGAAGAAATGTGTTTAACGTGGACATTGCATCATTGTCATAGTTCATAAATATATATTTATTTCTTTGAAATATTGATTCCATGTATAAATATTTCAAAGAAATAAACTTTTTCCGAGAAAACTTTTTCCGCAGGCAAAGACTCGTATAGACGCGCAAAGGTAAATTAAATATTTAGTTCTAACTAAGTATTGCTTTATTAATTTATAATTTTAAATCATATTAAAATTTATCACCAAAATAAGTTAAAGTGATTGCTATTCTCAAAAATAAAAAATTAGTAAATAATAAAATAAATTAAACGTGACCATTTTACGGTCATGAGATTTAAAATACAAAACAACGTGAAAATATGTTACAACGAACCAAACAATCCAAAATGTTTCCGACAAAATTCTTTTCAAGCATACCAAATAAAAAATTTTAAATTTTTTTGCTATAGAAAATTAAAATCATTTAAAATAATTTTATCATTTTTTCTTTTATATGGAACCAAATGGGCTCTTACATTTGTGCCTAAAGCATCTCCCTTTGAAAGGTATTTGAAATTTCCTTTTGGTATCCGAATCGGAGAATTATAGGGTGTTTGGTTATGTTTTTTTCCACTTTTTTGATCTAAATTTTAAAAATAAAAGAGATAAGGTGTTTGGTTGTAACTTTTACACCCTGTTTGGTAACACTATTAAGTACCTCTATCACTATCAATTTTAAAATTGATATTGATAGGAACCGTTAAGAGGTGTTTGGCTAATTGTATCAATTTTAAAATTGGTAGTACAAACAAAGCACATTATGTAATACAAGTGTCAACTTGTATTAATTTTGATATTGATACTCTAACATTTGAAAATATTAATATCAATATTGATATAGTACCAAAAATGAAACTCTAACCAAACAGGGCATTAACTATTGTCTCATTTTTAAAAGTGAGATACTCTATGTACGCAATCTCTTCTAAAATAAAAAAAAGACAGGACTTGTTTTATTTTTGAGATAGACGCGGAGGGAGGCAAGTTGTGGGAGACGAGACGTGTGGAGGGGGGGAGGGCTGCCGGCGGGGGCGCCGCCGCGGGGGGCGGGGGGTGCCGCCGTGGGGCGGCTTCGCCGGCGGGGGCGCCGCCGCAGGGGGAGGGCCGCCGGCGGTCGCGGCGAGGGGGGATGTGCCGCTTTGGGGCGGCTTCGCTGGTAGGGGGCACCGCCGCGGGGGGAGGGCCGGCGGCGGTCGCGGCGGGCTGCGAGGGGGGGGGTGCCGCCGTGGGGCGGCTTCGCGGCGGGGCGCCACCGGGGGAGGGGGTGCCGCCGTGGGGCTGCTTCGGCCGGCGGGGGCGCCACCGGGGGGGGGGGAGGGCTGCCGGCGGGGGTGCCGGCGCGGGGGGGAGGCCGCCGGCGGTCGCGGCGGGCGGCGGGGGGGGTGCCGCCGTGGGGCGGCTTCGCCGGCGGGGCGCCGCCGGGGGGCCGCCGGCGGGGGGGGGGGGGGGTGCCGTTGTGGGGCGGCTTCGCCGGCGGGGGGCGCCGCCGGGGGGGGGAGGGCGCCGCCGAGGGGGAGGGTGCCGGCGGTCGCGACAAGCGGCGGGGGGTGCCGCCGTGGGGCGGCTTCGGCGGCGGGGGCGCCGCCGGGGGAGGGGGGAGGGCTGCCGGCGGGGCGCCGCCGCGGGGGAGGGCCGCCGGCGGTCGCGGCGGCGGGGGGGGGAGAGGGAGGCGGACGTCGACGCCACCGTCGGGGGCAGGGCCGACAACGCGCGGGCTTCGCTAGCTGAGCAGACGACGCCACTGGGGGGGTTCGCTGGCCGACGACGACACGGCCTTTTGCTGGCCGCCGCCGCCGCCGCCGGAGGAGCACCGCCGCCGCGGGGGGGAGGGAGGCGGACGACACTGCGGGGGAGCCTTCGCGGAGCTGCAGGTTCTCTCTGCGAAGGAAATTCGAAAGAGTTTCGCAGAGTCGCTGGTCATAACCAAACACTATTGTCTAATTTCTAAAAATTATGATAATTTTACCAAACACCAAATAATTAGACTGTTTTAATTTTAAAAATAAAATTGAGAAGTCAAATAATTTTGATTTAAAAAATGAGGTTATCTTAGAATTAAAAGCGCTACCAAACACCCTATTAATCACTACAATTGACTAATGGACAGATTTCGAAATAACTTGTCAGGTTGGAAGATGAATCTATTATCCACGGTAGGATGTACTACTCTCATCAAATCTGCCCTGAACCAACTCCCGGTGCATATAATGTCACTAAAGAAGATCCCCATGGGTATTATAAAGAAGTTGGAGAGTTCCTAGAACTCTTTCCGGTGAAAATCCATTTACGTAGTTGTGAGACTTTAAAAAGACCAAAACAGGTTGGAGACTTGGGAATTAGAGATTTGGTTACTATGAATGGTGCATTGCTCCTCAATTTGGCTTGGAATTTCCTCCGGGACAAAGAAAATTGTGGGTGAAGGTTCTGGCTGACAAATATTTATGGAATGGAAATTTCTGGGAAATCAAGGTTAAGTATAATAGCTCCGACATCTGGAAGAGCATTTTAAAAGCTAGGAAACATTTGGTTAAGAGTGATATTTAGAAAATAAAGAATGATGCTTCGGTAAATATTTGGAATCATAGCTGGATAATCGAAAGAAAAGGTCCACCTGTGCCACTAGAGGATCTTACTTCCCTCCTAGCATTTGTTAAAGAATTGATTCTTGATGGTGATTGGAATCAAAACAAACTTACATCTTTGTTCGATGCAAATTCAGTGACCAGGATTCTTTCTACTCCTATTAATGAAGAAGAAGGCCATGATAAGATGGTCTGGAATTTTATGCAAAATGGGGAGCTCAGTACCAAATTAGCATATAGATTTTTCATTGAATCCAAGTTTAATCTTGACCCCCGAATCAACCTTTATGAAGGAAAATCTGGCATCCGAAGATGAAAAATATTTTCCCGCAGAAGATCTTAATGTTTCTCTGGAAATGTCTTATTGGGGTTCTTCCCATGAGTCATACTGTTGCTACAAGATGCCCTACAGTTAAGGGTGTTCATGGTTTGGTTTGGTTTGATTTTTGAGTGTTTTTTCACAAACCAAACCAAACCAAACCATCTCCCAAACCAAACTAGTGGTTTGGTTCAGTTCAAATCATATTTTATTAAGGTGGAGTAAATATGTCAATATATTGTTTTAAATTTTATTTTATTAAAATTTAGTGTATTTGTTTATACATTTCATTAATTTGTCTTAAAAAGTCTTGAAATAATTTTATTTTTATAATAAAAGACACATAAATATTGTATTATATATAACTTAAAAACAAATATTTAATCTAATTTGGGTTATTCGGTTTAGCGGTTTGATTTGGTTTGAAGAATCTTAGAAACCAAACCAAACTGATCGATAGTTCAAACTCGGGTTGAACCAGATAGTGAACAGCCCTACCAAGCTTTATGTCATATTTGTTTGTTACATAATGAAACCTTGTCTCACATGATCATGGGATGCCCTTGTAGCCGAGTTATATGGTTTGCCTCCCCTCAAAGGTTAATAGGTATTACGGAAGAATAGAACTTCCATCGTTTAATTAGCACCTTCTTGGAATGGATTTTACAACGAGATCAAGAAAATCTTGTTATAGGTGTCCAAGGCATTACGATATGTGGCATATCTAGAAAAATTGGTGTGAAACTTTATTCAGAGGCACTAATAGAAATCTCAAGTGGATTCTTTTAAATGCCATTAAAGATGCTAAACTTTTCTTGTCCCATGCGGTTCAATTTTCGAAATTGACTCGAAGTGGCAGCCTCCACCTCCTTCACAGATCAAAATCAATGTGGGCGTTTGTCAGTCATACTGGAGGAGCCATCGGATTGGTGGTCAGAGACTTCAATGGAAGGCTGTTAGAATGACTAGCACGCACATTTCACTTCAATGATTCGACGATTCTGGAAGCGGAACCCCATACAAGAAGCTTGCAACCGGAAACACTCGAGTTACTCTCCAAGCACCGTCGAGAGCGATGCTCAACTAGTTGTGAACGACATCAACAATACAGGCCGGGCTATATGGAAAGCTAGTACCTTCCTCCGGAATAGTCACCTCCGCATCCGGGCCTCTGCAACATCCTTGGTCTTCTGCCCTCGAGAGAAAAACGAGACGACGCATCAGTTGGCGAAGCGGGCGGGTTTCGACGGCCTTTGGTCAGATTCCCTTCTGGAGTTTCCAAAGGATGTATTGAACCAGCTTTCGAGGGACTCACCGAATGTGAGGTGATGATGTAAGATTTATGTTATATGTATAATATATATAATGCTTCTGACAAAAAAAAAGAAAGTTGCCGAACAAATTTCTATACATTTTAACGATAAAATTTTATATTAAATTAAAATGTAGTATTATTTATTAATTCATAACATTAAATTTTATTACCAAAATATGTTAAAGTGATCACCATTATTTAAAACGTAAAAATTATAGTAAATATTAAAATTAATTGTACATGACGATTTTACAATCACGAAATTTAAAATACAAAAACAATAAATTTTATTACCAAAATATGTTAAAGTGATTACCATTATTTAAAACGTAAAAATTATAGTAAATATTAAAATTAATTATACATGACGATTTTACAATCACGAAATTTAAAATACAAAAACATTAAATTTTATTACCAAAATATGTTAAAGTGATTACCATTATTTAAAACGTAAAAATTATAGTAAAAATTAAAATTAATTGTACATGACGATTTTACAATCACGAAATTTAAAATACAAAATAACATGAAAATATGTTAATCAAACCAAACAATCTAAAATGTCTTAGAGAAAATTATTTTCAAACATATCAAATAAAATATTTAAATTTTATTCTCTATGAAAAAAATAAAGTTACGTAAAATATTATTTTTATTATTTTTTATACGGAACCAGGTGAACTTTTATAGAATGTTTAGTTGCCCACCAATTTTTCATAGATTTTAGTGATTAAAAATTATATTAAAATACTAATGACATAAAATTGTGATATTCAACGAGATGTGACAAGAGAGAAGAGGGGGAGTTCATTCATGATCAAAAGAAATAGATCACTAATCAAGAAAGGAAGATTTTTTTTAAAAAAAAATATTCAAAAATATAAATTTTGAATAACTGTCGGAGCATTTCTCTTAACAAGTTTTGCCGTGAAAACGCGAAATCCCCGCCGCTGTCGAGCTTAGGGATGTTCACTGTTCGGTTCAACCCGAAAAACCAAACCAAACCAGTACTTTGGTTCGATTCGATTTGGTTTGAACTACCGATCGGTTTGGTTTGGTTTCTATGACCTTTCAAACCAAACCAAACCGGTAAACCGAATAACCCGAATTGGATTAAATATTTTAGTTTAAGTTATATATACGATAGTATTTATGCATATTTTCTTATAAAACTAAATTTGTTTCAAGAGTTTTTAAGGTAAAAATAATGTAATGTATAAATATATACACAAGATTTTAATAGAATATGAAACAAACAAAATAAAATTATATATTGATATATCTACTACATCTTAGTAAAATATGGTTTGACCGAACCAAACCAAACCAAAACCGAACTAATTTGGTTCGGTTTAATTTGGTTTGGAAGATAATTTGGTTTGATTTGATTTAAGAAAAAATACTCAAAAATCAAATCAAACCAAACCATGAACACCCGTAGTCGAGCTCGAAGGGGTCATCATCCGTTACAGGTCGGGATGCACACGGTTTATCCCAACAAATCTGGGCGGGACGTTGAAGGTGATCGGTGGACTCTCCCGAAAATTTGGCCCCGATTCCAGATCGGAGAAGAAACAGGTGTTCTCTGCTTGAATTCGACCAGAATGAATGCTTTGGTTTGAACTAAGAATCGGTTTGATCTAGTTTTTCGTGCGGTGACCGGGCCTTCTCACGTCTCGCGGCCGTCCTCGTGGTTGTTCGGTTGTTCCCTCTCGCTCGTGCGGCGGCGCAGAAGGCGGTGGAGAGCGGAGACCGCCGCCCCCTTATTTTTTCCCCTCGCTCGAGCTTCCGCGATACCCTGTTACCCGCCCCCTTCCTTACCTACTGCAGTGTCTCTCCGCCTCCGCTGCTTTCTCCCCCTCGACTTCCCCCTCTCGGTTTCACCCGATTTCACTCTCTCTCTCTCTCTCACACACACACACACACACACACACACACGTTCTGACCAGCATTGCTCTCTCCGGAAGAAACTCTTCGCAAGGGAAGCGGCGATTTTCGGGTCCAGCACCCCAGGCCGTCCGCCCTTTCGCCATCTTCTGTAAGCCTAACGACTTCTAGGGTGCCGTGTTCGTGTTAAGTGCTTAGCAAAATAATCGGATGACAAGGGTAAGCCTAAAATTTGTCAGGCTTGCCGAAAGTGGCCACTATGGTTGCGATCATACGCTCGGATTGGTTACAGTCCAAGTATTTGGATTTAATTGTTGTGTTCGACAAATATGAATGTCTGACGTCTTCTGGCAGGTCACAAGCGACCGTCTTCTTGTGCTGAAGATCCCTACTCCGCCTTCGTCGGGGAGCTTTCCCGTTTTCAGGCGTCTCGTTGTCTTTCGGTGAAGGGGTGTTAAAGTGAGAGGGTCGTTTGCGCTGGTCCATGGAGGAGGACTCCGAGGGGAAGGAAAGGGAAAAGGAGGGAGGTGGCGAGGAAGTGGGAAAAGCAACAGGAGTGAATAGTGGCGGCGCGGACGGAAACAACGGGGTTGCTGTCTCTTTATTTAGTGATTCCGCGAAGGACTTCATGTCCGCGATGGAGACCGTTTCTTCTCTCTGTGGATTCCATGAGGATTTCGAATCGAGCGAGTTACAGTGGTTTTCCTCCATGGTCACTTTTCTTAAGTAAGTTTTTGTACCCCGATAGTTTCTCCACTGTATTTGGTCTTTACTTAAAATTTGTTTGTTATCGCAAAAATATCTAATATTTTGAGGGCTACAGTACTATAAGCTATCCTGGTATCAATTTTTTAGATTTACTTTTTCATATTTTCGAAGATAAACTCACACTGGAAGCCTTTTACTCGTCTCTCACGCAGCCTGCAACCATGTTCCAATTGAATTGTGCAGTGCTGGGAGGGGAGAAGGGAAAGGGTCTAACCCACTCGGTACCAACCAAGAGAGCACAGACCCACGGATCTCAGTTTTTTTTTGACTTTAATTGGTGTATCAGACATGTTATTTTGTATTCACTCCTTTTAGAATATTCTGGGGAATTGTGGTTCTAATATCTTGTTTTCTATATTTGTGTGCAAATTAATGTTGTGTAATTTGTACTAATTGTCAATCATGAACAATATCAATGTGTAGGGAGTGGAGGCATTTTTGTTATGAATCTAAAGTTATGAATTTCACATCTGTCACCAAAGACATTAAGGGAATAGAACTACCACAATTTTCGTCTGCTACTGTACTTAAGGTGTTTTTTCTCCTCCTTTTATTTAATATTGTGTTACCTATTCTATGCACTTCATTTTTCAATGAGTCCTTAGCTGTGTTTGAGGTGAAATTCTTGACATGTGTACAATTGCAGGGGGCACAATCAGATGGGTGCACCACATCTCCGAGGTACTTTTGGGCTTAGCTTTTTTTGCTTTAACTTGTGAAATGCCAATTGAAAATAAACTGTAGTTGCAGATTTAGAATATGTATTGTTTGGTGTGATTATGGTTTGGCAAAAGTATATGCATAAGCTGGAGGTTGACTATGCACCTGTGTATTATGCAACTTTGTATGTTAATAAGTCAAGAAAAGATGCACATGGAAGGGGTATTTGGACAAAATGAAGTAAGATAAAATTGATAACTAAACAATGTGTGTAGGTTTTTCTCAGTCAAATTTTGCCCAAGTTTACTGCATATAGATAACTCTTCATTCATAAGTAGAGTGATTTTGAGTTTCCCCTGCATGGTAGGTAATTTATTGACTCTACTAGGTACTAGTAAACCCCATGATTTAAGATATTTAATTTTATGGAGCTATTTTTTTTTTGAAATCATCCATTAGAACACAGCCCAATAAATAGCTCGACTATGTTACTGTTCATCATCTGTCTCTATCCAGCATCCTCAACAAACAGATATTCATAGAAGCTTCAGGTGGTCATTAAGGACAAGGTAGGTGGGGTTGAGGGTCGGGACAATGTAGTCTGGGGTCGTGATAACAAAATAATAAAAAAATAATTTTAAGACATCCACCGGGTCAGGGTCTCGGGGTTGGGATGGGTCAGTCAGCCCAAAAAACTGACCTGGTCATGACCCGGGTTGCGACCCTGCCTTCCATGATTAAGGATACCTGCCTCTGTCATGCGTCAAGGCTGGATGGGTTCTTTTCAGGGTTTTATTAATAATTTGGGATGTTATCAAGAACAATTTCATGGTGGCAGTCAAGGGGATAGAGGCCTAGCTGAGGATGATCAAATGCCCAACCGGACGAACATTGTGTTGGTCTCAAGAAAGATAATGCAGCAGATATTGAGAACCATCGACCGATTGGCCTCTTACAAGATGATCATCAAAAGTTTTGACCAGAAGACTTGAGGGAATATTTTATAAGCGAATAGATGTGAATCAGTCAAGAGGTCTGGAAGCATTATGTCGCAGAGAGGCGCGGGCACCTCCGGCGACATTGGAGGTTCTTGGAAACCTCTGTCCTGTGTTACCCTACAGGTCGAGGATGTTGGAAAACTCTAGGGGGGTTTGCCTTGTCCCACTGTGAAGGAGGTTTTGGTCTTGAGGATGGACTGCCACGTTCATCGAGGGATCATCAACAAGGTTGCTCGCTCTACGATTGGTGCTGGTAGATCTGAAGGAGGGTGGGTGGAGGTGAAGAGGTCATGTTCAAAGGCGCCTCTATTTGGACGGTCTAGATCAAGGATCGTGTGATTGGAATCAGAGTCGGGATCAGATTAGTTCAGTCTTGATCAATCCACTGGAACAAAATTGATTCAAAATTAGTAAGTAAAAAAAACACACCAATCCCAATTCCGATCTGATCTGATCCAGGCTGATCCGGCCAGAATAACAAAAGAAGAAGAAGATATGATTCCGATTCCAATCTGATCCTGACCGATCTTGCTGATTATGCCAGAACTTTTTATTAGATCAGTCTTTCGGCCGAGGAATGGCCGATTCGATCCAGGAATAGGCTGATCCTGATCTAGATCGGTCGATTCTGCAATCTATGGTTTAGATTGGCTTTCGGGCTCACCTAGCAGTGGGGGCCTTGTCTATGGTGGAGGTGGTCATTGGTCTTCTGAAATCTTTCAAGGATGTGGTGTCGCACGTTTTGCCTTCTGGTCTTGTGGTAGATGTCATGGTTCTGACCATTGGCAAAACTGTGTTTATATATATTATCATTGCTTGAATTTTTTCTTTAGGTTTTATGACCTTCCTAGTATTAAAGCTTAAGTCAAGACCTTAAGCTGCCAAAGGTCCCTTTGTCGTCCTGGTCATTTTGTCATTTTACTGCCATGGATTTTAGCAAGATTTTATCTTGAATCCAGATGTGAGGTTGAGATCTGACTTAGCATTCCTTGGATAAAACCACTAATATGTGGTTAGCTGCTTTAGTTTCTTTTCTTTAAAATTTAAATTTACCTCTTAAGAGAGTGAGAAAGCTCCGGAGGTTGTCTCATAAGAGAGAGAAGCGTAATTTGGTCATATTTTTACTGAACTTAGCTTGAATTCAGTTAAAATTAGTTGTAGGAAAATCATGGTGGGTGTATGAGTGCAGCACCAAGGTTTTTGGATTTACATACCAATAGGTCCTTTGCTAAAGTTGACTAGAGTTGACTTAAATGAATAACAAGAAAGTCAAAGTAGGTATATATCAATGCAGCATTTGAGGTTTGTGGGTTGTATACATACTAATAGGTGTTTCTGATGGTTCCACCTGTAAATACAAATACAAGTATACAACTATCTGAGTGGAGTGTACGTGTAAGAAATTCCATTGTTCGGTGCCCTTTTTTAAGATGTGAATATTACCTAACAATTCATATAAGAAAACCAACTGTTTTGTGATCTATCTCAAAATTTCTTCTGATCGTCGCTTCAATTATTAGCCACAGGTGAGGTGAACTTCTATAAGTGCGTTATCTACCAGTAGCAGTAGCTGGTTGATATAATATTTTTTATTTCTGTTATGATTCAGAATCTTTTATTAGTATTGTTGTTATTGGCATCTTTAGTTAGTTTATTGATAGCCATCATTCTTCAATCATCTTTTGCATTCTAAAGTGCTGTAATTATTTTTTGGCACAGTAAAGATTTTGTATTACATGCCGGTGGATCTGTTTGGGCGCTTGACTGGTGTCCTAGGATGCATGAAATATCAGATCACCCTGTAAAATGTGAGGTAGTTTTGTTTCCAAATTTATTTAATTTTAATGTTACACGTGAAATATTTTTGGATGCCCTTGAATACAATTTTTACTCATTGTTCTATTGGATGCTAAAATCATCTGGATATTGTTACACTTGATTGCCCATAAATTGTTTAGGTTTTAGATTACAACCACTGTTCTAGTTAAGTGCACAATGAATGGTATTGAAGGAAAGAGTTAAATCACATTCTTTCTCAATTAGGGATCAACTTATATGATCTGAGCGCATTTTTGAATAGTTTGAACATTGTAAATTCACTTGATACGGAGATTAATGTCATCCCTGGGAAGTGTCATTATCTCAACCATACAGAAGGATCATAAACACATTTATATTGAGCTTATAAGCTTTGCTTTGGCAACATGGAGACAGTGAAATGGTAGTTTTCAAGCAAAACTATGCAAATGTTCCTGGCATCAGTAAAGGTGCCTTGTTTATAAGGGAAAAGTCAGTGGCTTTTCTCCAATCATGGATTTTCAACTAGCTGATCTTTTTATATTGAATCTATTCTTTTCTAAAGTTGAAGGGAAAAATTTATTGTACAAGTAGAAGATCTACAATGTTGTATGCATGGATTGTCATCTCGGATCTTGGCTTCGTCTCATAAGGGTGAAAGAGGAGATCTTGTGAGATTCTCGAAAAAATATTGGGAGATCTAATGTAGAATTTCATTTATGTAGTGTACACCTTACCCAAAGATTATCATCTTACATCTTGATTTTATCTCATGGAGACTGAATAGAAGAAATCTTGGAGAAATCTCAGGAAATTGGATCTCAAGAATACCAATAAGTATGTATGTTTAAGTGTAAAATGTCATGTAATCTCTTCTAAAAGAACAAGGAAACTCATATTAAATATCAAAATAAGTTGCGAGAGAATCAAAAGAAAATATAGACACATAGATGGTGATTTTTTGTTAACAAGCGACATACAAGGGATCTTATGTTAGATCTAAACTTCATATTGAACAACATGGATAGGAGATTGAAGATATCTTGGGTCAATTGTACGTATATAGTTGTAAATATTAAGTTACACAATTTTATCTAATGATAATGTTTAGATAAATATTTAGATATGTTTCATAATAAATTTGACAATGTATAAAGCAAACTTAACAAAACTATCTAACAATTAAGGGTAGTAATAAGCAAAGAAAATCAAGCTATTAAAGATACTGTATAGATATTCTCGTTTCGACAATCTTGTTTCTTGGATGCGTAGAGAGAGATACTCGAGAGATCTCTAGAGATTCTCGGGAGATTGCATTTCATGGTTGTATGGTATTGAATATTAGACAATAAAAGAAAAACCATACTTCTAAGTTCTAAGATAAGTGTTGCTGAAATGAAAATGTTAAGATGAATGAGTGGTTATACTAGATTAAATAGAATAAAAAATAAATTTATTAGAGAAAATGTAGAAGTAGCGACAATTGTAGATAAATTGAAAGAAGTGGAATTGAGATAATTTGGACATATTAAATATAAACTTAAGGAGACTTCAATAAGAAAAAGTAGAAAAGTTTAAAATAATTGTAATTTAAAAGGACGTAGTAGATCCATGTTAACTTGGAGGAGGGTGATTCAAAATGATTTAGACGATTTAAATATCTTTGGATAATGTTGAAACCTCTTTTGTCTATTCTTTAAAAGAAAAAGAAATTTTCGTGGGGATTAGAATTCCTTTTTGAAATTCTTTTTCTTCTTTTGGACTAGCATTAACTACCATGAACATATGTGGTATTCATAGGAGTATTAGCTGATTTGGTGTGGTATTATTTTATAGGAACACCGATGGTTCCACAGATTTGCTAAGTGTTGACATGGGTATCACCCACCACTTAGATGATATAAACCACAACTTAATTTATGAGGTTTTCTGAATTCTTTGAAAATAAAATTTGACCTCTTTCCACCGGACTTGCGATATTCTGGTGTTAATTACATCGAGCAAGTACTCGAACATTCTTGATTAACCGTCACAAAATATTAAACGAAAGTCATTCATCCACATAAACGCAAGGCTAGAAGACATATCCCCATAGTCTTATGAGATGGAATTTGGTTGAACTTTAATTCAAACTTTTTAGTTTAGGTTCATTAATCTTTTTTTCTTTTCCTTTTTGGTTTAAAGTTTGATTTGATTTGTTTACGTCTTTGGTCATTTGTTGACTTAGACCGTTTTTGAGTTGATCTCCTTTTTTTTGTTTATAAGAATTAATTTCTATTTTTAGTGTGTTTATTAGCATTTTTTGCTTGATTTAAATGAGTTTCTTATTATTATTAAGATTTGTTTTTAATAATATTGATTACTTTATTTTTTCATAGTTGATTTTAATCCAACATAACTTGCTTTTGTAGTTATTGGTTGACATTTTTTTTTGCATTATTTAAGACATAATTTTGGTTGGATTATGTTAACATTTTATTGACGTTTTGATCATTTATTTGATTTGGATTTTATTATGCATACTTATTTAATTAAGTAGCATTATCCATTTGGGTTGATTTAATTTTTTCGTGGTTAAGTCGGATTCAAACTTAACATGTTTTGTAACCGTTTGTGGTCATTTTTATGTATGATTTTATGGCATGGATTTAATTTGATTATGATGACATTTTTGTTAATAAATAAATCATTATTTGATTTGATTTAGTCAAATTTGATTATTTGGTTAAGTTGGAAAATTATTCAAATAACTTATTTAGTTTTATCCATCTGTTTGAGTCCATGGGAATTTGATGTCACTTTTTTTGAAGTAACATAACACATTAGTCGAACTTGAATTTTATTTCATGTCGATCTGAGTACACAGAAGTACAACAAATGAAGGGGGCATTCAAGCCTTTCTCCTTAGTACATGTCAGAGTTTGTTTGGTTTGGCCAGCATAATGGCTTTGCTGATCTGGGTTTTCATTTAGAGTCCCTATTCGGTTTGACCGGCATTTCGGCTTTACCGACTTGGGTTTCCATTTAGAATTCTTGTTCGGCTTGACCGGTATTTCGGCTTTACCGTCGTATTTCGGCTTTACCGTCGTGGGTTTTCATTTAGAATTCCCGTTCGGTTTGATCGGCATCTTTGGGTTTTCTATTTGAATTCCCATTCGGTTTGACCGGCATTTCGGCTTTTCTAAGTTGGGTTTTCTATTTGAATTCTCATTCGGTTTGACCGACATTTCGGCTTTATCGATTTGGATTTTGGGTTTTCTATTTGAATTCCCATTCGATTTAACCAACATTTCGACTTTACCGATTTGAGTTTTCATTTGATCCTTGAGTAGCTTAAGTTCTCATTTTTAAATGCATGCTACTCGGCCCCTCTCATGAAACGAGATGGGATCGGGATCGATTGGACTTTGGAGGTCGGGCGAAACCTTTACTCTCTTCTCGAATGGCCAAAAGTCGATTCGAGACGGTTAGAACTTTTTTTTGGAAGTTGGGCAAAACCCTTCCTTTCTTTTTGAAGAAATCGAGACTTACTTTGAAGATCAGAGCTTCTCTCTCCAAAAATGTTTTCCAAAATTCCTTTTCTAACTTTTTCCAACCTCTCTCCAACCTTTTCCCCAACCCTTTCCACGTATGGCCATGTAAGGGTATTTACAGAAGATTTTGAAGGGATATTTCAGTTATAAAAGTTCACTCCACTAAGCCCATTTCGCAATAGTGCGGGGTGACCCGATTCAGATGTGAGTTTAATTTCTGTTTCTCCCTTTTTATGCCTTATGTCTGACCAAAGGTCAAACTAGTGGTAAAGTCACCTTGGGGTGACCGGATCTAGGAACTAGGAGCACTTCCTGAGTCGTGAGGATCGTGGGGGGGGATTGACCAAGTCTCCCCCCACTTCTTTCTCTCTTTTTTTTTGATTTTTGGGACTTGTTTTTACCAGAATCACCCCGGTTGACTTGGGGGAAGGTGCACTGCCGCGCCTGTGCGCGCGCAGTCGCGCCGCTGTTGCGTGTTGCTGCGCACGCGGCATTTTTTTGAAATCCCCCGGTTTGACGGGGGGGGGGGGGATGTTGCGCCTGTGCACGCGCAGTCGTGCCTGCCGTTGCGCGCTGCCGCGCCTGTGGCTTTTTTTTGAAATCCTCCGGTCTGACTGGGGGACCCAGGTTTGAGGGGGGGGGGCATTGCATGCCTACGTGTGCGCGTGCAGTGCGGCCCTCTTTTTTTTGTTGAAATCCCTTTAGTTTAACCGAGGACGGGGCGCGCGGTTGCGCCCGACGTTGCGCGTCCACCCACGCGCGTTTGCCATGCGGCTGTTTTTTTTAAATTTTACTGTTCACCGGAACACTGTTCACCCGTTTGTTGCCGTTGACCAGGAGTTGACCCCCGGGCATTGTTCACCTGAGAATCGACTCCGCGCGACTTCTCTCTCTCTCTCCCCGACCTCTCTCTCGCGGCGACAGAAGCGCAGAAGCTTCCGGGCGGTGGTGGCGCGTTTGCTGGCGGCAGGTTTCGAAGACAAAGCTGGCGATGACATCCTCGGACGGGGAAGGTTTTGACAGCGCCGAGAAAATCCAACAACGACGACTTGCTTCTCGCCTTCTCCTACTCTCCCTTTGTTTTGTCGCGACGAGAGCACACACGCGGTGCTTTCGGCGACAGTGGCAAGGTGACGACAGAGGAACTTGACAGCGGCGGCAGCGGTCTTTGGAGACGACAGCGGTGCTGAGGTGCAGGTCAGCAACGACAGCGGTGCTGAGGTGCAGGTCAGCAACGACAGCGGCGGTGGTGCTTCTTCCGTCTCCTTCTTTTCCATTTTCATTGGCGAGAACTTTCCCCAGCGGCTCTCCCTTGCAGAGATAGCGGCAAAAGGGGAAGTTGATTACGCCTGTTTAAGTCTGACGACGGCGACAGAGGAACGACCAGGTTCTTTTGACACATAGGTACTTTTTAACTTTATTTCGACAACGGCGTCGATGTCGTTTCACGACGTGGACGGAGGCGAACATGCCTTGGGCCGTCTTTTTTTTTGCGCATTTGCGCCTTTGGATTCAGTTTTGGCAACGACGTCGGCGTCATTTTCACGACGTCGACGGACGTAAACATGCCTTGGACCGTCTTTTACTCGTCAGCGCTTTCGGATTCGGTTTCGGCAGCCACGTCGACGGGTCTAAACATGCCTTGGACCGTCTTTTACGTATCAGCGCTTTCAGATTTGTTTTCGGTAGCGACGTCGACGTCGTTTCGCGACGTCGACAGGTGCAAACATGCCTTATGCTTGTTTCCTTTCTTGTTTGGTGAATAAGGTGGCCTTCGGTCTTGATTTCGACGTCGACGTCGGTGTTGTTTCTTGGCATCAACGGTGTTAGGAAAGTGCTGTTGACTTTGTCCCCTCTTTTGGCAATTGATTCCTTGATTTCATTTCCGATCGAATTGCTCTAACTGATAGGGAGACCTCGTTCGCCCATCTTGAAGGGAACTAGGTCATTTTAGCAAATCGCCAAAACTTATCCGATCAGGATTTATTCCCTTCCGGATTTATTTTCAACAAAACCAGTATATATATTTTTATTTTGATTAACACGCGCACGCGATTGACCCTTTTTGGGTTTTGGATTTTTGTTGGTTCAACAAATAAATAACTCAAAATCGACATAAGTGAAAAAGAGAATTTATATGGCCAACTCCAAGTAATTTGAGACAAAGACTTGAGTTGCATTGAGTTGTAAAATTTTTGGGCTCCTTTTTTATTGGTTGTCAGGTTTGTTTTTTGCAAAGTGGTTGTGAAAACTCTGTCTGTAAATCACCTGCCTAGGGCAGGATATTTTGCTGGAAGTATGGGATTGTACATTGATGACACCATATATTTACATAAAATAGAGAAGATGGAAATTCTATGGGGATTTTTAAATTGTATCTTAATTGGGGTTTACACCTCAATCAAAATTTCAAAATCTAATACAAATTCATTTTTTTATTGTTTCTTCTTCATAGATCACAATTTCATGCCAACTTAAGCCCAAATGGGGTATCTTAACCCATGGTACCCTATGGGCGCACTATCAAAAAAATTTCATTTATTATATTTTTGTCTATAAAAAATTGATAACTATTCAAAAATCAAAGAAAATTTAGTAAGCTCACCAAAACCCTTGAAAATTTATGGAAAATCTTCATGGCATACAATTGGAGCCATGTCGTATAGGCCATAAGGGACATGTTGGCATTGGTTTTTTTGGAGCCATGTAGACTTAGAGGTCATGATGGCATGAACTTTTCCTGAGCCACAAAGAACTTAAGGGTTATGATGGAATGGAATTTGGTGAGCCATATTGACTTGGAAGTCATGATGACATGAGAATTTTCGAAGTCAGGTAGACTTGGAGGTCATGATGACGTGGCATTTGTTGTGTTTAGGCACAAGGAAGCCCCCTATTTTTTTAAACTCTGGATTTCTTCTTTTCTTTTTTTATCAGCTTGACCATTGACCATCTCTTGTGAAGTTCACATAAACTAGCTTCCTTTTTCTTTTGCTTGTACTTTATTTTGCTGGATTTTGGATAGTGGGGTGATCTATTTTTGCCTAATGTGCCATCATTGAGTTTTCACCTTAGCTAGAGTTCTTTCTCTCTCCTATTTTTTGTCAATTTTATTTTTTGCAATTAATAGGGTACAAACCAAGTATATTGGGGCTTTTTTTATTATTTTAGTCTTTCTTTTTATTTCTTTTGTAAACATATGGGAATTTCGACTTCCCTCAAGCTATGAAATTTTCGGGTGTGCCAGCCTGCCAGGTGGATTTGTCTTTCCACCATCAACATAGATTGCTTGACAAGTTGAGGAAGGAATGCATGGAGAGATGGCACATGATGGACGTCTCAAGATTTTGATTTTCTTCTTCAAGTCTTCATCGGTTGATTCTGGAGGTATGCCCCCTGCATCAAGAGGGGAATCATGCTCGTGTGTTTTGCGTTCTTTTCAACATAAGGGGTCGGTTGGTGGCTTATGGGTCACTGGAGTCGTATGCTGTGTTGAGGCAACTAACTATTCTTGGGCATGAGTTGACCAAGTTGCTGGTCAAGAGACATTGATAATCTTATTGATAATCTTATCCGGTTGATAATTGTTGGAATTCAAGGTGTAGCAAGTGTTGACAAACATGCCACCTTGTGCCCCCAATATATTTTGCATTTTTGGGGTGGTGTGAGGGAGGGCGAACTGACCTGAAATAGACCTGAAATAGATTTTCTCAATGACTTCTTTTGTTGATCAACAAAATGTTGCCTGAGGTTGTGTACCCTACTTGGGTTAGGGATTTCTTCCCTGTTGTCAATTGTGATGTGTTGAATTAAGAATTCATTCTTCTCTCATTGCTTGGGTTGGAAGTCTGTCTTCCTCTTAGTTGGTCGGAGTTATGCAATTCATGGACCTAGCCTCTTCATTCAGGTGGGATTGACAACATAGTTGTCAAGGCGCCCGCCTAGGCGGCGCCTAGGCGGCGCCTTGCCAGGGCGCCTTGTCTGGGGCCAAAAAGGCGCCCAAGGCGCCCGCCAAGGCGCCCAAGGCGCCAGCCTAGGCGCCCAAGCAAGGCGTCTTGGGTATTTTTACATCATTAAAAAAAGTTTTTGAGGGGTCTTTCTCCCTTGATACCCCTCACAAGGGACACTTATTTAATGATAGTTTGAATATATTAATATATTGTATTATCACTTATACTATCATATATATTTAAGATTTATGATTATGATCCGCGACTACTCTGCGCTCCCCCCATTTAATAATATTATAACAATATTATAACAATATTTTACCATTATTTATACTATTGCACATATATAAATTTTATAATCATAAATGAGTTATATACTTAAATTTTAAAAAAAATTTCTTCTCTTTCACATACGCATCATATTTGCTTATGTGCATTGATAAAACACTCATATTCAATTATAACATAACAAATATAATTATATTTATGTTTTGTTTATATATAACAACCTCCCGACTCAGCCTTCCTTGAATACCGCCTTGACCGCCTAGGCGACGCCTAAGCGGCCGCCTTGTCGCCTAAGCGGAATCGGTACCCTTCAACGCCTTGGGCGCCTTGTCGCCTTGACAACTATGATTGACAATGATTCCAACCAACATAGGCTGGGGATTCGTTTCTTATTTGGCAAGTTGGAGACTTGTAGATTTGTCATCTCCCTGGATTTATTTCATGCTTGAATGACATTGAGCAGCTAGACTCTTATTCAGTAATCCATACTTGCCTTCCAAATTTGAGGATTTATTCGTTGTCTGTTTAGATGGGGTGATAGGTTCCTTCTCGAGTTGTCCTACAACAGAAGCGTTTTGGGCTGAGATTTGTTCTTGTCCTATATGATCATGGCACTGGCCAATGTTGATGATTTATTCTTAGTCTGACTTGGGATGATAGCGACTTGGACAGAAGGGGTTATTCCTTACCCGGATAATATCCTCCGTGACTTGTGCTGGCAATTTATTCCCTAGTTGACCCAAAATAGTTTTAAGGCAGCATCATTTAAAGTTGAGAACATCTTTACAATTAGGGTTTAGGATTTGTTCCCAGCCCAGTTAGTACTGAGTCAGGCCAAGGGTTTACCCCTTGTTGAATGAGGCTTATAACATGCCAGGTTAAGGATTCATTTCTCTCCCAGGCAGCAGAAACTCATGTCGGTGATTTCTTTCCTTGACTGATTTACAACTTTATTCACTTGAGGTCCACTTTGAACTTTTTTCCACACTTGTGCTCCAACACTTTGGAATTGCTTGTAGTAGGGAAAGCAAAGTCCTCAGTCCTTTGCTCAAGTGTTGCCGTTGTCATAGAAGGCGACATTAGTTTCGTCTTTATGAAATATTTGGTTTTGTCTGAGTATACGAGTCCCAGCGATTGACGCTTGGGGTGCCCCCATTCTAGTATCATTTTGACTTAGGCAGGGTTTGAAAAAAAGAAATCCATCATGTTTGGCCCCGGCATGTGGGAGAGTAAGTTGATTAAGCATCAATCTCTTCGGGTAAAAAATTTTGAACATTTGTTTCTTGTGGCTTTCATCAGTTTGTAAGGATAGACTAGGTGGCTGCTTGTGTATGGACAACATTTGGTCCCCCCCAAGAAAGCTCTGAATGCTTCTTCTTCAGTGATCAATTCCCACTTGGTTGATGGGATGAACATCGGGGTTGAGGATTTATTCATCAGATGCTCAGCCATGGATGGGGTGAGGGAGGCTTTCCTGCCCATCTAGTAGTACTTTTGGCAAATGTAATGTCTTGAGTTAGGGATATGCTCCTTGCTCGGATGCAGTTTACAAGCTGTGCTTCAGATCAGCTCATGATGGGGAATGGCTGCCAGAGGATTTGTTTCTTGCCCAGATGGCTGGACATCGAGCCAACTAGCTGCGATATATATTTTTTAGGCTGGGGATTTGTTCTCTAGCCGCTTGTTGGTGACCCAAGTCAAGGATTTTTTTCCTGTTCAACTAGTTAACACATGAAACAACATGACACAAATACATATGCCTTGCTATGTGCCCCCAATGCATGATGTCTTCTCGGGATAACATTTGGAAGGGTAAGCCGGTCAATTTACGATCTTTTTTTTAGCTTGCCTCCAAGGATTGCCATCTCGGATCTTGACTTCGTCTCGGGAGGGTGAAAGAGAAGAGATCTCGGAGAGATCTCGAAAAAATCTCGGGAGATCGGATCTCGGATAAAAAAATATATATGTATGAAATATAACATAATATCTTATAAAAATATGAGTACATCAATGAATTTACATGAAAAAATATAACACATTTTGTATATTAACTGTGTGAATGAACAATTACAAAGCACTTTCAATACCAAAAAGATGATCTTTGTGCTTCTAAAAGATTTAAACTTGTTACAATCTTATTTAAATACTAATATGATATTAAACTTGTGACACATTTTCATGTGATAGTATAAGTGATAGGGAAATATATTAAATGTGTTTACACTATCATAAACGGGACGTAGAGTAGTCGCAGATCGACCGAGAAAATTTTTTTATGGATCAATCTACATGGGGTGAGATCTCGGCAATCTCGTATCTCGGCCCCTTGGAGAGACCGAGACTCTCGCGAGATCTCGGCGAGATGGAAAACCATGCTTGCCTCTGTGGCAAATGACATTTCTCTTCAGATTTATTCCTTGGTATTGTAATTTTTATGGTGACCACATGCTCAGGCAACTTGAATAGAGGGTTGTTTAGAGATGACTTTCTGTGCCCCAAACTTGGGGTTCTTGTGCACTTGAGGGGTGACGGGTAACTACTTTTGTTGACATTGGGTAGGCATATTTGGGTGCCCTCTTGACAATGAACCATAGATGAGGGCTTAGCCTCGGGCTTTCATAGTTGTTGGAGTTTAGGGGAATACTTCCAATCATCCTTTTGGGTGAGGGATTAGTTCCCTTGTCCCCCGACAACATCTTGGGCAGTAGGCTTTGTCCTCGGTCTGGGTTGACATAATTCAGTTAAGGAGTTCACTCCTGGCCTAACTTGGAGTGATTTCTTGGACTGGTTTTTGAACCGGACATTGGTCGTGGTGCATCTGGGTAAGAATTGATTTCTTGCCCCAATATAAGTTGTAGGTTGTGACATCAACAAGCTGATTGCAGGATGGATGAATGATTAATTTCTTGTTGAACCGATACTTTGGGATAAGCCATTGATCGAATAGTCACAATGACTTCAGGTGTCAAGGATTGCTTCCATAGGGAGTCAATATGTTGATGATCAAGCAGTTATAGCAATTTGACAGACTGAAGGTTGATTACTTACTTGTGTAGCATTGGTGTGGACTGCAAGTTAGAAGGCCACACTTTATTTTCAGGCAGAGAATTTGTTCCATTCCCCACTGATGTTTTTAGGCTATGCCGTTGATCAGCCAGTCGTTGTATCTCATGGGTTGAAGTTTGAAACTTAGAGGTGTCAATAGATTCAGTTGGTAAGCCACCAAGATAGTTTGACAGGCTGAGGGCTGATCTTTTGCTCGAGCAACTTCAGTGTGGTCATCTGGTTAAATTGATACAATCTTTATTTTGGTGGAGGATTTGTTTCTTGCCCAAGTAACGTTTAGGGCTGAACTATGGCCGATTAGCCATGACGTTCATGGAGGCAAATGATTGGTTTCTTACAAGTGTGAAGATGTTGATGGGCTTGTCCCTAAGTTGACCAACCATGGTACCTTTCTACAAGGGTCGATCCTGTATTCGAGCAACTTTGGCCCGAACTGCTCTTTGGACAACCACACACCATCTTGGGGCTGAACCATTGGTCAGTTAGCCATGATATTCACAGGGGTCTATTGTTGTCATGGTGAGTGCTTAAACTTTTAGGTGCAAAGGTGTCTTTTTAGGACTGCCTAGGCCAAGCACTTTGCTTGACCTCAAGAAGGCGCATGCTTTGGCGCCTTGTGAGTCGCTTGGTCGCTTGACCAGGCTGGTCCATTTTTTTTTTCAAAACCCTTTCCGGTTCACTGTTTAAACCCTCCCCTTCGGTTGGTTGAGTTCGGCGCTCATTCTTACCCCTCGACAATTGAGCCCTCTTTGCGACACTTAGATGGATACGATGGACGCAACAAAAGCTGTTGCAATCGCTAATGCTGTCTTCTGCTGCAGAAGTCATCCCCGCCGTACTCCTCCTCTGGCAACCTTACAGGCGTTGCTGGCCTTGTGGGAAGCAGTTGGCGTTGACGCCACTCTTTCCCGTCGTCATCCTCCGGTAAAAATTTAGGTTTTGTTTTTTATTTTTTATCTATATCTTTTCATTTATTCCTTTATGTTTATCTTCTAACATTTATTAGAGTATTTTTAATCTACTTTTACATTTCCTATGATTAAATGTTTAAGATATTGTAAGTTTGAATGTCTTTGATGGGTCAATGGTTTCCAATCTTGTTGTTTTTTATTCTTTAAACATTTTTTAGCTTTTACGTATATCGAAGGCATTGTTTGAAGTTTGTATGCTTTTATAATTGTTGTTATATGTCAATTTTTTAGTTTTATAAGTTTTTAAAAGTATTGTATATAATTGTTAGTTGTATGAATCAATTTTTTTCTTTCTATTTTTAAAGTAGATATACATATATATGAACATTTAATATTGCCTATGCACCGCCTAAGCGTGTGTGTGTGTATATATATAAGCATCTAATGCTTCTACCTTGATTGGTTAGGCAACGCCAAACGGCCGTCTAGTTGCCTACGTTGATTTGGCACCCTTCAACATCTTTAGCGTCTTGTCGCTTTGATAACTATGCATGGGTCAACGATTGGCTCCTTATCCACTTGGAAAAGTTAATGGGAGGAACCTCTGATCAGCCCCTATATTGTTTTGACCAGTTGAGGGGTTGATCCCCTTACTTGGACAACATTGATGTTTTTAGGTTAAGGTATTGATTGGCTAGCCCCAACATCTTGTGGGTTAAGGATTGCTTCCTCATTCACTTGGAGCTATTGATGTGTTGTGACGGGTGGAGAGGTGATCTCTCACCTGGGCAACAACAATATAGGTTGTTGGTCGACCAAACACAATCTTTTTTTTGGTCCCCAGATTGATTCCTCGCTTAATTAGTGGTGGAATTTTCTTTTGTTTAGGTTGGGTCTCGGCTTTGTCCTCCACCTTTCTTCATATCCATATCCAAAGTACACAATGGGTTATTTAAGGCAGCCTTGTAACATGAAGATGGTTTTTATTGTGGGGCAGCGGGCAACAAATTCTTAGATTTGAGAAACCTATGGAGATTGGACCGGGGTCAAAGCCTTGGTTTTAGGTGCCCAAACTTGTTTAATTTCGGGAGAGTGATTCTCATTAACATTTTGGGTGTGGGATTGATTCACCTACCCCTTAGTACATGGATTCCATAATCGACTGATTCGGATAGGAATTGGCCAATTTTTCGGATTGGATTGGATCCATCCGATCCAATTTTGGCCAGGAGATCCGTTCCAAGTAGATCTATTGGAATTGACCGCTTTCGGTGATTCCTCGTTGGAATTGTTGGAAAGGACGGCCGTGGCGGTGTTGAGCCACCATGGTCCCTTCCTCGTTGATAGCATGGAAGACATTGCGTAACATCACAACAGCAGAAAAGGCAGCTGGTGGGCCAAATTTCAGTGCCGATTGGACCCAAAAAGGGTCGGAATTGGGCCAGAATCACACTAAAGGTTATATGGAGTGTTTCTTTAAGTTTTTTTTTTTCGTTTTTTTTGTTTTTTAAGGACAGATCTGACTAATTCTATATTTGTTTTTTTTTCAAAGAATCAGTTGATTCTCCCAATCCAGGACAGAATTGAGACTCACCGTTCTGGGTCCTGATTTTGATTCCACGATCCTTGGCTTGGTGACATTTCGGGCAAACACTTTATCTTTAACCCTTGTCATGGTGCAGTTAGGGACTGCCCCCAACTGGGTGTAGAATTCTTCAGGACTGATCGTCAAATCAGTTGGCAGCAAGAGCTCATTGTGTTGAGAATTGCTTTCTCACACGAGCAAAATTTGATGGGGCTGCAAACATGACAATTTCATTGTGGGCATCGAATTTCTTGGTTGCTCTCTCACTCAAGTAGTAGTGATGCTAGTCGTTGATTGGCTGTTTGCAATCTTTTTCGGTTGGAGAATTTCTTTCTCATCCCCTTTGCAGCAGCAACGCTGTCAATTTTCGGTTAAATGGACTTGTTATCAGCCCGGACTTTCTATGTTTTTGCCACTGTGACAAAGTGGTGATTCTTCACAACCATAGTTGTCAAGGCAACAAGGTGCCCAAGGCGTTGAAGGGTATCGATTCTGCTTAGGCGACAAGGCGGCCGCTTAGGCGTCGCCTAGGCGGTCAAGGCGGTATTCAAGGAAGGCTGAGTCGGGAGGTTGTTATATATAAAATATGCATAAATATAATTATAATTTTTATGTTACACATGTATACGAGTGTTTTATCAATGCACATAAGTAAATATGATGTGTGTGAAACAGAAGAAAGTTAAATAAATTTTTATAAAATTTAAGTATATAACTCATTTATGATTATAAAATTTATATATGTGCAATAGTATAAGTGATGGTAAAATATTGTTATAATATTATTAAATGGGGGGAGCATAGAGTAGTCGCGAATCAACCTGCGTGGTCAGGTCGCGGAGGTCAAGGGGGCAGCGTCCCTTGTGAGGAGTTGTAGCCCCCTGAACCCAAAAAGTATGTAATAGTATAAGTGAGACAGAGAGAGAATGAAGAAAGAGCTGAAAATAAAATTAATTAAGTATATAATATATGTTTATAATAATAAATCTTGAATATGTATGATAGTATTAGTGATAATGTAATATATTAATATATTCAAACTATCATTAAATAAGTGTCCCTTGTGAAGGGTATCAAGGGGGAAAAACCCCTCAATTTTTTTTAATGATGTAAAAATACCCAAGGCGCCTTGCCTGGGTGCCTAGGCTGGCGTCTTGGGCGCCTTGGGCGCCTTTTTGGCCCCAGACAAGGCGCCCTTGGAAAAGCGCCTTGTCGCCTAGGCGACGCCTTGGCGGGCGCCTTGACAACTATGGTTCACAACATTGTGGGTGGTTGTTGGTTCTCTTGTCCCCTATCAATCTCTTAGACATATGGTTTGTCCTTGGCCCGCATTGTCATAGTGTGGCTTAGATATTTGTCCCTAGTCGGGCATGTAGTTTTTCATGTTCAATTGACAAATCGGTTAGTAATATAAGGAGACTGAGCTGATAATTATCTTCTTTCCCAAGCATAGTTTAGTGATGGGCCACAAATATGCCAACTTCAGCATGGACGATGGATTTCCTTCTTGCCCCTCTGATATTCTCAGGCTAATCTGCTGGTTAGATTGGACATTTTGGTAGGCTGATGGGTTGATCCCTCGCTTGGACAACTTCGGTGTGGTTATCTGGTCGGACAACCATTTTCTTTGTTTCGGTGGAATATTTGTTCTTTGTCCATGCATGTGTTGGTAGGCTGGTCCTTGAGTTAGCCAACCATGGTAACTTGGTGGGTTGATTGCTCCTTCACTCCTGGTAGCTTATGCGAGAACCACCATGCAAATGGCTGCAATATCATTTTGGGTAGAGGATTTGTTCCTCCTTGTTGGCACCTAAACTTTGCAAAAAAAAATACATATATATGGGAAAGAAGGTTGGTGGCACTAGCCAATATGTGACACCATCTAAAGAGAAAATTCGGCAGAAAATAAAAAGAAAAAGGGAAAGAAGAAGGTCTGGAATGACATACATCCTACACCTTTGTACCCTTGCATGGATTCAGATGAGAGAAGAGGTTTACATACCTAGGAGCTGACAGACTCCTTTTCAAAAAAAAAAAACAGCAAAGGCCTCTGAAAAAAGAAAGAAAGAAGAATTTGATAAAGACCCCAACAGGTGATGACAATTGAAAAGCAAGAGCCTTGCATACGTGATTGAAGAGAGAAACAGGGGAATAGATATGCCTTTTCAATAACATGGGAAGTTATATGAATGTCTCATATATCCAGCTATACGTGTACATTCAAGAAGGCATGGCATAGAAGAAATAATAAGTACGTGATGTTGCTAACAGATAACAGAAGAAAGAAGATAGAGCGATGAAGATGTGCACAATATACCGGGGAGAGAAGAGGAGAACAAGAAATATACAAATGTCACATACGTTACAGCCCCCGATGGAAGATGAGGTTGCTTTCCTTTAATCCAACACCAAATGGAGCAGAAGCAGGAGCTTTGAAGATACCACGGGGGGAGTAGCTGTTGCAGAAGTGCAGGACTCAGCGCGGGCTGGGTCTCTTCACGAAAAGAGAGGGAACCGGCAGTACGAGGACCTGGGGAACTAAATAAATAAACATGACCTAATCAGGTCTTCAACGGGCATGGAATCCAAAGGAACAGGTGCCAATAGGGACCCATGGAGGGCCAGGATGAGGGGATCACACATTCAAAGGCCAGGATTGATTAAGAATCAAGTCAATTGGACAGAGCCTTATCGGGTCCTTAATAGAGTTAATATCCAACGGAAAGGGTCCTATTGGATCCTTAATAGAGTTAATATCCAATAAGAAAATTGGATGGCCAGGATTGAATGGAACACTCATCAACCGGATGTGTTGTATACTTGAAGCAATCCATCAGATGGAGGGTCAGGATTCAATGGGAAATGTCTTCCCAAATTCTCCCACGTGAAGGGATTTCAGGACAAAATAAATAAAAAATGTACATATGCCACCTGTCCCCCCACGATCCCTTGAGAAGGGCATGACTCGGATGTTATGCATGTCATGCACCATACCCCCCATGTCCAGTCATGCGCCCATGACTCTCTCCCACCATCGGAGCAGGGGAGGGACTCCACCTTCTATAAAAAGGGCCATCCCGTGGCCTGAAAAAGGTGGGAAAAAAGACTGCGAAAGCTCTGTCAAAGGTATGTGCAGCAGCCTTGTCCAAGTGCATCACCGGAGCAGCAAAAGGGAAAAAGAGAAGCAATAGGAAAGAAGGCCCCGCGACAATTGTTTGGAGAATAGCAAGGGTAGGTCTTGAAGAGAAAGAGGTGAGATATCATGGCAATCACCTCATCCTTCCCTCTCCAGATACCATGTCTGCTGTTGGCTCAAATCCTATGATTCCTTTCCAACATCACCTGGGTAATGCGCTGCTCGGGCCAAAAAATCTCAAACATATATTAGAGTCCCGCAGGACCTCTTGTTCACCAATTAAAGATCTGAAACTTACCTTTTCATACTGATACGTTATGCTCATATCTTATGGGTTACACAGGGCGTAGGTCTGTAGGAATCCTACACCTATTAGACATCAAGGATAGCCACCAAATACTATATATTCATGCTCTGATGACATTTTTTAGTCCATGACAGTATCAAGCTGGTTATCGACATGCATGATAACCATCTTTTTCACTTTTCGGACATGTATGGGTCTGACCTTGGGTATGATATGAACCATACCTAGACACCCCAATTGGCCCCATAATCGAGCTCTGCCATCTCTCGGACACACCCCTGTATTTTTCCTTTAGAATCCTTTTTCCTTTTATGACCAAATTTCATGGACAGATCTATCTCTTCCCCCGATTTCTCCTTAAATCCCCCCCTTCTTGGGATTCTGAAAGTCAAGTCCCCAGAACCTCACAATTCCAGAGGAGCTCCATTGTTGTCATATGGAATCAGGAAGAAGCAAGGCTATACCCGGCGGCTTTGGAACCCACATGATGGACCAAAGACTCCCCTGGGTAGCCCTGACAAAGCAAAGGAAAAGAAGCTTAAAGTGCATGAAATGATGGCTGGCTGGGCCTTGAAGACTTCATGTTGGCTGAGCACATTTAAAAAAAAAATTATATAGAGGAGCTGTTTACTGCCCCAGTTGGCTTGAAGATCATGAAACCAGAAAGGTCAAGAGGATCCACATGGAGACAAATGCCTATGTCGGGGCATGCCAGTGGCATATTTTTGGGCATGTCCCAATACACTTGTTCCGGACAAGAACCCTGAGCATGTACTCAGTTTTTCTTGATCCATCTCATGGTGGGGAGAGCGAATAAACTCAACTTACTAGGAAAGAACTAAAATCCCACATAGAGAGAAGGCCAATTGTGGACCAAAACTCTATGATTTGAATGAGAAATTTCTTTAAGAAAATCTCTGTCTACAAAGGCAAAGGATGTTCTCAAACAAGATGGATGAAATGACATGATATGGTGGGATTATGGCTATGTTTAAGCCTCCCCATATAGTGATGTGTTATACCTCATATGATATAAATGACATTTATATGTTGATGCCCATATATCAATGGTCAAGGAGCATATGTATAATTTCTATGAACCATATGGAATGCAAACATGGAAAGATAAGTCACCTAAAACTGACATGATATCAAACACCATTGAAGGTGCCAAATCTGAAAATGGGAAAGCAAGGAGAGCATGCAGTATGATAAGATCTTGACCGAACACTAGCTCTCAGGTTTAGAAAGATTTTAGATTTGATATTAAGACCTGAAACATCTAAGTTTTGATCCATCCATTAAAATTGAGGAAGGGGAGGTTGCTCTCAGGGCTGAATTTCAGATCTGATGGGGGACTGAAAGCCAGACATGTGGGACTTAGGTCCTGAGGAATGTTGGTTTGAAGTGAATGAAGAATAAGATTAAATACTCTGATCCGAAATTACCATCATAAAATGCTGTAGGACTTCAGATCTGAAAACCTATACCTTGAGGGCCCAATCAGAATATGGAAAGAGGTTCGGGGGAATAGGCTGTGGGCATCTTAAGTCTTGAGGTTCCAACTATGCTCAACAGAACCTTAAGATCAAAGATGCCCAGAAACCTGTATTTTGGGGTCTAAATGCTCAGGGTTAGGCTGTCAAGGCTCAGATTTCAGATGTTCATGTCAAGTATGTAATCATGTAAATCCCAAGCAAGCTGATATTAATGGAAAAGAGACCATCATCCATAAGTATCCAAGATTTTGAGGAGAATGGTAATAGCCCATGGTTTAAACATGAGCAAAGCCGAGTCTTAAAAATTGATGAATTATCGGAAAGATGAGAAAGGACATAGTCAGATCTGGATGCCACCAGAAATATGATCCATTAAAAGTCCTAAGTCCAAGGGATGAGTTGAAAAATTCTAAGTTTGACATGTTTAAACCCAAGACTTAAAATATGAGATGATAATCCTAATCAATCGTAAGTCTGACATACCAAGACTTAAGAAAAGGGGTACATTGGACATCCTGGGAGCATGTCTATATGTATGCTTTAAACTTTGATACCGATATTCCAAATATGTCCATCTTTTGTCAGACTTGATGAGAATCTAAAAGGTGATAATCCTAAGTACTTAATACAAAAGTTTAGAATAAAAAGCAATATAATGGACATAGCCATAAGCGTGCTTAATCCGATATCATAGAAATCAGATATAAGCAAACTTGACTAAATCTAAGATGTTAAGACTTAGAATTTAGTAATGTCCATGATAAAATTGGGTCCGAATAACTCTAATAATTCAAAATATGTCTTAATAAAAGGCATGGGATTAAAAGAGTTAAAACCATAAAAACATGAATCCATTAAGGAACATAAACCTTAAAATGTTGGAATCCTTAAAACATACCTTATAAAAAACATAAATAAAACATAAATCAAACTTAAAATACTAAGTTTGCATTCCATTGACTTTATGGGTTATAACTCCTATGTGTTTGTGTTTTGGTGATGAATGTTTTTCCTTTTACACAAGTTGCTATGACGGTTAATCAAGGGTGTTCGAGAATCTCGATGTAATTAACACCGGAAATTCGCAACTTCCGATGGAGAGAGGTCCAAAGACAAACTTTATGAACCTAACCTCGATATATATATTTTATATTCATACCACATATTTTGGCTAATATTTTTTTATGAAATATCATATATTTTCATAGTAGCCAAAGATAAGATAATGAAAGTTCATTTATCAAATAAATGAAAGTCAAATGAAATTTCAAACCATACCATGCCATACGACTTATATATATATCTTTATATTTTCATAAAGTTTGAGCTTTCACACTCCTCTTGTAGTGCTTTGGAACTAAAATGGGAACAACTTAGCCATGATGCTTGTGGGTTAAAGATTAGTTCCTTGCCTATATGTGGATGTTGAAAGGTTGGTCCTTGAGTCGACCAGCCATGGTAACTTCGTAGGTTGAGGGTTGCTCCTCCACCTATATAACTTTGGCATGGATCGCTGGCAGAGTAGCCATGATATACTTTTTCCCAGGTAGAGGATTTGTTCCTTGTCAAGCAGCTTCTTGGGCTGAACCATTGGCCAGCTAGTTAGGATATTTTTTTTGAGTTAAAGATTGGTTCCATACCCACTTAAGTACTAATAAGCCTGACTTTCACTTGACTAGCTGTGGTGGTTTGGTGAGTTGATGGTTGGTCTCTCACAAAAGTAACATTGGTGCGGACCTTTAGTTGGATGGTCACATTATTCTTTCTCTGGGGTGGTGAATTTATTCCTTTTCCAAATAGCATTTTGGAGTTAAACCGGCTGTCAGTTAGCCATTGCATTCTATAGAGTTAAAAGATTGATTCTTTGCCTAGATTCATTGCCTATTTGATGGGTGGGGCTCTGATCGGCCAGCCATAGTGACTTTATGAGTTGAGGGTTGATTCCTTATCGGAATGGCTTTAGCATAGGCCCTTACTCGGCCAGCCATTGCATAATTTCGGAGAGTACGATAGTCTGAAATCTAAAAATCTAACAAACATGAAAATTCAGAAAACTTGAAATGTATTGAGGTTCAGAAATCCGAGAATCTCAGAAAAACAGAAAACCTGAAAAAGAAAAGAAACCCAAAAGTCTGAAATCTGAAAATCAGGAAACCTGGAAATTCTGAAATTTCAGGGTTTGATAATCTGACAACTCAGAGGATTTGGGAACCAGGAATTCACAAATGCAAAAGTAATTTGAAACTATCAAACTCAGGAAATTTGAAATCTGAAAGTCATCACAGCCAATAAAATATGATAGTTGTCAAATCAGCCAGTATGAGGATTGAGGACCAAAAATATCAGAAAACTGTGAAATCTGAAAATGCTGAAAGCTTGAAAAATCTGAGAAAGTCAAGAAACTGAAAAGCATGAAAATCAGAAATTTCAGAGAGCTGGAAGCCAAATTTTTTGAAAACAAAGTACAAAACAAAAATCCTAAAATTGATGAACTCTGTAAACTGCCTAAATCTGAGAACCTGGAAAGTTCAAGAATCTCTAAAATATGAAATATCCGAATGTCTGAGATTCAAAAGGATAAAAGATCTGAAAGTTGAAAGTCATAATAACTCTAAAACTGAAATCTGGAAAGCTTACATTGTAACTCCAAATCCTGGAAACTGAAACTAAAGAAAGCACAATCTGAAACTGAATAAAAAAACCCAAACCCAATGGTCCTCAAACCAAAACTGAAATATCAATCCCAAATTCTGAAATACATGAAATCCATAGTTGTCAAGAGGACAAAGCGACCAAAACCACCAAGGGTCCCTTTACCGCTTAAGTGTTTTCTTACACGACACTTAAGTGGTATGATTAGTTGGGGCAATCCATGATCAGTCCACCAAATACAACAAAACAATGAGATATAAATAGGAATAAATTTTAAGACAAGTTGACAAATAAAATTTGTATATAAATTGGCAAAGCCTCGAAGCGAAAAGGCTTATCATATATTGAAGAAATATTGTTATCAAAGGTTTAAGCACACTTGAATATTTTGAACTTTTTAATTGTGTTTGAATTCATTGACTCGAAGAACAAGTCTTAGGTCCGGTAAGTAAACTAAGCAGATAAAGTGCCTGCTTTGGGCACTTTACTGCCTAGAGCACTCAAAGTGGGTGCTTTTTTGCACCCTGATAAACTGTATCTCTGCTTAGGTCATGGTTTGCCAAGTCGCTTGACCGGCTAGTTTCCAGGCCGACTGGCCCGGAAACGACCCTGCCGGGCCGACTCCAAGCCGGCTCAGTGAGGGGTTGTGCAACCCGGCGACCCAGTCGGCTGGGTCGCCTGACTCCGGGATGACTCGGCGTAGGTCATTTTTTATGCTTTTATTACATACTTGAAAATTTTCTTCCCCCTCTCTTACCGCCATAAAATAATAGTATAACAATACTTCACTATCACTTATACCATTATATATATAAAATTTATAATCATAAATATGTGTTATATACTTAAATTTTATAAAGATCTATTTTAACTCTCTTCTCTTTCACACACATTAAGTTTGTCAAGAATAATTATTTTTTGAGCGTTTCATTTATTGATAGTACAACAATATTTTGCTATCATTTATATTATTACGTATGTTTAAAATTTATAATTCTAAATATATGATACATCTTAAAATTTATAAAATTGTCTGTTAAGTATTTTTTCCTTCTCACTTAAGATTAATTCTTTCCAAACATATACTAATACAAAATAATCACAAAAAATCATATTTACTTGTATACATAGATAAACACTCATATTCAATTATAATATAAAAAATATAATTATATTTATGTATAAATTTTATCTATACATAAATATATAATATAAAAAATATTTTTTCTCTTTTTATTTATATATATTTTATATATTTTATAATAAAATAAATAAGATCCGACCCTATCTGATCCCGTCTGACTCGGGGTCATGACCCCGTACGACTATGTCAGTTTTGGGGTCGACCGACCCCGGGCTGACTCCCGACTCCATCTTTCTTGGTTAAAACACAAGTACACCTGAAATTAGTATGTGTGAAATCTTTATATAACGTTGTTTGACATATAAATGTGTAAGAGTTTACCCGAAGAAACCTTATCATATGAGTATCATAGTTGTCAAGGCGACAAGGGGCCAAAGTTGTTAAAGGGTGTCAAATCTGCTTAAGC
Organism: Cryptocoryne crispatula var. balansae; assembly: GCA_036172225.1. Taxonomy (NCBI): domain Eukaryota; kingdom Viridiplantae; phylum Streptophyta; class Magnoliopsida; order Alismatales; family Araceae; genus Cryptocoryne; species Cryptocoryne crispatula. The sequence goes on from CM069933.1 coordinate 5,120,271, forward strand.
GATAGGACGGCCACTTAGGTGCTGCCTAAGCAGTCAAGGCGGTGGCATTAAATGTTTATATATATGTATATATGTATATACATTTATATACAAATATATATAATTAGTTGTTAATACTATATATATTTATGTACATGTACAGGCATATATACATACATATTTATGTAAATATGATTTTATTTTTTAAATTATAAATGTATTGATATATATTTTATGAGAAATAGTTAATATCAAAAGTGAGTGAGAAAAGAGGATTAAGGGAGAACTTAAGTTTTAAGTATACAACATATACTTATAACAACAAATCTTAACCATATATAATATCATAACTTTTAAGTGTTAATGAAATATGTTTATAATACTATTGAATCGGCTCCCATGAATTGTGGGTCGACTTGCACGATCAGGTTGTCGAAGGTCAAGGGGGCAGTGAAACCTTGTGGGGGGTTTTATGGGGGCAAAGCTCCCGAAAGAAAAAATAGTCATGAATGAGACCTTGAGTGCCTAGCCGGGCACCTTGGGCACAAGGTAGACACCTTGGGTGCCTTAGGCACCAAGCCGGGCACATTTTTGGCCCTAGACAAGGCACCATGGCAAGGCATAGTTGGAAAAGCACCTTGCCGCCTAGGCAAGTGCCTTGACAACTATGATGAGTACTGCAAATTTGGATCTCCGTAGACTCTAATTTTGTGATGTTATCTGAAATACAATTCGAAATATATTTAACTTTTATGACAAATTTTTCCCTTACTAAACTATTAAACAATACTCAGCTCAATCTCAACTTAGTCTTATCCTGCGAAGTCTGCACAACTTGTTATTCACAACTTGTTAATAACAGAGGAGGTGCTAGAAAGCACCTCCCCATCATTGCACACCTGCCCACTATACTGAATCCTTAGATTTAAAAAATATCTTAACACAATGCAAAAAGTCACCCAGTTAATGCATCATACATTAAGCTTAAAATACAAGGCAAAAATTAAGTTTATACCTACAACATGAATGTTGTCGTGGTGAAGTGTCTTGTCCCACTAGTTGTTTATGATCTTCCACCACTTCTGATAACCCTTAAGTTGCTTCTCTTGAGCTTTACCTTATCCATAGTATCATACAAGTACCCCATTTGAAATTTGCCATTGGAGTTCACCAACCTAAGGACCTGCACTAGGTGCTCTATCACAGTTAGGTGGTGCTGCACCTTCTCCCATCACTTGTTATCCTCAATTAAGTACTTCATCTTCAGAAGTATTTCATATTGATCGATTGCACTCCTATAAACATCCATGTACTCTTGTTAGCTTGTAGAGGGTATGAATCTTTTTAGGTCATTTTTGTACCTATACAGGCTCTCGAATGCAATGAACTGTATAGCAAATTTAATCGGACCAGGTTGAACTAGATCATGACCATCGGTGTGGTCCCTCTCGTTATGCATTGATCTATGATGTTTATAAATAAAAAGATGTGATCAATTGTTCTTGGCTGGCCAATGAGCTAACAAATAGATCCCTTTCGATGTCCTTTAACATGAAGTCTAGGGGTGTGCAGCATAGGATACCTAAAAAAGGTGAGGTCTAATCTCTATCAACTTCTTCCCAGCAGTCTTGTAGGAGATTTCATTGTCTATCATGATCTGAACAATTTTTTCCTCCTCAACTTCCTCCACTATGATGTTCATTAAGTGAAAATAGTAATTTGCATTTTTCACCTCGCTTGATGTATAAATAGACTTTTAAAATATCGTTCCCTCATTATAATATGCAAGGAATTTGGTGAGAGACTTCCTTCCAATGCTTGTCCAAACATCACACGTGATGGTGCAACCTCTTTTTTTTGGATAGATTTGAAACCATCTATCCAAGAGTCAACTCATTAACCTCTTCTTCTAACTCACTCTTATAAATATACTTTGAGATGGAGGCTTTTAACCCTAGCCTAATCTTACCAATGGCATCCACCATTATCTGAAAATATGGACTGGTCATGGCATGCGTCGGGACACCTACATGGCATGAAATAAAAAAACATTAGATATAATTTACAAGTAATTAAAATACAAGTACAAGATTAAAATATCAAATGTATGCTTCATATACCTGCGTGGAGAAAAAAATTTGACTATATGTTTGATCGCTTTCTTTGCGGCCCCTGTTGTAGCCTTAACTCCCCTTCAGGCCTGTCTGATGCCTCTCTGACCTCTATCACTATAGCTATACATGGACATGTCTGAGGTTTGCCAAACAGAAGAAAAACGCATGAGCTCACTCTCTTAGGCTCGGATAGGCCGAGTGCCTTATCCTGCATAACTATGTTGGGCAGCGGCTGTGGCTCCCAAAGGAACTGAATCCGAACCTTTTACACCCCCTTCTTCTCTCCTAATTCTTATGGGTCTAAGCCCTACTTGTATCCATGGCCCTCCTGACCTGAGTCACTTTCTCATCATCATCATCCAAAGATGATTAGTCAACTGGACATAATCTTGTACTTTTTCTTTTTCGTTTTTATCCCTTGCAAACATTAACTTAGTGTTTCTCCGTCCTATCAACTCATTATGAAAATCTTGTCTTTACCGGATTGTAACATCTCTCCGTGAGACTCTTCCAGTCAATCTTTTCATCTCCTTCACAATCTCCACTGGGACTTTGTCACATTTCTTCACATTTCCACCCACATCGGCTATATGTTATTTAAGCCGGTAGACACTTCCATTCATCTCTTTGTTACACCACTTGTATGTCATCCTCTTCTTCTTCACATCTAACAAGAAGTCATGTTGCGGCCATGGATTGCAGAATCGGTCGATCCGGATCGGGATCGACCGATTCTTGGATCGGATCGGTACCTACCGATCCGATTCCTATCGGAATTAGCGATCCAGCCGGAAGTCCCGGCTGGATCGGCCGGAATCGATAGGATCGGTCGATCCCGGACCGATCCACCCGGATCGATCCCAAAATCGGTCGATCCGGACCGATTCGCCGAGCCGGAAGACCCGGAACCGAACCGATTCCGGGATCGATACGTCTGTTTTAAGGTCCGATCACCCTATTCGGGGTCGATCCGGACCGATTCTCCCCCACTTGCCCCCTCGCTTCTTCTCCTTCCCCAAGGCGCCGGAGATCTGTGGCTTCGCGTCCGGCGATCCAAGATTTCGGAGGGGCGGCATCCAGCCTATTCGAGGCTTGGGGAGGGCGATCCACCCTAAACAACGGCCAAGGTTTGTAAGGGGGGGGGGGTTTTCGATCTCCTTTCCCCTCCCCCCCCGGGCCTTGGCCCCTGGCCCGCTGCAGCATGGGATCCCCCATTGGGGGGGATTATTTCACCCCCCCAATGGGGGTGGAATTGCACCCCCGAAGGGGTGCTAATCACCCCTTCGGGGGTGTTCAACAGTCACCCCCTCGCATAGATTACGGAATCGGTGGAATCGGACCGATTCCGACCGATTCCGGAATCTGATCGGTGGATACCGATCCGATTCCTGGCGGAAGGACCGATTCCGGGAATAATTCCGCGGAATCGGTAAGAATCGACTGGAATCGGTCGGAATCGATCCGATTCCGACCGATTCGTTGTGGAATCGGTCGATCCGACCGATTCCGATGGAAGACCGGTTGAACCGGCCCCGGTTGATTCCCGGTTCGATTCTCGACCGGGGAATCGAACCGATTCCGGCCCCTAAAGGGCCGGAATCGACCGCCGCGGTCGATTCCTTCGATCCCATGGCGGTAGGGCTCATTTCCCGGCGATTCCAGACGATTCCTCGCCGATTCCGCATCGATCCGGCGATCCAGCGCCGATCCGAGCGATTCGAGCGACGATCCGTCGATCCGGGAGCGGGACAGGTCCGACCGATTCCGGCGATTCCTACGATTCCCCGGGCGATTCCGGCGATTCGGCGATTCGGACCGATTCCTTCAGCCGATTCCGTCGATCCAAGCTCCGATCCGCCTTGAATCAACGTCTTCGATCTTTCGACCATCGATTTTTGGTAAGATTTCTTCGCCGAACACTTCGTACGTCCATTCTTACGCGTTTCCGACGAGTCCGAGCGTCGTTAAACCTTGTGATTTCCGACCGAATTAGTCGTCGAAGTTTTAAACTATCCGTTTAAGTTCATTTTGCACGGGAAAAAATTCCGGATATCCCGTACGTTATTTTGCGACGATTTAAAACTACGTAACCCTTTAAACATACCGAATGGTGTGTTACTTGGGTTGTACGCTTCCCGACAGCGTCTAAATCATTTTTTATGTTATCTAATCAATTTTAGTGCATTGTTTACAATTTTCGGATATAAGCAATGGCCGATCAAGCGGCACGTGCTTCCGACGTGGGTTGGGAACACGGGCGTATGGTAGACCTAGTCGGGAAGAGGGTGCGGTACGAAGTGGTGCGGGGGAGATGAACGGGGGTGTTCCGGGTGAAACAACATATTGCGGAACGGTGGGAATGTAAAGAAATGTGACAAGGTGCCCAGGGAGAAGAGTGAGGAGATGAGAGGATACATGACAGGTAGAGCCTCTCAACGGGGCACATTCGGATCGAGCGAGAGGGAGGAGTTGCGGGACGAGCTACTCGAGAGGAGGAGGGATCGCGATTTGCCTACCTCGAAGGGAAAGGCAAGGGGAAGGCAAAGGCCGGCTCGGCCGGAGCCGTAGAGCGAGGGACGAGTCCACCGACTCCGGCCGAGACGTGCTAGCCACGGCCAGCGCGTGCATCGGCGAGGAGGAGGACAGAGGGAGGGGAGCGGGGAGGGTCCGGGGTCCGTAGTTGACCCGGCACTTTGGGCCGATCGGCATCGGCTCGCCCTACTCGGGGACCGAGAGCCGACCACGGGAGACGAGCCCTACCGCCGTTCCACTTCCACCAAAGACTCGATTTACACCGAGTGACGAGTATTTATTTAGGAAACGAGTGCCGGCGTACGGGGATAAAGCGAGCAACGAAAGGGGTGAAGGCTACGGCCGCAAAGAGAGCCGTTCGCCACATTGTCAAGTGGTTTTTACGTACGGGTATCACTTTTTAAATTAAATTTGACATTATGCCTGTTTCATTTACTAAAACTTAAATTTACCCTGATCCCATGTTTTTTAACTTGATGTAGGCATCCCAGCACATGCAGCCACCAGCCCCTACTTCCAGACGATGGTGGATGCCGTGGGTGAGGCTGGACCGGGGTTGCAAGCCCCGGGCAGCAGGCACATATACGGCGCTGGCCTGGATGAGGAGGTCCAGGAGTTGAGGGAGTGGATGGACGGGTTCAAGTTGGTGTGGAAGGAGAGGGGTTGCACAATCATGTGTGATGGGTGGACAGGTATCACCAAGAGGAGTATGATAAACTTCTTGGTGTACTGTTCTGAGGGGACTACATTCTTGAAGTCGGTAGATGCTTCTGGGAAGATTAAAAATGCCGACTTCATTTTTTCTCTGATGGATGGAGTGGTGGAGGAGATGGGGAGGAGAATGTGGTTCGAGTTGTCACCGACAACGAACCATCATATAAGGCGGTACGGGAGGAAGTTGATGGAGAAGAGGAAGCACATCTTCTCGGGTGCCCCGTGCGACATTCCATAGATCTCATTTTAGAGGGATATAGGCAAGGAGGAGGGTGTATCTACACTTGTCGGCCGGCGCGGACCATCGGTTGCCTTTATTTATTCGCATCCCCGCCTCCTACGTATCGCGAGATCTCACAGCGGGAGGGCACGATCTTGTCGGGCCCGGTCCGACACGATTTGCCACGAACTTCATTGCGGCGGAGAGTTTACACCGGCACGGTTCGCATTGGTTGGGTTCACACAAGCCTTAGGAGTATTACAACTATACGGTGGACAACGTACGACAAAAAGAGCAAGGAGATTCTTGTCGAGTCCGAGAAGCGTATCACCGACAAGAGGTTTTGGGAGAGGATTGCCTACTATTTGGCAATCATTGAGCCAACGGTAGTTGTCTCGAGGTTGGTAGACTCGTATGTGAGGGACCGAGATGGGCTGCTTGTATGATGCTATGACCGGGCAAAGCTGAAAATTAAAGAAAAAAATCCCGTAGGTTACAAAAAGTGGTGGAAAATCATTGATGACCGATGGGACAAGACCTTCGCACCACGATGTCCATCGTGCAGTAACTTGGTTCTTAAATTATTTTTTGATGTATAATTATCTTATACGTACGCGTTAACTAATAAAATTTTGCAGGATACTTTTTGTACCCCCGCATCCAATATGGAGGACAGGTGGTGAACGACAACGAGGTGATGCGGGGTACACTTGCAGTTATCCAGCGACTGTGCCGATCTCAGCAGGACAGGATAGAGGCTGAGATAGAAGTAAGTTAGAGTTCATTAAATACCTTGGACTAGCATTACCAGGCAACTAAATTTTTTATTTAAATGTTTCAGATGCAGAAGTACAGGATTCCGATTCCGATTCTTTATTTAAATGTTCCGATTCCGATTCCGGAATCCTTGCCCCCTCGGGGGTGACTGTTTTTTACAGTCCCCCCCCTAGGTGGGGGGGGGGGGGCTGCAGCATAAAATCCCCCCATTGGGGGTGAAAATGGGGGTGGAATTGCACCCCCGAAGGGGTGATTAGCACCCATTCGGTGTTCACGCGCCACCCCCTCGGGGGTGACAAGCACCCCCCCCCCAGGTGGGGGGGGGGCTGCGGCGTAAAATCCCCGGGTGGGGGGGATTATTTCACCCCCAATGGGGGTGGGTGCACCCCCGAAGGGGTGATTAAGCACCCCGCCGGGGTGTTCGACAATGTCACCCCGAAGGGGTGATTTTTACGATCCCCCCAGGTGGGGGGGGGGGCTGCAAAGTAAAATCCCCATCGTGGGGGGGGTTATTTCACCCCAACGATGGGGGTGGAATTGCACCCCGAAGGGGTGATTAGCACCCGCCGGGTGTGTGATCACCCCGAAGGGGTGACTATTTGCTCTGATCCCCCCCCAGGTGGGGACCGCAAGATAAAATCCCCGGGTGGGGGGGGTTATTTCACCCCAACGTGGGGGTGGATAGCACCCCTTCGGGGTGTTGTGATCGCCCCGGCGGGGTGACTATTTTTACGGCCCCCCCCAGGTGGGGGGGGGGAATTGCTTGTCCCAATATCGTGTATGGTTTTGTGTTGTAGATAAGATGTCGGACGAGGAGCGTGGCACCGGACCCGCGGCTTTGACATTGGATGTCAACGTGGCCATCTCTCGATTCGAGATAAGAAGAGAGTTAGATGTAAGTGGTGCCAAAAGAGATGAATGGAGGTGTGTATCGGCTCGCAACATATAGCCGGGACGGGTGGCAATGTAAATAAGTGTGATAAAGTACCGCCGAGCCGAGGGAGGAGATGAGGGCTTATATAAGCGGAAGGGCATCACGAGAGGGAGGTGAGAATTGGTCGGAGACAAGACCTACGTGACGAGTTGCTAGGTCGGAGAGACGCCGATCTTATGGCGGAAAGAGCAAGAAAGGAAAGGGCCGGCACGTGAAAGGGTCCAAGTTGATTCTTCATCTTCATCGGATGAGGAAGATGCCCGGAGTGTTGGGGAGAGTCTTGTTCGAGAGTGGGGCTCGAGGCCCGTGAGGATGAGGAACGAAGACGAGGAGCGGGAGGTTCGGCCCCCACAGACGATCCGATGTGGGGGCGGGGACACGCCCTGTTCGAGAGCACGAAATTCGGAGGACACATTCTCGTGGACCGATGCCGAGCGGGAGACACTCGCCATGTATAGGGATAGCGGCAGAGGTCGAGGGGTATAAGACAAGCATTTAAAGGGGTGAAGGCATCGACCTAGCGACGAAAGAAAGCCCTTAAGCATATGGTCAAGTTCTTTCTACATACGGGTAAAGATTTGTTGAAGTTGTGGTTAACATTTGCTTGTCGATATGAATTCTTCTTAGGTTAGCTATTATTAACAACCCTCTCTTTTCCCTTATCTTGTTTTTGAATTTGTAGGTGACCCGGCACATGCATCCACCAGTCCATATTTTCAAACTATGGTTGATGCGATTGGTGAGGCCGGGCCGGGGTTGAAAGCCCCTACATCAAAGTATATATATGAAACAGGCTTGGATGAGGAGGTCGATGAGTTGACCTCATTGATAGATGGATTCAAAACCATCTGGAAGGAGAGGGGGTGCACTGTAATGTGCGATGAATGGACTTGAATCACAAGGAGGTCACTTATAAACTTCCTTGTGTATTGTTCTGAGGGCACCGTATTTCTGAAGTCGGTTGATGCATCAGGCCAGGTGAAAAATGCAGATTACCTATTTGGCTTGATGAACAATGTGGTGGATGAGATAGGGGAGGCCAACATTGTGCAGTTTGTCACGAACAATGAGGCCTCTTATAAAGGCTGCAGAAAAGAAGGCAATGGTGGCTCGACCTCACTTATTTTGGGTGCCCCGCGCGGCACATTCTATCAATTGATGTTAGAAGATATTGGTAGGGATCTTAATGTCGTCTCGGTCAACCAAGGACAACTTATCACCTCATTTATCTATGGCCATCCACGACTTTTACATATTATGAGGCAGCACACTGATGGTCATGATTTGATCAGACCGGGTCCCACAAGATTTGCCACTCATTTTATTGCATTAGAGAGCCTATACAGGTACAAGGCTAGTTTAAAAAGGTTCATTCTCTCCACTGCTTATCAGGAGTACATGGATACATACAGGAGCTCTTTGGATCAGGATGAGACTACTAAAGATGGAGCGGTGATAGAAGATAAACAGTGGGAGAAGGTGCGATACTATTTGTACGTCATAGAACCTTTGGTGCGAGGTACTTAGGTTGGTGGATTCAAATGACAAAAATCGGATGGGGTACACATGTATGATGCTATGGATAAAGCTAAGTTGAAAATTAAAGAGAAGCATCCCAAGGGTTACAAAAGTGGTGGAAGGTGATTGACAACGGATGGACAAAACCCTACACCACGACATTCATCTTTGCGGTATAATTTAGTAGTGTAATATGCTAATGATTACAAGTTATATTTTGTGTATTACCCCCACTGTCTTTAAACTAATGGAGTAATAATGTTGTTACGGTACTTCGAACCCGAGGATACAAGATGGTGGCCAAGTATGTAATGATGGTGAAGTATTATCGGGCACACTATACCGTAATTAAACGACTATGTAAGACCCAAGAAGACGAACGGTGAGGTTGAAGTAAGTAATACGTTTCATATTAATTAAACTTTTAACTTTATCTCGAAGAGAAGATAATTGTTTTAGTTTGTGTTTTCGGATGACTTCATACGAGCACGAATAAGATGTACGGGGATCCGTACGGGGATTTGCTACTCATGATAGGTCCCCCTAGTAATACGCTTACCCGAATTAATGACTCTTTGGTTAATTGATTTTTTTTTACATAACGTTATCGCATGTAATTGTCTTCTTTACAATTACAACTGGTGGTGGATTATGGTGACAAACGAGCGGATGGAATCCACTCGCGCCGTTGCACTGGGGTGCTAAGTCGAGCACATCGTCATCCCGATGCGAGAGAAATTAGCACCTTCAACCTTATTCATACGAAGAGGAGAAATAGGTTGAAGACGGAAAGACGTGAGAAGCTTGTCTACCGCCATTACAATATGAGGGCCGAGGATAAAGAATATCAAAGATAGGCGAGAAGACATCGGAGCAGTAGATTTGCACAAGGTTGCGGTGGATTGTACCAAGAAAGAGCACAGCCCAAGCTACTCAGGGCTTGTCCCAGACGGATGTGGACTTGGAATATCTATTCCAAGAAGGACATCCACTGGCAACATGGGTGGAAGACAAGGATGCTGAGGGAGAGCCAGAGTTCGACCTGAGCGGCAGATCATGGGCCGAAGGAGAGCTCGACGGCGTCGTTGGTGAGGATGAAGACATGCAGGAAGCTGAAGAAAGTCAAGTTCCGTGCACAGCTCCACTTCCCCGATCCACGGACTACGGCCTTCTCCAGAGAGACATCCGGCTCCGCCCCCGCCGCGCGCCTCTGCCGGATTCCGCCGTTTCGGGTCCTTCTTACCACCACCACCACCAAGAAGACTGTGGATTATTTAGGGCTTTAAAGAAAGCATGCTTACCTTCGCCAAAGAAGCAAGTCAAGGAGATCCTACATTGAAGAGGAAGAAGATAAGTATCAAATGGCGACATCATCTTCGACACCGAGACCACTCGGCCACCTTCATCGGACGAGGATGAAGAAGAATTTGCGCCACCCACACAACAACAACAGACGGGGGTGGAGGTGGAGGTGGGGGTGGCGGAGGTGAGGGTGGCTCTACTAGTAGTGCTCGGACGAGTGGAGCAGGGTCCGGATGATTTGAGTGATAAAAGACACTCGTATTTAAGTGGCGGGGGCGGACGGTGGACGAGGTTGAATGTTTTCGACGAGTTTGCATCTTCCTATCCGAAGCCTCGCCTCGGACGGTGAGCTTTGGCTATCCACCTCCACCATCTTTTTTACCTCCACCTCCTACTGATCAGGGAGTTTATGAGTTTACCGACATGGCCCAGTCTTTATTTTCTTATGGATACGGGCCAATTATGACTGACCCTAATCAATGGAGATTTGCGTAAAATCGAATGACCGTAATGTAGATCCAGATCCAGATCCATCCTACTCCGGACGTTACCATAGTTGGTGGTGATGCATATGTATAATGTATTTCTTTGTTTATTTCACGCAATGTAATATGAGTGGTAAGAAGAATATGTGTTGTACAATTTGTGGAGTTGGGTATGATTGTTTGTTTGGTAAAAACATGTATCTTATTTGATGCATGATGTGTTCTATTGTGTGATTGGATATGATATGTGTTCTATATGATTGATTGTTAATTTGTTATATGAACGAGTGTTCCCTATATTTTTTTCACATTTTTCCTGAGTCCTATGTATTTTTATTGATTTTTTTGGCAATTTTTCCATATTTTTTCGAAAAGCAAAAAAAAAAAAAAAACCGATCCAGACCGATTCTGGATCGGTCTGGCTCCATTGGAATCGGCCTGGATCGGTCCGATCCGATCCGATCCGGATCGGATCGGACCCCACCGATCCAGGATCCGATCCCGATCCGGCGATCCTTGGTTGCGGCCGGCAACAACACATACCTCCTCATCTGACATTTTACCTACATCCTTATGTGTATAAACACATTAATAACTAATCAATAATCACCCCGATTGGGGGTGAGAAAATTTAAAAATTACTCATGAAAGGGTGCCAATGGGTGAGGCACCCTTTTAGGGGTGACTTCGAAGGGGTGACCTATACTATCACCCCTTCGGGGGTGATGATGGGGTAACTGATCATCACCCTCAAAAGGGTGCCTTCGGGGGTGTTTGTTTTGCCTTTTGGCCGAAAACAAGCACCCTTGAAGGGGTATCTGTTGCTGTGCATGCAGGAGGGAGAGCCGGGAGGGCCGGAGGGGAGCCAATTGGAGGGGGGAAAGGGGGGATCGGGGAGGGGGAAAGGGGAAACGCTTTTGCACCCACCAGGATGATGATTCCAGTTAGAGTCTCTTCATTTTAGAAATCACATTCACCGAGCTACCCAGGCTAAGAGCCCCCCTGAGACTTTTGGCACCACACAACCCACCGCCCACATTCTCTTAGCTTCTAAACTAGCGGACCACAGTATTGCCATTCATTCTCCATCTTGCTTACAGCAGGAACTGCCAGAGTAGAGCAAACATTCCCTACTGACCTTGGTCTCTTTCACCTGCAAGGATAGCTCGATGGCCAATGCTGCTGCAAGTCCAGCACATGACTCCATTCCTGCAAGGAGAGATACGATGCCTGCTACCCAGACACTGACACTTTTTTAGAGGATAAACATGTACTTCTTCTTTTCCACTTTGACCAAAACCTCCTGAAAACGAGGCCCCATCTGAGCCCCAGGAATAAGACCCAACAGCAATCCTCAAAGGGCAGACTGGGTCCTAAGACAGCATCCTAGGATCTTTGGTTGGAGGCATTCTCTGCTTCACCACCTCTAACCATAATTGTCAAGTCGACAAAGCACCCAAGGCGCCAATGGGTAATTTGAAGCTTAGGCAACAAGGTGTCTGCCTAGGCGTCACCTAAATAGTAAGGTAGGGTATGAAGTGACAAGTCACACACTAGTTACAAGAGCTCCTGCCATCAGTAAGATTTTCAACGCAAAATCCAAACGATTCAATATAATGATGCATTACATACAAATATACAATAATAAATTGATAATATTAACACAGTGGACTGTGTGGTCACTGATTGACTGTTGATACAAGCCATTCTGGGATTGGGTGGTCGTAGTTGGCTGCTGGTTCAGGGGAGGTGGTCGGCTAGAGGATCTGGGATCTTGTTGACTAGACAATAACAAGAATCAAGGTACAATCAGAAGCCACCAACCGGTAAGCAACTATCAGAAGCCAGGGAATATCGAAACAAACAGCCATTGTAGTGCGACATAAACAGTCAGAGGATTGGGGGTGTTGGCTCGGGATTGGAGCATCAGACATATATGGAGATAGAGGGGAAACAAGAGATAAACCAAAACCCTAAACTGGAAGAACTCTTTTATTATATTTTTTACTTATGCAGGAGGTGCCGGATGTTGTAGCCAAGCTTAAGCACCGGTGGGATGTCCATAAGTTGTTCTCAAGTCAAGTCTGGATGGAGAAAGGTGGAGGAAGAAGATGTCTCGCAGTCATTGATAGAAGAAGAAGATGCCTCGATAACTGTGGCGGCACCGGCGGAGCACCTAGGGCTGGTGCTGGCTGGATTCTTCTGTTGAAGACTCTTAGTGAAGGCCGAAAAGTCAGGGAGAGAGAAATGGGGGAGTGGGGGTGGGGGGCTTAATGGGTGAACCGGTTCAAGTAGCCTGGACCGGATGGTCCAGTGCTGAGGCAGTCCGCCTTGCCTGCCTTGTCACGCCTAAGCGGCAAGGTAGGCCTTTTTGTCCTTTAAAATGGCACAGCATTGAGGTGGAGCCAAAAAATTCCTTTGCACCTAAGCGGCACCTAGGCACCGCTTAGGCACATGCCTTGACAACCATGCCTCTGTGTCTCTGACCATGGGATGGGCTGTGCCAGGGGCCTCCCATGAGTGCCAACTCTGAAATTGCCAGAGTAGTCTATTACCCATTCTCACTCATGTGATTGTATACTTGTAGTAGGTTGGATTGGCTGCTATGACTACGTTGCCTGCTATGGGCTGATTTGGGTCCTATCCCTTGATGGATCAGCTGGTCTTTTGTGGGCTCCGTTGGTCCAAGATTTTAAACCGACTATATCAGTTGATCTGATCCAATGTGTGCTACCTTGCAATTCTGATTCTTAAGGTGATGAGTGGCAAAAGCTTCGCACCATATTCTCACATGTATTTTGTGATACCTTAATATAAGCTAATGAAGCTTGGGTGGTAGACTACAGTGGGCATGGAGAGTCTTACCGAACTGTGATTCTTCTTCCTAGGATGTTGATGTGAACTTTCCTCATTCATTTTCATGGTATAAGTTTGATACTGTATCTTTTCTTGTTGTTTGGCTTTGTTGAGGTTAAAGTCGATAAATCTTTCTCATTTTCTTTGGCTTGTAATCTGTTATCCTGTCATGAATGAACTGTGGCCAGCTTCCAAAAAGAAAAGTTTCCTTTCTAAGATATGTTTCTATTCATTTGCATCTATTTGACTACAGTGGGCTTGAAGAATTTCCCTGAACTGTGATTATTCTTTGTAGGATGTTGTGAGGATGTGAACTCTCCTCATTCTTCTTCATAACATAAGTTTGATACTGTATCTTTTCTTGTTTTTTTGGTTTAGTTGAGTCTATAGTTGATAAATCTCTCTCTCATTTTTTTTGGTTTGTGTTCTGTTATCCTATCATGAATGAACTGTGGCCAGCTTCTCTTGCCATCCATAAAGAAAAGTTTCATTTTTAACATATGTTTCTTTTTGTTTAAATCTAGTACCTTGCAGTTGCTGCTCACCCACCTGATTCTTCATATCATAAAATGGGAATGCCATTTATGGGAAGAGGTATTGTCCAGATATGGTGTATTTTACACGTGAATGACAAAGGTGAAGCATGTAAGGAAATGCCTCAAATGAGGAATGTGAAGGGGGGGCCAAGTAGCAGACAATCTGTTGGAGGTTCAAATGTGAAATCCAAGCTTCATCAACCAAGGCCTAGAGGAAGGCCGAGAAAGAAACCACTGGTGGAACCTCTAGAAGGTGATAAGAATGTAACATGCAAACCTCCACCAAAACAACCCAGAGGAAGGCCTAGAAAGGTGCCCCTTTTAGCTGATGCAAATGCTGATGAAGACTTGAGCACTGTGAAGATGATTCCTGCACTTGCAGTTGATACACATGTCAAAGACAAATGTACACAACAGTGTCCACGAGGAAGGCCCAGGAAGAAACTTGATGACAAAGTGAATGATTTACTTGCTGTTGAAGATCTAGGCAGTTCTGAGATCATTTATTCTGCTGATTATGATTTAAATGCTGAAAATATTCATATTCCATGCAAGCGAAGAGGAAGGCCAAGGAAGAAATTGAATGCAGTTGGAAGTGTAGATGCTAAAGTTGTTGATGCCCAAAACAAAGCAGAGTCTCCTCATGTTCATGATGGTGAACCTTCCAACTTAAAAACAAAATTATGCCCACAAAAACGTTGTAGAGGCAGGACTATAAAAGGGCCATATGAAATTGCCATTGTAAATGACTCATATACTGTTCAAGACTTGAGCACTGTTTCCAATCAGTTGACCAATGATCCAGATATGACAAACATAGATGAATCACATAATGTACAAGGCATGAGCACAGTTCCTGCACGGTCTATCAATTGTTCAGATGCTGGAAAAATGTTGTCTTTGACAAAAGAACATGATGAAAGACTCAGAAAAGAATCAGACAAAATGTTGTCTGATATAAATGGGCAAATACCTGAACATCTAGTTCAAGGATCTGAACACTGTGTGAATGATTCTATTGTTTCAGATATAGTCGAACTAGCTAAGTTGAGAAATAATGAACATGCTTCGTCAGTAACTAGTGATATCGTGAATAGTGGAGTTGTACAACATTGTCACAACGAAGGGGGGAGTTCGGTCAAAGATAGTGCAAGTGTATTGATGCAAGAATGTTCAGAGCTAGAAACTTTAAGTGATATTAGTGAACAAACAATCCTGTCTATAAAAGACATGGAATCTATCAGCAGTGTTCATGATTCATGCTGCTCGATCAATAATGTGGTACAAAAAGATTCTATTATTGTTAATGATAATTTGAACCTTCAGAAAGTTGTTCCTTTGCCAAGAATTGTTTTGTGTTTGGGTCACAATGGGAAAATCGCGTGGGATGTAAAATGGAAGCCGTACAACATCAATGACGTGAGTTTTAAGCATCGAATGGGTTATCTTGCTGTATTGCTTGGAAATGGTTCTTTGGAAGTGTAAGCTATTTTCCAGCATCACCTAATTCCTTTTTTTACTCTTTATTTAGTTATCTTTTATATAACTTGATATTTATTCGTAGTGCTAGTTTTTGCCTTTTGCCATGTCTATCTGATGTTTTTGTCTTCACTTGCCTGAGAATAAATATGTTCTGTGTGCCAAAGTTTCCCATGTAAATACTCTGTTAACAGTGCACATTGTAAACTTATTACAAAAGTGTGGTAATTTTGATGGGCAAACTGGATTTTTTTTGTCGTTGTCCAGCTGCTCACCTGCATCTGTAATAGGTCAGTGATGACTTTTCTTGATCACGTTTTTGTTCCCATTGTAGAAACAATATTCTTTCTCTCTCCTTTTAAGACATTCTGGAGAAACAGGGAAATGTCTATTAGTAACCTTTACGAATGTCATCTGTAATAGGTCAGTGATGACTTTTCTTGATCACATTATTGTTCCTGTTGTAGAAACAATATTCTTTCACTTTGTCCTTTTGAGACTGATGTAACCTCAAAATTTAATTGTTTTTAAGATTTTGGAAATTCATTTTCCTGTTTGAATTTGATTTTGATTTGATTTGATCATAGTATTGACTTTGTAGGAAAATAGGTGATATCTCATAAAAGTACTAACTAGAGTCCATGATATGTATAAAATTATACAGTGAGGTTGTTAGGTTCTTTGAAATTTATTTTGATCTCTCCCTGTCGGATGGTGTGAAGATCCGACGTTAATTACATCGAGAATGCTCGAAAACCCTTGATTATCTGTCATAGCAACTCATGGAATAAAAAACATGCATCCACAAAATAAACATTCACACATAGGAGAAAACAGTCCCATGAACTTGATGGAATGCAAACACTTAATGTGTTTTAAATTTGGTTTGATTTAATGTTGAGTTGATTTGATTTTAGTTTGAGTTGAAATTGATTGATTTGTAAGTTGTTTGTTGATTTAAATTCAATTTGATTTAAGCTTGTTTAGTTGAATTTTAACTTGGGTTTGTTATTTGACAGTTTGTTTATTGGTTTGAATTTGTTGATTTCAATTTGATTTGGGAAAATTGGATTTGGGTTTTGATTTAAGGAACTGAGTTTGTTTGGATATTGGCTTTCATATTATTTAGATCATGAATTTCTTATTGGTTTAATTTTAATTTGTTTTGCATTGGAATTGTTTGGTTACAGTTGACCTTGAATTTGATTTGGAATGTTTTAAGCTCTGGTTGGAATGATGTTTAACTTAATTTGGTTTTATTTCACTTGGTTTAAATTTTATTCACTGGTTTGATTGGACTTGAAATTTGTTTAAGAGTGTCTTAATTTCTTTGAATTCAGATTTACAGATTTTTGGTTTGAGTCTTGATTAAGAATCTGATTTAAACTGAATTTGGGAGTTCTGACCTATTAATGAGTTGTGACTTTTATTTGGTAAATTTGCTTGAAAATTAATTTTTACAGATTTTGTTTACAGATTTGATTAAGTTTTGAGTTTGATGGTTGGCTGAATTTGAGTTGTTCAAGATTTGGTTAATATTTTAGTTTGGGTTGATTAAAGTTCTTTGAATTGCTTGGTTTAGATTTGGTTGGCATCTGTTGTGATTAAATTCAAATTTGATTTGTTGTTTTGGATTGAGAATATCTTCAGATGTTGAGTTCTTTTGGTTTGATATATACACATTTTTTGTTTGGTTGATTTGAGTTCATTATAACGTCTGTTTTGAGATGAACTTTTTGTGAATTATGATGGATTTCCTCTTTGATAGGTGATTTGCCATATATGGTTTTGTTGAGATTAATTCATATCCTGTATGTGAATCAATTTGGGTTTGTGATTTGCTTAAGGCCTGGTCCAAATTACTTATTCAGAATTCAATTGAGTTGGATTTTCTGTTGGCGGTTTGGCTTGATTGATCTGGAGTTCTGGACATTGCTTTTTTAAGAGAGTTTTAATCTCTAAGCTTAATTAGCATCTTGGCCCTCTTGTTTGTTTGAAGTTGGGTTTGGAATGTTTATATTTATTTGCAGAATCTGATTTATTTTGAATGTGCTTACTCCAAATCGGAATCTGGTTATAAAATGTGAGTTCGGCCTTCGGACAGATTTTGAGATTGAAATTCTGATTTCTATTGCATTAAGTTTGTTTTGAATCAAGGAATTTGAAGTTTGCCCAGTTGATTTTTAATTTGATCTTCATCAGATTCAAATGTTTCTGGATTGAGTTATGTCTGATTCGATTTTAATTGAGGGATTGTGTTGCAGCTTGAATGAGTTTGAATTTGATTTTCTCAACAGGAGATCTGACTGGTTCGTGGGTTTGAGTTCATTAAATTGTCTGGATCCTTTTATACTTGTAGGTTTTCAGGCCTGGTTTGGGCTTGATTTGAGTTGTTTGAGGATGCTCTCAAATTTGCAGATTTCAGATTTACAAATTGCAGATTTTTAAATTTCAGATTTCTACATGTTCCAGATTTTCCCAATGGCGATTCTTCATGTTTCAAAATTTTCAGATTCAGATTTTTTTTAGACTTGAGTTTCAGATTTTACGGATTGCAGATTATTACATGTTCAAATTTTTACAATTTTAGATTTTTCAGATTTACTTAAATTTTAGATTTTTGTTTTCAGATTTTTGTTTTTTGTTGTCTTGCCTTCCAAAACTTCATGCAGGTCCTCTCCTTTCAGCATAAATCTGTGCATCGAACATGAAGTTTTTGTTTTTCACTTGCTCTCTCAATATGAGACATGATTTACAACTTGTCCAGAAATCTGGTCTCTTGAGTCCTTGATGAACTTGTCAATTCATGGGCAGCATGTACCTGGTCTTGATAGACCTATGGGCATCCTCCACTGTTTTTTTTGTCAACATATAATCGGCTTAGCGGCGTGTTGACCACGCACGGCCTCATATAGTTGGATGGTAAGACATTGGGGTCTTTTATAGACCTTTGTATGTCTATCTTAAGGACGTAGGGGCGGATGGTTAGTCGACCCCTCAACTAGTCCGAATTTTGATTTCCTTTAGGTTAAGTCGAGACGTAGGGGTGGATGGTTAGTTGACCCCCAACTAGTCTCGATTTATTGATTAAAGAAGTATTTTTTATTTAATTTCAGTTAAGGGTTTATTTTAAATTGTTTTTCATCAATTGCCCTTGTTTGAGCAGTGTTTGGCAGAATAAGAATTTTTCCTGTTCACTGTTTGGGCACTGTGCAGCCGAAGGTAGGGTCCAGTCCACCGTTTGGACTGGCCGGGGCATCCTTGGACTGGCGACTCGTCTCAATGGGGCTGGCCGGCTTCGTCCGGTAGGCTCCTCCTCTCTTTTTTAACAAAACAGTTTCCTGTGGGCCCCGCCCCTTTTCCACCATGGTCTATAGTCGGGGGGACATTATTTCCCCCCGCTACTGTTCATCCCGACGGCACTGGCACTCGGACGCAGTGGAAGTGAGATGCCGGCGACCGCGGAAGCCAGTAGCTCCTCTTGACGGCTTGTCTGGAGGAAAGAGGCTACTCCGGCGGCTCCTATCAGAAGAAAGGGGACTCCGGCGTCTCCGATCAGCTTTGTGAGACCCGCGGCATTGCTTGAAGGCAGAAACGGGATCCTGCGTCGCAGCCGGAAAGAAGGAATGGCTTCGGCACTCCAACAGCTCTGACGAAGTGGTAGAGATGCCTTCGGTGACCCCTATGGGAAGAGAGGATGACTCTGGCGGCTTTGGCAGGAAACAGAGAAGGCCTTGGCGGTGTGAGCGATCCCGGCGGGAAGAAGAAAGGAGAGCCCGATGGACCCGACGGCTCCGGTACCTTCCCTCTTGCTTTCTCTTTCAATTTTTGACTCCTCCCCTCTCTTCCTCTCGCGCTCGCCCCACGAGGCTCAATTACCTCCTTTTTATAGGCCCGATGCCTCTTCAGTTCCGAGAAGGTCACGGAAAGGTAACCCCCAGTTTGTGTTGGAGTCAGAGTCCTTCTGGCACTCGGAACTATCCCCGTATAGATCTTGCCATGCTCATGCTATCCTTCAGAAGAGTCCCAATTGACTTGGATTTCGTCCGTCGACCTTGCGATATATCCTTGCCTTTTTCTTTTTTTGACAGCCATTCAAAGAAGCTCCTGTCGGTGCTTTTACTGGGGCGGACACCAATTTAGACAATAAGATGGGCCTATTTGGGAATTGCAAGATGGCCCATCAAATAGGACAAGAAATGTGCTGCGAAAATCACACTACTAGTGAGCTAATTCCTTATTGGGCTATGCCAAAGAGTAGATCTGTTTGGAGTCAAAATACAGCCCACTAATTGCCCAAACTATGGGCTATGCATACGATGGCTCAAGGATGGGTTAAAATCAACCCCTAGGGGTCCCTTTTTTTTCTTGCACCATTACTGGTCCATTCGTTCATCCTATATGTGTCATTAAATCCTTAGTAGCCACTAAATTGAACTCATTGGGATACTTACGTCACATCTCTCTTTTCTATTTGAAAATTTCAGGTGTCAACAGAGACATTCCGGAGAAACAGGGAATTGTCTATCAGTAAACCTTTACGAATGTTTTCTTGTCCAGTTCACAATAATCCTGTCAACTGCATGGATCACAAGCACCTCTCATTGGTGTAAGGGAGAGGAGGGGGGTATTCTGTGGAAGAATGGGATTATTAAAGGTTCTTTGCGAGGGATGGCTTTGTGCTTGTGGATCTATCATATAGATCTACTTTTTTTTTCTTTCTTGTGTTTTGCTTTGTACTCCATTTCTTTTCCCAGTACTTACATGAATCTAATCTTTAATCACTTTCAAAACAAGGGACTTATGGTTTAGATATTTCTTCTTGGAAGTCAAAAGAATACTGTAACAAGGATGAAATATCTTTGAAGGCAGCTGCAACGGAATTGTCATATGTGATGTGAACCCCCTTATGAATAGAGTCTGGGAGAAAAGGAACAATATAAATTTTATGCACATATTAAATGCATCATGACTTCACTTTTCCAGCTAGTGTGTCCTTTTAGTTTTAGGAAGAAATGTCTTGATGCTGGACACAGGTGACAGACTGTGGGCTGAGTTGGACTCAAAGTTTGTGGCTGCCTCTGTTTCACAAATATCTGTATGAGCTTAACTAAAAACTATTCCAACTTGGTTTGTTGGTCAATTTGAACCAATCTGGACTGGTTTAAGCTGATCTAACAGTTTGTACTGCCTAAACTGGTTTGGGCAGCTTGCCTGGTTTGTTCCATGTCAGCTAGGAATGACTTGGACCAGGTTTGGTTCACCTGTACTTGTTGTGGCACCTGAATGAACAGGCCTGATCCAGGATGGTCTGGACTAGTCTGCTAAAACAGGACTGGCCTTGTTCGACTGGGTGGGACCAGTTTGCTAAAATGGGTGGGTCAACTCACATTGACCGGTCTTCGTTCTCTCAATAAGGTACCATATGGGAGGGGAACGGTGGAGGCTGTCTGCCTGCAGGAGAGGTGGTGGTCAGCGGTGAGGTTGAGACCGTGAATCCAATGGTGGGAGGTAGCAGTGTGGAGGTGTTGGGGTTGGCTGGCGACTAGTGGGGTGGTTGCTGCTGCTTAGCATGAAGGGCAGGCCCTAGGATTGCTGGAGCATGCAGCGGGTGCGGCGGCTGGAGGGTGCAAGATGGTTACAGCAGGTAATGGGGACCAATGGTGACAATCTGGCAGTGGAGTGCAGCAGATTAGGGAAGCCAAAGGGAAAAGGGGAAGCAAGGTGAGGGCCACCATGCTTTCATGACTTACCATCGAGATTTCTTGCTTCTTGGGGTACATCAGCAAAATATATACCATACCTTTCCCCTCTTACTGACAAATTACGACTACCGAGAGCTTTAAAATTACATAGATATCCCTTTCTGAAATGTCTCACTGAACTTATAGGATACATGATAAATTGAAATATTTTGAGACTCTGGCCTCCATCTTCTTCTGCTCATGCATAGAGCCTGGTTGTGATTGATAGAAATGTATGTCCTACAAGTCAATTATATATGATATGATTCGACATTTTAGAAATATCTCATTCAATTAAATAGGCAAATCTTCATTATAAGCTTTTATTAGATGCGAATATCATAATGAAGTTCTTGATCAAATACAATGATGATTAAATCATGATGAGATCATGAAAATGAGATTGATCATCTAGAGGTATTTGATCTAAATGTTCCTAGTCATAGGATACTTGAGACGGGACATCAAGAATTCAGATCTGTGTAGTTAGAGGCGGTCGCCTCACCCGCCTAGGCGGTGAGGCGAGGCGAGGCGGTTGAAAACCGCCTCGCGTTGGCTTTTCCCGCCTGAGGCGAGCGCCTCCGGCGCCTCGACCGTTGCAGCGAGCGCCTCAGGCGCCCTACCCGCCTCGCCCGCCTCCCCCTGCGGTCCGGTAAGAACCGGATCCGGTAAGCCCGGATCCGGGTAACTTAAACACCCCATTCTTCTCTCTCCCTCCCTCCCGAACCCTCGTACGCCCAAAGAAGTCGCCCCGACGGTCGCCCCCGACGCCGCTGCTCCCTCCGGACCTAGCCGCCGCCTCGCGGCTGCACCCGCCGCCGCCGCCGCCGCCTGCGGCTGGACCTGCCGCCGCCGCCGCCGCCGCCGCCGCGGCCGGACTGCGCCCGACGCCGCCGCCTGGGCTGCACCCGCCGCCGCCGCCGCCTGCGGCTGGACCTGCTGCCGCCGCCGCCGCTGGAGCTGCACCCCGCCCGCCGCCGCCGCCTGCCGGACTCGCCGCCGCCGCCGCCCTGGAGCTGCACCCGCCGCCGCCGCCGGCCCCGCTTTGGGAAGGGTCCGCGAGTACTCACGAGCCGCCTTCGCGACTTGCAGCCCGACCGCTGAGCCGCCTTCGCGACTTGCAGCTTTACTTGCGGCCACCGCCGCCTCCGCCGGCTCAACCGCACCTGCGGCCGCCCGCGAGGGCGTAGGTATCTTTTTTTGTTTTGTTTTTTTTTTCTCTTGGTTATTTCAAGCACTAATTGATTACGTAGTTATGTTTATTGACATCGCTTTCATTCGTATAATCGTATTAGACGATAATTAACATTTGATGAGTACATTTTGTGAGTTGATTTTTAACATTATTCTTTTGTTCTTTTGATTTATTATTTTGGTTCATTTTAGGTTAAATTTTATCGTGTCTCGACGCGTGAAGACCGTATGGATCGGACGGAGTTCTAATAGTCAACCTTCGCGCCCGTGACTACGGCGAAGCATCCGGTTCCATATCAAAGGCACCTCCCAAATCCAAAGATGTTGGATGGAAATATGGGAATTTTAGTAGATCCTCGGAACGGGATCTTGTTAGGTGTCAATTTTGCCCGAAAGGAGTGCGAAAGGAGGCATCTATCGTTTGAAGCAACACATTGCGAGGCTTGGGGACGAATGTGACCGCATGCAAGAAAGCGAGCAGAGGCTAAGGAGGAGATCAATGTGTATGCAATGCAAACGAAACAAACGAGAGTTGAAAAGACGATGAATGTCGAGAGAGATGGAAGGGAGGGACAACCTCCGCGGCGAGTACGACAAATGGAGACATCTTCGCGAGATGCCTCGCGAGTGTAGATGAGCTTTCACTCCATTTCTTCCTCCCGAATGAAAGGACCTATGGATCGTTTTTGTGCACCTCCCGAGGAGTCCAAACGAAACAATAAAGGACAAAAACATTTGAAAGAGGAAAGAGAGCGATGTATCCAATACATCGCTAGATGGATGTACCGACGGGCATTTCTTTCAACACGCGTCCGCGCAATAGCTTTCGAACAATGCGAGGCGGTTGGTCGGTTTGGACCGGGCTTGAAAGGACCTAGTTATCGTAGTAAGAGAGACTCTCTTGTCTAAAGAGATTGAGACCACCCAAAAGTTGGTGGAGAAGGAGAAAGGCGATTGGGTGAGATTTGGTTGTAGTATCGTGTCCGATGCGTGGACGGATAGAAGGGGAAGATCGTTAATTAACTTTTTGGTAAACACTTTCCCTCTGAATGTACGAGTTTTCTTAAGATCAATTGATGCTTCATCGGAGGTCGAAGATGCCGGAGTTACCTAGCGAGGTCTTCTTGATAAGGTTGTGGAGGAGGTTGGTCGAGAAAATGTCCTGTGATTGTTACGGACAATGAGGGTAGAGCTATGTGGTGCAGGCCGCATTTCGATGGACACGCACCGCCATTTGTTTTGGACACCATGTCTTTGCCAGCTGCCTTGATTTAATCTTTGAAGATATTTCCAAGTTATCACCAATAAAGTCCACAATTCGACATGCGAAATATGTCGCAAACTTCATTTATGGCCATACCGAGGTTCTAGCTCTTATGAGGAAATACACTGAAATGATAAGAACCTTGTTCGTGCGTATGTAACTAGATTTGCAACTAACTATCCGAGTTTGGACGGCTTAAACACACGAGGATGATTTGCGATGTATGTTCACCTCGCGAGGATTGAATGATAACAACAATCGATGGAATAAAAAGGTTGAAGGAAAAAGAGTTGTGAAATAGTTTTAAAGACTACATTTTGGAAAGGAGTGGCTTATGCTTTGAAGATCTTCAAGCCACTTGTCCTTGTATTAAGGCTAGTTGATGGTGAAAAGCTGCTGATGGGATATATATATGAAGCCGTGGATCGTGCCAAGGAAGGAATAAAGAAGGCATTAGATGATAAAATAGATAAATATGGCCCGATTTGGGATATCATTGACGAGAAGATGGGATTTTCGAGTTACATCGTCCGTTGCGTCTTTGCGGGTGTATTATCTAAATCCACAATTTCGCTATGCCAATCAATATATTGAGAGCGACAACGAAATCGAGCGAGTTTTGTATGATTGTATTGAAAAGTTGGTACCTTTCATGAAGATCAAGATCAAATTTTTAGGCGATTGGCAATGTATAGGCACAAGGTATGTTTGGTAGGGACATGGCTATCGGGCTTCGAAAGACATCTACTCCGGGTATGATTATTTGCTTTTTTGCTTATTTATTTATAAACTTGTATCAATCACTCTAGTGTATTTTAATATCAATTTGTTCTTTTGTGAGTTGGTGGGTAGATTGGAAGCCTTGACCCCTAATTACAAAAGTTGGCAATACGCATATTGAGGCTTAACATGTAGTGCCTCTAACCGCGAACGTAATTGGAGCGCATTTGAGCGAGGTAATATTCCTTAACGCATTTCAAGGCATTAGAACTAATCCTCTATCATTTATTTGATTAATAGAATCGTATTTTCTTCTTTTTGTTGTTGTATAGATTCATAGAAATACAGAGGAATAGATTGGAACAAAAGAAGTTGAATGATTTGGTATTCGTCCAATACAACCAAAGGCTTAGGGAAAGACATCTAATGTTGGAGAAATCGGGTCTAGACCCGATATCCTTAGATGACATTGATGAATCGAAGTGA
Organism: Cryptocoryne crispatula var. balansae; assembly: GCA_036172225.1. Lineage (NCBI taxonomy): Eukaryota > Viridiplantae > Streptophyta > Magnoliopsida > Alismatales > Araceae > Cryptocoryne > Cryptocoryne crispatula. Next base: position 5,145,125 of record CM069933.1, read on the forward strand.
GTGGATTGCGAATGAAGATGAAGATCTTGTCCACGTGAAGGCGAAGACTTGAGATGGAGAGATGTAGAACTTCTTCTTGGAATGGATGAAGAGGAGGGGCCAAGTACGAGGTCGTATTTTAAACACTACATGTCTTATTTCTAGTTATTGAGTTTGGTTGTTTTTTTGTTAATTTTGATGTTATGTTTTTACGTATTTGAAATGAATTTCTAGGTCTTAGGAAAAGAGTTCGTCTTTAATGAAGATTCGGACGATACCAGAGTAATGATGATCGAGAAGCTCACTAACCTTGATTCGATAGTGATTGCTAGTGACTGCGAAGTAGTGAGTGATGTTTGTATTTGTATGGTTGTATTCGAATTAGACTTCACTGATTATGTTTGGTTGTATGGTTGTATTCTTTTCTTATTGCATGGTTGAATTCCTCTTTTTAATGTTATATTTAATTGTCACTCTTGTTAGTTAATGATTCCATGTGTTTTATGTATTTTTTCAATTATCTAATATCACATATATCATTATTAAAATAAATATTATTATAATATTAAAAACGCCTCAGGCGCCTCAGGCGCCCGCCTTAGGCGCCTGAGGCGAGGCGCAGGGTCCCTCGCCTCAGGCGCCTCACGCCTCGGATAACATAGATTCAGATAGACTAGTATATGTGATATTTTCTCATTTGATGAGAATGATCGATCTCATTGGTCATTAGTGTGAAGACACTGAGATCCACATACAGGTACTCATTAGTTGAATGAGTTCACTAAACTGACCGAATTAGAAACCCTGAATGATATCTTACCGAACTGTCAATCAGGATTTTCTATCATCACGGTTGTATGGTTGGACCTTTGACCTGAGTCGTCAAAGATATCTTGTTGGGTGGAACTTGTGTTTTGACCATTAACTTATGAATCACCATTTAGATGGTCCAGTATAGCGATGGATCGGATACAAGAAAAACTCGATGGAGGTAATTGTGCAGACAACAAGGGATTATCCACTCTCGGTAAGTGAGAATGAATGTTTTATGGGATAGTACTCTAAATCTCTGGCCAAAGTAGATAGGATGATTAGAAAAGGAGTTTTCCAATTGATCCAATTCCGAGTACAAGATCTTATAGAGTCGGTACATTAAGGAGTTGACAGTCGATGCCATACTCCTTTTCGACCGGGACATTAGATGGATGCAAGGTTTGCCATCTCGGATCTCAGCTTCGTCTCGGGAGGGTGAAAGAGAAGAGATCTAGGAGAGGTCTCGAAAAAATCTCGGGAGATCGAATCTCGGATTCTCGGATCCAAATGTATATATGTATAAAACATAACATAATATCTTATAAAGATAGGAGTACATCAATGAATTTACACGAATATATAACACATTCATACATCAATTGTGTGAATGAACAATTATAAAATACTCTCAATATCAAAAAAATGATCTTTGTGTTTCTAAAAGATTTAATCTTGTATAAAATCTTATTTAAATACTAGTATGTTATTAAACTTGTAGCACATTTTTATCCGTGATAGTATAAGTGATAGTGAGATATACTAATATGTTTACACTATCATAAATGGGGGGTGCAGAGTAGTCGCGGATCGACCTACTTGGGGCGAGATCTCGGCAATCTCGTTTCTCGGCCCCCTTGGCGAGACCGAGATCTCGTGAGATGGCATTTCATGGATGGATGAGGGTTTATATCCATGCGGTAACTGATGATGGAAAGACTCAATAGAGATGAGATTATTCTCAGCCATTTGGGATCATGGGATGTGCTTGTACCTTTCATGATCGGTAGGTCGATTAATCTGTTATCAGATAAGAGATTTAATTAAATTAAATAGAATTGTTCTATTTTATTTAGGCCTCAACCAAATAGACTATTGGATCTTGTGGGTCACACACAAAAGGACTTATCCACAAGTACAGGGGCAAGGACGTAATTTATGAAAATTTTGAGTTTTTATGAAAAATTTTAAAATTCTTTATAAATACTAATGGTTTCAGTCAAACTCCATCAAGTCGAAGGTGAAAACCACGTCCCTAGCCTTCTCCCTACCTCCTCCTCTCTCTAGAAGGTGTCTGTGGTCGATGGACCTCCGTTCGGGAAGAGTTCTCGAAGCCGGCGCGAGGGGAGAACTTGTTGTGGATGAAGTTCGTGTGGATATTGCTGGAGACCGAACATTTGAACGGTTTGAAGAGCTTGAGAAGCTCATCTCATTCCTCTCCATATGATTATATGAATCTCTATCAGGTATATTCGAACCCGATTTGATCGGTTTTCGATTTTCGTCGTTCGGTTCTGATTGAGACAGATTTCTAAAGGAACTCATAGGAATTGTCGCTTCCGCTGCACCATATTTTTATGGACGATTCCTTACAGTGATCACATTGTGTTTCTTTTCTTGGTACTTCTTAGGTTAAATTTACACAACTTTAAGTACAAGATCAAGCGTGTGTCCAGCTTCCAATTTCAATTGAGATATTAAGCATTGGAAATAAATTGTTAGCAATCATTTCTATCAAGGGAACATGAAAACAATGCAAATAACATATTTTGCCTCTTTTGTTAGCTCTGAAGTAATGTTTTATTTTTAATTTGAATAATTGAGAGAATAACTTCTCTGGTCAAGTCACTTGGTGAAAATGGGTATTGAGAAAGATATTATCAATCAAAATCTAACTTTTCTTGTGGAAAATAGCCTGGTCTGATCAAATATAAGTTGCTGACATAATTTACGTTCTGTTTGTTTTTTTCACTGTATAGTGGTATTGCTGACTGTGTGAACCTTCTTTTTACGCGTCTGTTCTTTAGAAAGAAAGACATCTCCGGACTCTTCTAGGAAAATAGATGGTACCTAAGATATTAGGTAGTCCGGTGATAGTTTTAAAAATATTAGAACCGAGGTTCGGGTTCTTTGAAAATTTTATTTTTGACCCTTCTCCGCCGGATGGTGCGAGTATCCGGCGTTAGCTTACATCGAGCAACGGCTCGAACGCCTTTGATTAACCGTCGTGGCAACCTGTTTTTGGAGACGTGCACATCCACAAAATAAAGTAAAGAACTCAAAAGGGCAGCGGCCTTTCGGGTCCGATCAGATGCAAACCGATTTGTTTGGGTTTGTTGATTTGTGATTTTTTTGGTTGACTTTGAGAGTAGGTTTTGAGGATTTTGTATTTTTGAATCAATTTGTTTTGATTGATTTGGTTTTGTTGTGCTTAAAGTTTTAAGCATGTTTGGATTTTTTATTTAGTTGTTTTTCTGAATTTCAGATTTCTGGATTTTTGTTTTAGGTGGATTGTGATCCATGTTTGAGTGTTTGGAATGTGCTTGTTTGGTTTCTTTGGGGTTAAGCACTTGATTGTTCATTTAAGTGAAGTTCGGTGGATTTCCGGGTTCATTAAACCAGTTTTATATGCGCAATCGGAGTTGATTAGAACCGGTTTTTTCTTTTGGGCAGATTTATTTAAATCTGATTTTTGGTGTTATCAGATTTGATTTAAATCTGGAATTTATGTGTTTTTGGGCTTAATCAAAATCTGATTTTGGCAGATTATCTGATTTAGTTGAAATCTGATTTTGTTTTGGCAGATTTTTGTTTGAAGTCTGATTTCGGTTTGATTTGTTTCAAAACCTGTTCAATTTTGTTAAAGATCGGTTTTGTTGAACCGGATTGAGTTAAATCTGAATTTCAGGTTTTATTTAATTCTGATCTTTTGTTTTGACTTTCAGGCTTAATTTCTTGTTTTAATTTTTTGTTTGAATTTTCAGATTTAGTTTTCTGTTTTGATTTTTATTATTTTTATTTGGCAGTTTGCATCGCCTCCGACCCATCGGGCCACTTTTGAATGCCCGGTTTCAAACATCTCAAGTCGGCATCGAACTTCATTTCATTGAAAGATGGGGTACATCGGAGTACAATGGGTGGTTATCCTTCCCCCAACTTAGGTTCTTTACCGATTTAGAAAAATTTCGGCATTACAACGGCATACCGACAAGTTTCTAACTTGGCAAAGTTTACCCATCCAATAAGGCTAGTCAATGACTTAGCCAAAATTGGGGGAAGGATCATCGGCATACGGGAGCGTGCCCGCGCCGACGTCCGGATCGACATCCCGGGACGTACCCGGGGGAGCCGTCCATTTCTTTTTAGTTTTGTTTTTGTTTTTTTATTATTTTAAAAGGCCACTCGGGCCGGTTTTGTGTTCCATCGGCGTTCAAAGCCGGTCTTAGGTCTTCTTGGGCCGGAAGGGCCTGTTGGACTGTTCTTGGGCCGGAAGAGTCTGTTGGACTTGCACGCCCTTCCTCCGTCTTGATGGTAGGGTAAGGACCCGCCCGGACAAAACAATCGGCCCGTCGTACGGATTCCGAGAGGGTCCGGGACATCGCCCCTACCCACCATTGCTGAAGATGGCAGATTTTGTAGCTTCTGCTGAACCGCAAGTATGCTGCATCTTGAACCACATGGGGGCTGTTGTTTGCCTTCTTCTTGGTGTGCTGTAAAGGGGCTGAACAGAACCTGTTTTGGGGTTGGTTTTGATGGGCCACAAGGGGGGGCTGATCATGTGGCCTTAGTTAGGCCGAAAGTAGGCCTGCACAAGGGGCGTTTGGCTAAACCAAAAGTGGACCTGCAGGGATTTGTTAGCAGGTCTGAAGTGGGGACCGAACAGGACCTGTGCAGAGCTCTGAAATGGAACCGGGTGAGGTCTGTACATAGGTCTGTTTTGGAGATCGGACAGGGCCTGCTGGGGTCTGATTTTGGAGGTATTTCAGGGCCTGAATGAGTGCTGAACAAGGGTCCGATTTGGGGTCTGTTTGGAGTGCCTCTGGATGAGCCGAACAGGTGACCAGAGTGGGGAGGGGTGCGACCTGTTTAGGGACAGCATGAGGGGGCCAAAACAGGTCCTGTTTGATGTGTTTTAAAGGGGGCCAAACAAGGTGCTTGTTTTGGGCTCTTGTGGAGGGAGACTTCGGCTGAACCAAGTGGGCCTGCAGGAGGCTAAAAATGGGCTACTTGGGAGGCCAGATATGGGCGTGCGCCAGGACCTGTTTGGGGTATATTTTGACTGAGCAAAGACCAGCCGAGGAGGACTACCCAAGGACTGCTTTGAGTCGGCCAGGCCATTAGGGGAGATTGAGTAGAGGAAGAAAGAGAAAGGGATGAAAGGGGACGCCCTTAGCGGGCTACATATCCATAATATTCACCCACCTGTTCTCCTTCTTCTCCTTCTTCTTCTGGCCGCAGGTGGTAGCAGCAGGTGCAGCAGCAGGGCGCAGTAGCAGGTGGCAGACTGGCAGCCTGTTGGTGCGCCAAACTTCCTCCTCTCCTTCTCTTCTTCTCCTTGGTCGCAGGCAGCAGCAGGGACAGCAGGATAGAGCAGCAGCCTGTCGGCGTCCAAAGACAGTCCCCTGGTCCTTGGCGCACCCTCCTCTTCTTATAGGAGATGGGGGGAGATCAAGGGTCATCTTGAACCCAACGTGGGATGGCTCTTGAGCTCTCCCATGTTGCTTTAATGGCCTGACCCCTTGGATATCCCCCTGGCTTCAATTCCTTGACTGCCTGGGCTTCCCCACGCCATTAACCAGTCAAGGGTGTGACCTGGCAAGTGCGCAGGTGGCTGCTGAGGTGGCAGGAGGGCCAGTTTGGCATGTTCACACTAGGCCGCAGGTGGGCTTAGAGATGGGCTGCGCACAGGCCTTTTTACATGGGCCAATTGGGCCAGCTGGAGACTGCGGCCCAGCTCCTGCCGTGGGCTGCGCAGGGCATAGATTCAGGATGGAATTTGCCCAATTTTAAAATGGGATCGAAGGCTTCTGATTTGACAGATATGGGCCCCTGATTGAGCCCAATCCGGCTGAACCTTGGGGCTGTCCGGACTGGTCCTAGGCCTGCCCCATTGTCTCCCCTTTTTTTTTGTAAAAATTGGACGCCAACACTGACATAGTGACATGTGATTGTTTCTTCAGAAGTGCTATTATCCAATGGACAACACAACGATGCTATAAAACTTTTGTTTTGTTGATAACATTTTTTTGTGTCAGATCTTTTTAACTACAATTATATGAACTATTTGGAAAGGATGGCACAACTGAATCTTCAACCAACATGCTGATGCCTGATGGATAACCTGAATCCTAGCTCTGCTTTTGCTAAAGCTTGGGTTTTTACTGCTTCTGACAGTGTCCGTAAGTTTGTATCTAGCACCAGGATCCACCTTGGGGGCTTGTGTTGTTGCTCTGTTTTCTTTACTTTGTTTCTTTTACCATTTATGTGTGGAATCAGTATTTTTTATGTTTCTTTTGCTATCAATGAATCATGTCCTATCTTAAGAAACTTTAAAAAAGGGATTACCTATATTCACTATCAGAAGGAGACTTAATTAGCTGCAACATGTCAATGAAGTTTTCTTACTCAATTCTTTGTAACTATGTGTTGTGTCAATACATCAAATTAATTTGGTTTTCCTACTTTTCTTTCTTCTCTGTTCTAGCCTTCTAATTTTCAATGTTTTCTTTCAATGATTCAGGTGGGAAGTCCCATGCCCTAGCATGGTTCAAAATTTGTACAAATCATGTTTTATAGAGGGCACAGATCCTCGCTTTATCAAACTCCGCCCAGTTTTTAGGTGCTCAAAGCTTAAGTTTGTAGATAGGCAAAGGTATGTCAAACATTAAATAAGAAAACTCTTCCCTGACATGATTATCTGGTCTATTTTGATTCATTTGAATGTTGTATTCGTATCATTCAGATTTTTTACAGTATTATAAGAATATTCAGTTAGATACATGTTTACTCAAGTCTAGCTTAGTCCGTGTGAGAGAATGGACTACTGCGAAGGTGATTGAGTTGGAACGGGTGGGTTGGGGGCGATGATCTTATGGTAGTATAATTTGTTTGCATACAGCCAAAGATTAAATTTTATACGAAATGTCATCTTTTTCATGGTTTGCCGGAGCTGCTGATCTAGAACTGGCTATTTGCTTTTTCAAGAATATTATGACTTCATAAGAGTCTATGGTTCTTAGTTTACTCAACTCAACTTTAAGCCTTATTCTCAAATCATTTGGGGTTAGTCGTATGGATTCTCTTTTTCATTCACGTCAATTTGGAGTTACTTTTTTCGGAGATATTTAAATTTTAAAAATTATATTGAATTAACCTCCAAGTTAACTTAGGGCTATTACCCTATTTTTTGTTTTTATTATTTTAATATTTTTTACTTTTCTAATTAGAGATTCCTTAAGTCTACATTTAATATGCCTAAACTATCTCAATCTCTCTTTCAATTTGTCTACAATTGTTACCGCTATTGTTTGCGGAATCGACCGATCTGGAGTAGAATCGGCTGATTCCCAGTTTGTATTAGCCCTCTCTGTTCAATATTTATCTGGACACCCGATCTCAGGTGAACTCCAGGCCAAATCGGCCGACTTGCCAATTCAACTATTTCGAATGGGAAAAAAACTTCTTTGACTGAATCGGATCAAGATCGGGACTTGGTTCTTAATCTTGATCTCCCCTGAGTCTAGATCATAGTACATAAACACTTTTACCAAGATACATAGATCACAGAATTGACCACTCCAGATCGGGATTGGCTAGTTCCCAGATTGGATCGGACCCTTCCAATTCGATTTTGGTTGAGAGACCGATCCAAGACGATCTCCCACTAGAATCAACCAAAATTAGTCGAATTGGCTTGGATAGGGACCGGAATCGACCGAATCCGTCAATTCTAGACTGATTTTGACGATTCCACAGCAGAATTGGCAAAAAATGCCACCATAGTGGCACAACGCTGCAGTGGCGGTGTATATGGCCCTTTTGGGGGCTGAAATTGGCCCCAAAAGTGCCTAGATCGGATCAGCCATATATTTTTTTGGTTTTCAGGGCTTTTTGAAAAACCAATTCGGAGTGATTCTGGGTCGGAAATCTTCCTGGAGATTTTGCCAATTCGGCGATTCCGACCCTATCCAAATAGGATCAAGACCCAGGGACTTGATTCCAACCTCGCGATCCTTAATGAGTAGTGAGTCATAAACAACTGTAGAAACAACATGACACCGTGGAGGAGATTTTGTTGGAGATGGAGGTGATGATACATGTGGAGTGGAAGATCATAATTCAGGCAAACACCACCATTCTAGTGGCTGAAGTCAGCATTGGACACAAATGAGATTTTTTGATGAGTATACACCATACATTAATCTCATTGCTTTTTACGATATACACCACCATTCAATTACACTTATTTTGAAAACCCATTTTTTTCATTGTTCAACATTCACCACCGTACAATATTACAAGTCTTATATCTATACGTTAAAATTTTTCTTTCAACCATGTTCACATAGAACTCTTATAGCTAATCTCTACTTCATTTTAGGGGTGTTCATCTGAACCAGCCAAACTAATTTGAGCCCAAATGACCTGTTTGGTTTGGTTTAGGAGTTTGCTTGTTTGATGTTTTGAACCAAACTGAATCGATAATTTTTTACTAGTTTGGTTTGGGCCCCCTTCTAAATCGAATCATGCCAAATTGAAAACCTATTTGACTTGGTTTAACTTGGTTTATTTATTTATTATATTGATTATACATATTACTATAAATTTAGGGTAAATAATATGAAAAGATGTAATTCCTTCTTATAAATAAGTATTAATATTAATATCAACCTTAATTATTTTATTTTATTTTAATTCTATATTATTTTATAAATTAATAAAATATGTTAAATGGAAGAATTCACTATTGGTTTGACATTTAGTTGAACCAGTTCGATTCGACCCAACTCATGTTTCAATTTGATTTCGGTTTTGAAAAAAGGCTCAAATTGAACTATGCCAAACTGTGAATAACCTTACTTCATTTATCCTGCTTTAATCTTATGGTTTTAACATCTTTATCACATTCTGTATCTTTTTAAATAATTGATCTATAATACTTGAATTGAATACTTCAACATAATATTACCTCCATCCAAACTAATTCTCTCATTTTATTTTATTTAGTTTTTATTAAATTTAAAATGTATATATTTTGTCTTAATTCTACTTATCTTGAAACCCTTAGTTCTAAGGTGTTCCTCTATAGTTTTAATTTTTTATTCACTCATTTTTCTATCGATACAATACCATCTACAAACATTATACATTATGGTATATCATCTTGTATAGTTTTCATTATTTCATCCCTAACTAATATATAATAGTTATTGATTGATTTTTATGCAAAAATGAAAGGACTTATTTCAAGCCAATTGAAATATGAAGATCTATTGTTTATTCTCCAAATGTGCATACTCTAGTAGTTGCTTCATTATACTTATCTTTTATCAATTATTCAATCATGTATCTTCTCTTGGAACCCTACCATTAGTCTTTTTTAATTCAATAAATATCATGTTTAAAACTTTCATGTTTTGACATTTGTGTATCCAAGGATCACGAGGTTGGAATTTGACACCGGGTTGGTGGCTGTCGATTCCGATCCTAATCTCAATACAATGGGAGAGAAGCCTATCTGTAATCGGTCATGATTATTTCTTATAAGAAATTTAGTTAAGCAATTTAGATTTATGCATGGTCGATTTATAATGGAAGATATTTTTCTTCTAAGAAAATTGATAGAGATATGGTTCATAGAATTGGTTGATTCTAAGATTGGATCGGCATATGTCGTTCGACTTTGGGGGAGATTTTGATCTAAATATCCAATCCCGATTTTTTGTTGGAATCGGCCAAATTGGCCCATGGATTGTAAAAGCAGCCGATCCGGATTGGGATCGGCCCTTGCCGATCTGATTCCAAGTGGAACCAACGGGCCATACTTGAATTCCAACAGGATCGATCAGAATCAACAGGATCACCTAGGATCAGTCCAATCCAGCTAGATCTGACCGTGGATCACTCGATCCACCGGACTTCGGAAACGTCCGGAATCGGGTCGATTCAGGATCTGATTCCTAGATCGACCCCCCTCCCGATCCTTGCTTTGGGCCCCTTCCCCCCTTTGGCCCTTCTACAATTCCCAGGCACTAGTTTATGATAGTGTAAACATATTAACATATGTCACTATCACCTATACTGTCACATATTTATATAAGATTCATAATCATAAAATATGTTATATACTAACATTTTATAAAGATCTATTTTATCTCTCTTATATGTTAGTTTGTACTTATATGATAGTTTCTTATAATGAACTTACTTTATATGATATTGTTTGGTAGAACGTCATTCACATTATTTTTCATTTTTTACTCATTCCTATGATTTTTTTTCTGATTTTTTGTGAATTTTTATGATTTTAAAAACAAAAAATTTTGGCCAATCCTAACCAATCTGGGATCGCTCTTTCGTCCGGAGGATCGGCCGAATCCCACGATCCTTGAATTGGCTAGGACTGAGCCCATTTCAGCTCAAATCAACAGCCACGGCAGCAGCAGTGCTCCTGCAGCACCATTTCTATTGAGCAGGGAAAATGGTCCTATCGGGTTCACCAGGCCAAATAGGACCAAGATTAAGACACCGGATATAGAGCTATATGCTTTTAGCTTATGAGATGTCCTTGTGTGGACTACCAATAGCTATGATACATGGATGCCAATGCTCAGCATCAAAATGCAGGTTCCTACATGGTTAGCGGACATACCAAGTCTTATAATATCTCTATTTGACTGACCGTGGAGCTTGCTCCTCACGTGAAGACTATATGAATGCCTGGATGTGGTTCATTGGCTCACATATTGCCAATTAATATATGATCATAGCCAAGAGGGGATCATGATGCATCTATGAAATCTGGAAGTATTATAAATCTGAATGTGCTCATATAAGATCTGGTGTACGATCAGACCCAAGGAAAATCAGATGGAGAATGAATTTGAACACGTGGATACAGAGTTTTAAATTCGGGCGCATGTACATCCATATGCACAAGTCCAAGAAGGAAAAATGTGCATAGCTGGCCCGGAATATAGTTAAAGTCAAGAAGAGGGACCCCTCCTCCAACCCTGTTGTCTCAGATCTTACCTAATCTAAGGTAATCAGATGATATAAGTGGACCGATGATGAAGAATGGCAATTGAACACCACCTCTCCAATTTGGGATTACTTGGGGGTCAATTACGAAGCCCGGTTCAAGAACATGGGCATATAAATGACAAAATTGGCCTAGTAAAGGCTGACATATACTTGAAGTTGAGAAAGGGTGCACCCTCTTCAACTTTGAACATGTATATTGGAAGCCTAGCTATATTACCTTGCTGCTGCGGGCTGAGTGATCAAGGAGTTGCAGCTAGGAAATGAGAATAACTAGGCTCAGCAGGTCCAGATGGTACACAAATCAGAACTGTGATTTATGTTCCTCAAACCAGCCCCGATAGACACCGGGGGTCCAAGGATTGCCATCTCGGAAAAATCTCGAGAGATGATCTTGGATTCTCAGGTCAAAATGTTTATATATATGAAACATAACATAATATCTTATAAAGATAGGAGTACATCAATGCATTTATATGAAAATATATAACATATCTTATACATCAACTGTGTGAATGAACAATTACAAAGCACTCTCAATACCAAAAAGATGATCTTTGTGTTTCTAAAAGATTAAAACTTGTATACAATCTTATTTAAATACTAATATGGTATTAAACTTATAGCACATTTTTTATGTAATAGTATAAGTGATAGTAAAACTCCACGATGGCCGGTCCCAAGCCCGGATGAGAAAGGAGGAGGGTTGCGGTAGATGACAACCAACGTAAAAATTAAGTCACATCTCATGATATATATTCAAATGATATAAATGTTGGGGCGTACTCACCAAACGCCGCGTTACACTGAAGCCCGGGTGGCGAAAAATACAGCAAGGGTGAGGGCATTCACCACATGCGACGCGCCACATAAGCGCCCTATTGTGGTGTTAAATAAGCAAGGGTTCTCACATCAAGGACGGGTGTGGATAAAGAAGTTAACCCATAATAAAGAGCAAGATATGAGTTCTAGAATAAACTCAAATACAAATTGACATTATTACAAAAAGAAATGTAAGAAAGAAAATATTGAAAGAAAGATAAGAATAGGCAATTGGAATATTGGATCTCTTACAGGAAAACTTATGGAACTTGTTGATAGTATGGAAAGGAGAAGGATTAATATTATGTGTATCCAAGAAACCAAATGGATAGGAGAAAAAGATAAAGAAGTAGGTAATACAGGATATAAATCATTTATGATAAAAATGATTATAGAAAGAGAAATAATTAATGTAATTAGTGCATATGCTCCACAAATTGGATTAAGTAGCGAGATTAAAGAAAATTTTGGGAGGATATGGACGATCTTACGCAGAGTATACCAAATGAAGAAAATATATTTATTGGAGGAGATCTCAATGGACATGTTGAAAACAAATGTCATGAATATGAAAATGTTTATGGAGGCTTTGGATATGAAAATTTAAATGAAGAGGGGAAGAATATTTTAGATTTTGCTATGGCTTATGATCTTATCCTCACAAATACTCATTTTATTAAAAGAGAATCTCATCTAATAACATTTAAAAGTAAACAAAATAAAAGTCAAATTGATTTCATTCTCGATAGAAAATCCAATCGTGCTATTTGCAAAGATTGTAAAGTAATTCCGAGTGAAACTTTAGCAAGCCAACATAGGTTAGTAATTTTAGATGTTAAGGTTAAAATACAAACAAACACATATAAAAGAAAGTTTTCTCCTAAAATAAAATGGTGGGAGTTAAAAGGAATGAAATAACAAATATTTAAGACCGAACTTTTAAAGATAAATGATTGGAAGTTAGACATAGACGTTAATGCTATGTGTATGAATATGACTATAAAAATTAGATAGATAGCTAAAAAAGTACTTGTAGAGTCTAAAGGACATGGTCCACCTAAAAAAGAGACTTGGTGGTGGAATGAAGAAGTGCAAAAGGCGATAAAGAATAAGAGAGATTGCTATAAGAGATTGTCGAAATGTGATAACAATGAAGCTTATGAACAATACAAGATAGCAAAAAAAGAAGCAAAAAAGGTTATTAGAAGAGCAAGAGATGATGCTTTTAAACATATGTATGAGAAACTTGTAACTAAAGAAGGTGAAAAAGATATTTATAAACTAGCAAGAATGAGAGAGAGACGGTCTCAAGATCTTAATCAAATTAGATGCATAAAGGATAAAGAAGAAAATTTTTTGATTAAAGATGATGACATCAAAGAAAGATAAAAAAATTATTTTGATACTCTTTTTAATGACAAATTTGCTAAAAACATAGATAACATAGAGAATGTGACAAACTTTAATTTAAATTATATTAGAAAATTTTAATTTTAAGAAGTTAAAGAAACATTGAAAATGATGAAAACAAGTAAGGCATGTGGTCCGAATAATATTCCTATTGAAGTGCGGAAGTGTTTGAAAGATTTAGGAGTGTATAAGGATTGCCATCTCGGATCTCGACTTCGTCTCGGGGGGATGAAAGAGAAGAGATCTCGGAGAGATCTCGGAAAAATCTCGGGAGATCGGATCTCGGATCAAAATGTATATATGTATGAAATATAACATAATATTTTATAAAAATAGGAGTACATCAATGAATTTACATGAAAATATATAACACATTTTGTATATTAACTGTGTGAATGAACAATTACAAAGTACTTTCAATGCCAAAAAGATGATCTTTGTACTTCTAAAAGATTTAAACTTGTATACAATCTTATTTAAATACTAATATGGTATTAAACTTGTGACACATTTTCATGTGATAGTATAAGTGATAGTGAAATATATTAAATGTGTTTACACTATCATAAACGGGATGCAGAGTAGTCGCAGATCGACCGAGAAAAATTCTTTATGGACCAATCTACATGGGTGAGATCTCGGCGATCTCGTTTCTCGGCCCCTTGGAGAGACCGAGATTCTCGCGAGATCTCGCGAGATCTCGGCGAGATGGAAAACCATGGTAATGGTTAACTCGACTTTTTAACAAAATCTTAATATCGAAAAGAATGCCGAATGAATGGAGAAAGAGCATCATTATACCTATTTTTAAGAAAAAAGGAGATATACAAGATTGTGCAAATTATAGAGGGATCAAACTTATGAGTCATACTATGAAATTACGGGAAAGAGTTATTGAGCAGTGATTATGGAGTTGTACAAATATTTCAGCTAATCAATTTGGATTTATGCCTGGTTGATTTACAACTGAAGCTATTTTTCTTATTAGAAGTTTGATAGAAAAATATTGAGATATGAAGAAAGATTTACCTATGGTGTTCATTGATTTAGAAAAGGCTTATGATAGAGTACCAAGAGAGGTTCTATGATGGGTGTTGGAACGAAAGATGGTGCTTGTTAAGTATATACAAATGATAAAAGACATGTATGATGATGCAACTACTAGCGTATACACAATTGGTGGAGAAATAAGAGATTTTCTTATTTCAATTGGCTTACATTAAGGGTCTACAATAAGTCCTTATCTTTTTGCATTAGTTATAGATGAATTAACGAAGACTATACAAGATGATATACCTTGGTGTTTGATATTTGCAGACGATATCGTATTGATAGATGAAGCACAAGGAGTGAATAAAAAGTTAGAAATGTGGAAAAATATTTTGGAGACTAAAAGTTTCAAGATAAGTAGAACTAAAACATAATATATGCATTGTAAATTTAATGATAACCAAAGAGAAATAGGTGAGGGCGTCAGTTTAGATGGAATAATATTGTCTCAAGAAACTCAGTTCAAGTATCTTTGGATAAATTATTCAAAAAGATGGAGAATGTGATGAAGATGTTATTCATAGGATTAAAGCAGGTTAGATGAAGTGGAGATTGGCTTTAGGGGTTTTATGTGATCGTAGAATTTCATTAAAGTTGAAAGGAAAATTTTATCGTACAAGTATAAGACCCGCAATGTTGTATGATAGTGAATATTGAACAATAAAAGAAAAACATACTTTTAAAATAAGTGTTGCCGAAATGAGAATGTTAAGATGTATGAGTGGTCACACTATATTAGATAAAATAAGGAATGAATATATTAGAGAAAATGTAGGAGTAACGAGAATTGTAGACAAATTGAATGAAGGGAGATTGAGATGGTTTCGACATATTAAACGTAGACCTAAAGAGGCTACAGTTAGAAAGATAGAAAATATGAAAATGACAGAAACAAAAAATGGGGCGTGGTAGACCTAAGCTAACTTGGAAGAGGGTAATTCAATATAATTTAGATGGTTTAAATATCTCTGAAGAAATAACACAAAATCGACATGAGTGGAGAAAGAGAATCTATATGGCTGACCCCAAGTAATTTGGGATAAAGGCTTTAGTTGAGTTGAGTTAAGTTGTATGTTTTGGATCCTTACTCAATGGGTCCTTGATAGGATTTGGATCCAACTGAAGTAATGAATGATTATAATTGGATGATATTAAATGAAGGAGATGATGATGAGGGCGTAAGAATCAAAGGCCATGAATATTTGATTAAATAAGAGGATGTTGTAATGGTTGGCACATGATCCAATGGTTAGGATCTCCTATTTAAGTTATGTATTCTACTCTTAATGTGTCCTTAATAGGATACAGATCATGAATGGTTATGATTCGATGATATTAAATGAAGGAGATCATGATGAGTGTGCAAGAATCAAAGGCCCTGATTATTTCAAAATAAGAGGATCTTGTAATGATCGGCACATGATTCGTTAGTTAAGATTTCCAACCATTTAAGTTATGGATTCTACTCTTAGTAGGTCCTTAATAAGATTCGGATTCTACTCAAGTAATGAATGATTATGATTGGATGACATTAAATGAAGGAGATGATGAAAACAAGAATCAAGGGCTATGATTATTTGACAACTTAAGTTGTGGATCTTCTCCTTAATGAGTCCTTAATACGATCTAGATCCTACTTAAACCATGATTGATTATGATTTGTTGCTCTTTTATAGATGGGATGATGGGATAATGATGGGCCCAAGATCCGATGGATGAGATCTCATGGTTTAAGTGAAGTAAGTGGATCTTACTCTTAATGGGTCCTTAATATGATCCATATTTTACTTACATCATAATTGCTCATGATTGTAGAATATTTGAATAAATGTGATGATGAGATGCTATTAGCACAAGATCAAGAGCTGATGATCAATGATTGGAATCAAATCCAATAACAATGATATGGTATGGCTATTTGCGCATCAATCAAATGATTTTAATATATAAGATTTAACGGCCACTGTGCATCGTGGGATCTTGCACCATATGATGAAGCATTAGGTCAATGATTGCAGCCGCCACAAAACTCAAATGGGAAGGATTTTTGGCTTATCTAGCAACCAATAAATAGGCCTAAAATGTAGGCCCTTGTTGGACATGACTTCAAGTGGGAGCATCCCATTGGATGCCTCTACAAACTTGGAATGCGATCTCTCGAGAATCTCTCTCTCCATGCATCCGAGAAATGAGATTGCCAAAACAATAATATCTTTATAGTATCTCTGATTTCTTGATTTTCTCCGTCCATTACTATCCTTAACTTGTTAGATGACATTGTTAAGTTTGCTTCATATATTAGCAATTTTATTATGAAATCCATCCAATGATTCATCTAGATATTATTATTTAATAAAATTTTATAACTTAATATTTTTATGACTATATATGTATAATTGACCCAAGATGTCATCACTCTCATATTGTTCAAAATGAAACTCATGTCTAACATAAGATCTCTTGTATGTCTCGTGTTAACAATAGTTCATCCTCTTCGTGTCTACATTTTTTTTAATTCTCTCACAACTTATTTTTGATGTTTAATATGAGTTCCCTTGTCTTTTTTGAAGAGATTATATGACATTTTACACTTAAATATGCATATTGATTGGTATTTTCGAGATACAATGTCTTATTTTTTCGAGATTTTTTTTTTCAGTTTTCATGCGATAAAATTAAGATGTGAGATAATAATTCTTGAGTAAGGTATACCCTACATAAATAAAATTCGAGATCCGATCTCCTAAGATTTTTTCGAGAATCACACGAGATCTCCTTTCTTTCACCGTTCCGAGACAAAACAAAGATCCGAGACAACAATCTTGCCTGCAAATTAGGAAGACAAGGTGATGGATATGCCATGCTTTCTCTCCCTTTACTAGAGCTTGACTGGGTCTATCTCTCATTCTAGAGAATTCTAAGCCAATAAGAAGTGTGCACCCGTGCAAGTACTTCAACTAATTTTTTAAATAGGTCACAACATATCCTAGAAGATAGGACAATGGACCAGGTCTTCCTCCCATTATCTTTTACATGCGCAAGATAAGAGAAAGGGTAGAAGCAGTACTCGGTAGAAAGGACTCTCCACTTGACATCTCTATATAAACAGGCCCTTGATCCATCCTTGAAGGTTCCAGATGCTGTGAGAAAGGGAGAGAACTGCTGCAAGTCCAAGTGTTGTTGCTGCTGTTGCCCCTTTTGCTGCTACCCGCACAGAAGAAGAGGGCCAAGAAGAAAGGAAAGGGAAAATGTGAGCCATGCGGTCCCTTGAGCCATAAAAAAATCTATATAGTCTTCTGTTCTGTCTCTGATCCGATGACCTATGTTCATGCCAAATGACTCCTCTTCAGCACCATCTTCATAGCCACATATCATATCACATAACCTCTATTCGGCCTCCATTTGATGGTTGTATGTCTATGTTATATACCCCTTTGTTTGGCCCCATGTAAGTTCATATGACATTTCTTCTATTCCCGTGCAAATAAGCCCCTTCTTGACCTATTCTTCATAGCCATATAACAAACAACCCATGTATACCTACGGCCCCCCTATGATGGCTACTTAACAGTCCTATGTATGCTGTTGCTAGATTAATTTTTTATGGCCTTCTTGTCCCCTCATGCATAGCCCACACATGCACACCTCATGGCCTATGGTTAATTCCTCCCATGCATAGCCGTTCTTGGCCTAGTGTCTATGCAGACATATCAGCCCATGCACAGTTTATATCCTATCCAGCCTTTCCCCTTTTGGCATATGATGAGCCCATATACCCCTTGTCCAACCATCATGCCTTGCTAATATGACAACCCTCGTCGCCTCTCTTGTTCGGCATCTCTATGCATGACCTGTTCAAGACCACTTATCTAGGCCACATGACAGCTCTCCATGTGCTCATGTTTAACCCCCTCGGACCACATAGTAGCCTATTTACCCCTGCCCGATCTCTGTTCAAAAGCACCAAAATACATATGATTGAGTTTTTTCAAAATGGCCATGGCATGAAACTTATGAGGACTTGGAGTATGTCATGTCGTTAGGGCCTAGATGAAGACATGATAAGGCCGTCTGAGTCTAGATGACATGAAGAT
Source organism: Cryptocoryne crispatula var. balansae (assembly GCA_036172225.1). Lineage (NCBI taxonomy): Eukaryota > Viridiplantae > Streptophyta > Magnoliopsida > Alismatales > Araceae > Cryptocoryne > Cryptocoryne crispatula. The sequence continues at coordinate 5,163,550 of CM069933.1, forward strand.
GTGTCGCCAGGGTCAAGATGATGCAAACAAGCTTATTAAGGGCCGAGATTGACATGTCATGGGCCATATGAGGCCGAGATATCAATGACTTGAACATAGGCCAAATGTGACCAGAATGACAACATGAATGCATCTCTTAATTATTTAATGTAAAAAATATTTGAGGTTAACCCTACTAAATTAGCCTCACTTATAATTTTGAATGGACGCATGGGTGTCCCAGTGTATATTGCTCCTGGATGGGGATGTGGGCATGCACTCATCATAGCCGATCCTTCCCGGCATAGGGAGAGTACATACGTGTTGATGTAATTCTCATATGATATGATTTTGAGGGGATCATGGCTATATAGGTCTCCCCACGTATTGATGTAATTCTATGTATCCCCATGCCATATGAATAACATTTATGTGTTGTTTTTTATAGTGGTTGAGGAGCATTTATATGACACATGAACCATATATAATGCAAACATAAGAAAGATGAAACTTAAATCATTAAATCCGAAATCAATGTTGAAAAATAATCTCAAAGATATCAAGATGTTAATATTTAGATTTAATACAATCAACACTTAACATATCAAATCTGAAAACCATAATGCGATAAATTTAATGGAATCCTGATCAACTTGGATCTGAAATACTCATCAGTTTCAGAATTGAGTGGAGCTTTGATTTTCAGTTCATGAGCTTATGACATGTCTCTTGAAAAAGAGATACAAATAAGAATGCTAACTCCGAAAATAGGAAGATCTGAAATCTGATATGTAGACCATGGCTGGGGTATACATAATCGGAGAAGGTTTTGAATGCTTTGGGACTGATATATGCAATGAGATCCTAAGATCGTAATATCAGATGTTTCTTCCAAAACCTTAAGGGCCATGAGAATTTAAACGGGTAAGAGTTGAAACGCCCCATGAAATGCTTCTAATTTGGATCACAAGTCCGTCCCATCCAAGGCTATTTAGATCTGAAACATAGGAGATGATATTTTCAGATTTCAGGTAGGTTGTAGTCTTGGGATGACAAGGAATTTCAATGATGATGTGAACTATATGATAGGAGCCAAAATTAGAAAGAGAGGATGCCCAAAAATGGTCAAGATGAGAACCTCAATGTGCTTAAGTCTTAGGCCTTTCAATGATGCTCAGACATGAAAATGACCAAATTTGCATACCTAAATCAGATATCTGATATGATACTTTCGGATTCATCAAATACTTAAGACCCAACATGAATGCATGATAATTCCTAAGTTTAATACTGGAACTTAAAACTGAATTCATAATGAATTTTAATTTTAAGATGGTTTATTAAAAGACTTATGGGGTGTTTGGTTGCATGATAATGAAGGTTTTTGTTTTAATTTTTAAAAATTGTAAGAAAACTTGTTAAAAGAGGTGTTTGGTAACCATGACAATTTTATGTTTTAAAAGTGATTTTCTTCTTAAACAAAAAAAGGACTCACTTCTTTTTTTTTCTTGTGGTCCCCCACTTTGTTTGGTCATGTGTGGTAGTTACTCATTTTTGTAATCACATCCTTCCAAACATGATAATTTTATGTCATGAGTTAGTTCACTTTTTATTTTAATATAATTTTTTATTACGAAAGTGTACAAAAAATTATCAAGTAACCAAACATGCTATTAGAACATGATAATGAAAAACTGAACATGATAATGAATTTTAATTTTATGATGGTTTATGTCATTAATGAGTGTTAAAAAATAATTGAAAACATTGATTGATTTGAATTGTAAATAAAGTATTGGATGATATGTTCTAAGACTTGGGAGCATTACAACTCGTTGGACTTCTGATATTCCAATATAGAATGCTCTCATTCTATAATCGTGCCTTTTGTTGCATGTTATGATTGAACAATTATTATCACCGGCATTTTACACACGATTGACTTCACATCAGCTAAAAACTCATTGGTTAGCCTGAACAAGGGACTATAGCAATATTTGAGATTAAAAAAATGATCTAGCAACGGATAGATGTCAGTTGAGAGCATATACATATGTGAAATATACACGAATTCACTTAATCACAAAGAAATTACTTATTGCATATAGTCGTTAATGCATTGTTCGCTCTCTCTGACGGTCGTTAATGTTTCATCACTTGTTGAAGTCGGACACTATCTTGGTGATTTAATCCTTCTCCCCGTCAAGTGCATCATAGAAGTACTCTATATCTATCTTCCTATCCACATCAACTATCTCAAGTACTTTCACTAGATGTTGCACTATGCTTAGGATCTTTATAATTCTCTAAAAATCTCTACTCTCTAATGTTTCATCTTTTTTCTTCTCTTTTCTGTTATCTGAAGGGTTAGTCCTAGCCAACCAACTACCCCATCCTAGTAAAGTAATATCTGAGTTAGGGGACCCTATATTACATTAAACTTTCCAGGAAAATATAGTTAGAAGCGAACCAGGTTGCCCTGGGCCGTTACTCTCGACCCTTGGTATGTTCTCTAATTAGGTTGAGGATGAAGCTATGGTTGTAAATAAAATATGATATGGATTGGGTCAACTTAACTTTCATATCGATTTGAGAATCCTTGCATGTATCTTTAAACATTAAGTCTATTGAGTGGTAGAGCATGGTGACCAATATTGGTGTGGTCTCTTGACCATCAACATTTGTCTGATGGCTTTATAAGCAATCGCATTGTCTATTCTTACTTTGATAATATGTTATTTTCCTATCTCTTCGACAACTTTTGATTAGTTCAAAAAAGTAATTAATGTTTTTTTTACTTTTTTCGATGTCTCTACAAACTTCCAAAAGACGGCACTAGCTTAACAGTACACTAGAAAGTTGATCATCGTTCTTACCTATTAAGAAAAAGATAATGCATATGCTCTTAATCTGTAAAGTCAAAAGAGATGAAGATTAGGTGGGATGTACTAACCAGTCCAGTTGTCTATCATCAACATGCATCATCTTTCTACCCAAATGCATTTAAATAAGTTAACACATTTCTTGATATCTTCCACTTCCATTGAAAGATAAACATTGTATATTTCTTTTGGATTCGGTCCGAGCACTCCCCTCCCAATATCAATGATTATGTCGATCATGCTCTCATAGTACGGTTCCGTTGCGGCATTCATTGATATGTTGTGGTGGAAGAATCATTTTGATGTCGCCCTCCAAATCTTTTTCCTCACAAAACTTCAGGTTCTTCATTATTGTTGTGATTGTCATTTGATATTGCCGTGGATGAGTGATCATGGGATTTGTGTGTCCTACTGTCAGGTTTTCATGTCATGTGAGATCGTGGATCTTCTTTTCTTCTTGATTGTTGGACTGTCTTCCACTTCTTCGTCCACTCCCACTTCTTGAACCTTGACCTTTATATTGACTAATGCATTGATGTATGTCTTCATCCGTGAATGACTTGCAGCATGTTTTCATTGCTCGAAACAAGTCATCTATTTTTAACAACAATTGTTAAGTATTGATGTATATGTGACATTGATATGAACTACTTTTATGAGTAATAACAATATACCGTCGTTGAAGTCTTCGTCTCTAGAAAAACTCGGGCACTTTTAGCCGGTCCCTTATATATGGACCGAATGTGTGGCACATGTTTGAAAATTTCTTTCTACATGGTTTTCTTATGTCTTTTCGAAGCTCCCTTCACTTGTTATATTACTTGTAAGTACTTATGAAATTGAGCTCTTATCTCAGGTGGACTTCGTTTATATGAGTGCACATTGTCCTTCATCCCAATGAGACGATGTTTTAACTAAAAAATATCTTATCATCACTTTCTCACCATATTTGCATTGTACTTTTCTCTTTGTCATAGAGATCAAGTTGTAATGTAACCATTCTGAAACATTCCACGTTGCACCAAAAGTTTGCATGTCATGACTTATAGAAGTTTTATTGAATGAAGTGAATCGGCATGTAATGAATGTTTAGAAAAAGATTTAAACTAATTGATAAACAAAATTATTAAAAAGGTTTAATTACATGAAACAAATCAACTTCTAACTAAATTTAAAACAAAGCTAAAATTAATTGTTAAATAAGTCACTAAGTCAATTAAACAAATAATGAACTAATTTCAAAATAAAATTAAACTAATTGCAAAATTAATGAATTATCAACTAATGATAAAACAAACTTATCTCAAGTGCTTAAAGAACAATAATTGGTGTCCAAGAAAGTAGAGAGATGAGGGAAGAAGGGGAGGGGAGGGGGGACCCCTTGGGGGCCCTGGGGGCTTTTAAACCCCCCTCAATCGGTCACGTGACTGTTCTGCCAATGGTCGTGTGATCGTTGGTGGCTTGGTCGGGCAGGGTCCTGACAGGGTCGCCAGGTCGCACAACCCTGATGGTCAACCGACCATGGTTTGCGCTGACCAGATCCTGATTGGGTCGGTTGGCCCAAAAAATGACTAGGTGACCTGGTCTCAACATGGCATTCCATGTTCTTAGTTTGATGGAGATAATTATCAATGCATTTCTTTTCTGGCTGGCATATGATGTCTGTTGTTATTTTCATCTCTTTTTTGCTTTTATCCTATTGGTAGAAGTGTTTTGGTTTTTGTAACCTCTCTACTTGAGCATCTTCGTGAGTCATGATATGACTTCTCACCTTCCAAAAAATGTTCCGGAACAATTATATATTATCTGTTGATGTATATACAAATCACCAAATATTCGAGTTCTGGTTATACTCTCCGATGTTATGGATATACATAATAATGGGGATTTATGCCTGGCTCTCAGGACTTTCATCTTGTTATGCAAATTTTGTCGACCAATATAAATACAATATATGCTTTAATGCTCATTATAGAGGTTCATAGCTTATGTTTATATTTATCTATTTTGTAGCATATCCTAGCAGATTATCTAATTGACACTTACGGCATTTCATGGATGTTTCTTTACTCTTTTCTTTCTTCTGCTCTTCTATTGGAGACATCGTTTTGCAGCATCCCTCTCACAATGGAGTGGTCAAAATCAGCACCTTCTGATCAAATATTGGTTGGCTGTCATGACGGAACGGTAAATTCATCCATATCTTAGATTCAGTTGTATTTTGATAGGGGATATTTGTATTTTTTGGTTGTAAGGTTCAATCATTTGAATGTTTTAAAAAAGGCAACGTAATATGAGAGAAAACTTCAATTAGATTATGTTGTGGATGCACTCTAGTGCAACGGGTGCTGTAGAAATAGCTGTTTAAGCACAGTAGCACACTTATATTTCTAGGTTTCGGTACACTCCACTTTTTAGATGTTCTGATCTATGGGTTGATGGCATGAGTTTCTTTAGGAACGTATATATTTTTTGGAAATGTAGATCCTACAATGTTGTAGCGGATTGGGTGTCCTAATGGGATGTATTGCTCCCTATTTGCTATAGCAGTCACCTCTTGGTGCCACTTGAAGAAATGTGAAGTAATTCTAACTTTTCCTTTTTGGGATGTATTGTTCCCTATTTGCTATAGCACTATAGCAGTAACCTATTGGTGCCACTTGAAGAAATGTGAAGTAATTCTAACTCTTCTTTTATGGGATGTTTAGATAGAAAATTTTGGACATCAGGTCCCTGCTTAGGCCCGCCGATGGATGGGTGAAGATCTTGTTGGAGTCGCCTAAGCCTCAGCTTAGATCTTGTCAGATGTTTGGCACTGCTGGAGGGACTTCATTTCTGGACCTATATTTGTCCATGAGGTTCTGTGGAGGAGGGAGCTGTCTGTGTTTTCCTGATGCCAGAGAAGGTGATCGAGGCCCCTAGCTGGTGAAATTCAAATTTCTTGACCAATTCGGAGACGTTGTAGAACCATTGTCATTCTCTTTTTGGGAAGGAAAAGGGCCTTGGGAGCGAGTTGTCGACTAATGGTGTTGGGTCGATATGCTGGTGGAGATTTCACAACGTGATTGGGGCAGGGAAAGTGTACAGGCTCCGGATCTGTCAGGTACCTGGGGGTGACTTGACTAACTTACCCCTGAATGGGGTACCTGTCTCTGTCCAGGTAGGCCATCTCAACCCACCCGATCCAGGTTTAATTGATTTTATTTATTTATCTATTTTTTGTTTTATTTCTGTTTTCTTCATTTTCTCTGTCCAGGTAGGCCATCTCAACCCACCCAATCCAGGTTTAATTGATTTTATTTATTTATCTATCTTTTGTAGTATCTCTGTTTTCATCATTTTTTTCTTATGGGTGTTATTTATTTAATATAATCTTAACTTCATTTAATTATTTTATTCATTATTATTTTTTACTAAAGAGGATTTTGAGAAGTGTTGTTTATATAAGTGGCATATGATATCTATCTCTCAAACATGTTAATGAGATTTTTTTAAATTTCTCAAATTCATGCGTTACATGATGTACATAATGTTTTAGATATGATTATAAAACTCAAAATTATTCACAAGTTATTTGTGACACTTTAACTTTAGCTTATTTATGAAACTTGATCTAAGTTTACACTCAAGTTTTGACTTATTTTATATATTTAAGTGAGAATATATAACCATTAACACTTGTAATTTATTTTTTAAAAAAATGTGCCATCAAATATTTAATCGAGCTACTCGCGAGCCTATCGATTTGTGTAGGAGCCTGTTCAAGCTCGACTCATGAGTCAAGCTTTATTTTTAATTCAAGTTTGTTAGTTTAACATAATACATGTTAAATTAGCCAAGTCGAGTTTTTATCGAGTCAAGTTTCGAATTACTTATTGAGTGTTTTTGTTAATTTGCATCTCTACTCATGATCGAAACATAATCTCATAAATTTTATCCAAATCATGTCTATATAGTCTTTGGATCCAAATGAACTCTAATAATTCAAGAAAAAAAGTCTAATGTCAAGATCTTGAGATAAAAGAGTTAAGTCCATATCCAACATGCGCATATCTTAATTTATAATATGTAACTTTTATGGAACTTTGATCAATGTTGATCTAAGGGCTCCTTAAGTCTAAAAGATGTTTAATAGTCTATTAAGAAATATATTCTTAAAATGTTGGAATCTTATAATGTACTTTCATAAAACATAAAACATAAAAGTTTGCATTTTATTGAGTTATATGGGATTATAGATCCCTATATGCATTCTTGTGAATGTATGTTTTCATGTTATGGGTTGATGTGATGGTGATCAATGATTTTTGAGTATTCTCGATAAAATTAACATCGGAAGTTTGCATCTTTCAATGGTAATCATAATATTTGGAACCCAAAACCTTGATATGCATATTTTTATACATACCATGTATTTCAGCTAATATTTTTTTTAAGATATCTTATGTTTTCATAGTAGCTTATACTAGTCAAAGATAATGATTTTTTTTCAAATGAATGAAAATCAATTGAATTTTTGAACAAAATAACCTTTCGATATATGACAAAAAAGTGGTTCACAAAGGGTTACTTTGTAAAGGTGTGTGAAACCTCGAAGATATCAAATATAAAGATATATATACGAATATATATATATAGGTATTTTAGATGGTTTGAAAATTCATTTGACTTCCGTTTATTTAGAAAATGAACTTTCGTTATCTTACCTTTGGCTACTATGAAAATACATGATATTTCATAGAAAATATTAGCCAAAATATGTGGTATGCATAAAATATGTATGTCGAGGTTAGGGTTCATAAAGTTTGTCTTTGGACCTCTCTTCATCGGAAGTTGCGAATTTCCGATGTTAATTACACCGAGACTCTCGGACACCCTTGATTAACTGTCGTAGCAACTCGTATTTCATCCACAAAATATCAGTGTCTGGGAATTATAACCCATGAAAGCAATGGAATGCAGATTTAATATTTAAATCCGACAAAGATAATGATAATGCCCAAAACTTAATATCTAAGCTTGAGGGTGCGGGCGAGGATTTTGACAACACCTTGCAATAGATTAGTCTCTCAACTTAATATCTTATATTAAGACATAGGTTGAATTATTGAGGCTGATCAAAGTCTGAGTATATTCAGATCAAAATCCGTGCTGATTTTATTCATATATGAAATCTAGTCCTTTATACGGACTCATCTAAGTCTATCACCTTATACTGAGGATGAGGGCAAGTATGCATGGAGTTATTGATTATACCCTAGGCTTAGGTGATTAGACATTCTCTAATTTTAAGTCTTGATATCTTCGACTTAGTAAAATTAGTAAAATGGTATATGCGCCTAAGGCCAATCACCCTGTATATGAGACTGGGCCTAGGGTTTGGTATGTCATGGAGCAAATGTATCACTCCCTCTCCCTCTAGGCTCCATCTTACCTCAGCCGGAGATGGATCCTGATGAAGATATTGACCTTAGATTCCAAAAATAACAAGAGATATGTCCCCTGGCTATCACATGCATGTGTCTACTTATCGAAAGCATTCTTTCATATTTTCGAATTCTGAATTTAAGCTCATAAGTCAGTTCCTCCCCTAGACACCCAAGATCTCTTTTTAAGGCAGGCCTTGGATTGATTAAAACATCAAATCAACCCTATGATGGGGCATGAAATGGAGCCTGCGTGATCCTGCACTGCCTACCACCCAAACCACTTATGCCTGGCTACAGGTTTGCTATACAAGACTTATATAGGATTATGAGATACCCCTCTCGGCCCTCTACACAATCCAAATCAAGAACCTCTCTTGTGCCCTTGCTTCAGGTCAGTTGAGACTAGGGCCGGAGACCCAATGTACTGATTTCCTCATATTAGAAGCCTTTGGATTCTAGCCGGGATCTCAAAGCCTAAGACAGGTTCTGGTCAATCTCCAAGATCTATAAGCCTGAAATCCGAGGGTTAAAACTCACCTGTTTATAGGATTGATAAGGAGCTGATAGATGACCATGCTGTACAGAACTTAATTCTTACCCCTAATCAGGACCTAGATATAAGTCCTGGGACCATGTTTACTAGGCCTTCAACTCGGATATCAATGATCAGATATATGCCTTCGAACATGACTTCTTCAATATTCCCTTGGTGACCTAAATCCTGCACTGCGCATGATTCTTATCATATATGCATGTATGTATACATAATGCTCATATCATAATGAGCTATGGCATGCCGTAGTACAATTTGAATATCATTCATGGTATAATCAGAATTATCTTATGGTCATCTCATGCTTCTTGGAATTGTATTCCCATATCTCCACTCACTTCATGAGGGTGTGTCCTGTAATTGACCCTCTCAATCATGAGATGAACCAGAGGGTTATACCATGTCTTATCATCTTCGACCTCCTGTTCTCATGGTGAATGGTTCATAATTTAAAATCAGTTTTGCCTTCATGCTTTCCTTGCCTTCTCAGGGTCGGCCTTCATTCAACCTTCAATACATATGGCTCTGTATATACATATATATATATATATATGCAGTGGTCTTTACCCACATGCCTCATTCATGCCATATGGCAGATTAATATGCTCTTGTATAGTGGACCCAAGATACATTCATGGCCTCAGCACATCGAGGCCATCTCATTCTACCTGGGGTATATACTTCTATGCATAAAAAGACCTTCTCTTATAGGGGTTCAGCCTACAATTGGCCCTCTCACTATACGATGGATCAAGGGATGAATATGTGGCTTCGGTTACTGTCCAGAACATGCAGCCACTGCCTCACCAATCAACTGGATACCATATATGTATTCCTGATTATTTTGGTATGAACTGCCCCTTTCTCTAATATGATATTCTCCTATGAAATAAGTTTGAGAAGGGATGAGTACATTATCCCAAATTCTGTCCGGGACAAGGGAGGGCTGAGTTATGCTTCATTTCACCATATTCTGGATTAGGAATTACCCTCCTCAGGCCTTCAATATGTGGGGACCTTGTCCCTTTTGGGGGTGCAGGTTTGCATGTGAAGCACCTCCTCCCCTCTTTATAATTAAGTCCTATTAGCTCACTCCCCATGTAGATACAGCCGGACTTAATCATATCACCGATCGGATATGATATATGTACATATCCAATTGCAATGGTGTGATCACCCTTCATTAACATAGGAGTTCGAACTATGATTGACTCCCTTCCTGTATGGAATTTGATCCGATAATGTGCTAAGCTCATATGCTTTGAAAGAGATGGGCATATTGCCTCCCTTTCATCCAAGATAGGTGGATTCAACCCACCATGCCTTGGATTGGGAATTATCTCCTATAGGCCTTCCCGGCCTTGGTTTCCAACTCATGCTATGCATATATTGGAAGCCAATATATGGAGGCTTTGCCCAATTCTTGAGCTTGCAAATCTGTTTTCAGGATAAATATTATAACTTCCCTGCGACCACCCATTTTGATATCATGAAACCTATCTTAAATCAAGTCCGATTAGGCTGTGCTTATATCTGAACCAGACATTGGTAACTTGATATGAATACATGGTAGAATTTGAATATGACCATGACTTTATCATGTCGGGGTCATCTCACCCACTTTCCATGTGGGCTTGCCTCATATCTGGCTATGCTTATAACAAGTGGACTGTATTAGGCCTAAAATTAGACCTCAATTATAACCTGTTGTGGGCATAAATTCCGTACCACTCATGGTTTTTATAACCGGGGTACAAACATGTAGATATGCACTGGTTTTTACCCATCTTTTTATGAGTGTCATCATATATGTCTTGCTCATGCTATATAGCATACTATACATCCTCCTTTGGTGAGATACACATGCAGCCTCCTTATGTTGAGACTATCCTTCTCCTCTAGGGAGTACACTAGGCATGGACAAAAGGGACTTTATAAGTATTCTTTCAGTCCTGTCCGGGATAAGTTCAAGGGGTTAGGCCCAGTATGGGGCTCTAATTATACCCTCGACCCTCTGATTTTATAATCAGAGGGTGCTTCATCATATCTTGTTCACTTGATAGTCGGATATCATGACTTCTTCAAGGCCCGGTTGGCCACCCTCTTCCTCTGCCTTGTACTTTATCTGAGGCTACCCGGGGGTATTTGGACCATCATGTGGGTTCCAAATAGACCGGGTATAACCTCATCCTCACATGCCTTACTCCACTTCTGCTGTAGTTGAGCTTTGGGAGATCTTGATCATAATTTCCAGGCCGGAGGGGGACTATCATGGAGGGAGTAAGGGGCAAGTCTGTTCAAAAGAGGGAGGTTTATAAAAGTGATGCAAGAGGGGATCCGGGGAGCAATATGGGCTCAATTATGGGATCAGTTGGAGCATTTGGACATAGCCTTCCCCCTGCCCCGGGACTAAGCTTAGATATGTCCGAGAAGGTGAAGGAAAGGGGTCTGCAGGGTCCTCGGAATTGCAGGCTCAAGTGGGATGATAACCCACTGATATGGGAGAGTAATTGAGGGGATTGAGCTCCTGACGGCCATATCATCTAAAGGAGGGGGCGACTTGGGCAAGGGACATGATATCTTACCATAAATTTCTCAAGACTTGCCCTTGATCTTCCTGCAGAGCCTCCCTTCCCCACTGCTCCTCCCTTGAGCTGCGTGGATGTCCTCCTTGGCAAGATTTCTACAGAGCTTCCCTTTCTCCTCCTGTCCTCTCCCCTCTCCTCCTATTCATGTGCGGGATTGGCCCTTTTTATAGGCCCCTGGACAGGTGCTGTTCATCCAAGGGAGAGTGGGGGATCATAGGAGTATGCGCACCATAGGGAGTGGAGAGAGTGGGAGATCATGGGGGGACAGGTGGCAGTCCCCCTCCTCCTATATTCCCTCTCACGAGAGAGCATCCAATGAGGCATCTCTTATTGACTCCCGGCCCCTCATTTGATGAACCCCCTTGATCAATCGATGCTCTATCCAATCATGACCCTTCATCCATTAATCGGATCTTAATCTCATTAAGGATCCGGTTGATCCATCATGGTGCTCCGCTGGCCATCTAAGAGATCAAAGGTTCATTTGACTTGTTCAAACCTCAATCCGGCCCTTGATCATGTGTCCTTGCAATTAATCAAGGCCATTGATCTCTTATTGGATATTAATCCTATTAAGGATCCAATTAGCCATCTCAATGGACCGGGGAGCATCCATTCTCCAATGCTTTTGATAATTAGTCAATCCCGGCCCTTAATCATGTGTCCTTCCAATCAATCACTTAATGGATATTAATCCTATTAAGGATCCAATAAGATTTATCATCCGGTAGTCATCTTTGCTCATGGGCATTTACCGGATATCCCACTAGAAAGGATCCAATGGATATTATCTTATTAAGGATCCGGTAGGGTCTTTTCAATGAGCCGGGGAGATCCATCCTTCTATTGATCCATTGATTGACCAATCTTGTCCATTGGATGGTCCCGGATCTGTTTTGAATTGCTCATGTTGTTTTCTCCCCCGCGGATCACCCTTCTTTCCCCCTTTTTTGCTGTTTCTGTTAAGTCTCCCACTGGGAGATATATTTGTCCAACCGCGAGCTCCTTTTAAACAGTCCCTCTTCCTTCTTCTGTCGCAGCCCTCTCTCCTTATAGGTGTAGCAAGCCTCTGTCCCTGCCAAGAGAAACTGCCAGTCCTCTGCCATTAGAAGCTTCTTGGGCATCCTTTCCTCCCACTTGGGGTCAAGCCGAAGAGGTGTACATCTTCCTAGCTGTTCCCGGGTAAGTAAAGCTCTAATCATCCATAGTTTATTCATCTATGCTATGCACTTCTTTCTGTTTTCTGTTGATAACATGCCCATTGCCCCAATTATTCCATATCACACCATATATGCATGGCCGGTTACATGGAGATGCATGTTTCTCAATCTCCCATCTGTTTTGTGTTAATCTGAATATTCACGTGAAGACCCGGCTTCCCCTATGTGCTGATTGGGTCTTCTTCCAAATCTTGAGCCTAATGGCTGCCCTCTACATGTTTTTTAGCATGTCATTGAAGGAGTTAATGCCGGACCTGTTAAACAGGAGCCAGTTTGGCTGCTGTTTGCTATTTCCGGCCCTCCCTCTTCAAATTTCTGTGGGGAGCATGTCTCCCTATTTCTCACAAGCATATGTTTGCAGGTCTGGCTTCCCATGGGCCATCATTGGCCGGGGGTGTTATCAAAGCTTCTGGAGGGCTTATTGCTATTTGGACAGGGGGCCAAATATTGGTCCTTCCTTGGACTAGATAGGCATTGAATTCCCCTTATGCGCTCCCCTCTGATCATACATATCCGGTGCTGTATGTATGGGCTTGATCCCCCCCCCTTGATTCATATATGTCAAGGGAAAAGTTATAGAAAAATTAAGCACTCCTATGCTCTTATATCAAAGAGTCTGGGTGCTGCAGAGGGTGCTAACTGTGGGCCTCCTTTGTGCTCACTATCTTCTGCCTTTTGCTTGGACACATATGTACCAAGCCCATCCTAGCCTTATGTGGCTTTGTTTCTTTCATGACTTTGCTCTCCTCTATTCTCTGGATTCTTTGAAGTTCTGCCCATATATGAGCTGATTTTCATGTATTTGCATCCATCCTAATTTGCTTCATATAGTGATGTCAGGATGGGGGAGAATTAAATATTCTTAATTCCCCCTTGCTTATGTATGAAATTTTGAGTGCCAACAAGGTGTTTAGTCAGATTCTAATTAGAGTAGAATGAATAAAGATAATGAGATGGAACCAATGTTAGTAAAGTTTTGAGGCAGTCGTGAGATGGTTTGTCAAAGCCTCGTGAGGCATAAGCCTCAAAATTTACTGAGGTGTAAGCCACATCAAGTTTAGGTAACAATTATTTGATGGTTGAAACTATTAAAGATGTAAGGAAGAATGTTGTATTAGCGCAATATATTCAGTTTTTAGCTACAATATCAACCTGGCAATGGACTTAACATGCAAGCTATAAAGCATATTCAAGCATATAAAGCATGTATTCAATTATTCTTATTGCCTGTATACTTATTTAACAAGTAAAATGTTAAATGACGCTAACTTCCACATAATATGAATAGTGAACTTAATTGCAAATTTCAGCCTCTAGAATTTGAAATTATTTTACCAGTTCATTAACATTTAAACAAATATCACGTTAGAAAAATATCATTTAAACAAAATACAATGTAGCCTTAGTCAATTGTAGGTCCACAGTAAGAAATAACTTCAATTTAAAAGTCAATACTCCATTACTCCATACCTCCATTGTTAGAGCAAATCTTGATCCTCAAAACTCAAAACTTAAGTTAAATATGTGAACAACCAAGCAAAGTAAATTTTTATATATATCTTCATTCTTGCTCTGGTATAAGTTATCCATTGAGTCATCCATATATTTAACACGATTCTCATTGTCTTAAGTTCCCTTTGTGTCAATCTCACCATCTTCATCATCTTCCAAATGTTCTTCTATCATCATTTCTTTATCTTTATCTATACATAAATAAGAAAACAATTACATTATAAAATATAAGTAATATTAAGACACTTTAAAAATGATAACTTCCTAGTACTTTTTCTATGCTTTTTTCTAAAAAAAATTTCTCGTGCTTCAATTTCAAACTCTTCTAAGTCATCTTCGTCAACCGGTGGATTAAGAATATCAATTTCATCACAGCCCTCAATTAATCACTCATCATCTAAATCCATCTTATTCTCTTCTAGATATAGGGGATTTTTTATTGTATTCTTTTTTTTCTGCTCTTTCTTTCAATTTTAGGTTGAACATAACATGGACCAAATCATTTAATCTTTGTTGTGACAACATATTTCTTCTTTTTGTATATACTTAAAACATAAGATTTTTTACTTAACATATCATAAAACAATTAGTTACTAGTTGCTATTTGCTAAAATGTAAAATGTAAACATAAGATGCAATTACTTAGTTAAAAGCACTCCAATTACGTTCACAACTTGATGCCTTGCATGTCAGACTCAAAACTCAAATAGCAAAATGTTTTAACTCAAGAGTTTCATCATCATATGCCAACCACCAATCTGCTATGAAAATAACAAATAATCAAATTATAAAATAAACTTCAAAATTAAAACTAATAGCTAATTAAGTATAATTGTGACTATATAAGTACTTGGGTTCTTTGTCTTTCTTGATGTTATAACTAATCTATATCCAAACATCTCCCATGCATTAGTGAAAGCATATAGTTGTAAATTTACTTTTAATTGGCATCCTCATTGTTGATCATTCTTTCCATACAACTATACAAGCCAAGTTTGACTTCAGGATGTTGTGAAAATTAAGATTCATACTGCAATTGTGGATTTAAGAACTAACCTGTTGTATGTAATGGTTGATGCGATTGGTACACATCTTTTATCAATTATTTTCCAAACTGTTTCATATTTATCTTCTTTCTCATCCATGGCTTCAACAATTTTTTCTTTAGCTTTGTCCATTGCCTCATATATAGAACCCATTGGAGGACATTTCTCATCTTTTACTATTTTTAATACACTCACTAATAGCTTTATGGATACAACTATAAAAGCATCACCTTTGCAAAAATGTGGGTTTTTAAGGATGATATTTTTAACAGACTTCCCAATTGGTTTCTTTGCATAAGTATTTTGTATGATTTGTTTACAAACAAACATCTCTTGAAATCCTTCATTTGAACCAAGAATACTGTTTAATGTAAGGAATGTATTGGCAAATCAAGTTGTATCTAGTCTGAGAAGCCCTTCTTCAAGTTTTTTTCATAAAACTTTCAACTGTGCATGGGCATAAATAAAATGGATTACCCTTTTTACTTTTTTGATTATCGCTACATACAATGGCAACTCAAACAAATCTTCTAAAATTAAGTCAAGCAATGTGCTGCACAAGGCATTCAATACAACTTCATCATTTTATCCATCAATTTTTGTCTGGCTATTTTGTAATTTGATGCGTTGTTTGTAACTATTTACACATTATCTTCACCAATATCTTATATGACACTGTCAATAAGAGTAAACAATAAGTTTGTATGCTTCACCTCCATTGTAGCGTCAATCGATTTAAGAAATTAAGTATCTTTTGGATTATTCACTAAAAAAATTACCAGTGTCCTTTGACTAACATCAGTCCAACCATTTGTCATTATTATGCAGCCAGTCATCTTGCATAATATCCTAAAGTCATCCATTAATCCATTAGTAGTCTTCGCATCTTCCCATATTCTCAACTCTTACGTTGATGGAAGCTTCATATCTCTACCATATTGATTAATATGCTCAATGTTTCTTTTAAATGATAGATTGTTAGCAATATTAAATGCAATACCATTTTTAAAGAAAAATCTTTTAATAAATAGACAAATTATGTCTTTTTTTTCCAATGTGCATTTAAAGTAGATTGTGTTTCTTCGTAGCTCCTAATTTGACAGATGTATCATTGGATTTCTATGTTGGTTTTTCTTTATTTCTTTAGAAGTACCAGCAATCATGGTTCGCCAGGTCGCGACCCAGACCTGACCCGGTCGGTTTTAGGGCCGACCGACCCGATCGCGACCCCAAGACCCCGACCCCATTTTTAATTTTTTATTATTATTTTTCGCGACCCAAGCCGACCCCGACCCCACCCGGGTTGCGACCCCGGCCGACCCGGGTCGGTTTGGGGCCAAACCGACCCGGTCCCGACTCCCAACCCCACCTTCCTTGCCAGCAATGACATTCATGCTTTCAATGGGTAAAGAATCACCATCAGTCATATACAAGCCTAGGTTGTAAATATTGTCCAATCTTTCTATTGCTAATTTTTTCTTGTCTCAAAGAAGTCCTAATATTTTTGATCTCTTTCTTAACCTCTTTTGTCAATTTTGGACATGCAAATGCATTTTGATGCATTTTTGCCAAATGATCTTTTTATCTTTTCACACCACTAGTAATTTTATTCGTATAAAATTTTTATTTGTTCTCTATATTTCCAAGTTGGATTAGTCCTATTACCCATTTGTTTGACCTTTCCTCGTTCATTGCGGCTGCCATTGCCACTTACACTGTTCTTTTCTCTAGTCATATTGAATTTATATTAAGAAAAAATAATTTATTGTCAACGATATATTAACATGAGCATGACCGGTTCACAATAAAAAATATTTAAACAACTATGTTAATAATACAATTTCATATTAATTAAATTTTTTTTATAATATTTAATGAAGAAATAATAAAAGAATTAACTATTGATTATTACTCATACAGTCATACTGTTTAAGTATAATATGCTTAGATAAAACTAAGTAATTTTACATTAACCTTGTTAACTAATATTATGTGACAATTGGTAAGTTAACGTAAAGTTATTTTTCAATTTTTTTACATGTTAAAATAACTTTAATTTCTAATAACTAACAACTTGTTAATCAACTTATGTAAATTAGTAGTCATTAGCTATTAATTTAACTAAGTAATTCATCTGATTAACTAACAAGTTGTGAAACAACTTAATTTAACTAAATTTGTTATTACATTTTAAGTTTTTTAACTTACTGTTATAGATCATAGTTAGAGTTAGAGTTAACGTTAATAACTTATGATTATGTTAAATATATTAAAAATTATAGTTAACTAAAAATATATAGTAACCCAAAGTTATTAGACAATTGTAAATTGTAAATCGTAATTAGACATTATAATAATGTTAACTAATAATAATTAACAAGTTGTTAAGTAACTTATGTAAATTATTATTTATTAACTGTTATTTTAATTAAGTTAAATATTAAATTAACTAATAAATTATTAAGCAACTTATTTTAACTAAGTTAATCTTTACACCTTAATTAGAACTTTACTAGTCACTAGTTACTAGTGCTACTGTAGCAGCAGGGCTGAAAGGAGGGCCTGATTAGATAAACACTAATAAACTAACATTAAGAAAATAAATAAAAACTTACCTCTCAGCCACAGGCGGTCATGGGCTCACAGCGACGGCAGGCCAGGTCACGGACGAGCCACGGCGGACCCTCAGCTGCTACCATGAGCGCCACCTCCTGTTATTGATGCTGTGACGAGGTCGGAAGAAGCAGTGGCCTGATGCCCTCTTGAGTCCTCCTTGCTTCACCGGTGCTGCAAGTTGCGTTGCGATCACGAGATGGTTGCATTGCCGAAGGAGTCGCTCAGGAAGGGAATAATTGATTGTTCTTCCAGTCACACCATTGTTTACGGAATCGGTGGAATCGGACCGATTCCGACCGATTCCGGAATCGGATCGGTGGATTCCGATCCGATTCCATGCGGAAGGACCGATTCCGGCATGAATTCCGCGGAATCGGTCGGAATCGGTAGGAATCGGTCGGAATCGGTCCGGAATCGGCCGGAATCGGTCCGGAATCGGAATCGGAATCGGAATCGGATCGTTTTTTTTCATTTTTTGCTATTCCAGTCGGATCGGCCAGAATCGGTCCGAATCGGCCGGAATCGGCCGGAATCGGCCGGAATCGGTCCAGAATCGGTCCGAATCGGCCGGAATCGGTCCAGAATCGGTCCAGAACCGGGATCGGATCGTTTTTTTTTTTTTTTTTTTTTGCTTTTTTTTTACCGATTCTGGATCGATTTTCTTCCATTGAATCGGTCGGAATCGGTCCGATCCGATCCGATCCGGATCGAATCGGTACCCACCGATTCCGATTCCGATTCCGATCCCGCGATCCTTGAGTCACACAGGAAGGTGTAAGGTACTTCCCATTTATGTTAAACACCTACATGCAAAATTAGATGGCTAATGGACGCACATGACACACTTTTCATCTTACCGAAATGCCCTTGCACCTTTCTTTCGTCTCAACGCATAGACGCCTCATGACGTCTTCTTGTGCACAAGGCATACACCTCACAAAGAAGAAGAAAAATGTAAGCTTCGAAGTGGTTTTTCACCTTCTCTCCATAAGTCATACTTTTTGACGTCTTGAGGCGTAGTAACTTAAATCATTGAGTAGAACTGCCTTGTTGAGGGGAATACCATACACTTGCTTTGATTGTCCAGAAGCCTGGTTGGTCTGGATTATTCTTGTGGGGTCTTCCACTGGGGGAACATGGTCAGCAGTCTTCTTTTGTCCCTAGGATCTGTGGAAGAGACAACTGTTTTACAGTCTTTTCTTTTAATGTGTCTACGCATAAACCGTTAGAATGGGGTGAAAAATGAAGTGACTATTTCAGCTCCCACTTGCAAGACGCTGTCTTGTTATCTCACTGATCTTTAGTTGAATATGTTTTTTCTAATGTGAACAGACTGATAGAATTTCTAATGTGAGACAAGGTGCTGACAGCCATGGCGACATGTAAGTTAACCGGCATAGCCAGTTGAAATATACAGAACCAGCTGAGCTGTGCTGGACCGGCATGCCAGACTTGCTAAACCAGCTTGGGCGAGCTGGGGACAGGGTGACCTGCTTCCTGAACCAATTAATGTGGGTGATTCATCATCCTGTTTGCAATGACAACTCATAAAAAAGAGTGGGTTCATTACCTCTTGCACTTGTGCTGCAACAGAGGTACAGGGTCTGGTGCCTCACCTTAGCAAGAGGACAATGGACAGACCGGTTGTGTGAGGCATGGTTCACCGGGTTGCGACCCGGCCCTGACCCAGTCAGGTTTTGTCCGGACCGGCTCGGTCACGACCCGGCCGGGCCGACTCAGCCGGCCGGGTCGCGCGGGTCGTGCGACCCGGCCCATATGACCGTTGGCAACGGTCATATTGGGGGGGCTCCAGCCCCCCATTAGCCCTCAAGGGGCTCCCCTTACTCCCACCTCTCACTCTCAAGCTCCCATTGCTCTCAAATTTTGCTCTCATTTTCTTTTTCATTTACTTAATTCTTTCATTAAATACTTCATTAGTTCATTTAGTATATTTATTTTATACTCGTTTCATTGATTAGTTAGTTAAGTAGTTTCTTCTTTTTAATACTTACTTAGATAGTTAGTTAGCTAGAAGATTAGTTAGATATTTAGTTTAGTAGTTACTTAAGTATATAATTAGTTAGAAGGTATAGTTAATTACTTACTTAGTTACATAATTAGTTAGTCATTTATTTACCCAAGATGTCGATCATGATACAAGGCCGCAAGGTAGAGGAGGTCATCGTAGTCATAGAGTTGGAGTAGAATACCACGATGTCTCTAACTATACATATGATTCATCACAAGGCTCTTGATTCCCTACATAAGATCAAGAGTATTGTGGAATGAATTATGTGGAGTCATCGGATACTTCGATCCAATCGACCTATAGTTATGGTAACTTGTTTGGATCAAATCTTAGGATAGTTTCCAGAGGGACTGACGAATATGATCGTCATGTATACATGTATCAAGCTGTGTACTCAACTCAAATGACATGGGGAGAGTACATCAATTACCTACAAAATGTAGAATACGTCACATTGGAATAAAGTTGATGTATTATTTGTTTAAATCATGTCATTTATTTTTTGTGATTTTTCTGTATTTTTTATTTTTTTGTATTTTTTTGAATTTTTCAAAAAATTAATAAAAAATAGAGTCGCGACCCGGTCGCGACTGGGTCAGCCTAGGGGTCTCGCGACCCGGTCGCGACCTGCGACCCTTGGTGTGAGGGTCTGGTGCCTCACGTTAGCAATGGGGCAGGCAGTGGACAGACTGGTTGTGTGTGGTCTGGTGAAGCCGTCAAGGTGCAGGATGGTGCAAATAGGGGAAGCAGTGTTGAGGAGTGTGGACAGCTGCTGGAGGGGGATTGCAGTCAGGGATGGGGACTGTAGGGTGGGGGTTGGGACAGAGACTGACCTCCGGCGCATAAGGTGGCACTGTCATCTAGAAGGGAGGCTGAGGGTGATGGTGTGGGTCCTTTGAGTCGGGAGGGTGTTGCAGCTTCGCAGACTGGGGCAAGGGCATGTATGGTGCCACAGAGGGAGGCATACCCAGTGGGAGTGTTCAAGGCTAGGTGTGAGCTTGGGCTGGAGGCTAGTGGTCGTGCAGGCTGGCAGGTGGCTGGATGGTGGGGAGTAGCACAATGGGGCAATCGATATCTAGGGTGGGGTCGAACAGGGTGAGCCCTCTATGGGTCAACTGCATAGGATGACCCAATGTCAGCTACAGGCAATGTGATGGCTCAGTGGTGAAGCCACAGGGACATGCCAAGGGAGGGATTGCAGGGTTCATGCAGGCAGGCAGTCAGAACTGACTGCCTGAGGACTTCTGCCTGGTGAGTCTTCGTAGAAACTACAATGGGCCTTGCAGAGGTGGTTGTTCTGGGACTGTCTGCACACCCACACAGGTATTCCTGAAGGACTTAGCTGCAGGCCTTCCGCTAGGGCAGCAAATTGGTTTGATTTGGTAGTAGAATTATCTGTATCCGATCCCAATAAGGGTTAAGGTGTTACGGTTTTGATAATTTCGGAATCATATGTTCCGATTTTGATATGATTTCGATTGTTATTGGAATTGGAGCCAAATTTGGTAATTTCTGAAATATATACTATATATTAGTTTTTATTTAAAACTAACTTAATAATTCACATATAATTACTAATAATTGATATAAAATTTATAAAATTTATTTTTTATTATTAATATATTATATATTATAATTTATTTCGTTTTATTTTTATTATTTTTATTTTATACTTATTTTTTATCAAAATTAGATAAACGAAAATGGAATCAACTAATTCCAATTCCGATAATCAAAATATCCAATTCTGATTCTGTTTACCCTTCCGCAGCTGGTGGCTGCAACTTTTCAGGCTGGGATGGCCCTGGTGTGGTGGCAGCAGGGCATTGGCAGTTCAGAGACCAGGGAATCAAAATGTGTTAATGCATGAGTTGAAGACCACATTGGTTGACAGCAGTCTGTCTGCCTGCTGGTTGGGCTGGCCATGAATGCAGCAAGCTGGAAGCTTGGCTGCTTGGCAGGTGCAGGACTAGGGGGATGCCACCACAAGGATGAAGGAAAGTAGAAACCAGGTGCACCTGATGTGGTCTGGAACCTAGCTTCACAGTGGCGGTTCTGCTGCTAGCAGATGATGCAGTTGGGTTTCACGGGACTGGTTGATGGGGAATGACCCATTCCGGGGAGGGGGTCATCATTCATATTCTTGTTTCTTGGGGTACAAGATGAGGATTTTATAGAAATTTTACTTTACCATTTAGACCCTATAAAATATCTAAACAAAAGTGACACCACCCTTTTATAAAATGTGGCTTTGAAAAGTTTTTTAACCTTTACATTTTTGATGCCTTCAAACTAGGCAAAATTCTTAAATAAAAAAAGAAGTCATTAAGGGGAATCCTAGAACTAATGAAATATGATAAAGCCAATGCCGATGTCAATCAAACTCCCCTGATAGTTACACATCCCTAAGTCGGTAGTTCATACTAATCATTGGATCCAGAACCCATCAATTTCTTAACTAGACTTTGTGTTTCTTTTTGTCTTCAGGTTGCTCTATGGAAGTTCTCTATAGAGGATTCCTCTCAAGGTAATGTCTCTGCATTCTTTTCTGTTCTGTTGTTTTTCTTTTGCATGATGGAATATCACAGTTCTTTGAAGTCCCTTTCTAAGTCTATTAAATTATAATCCTTGCTGGTTTGAGCAATTATCATTGTTCTTTCTATTTAACTGCAGAAAGTAGGCCTTTGTTATGCTTCACTGCTGACAATGTTCCTATAAGATCTGTTGCCTGGTCTCCTGGTGAAAGGTAATTGGCAATCTCTTTGTACATATTCAGTTTACCTTGTTGAAATATGATAGCTATTTTGTATTAAATTGTATTTATGAATGTTGAAAGTTTATTTTTGTTTTTCCTTCTTAAAACGGATTATATCATGTACTTCAGTGTAAAGTACCAGCAGCACATTAAAGATAACTTGATACTCGACTGGCATAACTTTGATCTGGTGAGATGTAATATCATGGACACTGATGATGTTATTTGATATACAAGTAGGGCTTTTGATATTTAACAACTATTAGAAGGAAAAATAGCAAATTTATTTCCCTTGGATATCTGTCCATGTGTGCAGCGTGAAACGGATCTGTTTCATATTAGAAATGTCAGATATGTACAACTAAACCATCATAGGTAAGAAGTCTCACTTATATGCAGGTGAAGGACCACATGTACGGATAACATGCTAGTAACATACATGTGTAATATGTTATGGGGTTTTTGGTTGCATGATAAATTGAGTTTTTGTTACAAATTTATGTTTTTGTAACAAAGATGGTTAAAAATGAGGTGAGACCCTCTTTTTTTTTCTCTTGTGGTCCCTCACCTTTTTAGTTATACATGGTCCCTACTTTTTTTGTTTATCACTCCTCCAAATATTACATGTTTTTTTGTCTTTGACTGATTTAGATTTTGTTTTAATGTAAAATTAACATGAAAGTGCATATAAATTTATTGTGCAACTAAACATCCTATTAGTCATTCTCGAAGACATGTAAGTTCAAGTACATGATCATAATTTTGTTATGTTCTCAACGGTTGTCTGTTAGCCAAACCCTAATATGTGCAATATTTTCTGGAGCATGAAATTAACTTCTACTTAATAAATTGTGTGTAGTGATTCCGAAAGTGCAAATCTCATAGTGACTGCTGGACATGAAGGGCTAAAGTTTTGGGATGTACGGTAAAGTCAAGGATTTCCTTCTCTTCTCATGACCCAATTTTTTTGCCTAATTTTAGACATTGCACAGATAAAAAGTGGCTAATCATTCATGTCTTCTATGAGCTTATGTTTGATCATAATATTACGGAGATTGTTGGAAATTTTATGTTTTTAATTTTATTTAAACATCTTACGTCCTTCCTCTTACAGATCATTTTTCTTTGAGTAGATGCTGCAATTGCTGATTGCTCAGCTTATGTTTGCAAATACCCTGAGCTTCTTCAACAGGCTCACACTACTGAAAACCTTCTCTGATATTTATCAGAACCATGTGAAGTAGAAATTTAGTCAGTTTACCATGGACATTCATATAGAATATCATATTTGATGGTCAACATTGATAATTTCAATGGCAAAGAAGTAAACAGTGTTCATCCAGCTAATTGCATCAACTGGTGGGGAATAATATGATAATCCAGTACCCTCGCCAACATGGCATAAGTCTCACCATGGTGGTGAAAAGCCTCGCCTTGAGGCATAAGCCCTCAAGACAGTGCTTTTTAACAATGATAATTATTGGGGATTTTGGTGAAAATACTTAGATTGTGTTCACTAAGTACATTCCTTGACATTTTTGTTGACTGTCTTTTTTAAAGCAATTCCGAAAGGGAGCATTTCATTTTTTTAGAAAGCATTCTAAAGGGGAGCAATTGGTTGATTTGACACTTAGTAGCTTTGTGAACTGATCCCTTTGATCTGCAGTAGGCTTCTATTAAGTTGCAGCTTTCATGACCAGACAATTCTACATAGACCTGTAAATGGACACGGTAAACCCATAATTCAACCCGAATCCGATTGTCAAAACAGGATATCGACACTCGTTTGCTGCGCCCGATGAGTCTCGACATCGGGTTTCAGTATACCCCGATTTTAAGCAAACCCGAATGTCACGTATCGGGTTCTGTTTGATAACCCGATCACGAGATCGAGGACCCGACTGCTCCCTCGGCTTCTCACCGCTCGGTGCTACGACAGCCGACAGGTCGACTCTGCCTGGTGCGGTGCTCTCCTGCGGCGGCATGCCCTACCTAGGGTTCCAGCAATCCTGTCGCTTCTCGGCGCTTCGACGGCCTGGTGCTATCACGCTACTGTGGAACGGTGATTGATCTTCCCCGCAGGTGCCTTTCTCATTGATCTTATTACTTGTTCGTCTTCTTCTTCTTCGTTCCTTCCTTCTCCTCCCAGCAGCTACAGTCTTGCTCAAGGAGGCAATGCCAGCCGTAACAAGCAGGCGAGACCAGCCAGACCTCTTGGTCAGCCTCTGCTGTTTTCATCTCTTTCTCCTCCTCTTTACCCGGACCCTGTCCAAGTTTGGATTCAACAAAGGAAAAGGAGGAAGAGGAGGAGAAGGAGCAGGAGGAGAGCCGGAGAAGTATTCTTCTTCACTTCTACTCTCAAGATACCCTAATCTGTAGGTTTTTCTTTTCTATTTTGGATTGC
The DNA here is from genome assembly GCA_036172225.1 of Cryptocoryne crispatula var. balansae. NCBI lineage: Eukaryota > Viridiplantae > Streptophyta > Magnoliopsida > Alismatales > Araceae > Cryptocoryne > Cryptocoryne crispatula. The sequence goes on from CM069933.1 coordinate 5,188,563, forward strand.
GCCTCTTCCTGCCCAGCCACCCCTAAAATTAAACTCTTCTCTCTTCAATGTTTTATATGCTGAGAAAATATTCCCTTTACAGCCCGTAGAGTCCGTAGTTCTCTCTTCCCATTTTCTGGAGAGAATTTAATCCAAACTGCCATGGAAAGGGGATGATAGAAATCAGGAAGATCGAGAACCTGATCAGCAGGCAGGTGACCCTCTCGAAGAGGAGGAAGGGACTCCTGAAGAAGGTCTATGAACTCTTTATCCTCTGCGAAGCCCAGATCGATTTAATCATCTTCTCAGAGAGGGGGAAGATGAAGGAATTCTGCAGCGGCCCCCCCCCCCATAGGTTGTTGCCATCGCTTTTTTTTTCAGGATATATATAATGGCAGATGGCAATGGCCTGGTCTGTAGCAGATGTCCGGTAGGTGCTGCAGTTTTTGTACTGCAGTGAAATTTAATGTGAATGTGTGAAATACGTTGCGCAATGGGGTAACGGGTTTATCCGGATCCGAAGGTACTTTCGAATTCGGGTGTGGACTTAGACCCGAAATCCAATAATTTATCGGGTATGTTATCGGATTCGGATTTGCATTATTGGATTCAGGTTTGGATTCTGAAACATCCGACCCATACTAACCCGTTTACAGGTCTAATTCTACATCATTCAATATTTAGAGATTGGACTAACATGCAGAGGGCATGACTTAGTTCGCTATCCAAACCACTGTGATGGGCACATCTGAAAATATTCCCACCATTCAGGGTGTCTTCAAAGCATAGAACCTCCTCAGTCCTCGTAGGTATGCAATTATCAGGCTAAAAATGACCCATTAAAATGCATTTACTTCTAATCATAGAGATCCAGGACTGTATGTGACTGGCTTAGGGCCCGTTTAAGGGGAATGTGAGGGTTTATTTATGGCCAAACACGGGTTTTAGGCTCAGTTTTTGGACTGGTTTTGGGGTATCTCAGGGACCTGTTTTGGGACTGGTTTAGGGACTGTTTAGTGACTGGTATTGGGGCTGAAAACAGGGTCTAAATATTAGGGCCATAGGACCTGGTGTAGACATTACCAGGAGCTGTTTTGTGATTGATTTGAGGCTTGTGTAAGGGATATTTTGGATCTGTTTTGGGTTATATTTAAGGGGTTTTTCAGGCCTGTTAAGGGACTGCACAGAGGGCGGAAGGGGTCTGTTTGAGGCTGAGAACAGTTTATATTTGGGGCTGTCTGAGGATTGCGCAGGGGGCTATATGTGATTTTGTTTGGGGCCAGGAACATGCCATATTTGGGGCTATCTGAGGGCTGCACATGGGGCTAAATGTGGGATTTTTTGGGGGGCTGAGAACAGGCCATATTTGGGGCTGTCTGAGGGCTGCGCAAAGGGCTATATGTGGGTCTATTTGGAGCTGAGAACTGGTCATATTTTGGGCTGTCTGAGGGCTGCACAATGGGGCAAAACAGGAGGGGCATTGAAGGACCTGAATAGGGACCAAACATGGGCTAAGCGGGGATTTTTTTTCTGGTGCACAGGAAGGGCATGCTGCAAGGGTTATTTAAAAGGGCTTGGAGGGTGAAAAGAAGGATTTGTGTGGGGGGGGGGTGCTATGGGTGTTTTTATAAAGGAGGGAAGGAGGATGCTGGATCGCAACAAGCTATGGGGTGAGAGTTTGATCTCTAGTGGGAGATTATGTAGGTGGCAAGGATTGCCGTCTCGGATCTTGGCTTCGTATCGGGGGGTGAAAGAGAAGAGATATTGGAGAAATCTTAAGAAAATCTCGACAGATCAAATCTTGGATTATCGGATCAAAATGTATGCATGTATAAAACATAACATAATATCTTATAAAGATGGGAGTAAATCAATGAACTTATATGAAAACGTGTTTTACATTTGCATATCAACAATACCAAAACACACTCAAATCTCAATTACAAAGTACTCTCCAATCTCAATACCAAAAAGACGATCTATGTGCTCCTGATATTTCGTTTTGTTAGTCACTTTGTGATTGTTGTACCATAAAATCACCAACGAAATCACAATATTGAGCCCATGACGTATGAGGCTGATGGTCTCCCTCTCGTGGTAAATTAAATCTTTGTTCGTAAGTATCAGAGATATTTGAAAAGTCATTTTGTGTTTTTTATTCATAGTCACGAGGACCATGACTATGACTATAAAGCCCATAACCACAATAACTATAGTTATAAGGCATGTTTAAGGGAACATGTTCAACTACAGTATATCCATATCCATACAAAGGTTCATATCCTTCATTATAAAATGCATGTGAAGACCTTTGTTGCATTTTCTCATATTCATATCTATGTCCATATTCATATAATGATGAATCTTGAGAATGTTCATATTTATAATATTTCCTATCAGAAATATCCATAGAAGTGAATGTGAGAAAGATCATATTCTTCAAATTGTGACAAATCTTGTTAATATGACAGACCAACACTCTTCCTTTTACATCTATGTTTTTTCACGTTCATGATGAATTAGCTTGGTAGCATCAGTGGGGAATTATTGGTTTTCTTCAATGTCGTCAGTACCAACGTCACCAAAGTTCATCATCATTTCCATCTATACCATCATCACTTCTATGTCCATTGGAAGCATTCATATAAGAGGTTAGATCATCATTATGAAGATGAGTAAACTTAGAAGTTGATTGAAGAATTTGATGTACAGCTGCATCTACATCCATTCCAGTTTCACGTGCAACACTACCAATTTCTTTAGATGGATGACCATCATTTTTATCCATATAATTGTTTGCAACCCATTTAGTATAGGATTTTCTTGATCATCTAATTATTCTCTCTTGATAGTGCAAAAAATCAAGTAGATCCTTTCCTGGATCACTTTTCTCCTATGTTCAACTTCTATTCTCCTTATTTTAAATTCATATTATAATGACAATAAACAAGTTTCTTCAACTTTGACTATGACAACTTGTTTTTAGGTTTTGTATGTATCAAAGAAAAAGTGCTCAAATTTATTTCACATTGAGAAGCTGATAAGGTTTATGATAAAATTTTGATTGCAAGTTGTCTTAAAGTTGAGGAATCATTTCCGTACATTTTCTACTATTCATCTAAAAGTGAAACAAGTAATTATATATTTATAATTTGAACTAACTAAGTTGTCTTTTTAATAAAATAATTACTAACTTGGTCACATAGTTTATCTACTTGCAATAGCACTTTTTTTCTCAAAAGAGGCCCATGCTTCTTTAAACTTTATAATCTAGTATATAAAAATATTTAATATTAATGTTAGCTTAAAAGATGATGAAATCTATAAATATCGTAGTGTCATCTCATTTTTAAAATGGCCTCTTCCTTTGGACTTTGGAAACAACTTCTTGTAAACTTGATGAATTGCTTTAATAAGTGCTTAATTGTCCCCAGATGAAATTTAAATTGGTACTTTATATTAAGAAAATATACTACTCATGTTAATATTATTATTCAAAATGTTAGTCTCATAATTTGTTTTATACTTTTATAACAAAAAAATGATACTTTGGATAGAGGAAGAAACATATTGGCCTTATAGATAGGTGTGTCCATTGATTTTGTCTATCTATCATCTATGATCTGATGAACTCATGTAATTTCTTGGTGAAGTAGTCTTTATCACGTTCTTCATCACAAGATCACATGATATACATTACCCATAGTTGGATAACTTTCAATGTCATCACTCTCAAAACTTTATACATAGGTTTCATAATCTTTATCTAATCTCTTGTATAATTCCAAAACATAAGATTGCATGTGATTTTATTTTCAACAGAAGTGTTTCTAAACTCCATTCTAAACCAATTTGAACAAAGAAACTTTTCAAACTATCCTTTTTACGCAACGAACTTTGCAATACAAATAATTTGTTGCAAAATGAGTGGCACTAGGTCGAACTAAATCACATCCATAAGTCTTTCTTACTCTATCCATAACTCAATCATGATCATATGTGAAATGTGTAACAATTCAACCCATGTATATAGCTTGTTTTTACCATAGCATTCTTTGCCACATATTCAAACATCAAATCTATGCAATAAGTTAGCACATGGTGACCAAAAAAAATTATATTTTGATGTCAAAAGTGTTCCAACCTTTTTATAACTGTTGAAATTATCGGTTAGAATTGGTATAATCTTATTTTTTCTAACTTCTTTAATCTTACCCTCCATCAACTACATAATGAACTCATGATTATTCTCTTTGCCTGATGCATCAATTAAATTTAAAAATGACATTTCGTGCACTCCAAACCATAAAGTTAATGATGGACATTCTTGTGGGTCCTATCCATCCATCACATAAAACAGAACAACCATGTATATCCTAATGTGATTCCAATTTTTTAATTTTTTTTTTGCATGTCTACAACTAATTTAGGATGTCTTTGGGTGTCGGATGTTTGATTGCACATTCAAGGTTTGTGCTTCAACAATCATATTCTTAAAATGATGATCACCTGCAAGACGAGTTGGAATATAATTGAATATAAACAATTTTGAAACTATCTTTTTTTTGGTCAGATGGCACAGTGGCCTTAAACGCGTGCAGTGTCGCACGCCGTCGAGGGAACGAGCCCCAGCTCGATCCCCACACGTCGCCCCCCCCCATGGGGGCGCCTGGCTTGCTGCTGCCGGGAAGCGAACCCCGCCCGGCGCCCCCCGGGCGCCGGGTGTTGCCAGCCGAGCGACGCTCGGCCAGCAATTTTGAAACTATCTTACCAAGCGTTTCTCTTAAAGGTCTTTTGTTTACCATTTCCATCATTTTTTTTTGTCGTGTATCGTATGATCTATACAAATTACCTTCTACAGCTGAACGTTTATCAATACCTAGTGATCTAAGTCCACCACGATGCATAAAATCATTTATGTTTCGTTTCATTCTTTTTATTCCATTTCCATCTACAAGTCCTACATCATTAGGTCATTACTTCTAACTCTAATTATTTGTAAATGTGAATGTATTATGTGACACTTAGACTCGTCAATTTGCCATGTAGTTTCAACAAATGTTTTTCAAATTTCATGTTGTCTTCTTTCCTTAAATCTTTTTTTATCTGATGAAAAACTTTTAAAATGACCACCCATCTGTTGAAACTCATTCATGACTACTTTTGTCAATTTATACTTTGTAGTCTGTATATGTTTTTGTGATTTCAATTCTTTCAATTATTTTCACACTGTAGGTAAACACCTTACATATTTACTTACATCTGATTCTTTGTTTCCAATCAAATAGTATTTTAAATTTGTAATATCACTTGTTACATTATTTTTCCACAAATGTTCGTTTACAACCCTTTTCGATGGAAATTTCATATTACTAGTCTATGTCGTTCGTAGACATCTTTTTTCTACAATTAAAAAAACATAAAAATATAGGGTCTGTTATAACTTATATTCGGTATAAACTTTACAATATCTTATTATATTTAATTTTATTATATTTAAATTAAAAAAATACTGAAAAAACATATTAGTATTTAATAAATTGTATTTTCTTTGAACTGTATAATATCTTATTATATTTAAACTAAAAAATACCCAAAAATATATTAATATTTAATAAGTTTTTATATTTAAACTGCATAATATCTTATTATATTTAATCTTATTATCACTTGTTTCATTACTTTTCCACAAATGTTCATTTAGAACCCTTTTCGATGGAAATTCCATATTACTAGTCTATGTCGTTCGTAGACATCTTTCTTCTACAATTTAAAAAAACATAAAAATATAGGGTCTATTATAATTTATATTAGGTATAAATTTTACAATATCTTATTATATTTAATTTTATTATATTTAAACTACAAAAATATTGAAATGATCATGGTTAATTTAGGATATATCTTTTTAGCATGATTATAGCTAAAAAATGACTATAGCTAAAAAGATATATCCTAAATTAACCATGATTAAAGTACAAGTAAAAATAAGTCCAATCAAATTTATTTGGATTAACACTGTCATAGATACCAGGCCTCAATATCACATATTAATAGTAAAATCATAGAAGATAATATTGAAAAAAGCAAACATATCGAACAATATATCACATTCGATGGTAATATAGTAACTTTTGAAAACATTGCATTATCAACGAAATACGAATTGAAGATGTTAATAAAGATTTACATAATCTAAAATTCAAAACTCTTTATACCTCTGCAATGTTGTCGCATTAATAATTGGTAATGATATCTTAAATCAATATAATCCAATTACAATAAATCCTTATACTTACCTTCACGATTAAATCCAAACAAATAACAATAGAAAAAATCCTAACGGACTCATCTAACATGATTCGCATGGAAAGACCCCTTAATAGAGAATTAAAAGAATATCTATTCAAAGATTACAAAATTTATGTCATCAAATATGATAAAAATGTTGATTGGCCAGAAAAATCATAAATAGGTTTTACATTATTATCAAATGAAAATGTAACTCTGCAACCTACAGAAAAAAAATATTATATACTGGTTTAGGTTTTATAATACCATAAGAATTTTATGGTATAATAAAAGGAAAAAACGGTTGGTTAAAAAACGTGGACCTACAAATTATAGAAGGAACTATAAAATCCACATATAGTGGAGAAATAACAATTATAATCAAAAGCTTTGAAAAAACGTCAATCATCAGAATTAAAAAGGAAAACAAACTAGCAGATCTTATAATAAATAAAATCTATTTTTTTTAATTAAAACAATCACAAGACAAATAAATAGAATATGTATTAAAATTAAATTAGGAAATGGTCAAAACTATAATCTTATATTAGATTCAGGAGCCACTAAAGGTGTTGTCGAAGAAAAATTTTGGCATATAACTATAAATGAAGAGTTAAAAAAATCACAATTGTTTAGCCGACTAGCAGGAAATACCAACTCTAATAAAATATCAAGAAACGTATCTCTATATATATATTAGATCAAGATGAAATTGAAGAAGAATTTATAATTCCTGAAGTATATATAATAAAAGAAGGACTAGGAAATATGATCCTGGGTAACAATTTCATAAATAAATATTCACCCATTACAATAGATAAAATGTTTAACACCTTTACTAAAAATAATAAAAAAAATTTAGTACCTCGATACTTTATAGTACCAAAGATCTTTAAGTTTCTAATAAATATATCCAGAGAAAGTTTCCAAGACATTTATATAAACAGTTTATCTGAACTATTCTCTGAAAACTCTTTAAAATTATTTGAGAGAAGCCCATGATATTGAAAAATAGAACTTATGCCAGAACATAAAGGAAAAAAATCTAAGGACAAAACCTTTAGTTTATTCTAAAGAAGACGTACTTGAATTTCAAAAGCAAATTACAGAATTAAAACAAATGAAATTAATCCAACCAAGTAGAAGTCCTCATATATCTCCTGCCTTTATGGTACGAAATCACTCAGAACAAAAAAGAGGAAAGGCAAGAATGGTAATAAATTATAAAAAAATAAATAAACATACAAAATTTGATGGTTTCCATATACCTAGCTGTGATAGTATCTTAAAAAGACTACAGAACAAAAAATGGTTTAGTAAATTTGATGCTAAATCAGGTTTTTGGCAAATAAAATTAGAAGACCAAGAGTCTAAGGAACTAAGTTCATTTTCTACACCTTATGAACATGTAGAATGGAATGTAATGTCATTCGGAATAAAAAACGCCCCACAAATTTTTCAAAAATGGATGAACTCAATTTTCAAAGACTATGTTAATTTCATTATTGTTTACATAGATGATATATTAGTATTCTCCAATGATTATAATCAACATAAACATCATTTACAAATAATAAAATAAATTCTCATAAAAAACGGTATAATTTTATCACCCAAGAAAATTGAACTTTGTAAACAAAAAATAGAATATCTAGGGAAAATCATTGATCAAGGTTTTGTTGAACTCCAAAGTCATATTATAAGTAAAATTAAAGATTTTCCAGACACCTTCACAACACTCAAACAATTACAGAGCTTCATAGGAATTCTGAATTATGGTAGGAAATATATTCCAAGACTAAGTGAGTTAACAAAAGAATTACAAAGAAAAATTTATTCAGAAAATAAAAAATATAAAAAATAAAATGATAAAATTATAACACGATGGGAAACCGATAAAATTAAAATTACACTCTCTCCTGAAGAAAATAAAGAAATTATATGTATATATAATCTATTATAACAAAAATTCCGAAAACAATCATGCCAAAACAAATTGATAAACTAGTAGTATCAACGGATGCCAGTTAGTTATATTGGGTAGGTATATTAACTGTAGAAAAAGAAGATGTAGTTGGTTATACTTCGGGAAAATTTTCGAAACCCGAAATAAACTATTCTACATATGAAAAAGAATTTTTAGCTATATTAAAAACTATTAAAAGTTTTAAATATTGGTTATTACCAACCACTTTTCGAATTAATACCGATAATAAAGGACTATATCATTACATAAACAATCGAAAAGAAGATCAAAATAGTAGAAGAGTATGTTGGATAATGCAGTTAGAAGATTATAGTTATTCAATACATTTTCTGCTAGGATATCAAAATATAGTTGTTGACTATTTATCTCGACCCTTTCAGAATGCAGAATAAATTTCTCGAAGCAGCGGTGAAGAATAAAGAAGCATCATTCACAAGAAATACCTCTGGAGCTGGCAAAAATATTATAGAAATCTCAAAAAATACCTATACAGCACCATCTTATATTACTCCTATTAATAAAGGAGAACCAAAAATAAACATAAACTTTGCAGAAGGAAATATTATAATAGATATGGCAAAGGCTCAAAATCAATCTGTAATACATCAAATAAGTCAAGTTAGAAGCTTCTATAAAAGCAATAACAATTTGAGTCAAAAAACTTATGAAAGTCTAAATAAAATTTGGAAGAGTACTGGAGGGCTACAAAGTAATCCCGAATACATTTCAGCTATAAGGAACATGGAAGACTACTTAATTGCATTAGAAGAAAATGCAAGATACAATCAAAATGCAATAATTCATTTACAAGATCAAATAACAGAATTTAAGCAGTAAAATTTAACTGAAAGAAGTAATTATCTTACTATTTGCCATCATCACATGCTCCCTTTCCTTGAAAAAAATATTCACCTAGAAGAACCTAAAGAACAACTCAATATTATAAATTATCTTGAAAATACTTCTATGTTCTCTAAAATTTTGGAAAAAGCAAAAAGAATAACTCTTTATAGTTATATCAATGAAAAATTTCCACCAGATGTAATGCAAATAATAAATAACAAAATATGGGAATCTCATGTGTTGAGACTCATAATGGAATATGAGGACTGCCTGACTGAATATAATGATAAACGAAGAATAACTCTGGTACATCATGAAATAGACGAACAAAGTATATATGCCATTGAAAAAGGTATACTAAACAAAATAATAGTCACCAGAGAACAAATAAATAATTTAAACTTCCCCATGATAATAAAAACAATGGCTGAATGGACTCCTCGCCTTATCCAAGTATTTGAAATAGACATCACCGCCACATTTCAAGAAATAACGATTGGGAATACTTTTCCTTCAATACAAATATGGATAATCCGACCACAATATTCATATGATATTTCCTTCAATACAAATATGGAGAATCCGACCACAATATTCATATGATATTATAAAGAATATGAATATTGTGGTCCTTCTATTTATTTTATTTTCAATTAATTTAAGTATTTTATACGAATTTACTCCATAATCTATTATGGTGTTTTATTGATTAAATATATTTTGAAAATTTTGTTTTATATCACTTATAGCTTCTTTATTATGAACTATATGCTAATAACTATCTGGACTAATACACAAATTATTATCTATAGAAAGGTCTTCATTCCGTTCAGTAGTCATTATTACTCTGGATATTCTTGATCTTTGCTCAGATATTCCCCTTACGCTCAGTATTCAGAGCAATGGATACTTCACACTGATCAAAGTCAATACTACTCACCAGAATAATAGTTTCTAAAGAACTTTACGAAGATGCAAAAGTAAAACTAGTATACCAATTCTTTAGAACTAACCTCGCTCTGATACCAATATGCGGGCGTCAGAGGAAAAGAGATGAAGGCGTCGAGCGTCGAAAGGCGTCGAGAAGCGATTAGTGTTGTTATATTTACTCTTGTTATATTTAAACTACAAAGTACACATTATAAAAGATTGATAAATAGATTAATATTTAATATGTTGTATTATATTTAAATTTTAAATGATTTTATTTTAATACTAATGTGATAATCTATTTATTACATTAAGTTTAACATCCTAAAATATTTATGAAGAGTATTTTTTAATCTATTTTTTTATTTGATATTGGCCATTATCTTTTGTAAAGACTTACATAATGTCTTCATCTTTTGTCCCTATTGTCGTGAGAGTTGCCAAGAGCCGAGGTTGCCACCGTGAGAGCAGGAGAGGATGTTGAGAGCATGGTTGTCAAGGTGACAAAGTGCCAAAGGCGTTGAAGGGTACCAATTCCACTTAGGCGTCGCCTAAGCGGTCAAGGTGGTATTCACGGAAGATTGGGTCGGGAGGTCATTATACATAAAAATAAGTATAAATATAATTATATTTTTATGTTATAATTGAATATGAGTGTTTTATCTATGTATATAAGTAAATATGATGTGTGTGAAAGAGAAGAGAGTTAAATAGATTTTTATTAAAATTAAGTATATAACACCTTTATGATTATAAAATTTATATTTGTGCGATAGTATAAGTGATAGTGAAATATTGTTATAATATTATTAAACGGGGGGAGGGAGCGCAGAGTAGTCGCAGAAAGTATGGGTACTTACTTTTGGATAAGGAGTTAATCTTGGTAAATTAAGTGAGATAGAGAGAGAGGAAAGAGCTGAAAAAGAACTTAATTATATATTCAATTTTGGATAAGGAGTTATAAGTATATAATATATATTTATAATCATAAATTTTAAATATGTATGATAGTGAAATATATTAATATGTTCAAACTATTATTAAATAAATGCCCCTGTAACGGGTATCAAGGGAGCAAAATCCCTCAAAGTTATTTTTTTAATCATGTAAAAATACCTATGGCACCTTGGACGCCTAGGCGGGCACCTTTTTGGCCCCAAACAAGGCGCTGTTGGAAAAGTGCCTTGCCGCTTAGGTGGGCGCCTTGATAACTATGGTTGAGAGCCAAGGTCGCTGCCATTAGAGCTGGAGAGGATGCCGAAAGCCGAGGTTGCTGCCGTCGGTAGCAGTCGTGAGAGCCGGTGAGGTTGCCAAGAGCCAAGGTTGCTACCGTGAGAGCCGGAGAGGTTGCCAAGCAGCCAGAGCGTGAGAGGAGATGGAGATTGCCCAACCAATCAGCCGATGGAGATGGAGAAGATCACCGAGCAAGACAGGTCGCTTCGTTGTCTGTCTATTATCGGGGGTGTGGCAAAGGGTTTTAACCAGTCTTCCGTGAGCTCGCGTGGCCGACGGGCTGATGGCTCTCTTTTGCAGCATGCTGTGTGACCAACAGCATGGCTGACCAGTGAAAAGGTCGTCAGTGTTTGCCCGTGTTCCTGGTCCCCCTCGCTGCCCCTTGTGCCTTGTATGTTCCTGTTGGGGGGGCAGGGGTACCGTAGGGGAGCTGCACGCATGTGCCCTGTATTCCCGTTTGTGCCCCTATATTCTGTGATTTTTTATGAATTTATGGTATTTATTTTTTTTCTTAAACTTTTTTATAGAAAATTGCCAAAAATAGCCAAAAAATTGATTTTTGGGGTCCAAAAAGTATGGAAATTTCAGGGGAGTGTCAAAGGTTTCTAAAAATAATATTGTCCATGAAAGAATTTTTTGGGTCAATATGTTGATTTTTCTATTTTTTGGGAGAGAATTAATTTTCTGGAACATTTCAGAAGAAAATTTTGAAAATTGTGTAATTTCTAAAAAATAGATTTTGATGATTTTTCATGATTTTTCATGGGGTTTTGGTGAGTTCGTTGATTTTTTATTGAATTTTGTATATTTATTCTAATTTTGTGAAATAAAATAGGATAAATGAAAGTTTGGACGAGTGGGCCCACGAGGGCACAACGGTTATGAAATTGAGGTGTAAATCCCAATTACGATGGAATTTAAGGAATCCCAATTGACTTTGCTTTTCCTCGTGTGTAAATTTTGGGCACCAACAGTCTGCTAACGTAATAGCAGATCCGATCATTCTGGCTCCTGAAGACCTGATACGAGCATTTCTATTGGCCATACAATATGCTGCTCATGTTCACAGATAAATTTATTTTATTTAGCTTTTTGTTTCTTTAGAGTATTTGTACCTTCCCGTAGAAGGTAGTGTCGGGATTGCACCTTGGATAGAGCTAGTCCGGTGGAAGCCAAGCCTGAGGCTGATTCCAGCCAATTCCATCTGGGATCACCCGCTTCAGGTTTACATAGGCGGATCCTTGGCTGATCTCAGCCCATTGGAGGTGTTACTGTTCTTGGCCAATTTCTGCCAATACTGTCTGATCTTGCCCATTCCAGCTGGGTTTGGTCAACGATCTGTCCACCAAGGTCAAATTATATCTGCCATAACCTATCTTGATCAGACCGGCTGATCCAGCAAACTGTGTTTCTCCCCTTCATGCGGTCAGATAATAATTTCTATTTCCCTTTTGCGGATATCAAGGTATATTAATGCGATACACCTGTTTCTTTCTTCTCTCTCTTTTATTTTTTTTCCTACACATCTGTAATATATTCATTGTAATGTTTTACACTTAATGCCTCAGGGAAACTTTGGTCTGTGGATCCTATGCCTCCAGCCATCACAAAATTAGTCAGTTAAAGTATCCTATTTTCTAAGTAAGCTTTTATTTTGTTGAACTAAAAAAAATCTCAATCCCAAAAAAAAGGCCAAACACATGCGCATGTTGATCAGCAAAAACCGATGTCGGTACGTCGGAACCAAAACCGGAAAGGGACAAACCCCAACCGGTTAAATCTTCAACAGTTTACTAAATTAACCGGTCCAAAAGAGGCGGACAAAGCCCTCCCCGAAACAAAAAAAAATCAGAAAAGCGATCAAAGAAATTTTGTTAGAAGGGAACTAGGCGGGAGTCTCCCCTATTGCCACTGTCTCTACAAAGGAGAGCCGTATGGAAATCCTTGCCGATAGAAGAGGGGAAGGGAGAGCCAGGAAACCCTTGTCCACTAAACAAACAAACAAAAAAAATGGGGAGGCCGAAAGCCTTCCTCTGCGGTCGATGACACGAAACTGCGTCGATACCGCTACTATCAAGCTTCACTACCCCACGTGGAGGCCTTCAGCCGCAAGAAGTCCTACCAAAGGACTGTCAAAAGCTTCCACCGTTAGGAAACCCGCTGTCGGGAGGGGAGGGAGCCAGCCGCAGGAGCTCCAACACACTATCGTCGTCAATAGAGGGAAACGACGAAAGAGAGAAAAAAACCTTGCTGCTGCCACCATTTAAAACTGCCGCTGCCTCGCAAACCTCCGTCGCCGTTGTCATTGGCTCAAGCAACCGCCGCCGCATAGACCGGCCGAAGAGGGAGATGCCGCGAGGAGAAAGAAACCCTTGCGGCCCTGTTTACGGTTGTAGGTCAGAGGAAAGCCACCGCCACCGTTGCCGAGAGAACTGCCGTCGGGAGGAGAGGCCGCCGCGACCACCATTGCACTTCCGCCACCAGTGAGCAGGGGAGGGTGAGGGAAGAAGAGGTCACTGCTGCCGCTTGCTTGCTCGCCATCCCCTTCGTTGGACCACTCCGCGGCCGTCGTCGGACCAATCTGCCACCACTGCCAAGGCCACCAAGAGGAAGAAAGCTGCTGCGAGCACCGGGATGTTGGGGAAAGAGAGAGGGAGCCCGAGACCTCAGGTGAACTGTTCACCCGAGGTCAACTCCCGATCAAACAAGGGGTGAAAAAAAAAGAAAAATGGGCCGTGCAGCTGGAGGCCACTGGGCCACACATGTGGGCAAGCGCGACCACCCGTCCACCCGAGTCAAACCGGGTTACCCAGTCAACAAGGTCGAAAGAAACCAAAAGACAAAAAAAGGAAATAAAATGGGGAGACCGGGTCAAAATCGGCCTCCCCCACGTTGCAGTAACTGTGGAGGTGCACCCATGTTCTCCACTCCCTGGTTATGGTCACCTCAAGTAACCTTACCACCTGGTTTGACCGCCGGTCAAACAGAAGTTTAAAAGGAAGGGAAAAGAGGTTAAACTCACCCCGAATCGGGTCACCTCCCCACTATTGCGAAAATGGACTTAATGGGGGATTGCCAAGTGACCAAAATACCCCTCCAAAAATCTCTATAAATAACTTTGAGGTGCCATACGTACGGAGGAGAGGATGGAGAGGAGAGAGAGATTTGTGAGCCGGGCCCTCCTAGAATTTCGTTCCAAGAGAGAAAGCCTGAAGGTCTCCTTATTGGCATTGTGCCCGGAGTTCAAAGAAAGTCCCAATCTCTCTAAATCGCCTTTCCATAAAAAAGAGCTAGTTTTGCACTACCTTTCCATAAAAAGGGGCCCAAAATAGTTTGCTATTTTGGATAGAAAAAAGTCAACCCAACTTCGGTTCAGTCGAAATGTTGCCGAAATTTAATGGTTTTGCGCTACCTTTCCATTAAAATGGGCCTAAAATAGCTTAATATTTTTGGATAGGAAAGAAAATCCAAATCGGTAAAGTCGAAATGCTGGTCAAACCGAACGGGAATTCAAATAGAAAATCTAATTCGGTAAAGTCGAAATGTCGGTCAAACCGAACGAGAATTCTAAATGAAAACCCAAATCAGTAAAGCCGAAATGTTAGTCAAACCGAATGGGAATTCTAAATGAAAATCCAAGTCGGTAAAGCTGAAATGTCGGTCAAACCGAACGGGAATTCTGAAAGAAATCTCAGATCAGTAAAGTCGAAATGCCAGTCAAACCGAACGGAAATTTCTCAAAAGAAACTCAGATCGTAAAGTCAAAATACCGGTCAAACCGAACTAACTTTGACATGTATTGAGGAGAAAGGTTTGAATGTCCCCTCATTTATTGTACTTCCATAAATCATGTACTCAAATCGATTTGAAATAAAATTCAAGTTTGACTGATGTATTATGTTACTTCAAAAAGTGACATCAAATCCCCATGGACTCCGAAAGATGGACAAAATTAATAAGTCATTTAAATGATTTCTAAACTTAATCAAATAATCAAATTTTATTAAATAAAATCAAATAATAATTTATTTATTAACAAAAATGCCATCATAATCAAATTAAATTCATATAATAAAATCATACATAAAAAATAACTACAAACAGTTACAAAACATGTTTAGTTTGAATTTGACTTAACCATAAAAAAATTTAAATCAACCTAAATGGATAATGCTACTTAAATAAATAAGTATGGATAACAAAATCTAAATCAAATAAATGATCAAAATGTTAATAAAATATCAACATAATCCAACCAAAATTATATCATTAAATAATGCATAAAAAATGTCAACCAATGACTATAAAAACAAGTTAAGTTGGATTAAAATCAACCATAAAATTAAAGTGGTCAATATTATTAAGAACAAATCTTAATAATAATAACAAATCCACTTAAATCAAACAAAAATGCTAACCAACACACTAAAAAATGGAAATCAATTTTAACAAACAAATAAAAGGAAAGGAGATCAACTCAAAATTGTCTAAGTCAACAAATGACCAAAAACATAAACAAATCAAATCAAATCTCACACTAAAAAAAGAGGAAAAAGATCAATGAACCCAAACTAAAAAGTTTGAATTAAGTTCAACCAAATTTTATCTTATAAGGCCATGGGGTGTCTTCCAGCTCTGTGTTTATGTGGATGAATGACTTCCGTTTGATATGTTGCCTTGACGGTTAATCAAGGATGTTCGAGTATTTGCTCAACATAATCAACACTGGAATATCGCAAGTCCGGTGGAGAGAGGTCAAATTTTATTTTCAAAGAACTCAAAAAATCTCACAAATCAAATTCGTGGTTCAAATTATCTAAATGGTGGGTGATACCCATATCGACACTTAGCAAATCTGTGGAACCATCGGTGTTCCTATAAAATAATATCACATCAAATTAACTAATACTCTTATGAATACCACATATTTTCATAGTAATCAATACTAACCCAAAGGAGGGAAAATAATTTCAGAAAGAAATTATAATTCCAACGAAAATTTCTCTCTCTTTTAAAAGAGAGAGAAAAATTGAGGTTTCAACATATTTCAAGTAACTTTTTCAAGGGATTCTAATATAAATCTATTCTTGAAGATAAATGTGTTGTTATCCTAGATAAGTCTATCCAAGAAAGGCTGGGTTGGGGGTGGAGCCAAGGTCGGTCAGCCCCAAAATAGACCTGGTCGGACTAGGTTGCAACCTGGTTTGACCGGGTCGTAAACTTAATTTTTTAATATTAATAATGGTAAAATATAAAAATATAAATAAAATGTAAAAAATAAATAAAATAGGGAATACATTTATAACAAAAAATTTATTCAAATTAAATAAAATATTACATTTTGTTTTTCTGTATAGTTTATATACTCTTCGCATGTTAAAATTTCTTTGTTTGTTCCAACACTTGTAAATATTTACGAAATTGAGGTCTTATCTTTGGTGGAGTTTGTGTGCATGTTGCCACATTGTCTTTCATCCCGGCGAAGTGATGCTTTAACCTGTAAGTCCTCTCGTAGATAATTTTTTCATAATATTTACATTGAATTTTTATCTCCGACATGGATATCAAGTTGCAATAAAGTCAAGCCGGATCCTTCTTGGTCAAACTGGTCATTTGAGTGTCATGACTTGGATAAGACACGTTGAAGAAGAAAGATTAAAATAAATAAAGACAACACTAAAAAATAAGAGGTTAGCAACACAATTAGACAAAAAAGAGTTAGCAATACAATTAGAAAAATGGTATATCACTAATTAGATGCTTAAAAGAAATAATTAACACTAATTAGGCACTTAGCAAAAAGAGTTTAATGGGGTGTTTGGTTGCATGATAATTTTTTGTACACTTTCATGATAAAAATTTATATTAAAATAAAAAGTGAACCAACTCATGACATAAAATTATCATGTTTGGAGTGTTGTGATAACAAAAAAAAAGTAACAACCATCCGCGACCAAACAAAGTGGGGGACCACAAGAAAAAAGAAAGAGGTGAGACCCTCTTTTTTTGTTTAAGAAGAAAATTACTTTCAAAACATAAATTTGTCATGGTTGTCAAACACCTCTTTTAACAAGTTTTCTTACAATTTTTAAAATTTAAAATAAAAACCTCTATTATCATGCAACCAAACACCCCATAAGTGTGTGTGAGAGAGAGAGAGTGTGTGTGTGTATGTGTGAGGGAGGGAGGGGTAGGGATAAGAGAAAGGCCCCTTGGGGCCTAGGGGGCTTCTAAGGCTCCCCAAACAGTCATATGACCATTCTACAATGGTTATATGACTGTTGTGACCCGGTCGGCCGGGTCACTGACCGGGTTTGAGGGTCGCACGACCCTTCCTTCCATGAATCTATCTACTAAATGCTAAATATTGACTTAGCATTTCTACCTCCTTAACATGCAATTCAAGCAGAGTACTTCATTTTATGTTTTTTTATTAAAAATTCCCTGAAAGTTTTTAAAGTTTTAAAATGCCCATGAAATCTCGAACCTTATTAAGAAGCCATCATGAATAGTATTATTTCTAAAGTTCTTATTATCGTTAATATTTTGGGCAATTTGGTTTTTGATCATTTTTTAATTGGTTAACAGTTCATAAATTTTGCACTCGCAACTAAAATAGAAATAAATAATTACCGTCAGGTTCCATTAAGTTTTAATATTTTATGAAAGTAAGTTTTGAGGCTAGTTAACATATGGTTAGGAAAATGCATGTTTGCCCGAGCTATTACATAATTGGAGTAACGTGAGTGGTAAATAAGCAAGGGAGATGATGGAAATGGGAGGGAACCATCTCTGTGCTTGAGCAAGGCTGTCTCTTTGTTCTCCTCTCCATGATGGCACAAACGTTTGCACAATGCCTCTCCACCGTGTCCAGACATCAAGCAGATCACCTACGCCACCTAGGTCAAGATCTTTTATGACTTTTTTGCTAAGCCCTTCCTTTCCCAATGCAAGTATCAGTTCCACATCATGGGTATCTTGCGAGGATTTTGTCGATGTCAATAAGGTGTTTTGCTTCACCATCACCATTTACAGTTGGGCCTTTTACAGCTGTCTCTTATATACAGAGTGATCCACAAATGATGGATAAAATTTATGCTGCCATCAACCATCGATGGAAAAAGAAACCGTCTGATATAGAGCTATGGCGGGAAGAGTAGGGTTCTTTTCTTCTGAGGGGCAAGGGCCTTGTATCAAAGCTTGTGTCTGCAAAGAGACATGGTTTCCTGGGGGAGAAGTGATCAAGAGAGGTCAGGGGCGAGGTGAGAGGAGAGTAGTTGCTGCTGTTTGAGGACTTAAGGATTCAAGGGCACTAATTTCTGACTTCAGTAACCTGAGTTAGTTGGTGGCCTAGAGCTTGGATGTCACGTCTATCTTTCTTCCCTTGGCCACTAGCTGTTGCGGAACGTGCAGTGTGTCACAATGTTTGTTAAGTCTTGAGGTGTACCGAGTTCTCATGAGCCGTATGCCTCAAAATTTATTTAAGTGTAACCCTTAATTTGAAATATATAATCTATGAACATTGAATAAATAATCATGCAATTTACAACAATTTAAAAGACTTCATCAAAACAAAATGTAATCATATAATCAGTTATCTAAACTATTTAAAGTTTAAACTTTTATGTTGTATGAATAAACAATGTTTGAATAATAAGGGTATAGAAGGGATTAAAATTTTGTTTCGGTAACATTCATTCAGTACTGTACTTGTAACTCACATACTTGTCACTTTCTTTCATAGAAATGTATTTCAAATTATTTAGATTTAGCAAAAAAGTGCTTTGAAGAAAAGAAATGTAGCGTGCATCAAGAGGGAAAAAAGTGCTCCAGAAACTCAAATGATAGGGAGAGGAAATGCTTCTTCTCTTTGCTTGTGTAGACTTCATATCTTTTTATCTAAAATACCCTTGACTTTTAGGTTAACACATTGGCTCCACCTTATCGCCTTACAACTGACAACACTGCACTGTGACTGGGAGAAAAGTTTATGTCTAATGTTTTGCCAATGAGGCATAAGCCTCTCCAAGGAGGTGAAATGCCTCGCCTTGAGGTGGCGCCATTTTAAACAATTGTCACTTCTCACTGCCCCTTTCACGCCTTGAGGTGACTCAGCATTTGGTCGTTACACTAGATCAGGACTCAGGTGCAGCACCATCAGTTGTTCCTCAGCCATGTCAGCACTAACAATGCAGGGCCCTCTTCATCATCTTCTTGTCTGTCCCTGTCCATGTGGTCTGAGTGCATGATCAGCCTTTAGGGTATGCACATGGTGAAGGTCTTTAACCCTCCAAGTACTCGATTGTGCTATTTAGAGAAGAGGCAGAAGATATGTAACTTGGCCTTTTGTGACATGACATGAGGGTGGGTACTTTTTTACCCCATCCCCTTTTGAAACCATGACCTCTAAGCAGTAGTGATGGCAGCTGTTGGTGGTGACTAGTTTCGATAGGGGATTGGTCGGTTGCTGACGATAGCTGGCAATGATAGATTAATGATAGGTGACATTATTGGTAGAGGGATGAAAGAGGAGGGGTATAATTGGAACTTGAATTTTTAATATTTAAAGGTAATAAAGGAAAAGGAGGTTCCTTTTCTGGAGATCTCTTAATTGCATAGGAATTTTAAGGACCTTTTAAAGGGCTTGATATTTTATGGGCTTTTTTGAATTCTTGATATTTTCAGGTGTTAGTAAAAACCTATTTTTATAGCAATATTTTACTTGAAATTTTTTTGAAAACAGAAAATGAGATAACCTAATGTTTACCTGTACAAGAAAATTAAATGTGTTTATTTATCTCTTTATTATTTGTTTCAATGAACTTTAGTGTCGCCGGCCTGGCAGCTAACTTTCGCATAAACACTTTTGATGCAGTGATCCTTATCGTCCTCTTTGGGACTTCTATCCAGCACAAAGAATTATCTTGAGTCTTGACTGGATGCAGAATCCCAGGTAATGTCTAAACCATTATTGAGGAAAGCTTAACTCTTAGTGCTTGATTGACGGAGGGATAGACCATTTTAACCCATCTTAAGTTGAAATTAACCTATTAATTGATTTATTTATTGTTTGATTGGTTAGTCCAGTGAAGAGGTGTCTCAAGGTCTGATTCTTCTGAAGGCTCTTAACGGCAGGGCGTCTTTCTTCAGTTAATGTTTGGATGTCAATCTTTTTTGTGGGGTCTGGCCATTTATAGGCCTCTTTCGGTCTTGAGGTCTAGTGCTCTCTCTCGGCTTTTCTTCTGCTGTCAGCCTCTGAGTTATATTTTGCCTCCTCAATAGAGCTTGTTTCCCTCTCTCATTTCCTCCTAAGTTCCTTCAACTTTCTATCATATTGACTGTCTTCCTTGATGTTTGCACTAAAAAAAGTGCTCCCAAGATACTATAGAACTGTGAGTTTTGCATTTCATGGTCTCACGGAAAATGGTGATCCAAGTAAACCAACCGTTTCCTCACCCTTCACCGTCTTCCGAATAGGCTCACTTCTCCGTGTTTTTATGGCACTTGACATCTTGAATGACAGCTTATATGGTATATGGTCTACAAAGGTTACAAAGATTTAATCCTGGAGCTACTTTCACATGAGAAATCAGATATGATTCAGCTTTCAAGATCAGAGCAGAGTAATCCTTTCCTAGTCATGTTAATCTTAGCTTTATGGCAACCATACTGTGTACTACATTAGTGTATAAATAGTCTGTTTTCAGGCCAACGTTTATGAAAATGAGGTGTTTCTTGATGTTTACGTATCCCGTACGAAATAATTTCGCACGTTGAATTGTTGGATATTTTATGCATCTCTAATTTGATCAATATTCAAGCAGGTTTTATAAGCATTTTGTTCCAGCCTAATATATTATTATTTTGTTGTTTAGTTCTTTGATCATTTCGTTAGATGATGGGACTATCAAGACCCTCAGCTTGTCGAAGGCAGCAAATAACGTCCCTGTTACTGGGAAACCATTCGATGGTTCCAAGCATGGGGTTGTTCACAATTACTATTGTTCGCAGTTTGCAATATGGAGTATCCAAGTATCACCAGTTACTGGTAAAAATTTAATATTATATTTTTCCATGCGTGTATATGCATGTGAATACTATTTTTCGTTGTGACTTTCTGCTTGCGAGGAAAGCAGAAAATAACGCATGGGAAATCCAGCTGAAGTTTGAAATCTTTGTATTTGACATCTGCTTATTCGAATGGACAAGCATCTAGAATCTTTTTCAATAAGGGAACCCTGTTTTTCTCTGCAGGCTTTGCAGCTTATTGCTGTGCGGATGGGTCCACTATTTTCTTTCAGGTTATTTAGTTGCACTTTCTTGACATCCTTTGATAACACAGAAAATGATGTTTTTATCTTATTATTATCCTTTGCCAGATAACAGCCAACTCCATTGACAAGGGAAAGGCGCGATACCAGCTGCCTCATTTTCTCTGTGGAAAACTCATAAAACTAGATAACTCTCTGACAATGGACGCCCCAATTCAATACCCTTGTGTGGAAGAACTGTCTCGTCCTGTTCGTGGGTTACCATCCCATTCAAGTTGTCACATATTAGAAGGTCAAATCCAAGGTGATTAGATGAAATTACATATTTCCATCTCCAGTGGAAAGTTCAGGGATTTGCCATATTATATAAGTTTGTCACCTGAAAGCATGGAAAGCCACATTGGATTAGATTGGTCGAATACCGGCTGATCCGATTGGATTTTCAGCCATCCAATATGCAATACCAAGCCTGATCAGCTGATCCATCAGTATGCATCACCCGGTATCGACCAAGACAGCTATTGTGGCCCGATGCAGTTGAGCTGGATCAGCCCAACAGCTAGCTGGGTCGGATCCCACCCAGTCTCTGTCCATTCAGAAAGTATCAGATCCCACCCTGAGATCTGATACTTTCTCGCTTGCCTGAATGTATGCTTTCCGCCTCATGATCTGCTTGGAAATTTCTCCAGGTGATGACCCTGATGGGATTTTGGACGGTAGAGGCAAGCCACCGGCACGTAGAAAAATGAACTCGAAGGCCGGTAAATCAGGGACATTGCTCGATGAGCACCGAAGTGCTGCGCCCTCCACTACAGCTGGTAATGACGGTAGGGGGAACCTGAAGGCTGGATTCGTTGATACAGAATCACTCTGTCAAAACTTCTTGGTTTTGCCGCCAAAGATTGTTGCAATGCACAAAGTAAGATGGAACCTTAACAGAGGCAGTGAAAGGTGGCTTTGTTACGGGGGTGCAGCGGGGATCATACGCTGTCACGAGATTGCCCTGCCCGATTTCTAGTTTATCTGCAGGCGTCAAGCTTGCCTCTTGGGTGCTTTCGGAGGTTCCAATTTGCATTCTTGATGATCCCCCCCGGTGATATTCCTATCTGATAGAAGGGGTTTTCAGACCCCACGTCCAAAAGGATCTAGTCTAGCCTATCAAGGTAGTATGTTGTTTCTCTATTGCCTGTTTGGTTAGAGTATCAAAAATGATATTATATTAATATTGATATTGATATTTTTAGAAGATAAGAGTATCGATATCAAGATTGATACAACTTGACACTCAGATTATATTATATGCTTTGTTTGTGTTATAAATTTTAAAATTGGTACTATTAGTCAAACATCTCTAGGTGATTATTATCAATATCAATTTTAAAATTGATAGTGATAGAGATGTTTAGTAGTGTTATCAAACAAGGTCTTATGTATTTGTAAAATAAGACTATTTTGAGTGGTAATAAGCATGCCTTGCTCTTTTTATTCAGTCGAACATGCTTTGTTGTCTCTCACATCGGATGGTGTGGAAGAAGCCCTTTGTCTCATCATATGCCACTCGAAGATCTGTTCTTCCTTCCTGCACTAGGCGAGTTCAATTGAAATAACGATGGAAATGATTGGTTAAGCTTGCTCGTTGATGCCATTAAGAGGATGTTATATTAATTTCGTGTTGAATGGCGAAGCTTGTCTTCCTCGTTAGTCAATCATGTCTCAATAATTTTAAATTGCAGACTGTAATATCCAAGGATGAATAAACAAAGGAAATGTCGAGGCTATTAATAATTAGAAGACGAGATGGTTAAGTTATGATTAATCTGATTTTAATTAGATCTGAAAATGAATAGCGAGATTGGACCAAAGGTATTAATACAAGGAAAAGTAAATTTAGTTTATCATGATTGATCTCCGCCTTAGCGCCTTTGGAAATTTCAGTATTTAACTGATGTTTAACTTTATAGAATAGTTTTTAATGCCCTGTTTGATTAAAGTTTTATTTTTGATACTATATTAATATTAATATTAATATTTTTAAATGTTGAAGTATCTTTTTATGGTCACGTGGCCGCATTGGCCAGTAGCTTGCCGCGCGTGCGGGTGACGAGGGATCGAGATCCCATGGCTCGGTCCTACCAGCTCAAGTAAGCGACAAAACATATAAAACATGTGCACGAAATCCTACCAGCTCAAAGCGTTTTGGACTAGTCGCACACGGTTACAACAATGAGGCACATAAATTTTAAACATACCTATAAGATCGAGCGATTTGGGGTTTCAGGCCAATTTAACATGTGTACAGTGAGATATTAGTGAAAGTAGATATTATTCGAACAAGATCCCGTGATCCCGACATCTGCTCGGGTAATTAATGTGATATTATCCGGATCCAAAGGATGTCTCAAATCGGATATTATCCATCTAACCAGGCATGAATTGGAGCCGGATGCTTACGACCCTACCATAAAATGATAAATATATCATATTTTTAAATTCTTTGTAACATATTAATTGGATTTAAAATTCCAGATAACTCCGTTAGAAGTTCTTAAAACGACGAACATAAAAATTACGAATCAATGCATTCTGTTTTAAAATCAAGTGAAAAAAAATATTTCGAAAATTTCATTCCTATATAATCCTAGTCAAACGCGGCCGTCCGGAAGGTCCCATTTTTTAGCCGCGTCCCCCGGAAAGCGAGCGACAGAGCGGCCGGAGCCAGAGACAGAGCGACGCCGCCGGACGGACGGACGCGGGGGAGGAAGGAAGCCACACCACCATTTTGCGACGCACGAGCTGGTTTTCTTTCCCGCGGGGTCCCCCTTCGCCTTCCAGAAGAAGACCGTGGAAGAAGATGAGCTGACTGGAACAGGCAGGAAGCCGGAAGCCCGCGTGTCCAGAGAGGGACGGGAGAAGCTCTGTGAACCAGGAAAATCCGGTGGAAGGGTCCACTCCACCGTTTCGGCACCGCTACCAACCTTCGCCGCCCGAAATGGGTCTTCCTTGGCCTTCCGGCCGGTAGCTCTCCCCTGGCCCCGGCCGCTGAGATTATCCACCTTGAGATTCGTTGGTCAAGAAAAGCTGGAGGGGAAATCAGCGGCGTAGAGGAACAGCCTTGTCCAGCTGGTCCAGTTCATCCGTCCTTTTTTTTAGACGGAGGCGTCTTCTTTGGCATCGCTTCTATCCCTCAAAACCCCCACCAGCAGAAGATACACGCCCGCGTCGCTCTCTTTTTTGGGGGGGCGATGGAGGGCGGGGAAGGCAGCGGACTTGCCCTGGGCTTCCCGGCATGGCAGGGGTGGACTCTGTGCGGGATGGTCTGTTGGATCGCGGCGGCGTCGGCGCTGGATCTGACGAGGAGGGCCAGGTGGCTGGCGCAGCCGTGGGTCTCCCGCCGTGTCGCATCCGATACCCATCTCATCCTCTATGTCCAGGTTTTCCGCCCATTTTCCTTTCCTTCCTCTCTTGCCGTCCAGATTTGAAAACGAAGAAGAATGAGCCTTTCTTTTTGACTTACCATGGCTGCTGCCGTTGTTATTCTTGTTCGGCGCAGAGCGTGCGGCACCCGTTCTGGGATACATTTTTCTCTGCGATCTCCTGCATCGTCTCTGTCCCCTTCTACACTGCCTTCCTTCCCCTTCTCTTCTGGGTACGATATTTTCTTTCTGAATGTTTTGCTTTTCATGGATTGGTAGTCGAAAGTTTCCTTTCCTTGTTTTTTTTCCTAGGAGATGTTGAGTTTCTAGAACAATATGACGTGATCTCGTGCTCTTTGAATTTTTCTGCCAACAGAGCGGGCATGTCAGGTTGGCCAGGCAGATGACTCTGTTGATGGCTTTCTGTGACTACATTGGGAATTGCATCAAGGTAATTGTTATTTCTTGAATGGATATGAATCTACTATCCAACACTACCCTGCCGGAGGTTTATCATGCTTCGTAATTATCTGCATAGGATGTCATATCGGCTCCAAGGCCCAGCTGCCCACCTGTAAGGAGAGTCACAGCAACCAAAGATGAACAAGAAAATGCTATGGAGTATGGCCTGCCATCTTCCCATGCCCTTAATACCATCTGCCTTTCCGGGTACAATATTTGTTTTTTTCATTTTCCCTCTTTCTCCATTGCAAACAACACGTGTCTGGTAAAATGCAACTTTTTATTTTCTCTGAACGGTAAGACAAGAATGAGAAAATTGATTTGGCATCAAGGCAGAATAACATTGCAGCTAGTACAAAAGAAATGAAACTCTGACTATTTCCATCTAGTATTCGGTATCTAAGCGTTTTTTTTTATATTTCTTGTGGTTTCTGCAGGTACTTGTTACACTACATAATTTCGAACAGCCCCCAAGCAGATGTTGCCATTTTCTCTTTTGGGCTTATTATCGTATTCTTTCTAGTCATGTTTGTATCCCTTGGTAATCACCTTTTCCTTTTTCTTCCCCTTTGCACCACATGTATTGATGATGTCCTCCACCTTTTTACAAATGACTCATACATTCAACTTATCAGGGCGGATATACTTGGGCATGCACAGTTTGATTGATGTCCTGGCTGGAATAGCCTTTGGCATGATTACCTTGTCATTTTGGCTTTGCATCCATGGATATGTGGACAAATTTGTCGTGTCTGGACAGAATGGTATGCTTCATCCCATCATGCAAGTGCTCTTTGCTATTTGTCATTGCTATTTGAGCTATTGGTAGCCATAGGAGATTGTCCTTTCATGCAAATATTTTATGGGAAATCAATTCTGAGTCTATTTAGTAGGATCTGATTTAACAAGAGGTCCTCCCCTCTAAAAACATTTGACACAAGATCCAATGATATAAATCTTTCTAGCTTCTGCTCCATTTTTTTACAGTTCAGAATGTAAACGTGGCAGAGCACTTTAGGGTCCATTTGGTTTCATGTAAAATCAAAATCATGGAAAATATCCTTCATGGATTATCTTTTCAAGAAAATGAAAAATGAGAGTGATCGTTTGGTTGCCTGTAGATTGTTTTCACACAAAAAAATCAATTTACTCAAAATAAATTGATATTTTGGAAACCTACAGTACAACAATATACTACATAATCCTACCACACGAAATTTTCTTGTAATTACTATATAAAAGTAATCTAATCAATAAAATAATTAGACACTTTCTAACTCAATTTTTAATTGAAAATTTTTTATAAGATAATTAAAATAAGCATTTCACATGATAATATAGCCTCTTGATTTTGTCAAACATGTAAAAGTAATTTTAAATTAAATTATATTATTTATTAATATGAGTAAATGTTCAAAATTTTAATTAGTATGTCTCAAAAGAAAGCTTGAGTGTTCTTGAAAATGGCCATCCAAAATTTCCGGATGCTCTAATTGGGACTTAACCTTGGTCAAAGGAGAATGTTTTCCTTTGTTTATGATTTTACATGCAACCAAACAATTGTTTTAATCTTGTTTTCCTGAAAACCCAATACTTACTCTCGGTTTTACAAGGAAACAAATAAATCCTTAGTAGGCAAAAAAATGACAAAAGCGTCCTTTTAATTATTTATCCTTTTATTTAATTAAGGAGGAGATATTTGCACATATGTTTATTTTAAAATAATTATAATAAATATTATATTTTAGATAAAGAACACAATACAGTAATTAAAAAGATATTTAATAACAAATATTGAGATGCCTTGTATGACTAAAGAATA
Source organism: Cryptocoryne crispatula var. balansae (assembly GCA_036172225.1). Taxonomy (NCBI): domain Eukaryota; kingdom Viridiplantae; phylum Streptophyta; class Magnoliopsida; order Alismatales; family Araceae; genus Cryptocoryne; species Cryptocoryne crispatula. The sequence continues at coordinate 5,215,794 of CM069933.1, forward strand.
AAGGCAAAAAATATTTTATATTTTTAAGGAACATACCAATAGAATACAAAAACTTTTCTAAAAGAGTATAACAAGAAAAATCACATAAAAACATATCTAAAATTTTTATTAATCTAACAAGAAAATTACTAATCAGTGGTCTTAAAATACTAATATGTACTTTAGATATTTTCAGTCATATATATAGTTCTGTTAATCTATTTTCAAGAAGAAGCTAAACATCATATCGAAAGAAAGTGAAATTATTTTAGATATTTTCATTAATCTAACAGCTGGGCTATTTTGGTAATATAAAAAGTATATAAGAGTCTCAACAGGGCATTACCGGATGGATCTGGAGTTAAAAAAGATTCAAACAAACAGAGTTGGTATCAAACATATTTGGCCAATGGATTGGAAACTAAATTGACTTCTTATTTGGACCAGAAATCAATTTTCCCGATATTTTATGTTCTTTATCCACAGTATTGACAGCTGCTAACTTCTAATTGATATGTTGCAGTTATACCTTTCTGGGCCGGCCTTTCGTTTTTGTTATGTTTTGCTTATCCAACACCAGAGTTCCCCACCCCAAGCTATGAGTACCATACAGCCTTCACTGGAGTTGCATTTGGTGTGGTAAGTTTGGTTGATTATTCAATTTTTTTTTATTTTATATTCATGTAAAGAAGCAAAAGGAACAATTATTTGTCTTCTTTTAGCTCCTCCATGTTAAATGGGAGATGAAAACTGGTTTCAGAAACTTTTAAGTTGCTCAATTCTCTTGAGCATTAATAAATAAAAGGAATGTGATTTTTACCATGAGTCATATAATGTTTGGCACAAGCAAGGAACCCTCTAGAATCCATCCTTAGTTAACAGCTTATATTTATTGCTGATTGAGATTGTTCTCAGAAAGAACAAGCTATTTGAATTCTCACAGTTTAGCATCATTTTCAAGAAAATAAAAAAAACTCTTACTTTTTCTTGTTGTCAATCCCCCTTTTATTTTCTTGGCCAATTCGTTTTCCTTCTCTCTTCTTCTCTTCTTTACTCGGTCTCTTCCTCTCCTATTTTCTGTCCTCGCTCTCTCAAGGAAATAATTCAAAAGCTTCCTCTTTTTTCCTCCTATCACTCCTAGCTCCTATTCTCTTGTTGTCCCCTGATTTTATTTTTCACAATAATTCATCTTGCGAGATATTGTTTATTATTTTGGTGAGGAAATTTAAGTAAGAAAACAAGTAAAATGGATGAGATGTTGAATTACTTTATTTGCCCGATCCCTGGTGAGCACCACCTAAGGTGTTATTAACTTTGCTATTATTTTTTGAGAAATATTGTTATAATATTTTTTAAAAGAAAGGTGCAACTTAACCAGCAACTTTATTGAAGTAAATATAGTTACAATTGAAAATGAATAAAGAAGAGATCCTGCATCCACTCAAAAAAGGAAGAAAATGGCTTGTGCAGTTGTCTGGTTGTTCTCAATGTGAATCACCCTTCAGTCTTCTTACATAGACGGGTTAAAATACTCCAGCTATGTACAAAAGGATGTGAAAGAACAGAAAAGAATGTTTTCAATATAAGGTGTCTTCCTCGCCTAAAAAGCATCTTCCATGTACAACAAATGGCCTGTCCAAGCAGCGAGTTAGATAACGCCTGGTTCAGACTTAGCTGTAAGGGTGTCATACCTTCCAAGTCGTTTTACAGATGTGGCAGCAACAGCATCTGTTGATACTTTGTCATCATTTTTATAGTTCCAACGTAATGTTCTACCGTATCCCATGTATCTTTGCTTTATTTAAGTTTGCTTTCTCCCTAGGTATCCAACTTCATGTTGACAGCCATGCGCATCAAGCAAAAGGAGAGCATAGGTGCCCCCGTGTGTAAATCATCATTCAATGGACTAGATTACCTATTATTCACAAAAAAAATTTCCAATGCCAACGGCCAGCCTAGCTTATAGCAAGTTTGGATACCCCATGAAAACACCTGTATCATTATTAAGTTTAATACTAGATAGTGTTAGTTCTAGTGTTTATATATCTTATTCTTATGTCAATATCAAAATTGATCTAGTATCAAATTCAATATGATAACCAAATAGATCCTAAGTACTGTCTTTTGAACTTTTCTCGTCTTTCACAGGTGAGCGGGCTGCAACAGACTACCCTTCCTCTCCACGATAACATTTTACCTCACATCCTCAGTCCAGAGCTAACTTTCCCCATTTTTGTAGGAAGGATTTTAGTGGGCCTTTCTACAATACTTGTTGTTAAGTTTTGCAGCAAGGCTCTAGCTAAATGGCTGCTTCCTGTACTGTGCCACACGTTGGGCATCTCAATACGGTCATCATGCTACCTCCCTGCGCTGAAGGGCCTTGAGAAAGCCAAGAACAAGCCAGAAACAAGACAGACAGGCTTTCTTCAAAGGCTCTTAGCTTTTGTGCCGCAGGAATCATATGATGTTGACACTGGAATCAGATTTCTCCAGTATGCTGGCCTTGCGTGGTCTGTTCTTGATTTGGCTCCATCAATCTTTTCCTACTTGAGATTGTAGTTAGCAGGCAGGAATCCCTGGTGATGTTGCTTAAGGTCATTCTTCTTGTATAAATGAGACATGTAAATATTATCATTCTATTATTGAAATTTCCTATCATGAAAACTGCTGGTTTCATGTTACTGAGTTCCTGCATGTGCCCAATGCCTATGCCTGCTGATCTATGCTGGTGCAGATGCATAATTGAGTTCATCCAAACTCTTTAAGGTGCTATTATCTGGGGCCTTCATTGTTCGTCAAGATCCATTTGGGTTATTGACACTGACTACTTACTTGCCTTTGTCCATCAAATGCCAGATGTGTAATACACCTTGTTTTAGTGAAAAATGATAAAATATACTTCTAAACTATTCACTTTCTTGCCCTACCTAAAATGTCGATCTTAGATAGTTTAAGTATAATTTTATTTAAACATTCATAAAAGATAGGTAATAACCAAAAAAATATCAAAATGAATAAAATGAAATATTTATACCAATTAAAATATATATTAAGTACTTTTTCTTTACCTACAATTACCTAAGTAGAATCAATTAACTTTTTATTTTCTTTTCCACCATAAGCACCCTAATAAAAGTATCCTTTGATTGTAAAACTATAACCTCTTTTAATTTTACCTTGCTCGCATTGTACTTTTTTAGGAAGAACACATTCTTTAGGAATACATTGTGCTTAGTAATATAGACCCTTTGTTCATCAAGGTGGTAGAAATAATATCTATAAATTTTTGTAAGCTATCCCACGAACCTGTATTCTCGATCTTAGATTTCAACTTGTTTGGTTATGTCTCTTCACATGGATCATAAAGTCTCAAACCTTAATATTCTTAAGGTCAAGTTTTCTTTCTTTCCATATCTCATATGGAGTAGTTGATATAGAATTAGAAGGTACCTTGTTTAAAATATAGGTGACAGTTTCAAGTGTGTAGCCTAAAAGAGACAGATAATTTAGCAAAAGTCGTCATTGCCTATATCATGTCTAATAGAGTATGGTTTCTCCTTTTAACTACTCCATTAAGCTAAAGAGTATTTAGAGTTATGCACTAAGATAAGATTACATTGTCCTTCAAGTACTATGTGAAATTTGTACTCAAGTATTTCCCTCTTCGATTTGATTGAATAAATCATCAATAAAAGCAATAAAGTAGGCATATCCACCTTTGGCATGAGTTGACATAGGTCCACGTACATTTGAATATTTGAGTTATAACAACTCAATTTCTCTCTTTCCATATCCACTAAATAGAGTGTTGGTCATTTTTCTCATGAGACAAGATTTACAGGTGAGTAATGATTTAAAATCATTTACCCTAATATATCTATCCTTATGGATTTTCTTGAGTCTTTTTTCATTTATATGACCAAAACTATAATGTCAAAGTATACTCATCATCCATTTTCCTCTTAGAATGAGTATTCACTCTCAAGATAAGAGTCACCGTAGACATGCCAGTTTTACCTAATTGAGAGTTTAAAACTCGTGTTTTCATAGGTAATATTTTGAACCATCCGAGACTAATCCGTGCTAGACTGCTGCATGTGCCATTGAAGGACAACCTTCATTGAAAAAATGAAATCCAATTGGAGGGAGTTTTTCTTGGACAAATAGCTTTTATTTGCGACAAACAGGGGAGTTAATCTTATTTTTTTTATTTATTCGTACCAAGCATCGGAAGAAAATCACACTTTCCGACACTTGCCTGTCTTTCCAAGATTATGGGGATAGGCTATTCGTATTTTGCCCAATCTAACTATGGGATGATCTTCCTCGACCTGTTAGCTTTCATATGCAACAAACAAGGGTGCAATCCGAGCTCATTTGTTTGTAGCAGCCTTAGGAAAAAAGTTGCGTAGTTGCAAGACCCTAGCATCCCCCCAGACGAGTCACCTGATGCCCCCCTAGATTGGTCACTTAATGACCCCCAGGCGGGTCACCTGGTGTCCCCATCACCGAGCCATCTCCCTAGCATTCCCCCTCCAGGGTCACCTTCCCTAGTGTCCCCCCCCCTCGACTTCCCTGGAGATCCCCCTAGATGGGTCACCTGGCGACCCCCCTAGGTGGGACGTTAGGCGACCTGGCACCCAGGTCACTAACTGATTATTGCGCGAACATGACAACTCTAATTGTGGTAGGTGGGTATTAAATTTTGGTGAGGTACAAAAATGTCCTGTTGACCGGGTCACCAACTACTACTGTGGCATACGGACTAACTGAAGTGACTCGTGAGCGACGCATAGGCAACTGGGAGTCAACAATACGATGTTGTCCCATCAACCGAGATGCCAAGTATTGTAGAAGGCTCTATCGGGCGTGTGAACGACTTTCCATGCACGCGCATTTAATGGCATTTATGATTCTGCAAGTGACCCAGTAGGCAGGTCATTTTCTATCTCACCTGACAATTTCAACTTCCTAAAATGCCCAATGCCTTGGGTCTATAAAATGACACCCCCTAACCACATTCAAAAAGTTGGAAAATGTTTTCAAGGTTCCAAGAGGTCATCCTAGAGGGTTTCAAGAGCTTCAATCCATACCCCCCAAGCTTCATTGCAAGAGAGTCTGAGAGCTTCTCATCCCATCCACCTCCAAAAAATCGACGTTTTGTGCATCGTTTCTTCACCTCCTTTCATTTTGAAGTTTCTCAAGCTCCTACATTTGGGAGGAGATCATTATCCACATTTAAGAAGCTCTTGGGAGTCATCATAAAGCTTTGAAAGTCATCTGGATGGGTCGTGGAAGCATTCGGGAGCAAACCGGCTGCTGGAGTACCGAGTGACCCACCTGCCAAGACACCTGGTGACCCTGGTGAAGAGTCGCCAGCAACTCCAGATAGTTGTTTTTGGAGCCCAAATACATTTTCTTCCCCTATTTTCTCTCACTGCTTTTACTTCTATGTTTCTCATCTTAGATCATCATGTTTGTATGCATGTTTTAGCTTAATCATCTCATCTATCATTCAAAATACATAAAAAGGGAGTTGGGAGCATTCCTAATCCGGTTAGTCTAATTCCTTTTGTGGTTTTAGTTTATTTCTATTGCAAGATGCTTTACTCTCTTAGTTCTAATCCATTTTCATTTGTTTTTGTAGCTTACTTGATTTTGCAGGAACAACTAACCATCGCTTCAAGCTCTTTCTCCTCGATCGACAGGGGAGGAAGAAGATGATACCCATAATCTCCCAACATAATCTCTCCACTAAGGTATGTTCGGTCATTTCTCTTTAATACTTGCATTTCTTTCTTTTCTCTTCACCGGTAATCGAAAGCCAAGCAAAGTGGCAACACCAAGTCGGGAGACTGACGAAGGCGGCACCACAATTACCTTATCTAATATAAATAAACTATTATTAAGCTCTCACTCACCAACACGCTAATATTCAATGTTAGAGAACAAACATCATTTTCAAAGTTCACAACAAATCCATATTTATTTAAGCATAAAATATAAAGTTTTTTTTGACTATAGAAGGAACTCAAAAACAATCATTTAAAACTAATACATCTCCTAAAGGCTTGTTTCTCCCATGGCCAATGTTACAACTTTTGCACTTTTTTAATATGTAGGTCAACCTCTCCTCTTTGATGCCTTTTGCTATTTGTCAACACATATAAGTCATCGCAGATATGAGACGCACATTCAGTCTCTAATAGTCATGATTTGAATCTATAAGACAAGTTAATATCAATAACAAATATTCTTAAAGCTTCTTCAAGCTTTGTCTTTACTTTCTCTGTAAGATATAACTTGTAGTTTATCTTTGAGTGTCCATCCTTATGATAGTAGAAACATTGTCCCTTATCTTTTTTTGGTCTCTTCCTTCTTGGTTACCTTCTTAACTTTATTTTTGTCTTTCTTCTCTATCTAATGAGCATTCTTCTTTTAGTTGGTCTTACTAACAAGTAGCATAGGAGGTTTCCTATCACTCATCATGCCTTCAATAGTCTTCAATATGTTAAGAAGTTCTACCAAATAGCACTCTATCTTATTTATGTTGAAGTTCATGATTAACTAGGAGTAAGAAGGTGATAGAGATTGGAGCATCAAGCGAGAGTTAGTGGATAGCTAAAAAATATATATTTTTAAGTAATTGAGAAGCACTAATGATGTATTTCTAGTATATAGAGGAGATGACTTGAAACTTTGTTGTTTACAAACTCAAGCCCCTAGTTAGACAAATCTGATAGCATGATGTGTTTTTACCCTAAATGGTGGTACAGTAAGCTAGAAGTGTTCTATACAAGAGAACACTACAAATTCTACAATTGATGTAAAGTGCATATCTGCTACAAAATTGTATAAGAAGCATTCTAGATGAAAATGTTCATCTCTGTGAGAACCTTGGATTTTAATTTTTGAAATGATTTTCGTATCTCCTTTGGACTACTTAATAAAATAGGTGATAAACCATTAAAAATACTAGCTAGTTCGACGATACGTTTAAATTTATTAGAACCAAGGTTTGGGTTCTTTGAAAACTTAATTTTGACCCCTCTCCGCCAGATGGTGCGAATACCCGACATTAACTTACATCGAACAACTACTCAAATGTTTTTGATTAGTTGCCATAGCAATCTGTTTAGTAGAAAGTGCGCATCCATATAAAACAAATAAACTAGAGGGTCGTAGTCTTGTGGGCCCGATGAGATGCGAACATGTTGCGTTATAATTTTTTTATTTTATTAAGATGTGATTTTTCATATTTTTACACCTTGATTTGAAATTGCTTTAGTTTCTCAAGCTGTTTATTTTAATTTGAATTTTTTATTAATGTTTTAATTTAATGGATTGAGTTTGATTTATTTGTTTTGTTGAATTTCAATTTAATTATGATTTTGTTTTGGACTTAAAGCTATTCAAGTACACAACCTCTAGTGTATCCACATGAACTTTCTCCATAAATGGATACTCCCTTGCATCGAACCCAACGACTTATCCCGAATAGAGCTCCACCATGCGATAGTGTCCTCCATAAGGGATGGGTGTTGGGAGAAGGCCCATGAAATTTAGAACTCTTGTCTTGATAGGGTTTCGTCAAATTCAGTATAACTTATAGAAATTAGAATTTTTTATAAAATATCTCAATTTTTGTAAATTATGTTCATGCCCCTATAATTATGGATTAGTTCTTATGTATGTGACCCACAAGGTTCAATAGTCCATTTAGTTGAAGTCTAATTAAATAACAATGTATTATAATTTAAATTATCCCGAATAGAGCTCCACCATGCGATAGTGACCTCCATAAGGGATGGGTGTTGGGAGAAGACTAAGCATGAAATTTAGAACTCGTCTTGATAGGGTTTCGTCAAATTTAGTATAACTTATAGAAATTAGAATTTTTTATAAAACTTCTCAATTTTTGTAAATTATGTTCATGCCCCTATAATTATAGATTAGTTCTTATGTGTGCGACCCACAAGGTTCCATAGTCCATTTAGTTGAAGTCTAATTAAATAACAACGTATTATAATTTAAATTATCCCGAATAGAGCTCCACCATGCGATAGTGACCTCCATAAGGGATGGGTGTTGGGAGAAGGCTAAGCATGAAATTTAGAACTCTTGTCTTGATAGAGTTTCGTCAAATTCAGTATAACTTATAGAAATTAGAATTTTTTATAAAACCTCTCGATTTTTGTAAATTATGTTCATGTCCCTATAATTATGGATTAGTTCTTATGTGTGTGACCCACAAGGTTCAATAGTCCATTTAGTTGAAGTCTAATTAAATAACAACATATTATAATTTAAATTATCCCGAATAGAGCTCCACCATGCGATAGTGACCTCCATAAGGGATGGGTGTTGGGAGAAGGCTAAGCATGAAATTTAGAACTCTTGTCTTGATAGGGTTTCGTCAAATTCAGTATAACTTATAGAAATTAGAATTTTTTATAAAACCTCTCAATTTTTGTAAATTATGTTCATGCCCCTATAATTATGGATTAGTTCTTATGTGTGTGACCCACAAGGTTCAATAGTCCATTTAGTTGAAGTCTAATTAAATAACAACGTATTATAATTTAAATTTGTTATCTAATAATAGAGTTAATGACTTTTCAATAATTAAGAGAACAAGTCACATCCTATGATCTTAAATGACTTTATTAATAATCTCATATCCATTAAGCATTCTTATTATCAATTATCGCACGGATATAAACCCTCGTTCCTTCAATGCCTTAGTCAGACAGGGATACATCACCAACTGTCAACTCCTTGATATATCGACACTTAAGGTTCATGAATTCAAAATCGGATCAATTGGAAAAGTCTTTTTCAATTATCCTTTCTACTTTGGCTAGAGATTCAAAGTACTATCCCATAGGCATTCTCTTTCACTTATCAAGAGTGGATGATCCCTTATTATCCGCTCAATTTTCTCTATCGAATTTTCCTTATAACCAATCAATTAACTATTCTAGATCATCGAATTGGGTAATCCATAAGTTGATAGTCAAAGCACAAGACACTCTTGGTAAGACAAAACATCTTTGATAAATAAGGTCAAAAGTCCAAATGTGCAATCGTAACGATAGAAACCCTTATACATAGTTATGTCAAACACCATTGGAGTTTCTAAATTGATCAGTTTAATAAACTCTTTTTCGCACATGTATATGTATCTCAATGTCTCCACATTAATGATTGATAAAATTGATTATCTTTATCTTATGAGAAGACATCACATATATACACTAGTCTATTCGGACTTTTAATGTCTCATCTAAAAATTTTTATGACTAGAAATATTTAGATCACATATAGCTATATGATTAACCTTATTATTATGATCTTATCATCATTTAATCATCATTTTATGTAATCAAGGACTTCATTATGATATATACATATAATAAAAGCATGTAATGAAGAAACGTTAATTTATTGAATAAGATAATTAACAAGAAATATTTAATCATGTCACATATGATTGACTTATAAAGTATACATTTTCATCACAAAGTAGAGTGGATAATTGAAAAATGAGTTTTTAATTGATTTGATTTCGAGTACAAAATCCTAAAGTGCCGATATATTAAGGGGCTGATAACCAGTGGCATACCCCTATCTGACCAAGACATTGGATAAACGAGGGTTTATGTTTATATAGTAATCAATAATGGAAATACTCAATGGAGATGAAATCATCTCTTAAGTTATTTGGGGTCATGAGATGTAGCTCATACCTTTCATGATGAAAAGGTCATTAAATATGTTATCAAATAAAATATTTAATTTAAAAGAAATTATTCTTTTAATTAGACATCAACCAAATGAATTATTGAGCCTAGAAGGTCACACACAATAAAATTGAACCAAACTCTAGTATGGAGGCCTGGGCATAATTTAGAGAAATTGAGGGGGTTTTATGAAAAAATATGATTTCTATAAATAATAGTAAATTGAGCCAAACTCTATCAAGCAAAGGACACACAATTCGTGAACAGCTTGTCCAGCACATTCTCCCACTTCAGAGGCCATTGTCACTTAGTGGAGCTCTATCAAGGATGAGTCAAAAGATTTGGCATGTGGGAGAAAATTTTGTAACACAATCAATTTATGTAGCTAATTGGTGCATGGACTATGGTAAAGCACCAGAGTACGAAGACTTGGTTGATGTAGCCATCAGGGTCCTAAGCCAAACTATCTCGGCTTTAGACTGTGAGAGAAATTGGTTTAAATTCAGATTGATTCACATGAAGCAAAAGAACAAGTTGACATCACAGAGACTTGAAGACCTTGTGTATTGTCATTACAATATGAGGTTAAAGTTGAAGAATTGGAGAGAATGAAACATAACCAGATGGAACAAAGAAGTTGGATATCACAGGCGGTGAGACATCAGGTCGAGGAGCTAACAATTGAAGAGGATGACATTGATTTGGATCAAATATTTTACGAGAAGAACTTCTTGGAAGCTTGAGTCAACGACCGATAAGAGTTGGGAGAATCGGAGTTTAACATGAAAGACCGACAATAGCCTGAAGGAGTGCTCAACGATGTCCCTCTGGCCGAAGAATTCCACATCCCTCCCTCCCTAGCAAAGCGACAGAGGACTAGAGAAGGAACTAGTCAACGTACGCAAAGTAGAAGAAAAGGTAAACAAGTTATGGCTTATCCTCTTGATATTGCAAATGTTGATACACTTGAAGATGATCAAGAGACACGCCCAAGCAGAACATCCGAGTGCACTACCAAACTTCTGAGGATTCTTCTTCAAAGAGTAGTAGCAATGATAGAGATAGATACGATAGTGGCACCGCTTCACAAAGACAAGGGTCACAGGATTTGGGTATATTTTCTACAACTACAATGGCTCGATGCTTTACCGATGAGAAGCAATACACCCATGTGACCCAAGATAGCGATCATGGTGCAAGGTCGCAACACAAAGGAGGTCAACATACGCAGCGAGTTGGAGGACAATACCACGATGTCTCCAATTATGTATATGATTCATCCCAAGGCTCTTGGTTCCATACATATGACCAAGAGCATTATGGAATAGATTTTGTGAAGTCATCAGACACTTCGATCCAATCGACCTATGGCTACGATAGTTATGATGATTCTTTTATATCAAGTCTTAGAATGGTTTCCTGAGGGACTAATGAATATGCTCGTCATGTATACATATACCAAACTTTGTACTCAACCCAAATGACATGGGGAGAGTACATAAACTACCTACAAAATGTAAAACGTGTCACATTGGAATAAAGTTGATGAATTATTTGCTTAAATCATGTCATTTATTTTTTTTATTTTTTTATTTTTGGGGTTTTCACATTTTTATTGATTTATTTTGAATTTTTGAAAAATATTAAAAATTTAGGGTCGCGCCTCAGTCAAACTGGGTTGGTCTAGGGGCTGACTGACCCGATCGCGACCCCCGACCCCCCTTACCTTGGAATAGAAGTAATTAATCATGGTAAGGCATCACATACACACCATGGTTGCTTTTTTTAAAACATGAAGTCGTATAATTTTGAGAATGCACAAAATCACATGAAACAACATCAAAACAAAACTGATTTTGAGCAAGACCTAGACATGGCTCTCGTAACATTGTAATGAATAAATCTATGTGCAGTGAAAATGACATTTCTTTAGATTTCATTGTCACTGTCTCGATTAGAATCGAATGACGTAATGAAAAACCAAATTTGAACCAAATCAAAAATATCTTCTTGGGATTCGACAAATCTCTCAATATTAGAGAAGAATAAGTGTACACATGCTCTTTAAGACATTCAAATGCACAACCTCTAGTGATATCTACACGATCTTTCTCCATAAACAGATTTCCCACGCACTGGACTCAATGACTCATCCTGAACAAAACTCAACTAAGTGATAGAGACCTCTAGGGTGAGAGAGGGTGCTAGAGAATACTAACAACGAAATTAGGTCCCTTAACTCGTCAAGGTTTGACTCAATCACTGTTACTTAGAAAAAATATTTTTTATAAAATTTCATACTTTTTGTAAATTATTTCATGTTCCCTACTAACGGATCAATTCTATTGTGTAACTCATTATACCCAATAGTTTTTTCGGTTGAGGCCTATGTAAAAAAACATTGTCTTTTAAATTAAATTTATTATCTAATAAAAGATTTACTTGGCCTTCCAATCGTGTAAGGTATAAATTCCACCCTATGATCCCAAACGACTTTGAGATGATCTTATCTCTATTGAGCCTTTCCATTATCAATTAACGCATAGAAATAAATTTCCATTTATATAATGCCCTAGTTGGATTGGTGTACAACATCGACTATTAACCCCTTGTTATACCGACACGTAAGTATCATGTACTCAAAATCGGATCAATTCAAAAGTTTGTTTTCTAATTATCACTCTTTGTTTACTTAATTGTCTTCATCAGATTTTTCTTGTACTCGATTCATTAATTGTACTGAACCATCATATCGGTGATATATAAGTCAATAGTCAAAACACAAAATACACCAGGTAAGACATCTTTTGTGACTTGAGTCAAAAGTTCAACCGTGCAATTATTGTGATAGAAAATCCTGATAAACAGTCAGGTAAGATATCATTTAGGATTTCTAAGTCGGATTGGTTTAGTAAACTCATTCCACTAAAAAGCAATTATGTGTGTATCTTAGTATCTCTATATTAATTACCAATGAGATCGATCATTCTCATATTATAAGAATATAACACATATATTAATTTATCTAGATCTTTAATGTCCTATCTTAAGAATCATATGACTAGAAATAATATACCACGCATCTCTTGATGATTGATATCATTGTCATGATCTTATCATAATCCAGTTATCATTGCACGTGATCAAGGACTTTATTATGACATACACATCTAATAAGCGCAAAGTAACAAAGAGATGCCAATTAGTTGAATAAAAAGTTATATGAAATGTCTAACCATATCATATATGATTAACTTGTAGGACATATATTTATATCAGGATCCGAGTGGAGGTGCATTGACAAGGATGAGAAGGATGCACCCGGCCTAACGTGCTTCTAAGCTTTTGTGCCCGACTTGGGGTGTGTCTAACAGAAGCTGCAGAAACTAAAATAGAGCTTTTAGGGCACAAGTTGTCCCACTATGGTCACGACAAAGATGTCAACACAAATTCAGAAAGACACTTTGACCTTATAGATGTAGGCATGGTGTCACTCAAGCTTCAGGCAGTTGGTTTGGAGGCTTTGGATCAAAAAGAATGAGTTGTGATCTCCAAAAATTGAGTTTTGATGTAAATTTCAAGCTTAAATGATGAATTGCATACCTGGGAGATGAGAATAGCAGTCGGGGACAAAGAGCCCAAAATTGCTCTTTGTTTAGATGTGAATCAGCTTAGGGCACATCTAGTAGACATGATCCAACCTAGGTCGTGTCTATCTGCAATGCACAAAAACAAAAACAAAAACAAAAACAAAAAATTAGTAGATGGTTTGGGCTATGAACGAAGTGCAATGTCCGTCAAAGCAGAGAACATAAATGACGAAAAGAGTAAAATAGATCTAAATGGACTAGATCATAACCTATATTTTTAGTGTTTTTGGATGATAATATGATACAAAAAAAAACACTTTTTCACCCCAATCAGTAAAATTTGTGAAGTGAACTGTATTGGGCGTGGTTTGGTTTCAGCCAACTTGCAATGTTAAATCGTTATTAATTTACTTCGATTTAACGCTCCTCTTTCTCTCGATGGTAACCGACTGACCGAGTTGTCTTAATTTATTTTTATATTATATTAAATTTATAAATATAACAGCATAAATCTACATAAAATGATTTAAAAAAAGATTGTTTTTTTCCCTTCAAATACAATACTAAACTTTGGGTTTAGCATAGATGGTTATTTTATTTTGAGTTGATGTTACATTATCTTATTTACTTTGATTTTTATGTTATGTACTTTGATATATGATATACCATTTGACGTTAACAACGTCAATTTGGTTTGGTTTGGTTCAATTCAATTGAGGGTCAATTTTTTATTTCAAAATAATTGACCGTAAACAAAAACCATGAACGTCCTTAACTGCCTGTCCAAACTCACTTTCGTTTTAATCTTCTTATTAATTTTAAACTATTTTAATTTTTTTTTAGTTCTAGCTCAAACACCATCTTAGAGACTAAGCTATAGTAAAATTCATGATATGTTCATCTTAAAAACTTAACTATAAATTTTAGTTCTTACAATCTATGGAAATATCAAAAACGTCAATAATCAGTTGAAACATACATAACCTTTTCATCCGGCAACTTTTCTCTCTATGAAGAGTAGAAGAGGTCCGAATGTTAGATTTCAGTTTTTAATACGTATTGTAAAGGCTTTTTTTATTTAACTGTTTTTATGATTTTTTGAACTTGTAGATCAACTCGTCAAGGATCGGATCTGATCCAAATCTAAGAAGTGAACGATCTGCACCCAACCCGCATCCCTTTATTCCTTGCCCTGTAGTGTACGCCTTACCGAAGAGAGATAAAGTGTCTAGAAAGGCCATAACAGCACTTAAACCATCTAGCAATTGGTAACAACATTTAACATAAGCTCTATCACTGTTGATTTTGAGATGTTTGACTATTATAATTAATTTTAAATTTTATGATACAATGAACATAAATTGTAATACATGTGTCATTTCCATTATTCTAAGCAAACATGGCATAGGTAACGATCAAATTGCCCCAACTTCAAAACCGTGGGCTTCCCGTCATAAATCGTCGCGAGAAACGGCGAGAAGAGCGGTTTACGTCGGTAAGGCTTCGATCATGGGACACGGGCAGAAACCCAACAGAGTCCAGAGAACGCGTCGACCTTTTTTTTCCCCAATCAGTAGGCGTTCAAAACAGATAAAACCGCAGTTACGTGGCCAGAAATTAATAGAATCTAATGGTCGTCAACAGCACCAAACATTGAATCCTTTTTCAGGGGCGTAAGAATAAGTGTGCTTCAGGAACGAACCAAATCCGTCGCATCAATTGTTTTCATTTACATATCAAGACGAGCTTCCTTTACAGCAGCAATGTACCAGTTTAATTTTTTTTTGTTTACGTAGCGTGAAGAGAAAGGCGTCGACAGAAATGTTCCCTTTCCTTGTACCTCGAATCTGGCTGCTCTAGTACGAAGTTTTAGCACACAAAATTGAGTAAACTACTGACCAGCAAAAAGCAGAGCAAGAAATTAACGGAAGCAACCCATAACACAAATCTTTCTCTACACGTAACAGGGGACCAAAAGAAAACAGACAGGTGAAAAAAGAATGCCAAAATTCCTTCAATGATACATCATAATGTTGCTGTTGCCGTTACCGCTTGCTTTGTCACCCCAAACGTAAAACCTTGGTAACAGTTTGTAGCTTCAGAAACAAACGCCCAAACACAGAATTCCACCCACAACCAAGCGTGGCTGGGAGGAATCACAAGTCATCTAATAAGAATTAGTGAACATATATGCAGAATGTTCAGCAGTTACACTTCCTGCCAAAAATTGGGGTAGCCAGTTGGAAGCAAAATCACAGAAAGTAATCCGGCGTTCTACGGGTGACGTCGGGCTCTCCTCTCCTCGGAGCAGGTTCAAACTGCATTCAAGAGAACAGCAAGCTGTTTGAAGTTAATTGCTGCTAAGGTGGACACATACTACCCAAGTACTCACTGGTCAAAAGGAATTGCTTGGAAGTAAAAAGAAAATTGATAGATGTCAAAGCACAGAGTGACAGCAGCAATGTTGGATATCCAAGATAAAGCGCAATGTTGGATATCCAAGATAAAGCAAATGTGCAAGAGAATGGTGCACCAGCACATTCTGACAATGAAGGGGGAGATGAGAGTGACCTGGATGAACGTGTGACCATTGCAATCATCAACTTCCAATATGGATGCCATGTTTCCACAACGATAACAATAATTTGGTGCACTGAAAATAGTTACGACTTTTTGCTCCTGCAAACCACACGTGATTTAAAATCATGACCCGATAGAAGGCTAGATAAGGAGAATATCCAACGTACTGAAATATTACATGTCCCCAGTTGTATCCATCCATGACTAACTGATGTGCTCTGGCAATCAGCTTCAGGTTATTAGTGTGGTTGAATTGCTCTGAAACATCCTGAAATTTATTTTTTTCAGTGAAGGGTGGAAAAAAAGGTGGAAGGACAGAAAAAGAAGAAATTACTTGGCCGAATGTATATCCAGCCCCACGAGGAGAAATGCCCCAACCACAGCGATCATCAGGATCTGACCATAGCAAGTCACACATAGGTCCCTCATGTGGAACTTCTTGAACACGATCAAAGCTTCTTATATTGTCGAGAGTTTCAATCGAAGGAGATAACCCACCATGTAAACAAAATATTTCTGATTCAACCTTTAATAGAGGTAAAAGCAAACACGTTAAGCATATAAAATGAAGATAATGCAACAAGAATGATTAGGCATGTAGGGCACATATATACAATATTCTGTTATCTCGCAAACAACTAGGAGTCTAGGGTGTTCACTATTCAATTCAACCAAGGATCGCAAAATTGGAATTGGACCCGGATTGGTGGGTTCTGATTTCAAACCAATCTGGATCAGATATGCAGAATTAGCCTATTTTTTTAGAGAAAAACCAATTGGGAATTGGTCCGGATTGGTTCTTCAAAAAGCCCTAAAAATGAAAAAGAACTTACAAAATAAGAGGTTAGACAGGATTCCGATCCAATCGGCCTCTTTGCAGCCGAAAATGGCCACACGGCGGCACTGTTCCGCCACAGCGTCTACCCCGTCTAGTTTACTAGGTCCATCTCCAATGACTTAAGTCACCGGATCCAAGCCTTACCAGGTCCGACGGTCTCGGTATCAGGCGGAAAAGAGACCATCACGGCAGCAGCCATGGACAATTGGACCGATTTTGGTTAATTCTGGAGGGAGACCAGCTTGGATCGGAACTCCAAGCCAAAATCAGATCAGTAGGTGCTGATCTGATCAGGGAATAGGCCGATTCCAAACCAGATCGGCATATTCAACAAACTATATTTCAACCCGAAAAAATAAATCAAGTCATAAATCACTTTGGTTTGGTTTGATCTGGTTTCAAAGGTCCTTCAAACTGAATCAAACCGGTAAACCAAATAATGTAAATAATTAAATTGAATATTTATGTTGAATTAGACTTATTAATAATATTTGTGTATCCTTTCCAAGCAAAATAAATATTTTTAGAGTTTTTAAGATAAAACTAAATAACTAATCATATTTAATTTTATGTGTTGTATTGAATAAAATATAATTTAAATCAAGCCAAATAAAATCATACATAGATAGATATATATATAACACCTTATTCAAGTATGGTTTGAACTGAACCAAACAGAATTAGTTTGGATTGGTTCGAGAGGTACGTTTGGTTTGGTTTGAGAGAAAAAAATCTTCAAAAACCAAATCAAACCAAGTTATCAACACCCCTACAACAGTTAGGAACTAAGGGTATAGTAATTCTAAGTTGCATTAAAAATGAGAGAAAAGATATGACATTTCATCATCTTCAAAAATGGTCAGACATACAAAATTCATGCAGTTAAGCATAGTTATACAACTTGACCCCAAAAAACTAAATAAGCGAAGTTCACAACATGGTTTGTTAAACAGCATTTATGTTTTCACAAAACTTATCCACACATAAAATCAGTTATGAATAATAGGATGGCTATCTAAAACATGTGGAGTGAAGAACATGAACATTCATAAAATAAGGTTAAATTTCCTCTCAAATTGACACGCATCTGGAACCAATATAGTAATGAAATTTAAAATTAAAAAATCTTACACAGGTAAATTTGGTTTTCTCGTTGCAGGTAATAACCATCTTTGCCGTAGATGTAACAGATGGACATATTAAATAATAGAACGCAGGGGTCATCAAGATAGACATTGTAAAAAAGAGGGCCTCTTAAACAATGCTAAATTTGTTTTTCTCCAAGGAGGCGAAAACCATTTTGTAGTTACATTTAACTGATGGCCAGTCAAGCGTAGCTCGATTGGCACATCGTCCCTGCTCTTGGGGGAGTAGGGTGTGGGTTCGCTTCCTGGCGGCTACAGCCGGGCACCCCCTGGAGGGGGGGGGGGGCGTGAGCTCGATCCCTTGCCACCGGCGGTGCTGCAGGGCTTGATGTGCCAATCAAGCGTAGCTCGATTGGCACATCGTCCCTGCTCTTGGGGGAGCAGGGTGTGAGTTCACTTCTTGGCGGCTACAGCCGGGCACCCCCCGGGAGGAGAGGGGTGAACTGGGTGAGCTCGATCCCTCACCACCCGCAGTGCTATATGGGGTTTCGCGGCCACTGGGCCAGTGTCCAAAAAAAGGGCCAGTGTCCAAAAAAAAAGTTACGTTTAACTGATGGACCACGTTAAAAGATGGGTGGAATTCTTCTAACGAAGAAGAAAACAAGCAAATGGCTTTTTCCATAAATGCAGCAAAAAAGAGCTAAAGTAGAATATCTTTCAAAATATTGAGTTTTATGTCCTAAAAAGAGAATTAAAAAAAACTTCTTGAACCTTAAGGGGCTGTTCGGTATCGGGATAACTTGGGGATAAACTAGGTTTATCCCCAAAATTTAGGAGATAAACTAGGTTTATCCTCAAAATATTTTGATACCAAACATGCCCTAAAGGCTTAAACATTTGAGTTCCCAACTACGTGAACTTCCAAAAACTAGATGGGCATCCCTCTGGGGAAGTTAGGCTGAATAAACAAAACTTTTAAAGAATCATGTATTAGTCCCTGACAGAAACCTAAATCTAATTTTTGGAAGTTTCAAGAATCAAAATACAAACACGCAATATACAAGGAATGGTTTTTATTCCCTACATTTTTCTTATCTTCACCCCCAAGGAAATCAAAATATCAAACTATAGTGGGTAGATGAATCCCACAACGTCAAGCTGGTCAAGATCTACAATGTATCTAAAGCCATTTTTAAAATACCAGTGAAATTTCACAAACAAGCAGTACATTCTACGACGGTGAAACATGTATGCCAGGGGAAACGAGTAATGGAACCACACAGACAGGATGCAATAAAGCAGGGATGATGCATCCCCTTAAGCCATGGAACGATAGAGGTTTTAGAACAAATTGTAAAGCAACCCACAAAAAAAATTTCAAATAAAAATGGATAATTATAAAAGCTTCCAAGTAGTCATGTCAGCAAAAGGGCCCTGAATAGAAGTCAGAACTATATAATTACAAAAACATCCAAGCAGTATTAAGACAAATCTCGAATAACAATTCGTAAGGCCATTTCTCCATGAAGGCATACACAATCAAGGCATTAAAGCAATGCCAAGCAAGAAATTTTGAGACGCCTAAGCAGTTGGCACTAGTCACTAGACTAACTCTATCCCCTGGTAGCAAGAAGACTTTCCTAGTCCCTTCATTTCTCACTTCCTTTCTTGTGTTTTTCTTTCTCAAATGATTAAGCTCTTGAGATTTGAAGGTTCAGCCTTTGTCTTGCTCCTGTTTCTTGTTGCTTGCAACTTTCATTTCTTATATTGGTAAGCGTGGCCTATGTAGTTGCAAAAGAATTCTCTAACCACCTTTGTTTCTCACATTTCTGGTATCTTCTAGCATCAATCTTTAGAGATTTGAAGGTATGAGACTCGTTTCTCATTTTGCTTCTAGCTTTGCTTTTCCCATGTTCACTAAAATATATGCTAAAATTATAAAACATTGACACTGCACAATACACATGATACAATTTACAGACAAACAAATAACATTTGGATAGTGTATAAACAAGCTGCAAGTAGAGAATTTAAAAAAAAAAGAATACCAAGATAAGTGAATCAATCGAATTAGACAAAGAATTAAGACTCTAAATTCAAGAATAGCCATATTGGTGTTCGAAATGTCACTATGTCAGCACATCTAGCAATCCCTTGCATAAGGCAAAACTTTGCATAAAGTTCACACCTCTGTGAGCATTTTGCTAACCTTTCACACCTGAAGAAGGTGGCCTGTCTAGGGGTGTACATGGTTCAGGCTAGTTCTTGACCAATTTTTCTGAAACCTAAACTTAACCGAATCTTAAACTGAACCAAACAGAACCCAGTTCAGCTAAATCCCAAACCGATAATAAATGAAAAGAATGGTTCAGTTTGGTCTGGTTTGTCAATTTTTTATCATACATAAATTATGATCAATTTAAATAAGGGTTATTCTGTATTTAAACAGACTAAACCCATAAAGAAACAACCCAAAAGTCAATTTGACTTGGCTATGAAAGTTGTTAATGTGTTAGCACTTAACATCATTTTATAGACAAATAGCATCTCCCTACTTCCATGAGAACAATGTGGGACTAAAAGAGGGTAAAGTCAGGCCACATCAGCCATCAGGGGGCAAGCTGTTCAGTGCCCAGTGCCAGCCAACCAGGCCCAGTGCACTAGCAGGCCAGGAAAGAGGAACCAAACTGAACCAAACTGATAAAATTTTATGTTATCAGTTCGGTTCGATTTACCGGTTCGCTGGTTTTTTGACTCCATCTCTCTCAAAATGTTGAGTTAATTAAACTCAATCCTATACCTAATAACTAACCTACCCTTCACTGCCACTGCCACACCCCCCCTTCCACTGGTGCCGCTGCCTGCCACACTTCCTTTGCCAACCGCCACACCTCTCTCCTGCCTTTCCCTACTAATCCCACCATCCCTCAATCAAGCTGCTAATCGAGCTCCATGGCATAACATTTCTGCTGGGGTCAAACAGGTGCCGAGGGATTCACTGTCAACTACATGAAATGGGGATGACAAAAAGTACCATCACGCTATCCTTCAGAAGTCTGGTGATGGTTGCCATCTTCTAATCCGTAAAAAAATATCCCAATTCCAAATTGGAAAGGGTTCCACCAATCAAGGTAGGCCAGATCAAGTGCCAGCAGCAGCAAGCATGTAGGATGACCAACCCAAAGAAGGTAGAAGATATTTATAAGCATCTACGCTCCCTTGAGGCCACCTCATGTGGAAGAATGTGATAGCTCAAATGTACAAACCGTTTAGAAGAATGACTGCGGGTTATCTTTAGAGTCTCTACCTGGGAGTATGTGATCCAGACCCAATTACTCTACTCCAGCTGACTTATATTAAAGCATATACATGGATCTCTTATGTTCCTTGAACAACAACTCCAAAGAAGACAGATCGAAAGCATTGTTTTAAGAAATAAGTTGACCCTTGACTGTAATCAAGTCCTTGATCTGTCTTCATCTCACTAAGAAAGCATGTCACATGGACTTAATTCAGGTTGACCCCTCTTCTCTTTAAAAAACTTCAAGAACAAGATCACTGTGTATAATGATTATCACACAAATCAAGGAGACGTCTACCTGAGGACATTTAGATCCAAAATCACCAATCCACCATCCTAACTTTACATAAACGTCTTCTACATACTCACTTGTCAAAACAAGATCATCAGAAATTAACATGGGCCAATTATCCTATCATGAAAATGTTTTGTCATTTATTGGTAAATACTTGGACCTTACATGTTAAGACAGATACTATGATCATACCTAGTAGTGCTTGGTTTATCTTCAATGAGCCTATAAATAAGCATTTCAGTGAAATGGCTGCATATGCCAAAGCTGAAACAAGTTGTTGGGTAACCTTAATTTTCATCGCAAAAGATCACATCAGAAAGCAAATAAATACGTGCGCAACATAATTGTATGAACTATGAATGACATGGTTAGAGATCAAAAAATATGCAAAAGGATATATGATGTGACTAACTAACCAAAGCAGTCAGTGGGAAATAATCAAAAAGATCGGTGAAAGTCTTCCAAACACTTGCATTGCCAAACCTGTGAATGACCAATAAAAATTAGATCCAGTTAAATGAAAAAATGAAGTCGGCCAAGCATGGATTTACACCACAGGCATCAATGATTATCAGAAAAATTGTCAATTCTGGCACCACTTTCATATATTATAGAAAGGATATCTATTTGCTATTGACTCGAGCATACATGCCACGTGTAAAAACAAACCAGAAGTAAACAAAGATGGCAAGTCAAGCACAAGATGGTATGTCATAAGAAGCATTTAAGGCAGATAATCTATGCAACAATTGGAGGTGCTGTCTACCCACATCTATGCATAAATTGGAATCGGTAAGCACCAATTCAATCTGAAATTGGATTGAATCGGTTAGAACCGGTCGATTTCTTGCAAAGAAAATCGATCCAAAATCGGTCCGGATCAGTTAATTTTTTTCATTGTAAAAAATTCATAAAAATCATTAAAAATCCAAAAAACTTAGTAATATTCCTAAAAAGTGTTAAAAATAAAAATCATTAATCTAACACAGTTTCATGCCATTACAATAGAATTTAAGACAAGTAGATATACTTTAATGACAATGATCATTTTAATAAACAAACCTAACATGATGCAAATCAGATATTGACATAAAATAAAATATTATACATTTCTCTCACCACCATTTATGGCCTCCACCTTCATCCTCATTCTCTAGATTCTCTTGAATGCTCCACTGAGAGCTATTTGTCATAATTAGCCAGTATCGAGGTTTGCATGATCGGAATCGGCCACCAGATCGCATCAGATCTATCCGATTCCGAGCTATCCATAGGAAGAAATAATGATCCGGAATCGCTCTGGATCGTTCCTTCAAAAAGTGCTAAAACCTAAAAAAAATGAAAATAAAGTTCTAGATTGGATGTCGGGTATTTTGAGGGCGAAATCCACTTGAAATCTCCCCCCAAAACAGCACCACCGCGGCCGTCTTCCCGCCCTATCGGGCCGGTGACTTAAGTCACTGGACCGGACAAGACTGGTCCGGTCCAATCGATCCAATGACTTAAGTCACCAGATCCTGGGTGACGGACCCGGTAGCCCCGTCTTCCCCGCCTGATAGGGCAAGAAAGACGGCCGCGGCGGCCGGCACCATTTTCGGCCGATTCCAGCATGGAATCACTAGAATCGTTTCGGACTTGACTGATTCGAATGATTCCAGCATAGAATCACTAGAATCGTTTCGGAATTGACTGATTTGAATGATTCCAACTCCAATTCTATCCAAAAACACCGATTTCAATAGATGTTTTCTCCATATCAGTGATTCCGTCGAGAATCGGATCGGCCATGGCCGATCCGATCCAAGAATCGGCCGATCTCAATCTGGATCGGCCGATTCTGCAATCCATGGCCAGTATAATATGAAAATAACTAATCGGCCATCTGGGAAAAATCATAGATAGTGTTCTGAGGGGATGAAGATGTAGCTGAAACATATGACTAATAGTCCTGAGAAGGTTTTGGACAATTTGTTGCCGCGCATTGATCAAATAACTCTTGATTTCAGCACTGGCTTATCCCACTCTAATGTTCTCTGTCCCAAATTATCAGTAACTGCCCCACTGATGCACGCACTGTTGGAAGATCTTCCTCCTCCATCACCACCGCCACCTCCACCTGAACCTCCTACACTTCGCCGTTGGGTAAGAAGAATGAACTTTTCCTCGTTATCATTTAAGGAAGGTGCTTAGATAATGTGTTTGACTAATAGGTCCTCATCTAATTTCCAACGTTATTTTCTTTGCTACTTCCCTTGTGATTACAAACTCTCAATCTCAATGCCATATTGATATGTCATTTTCAATTGTGAAAAGCACCCCAATATATTTGTCATGCTTTGTCTTGGTGGGAGTTGGTTGTGAGAATGGAGATGAAAATAGAAATGGGGCTAAAGTTGAGACTGGAGGTGGAGTAACAAAGACTTCCTCTTACATACACTCATGTTCAATCTCAACATCATCAAGTTTTCCTTCAGCCCATGTACGATCCTCATGATCGAACTTTGGTGGTGTTATGCCCGCTTTCTTCTCCACCCACGTGGCAAGTGGGTGCTCCTCCTAGAAAAGGTAATCCACATCAACATCTTCAATAGGTAATTCATGTGCTTCTACCTCGGCTTTTTGTTTATATGAACCACCTACAAATTGAGTGAATCTCTGCTCTACATTTTTTTGGCAATCTTTGATTTCTTTATCCTCGGTCACATTTTATAGTGGCAGAACATAAGTTTCTCCAACCTACCAAATGTTAGCATGTTCCTTCTCTTCATGTGAGTAAGACTAAATATATTCAAGTTCCTCTCGCATTGGAAGGAACTTGTGCTCTAATATAGAATTTGAATATCAATTACAACACGTGGATTCCATCCACTTCATGTGCTCACTTGCACCCACCATTGAGCTGCAAAAAACAACAATAGAACATGATGTTACTATGACAATAAAGGCTTGTATATCATCAAATAAAATGAGATTTGTTTTATTTCAACATAATAGGAAAACTTTGTCAAATGAATACTTCAAATCTGGATACAAGTATATTCCTATTCTTATTCTACAAAATTGCATCTGAAAATCATAAGTCGTCAAATTATTAGAATATTAGTGGACCAATGTAAAAATATCAAAAAAAGATAACTTTCTCACTTCTAACTCAATTTCACATTTATCCTGCTGAGTTCTTAAAAAGTGTATCACTAGACAAAGTACCTTCTGGACTTCTTGATCATTGCATACTTGTCCTCCATATTGCATCCAAGGGTTTAAAAAAAATATCATACATTCATCACATATGATACAAGGAATAACTAAATTATAGATGATAAAAATTACATGTTGCATGCACATCATGGTGTAGTGTCTAATCCGATATGACATATTATCTTCCACCACTTCTTGCAACATTTGTGATGCTTCTCCTTGATTTTCAATTTCACTTTGTCCATAACATCTTAGAGGTATCATAACTAGTTTCTCTCATCTAAGTTAACAAATCTTAACACATTTACAAGTATCTCAATGATGGACAAGTAGTAAACAATTCTCTTCACAAAACGCTTCTCCATAATCGAATGCTCCATTTGTGCAAGAATTTCCAATTGATCCATCATATTATGCAAGTCAGTCATATAACAAATGTACTCAACCGATTTTATGAATCAGACCAGTGTATGTCTGTGTCGGTGCAAGCTCTCAAAGGCAATGAAGTGTGTGACAAATCTAATCGACCCAAACATGATCAGATCGTGCCCCTCCGTATGATGTCTCATGATGTACAATAAATGAGGATGTGAATAGATGGAGGATGTGATCGAATGTGCCTGACTTACCAACGTAGAAACTAAAGTCTCATTGCCTATGTCCTCCAACATCAGATCGATGAAGTGTGCTGCACATAGAACTTAGAAGAGATGAGACCGCTTTCCATTAACTTCCTCTCTATTGTCTTGAAGGATGGTTCATTATCTATCACAAACTGGACAATGTTCTTCTCCCCAATCTCTTTCACAACATCTTCTATAAGGCCACAAAGCTAAGCAACATTCTTGATATGACCTAAAACATCAATAGACTTTAAAAATGTTGTCCTATGAATAATAAACAAAAAATTAATCATGAATCTCTTTGTTATGTTTGTCCACCCATCACATATGATTGTGCACCATCTCCTTTCAAACCAATTTAAAGCTATCTATCCAGGCCTTACACTCTTCAATTTCGTCATCTAAGCCAACAACGTAGATATACCGGCTGGCTGGTTGGGACCTTTAATCCTGATCCAACCTCCCGATTGCAACAATCATAGTCTAGAAGTGGGGGATAGTGATGGCATATGCCAGAACGCTTGCATTTCATACAAAAAAAATAATTGTTATTGACCCGTTAAAGAAAAATAAATGAAGGATATGCCTGAGTTGAGCAATGGCAATGACAAATTGTTACATGCATATAAAATCGCTTACAAATATATTTTACTGCTCTCTTTACAGCTAAAGTGATCACATTGACCCTTTTAAATACTTGTTTTATTGTTCTTTGTAAATTATTTTGTCTTCTAAACATGAATGCATCCTCAATGGGTTCGAGTTGTATTGAAGTTGATTGACCAAAACCTCCCTCCCCTACACCCACCACCTTCATTGGGAATGGATTGGGTCAAGTGGGACTAATGATATCCCAACTCCTTGACTCTAGAGCCACCGCTCCCCTCCTTATCTTCTCTTCAGGATTATTTGCTTGCATGAAATACTCTTCTGAAGACTTTCATCTTCATCAGGCTCAGTCGATGTATCAACCATCTAAGCTCGTCCCTTCCCCTTGTCTTTTTTGGATAGGCATGTCATCATTCTTCCTAGTTGCTCCTCGTTCAACTCCTCTCTCTATTCCACAAATTCCTCTATGTGAGATTCTCACTGTGAGGTATGCCCTCGTAAACTCAATCTTCTCCCTTGACATCTTGTCACATTTTTTGACATCTTCGCCCACCCCACCAATGTGAACACTTCTCCATTCATTTGTTTATCACATCACCTATATTGTACCATCTTCTTATCAAAATTCACAAAAAGTCGTGTTCCACCCGATATCACGAGTAGCGTCACTACCTCCTTGCTCAACCACTACTCCTTGTCCTTGGTATACAATATTAATAAAAATTTAATAAGTTCACCTCACCACTTAAAAAAGACTAATCAAGAGATGATGAAAAGTGCCCCAATTGTCAGGAAGAAAGAGCACACCCTAAATGGGATGCTCGGTAACTACATGGCTATTTGCTGAACAGCCACCGTCAGTGACTGTTTCAAACAGCCACCATAAGCAGAGGAAATGGGGGGGAGATAGGGAGAGACTAGTGGGGAAGGAGGAGGAATGGGAGAAACTTCACCGGACTGTGTTGAATTACTGGTGAAAATTGAGGAATCGTTGGAGGATCACTGACCAATTGCCAGAATTGTTGTAAGATCACTGTCAAATTCCCAAAATCAATAGAGGATTGCTATGAATGTCGGAGAATCGACCAAAAGACGCCGGATCGATGATGAATCATCAGAGTATCGCTAGAATGCCAAAAAATCGTCGAAGATCGCCATTGTTGCCACAACCCTAATGCGTTTAAGATGGGAATGGGGGAATCAAGCTGATTTTCACCCTTATTGGCCCAATATTGGATCAATATCGGATCCGAATCGGACCCTAAATTGATCCAACCCGAGACTTAAGTCCTCCAGGCAGGATCAACAGAATCGACTGATTCCCAAGCGATTCATGTGAGTCGGTCCAATTCTCAACCGATTCTACCAATCTAGACTGATTCCACCAGGAATCGATTCTGGATCGGTCCTCCAACTATGATCAGATTGAGATCGGCTGATCAGATTCAGAATCGACCAATTCAAATCCGATTCGACCGATTCCATAAACCCTGCATTGAGGTGATCACTTGGATAGTAGACTCTCTATTACATAGGCATAGCCATTAATGGACTCTTGAGATCCCTATAGTTTATAGTTCGCAAAATCGGCCAATCCGAATCAACATCAATTGATTCTTGGATTAGATTGGTCCATGTTGATATGATCCACCACCGGAATCACCAATCCAGGATTGATTCCCAGAGGAATCAACCTAAATCATGAGAATCAGTCGATCCAAGTCGATTCTCCTTAAGACCGTAAGTTACGAAATCAAGATCTATTTTGGACTGATTCGGGACCGGATTTCGATGGGGAGAAATTAGTGATCCTCTCCCCTATCCCGAATCCCCTCCCTCCCTCCTGATTTTAGGGGTCCCCTCCCATCCCCTCTGATGAGGTCAAACACTCCTCCAAAGTAAGGTTTTCCCCTCTATTTCCCCCTCCCCTCTTCTCCTTCCCCCCCATTTATCTTCTCCAGTGTGGCCCCCCACCAAGCCTGTTGGCCTTTGAACTTAAGGGGGATTTCGATCTTTCGATCTATTTTAGGATTCCCCTTAGAGGGCACCCACAACATACTACCTACCACCCCCCCTCCAAGGGGGATTGAGGTGACTAACGATGGGGGGGATCAGAGGTGAAATCTTTGTCTAGATCGTCCAATTGTCTTCCCAATGTCGGATATATTTATTCAATATGAACTATTTTTTTGTGTAGAAAAAATGTCAAACGAGGAGTGCAATGCTACTACATATCATGACATTGAATAGCACGGACAAATGTTAGATGTTGACAAAAAGAGGATAAAGTGTAAGTGGTGTAGAAAAGAAATGAATTGAAGTACAACCTCAAACAACATATCAGT
Organism: Cryptocoryne crispatula var. balansae; assembly: GCA_036172225.1. Lineage (NCBI taxonomy): Eukaryota > Viridiplantae > Streptophyta > Magnoliopsida > Alismatales > Araceae > Cryptocoryne > Cryptocoryne crispatula. The sequence goes on from CM069933.1 coordinate 5,243,980, forward strand.
GAGATGAGTGAAAATGTCAAGAAGTGTGACAACATAGTGGTAAAGTTGAGAGAAGAGATGAATGTATATTTAACTGGAAGAGCATCACAGAGGAAGATCTAAATTTAAATTTAGTAGATAGCCAACCTGCACGATGAGTTACTCAAGTGTCAAGACACAAATCTCATGTCTGAAAGTAGGAAAACAGAAAAATCACATACGCAGGTTGAGATGTCTTCACTAAGTTTTAAGGATGAAGATGATGCACAAATAAAAAAAGCAAAGCATGCAAGTAGGGCTCAAGTCTACGAAAATGATGAGATGAGAAGGGAGCAAGAGGATCTACTACCAGACACTCAGATTTATAAGGCATTCGCCCTACATCTCAATCAAGCCGAGAGAGAGTGTGTTCCGTTAAATCATAGTCAATTCGGCCGACGGACACATCCATGCAAGGTGAAAGAGATCAAAGGACTATCAAGCAAATTTTGAAAAAAGTTAAAACTACCACAGGAGCTATAAAAAAAGGCAATTAAACACATTTGTAAATGATTTTTACATGCAGGTATATAAAAATTTGGCTTATTTTAAATGTGTCTCTTAATGTTATTGAAATAAATATTAACAACATTATCTTATGTTGACTTGATGTAGGTGTCACAGCACATGCAACCACTCGCCCATATTTCCAAACGATGATTAATGCCATTAGAGAGGTTGTACCAAATTTAAAAGTCCAAATTAGAAATATATCTATGAAGGTGGATTGGATGTGGAGGTCGATGAGTTGACCTTATGGATAAATACTTTTAAGGCAAAATGAAAAGAAAATGGTTGCGCTATCATATGCGACAGATGGACAAGAATCGCGAGGAGATTAATAATAAACTTTCACATTACTATTTCAAGGGCATTACACTCTTGAAGAGTATAAATGCATCGGGGCAAATAAAAGACACCGAGCATTTATTTGGTCTCATGAACGAGGTTGCTGTAAAAAATAAGTAAAGACAACATTGTGCAATTTGTCACTGATAACGAAATATCTTATAAGACTGCAGGGAAGTAGTTGATGGAGGTCAAATCACATTTATTTTAGGTGCCCTATACTACATACTCTATAGACCTAATGTTGAAGGATATTAGAATGAGCCATATGGCAAATCCTTGGTGAGTCAACAACAATTGGTTACATCCAAAGAAGGTGGGGTCGAGAGTCGGGACCGGGTCGGTTTGGCCCCAAACCGACCCGGGTCGGCCGGGGTCGCGATCCGAGTCAGGACGGGGTCCGCCCGGGTCGCGAAAAATAATAATAAAAAATTAAAAATTGGGTCGGGGTCTTGGGGTCGCGACCGGGTCGGTCGGTCCCAAAACTGACCGGGTCGCGACCCGGCGAACCATGGTTACATCCTTTATATATAGGCATTCTGAACTCCTACACATCATGAAATAGCATACTGATGGTTGTGATCTAGTGCAACTTGGTACAATGAGCTTTGCCACACATTTCATTGCGTTTGAAAACCTACTAAGACATCGACACGACATAACAAACCTATATGACAAAATGGGCAAGTTTAAGATCCTAGCTAAGATTGAGCATATTATTGAAAACAATAGATGGTAAAAAAGAGTGCAATATTACTTGTACGTTATACGCCCCTAGCCCATGTGTTGAGATTGGTGGATTCTAATAACAACAACCAAATAAGGTACTTATATGATGTAATAGATAAAGCGAAGATGAAAATTAAAGACAATTATCCAAAGGGTTATACTAATGGTAAAAGATAATAGATAACAAATGAGATAAGATTAGGACTGTTCATGTCAAACCGGAAAACCGAAAAACCGGACCGAACCGAACCAAACCGTTCGGTTCGGTTCGGTTTGAAAAAAACAATTCGGTTTTTAAAACCGAACCGAACCGAGAGTACACTGTTGGTTCGGTTCGGTTTTGCTTTGTCCGGAAACCGAACGGACCGATAACCCGAAATACCATTAGGTTATATGAAAAAAAATCGCGGATACTCCCCAGTCCCCACCTCGCTGGCTCGCTCTCTCTGTTGAGCGCCGCTCCGGGCTCCGGCGCTCCCCAGTCCCCAGTCCCCAGTCCGGCAAGTCCCCAGTCCCCACCTCGCTCTCTTTTGCGCCGCTTCCGCTCACGCGAAGAGAGATCCAATCCAGCCATCCAGGAGCAGCAGGCAGGCGGCATCCGGCCACCGCAGGCAGCAGGAAGAGCCGAGGCAGCAGCAGGCATCCCGTGACTGTGATCCCGTCCACTCGCAGGCGCGCAGCGCAGGCGCTCACCGGCCAGGCGGCCACCGCAGATGCAGTCCGCAACTACTCGCCCAGTCTTGTGGTCCACAGCACCGCCAGGCGGCAGCGCGCCACACCCAGTCGGCCAGTCCCAGGTGCGCAGTGCGCTGAGTTTAAATTTTTTTTTATTCCCTGTCTCACTGTCTGGACGCCTTTTGTTGCTTCAGGTTTGTGGATCAGACCCTTTGTTTGATTTGGGATTCGGTGGTTTAGATCTTTGGATTTTGGATTTGATGTCGACATGTATTTGTTGTTTATCTTTTTACGTCAGTTTGGTTGTTCATCTTCACATTCGAGGATTTTTTATTTGGGGCTCCTTTTTTTTGTTCCATGTCTGATTAATCATGGTCTTCAAATTTGTATTTAATCATTAAAACTGATTTACTTTAAAGTCTGGTTTTGAAATTTGGAATTTGGGGCTTTGAGTTCTGATTTGAATCTTTGAGATTTCAGTTTTAGGGGGTCCCCTTTACTGTCTTCAGATTGATTTGATGAATTTCTGGCTTCTGAATTGTAAATGACTTATCAGTTTTGAAAATCTCAGATTTGCAGTCCTTGAGATCCTAAAAAAAAGATTGATTTGTGCGGTCAGCTAGTGAAATGGTTTGTGGGTTGATTTAGAGATTGAATTATGACTTGATTTTGGGATAATTTGGTGACTGATTTTAAATCTGGTTTGGGATCGGTTTAGGACTGATTTTAGGCTAGACAGATCTGATTACTGATTCTGGAAATTTTCAGACTTGAATGTGTTCAGATTTGCAGAATCCCTTTTAGTTTGGTCAGATTTTTTTTAGTTTTTAAAATTTCATATTCCCCTTTTTATTCATTATAGGAATTGAAATTATCATTCGAAGATTTCATTATACTCTGTATTACAGATTTTTTTCAACTAATTCAGATGTCACAAGTTGGAGATATTACAAGTGAACAAGCTCCAAATGTTGATGTTGATCATACACAAAATCAACCGGATGTTATAGAATCAGAATCAGGATATTCAAAAGCAAAAGGAAAAAGAAAATCAAGAGCTGATGTGTGGGATCATTTTACAAGGGTTGGAGGACAAGAGAAATGTAAGTGTAATTATTGTGGTGCTTGTTATAGTTGTGATACAAGTACATGTGGTACAAGTACTTTGCGAACACATTTAAATGTCAGATGTAAAGTTTATCCTTTTAGCCAAGCAAATCGATCAGATAACAAGCAATCACAAATTAATCTCCATGCCAAAGAGGGAGATGAGAGTGAAAAGAAAAGTACATTATCTACTTGGAAATTTGATCAACAATTAATAAGAAAAGCATTAGCATATATGATCATTGTTGATGAACTTCCATTTAGACATGTTGAAGGACATGGTTTCAAATACTTTTGCAATATGGCTCAACTTAGATTTGCTATTCCTTCAAGAATTACTATGGCAAGAGATTGTTATCAATTATATGTGGATGAGATGTTAAAAATGAAGACTTTTATAAAGAATAATTGCAAGAGAATTTGCCTCACAACTGATACATGGACTTCATTGCAAAGGATAAATTACATGTGTTTGACTGGTCATTTCATTGACAATCATTGGAATTTGCATAAGGTCATTTTGAATTTTTGTCCAATCTCCAGTCACAAAGGTGAAGCCATTGGTAAAGCAATTGAAAAATGTTTAAACAATTGGGGAATTGAAAAAGTTATGACTGTAACTGTGGATAATGCTAGTTCTAATGATGTTGCCATTGCATATTTGAAAAGAAGAGTTAATAACTGGGAAGGAAGTATACTAAAAGGAGAGTTTTTACATATGAAATGTGTTGCACATATTATGAACTTAGTTGTGAATGATGGTCTTAAACTTGCAAATGATTCTGTTGTTCGTGTTCGTAATGCTGTTCGGTATGTGAGGCAATCTCCAGCAAGACTACAAAGATTTAAATCATGTGTAGAGGAAGAGAAAATCCAGCATAAGAACTCACTTTGTTTAGATGTACCTACAAGGTGGAACTCAACTTTTTTAATGTTGCACACCGCCCAAAAGTTTCAAAAAGCATTTGAGAGATATGAAAAACAAGATCCATTTTTTACAAGTGAACTTTGTGATGGAAATAGCATAGGAGAACGACACGATGAAGAAAGGGCAAGAGATAGAGTTCAAGTTAAAGTACCGCAAAGTTTTTATGATCTTGTTACATTGCGGGTTTCCGGAGCTTTATATGTCACATCTAATAGGTATTTTCATGAAGTGAGTAATGTGGATTGTCTATTGAAAGAACGTGCGTATCGGGCTCAAACTTTAATTTTGGTGACATGGCCTTGAAAATGAAAGAAAAATGTGATAAGTATTGGGAAATCCCTGAAAAAATTAATCTCATGTTATTTATTTCTATTGTGCTTGATCCTCGATACAAGTTAGATTATGTTGAATTTGGTATCTCTCAAATGTATGAAAGAGACAAAGCATTCTATTTCAAGAATAAGTTGAAAGGGACATTACATGCAATGTTTGATGAGTATAAACATGTTGATAGTTCATCTAATGGAGAGCAAAATATGGTTGAAAAAGCTTCAAGTTCCACAAAGGATGGAAGTTCGATAGCCATGACACAACAGAATTAATCATGTTTTCTCGTTATAAGCAACATAAAGCTGAAAAAGACGGTGGCGATACAAAATCTGAAAGTTGGTGAAATATTCGGATGACGAGAATGAGGAATGTTCATCATCTTTTGATATCTTAAATTGGTGGAAGGTGAATAGTACAAAGTTTCCTATCTTGTCACTTATGGCTCGTGATACATTAGCAATTCCAATATCCACGTAGCATCGTAATCGCATTTAGCACCGGTGAACGTGTTCGATGCATTTAGGAGTTCTTTATCTCCAAAGTTGTGGAGGCCCTTATTTTGTTGTCAAGATTGGCTCCGCGCATCAAAGAATCGTGTATGTGTGGAAGAAAATATTGATGATATTGAACAACTTGACAAAGGTAATCAATACTTGGAGTCCTTGACATTATTTATTTTTATTTAATGTTCTTATTTTCATGCTTTTAATTACATACATTTCTTATTTTCAGATTTAACAAGCATTGCATTAGCACCATCCGTCATTGATATTGCTCAATAGTTTATGACTTGATACTTGAGGGTTGTAAGTTGTTGTTTACGATATTTAACTTTTATACGTTAATAAAGTAGTTGACATAATTATTTTGAATTTCAGAGAAATGAACGAATGGAAAGAGGCGACACCTATCTTGTATGAAATGGTAGACTTGTCAATCGGACCTTTGTTTCGTTGTGCTTGTAATATCGGGGAAATCCCATGAAACATAATCTTTTATGTTGTGTTTTGTGACTTATTTTGTGGGTTAATGATCTATGTAATATTTGTGACTTGATTTGTGTGACTTAATTTGTGATACTTAAACGTACGAGTGTTTATTATTGTTTTAGATTTGTTTTAGATGAGCAAAATTCAAAAATTTATCATTTCTATGTTTGTGCAGCTAGAACTAGAAGGATGAGGCGAACCTTCTTTTTTAAGCAAACTCAATTTTTACTGTTTTAGTGGGTTCATTCCGTATGCATGAAAACAGGTTGTAATACACAAGTTTTAGTGGGTTCATTCCGTATGCATGAAAACAGGTTGTAATACCTATTTTGTTTAATCTGTTCTTGACAGCTTGTTGTTTAAACAGGTTGTAATTCCTCCTCCTCCATTCTGTTCAAACTTTTATCTTGTTGTTTACATAGCTTGCGGTGCCAAGATGCTTAGCTCTTAATAGGAATAACGTAAATTCATGTCTAAAATTTTAACTTGGAAATTTTGCTTCTTCAAAAAACAGTATGTTGATCGGATTTAGATTAATGTCTAAAAGTTTTTAATTTATTTAGTTGTGTTATTTTTGCTTGGAATACAAACATACAACGTACAATCTCAGCCTTTTATTTCAACGGATTTCAACCCATTGATTTATACTTTGTAGACAAAAAATTTCAACATTTTACTTAGTTTTAATGAGCAACAGGAACCGATGAACCGAACCGACGGTTCGGTTCGGTTCGGTTCACTATCGGTTTGGCTTCTAAAGGAACCGGTTCGGTTCGGTTCGGTTCACCTTAACGGTTTGGTTCGGTTTGAAGAATTTCAACCTCAACCCGAACCGAACCAAACCGTGAACAGTCCTAGATAAGATGATGCATCATGATATTCATGCTGCATGTATTTGTTTTTATCTTATATTGCATTTAAATCATGTAGTAATGCGTTACTGTCGTTAATAGTTGTCTTCCACTTTTGTCAGGATATTTCTTAAACCCAAGAATACAATATGACGGACAAGTATCTAATGATGTAGAGGTTATTACGAGACACATTGTCAATGATACAACGTTTAACTAGGACTCAGCAAAATAAAACAAAAGCAAAAATTGAAGTAAATTGTTGCTTACTAACATACTGAGTAGTTGAGTTTTAAAGACCAATAAATTAATTTCTATGTCATATCATATTTCAAACGACATCAATAAACATCGAATTGCAGTCTACGAAGAACCAGATCGGTGATATTCATATGACAAGGTTTCTTCTAATATATTTGAGAGTGATGTAGTATATGTTAAACATTTTTATAAGATTACACATTTACCATACAACTTGTCTTTTTTGCAGCGAAACGGTGGATTCAAGTGAACAACATAAGTGAATAGAATCCACTTGCCACTATTACAGTACGAATTTTGAGTCAGAACACAAGTTCATTAAAGTTCATTAAAGTACTTTCGACTTGATACACAAAAAGAAAAAACAAATTGAAGAGTGAAAAAATGGAAAAACTAGTGGTTTGCCATTAAAATATGCAACTAAAAAACAAAAATATTAAGAATCAACAAAAAAATTTAAAGAAAGGTTTGCAACAATAGAATGCCAAGTTGGAACCTGCGTCGTGACCCGGGGCTGACCCAGTCAGAAAAGGGCCGACCAGTCCGATCAAAATCCGGTCGGCCCGACCCGAGGGTGGGATCCCCTCAGGACGCAACATGATCATCAGGTCGAGCGACCCAACGACTGGGTCACACAACCCCAGGATCACAGGGGATCCCTTCACCCACAGGAAGCAAAGAATTGCAACCAATGGGGGGCAAGCAAGGGGATTTTTATGCCCCCCTTGCTCCCTTGGGGGCAGGCCCTTCAATCCCACCCCTCCTCTCTTCATTCCCACCCTCTAAGCCATAAAATTTAAGATTCATTCTCACCCCTCTAAGGCCCTTAGTTTATTTAGTTCATGAGTAGTTCCCAAGTATAAATATAATATTCATCAGCATATGTGATAGACTATACATACTACAATGACATGGGAAAAGTACAAAGCTTATATGGAAAATGTATACCAAGTCAAGTTTGTGTAAAGTATAGTTTGTGTTAAATGAATAGAAATATTTTCATTGCGTATCTCCTATTTTCAGAATTGTTCTGCCTTTTTTTCTTTTTCTTTTTTGAATTTTAAAAAAAATATTAAAAAATTGGGTCAGACCAGGTCACGACCCAAGATCCAACCTTGGTTTGCAAAATTTACACATGGACTTTATGAGTAAAGACATAATGCAAGTGGTTAGAGATTAAGAGTGTTGACTTGGAATACCTATTCCAAGAAGAACATTAACTTTCAGCATTGATGGATGACAAAGATGACAAAGTAGCTCCAGAATTTAACCTCAATGATCGTGCATAGGCCGAGTGATAGCTTGACAACGTAATCGGTGAGGATGAAGATAACAATTCAAGAACAAGAAGATACTTGGGTTCCATGTACAGCACCAATCCAGTAAGATCCACCTTAAACCACAGCTTTAGAGCCACAGCTCCAGATCCAGTTTCTCATGCCACTTCAAATGCAAGTCCTACTGCCCAAAAGAGTACACAAAAAAGAACAATTTAGAGGATTCAAATCATTAAAGGCATACCAATGAGGCATTGGACAAGGTACGTAATGAGAGAAAGCAGAGAAGAAAAGGAAACTACTTGTCAGTCAAAGACCTGAGTCCTACAGACAATACACAAACACCCTCCTTAGAAGATAATGAAGAAGAGTTCATTCCACCTACACAACAACAAAATCAAGGTGGTTCAGGTGGAGGTGAAGGTGAAGAAAAACGTGGTTCTTTGAGCAACGCATGTACAAAGTGGATTAGGTTGTGATGATATATCGGTCAGATGCAACAATCAAGTAGAAGTTACTGTTGGAATCAAATGGGTTTTTTGGATGAGTATATGACAACAAATTATCCAAAGCTTGCTTTAGATGTCAACCTATATTATCGATCCTCATCTCCAGCTCCAACATCAGATAATGTGTATGATTTTAGTCAAATGATCAATTCATTATTTTCATATGGGTATGGGTCAATTATAACTAACCAATCTCAATGATGCATTCAAGAGAATTAGAGGAAAGAAAACTATGAAAGTCAGTTTCGTAGTTGGTGGTGATTGGAAGGTATTATTTTTGTTACATATAAATTATACAATTTTCTTTCTTTATTAAAATGAATATTGGTGTTATTTTATATCTATTTATCTTGATATATCTCATAAAATGATAGTCACCTAAAAATGTGTTAGATTTTATTTTTATATTTTTAAACTTTTTTAAGAGCTATCATATTTTTTAAATTTTTCATGATTTTTCTATTTTTTTGAAAAGAAAAAAATCCGATACAGAGCGATTCAGGAACGGGAGGATCAGACCAATTCTAGATCGGGATTCCTCCTGAAGAATTGGCATAGATCAAATCAGTACTGGCCAATCCAGTCCTCGATTCCGATTCGATGAACCTTACTATAGTCCTCAAGACCAAGGTAGGTGGGGTCTGGAGTCAGGACCGGGTCGGTTGGGCCCAAAACCAACCTAGGTCGGCCGGGGTCGAGACCCGGGTCAGGTCAGGTCGGGTCGGGGTCACAAAAAATAATAATAAAATAATAAATTTAAAACATTTACTAGGTCGGGATCTCGGGGTCGGGATCGGGTCGATCGGCCCAAAAACTGACCGGGTCGGGTCCGGGTCACGACCTGGGTCGCGACCCCGCATTCCATGCTCAAGACCATTGACTGCTACATATCCGTTGCCTGGCTCTTGTATGTTGGCCAAATACCAGTCTCTACTACCTCATCTTTAATCCTCCGCACCTCTATCTTCTCATTTCAAGGTTGTCTCCCCTTCTCTCCCCTCCCTTTCCTCTCTTTGCACCAAACAAATTGGAGTTTCTTGTAATTCCCCAAATGAACCTCATTTATCTCCATGTCCCTCCCTCCCTATCATTTGCATGGTTTGCAACATGATAAGCCGGGTCAGGACCCGAGCCCGACCCAGTTAGTTTGGCCGCCGACCAGGCTGACCCTCTAGTCGGGTCGTAGGGTCGTGTGACCCAGCCCTACAACGGTCGCTGCAATGGTCAAATGATCGCTGCCAGCGCAAAGGGGGGGCTTCCCCCCTTCCAAAAGGCCCCCAAGAAGCTCTTCTTCCTCACCTCACTTCTCTTGCTCTCTTGCTCTCATTTATGGACCCGGTCGCGACCCCAGACCCGACGAGCCTTGGTTTGCACTTTGCGGGATCAGTCAATAAAATTTTGAGATAAATTACCTCAAAAACAAAAGCATAGTATGAAATCACTCAAGATCAGCCGGAATCAGTGTGGATAGATCAACTCCAAAGTCCAAATGAACCAACTCAAAATAATAAAAAATGAAACAAATTAGCACTGGTCCAGAATCAGCAACTTTGGCTGCTTTGGAGCCACTCTAGCAGCTTTGGAGCCAATCAGCCATGATTCCAGGATGACTAGGGATTTCTGCATTGAGATTGGACCTGGGATCAGCCAGGTCCAATCTTAATCCTGATTTAGATGAGCTTATCAACAAGCAAATCACAAACTTAAAAACATAAAAATCATAAATAATATAAAAACAATAAAAATAACAAAAATATGAAGTGATATTTAATCATTTTTATAATTTTAAACATCAAACAATTAATTAAATTTCAACCAGACCAAAGTAAGTAGCCAACGGCTTATCAATGATATCAGAAACAAAAAATGGGAAAGTCAAGCGCTGAACTGCAATGCCTAACTTGAGCCGCAATGGCAGTTTGGTGCAAAACTATGACGGTGTTTTCGAGAACAAAAAAGTAAAAGGAAAATAAAAAATTAAAGGATGGCAGCACTAGACAAAATTTGAGGCAACTTGAATCGGCATGTTCGTCGACTCGTGTTACAAAAAGATGCACGAGTCAGTTCATCTTATACAAAGACATGCGAAGTCAGGTCAATTTAAAACATCCGTTTTACAAGTAAATGTAACACTAATGCAACAACTCAACTGGTTTGGCAAATTATCAGTTCAGCTTGGCTCTGCTCAACATGGTTTGACATCAGTCGGTTTGGTTATTCCGATATAATTAACTGCACAAAGGTGCAGTGAGACCCACGGGATCCGATTCAATCAATTTGGCATATTAAGAGCTCTACCCATCTTTTCCACATCAGTTTGGTATCAAAGCCGACAATGACTTATTTTCACAAGTCGGGATCCTTATGTTGTGTGAGACTGTGAGTTACCAATACTTCAAATTTTATGTCACATTGCCATTAAAGGTACCTATCACGATGTTCCTGTCCAGATGTTCCAACAGTTGTGTCTCACAATCTTTTCTCGAGTTGATCACACCAAAAATATTAGATGATCAAGCACAGTTGAACATTTGTTCAATTTGCACGTGTTGCTAGACTTCGAGTGAGATCATTAAGGTACATGGATGAAATCGAGTGCAAGATAATTTCCAATGGACACTATTATTCTAACGCCCTGTTTGTTTTGAGTATCAAAATTGATACATTATCAATTTTGATATTGATATTCCAAGATGTAATATCAATATCAAAAGTGATAGTATCAAGTTTCTTTAAGCGTTTGGTAATGTTATATCAATATTAAAATTGATATTAGGTGTTTGGTAATATAATATCAATATGAAAATCACTATTAAATATTTTGATTAATTAGCATCAAAATTATATTTTAATACCAAATTTATTGTTAAAATATAAAAATATCTATATTATTTACAAAATTAAATATATATTTAAATATTTTAATTTAAATAATAAATTTAAAACAAAAACTAAGAAAAAATGATATAAAGTTGCACGGACGAAATATTCTAATACAGAGAAAGATCAACGATATAATATCCACTAACATGATTATACACCATATATTTACCCCTTACAGATTCATCTGAAATCTCCCACTTTCAGATTAAAAAAAACTACAGGTCATCCGTGGCCGCAGGAGGGCAGAGACAGCCGTGGCCGCAGCTGGGTGCCAGGTCGCACACAGGGGGTGTCATCCGGGGCTGAGGGGCCGCAGCCGGGCGTTGGGCGGCTGCACGCTGCGCGGCTGAGGCAGATCCGAGGGGGGGTGAGCTGCGGGGACTGCGCGCGCAAGGGGCAAAGGCACCGCGGAGGGGGGTGAGCACAGGAGAAACCAAGAGAGGGAGAGAGAAAGAAATCTGGGAAGGGGGAGGGAGTTGCGCGCAAGAGAGAAAATAGGGAGAGAGAGAAATCTGGCGGAGGGAGCTACGCGGGGAGCGGGGAGCAAATCTGGGAGCCGAAGGCCGTGGGAGAAACGCCGAGCCTCAACAGCCGTGAAGGGGAGGCCGCGGGGTCGACACCGGGAGGCGCTCGTAGCTGCGCAGAAGGCTGAGGGGGGAGCAAATTCGGGAGGTGCTTCGGCTGCAGCTGCTGGTGAGGGAGGGAGGCATCGCGAAGGAGAAATTGGAGTGGCCGAGGAGAGCTTCGACCGAAAGGGGGTTTTGGGAAAGAAGTTCATACCCCTGGGAGAGCTTCGACCGAAGACGCCGAGGTCGATCGGAGAGGGCGGCCGAGGAGTCGCACGATCAGAGGTGAGCTCCTGCCGTCTGCCGAGGTCGATCGGGGAGGGCGGCCGAGGAGTCGCACAGAGGTGAGCTCCTGCCGTCTGCCGAGGTCGAACGGAAAGGGCAGCCGCTATCGGGCGTCTGCCGAGGTCGAACGGGGAGGGCGAGGTCGACGGGGAGGGCAGCCGCTATCGGGCGTCTGCCGAGGTCGAACGGGGAGGGCGAGGTCAGCGGGAGTCTGCCGAGGTCGAACGGGGAGGGCGAGGTCGACGGGGGGCGAGGTCGACGGGGAGGGCGGCCGCTATCTGGCGTCTGCCGAGGTCGAACGGGGAGGGCGAGGTCAGCGGGAGTCTGCCGAGGTCGAACGGGGAGGGCGAGGTCGACGGGGAGGGCGGCCGCTATCGGGCGTCTGCCGAGGTCGAACGGGGAGGGCGGCCCGATGGAGTTAGGGCGTAGCGAATGGACAGTATTAATTTTAAAACAGGTACTGACCTGTATTGAATTTGAAAGCATGGTAAACTAATAATTTTAAAACTGATATAAGTATCCAAACACTCTATATCATCTTGTATCAATATCAATTTTAAAATTAATACTAATATAAGTACTTAATACAGTTACCAAACAGGCCATAAGATATTAGTGGTTGGCCCAGTACACCGATCTAGACACATGTTAAAGAGTTTACTTTGTGACACAGAGAGTGCAAATCACTTAAAGAGCATATTTACATCGGCAACACTTGTCCTTAGCAACCGACCAAGTGTCAGAGTATAGTGAATCAAGGTAATCTATGAAGCTAGTCCCGAGCTTGTAACACGATATAAGCAATAGTGTGCCCTAGAGGACCAGGCCAACAGAGCCGTCGAGGCCATGTTGACCAAGCAGCTTATTGAGATGTTGATTGAGTTGATGATAGAGTAGCAACACCTTGTAAAAGATTGAGACTAATCAAGTTCTTGAGGCCGACTTGACTGCACAAATTGCCGAGTTGGAGATGAAGCTAACCACCAAGCAACTATCTTTTGATGACTCGATTTCCAAGGTGCCAGCTCCATAGCATCCACACATGGTCGCCACTGCAAAGTTTTAATATTTGACACTTGATGGATGTTAATCTGGGACGACTTTTGTCATCACTATGAAGATTTTAGGTCGTGTCTTGTTGTCACTCAAGTTATTGTCACCCTAAACTTTGCATTTGTGGTGATTGTACAAATTATACTACATTAGAAAACTCAAAGGCGAGTTTTTCACAACTTGGGGGGATTGGTGCGATTTGGACTGGATGATATGTACGGAAGACGATTTCAGGAAGACCCCATGCCATTAGTTGGATACAAACGTCACCAGCATCAAAATTATTATTTTAACAGCATTAGGATCTTATATATTTAAGAGTTTTAAATTAGGAGCATCAAAGTCAAATTAAATGCTTAAAAATATATATTATAGTCAAAATATGTTGAAATTTTAAATGTGTCAAATTTAGGGTATGAATGAACTTGTTTGACTTTTGGGGGTTTCTTTAAAATTTTGCCCCGTTCTGTATAAAAGAACCAACCCTATGCACGGATGGTATTGCACGGATGGTATGCAGAAGTACACAAAAAAAACAGTTACTCACCTCTCTCTCTCTCAAACCCTCTCTTCTCCACCATGTTCATCTTCTTCTCCTTCGTCTACTACTTCGTCTTCTCCTCCTTCCATGTCCCCTCTCTCTTCCCTGATGAGTCCAGAACCCATGGACAAATCAACCCCAATGCCAAGCCCACCGCAGCACATCCCACCCCATGTTCATCCCGTTTGAACTGCCATAGTACCCCTCGGTCGTCAGTGCACCCTTCAGACACCGCTATGTGGCTTCCACAGTTGTGGCGGAACTTGCCATCACCTCCTGATGTTCTCACCACCCAACGCCCGTATAAGCCCCCACCAGCACATCTCCTCACCTCCTGCTTCCTGCTGCACCCCTCCATTGCCCACCCCCATCCGGCTACCCCGCTAAGACCCCAACAATAACCCATCCTGTATCCGGACTCCCCTGTGCCATTGAGACCAACTGGACCCACTCTGCTGTGCAAAGCACCCTGACACCCAAGCTCCTCTCTTCCCTCCCCTGGCTCCCATCCCCTGTTCTAGACCCCGCAGCACACCAGTATCACCCCGGACCCTGATAGCCACCATGCCACCTCGACATTGCCTTCAAAGCCATCTTTGACTCTCCCCCTCGCTGTCAGGTGGACCAGGCGAAAGTCCCACACAGGCCGGAGTAGCCCCGCAGCACCGTTGGACTCCCAAGGACTCCACGACTCCTCTTTGGCTCTGTCTGCTCTCTGCTTCCCGTCCAGACGGCTGTCGACGATGCAGACGAAGTCGACGAAGAAGCCTGGCTCCAATGACCAGCCGCCGCTCACTCAGTTTCTTCACACAACCACGAGGATGCTGCAATGCCCCCCTACCCCACTGCCTATTCCACCCACCTTCGGGACAGGAATCACAGTGCTGAAATGCTTCAACGCCCTCTCTCTTTGTGGCACCAAAAGACAAGACCCAACGTTCAACAGGATTCCCACAGCCATCAGTGGTCTTCACTCACGGCGGGGGTGCTCTCAGGATGTGCCACGCACCCCATGCTCAAATGCATTAAGACCTGGTCACGACCCCCTCCCGGGGTGCTAAACCGATGCCAGTCACGCCGGCTTCAGTTTGGCCGCCAGTTGGGCCGACATAAGTCAGTTCAACCCAATTAAGAGGATAAACTGGCCGGTGCGGCCCAGTTCAGCTGGTTCAGGCCAGTACAGCCCAATTCAAGAATGGTTCAAGGCCCAAATCACCTGGCTCAGGCTGTCCGGAGCCAGTTTAGGCCCAGTTCAGTAGGGTTTGGGGCCAATTCAGCGCCTTTTCGACCATTTCAGTCCGTCTAATGCTTTTGTGGGCCGGTTTAACACTCCAGCCCGGTCCAGTGAATTTTCAGCTCGGTTCAGCAGGTTTTTAGTTCAATTCACCTGGTTTCTAGATCAGCCCAGGATCGGTTCATCTGTTTCAGTTCTGTCAGACATGCAACAACAGTTTGGTAATCAGTTTGGGCCTGCTTACGCATGCAGAAGGCGGATGGTGGTGATTTTGTTTCTGTCCCGCATCACCAGTCCAACCTCAGATATGGCATGCAATGTTGAACCGATGCAAAAATAATGACTGTAATTCTCAATGGATACAAACACCCTGTCTAAATCTCAGACTCTGATACAAAAGTTGATGAACAACAATCAAATTCATAATAACAAATACCCTAGGCATTCAAACATATAATTGCAAATTTTATTTAATTATTAATTTAGTACTAGATAATTGTATTAATATATTTAGCAACATACATATTTCTGTAAATTTAAAGAAACATTAACATAATACATTAGGGTATAAAATATAATGAAGAATAATGCACACAACAGCTATTATAAAACAAATGGCAATTTGATAAGAGTTTGGATTTTTTATAATGCATCCACAATTGTTAAAGCAATCGTTTATACCAATTTATGGTAACAAGTAATTCTTGGTTATGCATGCATGTCGTCAAAACAAAAAATCACCAAGATTGAGCACTAGTTTTTTTTATTTTTACATACTTAGCAACACACATCTAAATAAGCAATCAGAATAACTGATTTTTCATTTTAAAAGACCATTTCGATTATTAAGGACAAGCTTATAACTGGAAATTTTGCATGTGATAGCAAGCAGCTAAAAAGTATTCAGATGGTTAATTTCCAACAAAGCACATAAAACAATATCAAGATTGGCAGAAGTATATGTACAGGGACAAGTAGTGGGCCCCCCAAAAGACAATAGCTTGAGCTGAAAATAGGGCAACAGCCACTTACTTTCTCAAGCATTCATCATAAAATCCATAAACTTGCGTAATCTGCAAAAAGGGCTAACTTTAAAGAACCTTAGATTTAAATGAAATTAGTTGAGAATCGCACATCACAGATCTCTACTAACAACCTAATGCCCAGCAATCAACAAGACTATCCAGTAAACGTTATCCAAAATTGAATGTATGCAAGCATTTACCTGACGGCTTTCATGGTTTCCCCTCAGGATTGTAATACGCTGGGGATAACGTACCTTTAGTGCAACAAGTAACTGAAAAGTGAAAACCAGATATTTTATCAGAGGAATACAATCTTGTCATCATTAAGCCACCTTTAATAGCAGTTAGGAACAAGTCTATCCACGTGCCCACAAGTTCTCACTATAATATAAAGTTATCCCTAGGTTAACCAAGCATCAATATCATTGTCTCAGTAGATAATCCCTTGTTGGCCCCTTCATTTCCCTAGGTTAAACAGGATTGCATCAAAATCCATGCTTTTCTGAAGGTGGATACCAACGTGACAAATTCATTAATAAAGCAAGAGAATTTAAAATTCCAACGCTACAAGAAAGCATCAGAAAGACAAGAAAAGGCCTTGGCAAGGCAGTAATGGCGATGATTACAAAAGGTATTCAAGGAAAGAAAGATATCCAGTTATAAATTCTGGAGATAGGTATAGCAGCATGTTAAGGGATTACTCCTTGATATGCAACTGCTATAGAGGATATCAGCAACATGACAGATTGGTGGCTGAAATTCAAATGTCCTGTTAACACTGCACACAGCATTGCAGGGAATTTGTGAATCACTATCTGCTATAGACAGGAGAGACAAGAGAACTGCCCGGCAATTCCGGAGCAGGGTGGGTGCAGGGTTCATCCAAGCTGTGGGTGCAGGACCAACCTGCTGCTGGTAAGTTTCATGGGTCTGTCTCTGACCAGTCCCATTGAGCAGGGGTGAGCACAGTTCGGTTTGGTTCGGCTTGGGTCATTTTTTTTCCAAACCGAACCAAACCGATTCAACCCTTCAAACCTAACCAAACCAAACCGAACATGATTCAAACCGAACCGAACCAAACAGGCCGGCTCGGTTTGGTGTTTCGGTTTGAACTAAAGAAGAAAGAGTTGGGGGTCGGCCCCGGGTCGGCCAGCCCCCAACCTGGCCCAGTCGGGCCAGGTCGCTGACCCGGTCCGACCGAGTTGTTTTTTTATTTTTTTTATTTTGAAAAAAAATCAGAAAAAATATCCAAAAATTAAATAAAAATAACAGATATGATTCAACATGATTCATTCAACATTCATTCAAACATGATATTAAATTGTTCTTCTACATAATGTATGTACTCTGCCCATGACATTGAGGAAGAGTACGACGCATTAAACATATGGACAAACTGATTATACTCATCAGTGCCTCGTATAATTATCCTACGATAAGACGAAAATGAACCACCGTAACTATCATATGAATACGTACTAGAACTATCAAATGAAGGCTGCATCATCGCATAACCCTGCCCTTGATATGAAGGATACCAAGAACCCTGTGATGGTTCTAACTTTGCACCATACCCATGTTGTCTTGTCCCGTGGTCAGCATCCTGTGTTGCGTGGGTATAGTGCTCTTCTTCCATAAAGTGCGGCTGTTGATGTGGAGGGGGTGTCTCTAGATTGGTTCTCTCTTGACCAGAAGTGGTGCCGGTGGTGCTTCATTTGCTTCTGTCGTACGTGTTGTCATCTCCGTCACTACTACTCTTTAAAGAAGAATCAATCGACGTTTGATATTGCAATCGGATGTTAAGCTCCAGTGTATCTTCCCTTGTCTCGTCAATTGTGTCGAGATCAGCAATATCAAGAGGGTCAGTTGCAACCTGTTTACCTTTGCCCTTTGATTGCCTACTTTGACGAGAAGATTGTCCGATTTTTTGCCTTTTCGCCACAGAAGGAGGGATCCGAAATTCCTCGGAAAGAGGAACATTGTCAAATTCCCCTTGAGCCCATTCCCGATCATCAAGGTTGAACTCTAGTTCGCCCAACCCCTCACGTTCGTTGACCCAGACTTCTAGAGGATTTTTATATTGAAATATCTCCTTCAAGTCAATCTCCGGTTCTTGTACAGTGGGCACCTCAATTCGTCTTCCACTTGCTTGTTGTACCCACCTTTGCTCCTCCCTCTGGTTTTCTCTTATCTTCTCCAAATTTTTTAGCTTCAACCTCATGTTATAGTAACAATAAACTTTGGGCTCAAGTCTCTGTGATTTTAGCCTATTCCTTTGTTTCGTATGAATAAGGCTAAATGTTGACCAATTTCTTTCGTAGCCGGAAGCGGACGTGGTTTGGCTTAGTACTCGGATTGCAACACTAGTCAAGTCTTCATATCCCGGTGCCCTTCCATGATCTATCTACCAGTCAACTACACATTATCATTATGTACATGACTTTATTTAACTGTACATAACTGGACTAAGAAGCATAACTGCTCGTTGCACCCTTGTTGTCCCAAAATGAAATAACCTCATCCTATAATCATGCATCTTATTTGTTGCAATAATTGAACAATTATCGTCCCCAAACATTCTCCGAATGACTTCCTTTAAGCTGTCTTGGGTTGAAAAAATGACTTGGTAATTGACTATGGAAAAGTTCATTGTCAGCATCGACCAAAAAGCTAACAATTTAATTAAGAAATTTTATTTGACTAAATTGTAAAGAACATACCAGTTGCATATAGAATGGTACAACGTTCTCTCCCATCGACGGTCAACGATGTCCCACCACATAGTAAAATCTGATACCTTTTTCGAAATATCTTCTTTTGCCCGCTCAAGTGTATCATAAAGGTACCCCATGTGCGCCTTCTTATCTCCATCGACTATTCGAAGGACTTTGACTAATGGACCGACAATATCCAGTGTCTTCTTTACGAGCCGCCAAAAGTCTCCACTCTCCAATGTCTGTTCCACCTTCCTTTCTTTTCGTTTGTCTGATGGATTAGCTCTAGCAATCCAGTTAGCCCACCCCGGAGAAAGTATCATTTGGTTTAAGCAACACCTATGTTCAAATAGGCTCTCCAAAGATATGTAGTGTGATGCAAACTATGTAGCCCCGGGTCGTAGGAGCTCTCGACCCTTTGTGTGCTCTCTCATCAGGGTCAGGATGAAATTATGGTTGTAGATGAATGATGCAATATATTGGGCGGCCTTGACAACCCGATCAATTTGAGGATCTTTGCAAATATCCTCTAAAGATTAAATCTATGGAATGGGCGGAGCATGGTGCCCAATATAACTTCCGTCTCTTGGCCATCAACATTTGGCCGGCAGCTTTGTAGGCAACTGCGTTGTCCGTCACTACTTGGACAACTCGATCCTCACCAATCTCCTCGACAACACCATCAATTAAATCAAACAGGTAAGTTGCATTCTTTACCTGTCCAGATGCATCCACCGACTTCCAAAAGACGGTCCCAGCTTGACAGTAAATGAGAAAGTTGATCATTGTCTTCTTAGTAATACCTATTAAAAGGATAAAATGTTATATCTAAACTTAAAATTCATAAAGATTTGTATCACAATGTTATGCTCAAAAGGACTAAAATGTCCAACCGTCGGTCATCAGTGTGCATCCCACGTTCGTCCCAGATACGTTCAAACGTCTTGACATATTCTTTAATGTCAGCTACCTCCAATGGAAGATGTGTTGTAGATCTCCCTTAGAGTTGGTCACGGCACCCCCCGACTGACGTCTGTTATTGTGTCAATCATGGACTCATAGTAAGGCTCCTTTGCAGCGTTAGCTGGTATACTACTATGAAAGAACCATCTGAAAGTTGCCCGCCCGATCTTCTCCTTGCACAACTTCAAGTTCTTTAATGTTGTGTTGATGGTGGTTTGCTTTTGACGCGGTCGCGTGATGACCGGATCTATAGAGCCAATTATAGGGTCGTCATCTCGGGTGAGATAGTGGATATATTGTTCATGGTCAGGATTTGATCCTCACCCGCTTTCGCTTCCATGTCCGCTCCCACTGCCAGAACCTTGACCCATAAACTGCCCGGTACGTCGATACATGTCTTCGTCGGCGAATGACCTTCGGCTTGCCTCCATGGCTCTTGTTAAGTCATCTGTTTGCTATGTTAAATACGTATATTATTATAAAATATCAAATATTAACTATTACATACGTTCATCAAATTCTTGGTATTGACTTCTTTCCGGTCGCTCTTGTCAAGTGCCGTATATGTGTAGCGAACGTCTTACGGGTTCCGCAATTTCTTCACGCACAGTGTCCTGATGCCTCTTTGAAGCTCCTTTGGATCTTTCCAAGGTTTAAAGATGATGTCTAAACTAGGCTCTTACCTCAAGCGGAGTCCGTGTGCACGGTGCAACATCTCCCTTGATACTGGCAAGATGATACTTTAACCAGTAAGTTCCACCGTATAGAACCTTGTCACAATACTTGCATTTTACTTTTCTTTGCTCCATTGACACGACCGTGCAATGGAGCCAAGCTGGGTCATTCTGGGTGGAGCGGGAAATCTCATGGCTTGGAAAAGACATGTTAGAAAAGTAATCCACAATATAAATAACACGAAGTAAAATTGAGAGTGGCAAAGTCACCGCTTTGAGAGTGTCAAAAATAACGCTTTGAGAGTGTGAACGACACTAGGTGGAGCAGAAAGTATTCGAGTGCAGCGGGATGTATCACGGCTTTGAGAGTGTCAAACACACTGCTAGAGAAAACAATTCGGAGTTCGTAAAGGGGTGAGAACTAGGTGGAGGGATGAGCTGTTGACCGTGAGGACCGAAAGAGTGATCAATGAGGGGGGAGACCAAAAAAGTGATCAGTGGGAGGAGGAGACCGAAAGAGTGATCAATGGAAGGGGGGGAGATGCTTAAAGGGTTGGTGTGGAGTAGAAGCCTCCTCCTTAGGGGCTATATATAGCCCCCAAGGGGGGGTATTTTAGTAAATAAGTGGGGCGGGGGTGAGTGGGGTGACTCACCCACCCCACTTATTGTTAAGTGGGGGAAAAGCCCCCCCCCACTAAGCACTTAGTTGGGGGGGGTGGGGGGCAGCCTTTTGGCCGCTAGCGACCGGGTCGCGTGACCCGAAGCCGGGCCGGCATGTAGTCGGCCCGGAAACCGACCAGGTCGGGCGACTTGGCCGACCAGGTCGCCGACCCGGTATACCATGGTTTGAACCGTTTAATGCTCACCCCTACCATTGAAGCGAGGCAAGAGCTCAGCATTGAAGTCATTGCGGGTAGGGAGTTTTCAGAAGTCCCATCAACCCTTTTGGACTACGATCTTCATCGCAAGAGCTCCCAAGGGTGCTAGCAGCAACCCTGATTTGAACAGCTGCCCTTCTGCAGATGCTGCATCCAGGGGGGTCTAGAGTCAGTAAAGGGTGATGTTGGCAGGGTCTCAAAAGTGAACAGAAAACAGGGGAGGTGCGTTAGATGTTTGGGTGCAGATCATAGTGCTTCTGAGTGCCAGAATGGGCTAGTGTGCTGAAAATCCACAGTGGGCTTGGTTGCCGGTGTTACTCCTGCCATCATCAGAGACTGTAGACTTTCAGTTCCCAGGACTCCAGACCATCATCACCTGTTAAGGGAAAGGTGGCTATCAGAATGGTTGACTTATCATGGTCCGCTGAACAGAAAGCCAAGCAGAGATAGTAGCCAGTCTGGTGGCAAGTTTCTCAGAGCATTCTGGATTCCTACAGATATGTTGAAGTAAGGTATTTACCAAAGATGCTTTGAAACAAAAGGGTACCAAGGAGTTGACAATCGATGAAACCGCAAGGTCTGAGCATGATATTAAGGTATTCAGTGGAAGTGGTATAGTAATATCAGATCATGCATTGGCCGAGATCAAGAAAAAACTGGGTCTGTGTTTTTTTGGCAAAGGGGGCCTGGTCAGACAATATTTTGCTAACCCAAGAAAAGATCTGAAGGAAATGGAGATAGAAAAGCCAATAATAGAAAAGCAGGATCCTCTAGGGTGGGGATCAGGAAGCTGAAGTTTGTACTAGAAAACGGGATGGTAAAAGAAGAAAGAAGATGGGAGAGAGATCATACTTCATTCAAAATGAAAATAATGAGCTGCAAGAAGAGAGATTCAGAAAAGGAACAAACAAGAGAATTGAAACATTTTGTAGCACAAGAACAGATTGATATTGTGGCTGTAGAGAAAACAAAAAATAATTTCTCCAGAGATAAAGAAGATTTTCTGTGTATTGGCAAACTCAGTGGATTCTCATTTTCACTAGCAAAAGGGAGGAGTGGAAAAATAATGATTATATGGAACAACGAAATGCTGGAGGCATCTACCATTGCTTGCAAGCGACATTTTATGATTGTCAAATTCACAATCAAGAGTAACGGGCTCCAATGGTTTCTTGCATCAGTCTATGGACCGATTGATGGCAGGGAAAAGGAGTTTGTTTTCAATGAATTTCACAATAAGGTTTCAGTTTTCCCTAATGACATGTGGTGTTTATGCGGTGACTTAAATAGTGTAAGATACCCAATTGACAGGTTAGATCAGACCACACAATCAGCGGAAATGACTTTTTTCAACAAAACAATCATTGATAATGGCTTGATTGAAATCACTGACAGTGAACTATACTACACTTAGTCCAATGTTTTATCAAAAACAAGACCGGACAGGTTCTTCATTTCTACTAAATGTGTGGAGGTGTTTGGCGTATCTAATGCTCTGTCCTGCTACAAACAGTCTGATCACTCCCTCATACAGATTTATGGTAACAAAATAAAAGTTAGAACAGTATAAAATCCACATTTGAAATATTCTGGCTCAAAAGAACACATGTTCAGAGAGAGTTTCAGAATGGTGGAATTGTGGTACGAGGGAAAATCAGCACTGAGATTTATGAATAACATATTTAAAGGAAAAACTGAAGACCCGGGTTGTAAACAGTAGTAGGAAATGCAGGGAGCAAAGTAAAAGACTATTAGCAAAAGTCGAAGTCTTGATATCTGCACTCTTTCACAATTACAACTTGATTAATAGACATTTGCCAAAAACAATACAATATTTGGGATGGTATGAAGAAAATCAAATTGAAGTAGAGATCCAAAGAATCTTGGTTAAAGTATCGAGACAAAAATACCAGGTAATTTCGTACCCATGCTTTCCCTGAGAATGAACCCAATATCCTGGAATCGTTGATGGTAGATGGGATTCATAGACAAGGTAGTGACATGATTGTTCAAGCAGTTGTATCTTTCCATGAGACATTGTTCAAAGAAGATGTGAATTGGAGACATTTTCCTTAACGATAACTCCTCCAGTGGAATGAACAGGAAAGAGCTTGAAGCCCTAACAAGTCCTTTTTGAGAATAAACAGTCGATAGATCCCATGGATCCTTATAAAGCTCCAAATCTAAGTGACGTTTCAGTAAGTTTTCTTCAAAAATTCTAGAAATTGTTAAAAATTATTATATGGATATGATAAAAGAATTTACGTAGAATAAAGATGTTATCATGTATCAGATCTCTACTTCTCTCATGTTGATCCGAAAAAAGAAAAGGTTAATGATATAAAAGATTTTGGCCAATAAATGATGGGGATCTGGTTTAATATATTTTAGGTTTATTTTTGCATTTCTGTCCTTAAGGACTTGATTGTAAATATTTAAACTTATTTTGTAGTCCTTTCTTTACATTTAGTCTTTAGAATGACTTGTTTGTAATTAGCCTTTTGGAAGTCTTTTTTGTAAAGATGGCTATCTATATAAAAACTCATACTCCATAAGATGAATATATATTAAGTTGGAATTTTTGAAGAAAAGAGACCCTTCGGCTAGACCTGTAAGCGGATTCAGGGCACCCGATAACCTGACCCAAGCCTAAAAGGAAAAATGGATTCGGCTTTCAATCGGATGGTCCTAAAGTCTCTTGAATCAAATTCCGGTCACGCCTGACTTAAATGAGACACAAACTTGATCTGTCAGATTATGTAATAGAAACCCGGTAATGAGTTTTCAACTGGGTAACATGTACAAAAGATAAGTTCGAAAAGGTCCTGTGCTATCAGTCAGATCTGATATCAACGTCAAACTTGTATTATTTTAATAGTATTAGGGTCTTATCTATTTAGAATTTAAAAGTGTCAAAGTTAAATTAAGAGTTTAAATATGTAACTATATATTAGAGTTAAAATGAGATAAATATTTAGAATATGTCAAGTATAAAATGTGCGCATGTGTGCTTAGTCAATTTTTCTGGTTTTTCCAGATTTTATATCTTGGAGATCCATAATAGCATCCCCACCCCAAGTAAAAAATGAAGTAAAAAAAAAAGTGAAAATCTCTCTCTATCTATCTCCCCCTGCCTGACGGTCTTCCCCTCCCTTGGTTCTTTTTCTCCTCCCTCCTCTTATCAGTTCATCTCCTCCTTCCATGTCTAAACAGGCCACCCACCCATGAAAAGCACCCCAGATAGGTGTCGGATGGAGATCTTCTATGACTTCTCAAACATACCTTCTGATCCCACTGTTTCAGTTACGAGGATGCAACCGTCTGAGCTGATGCTGACTGTGATAATCTTGGATTGAGATCTGAGTCCAGACATTACTAAAACTGAAATCATCTTAGTTTGGTTATACTGCTTGAAGACTGTTTTGACATGCATAATTTCTTGAAGTGCTCGTCAACCTGGTGTTAGGCCATGTCCTTCTTTACCGTCAGTTTTTACCACCCTACAAGGTGTGGGCCTTTTGTTTTCGGTTATGTAAAGCCTATTAAATCTCCTGTTGTATAAGGAGCCATGCCTAATCACCAGCAGAGGTTCTTCCCCACACCCCGGTGCGGAGGTACACTCTAACACCTTTCCTTGTTTGTCTACTTACTTTTCTATTATTAATTTGATTATGCCATGCCTTGTGTGGATAGGTTGTTTGCTAGTATCTCTAGGTTGTTGTTGGTCTTTGGGCAAACACATTAAAGAGGACCTAATTCCAGATAATTAAAATTTGTTCTGTTAATTGATAGAGCAATTGTCAAAGCTTGAAGAGTTGTTTTTTTTCAAAACTGGCGCCTAATCTCATCTGCGATTAATTACAAGTAAAGGAAAATCGAAGTCTAAAAATTTTTAGCAAGAACATTGAAGTGTTGAAAGACCTAAATCTGACTATAGGGATCAGTATTGTCTTGTGTTTAACTAGCCTCTTGCTTTAGGTCCCTTCAGATCTTGTCCCCCATCACTACTCCACTTCTCCAATCTCTCCCCAGTTTGAACATCCACCCCTTAGCAGTAAGCACCCACGGCCC
Source organism: Cryptocoryne crispatula var. balansae (assembly GCA_036172225.1). Classification (NCBI taxonomy): domain Eukaryota; kingdom Viridiplantae; phylum Streptophyta; class Magnoliopsida; order Alismatales; family Araceae; genus Cryptocoryne; species Cryptocoryne crispatula. The sequence continues at coordinate 5,269,390 of CM069933.1, forward strand.
CTACCCACAATCTAGAACATCCCCCACCCTCTAGATAGCCTTCCCTCCCTCTTTTTCCTCGGCCTTTCCGGAAAACACTCCCCTACATTGAGACAACCCCACAACACCCCTCACCACCCACCCGAGCAACCAGGCCATGCCACCACACCCCCCTGGCTCCCCCTCACCCTGTCCGGACCCCTTGGGCAACCCTCCTCCCTTCCTTAAAGCTCACATCCCCTCTGAGTTCGCTGTGCAGCCCCATGGCACCATGGCTGCACCGAGACGATGCAAACGAACCAATACACTCGACAAGTAGCTCAAAACTCAACTCAATAAAAACTCAACTCAGTTCGTTTATTATGATAAATAAACAAGCTTGAACAAAAAATAAGCTTGGTTCATTAAACGAGTTGAGCTTTAAACAGACTCCTACTCTACTCGATAATCTTGTAAGTAGATCGATTAAATATTCAATTGAATTTTTATTTTAAAAAACCAAATTATGAGTATCAATACTTATATATTATCACTTAAATATATGAAAAAGGTAGAAATAATTTTGATTTGAGTTTAAACTTAAATTGAGTTTCATAAATAAGTTAAACTTACCATTTCACAAATGACTTCTGATTTATTTTGAGTTCTATAAATGGATTTGTATCGAATTTGACATTGAATTTGGAATGAACTTGAGTTGAGTTTTTATTTGAGCTCGAGTTCGACTTGATAAAGTAACGAACCAAGCTTGAACAAGGATTCAACATACTCATAAAAGCTCAACCTTGACTCAAACTAATATAAAATAAAAGAGTCAAGCTTGAACAACATACTACTCGGCTCGGCTCGGCTCATTTACACCCCTACTGACCACTCACTCCCCCATCCTCTCCCCCCCTTCTCCTTCGTCAAGAAAGCCTTCCTCACAGCATTCCTAAGCCCCACCCCACTGTCGTTGCTGACCTCACCATCGCAACGCCTGTCATGCCCCCGACAGAGCCCCTGACAGAGCTTTGGATCCTACCAGGCTCATGGCTCGTCGAAAGGCAGTCACTCATCGCCCTTGCCGCCACTTTAAGCACCCGAGCTACCCCATGCACCTAGACCGGTGTCCTGTCAAATCCACCACTATAGCTCCCGTTGCTAGCAAGGTCTACCAACTACTGCAGCCCCACCAAATGGTGGCCCTGATGCTCCGTGCTGCTTGAAACCCCTACGGCTCCTCCTCGTCCGGTCAAAGAAGGCCTCCATGTTCTTCAAGCTTTTGGAAAATCTGGCCCTGCAAATTCCATCTTGAGGCACCAAGATTTTACATAGTTTTGAGGCATATAAATCTGGCAAAAGATTCGAGGCAGATTAAATGTGAAATGGGACCATAGTTTCAAGGAGATCAAGACATTAGGTGACACTTTTTATAGTAAAATTGACAAAATAACAAATATATGAGTAATAAATAATACATAAAAATAATAAATAACTATGACAATATGTAAATCAATTAATAATGTGCAGGGACATAAATAAATAGACGAAATAACATGAATATCTAATTAGAACTACTAAATTAAATTAATTTTAATACTTAATTTGTATTAACTATTAACAAATATCTATAAAATCACTTAATCCTAATTATTCCATCAAAATAACTATTTATCAAATTAACTATTAAAACTAGTAATTTTTACTTCAAAACCACTCAAATAAGTGATATTGATACTTAACAAGTGTTATTTATTCCTAAATTAAACAAAATGGGGTAATTATGTGCTGCTTGCATGGGCAGTCGACACCCCCTCACTAAGACCAAATCCTCAGCTCACTTCTATACACACCTTTATACACACCACATAGGTATTAATATATTTATAAAATTTTAATAAATCATTTATATATAAATTAAAAATATAAGCAATATTATAATTAATTTGTTCTATTTATATTAAAAATATAATTAATTTATATTGTAATGTAAGTTAACAAAATATAAATATCATTTTATTTTATCAATATCCATTATTTAAATAACAATTATTTTTGCAATTTAAAAAATATTTAAAATAGCATACTTGTATATAGGAAGCACATATATTGAAGTGGTGTGTATAAAGGTGTGTACAGAGGTGAGCAGACCCCCCCCCCACGCTGCCGCCTTGACAGGTGAGAGGACACCTTACCGCCTAGGCATTGTCTGAACACGGACAAATGCACAAGTTTCAAGATATTAAATATAGCGTATCGGTTCGGGTCGTGTTATGAAAAGATGTGCAATTTTAAAGTTCATGTGAACGTCCATTTTATGAGTAAAATTAACATTTTACAAGTAAAAACGTGACATGGCATCAACACTACAACTCAACCAAATTGAACCAGGTTTCAACGTGTTCACTAAATTTGCAGTTTGGTTCTATCGGATCAGTTTGGTTCCATTCCGCAACAATTATTTTGGATCAGCACCACACATTGGTTTGATCGGATAGCGGCTGGACCCGCGTGGCTTGGTTTAATCGGATTTGACACATCATGATGAATTCTACCACTTTGTCCCACATCAAAAGCCATAAAAATCAGATATATTCAATATGAGCGAGCCCCATCCCATGAAATTCCCTAATAAATCAGGGTAAAATCCTCAAAACATGCTAAAAAAAGTGGGAGAGGTGAAGACCAGGTCAAAGACCTCCACTTTTCTCATCTCCAACCTCATAAAAAAGGGGAGGACCAGTTATGGTGAGATCCACCACTTAAAATCAGAAAATAAAGAAAAAGGGAAGAAATGAGGTGGCTGCAGTTATGAGCCTCTTCCACTCGGTGGTTCATAAAAATTCGGAAACCACCTCTTACCGTCACCTCCCATTCCTCTTCCCTTCCTCCTCTATAAGTACCCCCCTTACACGGTCCCCATAAATTCTTCAAAAAAATCACATCTTAAGGCTAAGAACATGGCAATAGAAGGTCACATGGCCACAAAATCAACTCCTTACATGCCAATGAAATTTTTCCATATTTTCTGCAATGGGATTATGGCACATTTATGCCTCCCATTCATATAAATTGTATCTCATGGATATAAATGAAAACATTTCATTTATGTTACCTACACATGCGGAATGGGAGCAATTTTCGTGCCCCTGGCCTTCAGGAATCAAAACAAATTAAGTGACTAAACCAGACAATTGGACTGGGTGGTTCAGCAGAGTTCAATTTATATTTTAGATACCCTTCATCTTCTCCATCTGAATGCCCTTGTTCCAGAATCATCTGCCACCTGCACCATTCTCTGCCTCTCCTTGTCTGGGGCACCACGTGCCTCAAACAGCAAAGGCATGCACACTCCCTAGTACCTATCTACTAACTTCCTACCCACATACATATGCATAATGATTCAATGAAATTGGAAAAGAGATGATCTAAAACAGGAACAACATGATCTTGATCTTTAAAAAAAAATTAACTTGAATAAAAATTCAAACTTTACCGTAACAGTTTCAACTGAATAATATCCACGATCTACATAATCCCCCATAAATAAATAATTTGTATCTGGGCACTGTCAGTAGAAATAGCAAACCATGGCATCAGCAGTTTCACCGGATGAAAAAAAAATGAGACAATAAAGCACTAAAGAAGTTACTTGGTCGCATGGTTGATGCAGAAAATTGAATCATATGAAAATTCACATTCAGTTGCTTTGTAGTAGTTAAAGAATGCGATATTTGGGAAGACTTAAGATATTGCATCAAAAAGGATGCAAGAAGAACCATCATTGGGCTTAAGATATCCTCCATAAACATTAAATCAACGCACCAAAATGATATGTAATAACAGCAATTATAGAATCTTATCAAAACTACAGAATTGGAACGAGTATTCAACCTTCCTTCCATAATTCGAAGAATCAACCCAAGTATTCAACTCGAGTGATATTAGATACTAGCAATTAGCTAAGCTAGCCAAAGCCTATCGGAATTTCAAACCCTTTTTTATTCACACCGCTCAGTCATCCAAGAAAATCACCTGTATATTCATTTTTTTTAAATTGTTCCATAAAAATTGAAAACATAGAATTTTAACAGTAAAATCTAGATCCGTCCATATAGCTGAGGAAAGCTAGGAATTAAGGCTTCAAACAGGTCAGATTTGATGACAGCATTGCCTGCTTCCAATTCAGCTTCTGGTAAGGACTAAACCATTCCCATTCTGATTTGATCAAATTGGAATCATGAGGTTCTGATTCCATTATCGGAATTGAAACAATCCGATAATTTATGAATCTATAATATATATTAATTATTATTCTAACATCAACAAATAAATCTCATACGCTGTTAAATTTTTATAACACCATTAAAAAATTACTTTTACTTTTTATCATTTATATATCATAATTTTGAATAGTTTATATATTTTATTACTATAATATTAATTCCTAGACATATTATTTTTTATCAAAATCAAAAAAATAAATAAATAATAACTATTTTCCATTCCAATTCTGATCGATTATTGGAATATCTGATTCCGATAGCTTATAGAATACAAAAAAGGTCCAAATCTATTAATTTTTATTGGAATCAAATTGGAATATCGAAAACTCAGATTCTGTTTGGACCCCCTACCAGGAAGACATACTTGGGAGTGAAATTTGGGAACTCCCATTTACAGAGGAAGAGAAGTGTTGGACAAAGAAATAGATTATATACCTAACTCAGAAGTGCTAAATCATAGAAATGGTACAAAAGACGGATGAGATAGTGTGGAGTAATGTACTAGACATTGAATCACATTTGTAAGCCATGCTTAAATTTACAAAAAGATTAAACAAAATAAATGAAATAGAGGATACCCTGCCACCAATACGGAATAGTTCTGCAAGATCATGAAACTGTCCATGAATATCACCGCATATCGTCACAGGACTCTTTACAGGCTGCAAAACGAAATAAAAATAGGTCATCTCACAATCGATCTTTGCATCTACTTTGCACAGCATAAAAACTTAAGTCTTCAATAGAGAAACAAATTCCACTTCCATGTGCAAAGACAATGATAGTACCAAACATAAAACCTATAGCAAAATTATGTGTTGCCCTTGGCAAGTCTCCCCGTTTGGCCTGATTCTACAATCTACACCCATGTCCTATTATGGATAACAAGTGAGCCATCCGTCACATGTTATTCTCAAATACATTTAAATTGATCGTTGCTTCTTCCTTACTGATTTACTGACACCTCTTTAACTAGCTTACAGCAACACCCCCTAGATAAATTCTCTCAGGCCTACACGTAAGGATCCACACTTTTGGATTTCTTAAATAGATATTTAAGTCCAGAATCTGGACCGTTATTGAGACAATTGTCAACCTTACTCATGAAGTCGTTGGCAAAACCATGACATGAAACATGAAACTATAAAATAATATCCATAAAAAAAACTCAGGAATTTCATCATATGTTACCAATACAATAATGTAGACAATTGTATTCAGTCTTATATAAAAGAATCCAGATGAATTATGACAAATGAAAAAGCACTCTAAGCTTAACTCATATTCCTACTGTGATTCTTTCATTTACTTTTCATTCATATGATCAATTTCAGCCTGTGGGCTATTTTCATTTTATTTTAAATTTTTATTTTATTTTGGTTATTCGATTTTTTGGGGTTAAAAATTTTTTATTAAATATTTTAATTATCTAAAAATTGTATTTTGAGTTATTTTGAGTCTGAAAATTTTCTGGTTGACTATTTGAACAAAACTATTTTATTTTAAATTTTATTTAATTAATGTATTTTCTCTCTTATTGTTTTTGTTTGCATTCCTTTAAACCTATGGGGCTCTTTGGAAGCTCTCAATCACATCCACACGCAAAATTCAAAATTTCCATTTATTGGAATCTTTTGATACAATGTACACGAAATTGAAATTAAATCCCTAATGCCTTTGATAGGTTTAAGGAGTCTTTTTCCACTTAGGGGGATATCCCCTTCATCAAATTGGTCTTATTGGCTAAGATGGGGCTTAATTGCATGAAAATCATGCATGGCCTCATCTTAACTCAATAGGCTATAACTCCACTTAGCATTTGGGTTCGATACCCTATGCATAGGGCTGAATTTGGGCATATTAGGGGCCTGTTTGGACAGGGCATTCCCATAATATGCTCCTCAATTGATTCCTCCATAAATGGAGTCGTTTTGTGGCATAGGATTTTACCCTTTATGGGGATGACCCTTCTTCACTTGAGATGATGTTTTTATAGCATAGCATAGAACTTTGCCCTTAAAGGGAGTAGTCCTTGCTTGCTTTATGTTTGTAGCATAGCTTTAAAGTTTTGCCCAATGAGGGGATTGACTCAAGCTACTTGCTATAAACTTAAGGTAGATTTTAAGACTTGTGGTCCTCATGTTTTCGGCCATTAGGCCTTGCTTCCCAAGCCCTTTTTGGGCATGATGGAATCTTCATTTAGGCCCAAACGACCTATTTGATTGATGCCTTCTTCCTCCATGGGCTGTCCCTTTTGTGGGGTCCATGTGAGATCATATAGGGGCTGTTTTGGGGCTGTTTTGAGACAGGTGTATGGCCTGTTTTGGGACAGATTGAAGGGGCTGTGGAGGGCTTGCCTATGGATTCATCATTGCCCAGTTAAGTGACCAGCCCTTGGCCCATAAACAAGATTTTTTGGGGTGTCTTTAAGGGGTATTTAGGCTCTGTTTTAGAACAGGTTTGATGGCCTGTGGAGGGCTTGCCTATGTGTTCCTCACTGCCCAATTAAAGAGATAGAGGAAGGTCCGGCCCTTGGCTTATTTTGAGTGGCATTTGAAGCCTTTTGATGGGATTTTGAGGCCTGTTTATGGCCGAGAACAGACCCTGTTTAGGACTGTTTTAGGGCCAAAAAAGGGGGCTTTGATAGGCCTTTACATGGTATCATGGGGGCTGCACAGAGAGGGGAGAACAGAAACCGAACGGTATCCAGGCCCCTTTTGGGGCTGTTCCCAGCCCTGTACATGACTGTCTGCAGGTTGGCATATTGAGGGATATAGGAGCAGGCCGTGGGCACCTCATCAGCCCTAAAGGGGCTTGGAAAGTGTCCTTAACCCCTGGGAAAGTAGAAAACAAGGGCATACACAACAAAGGGTAGACAAAAAGGGTGTTTAGAAGAAGTTATAGATGAACAAAAAACATTTTTTAAATGAGGAAAAATGGGAAGAATAGGGAGAACTGCAGCAGGCTTTTCCTTCTCTTTCTCACCTTCTTTCACTTTTTCTCCTTCTCCTTGGCACGGCAGCAGGCGACTGGCCTTCCCCTTCTCCTTGCTGCTTCTTCCCCTGCTTGACCTCCTTGGGCTGCTGCACAGCAGGACAAGGGTTGGCTGTGGCTTCTCTTGCTCCCTTCTCTCTCGTTCTCTTTTATGCAGGTTGGCGACTTCTAGGGCTTCTAAGGATGGTGAAAACTTGCGCAGCAGGGCTTATTGGGTGTCTTTGTAGAGGGAAAAGGAGAGAGCCAAGATTGCACAGGCTGTTGGGGCCAGAATCCCTCCTCCAGTGGGGTTTTGGGTAAGTTGAGTAAAAGTAGGCATGTTTTCCTATTTTTCAGTGATATTATTAAGGTGGTGGGACCCCAACAGCTTTCAGCGTAAAAGGATCATGCTTAAAGTGTTTTAAAAAAGTTTAAAATTTTTATAGAATTTTTAAAAATTTATGAGATTTATTCCCTATTTTCATGAATTTTAAAATAGAAAATTTACCAGAAAAGCTAAAAAAGGTATCTTCGGGACCCAAAATTATGAAATTCTCAAGGTGTCAAAGACCTTCAAGAATAATATCAGGCATGAGAGAGTATTTTTCGGACCTAATACTTAAAGTTTTTTTCATTTGTTGATAATAAATTAAATTTTATGAAATTTTCTAGACTAAAAACTCCGAAAATATAGAATTTCCAAAAAAAGACTCTAAGAAATTTTTCATGAATTTTCGTGGGATTTTGTAGGTTTAATTGATTTTCTTGAATTTTGGGTATGTACATTAATTTTGATGAAATAAAATAAGGGTAAATAAAATTTCTCAAGAGAAGTGGGCCCATAAGAATGTGATGGGCTGGCAGGTCCACTTTGAACTTAAATTAGACCGAAATTCAATGGGCCCAATAAGAAAGGTGGCCATTGGTTTGAATTCAAGCTAGATTGGACCTTCCCTCCTTAAGCCCATATCATGAAAATGGTGTAAGGATAATTGGGCTTTTCCATGTATATATTTTTTTTTGAATTGATTTAATTCTTTTCAAATTGACTTGGGAATCCAAATTGGATTAGAATTCCCAATCCAAGTAGGAGAGTGGGGCGCAAGAAAGGCTTTGGAAACTTGAGTTGGCTTGGAATTTGGACTTCCAATTCCACTTGAATTCAAATCTCTTTATTTAACTCATTTCCCTCCCTTTCCTTCTTCTTGCGCCAATCAGCTGTTCTTTCTCTTTCTTCTTCTCCCCCAGCCGTGGCCACAAGGAGGGCTGATCCTTCCCCTTTGGTGATCCTTCTTCTTCCACTGGTGCTAGCAACAGTATATATCTTATTTTTTTCTTTTTCCTTTTTTCCTTTTTTTTTTGCTGTTGTGCTTGCTTCAGACCTCTGCAAAACCTGGGATTTCTGCCTTCTGCTTGAAATGGGTCCTGCAGCAGATAGATTGCAGAGTTCTCCTACACTAGTAGAGTTTCAGACCTAGCAAGTCCTCCTTCGTTGGCCCTTTCAAGTACAGCAGGTCCCTGAAAATCCCCTCTTTCACTGTGACAGGTCTGGGGACCTGATATTCTCAAAGCAGGTTCAGCAGAACATGTCATCACTTCTAGTTGATTTTGCTTAGACTTCTTTAACATCCTTGCTAGAGGATAATCCCCTGTTGGAAAAGAATGTAATGTCAAGCTTAAAATGAGGCTTGGAATCCCATTTTGTTAGAATTCTAATTGGAGTAGGTTTAGGAATCCTATTTTTATTAGGATTTGAATCCTAATTTGAGTAGGATTAGGAATCCTAATTTGACTAGGATTAGGACCAAGTCCTGGGATTTTTGCCTCATGCTTCATTGGTTGAACAAGTGCAGTTTCTCTCTCCTTGTTCTTTCTCACTTGTTCTGTACATGTCATGTCCCAGATTTAATGTTCCGTACACTGATCATGCAACCAATTGCACAATTTCCTCTCCTTTTCTGTGTCTAAGACGTAGTTCTAGTTTCCTTGTTTGACTATTGGCTATTCCTCAGCCTTTTTTTTTGTTCTGACTATTCTCAGACCAGACAGATCCCGTGGTCTCCCTGCCTGACTACTGGCTGAGCCTGCGCATAGGGGACACTCCCTTTCTTGCTGGTTCTGGACTGCAGGGTCCTGAGAACCCCCTCCTTGGTTTCTTGCAGCACATGGACTCTTTAAAAGAAACTTTGTACCTGCTGATTTTCTCCAACATAAGGACCACTGCAAATGGGGGTGCGCATGTTTCGGTTTGGTCTGGTTTGGGATATTTTTTTCCAAACCGAATCATGAGCTCAAACCAAATCAATTCGGTTCGGTTTGAATCCGAAAATCAATTAAATATTTAAAATAATTAATTCATACATATACTTATGTTTAGATATAAATATTAAAATAAATATTATTATATTATATAAATTATATAACTACCATTTTTAATAATATAGTATTATGTTAAAAATTTTATATTGAATCATTTTTGTTGGTTTGGTTCAGTTTGGGAGACTCCCAAACCAGTTGAACCGAACTGGTGGTTCAAACCAAGGAAGGTGGGGTCGGGAGTCGGGACCGGGTCGGTTTGGGGCCAAACCGACCCGGGTCGGCCGGGGTCGCGACCCGGGTCGGGACGGGGTCGGCCCGGGTCGCAAAAAATAATAATAAAAAAATCAAAATGGGGTCGGGGTCTTGGGGTCGCGACCGGGTCGGTCGGCCCCAAAACCGACCCGGTCGGGTCCGGGTCGCGACCCGGGTCGCGACCCGGCGAACCATGGTTCAAACCAAACTGAACCACGGTATGAGCGGTTTCATGAACACCCCTATCTGCAGATCCCTATATTTGCTGATTTCCGAACTGTGCACAAGTTTCTTTTCTGGGATTTCCTAACTTTGATAATTCCTAGGCCTACGGGGCCCCTCCGGACAGGTGGCTGATAACCCCTTGTCTTCTTTCCTGGCGGGAGCACCTCCCTCTCCTTTTGTTATGGAATCTTGATCACAGTAAGACCCAATTTGAAGTTGGATTTGATATCCACATTGTATTGGGATTTAAAGTCTCGCTCGGTTAGAATTTGATATCCTAGTTTGATTTGAGATTTGGTGCTCTAGCTTAATTAGGATTTAAAACCTTGTGTTTTAGGATTTCCGATTCCCAATTGGTTTAAAATTTAAATTCTTGTATGTCTTGAGTGGAGGTGATTTTCATGGTGGACTGTTTCAAGGCGCAATTTGCAGAATGCATCCGAGTAGCTAGCTAGCTAAAATTTTGTTCCTTCCGAGTCACTCATATAAGAAATAAATCCTCCACCCGCCATGCTCCAACGTAGACTATTCCATGACACAATTTGCAGAATACGTCCGAGCAGAGAACAAATGCCCAATTCAAAATATTGCCAACAGGGCCAGAGAGTCTCTGCTCAACTAATCCATGACGAAATTGCCAAGGAATAAATATTCAACCCCTAAGGTCCACCTCACCAGCCGGGTGGGGAGTTTATCGTGAAGGAGGAGCATTCGGAACTTCTTCAGGGGGCAATTCCCCAACCCAGGAGAGAAAGATTATGGTTATTCAGCTCACTCCCATATATCCCCATAAAACTCTTAAATGAAACCCAAATCAAATCAAACAAACAAACAAAATGCTAAGTTTGCATCCCAAACAAGCTCATGGAGTTGTTGCTTCCACAAGTTTATTTATATAAAAGTATGACTTCTGCGCATGAATTGCTATAGTGGATAATCAAAAGTATTTGAGTATTTGCTCAATATAATTAACATTGGTACTTCGCAAGTCTGATGGGGAACGATCAAAATCAAAAAATCAAAAAATCCAATAATCTCAATACAGATTTTATATATCATGAATTAGCTAGTGCTCGTATGAGATATCACCTATTTCGTAGTTGTTAAAGCTAAACAAAAACCAAAATTGTTTTCCAAAAAAAAACCATGAATTTGAAACTTCCAAGGTTTCATCATGCACCTATTGGGCTGTCTGTTTTTCATGAATGGTTCCAATAGAGAGGAATGGCAGCACATATGTTTTCATCCTTTAAAATAAAGAAAGAGTTGATATCGTGGCTATCAGAGGCAGGGGAGTTATAATGGGAGAGGGCCAGTATGCCTATCAAGCAGGAAATCAAAGAGGGATACCAGAGGAGACTAAAAAAAAAGCAATAGGCTATCAGGCCATGCACGACTGACGAAAATTGTCATCAAAGATATTAGGCAATAAAGAAGACCTTCCCAGGTTGCGCGGGTCTTCTCCCAAGACCCAAGACTTCTGAAGGCAAAAAGATAGCCAGGACAGCCAATCAAGACCAATACCGGGCTTGGAGATCATAAGAAATCCATGGAGGCTCCTACAAACCAGGAAGAAAGATGCAAAAGTAATCGTTACTCACCAAAACCAAGGCATGAAGATCAGAAGGTTTAGGGAATGCCGATCATCTCTCTGGCAATCAGGGGACCACCCGATGGATGAGGAAGCTCCATTGAAGGCAATTGGGACAGCCACTTGTCATGAAATCTCAAAAGGATCTACAGAATCCCCTTGAGAAGAAGAATGTGCTGTCAGGGTTGTCCCGAGCTTCCCGTGGTGACCGCAGCAGTTGGGCAAGTCCTTAGGGTCCTCAGTAGAAGACAGGCCTACGTGAGGATAGAAAGCCTCCTCCGGATGTCAACGATCACCCGAGATCCTGTAAGATAGCATCGGAGACCCCTACATAGTAGGAAAGAGCTGTCCAGCCAATAAAGACTTACCAAACTTGCCATCCAGTCCAGAGAAGCCGACGGGGCTTCCTCCCAAAAGTAGAAGGCCTCTCGGCCTATATAAACAAGCCTTGTGAGCCAAGTCGGTGGTTCCAGAAAAGAGAAAATCAAGCAACGAGGTCCTGCAGAGATTCCATTCATTACCAATGTGAAAAGAAGATGCCGGAGAACCTAACGAACAAAGCCGGGGATTCCAAAAAATAAAGAATCAAGCAACAAGGTTCCGCAGAAATGTTTTGAATATCAAAATTTTCGATCTGGTTATGGTAAAATTTAAAACAAAAAAAAACATTTCATTCCGGAGGAATTCCAGCAAACTGCCAGGCCTAGTGCCCTCTACAACAGAGCCGGAAGTTAGCCTTGAAGCCCTCTGTGGGAGTCCCTGCTACCATCAGCATCAGGAGACTGCAAGAGAAGAAGGAGAAGGAGAAGAAGGCAAGGTAAGAAGTTGACCAGTCGTCTGCCTTATCTTGTGCAGAGCTGTAACAAAGAGCAGAAAGATTGAAGGAAAGAAGAGATGGTAGTGCCAGGTGCTTCATTATACTCCGCCCTCTCTAATCCCCTCTTTTCTCAATTCAGATCATGCCATTCTTATTCTAGAGCCTGCCTACTCCTTAGCAAACAGCCTCTGATGAAGTCCAGTTCCCTCTGCACAATAACCCCTCTAAACCATACCTGCGTACGTCTTCTGTGGCCAGATCTACGCATTCAGACCTTAATGAAATAGCCTGACATTTCCCCCACACCTGCATCACCATTCAGAGGCTTCGCAAAGATTCAAAGGCAGTGCTAAAGGGCTGAGAGCTCCTCAAATGCCCTCATATTTCTGAATCTCCGGATATATCATAACATTGTCTAAAGTGCCAGGTTTCACAAAATTGTTTCATTGCTCCTTGGCTTTTAATTGTACCAATGCAGCAACAAGTCATAAGCACTTTCCTATTCAACAAATGAGATTTTTAAGCCCTTAAACAATATGTGCCAAAGGCGATTAATCACTCCACAATGAAGGAATAAGTGATCAGCATTCTCTCCCTTTGATCCACATAAAAGACAGTATTTAGCCTCAAGAGGTAAAATTTTCACCAAATAATAGGAAGCCAGTCTTTGCAAATCTTCCACAGAAATAGTTTGATTTTGAAAGGAAGAAAGAAGTCCAAGGCACTCTCTACCAACTTATTTTACAACCCCCAAGCTCAACCTATTGCTTGCATATTTTACTGAAAAATCATACCCATATTAGGATTCCATAGTAGCGTATCCTCTTGAGCTTCCACGCAAGTATAACCTTACAAAAAAACAACCCATTAGATTGGCAAGGTCAAAGACTTCTTCATCTTTTAAGTCTCCTTTAAAGGATAGGCACCATTCATCCCGATGTGCAATCCAATCCCAATAACCGGTGCTTGCTTATTTTCAGCTATCATGACAAGTATAGGATACCAGCCTGCTGAAGAGACATGGCCCTCCCAGTCCTCATACTATTGCCAAGAAAAATATATGAGACCGAATTGAAAATTCCCAGTTTTAAAGAATGCCTTTCCAAATTCCACAAATCTGGCTACAGTAACTAAAATTCTTAATTCACTTCTCATGAACCACCTGTCCATACTTCAAACAATTTTCCACCATAAGACATCTTTGCTTTGGTCGATTTCCAAATCCATTTCATAAGAAAAGCATTATTAAGGCTAACAAGAAGTAGGCCAACACCTTCATCCATTTTATTTCTACACACATGGTTCCACTTTACAAGATGGAGTCTTTTGGCACCTGTCATATCTTGCCAGAAAAAATTGACCCTTAATCTTTCCAATTTTTACAAACACCCTTAGCAATTTTGAGAATAAGAAATAATATAAAAGCATACTCTGCAACAAACATTTTGAAAGGATCCATATACTACCTTCAGCAGATGACAATCTACCTTTCCAATCTTGAAGTTTCCTTTGCATTTTCTAAATCAGAGGATGTCAATCCTTTAGCATGGTGTCTTTGTCAAACAGCAGGAAGCCCAAGCATTTGATAGAATGTGCAATCCAAGGCATACCAAAAAATCCACTGAAGACACTTTTTATCCACTATGTATATAGATACAAATCAACTCACATTTCTCCCAACTAATTTTTAAACTCGTGACATTCTCTAATGAGTGCAAAAGGACCCTCTGATTGCCGCACTTCTCCGTGTTGCAGGTAGCAAAAAACATAGTGTCATTTGCAAATTGAAGAAGTGTGGCAAGTTCTTTACTTCTGTATTTTCTTTATGAAAGTGGCAAAGCCCTAATGTATTTTATTGCAAAAAAGTAGTAATACAAATGAGAAAGAAAAAAAGCCTAGACTAATACAAAGATGGTAATAATCTAGAGAACTAATAAGTAAAGATGCTTCCATTAGGTAAAAGTGCCACCAAAACAAGTTCAAACCACATGCAAACCAAAATGTGCAAAATACCAGCCATTGACAAGGAAAGCCATGCACTGAAGAATATTAGACATGTTATTGAAGTTGTCTCCAAAAATCTCTCGTTCCAAACATTCCATATAGCCCAGAAGACTGCAAGAAGAATGAGATTCCAAACTTTCAACACCTCCCTCCAAGGATTTTTAGTATCCACTTGATGAACATGGAATGAAAGTCCTCAAACTCCATCTAGTGTATATTCTAACTTCTGAAGAGTGACCACCACAAGGAATTGATGATACCACACTTCTTTAAAGTTGTATTATTGTCAATGATTTATCTAATGAATTGTTCCATTTTTGCAGGCAACCTTCAAAAAAATTTGTCATAGGAAAGAAATGATAGGGGCATAACCATAACATTTCCAGGAATTAACAATCTAATAGGTGTTTCATGGAATATTTTTGCAAATATAGGTATTGGATAAATATACGTAAAAAAATATATGGTTTAATCCTTTTTCACAAAAGAGGGAGGGTAAGGGGAAGCATCTAGTTGGCTTGTTACTGATAAGAGGAGAGACAAACTCCGGCGATTTTGGAGCCCCATGGAGGGTGAGGGGCGAGGATCTCTTGTGTGTGGTCTTCGGCGGGGATGAGGGGCAAGGTGCCATGGCGTGTGTCTGAGCAAGAGCCCCATGGTCCCGGCAGGTGTTCTCGGGTTTGGCAAGAGGTCATGGTAGATTGGGATCTCTCCTTCTGGTGATTTCATCGTCAAGAACAATTATTTTAAGAATTGGCTGAATACGGCAGATGGGAAGAGATTTGTACTAAGGTAAATGGCAATGGCAAGGTAGCTTAAGTGGCAGTGGTACGTCAATGGAAGGAGGTAAACACAACTTATCCCAGGAGCCCTACGTTCGAAATAGATCAAGGTATCGGGGTTTCTGTTGTTTCCACTGTCGGAGTCTGCTCTGGCCAGAATCTTATTGCCATTGAAAATCTGATATTTGTCGATATGAAGAAATTGTGGTGGCCAACGGAGAACTCTACTGATGTCTTGATCGAGAGCACGCCAGAATTCTTCGTGAAGATCAAGATTCCAGTTCTGATTGATGGTGCTATTCTCTCAGTCAGTTTGAGCAACTTGACACAAAGCTGATGGGGGAGGGGGACTTTGGCTTCTCGGCAAAGGTTTACGAAGAATTACTTTATCCAGAATTTAAAATCACCTATTTTTGGCAAGAAACAGATCTGGAAAAGTAATTGCCCTATTTTGGAAGAAAATATGGTGTTAGCTGTGAGGCTTCGCAGGAGCAGCCCAGTTTTTGCCGGCAGTTATGAAGGCCATTTGGACAAAGAAGATGCCACTGTAGCAGGATTTTCAGGTCTGTCAGAACTCAGATCTGATAGGTGCTTTCATCACATTAGTCAGAATCCGCCTGACCTAAAGGCAGTTCATGCGAGGTTCAAACCGGTCGAGCGGCCAATAGTGCATTTGTTGCAGTCGCTCAGTTCAGCTGCTGAAAGGGGGGAGGTCAAGCCGGCTCTCAGACCGGTCCCTCATTCTGGTTCAAGAACAGGTTCTGGCCTTTTTCACTCCACTGACACCATGCCACTCAGGCAGCATCTTCACTAATCCATTTGGGGAGCCGCTCTCGGCCCACTGTGGCACCTCTGGTAACGTCTTCCTGGGGAGCCTCAGAGATGGCTCTCAAAGCTCCTATGGTGGCAGTCTCAATAGAAGCAAATGTCACAGAGCCAGATGCAGCAGCGGAAGCACTTTGGGAAGGTGTTGCGAACACTGTCATTGATAATCCGTTGGCAGTCCTTCCAGCCAGGGATGATGCAGGTTCTCAAGCAGTTTCAGCAAGAACAGATGATGAGGATTGGTAAATTTTGGATGGGGTTGTCAAATCTATAGGGGAGATCATCGCTCCCAGTTTCTTGGGCCATGAACAGGCCGTTAGGGGTTTTGTTTATGGTCTTTGGTGAGAGCTCTCGAGTGGGGGAGGCTCTTCAGTGGGCAAGAAGTTCAATCAATAAAGAGTCGGCTCAAGGGAACTTAATTTCTTATTAAGTAATGACATTGTGTCCAAAGGCAGGAAAAGGAAGAGGGAAGGGAAGAGTATGTTCATCTTCTTTTGATCATTGTCGTCAGTTGAAACTGCAGGGGGGATCATGCCAAAGACATTATGAGGGAACTACTACGTGGTCTACCATAAGCCGGATGTGTTTTCACTACAAGAAACCGAAACAGGTGTTCTCAACCCTCAAGACATTGTAGATATGAAATGTGAAAATTTGACAGATTTTTCTTATGTTCCCTCTGAAGTGGGGGCGTGGTTGTTCTATGGGATGATAGTAAATTTAATGCAAAAGAGTTATCCAGTGCCAGACATGCACAAGTCATAAGAACCTCTGTCCTAGGTACAGACAAGGTGTGGTTCCTTTCTTACACTATGGACCTGTGATCGAGTCTGATAAAGCAAGTTTTTTCTCCAATCTAATGTATCTAAAGGAGGTATTTGGGGGGTATAAGCAATGCATGGTGCGTAAGTGGTAACTTCAATGCCATGTTAAAACTTGGTGAGAGGTTAGTGCAGAGTAACTGGAACCATGAGACGTTGTTGTTTAATAATTTGGTGAATGAATGTGGGATGAGTGAATGCTCGAGCTTTGGTATTGATTTCACGTGGTCTCTAGATCCAGGTCGAAGTTGGACAAGTTTTTTGTATCATCAACAAGAGTGCCTACCTGAGGGTTTCCATATACCCATAATTGTATCAGATCTTTGTGTTGTTGGTATCATTTGTGGCATGAATAATATTTTGATTCCTAAGAAATTTCGGATGAAGGTGGCGTGGTGCAGGGAGCCTAATTTCATAAAGCTTGTCAAATGGTGGTAAAATAAACAAGATGTCAGCTCTTCCTCAGCAATATGAAAATTTGTTTGCAAACTCAAGTGGACCAAGAACTGCCTGAAGGAGTGGGCCAAGAAATTTTCATGATTTCTGCTAAAGACAAAAGGTAGTGGATGTCCAAGATTATCGGTTCGAGCAATTGAATGATGATGGCCTAATTAATGATGAACATAGAGAAGAGTGGCTTGAATTGAAGAATGTTTATTACAAAGAATAAAGTAGAAAGACAAGAAACACATGCACAAGCACCAGGAAACACAAAGACCTCCACACTACCAAGATGGTAATAGAGAACACTCTCCTAAGTACAAAGCAGCTTCCGGAAGAAAAATCTATCCTTGAAAACTAAGTCATCCGGCACACGACCCATACAAGCAAAAGATCAAACCTTTTACAAAAAAATTCATTAGTTGGAGGATGTTAAGCGGGGGCCCAAAATGATCCTCAGAAGTTCTATTCTTGGTTCTCCATGTGGACCACAAGAAAACCTTGTTCGACTGCTAGATGAAAAGCATAGCATTCGCATGGTAACCCCAGCCCATCTCCAACTACAAAATGAAGCACACCATAAGTAGGTCATAACACCGCATTATGATAAAAGGTGGTCAATGTCCTCAATGTTGGGGTCACAAAAAACACAATGATCAGAGTCCATCAGGAATAGTCTACTCAAGCATGTAAATGTTTATAAAGAATAGAATTTCGAGAAGGAGATCAAGTAGAGGCAAAGATCAAAGAAAATATGGTTGAAAGAAGGTGATAAAAACACTTTTTTTACACTCAAGCATCAATCAGAAACAGAAGCAGTCAACTTCAGAGGTTGGGAGTGAATGGGATCAGATTGTGTGGGATTGATCAGATTGGCATTGCAACTATAGATTTCTATAGAAAACTCTTCAAAACAATAATTATTGGAGCCCTTTTATCAATTTTAACATATCTAAAAAATTAGGGGAGGGGAAGCTGAGTCACTCATCTTCAGCTTTTCTGAGAAAGATGTGTTAAGTGCCTTTAAGGCTATGGACTCTTTCAAAGCCCTTGGTCATGATGAATTCTCTACCAGTTTCTATAGTCATTGCTGGGATGTCATTAAAGATGATTTTATGGCTATGACAAAAGAATTTGAGGCTAATTCAGTACATATCAAGCAACTAAACTTGACCATGCTGGTGTTGCTGCCTAAGGAGAATGTGGAAGACATTAAAGAACTCCGGCCTATCGTTTATTGAATTACAGCTACAAAATTATAGTCAAAGTTCTTACAGGAAAACTCAGTAAAATCATTGACAAACTAACGCTTCCTAGGCTGCCATTATCCCAGGGAGATTTATGCTAGATAACTTTATAGTTGCTCGTGAATACTTTTATGATAAGAGGGTAAAGCAAAAGAGTGTATTATGTTGAAGTTGGATTTTGAGAAAACTTATACAGGGCTAAGTGGAATTGCCTTTTCAGAATCATGCAGTTGATGACGGAGTTCAACAACAAATGAATTTCATGGATCAAGGGATGCATCACTATTGCGAATTTCTCAATAGACATAAATGGGAAAGTGTTTGGTTTATTTGCCTTTTGTAGAGGATTCAAGCAGGGGGATCTGCTCTCTCCTCTCCTTTTCATCCTCAGACCAAGCTCTTCACATTATATGGAAGAAGGCCGAACTTGCTAGTCTCATTGAAAGTATTGAGGTGGGAGTCAATAGAGAACATGTCACTATCTCCCGTTTGCAAACAAGACTCTACTCTTCTCTGGGTTTATAGATAAATGTTTACATTTAAAAATCCTAATCTTCCTGCTTGCAGGAGATTCAATATGCCTTGGATTTCTCTTTTCATTAAGCACCTGGGGTTGCCCCTATCTGACAAAGGTACTAACAGCAGGCGATGGCAACGTGTAGTTTATAAGATGGAGAGCAAACAACTAAGTTGGAAAAGTAAGATGCTTTCAGCATCAGCTGGTGGTGGATGGTTGTTATCCAAATCAGACATGCAAAGCTTACCTTGTTTTTATTTTCCATTCTTAATGTTTGAAAGGGCATTTGCAAGAAGTTGGAAAGTTTCGGGCTAGATTATTTTGGCAAGGCACCAATGAGAGAAAGGCCTACTTCTAATCAAGTGGAATCACATTTGCAGGTCCACCAAGGAGGGGAGAGGTGGGTTTTGCTCTTTGAAATCCATCAACATCATCCTCCAGGCCAAATGGTTGTGAAGGCTGAATCATAATAGAGATGTTCTATGGGCTAGAATAGTTGGTTCTAAAGATGGTGTGGGTGGAATGGGGTGCGGATCATAAATTGTAGAGATAAACGTAGAGTTTCCAATATCTGAAAAAGTATTTTATCTAGTTGGGAGGTCTTCTAATCATCTATCTCTATTGTTCTAGGGGATGATAGAATAACTTCTTTCTAGACAGACAGGTGAATTGGGCATGTTCCCCTAACTATTTTGTTCCCCACTCTTTTTAGATTGAGACATAATCTGCAAGCCAAGGTGTGATAAGTAGGATGTTAGAGAGAAATGGTGTCTTATCTTTCAAAGAAATCTTAAAGTGAAGGAAATTGGTGCGTTTTGTAAGTTGTTGCTGCTTCTTGAAGACTATAGGTATATTGTGAATCAGGAGGATAAGCTCATCTAGCTACCGGGCAACAAAGTCGTCTTCTTAGTCAAGTGTGCTATGCAAAGATTGATGATGAGTGGTGAAGAAGTCCCTTGTTCCTTGTTATTTGTGAGCCTATTTTGCCCATCAAAATAAAGATTTTCTTATGGAAGATTGGTAAACATAAATTGCTGACTACGTGTCATCTCAAAAAGATTTTCTCTCCTATTATCATTTAACACAGACTGCATTTTCTGTGGCATGTGGGATGAAACCATGATCACCCTTTCTTCATATGCAAGGTCATCAATTCTCTATAGAGAACTTCGTTCAAGAGTTGGAAGTTGCAGTGAAAAGATCCTAACAATATTATTTCCCTCCTACTCATGTGGTCGCATCTAAACACATGGCCTACAAAAGCGAAGTTGTGGGATCTGGTACTACCTGCTATGTTGTGGGTTCTTTGGCGCACCAGGAAGAGGAACAGACATATCTTTGAAGAGCACTTTGAGAATCCAAGGTTGATCCTTCATCGGATGTCAACCTTTGTTAAAGGCTGGTTTTTCACTCATTCTAGTAGAAGTTTGGATATGTCTACTTTTCAAGACCTTTCTTTCCCTTTAGATTTTTTTTTGAGTAGTTTCCATGCCCAACTACTATCACAGTAGTTGACGCTCCTTCCTTGACTCTCCTTCCTGTACCCCCTCTTCTATCTTCTTTCCTCTTTTAATTGTGTGTACTATTTTTATTTTTCATGCATCAAACAGAAATTGAGGCCTGTGTCTTACTTCAAAAAAAAGAGAAAGGATAAAAAGGCTTACATAGATGCTCCTTCCTTGACTCTCCTTCCTGTACCCCCTCTTCTATCTTCTTTCCTCTTTTAATTGTGTGTACTATTTTTCTTTTTCATGCATCAAACAGAAATTGAGGCCTGTGTCTTACTTCAAAATAAAGAGGAAGGATAAAAAGGGCTTACATAGATGAACACTGTTGGTCGTATGTACTGGGTCTTTAGCTTGCAAAAACATGACTGCAACATTTTCATGATCCCAAGAATACAAAATAATACAATCTGTGGGAGCTCAGGTGCAAATAGGTATAATTTCAGTGTATTGATGTAAAGAACCATATGCTTTTATATGTTATCACCTTTAGTATAGTTCTCTAACTTTTAAAATGCCTATCGGTCTCATGTTTATGTCTATGCATGGATCAAAGAGTGAAAAAGTAACGCTATTGAATCAATACAAAAGTTAAGCAGAGAATTAGCAGTAGCAGTAGTAGTATGCATTCACTAAAATGTAGCATATATTATTGCCTACTGCAGAAGTATTACAGCACAAATAAGTGAAACTGATACTCTGAATTCTGATCAAACATAAAGAACCAAAATGGAAAAGAAACTAAAAGGTCAGCTTCACAAGGCAAAATAACACATTGATGCCAAAGCTGTGACATCCAACCTGAACATTGCTTTCTTCCATTAATATTTCCTTTGCCTTATCACACAACGTTCTGACCTGTAAACAAAAAAGACACATAAGAACAGATTCCTGAATAGTTAAGCTCGAGTGGTAATGATCAAAGAACTCAAGACAACAGGGTACCACTGCCTCCTTATGATATAACAGGGCAAAGTACCAAAACAGAGGACACCATACAAGGTATAACAAAATGACTGTGATTGTTGTCTTCGCAGATATTTACATCAACAAAAGATTTCAAAGACAAAACCTTTAATTACTTCATTCAAAACATGCAACATATTCAACCTCAGTAGTTGTGTGATGTGGTCTACGTAGTGTTGTTTTCTTCCTTTTCTTTTATCCTGTGTTTTGTACTTTTCTTTGAATTATTAGAAATTTGTGGCCCAGCCACTTCTTCAAAAAATCAAAACGAGTCTATAAAAGTCGCTGCTGCTCTCAAAGAAGTCACCAGTTAAATCGTTCTTCTTTTTCTGCTTTAGACCAGAGAAAACGAAGAATAAAGGATAGCTTTCTCTGATCACTGAAAGAAGAAAAAAATTTGGTATCGACAGGTTCAACATTTACGTAGAGAGAAAATATCCTCCCTTTGCAGAAGTAGTTACCTTAAAAGTTACAAATGCATATATTGTTTATTTCGTGTTAATTATGAAATAAAAGAATGAGGCATGCCCGAAACGGTACACGTTCAGCAATGTCAGTAACAGGGAAATCCAACGTCCACCGAGTTTCCATGCATAATTTGATGCACAACCAATTAAAACCAGGAAATGCATGCGATGAAGTTTCCTGATAAAATAGCTGGAAGCTACATGAAAGACCTAACCCAGCCCGCAAATTCAAAGAGATAAAACGTCCCACAAGGTAAAGAAAATATCCAGAAGATGCATTTGTAACGGAGAGAAAACAACGGCATCGTGGAGCCAAACAATGCTTAAAGAAACCACGTCCATGACAATCTAGAACCAGATACGCCGCGATCCGCCTATATGCCACCCGATCCACGCATTCCTTCGTTCCAACGACAAAAAGAAAGTTCGAGCAGAGCAGGCTCTCCTACCCTGTCCTTCCACGAACGAACCATTCGCCTAGGTCGCCGAGAAGATAGCAAGGGAAAAGTGGAAAAGGAGAAGAAATATGAACGCACCTCGGGCTCAGAAAGGGGCTTGCACTGCATAAGCTGCGCAATCTGTTCATCCAAATTGCCCGGAGAGCTCGAAGACACCGGATCCGCCAAGCTCATCTTCACCAGCCTCGGGCGGAAGGTTCAAACCGAAGAAACGTGGGCGTCCACCGG
The DNA here is from genome assembly GCA_036172225.1 of Cryptocoryne crispatula var. balansae. Taxonomy (NCBI): domain Eukaryota; kingdom Viridiplantae; phylum Streptophyta; class Magnoliopsida; order Alismatales; family Araceae; genus Cryptocoryne; species Cryptocoryne crispatula. The sequence continues at coordinate 5,292,075 of CM069933.1, forward strand.
GCGCGCGCGGAACAAACCCCGGGCTGAAGCTCCCTCCTCCCCCCCCCCCTCCCCGTCGAGCTCGCTCTGCTCAGACCGTCGCGGGCTCTTCCCTCCGTGGGGAGCTCCCTCGCTGCTGGCCGTCCCTCGGTGGCGCCCTCTTTTGTCGCGGCACTCGTGAAATGGCAGACGACGGGGGAGGCGCCGGGCGGAAATAGAAAAAAGCGGAAACGGGCGGTATCACTAGGTGGAGATCGGACTAAACAAAGGATGCCTTTTGGCTTACGTCCCTCACCTTGAAGCTAATTTATTTTTGACCTCGTAATATACTTATATTTAAAGTACGTAAGTTTATGCCTGCATATAATTAAAAAATTTTTGATGGTACGTGAGTAAAAAGTCACATCATGATCAAGATAGTTCGGTCGCGCGTCGAATTGTTCGAACCTGCAAATATTTGATTCTGATTATCAATCTTTTTTTTGAACAGTGGTGGCCCAGCGATCAAGGACTCGCGCGGGTGACGAGGATTCGAGACCCTCGAACCCCACAAGTCGCCCCCATGGGGCGATACCCGGACCTCGCGCCCTCATGCGCGAGGCCGTGCCAACCGAGCGACACTGGGTCGGCAATTCTGATTATTAATTCCATTTATCTGAATTGGGAACCATTTGAAGCTAATTAATTTGGATATATCAACAAATAAAAATATCATAAGAAAATGATATACTGCGATAAAATAATTTTATGTGATTTCAGTAGCTTAAATTTAATAATAATGGACCGATCAAAATATATTAATAATTTTGTGATCTCAGATCAAAGCATACCTGACAGATTTCATTTGGTTTTGCTTGAACTCTCATTTAGTTTTTTCATTATGATTTGAAAAATGGTTATAAACCGAAACTTGCACAGCCCTCACAATGTCTCGTCCAGAAGATCATTAGAGAGTACATCGATCTAGATTGGTATTTAAAGATAAAGATTTAGGATATATAAATATAAAGTAAGCATCAACTGCCGCCTCATAATCCGTAGTAATCTCCATTCTAAATAGATCAACGTAGATGTATCCTTGGATAATTATCAATTAATCTGTCAACTTCTGCATTTTGCGTTATACTCAAAAAAAAATAGCTAACTATGTTTTTCCCGTTCAAACTTGGTCCAAGCTAATGGGCTCAGCTCAATAAACCCAAAGATTGTTTTTGTGTAACACGGAGAATATGTTAAGAAATTAAATCAATAAATTATCAACGACTCTTGATTAATTATTTTTTAGAAATTGAGTTTAAAGTAATTTTGAAATCAACATGTTTTATCTGGAGTAATCTCGAGTAAAGGGTCCATTTAGATTTATGTAAAATTAAAATCAAGAAAAACATTTTCTATTGAATGACTTTTTCGAGAAAATGGGAAACATAACTTTCTATTTGATTGCATGTAATTTATTTTTCAGAAAACAAGTTCATTTAGTTATCCAAAAGTTAACTTTATAAAAGTATTTTCAAACGTTTAGATGTTTATAAATTATCAACAAAAAATTGACATTTTAAATTTTGATATAACTTTTGAATAAAAGTTGTGGCTGTACACTATCAAATTTATTATTCAAAATTAATTATATAGTAAGAGGGCGTTTGGTTGCATGACAATGAAGGTTTTATTTTAATTTTTAAGAAGTGTAAGAAAAATTGTTAAAAGAGATGTTTGGCATCCTTGACAATTTTATGTTTTTGAAGTGATTTTCTTCTTAAACAAAAAAGAGGGTCTCACCTCTTCATTTTTTCTTGTGGTCCCCCCACTTTGTTTAGTCATGAATGGTATTTACTCTTTTTTGTTATCTCATCCCTCCAAACATGACAATTTTATGTCATGAGTTGGTTCACTTTCTATTTTAATATATTTTTTATCATGAAAGTGTACACAAAATTATCATGAAACCAAACACCCCATAAGATATAATTATTTGAGAGTGGTAAAATATTTATGATAAAATATTTGTCAGTAAACGTAACACATTCTGTTCCTTTTTTTGTTACATATTTTTATATAAGATGATGACTATAATGTCAATTGACATGACTTTGAAAAATGGCAACCGGTTATATTTTCTGGTTGGCGAAATCACATATTTGAGAGAGTCAACGTATACAATTTTCAGTTCACCTTCAATTTACTTCCAACCAAATAACGCTTTGCTCAACTTTTAGAAAAAAACTTTCTACAAGAGACTTATTTGACGGCTAAACAAACGGACTCTAATGGGGTGTTTGGTTGCATGATAATTGAGGTTTTTGTTTTAATTTTTAAAAATTGTAAGAAAACTTGTTAAAAGAGGTGTTTGACAACCATGACAATTTTATGTTTTGAAAGTGATTTTCTTCTTAAACAAAAAAGAGAGTCTCACCTCTTTCTTTTTTCTCGTGGTCCCCCACTTTGTTTGGTCATGTGTGGTAGTTACTCTTTTTTGTAATCACATCCATTGCATGATAATTTATTGTACAATTTCACGATAACAAATTGTATTAAAATAAAAAGTTAACCAACTCATGACATAAAATTATCATGTTTGGAGGGATGTGATTACAAAAAAGAGTAACTACCACACATGACCAAACAAAGTGGGGGACCACGAGAAAAAAGAAAGAGGTGAGACCCTCTTTTTTTGTTTAAGAAGAAAATCACTTTCAAAACATAAAATTGTCATGGTTGTCAAACACCTCTTTTAACAAGTTTTCTTACAATTTTTAAAAATTAAAACAAAAACCTCAATTATCATGCAACCAAACACCCCATAAGTTTCACGACGGGAGATTATAATATTCTACTATGTGAATATGTTAAGGCATAATATTAGTGGATTACCCACAACGTTTGATTAACCAATTTTCAAAAGCCAAGTTTAAACAACACTAAAAATATGCTTTGTTTGATTGATCTGGCGATGGGTGACCTCATGCAAAAGATGTTAACTAGTGTAGTTGTTAGGCGGACGACCGATCTGATCGTTATGATTTAAACCCACCAAGCTGTCAGGTTGCATTGAACATGCATGTCTAATTTCATCAAAGATTAGAGTGTTCGGATTTTTTTTACAAATTAATATAAACCTTCCTCTCGTTTGATCCATTATTTCTTAATTAAGATATTAAGGTTTAGCTGTAAAGCTACTTATATTTTAAGGTATTGTAATTTAAAATAAAACTAAGTTTATCAATTAATACACCTATTAATAACATTTTATGTTTTTACCACAAGATAAGAGGTTAGACATAGAAGTAATGGTGTTTGCACTACAGGAAACAGGATCACTCGCGACGGTGGTTAGCCGTCGCCAATAACCTAAAAGCCATCGCCAAATGATAATAGCGACGGCAAATAAGCCCATCGCCAATCATAATGGCGACGACTAAATGCAAGTTGTCGTTGTTAACGTTATTTGCAACGGCACTTGGCTATCGCAGTTAAGTTAATAGGGGCGGCTATAGCTGTCGCTTATAAGGTTTTTGACGACGACTTTTAGCCGTCGCAAGTAAACTTAAAAACCCGATTAACTATTAGCGACGGCTGTCCGCCATCGCCAAAACCCTGTTTTGCACTGCTGGAAGGAATACCGGGGCGCAATTTTCTGGTTTTGCGACTGCGGAAAGTCGTCGTCATTACGTAACTAGTCGTCGCTTAAAACTTCTTTTGCGACGGCTAGAAGGAGTCGTTGCCATTATTATAAGCGACGGTTAGGAGCCGTCGCAAACCCCACTTTTGCACTGTCGGAAGTGATCTCGGGGTGCATTTTCTGGTTTTACGACGGCTTCCGGCCGTCGCCATTACGTAATCAGCCGTCGCTTAAAACTTTTTTGGCGACGACTAGGAGGAGCCGTCACCATTAACTTAAAGTAAAAAAAATTTACCGCACACTAATGTATTCACGTAGAAACACATCCATATGTGAATATACAATTTTTTCTTATACACTTTCAAATCATCACATTGAAGCTGTCATTCCTAAATTTAATACATTCATAGACACTCGAGGATAAACAATCACATATTCATCCATACATTCAATGACTTATAACTATTCACATTCATAAATAAGAAACATTCACATTCTTTAACAAGAAATATTCACATTTATAAAATATATTCTATACACATCAAATATCTCAAATACAAAAATAGTAAAATGGGGAGAAAACTCTCTCACTCATCCTCTCCAAAAGAACCCTCCTCATCATCCTCGTCCTCGTCCTCGTCGTCATCCTCATACTCCTCGTCTCTCAGTGCGCCTCTATGTAGTAGAGGTGGCCTCGAACTAGACGGACCCACAAGTGGGGGGAGTCTATTGTTTAATTGGGCTAACATTTCTTGTGTTAACCATGTCATTGACTCCTGAAACTGTTGACGTTAGGCGTTCAGTTGTTGTTGAAGCGAGTCGATCATCGAGTTTTGTTTCTCGATTTGACTAGCGTGAGCATCGACTTTGTCCACCAACTCCTGATAGCCCGGACCCGCAAACGTACTCGCACCTTCACTACTTACATCACATCAGGTGTTGCGGATTTGTCCTCTCTCTCCACATCAGATTTGTCCCGGCCTGTCTCTGCCGAACACGGTGATGAATGCATCCTCATGAGAGAATGGATGCTCGGAATTCTTAGCATCCGATTCCTCTACTAGGGGGCATTCATCAATTGGCGTATATCGTCTTACATTATGTAAATATAAAGTCAGTTGCTATATGAAATGAAAATTGTCTAATGATACAAATAAAATATATTTTTACCATAACTTGACGGCTTTCCATGTTGCGCCATACGAGGGATCCATCCTCCATCTCTTTCGTCTTGGTCATCTCGAAGACCTCTGGACGGGTAGGACGACGCCCTTCTTTGTTTGTCTGTTCAAAGAAAATCATTATGAAAATATTAGTACTATTATCGAGATATTCAATAGTGAATAAGAAAAAAATTAGAAACTTACAAAATCTATCTGAAGCTAATGAATGTTGGCACTTCTTCACTTATAAGACATGCTCAAATTAGCGCTATTTGTTTTATTCCTTTGGCTAAGTGCCTACAAGCAAGTTCTTGACACGTTAGATTTTTCAGAAAAAAAAATTAAGTAATTAAATATGAGTACCTTTTAAATTGAATAGATTATTTACCTTATTGTCATCCCTCTGCCATATCTGACACATATGACGCCACTAGTCCGGATCGCATTGTGGAGGCATAATGACAAGTGCCTCCTCGAGTGAGCGTCCTGTAAAATATTGTATGCCAAAATTATATTAGTTATAGTACACAATTATTTATTAAAAAAATAAATATGAAATTTTTAGCTTCTTCTTCAGATGACCCCTTTGTTTTCTTTGCATCTCCCCCATATGCCTTAAAATTTCCGCATCTATGGATGGAGATCGCTCAAATGTAAAATATTGCTACAAGCAGGAAGAATATATAGATTAGTAATTTTTAAGTAAAAAAAAACAAATAAGCTAAAGTACTTTTATTTACCTCGAGATCTCTAAATATCGCTTATTTCTTGTCATCTAAAAGGGTCATGTAATCCTGTTGCCATAAATTATAATGTACCCATGTTGCAGATTTCAAGCTATGAGGTGAACTCCTAGCCATTAGGGCCTACATCCGATTCTCCAATGAATATAAAATCTTTAGATCCTTACTGTACCTAGAAGACCCTGTATTTCTTAATTCTGTAACGTATGCTCTAAACCAAACTGAAAAACTACACTCGTTCCTGCCTCCGTTAATAAGAGCATCATTATATTTCTGACGAAAATAATCGATATCATCAATTTGATTTAACACATATGAGTGGATTAAAGTTTGTTCTCTTTCTGTCAACATTCTATGGCACAGATACATCTCAACGGACGTCCAACTGCCTTAAACATTGAACCTTACTCACGATCATCATCATAGGGACCACCATCGTAGTTCCGATCTCTCCCATCTTCGTTTTCATGTCGCATGTACAAAGAAATAAATTGCGTGCACTCCTCTACCAAATAGCCCTAGGCAATGGAACCTTCAACTCTCGCCTTGTTGCCAACATAATCTTTTAATATATTTAAATATCTTTCAATCAAATACATCCACCGGTATTGAACTGGTCCGGAAATTCTAACTTCGTAAGTCAAATGCACAACAAGGAGAACCATAACATCAAAAAAGAATGGTGGAAAGATTTGTTCTAACTTACACATTGTGATTGCAATCTTTGATTCTCAATCCCTAAAAATACTAGTATTTAAAAGCTTAGCACAAATGACTTTAAAATACTGACATAACTTTACAATGGGCTCGAGTACGTCCTTTGGTACGATCCCTTGAAAAGCCAGAGGAATAATCACTTGCATCATTACATGACAATCATGACTTTTTAGTCCATTAATGATCATACTACTTAGATCTATGCACCTACTTAGATCTATGCACCTACTTTGATGAATACCCATCCGGCACTCGAATGCTCTTTACAAATTCGAGGATGCGAGTTTTTTGTGCATTACTCAGCTTATAAATAGCATCAGGAAACCTAGATGAACTCTCATAAGGATGCAATTCTAGACGGATTCCTAACTCTACCATGTCTTTTCTCGAGTTCAAGTTGTCTTTATCCGATCCGGACAGGTTGACCATATCTAAAATATTGTCACACATATTCTTCTCGATGTGCATGATGTTTAAATGATGTTGGACAATCAGGGATGCTCAATATGACAGTCGTTCAAAGAAGATACTTTTTTTTCTCTTTCAATTCATGTTTTTTTGCCAAATTCTTTTTTCAAGTTCTTTAAATATTTCTTAAATATTTTTTAAAATCTTACAGGGTCAATCTCATGTTGTTGTCTCCAAATCTCATGTCCTGTTAACATCTTTGGTGTACCTCTCTCACATCGTCGGCCATCAAATAGATGTCTGTAATGATTCTTTTTCCACCGATGTGCTATGGGTAAGAATCGTCGAAGTCCTAAATAATACCGATAATGCCAATTTCGGTCAAACCAAACTGGACAAATCAAATTGGTTTTCAAGTTTTAGTCGATTTAAATTGTTGTCTTATCTCTCTTGACCTTCAACGTACAAAAATAATTTTTTTTCAGTTATTTTTGTGGGTGTCATCCTATTATATATTTTAATGGAGTTAAAATCCAATTCATGGTCGGTTAGGTCAATCTGAATCAACGAAGTTAGAACCCAATTCATGATCCGTTAGGTCAATTAAATCGGTCTAGATTAGCTAATCCAACCGGTTTGGATTGGACTTTCGATTTGGATTGGTCTAACAAGTCATGAAATTCCAAAGTTGAGTTAGAATCCAATTTGTGGCCGATTAAGACAAATTAAACCCATAACTAGATTAAATTGACCTAACTGGTCATGAAAATCTCAAAATTGAGTTAGAACCCAATTCGTGGTCGGTTAGGCCAATCCAAACTAGTAAACGTATTGGATTGCCCTAATCGACTATAAAAATCTCAAAATTGATTTAAAACCCAATCTGTAGCCAATTAGGCTAATTTAAACCAGTAAACATGCATCGTACCTAGCCAATTCTTAAATAGAAATTAATGAATAAATTTTTTTAGGTTAAAATATACCTAGAGATGGATGAGGTCAGCAAAACGGATGTAGAGAGGGCGCCAGCAGGTTGGCAGCGACGGTGCCGGTGCAAGGAAGCAGAGGCGGCGGCGAGGAAGAGGTTGCGGCGGCGGCAGAACCGGCAGCAGCAACGGTGCTGCAAGGCGGCGGCGGTGATAGGGCATTAAGAAACAAGCGGGAACGGCGTCGAGAAGCAAGCAGGGGGGAAGGGGACCAACGGGGTTTTTGGAAAACCCTTGATTTATTGGCGACGGCTTCCATTGGTATGTTTAAGTACACTAGCGACGACTCAAGCCGTCGAAAACACTAGTCGACCGTTGAACGGTTCAAAATATTTATTGCGATGGCTGGAAGCCGTCGCTATTAACTAAACTAGCGACAGCCTTAACCAGTCGTCGTCATTTACCCGACCAGAAGGATTTTCCGGGTGTATTTTCTGGTTTGGCGACCGCTTGGGCCGTCGCTAATAATGGTAATTGCGACGGCTTTATTAAGCTGTCGCCTATAACTTTGTAATTGTCGACGGCTTTAATGAGTGTAAAAAATCATCCATAAAAAATGGTGCAGCAGAAGCGACGATTCTTATGGGTTCCTTTAGAATCTGTCTCAATCGGAACTAAACGACGAAAATCAAAAATCGATCAAATCGGGTTCGAATATACCTAATAGGGATTCATATAATCGCATGGAGAGAAATGAGATGAAATTCTTAAGCTCTTCAAACCGTTCAAGTGTCCGATCTCTAGCAGTATTCACACGAACTTCATTCACAGAAGGTTCTCCCTTCTCGCCGACCTTGAGAACACTTCCCGAACGGAGCTCCATGTACCATGGACACCTTCTAGAGATACGAGGAGATAGGGAGGAGGCTTGGGACGTAGTTTTCACCCATTGCTTGATTGAGGTTTGGCTGAAACCATTAGTATTTATAGACAATTTTGGAATTTTTCATAAAAACCCAAAATTTTCATAAATTACATCATTGCCCTTGTACTCGTGGATAAGTCCTTTTATGTGTGACTCACTATGCCCAATAGCCTATTTTGTTGAGGCCTAAATATAATAGAACAATTCTATTTAATTTAATTAAATCTGTTATTCGATAACAAATTAATCGGCCTATCGATCATGAAGGGTACAAGTCACATCCCATTATCTCAAATGACTATGGGGATAATCTCATCTCCATTGAGCCTTTCCAACATCAGTTACCGCATGGATATAAACCCTCATCCATCCAATGTCCCAGTCGGAAAGGAGTACGGCATCGACTGTCAACTCCTTAGTGTACCGACTCTATAGGATCCTGTACTCGAAATTGGATCAATTGGAAAATTACTTTTCAACTACCCTATCTACTCTGACCAGGGATTTAGAGTACTATCCTATAGGACATTCACTCTCACTTACCGAGAGTGGACGATCCCTTGTTGTCTGCTCAATTCCCTCCATCGATTTTCCTTGTACCCGATCCATCGTTATACTGGACCATCTAAATGGTGATCCATAAATCAATAGTCAAAGCACAAGTTCCACCCAACAAGGCATCTTTGGCGACTCAGGTCAAAGGTCCAATCATGCAACCGTGATGATAGAAAACTCTGATTAACTGTTCGATAAGATACCATTCAGGGTTTCTAATTCGGTTAGTTCAGTGAACTCATTTAACTAATGAGCACCTGCATGTGTATCTCAGTGTCTCCACACTAATGACCAATGAGATCGGTCGTCCTCATCACATGAGAAGACATCACTTACACTAGTCTATTCGGATACTTGAATTCCCGTATCAAGTATCTTAAGACTGGGAACATTTAGATCAAACAACCTCTAGATGATCAATCTCATTATCATGATCTCATCATGATTTAATCATCATTGTATTTGATCAAGTACTTCATTATGATATTCGCATCTAATAAGAACTTATAATGAAGATTTACTTAATTAATTAAATAAGATATATCTAGATATGTCAAATCATATCATATATGATTGACTTGTACGGCATACATTTCTATCAATGGGGACCACTTGAGCCGTCACCATTAACTGTTATAGCGACGGCATAATGAAGCTATCGCCATTAACCAATCCCTAATAACATGGTTTCTTGTAGTGTTGGTTGTATGGTAATTCCAAAATTTTTTACCGAAGTATGTATTAAATTTTTTTTTGTTAAAATAGTTGTCCGAAGGCCGTAGCAAAAATATAACTTTTAAATATTTATTTATTGCATATAAATAAAAAATTTATGTGTTGTTATCTATTATTTTTCAGGTAATGATTTAAGGAAATATCTAAAGTCTTAACTTAATCTCTAATATCTGTTTTTCGAAACACAAAAGTTAAGTTATCTACATCCGAAAATAAAAATTATATTGAACCACATGAAATCAAATGATTTATCAAAGAGTTACTATTGCATTATAACATTTTACTAAATATCTCAATATCTAAACTTCCATCCAATTCATATTAGACATTAGTTAAGCCAAAACAAACGAAGTATTACTTATATATAATCCTCACCCTTTTTGTCTAATATCCAAACATGATAATTTCATGTGTTTAGCTGCGTTAGAATTTTTTTAACATGGAATGAATAAAAAATTATTATATAAGAAAACAGTTAATGAGTTTTAAGATTTTCAATTTAAGTTAATACAAATGACGCAACTGTCCATGATTTCATACTTTAGTTGTTTGTTGTAATATTTAATCTAATTAGGGTGTTCATAGTTTAGTTTAGTTTGAGAATCCTCAAACAAAATAAAATCAAAATTTCTATCAAACCAAATTAATTTGGGTTGATTTGATTTTGTTTGTTCCAAACCAGATTTTATTAAATTTGTCAAAATATAAGTTATCTGGTTTGTTTTAAATCATATTGTATTAAATTTTTAGATTATACATTTTATTAATTTTGTCATAAAAACTTTTGAAATAAAATATTTTATAAGAAAAAATATATAAATATTATCAAGAGCCTTGAAATGCCACATGTGGAGGATCGATGTCTACCACGAGTAACACCTCTTGTAATCAACTAATTTAACAATAATTTCACCCCAGGTTCCATCACACCAACAGAAGGGCATCAGTAGCCATATAAATTTGTGGATTGATTTGATGGGACATTATCATGGATTGATTATAAGATTATAATATGTATAATTAAACTAATTATCAAAGTTCAATTGATTAGATGGTATACTTTTCTATTCATTTAATATATTAACATGATTCTAAATACAAACCACTTTAATCATATAATGACATCACTAGCATAACTAGACATGGAGATACCATATAGGCTTAAATATGACATGAAAAACTACACGCAACAACTCACTACTTATGCAAAAAAGTAGTCAAACTAACTAGTCAAACCAGACATGCAAAAAGTAGTTTGAATACAAAACACAGCTATAGACAACCTTATGCAATTCACATAATTAGAACTTTGCAAGTGTTACATACATGTATGTCAAACCACAAATAACCACATTCTAATAGTAATAACAATATGATGCATATACTCTAAAGCTATTTAATCTACCATAAATTAACATGTACCATGCAATTATTAAAATTAATTAAGTAAAACCCACATATATTAAGCCAATCTATATTTCATAATCAACACCGAGCAATTAATGTGGTTCTCAACGTGAATCGGGATATATATACACAAGATTATAATATTCTACAACTTGATTTATATAATTAAATTGAATTTAATTCACTTGAACATGATAGCATACATAACTCATTAAATTTAAGTAAGCAGGGATCACTAAATTAAATCTCTAACTAGTATCTTGCACACAATCTAACTCATAAGGAACTTTGATTACATTTCACTAACTAAGATAAAGTTGATCCCATTTTAATATATTAATTAACATTATTATGATGATATGAGTAGTTGAGAAGTCTACCTTAATGACGTCAATGGCTAATCAAAGTCCAAGAAGAATTGATTGAATGATGAGCATAGAAATACATCGATGACAAAAAAATCGGGTTGGGTGCTATCTTTTCTACTTGTTGCCAAGAGAAGGAGAAAATGAAAGAGAAAGAGGTAGATAGAATAGAGAATGAGAGAATCCAGAGAGAAATTGAAAAGAGATATATAGACACCTTATCTTGGTGTCAATGTGGTCAAAAGGGGCAACGGAAGGGGGTCCAACGGCCGATGAATGGGGTCCAATGACTATTGGGTGATTGGTTTTGCGGTAAACAGGCAAGCAGTAGTGCTAGTGACAAGCGGTGGGGGGTGGCCATGCAACGACGGTGAGGCTAGAAGCGAACATTGGTGCACAAGCTATCGTGGGGGTGTGTTGCTCAAGGGGAGATGGAGGTCCACTTGGGAAACATTGTAGGATGGGGAGGTTGAGGCAACATTGGTTAGCACTAATAGAAATATATGGTTTACAAGTTAATCATATATGATATGATTCGATATTTCTAGAAATATATCATTCAATTAATTAGGCAAAATTTCATTAGTAGCTCTTACTAGACACGAATATCGTAATGAAATCCTTGATCATATGCAATGATGATTGAATCATGATGAGATCATGATAATGAGATTGATCATCAAGAGGTATGTGATCTAAATGTTCATAGTCATAAGATACTTGAGATGGAACATCAAAGATTTAGATATACTAATGCATTTGATCTCTTCTCATATAATGACGATGATCGATCTCATTGGTCAATAGTGTGGAAATATTGAGTTACACACAGAGGTGCTCATTAATCGAATAAGTTCACTGAACTGACCGAATTAGAAAATCGAAATGGTATCTTTTGAATTTTTAATCATGATTTTTTATTATCACGGTTGTATGGTTGGACTTTTGACATGAGTCACCAAACATGTCTTGTTAAGTGAAACTTGTGATTTGACCATTGACTTCCCGATCACCACTTAGATGGTCCAGTATAGGAATGTATTAGATGCAATGAAAACCTAGTGAAGGTAATTGAATGGATAGCAAGAGATTGTCCACTATTGGTAAGTAAAAGTGAATGTCCTATGAGATAAAATCCGAATCGCTTACCAAGGTAAATATGATAAATGGAAAAGGAGTTTTCTACTTGATCTGATTTCAAATACAATATCCTATAGAATCGATATATTGAGGAGTTTATAGTCGATGTCATACTCCTTTTTGATTAGGACATTGAATGGATGGGAGGTTTATATCCATGTGATAACTAATGATGTAAATAGGGATGCAAGCAAACCAATACGCTCGATGAGTAGTTCGATACTCGGCTCATTAAAAGCTCGACTCGGAACACTTATTAAGTTAAATAAACGAGTTTTAACAAAAAAAAAGCTCAGCTTATAAATGAGCCAAGTTTGAACAGAGACCTGCTTGGCTCGATAAATTCACAAGCAGCTCATTTAAATATTTGACTAAATACTCGATTAAGTATTCGATTAACTACTCGATTAATTATTTATTTAAATAATTAAATTATAAATATATTATATTCATTATACATTTATTTTTATATCATGTAAATTTATATTTGTATATCTAAATAGTAGTTTAAACCATGCCTTAAATCGAGTTTAAGCTATAACTTGAGTTTTAAGTAAACGAGCTCAATCTCGAGCTCGAAAATGAGTTTGAATATGAGTTTGATTCGAGTTCAAGCATTTTTTTTATTCGAGTTTGAGCTAAGTTGGCTAGTTTAGAGCAGCTTGACGAGCCAAGCTCGAACTCGTCGAGCTTAAATCAAGCCAAGTTTGAATAAGACTTTGGAAAGTTTGTTGAGTATCAAGCTGAGTTCGAATGATTAAATAAATGAATGAGCTGAGATAATTGAAAATGCCATAATTTTTATTCGTATCAAGGGTATATTTTTGGAAATTAACCAATCTAACCACTGATCTATAAGGCATATCAGCGATTTCTGCTTCCAAACCAGATTATTACTAAAAGGAGATAGCATCCAAATTGCCTTACTTCGTGGACAACTAAGAAATATATGTTCTAGGGATTCCAGTCGTAAATTACAAATAGCACATGTAGGAGAAATATATGAACATCTTCTGTTAATTTCCAAATTACTAGGTGTAAGCACCCGAAACGAGAATATCCGTAGATCTCCCCTTTTTCGGCCCCTACACTTGCTTTGGAGACTTGGTGGATGGGATGTTAGTGGTTGTGGTCGCCAGGAGCCAAAGGCTCCAAAATATAGTAGAATGAAAAGAAATGAAATGGAGAAATGACCGTCGTACCTTTGGGAATGGGAGATTGTTGGGTTCCGACTTCTCCTCTCTCGGCCTGCCGAAAGAAGAGAGCTTAGTGAGCCATTCGTCTTCGATCCAGTTGAAGCTCTGCCTCAATCGGATTTACCTAAAAATGTCCATAAGAAAACATAGAAACAAGTGAAAGGTTCAATAGTTCTAATGAAAGCATAGTATCGTGCTCAAAGTGAATTCAAACATGCAAAAGGAAAGAGACTAACCGGATTGGGACTAAATCCCAACCCCTATTTATAAAGTTTATATATGCATGAAAATGCAAATGAGTGGCTCAATATATGCTAAATGACATGTTAATGAGAGTTAAAATGAAAGGGGGGAGTAAAGGATCGACCGAAAAGGTAAATAAACTCAAAAAAATGCAAAATGGGGTCTGCCGCTAGTGCCCCATATATGGGCGCTTTGCCGTGTGTCCCTTGATGGGGCGCGTTGACCAAAGTCAAAGCGCCCTATTTATGGGGCACCAGGGACTGGCTTCCGGAGTGTAGGAAGACCTCCAAGATGGAAAAAAGACTTCTTCAAGCAGCCAATACTCAAGTGAAGCTAATGGAAGAGTTTTTTGGCACTAGATGTAAGGGAAATGGAGTGTAGAGGCCCTCAAAGTCAGAGAAAAATCATATTTCTGAAGAAGGAAACTGTAGTTTTTGGGAGAGGGTTTTGGATCGGTTTGAGAGCTTAGAGAGGGGTTGTAAGGCCTTGGGAGTGTTGTGGTGGATGAGAGAGTTTGGGGGGCGCCCTTGGTCTGTCCTCAAGCCTTCAAATGGGGGTCCTTTTATAGGCAAGAAGAGAGCAACTTTATTTGCAGAAACTGTCCCATGAATCTGTCCAGTCAGTCAGACCAGGTGCAGGTGCCCTATTTATAGGGCGCCAGGTGCCCTATATACAGGGCGCCTGGTGCCCTGTATATAAGGCGCTTTGACCCTGGTCAACGCCCATCGTTCTTCTTCGAAATGTGTTGGAAAACTTGATTTTTCTTGAAAACTCGGTTCCCTTGAAAGGTTACTCAAATATTATTCATGAAAACAAGAATTTAAGCTCTTCAACTAGACCAAAATTGCATGTCTACACTAGGAAGATTACCTGAAAGTATTTTCTATATACATACAATGATTTTTTGAGAAAAAAAAATCTTCCCACCTATGGATGCCAGAGTTTATAACATATAGACATGTTTGAAGGACCTGACGGGATTTTAGCCTCAAACAGAAAATGATAAGTAGACTTAAGTGTAAAAGAGCCACGAGGAGTAAAAGGCCATATGAGTGTATCTTTTAGCAAATCACCATCGATAGGTGTTTTCAAAATACGTGCAATAGAAATATCATCAACTAGTAAAAAATGAGTTGAGAAATCCAAACACCATTTAAAATCAAATATTTGATTCAAAGGACCTTTATTTTCAAGGATCCACTTATATTTCCAAGGGTGAACAAGAGAACCATCTTTAATTTTCCACATAGTTGACTTAATGAAAAAAGGCCTAATCGTAAGTAAAAATTTCCAAACTTGAGAATCTGTTTTCTTTGCCTTAGCCTGCTAGAGACTGTTGAATCTTAAATATCTAGCCTTTAAGAGCTTAACCCAAAGGCAATTTTTATTTTTTAAGAACTTCCACAACAATCTCATGCCTGAAGCTATATTTAATGATTATAAATCTTTAATACCCATTCCACCCATTCATTTTAGTTGTTTGATAGATTGGCAACTAGAAAAATGAATTTTTTTTATCATTACTAGCTTTATGCGCCCACCAAATTCTTCTTTGAAGAAGTTGCAGTTTATTTATAGTCTTGGCTAATAGTTTGGAAATTGACATTGCATATAATAGAAGATGCCTTATGATAGAGGCAATGAGAGTGCATCTACCTGCGGTTGATAGTAAATTTCATTTCCATAATTACATATAGAAGCACATAGAGAATGAGAAACATTCTTACTAAAACAAATCTTCGATTTAGCATAATTAATAGCCTTTCTAGAAGCCTGTTCATAGTCATGCAATATTTGTAGAAAAGAATCAATAACTTTAGGATCGACCTTACCACAAATTGTCAAATCATCAGCAAACATAAGGTGAGTGTTCTCAGGTGCTCCTCTTGCAGTTTTTACTCCAATTATCTATCTAGAAGTGACTGCCTGACAGATCATAGAAGACAGAACTTTAGCACACAAGATGTAAAGATATGGGAAAAGAGCGCATTCTTAACGAATACCCCTTTTAGGATAAATCTTTCTTGAGATATGCCCATTGATGTTAACCAAATACATAAATGATGTTGAACGGGACATAATAAGTTTCACCATTTGCGAAGGAAAAGCCCGTTTAATTAGAACATTTTGCAAAAATTCCCAACGCAGTTTATCATATGCTCTATGAATGTCTAGTTTTGCCATAAAATAACCCACTTTTCCTTTCTTCTATTTAAACGCATTTTTGATCTCTTGAATAATAATAACGTCATCAATCCCCTATCTACCCAGAATAAAAGTAGACTGACTTTCAAAAATGATAGTTGACAATAAAGGTTTCAGCTTGTTTGCATTAACTTTTGTGAGAATTTTTAGTATAACATTACATAGACTAATTGGTCTAAAGTGTTCCAGAAGATAAGTATTTTTCTTTTTGGGTATGAGAGTAAGCAGAGTATGATTTTGGCCCCAAGGAATGTGAGATGAAGTAAATATTTTTTGCACAAAAGAAAGCACTTCTTCCTAAATAAGCGGCCAGCAATGTTGGAAGAAAATAGGTGAGAATCCATCCATGGCTGGAGCCTTATTCGGCTTCATAGAGAAGATAGCCTCATACACTTCCTCCATAGAAGGGTAGAAGGGGTTATACTTAAACTAGCTCCTTGCTACCTAGAAAGAGCACCAATTTGTAAAGGGATTAACATCTGGGCCATTAAGAATGAAGAGTTATCCTGAAAAAGAGAATAAAAATAGGACTGAAAAACATATTCAATGTCCAGCAACTTAGTAGATTAAGAGTTATCAGGCAAATATACCCCTGATATTCTATTTTTAATTCTCCTATTTAAGACTTTAGTATGGAAAAATTTTGTACACCTGTCTCCTGCTACATGCCAGTAAACTTTAGCTCGCTGCCGCCAATAAATTGCTTCCAAGTCATGTAACTAGTTTAGATATTTTTGTAAAGCAATTTCTTCAGAAATAGACTCCGAAGAAGGGAGCTTGGTTTGAATAAGAAGCAATTTATCTTGAACTACTTTAATTTGGGACAAAAGTGTAATTTTTCCAATGAATCATTGCCCTTCGAAGCACCTTCATTTTCTTACCATAATTTAGAGTTAACAGTGGAGAATTCTGCCAAGAAGTGGTTACAACTTCTTGAAAGGAGGGGTGTTTTAGCCAGTTAGCTTCGAAGCGAAACCACAGACTTCTGGGATGGACTAAAGGAGAAGTATTCAAATACAATGGACTGTGATCACTAGTATAACATGGGAGCACATGAAGTTGAACCTATAAGGAATCATCTATAAAAATTTGATGCAGCAGAAACGACGATTCTTATGAGTTCTTTTAGAATTTGTCTCAATCGGAACCAAACGATGAAAATCAAAAACTGATCAAATCGGGTTCGAATGTACCTGATAGGAATTCATATAATCTCATGGAGAGTATGGAGATGATCTTCTCAAACTCTTTAAATCGTTCAAATGTTCAGTCTCCAGCATTATCCACACGAACTTCATCCACAGTAGGTTCTCCCTTCGCGCCGGCCACGAGAATTCTTCCCGAACGGAGCTCCATCGACCATGGACACCTTATAGAGAGAGGAGGAGGTGTGAAGGAGGCTAGGGATGTGGTTTTCACCCTTGGTTACGTAGAGTTTGGCTGAAACCATTAATATTTATAGAGAATTTTAGAATTGTTCATAAAAACTCAAAATTTATATAAATTATGCTCTTACACCTATACTTGTGGATAAGTCCTTTTGTGCGTGACCCACTAGACCCAATAGCCTATTTGGTTGAGGCCTAAATAAAATAGAATAATTCTATTTAATTTAATTAAATCTGTTATCCGAAAACAGATTAATCGGCCTACCGATTATGAAGGGTACAAGCCACATCCCATGATCCCAAATGGCTATTGGGATAATCTTATCTCCATTGAGCCTTTCCATCATCAGTTAACGCATGGATATAAATCATCATCCATTTAATGTCCCGGTCGAAAAGGAGTACATCATCGACTGTCAACTCCTTAGTATATCGACTCTATAGGATCCTGTACTCAAAATTGGATCAATTGGAAAACTCAATTTTCAATTATCATATCTATCCTGGCCAGAGATTTAAAGTACTATCCCATAGAACATTTAATCTCAGTTACCAAGAGTGGATGATCCCTTGTTGTCCGTTTAATTGCCTCCTTCGGGTTTTCCTTATACCCGATCCATTGCTATATGGACCATCTATACGGTGATCCATAAGACAATGGTCAAAGCACAAGTTTCACCCAACAAGGTATCTTTGACGACTCAGGTCAAAGGTCCAACCATGCAACCGTGATGATAGAAAACCTTGATTGACAGTTCGGTAAGATACCATTCAGGGTTTCTAATTCGGTCAGTTCAGTGAACTCATTCAACTAATAAGCACCTGTATGTGTATCTCAGTGTCTCCACACTAATGACCAATGAGATCGGTCATCGTCATCACATGAGAAGAGATCACATACACTAGTCTATCTGGATTCTTGATGTCCCGTCTCAAATATCCTATGGCTAGGAACATTTAGATCAATTACCTCTAGATGATCAATCTCATTATCATGATCTCATCATGATTTAATCATCATTGCATTTGATCAAGTACTTCATTATGATGTTTGCATATAATAAGAGCTTATAATGAAGATTTGCCTAATTAATTGAATAAAATATATTTAGAAATATCGAATCATATCATATATGATTGGCTTGTAGGGTATACATTTCTATCAGAACCATGAGGCATAATCTTAACTAAGAATTCGAAACTAAACATCTATTCAGTTTCTCTCTAACATGATGAGAAAGTGGCCTCCTATTATTCCATGTAAAAATAGAATCCTCATTTTTCACTTCCAACAAACTATTACTTTGAATGAACAACTCGAAATGTTCCATGTACGAGACGACATCCTTATTCCCTCCCCACTTCTCAGAAGGATCTCTTATACAATTCCAGTCCCCAATTAAACAACACGGCAGTGAGAGTTCTCTAATTAACACTGTTAATTTCGATCACATAGTAACTCTGTTTACATCTAAATTTGGAGCATAGACACCAACTAGAAGCCAAGGCAAATATGTTATAGGCTCTTGAACAATGCCTCCAATACAAGAAGGTGTTGAGTGAATAATCTAAATCTTAAGATTCATATTCCACCACATCCACAACCCTCCACTCCTATTGGAAGAAAGAACAATATGATAGGTAGAAAGATTCTTTCGTGTAAAAAATTCCTCGCTAACAGAATATGAACACTTGGTTTCAGATATGAAAAAAATACATGGATTTATGGAATGGGCCATCCGGTCTATATGACGAATTGTTGGGAGCCCGTCCCCCCCCCCCCGCCCAACAATTCCAAGCAATCAACTTCATTTTGACATGAGCAGCTATGAAAGGCTAGCTGTCTCACCCTTGTGTTCCAAGGAGAAGTGGGGAAGAATCTCTACCTTAATTGGGATAAAAATATTGTCAGATTTAAAAATAGATTTTTGAATGGCTCCACTGAAAATTTTCTATTTCTTTTTATTACGAAGTCTATGCTTCTTCATAAAAATCTTCGTCAGAGACATAAAGGTCTTGGTCAAAATCGAGTTTGCCTCTATAGAAAGGGAAGCCTTCATAACAATTAACAACATTTTCCTTTGAAAAAAAAGAGAATTATCATTTATCCCACAGCCCACCTGATGCACCGTAGAAGGGAGAAAAATAGTAAACTGATGTGAATATGCTGTAAAAGAGACCGAATTGAAACCTCCAGACATACCCATGCACGTCTTAGAAGACTCGACTTCATGATGATCTTGAGTAGATGACAAAGCCAAAACATTTAAAGAAGAACATTTCTTACCCGATAATGGCTGAAAGTATACGCCGGTAGAAATTGAGCATCTAGTAAAGACCAAAGAGATATCAGGTTCCGTATCTTACGGATCCACTCCTTTAACCCGACGGGCAGGATTTTGCTAGACGATAAAACCTTTGAAACAATACTTTTCTTTCACTTTCGATCTTTACGAAGACACGTAGAAGGTACATTAACAGGATCAGAACATTTCGGGAGATCCAACAGTTCTTTAAACTGCCGCAGAATACTCTCTTCGTCATTCGAGATCTCCTCCACGGAAAAATAACTTCCGAGGTGACCCAAGACGGTGAACAAAGACAACCAGATTAGACGGTGAAACCCACGAGGAAACCCACGGAAGAAACGCTATTACAGAGGGAAAGAAAAAACCCAGCTAAAGAAAGGTGCAACAGCCCTCGGGGCCGTGGTCGTTGCGGCACCAGACCCTACAAATTTTGTTTTGATATAAGATTTTACATCAACATATATAAAATTTATTAATTCATTTGGTGTTTTGTTGCCCAATATTTTTTTATGCACTGTCATAGAAAAAACGTATATCAAGGAAAACAAAAGGTAGATAACGACAAAAATTTTGAAGCGAGTTGATATTAGATAACGAAAAGAGTAGAGATCTGTAAAAAATGTGAGGAGCCGTCGGGAAGAAAATTATCGAGATTTTTTCATGAAACATAAATTTGTAATTATAAGTAAATTTTTTCTGTATAATATTTTAAATCAACATATATAAAAATTATTAATTCATCCGGTGTTTTGTTGCGCAATAATTTTTGTGCACTCTCATGTAAAAAAATATAACAAACAAAATAATAGATAGATAAAGACATAAATTTTGATGTGCGACGATATATGAAAACAAAAAGATTTTGTTCATGAAACATAAATTTCAAATTAGGGGTAAATAATTTTTGAGGGCAATAATGGCATATGTTTCACATCATATCCATCATATATGACTTAAGTTGTGCTGCCCTGTTTCCGTCACTAACATTATCATCTTCGTACAACCAAATTATAAGATCTATTTTGTCGATCATACGAAAATTCCCACTTTAAATAGATATATATATATATTTATATATATGCATGTGTGCGTGGTTATCAGAAATTGTACAACTTGTCTCTTTCCTCGAGATGAACTCCTTCCTTCTCTTTTTAAATCTGACGAAGACAATAATTTCATCATGTTTTTTTTGTCTGCGTTTAGAAGTGTATGATATTAAAAATAACTCCCTGCTTCTCTGGTATTACATTCTGATCTCCACAACCGCGGCATTTTAACAACTGTATAAACTAAAATTAACTGGCGCCAGTCAGGGGATAATATATATTTTTGCGTAAATGTGTTGGAACAAAAAATATTTTCCCATAAAATCATTATATTATTTGGCTATCTGTAAATTATGTTTATGACATACTGTGTTATAATTCTTTCAATTACATGGTTCAGAACATGGGAAACATTGGAGGGATTTTACATGGGATTAAGTTTTCCAGGAAAACTAAATACATGAGTTTAATATGGTTCATCTGAAAATGATTTCCAATCAGTAATTGTTGAATTTTAAATTCCTGTAAAAAGTTTTCAGATATAATTGAGCATTCAATTTCTTAAAAAAAAATCTTGCAAACTATTTTGAACATGAGAAATAAAAATTATATAAATTAATAATTTATATATTTTAAATTTTTAGTTTATGCTGTTGCTTGTTATTCTTAAACTAGTCGAAACTTTAATACATTAAGACTTATTTTTAGCTTCTTTTAAATTGTAGTGATTCTACATACCAAGAATCATAACGATTTGTATTTCTAACTAATATGTATTCGTAAAAATTAAATTTTTAATAAATAATCTGAATAATGCGACTTTTTAAAAATAAATATCTCTACCTTAAATATGCAAGGTGCCATTATTCAACTTTTTTAATATTTTATAAAAATATTCTTACTTTTAAAAGATAACACACGGCTATATATAAAAGAAAGAATAGAGAGCTAATATTATAGAGAAAATTTGGTCACACCAAATTGTCATTTAACTAATTATATTTTAAGAATGCGCACTCTTTGAAGATATTCTTTTGTAGAAATATATTTTAAAGATTTATAAATTTTTATGAGGATGCATTTTATATTATAATAAATTATATTGAATAGAATATATACCGAATTATAATATATTTATCAGAAATTGATTGTCCGACGATTCAAATCTCGGATGCTGTGATACCTCTGCAGCCGCGCGTGCAAGACGGCGTCCATGGAAATTTTGTGGGATGTCAAAATTAGGATATTAATCATATTATCCTCGCCAAAGTATTATCTAATGGCCCGTTTGGTTAGAGTTTTAAATTTAATACTATATCAATATTGATATTGATAATTTTAGAGGTTGAAGTATCAATATCAAAATTGATACAAGTTGACATTTGTATTACATAATGTGCTTTGTTTTCACTATCAATTTCAAAATTGATATTACTAACCAAACACTTCTTAGTGATTACTAGGAATATCTATTTTAAAATCGATAATGATAGAGGTGTCAAATAGTGTTACCAAACAGAGCCTAAAGTATCTTATGTTCTGTTTGGTTGCATGATAATTGTTTGTACATTTTCATGTCAAAAAATTATATTAAAATAAAAAGTGAATCAACTCATGACATAAAATTGTTATATTTAGAGGGATGTGACAATAAAAAAGAGTATTCATCATTTATGACCAAACAAAGTGGGGGACAACAAGAAAAAAAAGAAAGAGATGAGATTCTCTTTTTGTTGTTTATTAAGAAAATCATTTTCTAAACATGAAATTGTCAAGATTATTAAACACTTTTTTAACAATTTTTCTTATAATTTTTAAAAATTAAAATAAAAATCTTCGTTATCCTGCAACCAAACACCCCATTATCAAGATATCTTTTTTAAAAAACTTGTTAAATAAAGTTTGTCGACAACTATTTACAAATCTATGTTTTCAAATAGATATTTTTTTTGATAAGAAAAGAGTATCACCTTTTTTTTTATTTTTTTGGTCTCGTGATCCTCACGTTGTTTGATCATAAATATCTAAACACGACTGATTCGCATTTTACTTTAATGCAACTTCTTGTAACCAAACTGCGTACGAAATTATTGTCGCGTAAACATGTTTTTGTCACGAGATTGGAGTTGTCGTACGAGTAAACTCTTTGTAAAATTTGGTGGCCAAAGAGAAAAAGGAGGACCTCACCTTCTTACTCTTCTTTCGTCGTCGTCGTCGTCATCGTTGTCGTCGTCGTCGTCATCGTTGTCGTCGTCTCGACGATTGTAATGTTAAAAAAGTTGTTCAACAAAATTTTGTAACGTTAAAAGCCACGAAGGGGAGCATCCAGGGCGAATGTTAGGAATTTTATAATGACTCACGGCACCGTTCCACCTTAGGTCGAATGGTATCCCCCTGTTCACGGGGGTAGGGTGAAGGTTTTGAGCAACTAAGCGACGTCTAGGGATGCAAACTAGTTGAGCTGAGTTGAATAATATGGTGTTCAAGTTCGATTCATTTAATTTACGCGAGTTCGAGTTTGAACTCGATTTTTAACGAGTATATTGATCTTTTGTTCGAGTTTGATTCGTTTATTAATCGAGTCAAATTGAGCTCGAACTCGAGTAGTAGATAAACTAAAATTCAATTCACATTTAAACTTAAGTTATATACAAAATCATTTATAAAACTCAAAACCAATAAAATGTCATTTGTGGAATTATATATTTAACTCATTTATGAAATACAATCTAAATTTAAACTTAAATTTAAAATTATTTAATATATTTAATTGATAATATATAATTATTAACATTTATATTTTAATTTTAAAAATAAATATATAATATAATATTTAATCGAGTTACTCGCGAGTTTATCGAATCCAGCAAGAGTCTGTTTAAGCTCGACTCATTTAAGGAGTTGAGTTTTATTTTTTGTTGAAACTTGTTCATTTAACGAAATGAAAAAGTAGAGTCAAATTTTTATCAAGTCAAGCTTCGAGTTTTGGTTCGCACTCCTAACGATGCCTCGGCCGCTCATCTATGGACAACCGAGCTTGATCGGTCATCCGCGTGCCGCGCTACACGTCTCTGGGTCACTCGGCCACCCGACCACAACAAAAAAACTCGCAGGCACTCTTTTTAACAACTTTCTGTTACGAAGCATATATTTGGTAGCAAAATTAATAATAATAATAATAAAATAACTTGTCATCTAACGAAACACCCCGTTTAACATTGGAAAGCCTGACTATGCTTATTTGAGAAGCCATATTTGAAACGAATGATCTATTCTGATGAAAAGTGAGTGTCCAATCTCACGGTTTTGTGAAATTTTGTATCTAATTTTGTGTTTAAATGCCACTTTACGTCCTGTTTGATAACACTATTAGGTACCTCTATCACTATCAATTTTGAAATTGATATTGATAGGAACCATTAAGAGGTGTTTTGTTAATTATATCAATATTAAAATTTGTAGTGCAAACAAAGCATATTATGTAATACAATGTCAACTTGTATTATTTTTGATATTGATACTCCAACATTTGAAGATATTAATATCAATATTAATATAGTATTAAAAATAAAACTCTAACCAAACAGGGCATTAGTTGTATGTTGTCATAAATTATCACATGAAAATACATACTTTATGTGTTCAGCAGCAAACTATAAAATTTAAAATATTAAATAAATTTTTTAATATATTTGGTTAAGGATATCATCGTAGATGTAAGCTCATTAATTATATCAAACTCTTCGATCACTGTCGATTTTAAAATTGATAAATATTTAGTTATAATATTAATATTGAAACTCTTAGTTCACAATATATGTAATATGAATGAATAAATAGAAATGTCTACTTATATTTTGACATGAATGAATATGAATATCGAAATTGATATAATATTATTTTGATACTTTACACCCTGTTTGGTAACGTTATTAGGTACCTCTGTCACTATCAATTTTAAAATTGATATTGATAGGAACCATTAAGATGTGTTTGGTTAATTGTATCAATTTTAAAATTTGTAATACAAACAAAATATATTATGTAATATAAGTGTCAACTTGTATTACTTTTGATATTGATACTCCAACATTTGAAAATATCAATATCAATATTGATATAGTACCAAAAATGAAACTCTAACCAAACAGGGCATTAGTTAAGGCCCTTTTTGATAACATTATTTGACATCTCTATCATTATCGATTTTAAAATTGATATTCTTATTAATCAATAAGAGGTGTTTGGTTAATAATATCAATTTTAAAATTAGTAGTGAAAACAAAGTACATTATAAAATACATGTGTTGACTTATATCAATTTTGATATCGATACTTTATGGCTCGTTTAGTTAGAGTTTCAAATTTGATATTATATTAATATTGATATTGATAATTTTATAAGTTAGAGTATCAATATTAAAATTGATACAAGTTAACACTTGTATTACATAATGTGTTTTGCTTTCACTACCAATTTCAAAATTGATACTATTAACCAAACACTTCTTATGGGATGCTTAGTTGCATGATAATTTTTTGTACAATTTCATGATAAAAAATTGTATTAAAATAAAAAAGTTAACCAACTCATGACATAAAATTATCATGTTTGGAGGGATGTGATTACAAAAAACAGTAACTACCACATGACCAAACAAACTGGGGGACCACAAGAAAAAAGAAAGAGGTGAGACCCTATTTTTTGGTTTAAGAAGAAAATCACTTTTAAAACATATAATTGTCATGGTTACCAAGCACCTCTTTTAATAAGTTTTCTTATAATTTTTTAAAATTTAAAAAAAATCTTCATTATCATGTAACCAAACATCTCATTAGTGATTATTAAGAATATCATGATAGAGGTGTCAAATAATGTTACCAAACAGGCCTTAACTTCTAAAATTATAAATATCAAATTTGAAACTCTAACCAAACAGACTATAAATTGACATCGAGAACTAGACAACTAAATGGTATACAGTGCTTACCATCTGAATGTATAAACTATCCCCATTATTGGGGAATCTTTGACTCGGAAGCATAAAAACACCCAATGGTAGCCCGTGGGAAACAAAAATTCAGACAGTATCATAAACTCACTTATTTATTTTGTCTTAGAGCCCCTTTCAGGTCAGTTTCAATATAAGTTTAACATCGCATAATCTTATCCGTACAAAACTTTTAATGAATGTTTGAACGAGCAAAATTTCCCGACTACAGAAACAAGCACCTAGAATAAAATTGACCAACATGTTCATAGAGAAAAAATGATATAATTCCTAGAGTCCTGTCTGGATATACATGTGGCATTGACCACCGAATCCATACCAATGATTTTATATGTTGGCACTGTCGAATGTAATGTCGAATTTGGCACAATATCAATTTTAATGTTCTAACTAAATAAACTATCGACATATATATATACATATATTCTCAAGATGTTTTTTGTCTCGCATTGTTTGATTGATAAGATGATGATATCTTGATTGATAAGATGATGATATTTCAAAAACATCTGAAAAGAATATGCTCGTAATACATTCTTTTTTACAAATTTGTTACTTCTTAACATTTTCTCCGTGTACCTGGGATCCGTTTGGATCCCTGTAAAACAAACTTTCACAGGCTCGCTTTTCCCGAAAACCAAATCATTCATCTGTTTGGTTGCACGTAACACGATAAAAAATAGATTTATTTTGAAGTCATGACTTTGGCATCCAGCAGATGAACATTTAAACGTTTTTTTTTTTTGGGTTTGAGTAGAAATGTACAACGCACCATGGCAATGGGACGTGCCAGTACCAATGATATATAATTTTAATTATACTCTAAATATTTATATCCTCACTAACTTATGTATAATCATATATTAGTTATTCTAAATAATTAAATACAACCATTTAAATATACTTAATCATTTATTTTGTAAATATTAAATAAAATAACATTTTATTTAATATTTAATAACTATGTATTTTTTCTATAATATTTAAAAATTTTAAAAATTTTTTAATATTAAATTACAATTTTGATTTATGTTCAAATCTTAATAGTAGCATGCTTGATTACAGTACATAAAAATTTAAATTAAGAATAAAATTTAAAATTATTAAATAAATAATATGTGTTTTACTTTTATTCAAAAATTTAATTAATAAAATTTATTTATTTATTTTTACCCTCAACGATCCATAGTTTAAAAATTTTTTAATTCAAATTTGATCTATGTTCAATTATCAATTCAACCATGCTTGATTAGAGTACATAAACTATCAAATTATAAATAAAATTTAAATTTATCGAACAAGTAAAATGTACTTTATTTTCTTTGGAAATGTAACTGATGTAAGTTGTTTTCACTGTTTTTTTTACCCCGGCTTAAATTACAAATTTCAGGGTGCGGCGTGCGCCTGCCAAGAGTGCCCTAAAAGGTGTTCCAATGAAATTGCGCCACGCAGACATCTGTACGGCAAAAGCGTGGGCGGGGTTCCGTCGCGGCCCCCGTCAGAAAAGCGAGCATTTTGCCTCCGCAGAGGCGACGGGATATTTCTCTCTCTCGATGCCTTCCGGCTTGCCCCTTCCGGTTCCGGTCGCCCGCTCTCCCATCCATCCTCCTCCCCCGTGCGAGTAGCCTCTGTGCCATCGGAGCTCGATAGCTGCAACTCTCCAAAAACAACCCCCGTCTTCCGCAGTTCCGTTCATTCCCTTTCCCTCCCCTCGTCCCGCCCCGCCCCGCCCCGCCCCGCTCCTCTCCCTCTCTATCTATCTTTCTACCTATCTATATCCGTCTTTATCCATCCATCTCTCGATCCATTTTTAGGGTTCTTCGCCTCGTGGTTGGCACTCTCTCGATTTCGGAACCCGACGATTTTTCTCTAGGTTTCCCCTTGGTTTGGGTGATTCACAGGCAAGCTTCTTATTCTCCCTGTTCGTCTTATTTGTTCCCCCCCTGTCGAGTTTGTTTACCGAGCGGATCGACGATTCCCTTTGGGCGTGCTCTGAATTGCGGCTGTTGTGGTTATTTTACTCTTAACGGGGCCTCGTCCCGTGCTCCTGTTATTGCGATGGCCTGTTAATGTTCTTGTTTCGGAGAACACAGTTGAAAAGCGTGGTTCTTTTTCTTTTTTTATCTTGCTGATGCTCTCCCTTTTTGTCTGGTGCAGATTCCTATCTCTTCGACGAACGTTTGGCTGCTCTGCGGTGTCTTGGTGGTTAGGTTTTCCCACGTTCGTCCAACTTTTTTTCGGGTTTAGGTATTTATATTAGGGTTTCCAGAAGCTCAGTTATGCGAAGCTCGTGGGCTGATGCAGTCGAGGGATCTGGCTCTGGTTTAGGGTCAGGACCTACAGCCAACAATAATGTTGCCGGTGGCTCTGCTCCTCAGCGCTTTGCGGCCAACAGCTCTGTTCCCGGCGCCTCTGCCCCTCAGCGTCCCACCAGATCTTCGTATGTCCCGCCGCATTTGCGCAACCGTCCTTCACCCTCTGAGACATCTTCTGCACCGCTTCCATCCACCGCAGATGCTTTTCCAGGGCCTCCCAGGCCGGCTGGATATGGGGCTCCTCACATAGGGGGGCACACCGGTGGAAGCATTGGCCGGGACATGGGCCACCCTGTCTTTGGCGGCAGTGGTGGCCGCAGTGGTGGTGGAGGGTGGAATAATACTAGATCAGGTGGGTGGGGGAATCGTGGGAGGGAGAAAGAAGTTAATCCATTTGCAAATGATGACGACAGCAACGAGCCTACATTTGGCGATGAAAACACGGGAATCAACTTTGACGCCTACGAGGACATCCCAGTTGAAACAAGCGGGACAGAAGTGCCCCCGCCCGTGAACACTTTTGCTGACATTGATTTGGGTGATGCCCTGAATGATAATATAAAAAGGTGCAAGTATGTCAAGCCGACGCCTGTTCAGCGTCATGCGATGCCAATTTCCCTTGCTGGTAGGGACCTGATGGCATGTGCTCAAACGGGTTCAGGCAAGACGGCAGCATTTTGTTTCCCTATAATTTGTGGGATAATGAAGGGGCCGCCTTTACAGAGGCCAAGAGGTATGCGGACGGTCTATCCACAGGCCCTTATTCTGTCACCTACCCGGGAATTGTCCGTTCAGGTAGGTTAGATTCATATGGTGATGTTAGCTAAAATTTGATATCTTCATGTCTTCTTATCTTTCTTTCTCTCGATACAATATGCAATGTCCAACCAAAATGTAGATACACGAAGAGGCAAGGAAATTTGCTTATGAGACTGGTGTCCGTGTGGTGGTTGTTTATGGTGGAGCACCGATTAATCAGCAGGTTTTTCCTCCTCTTCTATTTTTTAATCACTCATCTACTTTATGTCCTCTCCCATGTTCACTTGTTTTTTAGACTATATCTGTTGAAGTAAGTGCATCTTATTAGATTCTTTGCGGATATAACATTTTTATTAGCTTTCTGTTGTTTGCAAAATAAAAATACTTTTATGTTTATTATGAGAGATGGTACTATAATTGTGAAGGCAACGAGGTGTCAGGGCATGTCTGGTTATTTGATGCTTGAGTGCTGCATACCTGGGCCTCTTGTCATCTTCCAGTTGCATGTTCATGTGAGAGAGGAGGGTCAGAGGCCCGAGGGTAGCTAAAGGGATAGAGAGGTGGAGGGAGAAGAGGTTGGAGATTGAGAGTGAGAATGGGATGCAAAGAATTGTTAAATACAGATGGCAGCAGAAGAGGGGGATTGAAGGTGCAGTGAAATTGAGAGGAAAAGAAGGGAGAGAGAGATCAGCTGGAAGGAGGGTAAAGAGAGAGGGAGAGAGAAGTGGGAGATACTAAAATGAAGGAGAATCAGGGCAGTGGACTCAGTGAAAACTGAAGAGAGAAGGGGTAGGGGTGTTATACATGTCTGAGGACTGTTTGATTGCACTTAATAGTCTCTAAAGTCTGATTTGGTCAGATGGACTTTTATTCAGATCGTTTGATAAACTTGAAAACTTAAAATCTGCAAGGAAGTGGTGGTCGATCAGCGAGGAAGTAATGACATGTGTCTATTGTGGGAAGCCCATTTGGTTTGACATGATGACCCGCTTCTGGTCGTTGGGCGGTGCTTTTATGGCTGTGGTCTAGTTGTCTTTGTCTTTGTTGCATCCATTTCTGTTATGGTTGTGACATGTTAGGTTCTTGATTTCCATCGTGCTTTCCGATGAAGAGGCGCAGAGGGTCAGGGATATCAGGTAAGGGATGGAGCATTTCATGATCATGCTGGTGCATCATTTCTCTATTCTGGGCAAGTGCAGGTGTCCCGATAATGTTTTTTTGAATGGTCCGATTGTGACATAGGCAAAAATAGTAGGGGCATATTGGAAGAAGCTTTCTGCCAGGGGCTGGACTAGATCATTTCTTCCATTGCCATTTTCTATGAGAAATTTCTCAGGGATGATAATGATTGGTGTTCACTTATCAATTTTGATTTCTTGTAGCAAACACACCAAGGAGTCTTTTTTGCCGTATATCCTTTTTTTTGAAGAGGAGGTTAAGTGTTGTTCAATCCACGAATTCATATAAAGTGCCTGGTGCTGTTTTTTTTTCTTCCAAAACTGCTGGGAGCCTGAGATTTTTTCAAAAAGAATTTTACAGTGATGTTGAGAGAGTTCGAGGAGGATTCGAGTAAGACTAAGTTCTCGAGCCTAGCTTCTCTTGTTTTGCTGCCAAAGAAGGAAATCAAAGACTTTGAGGCCTGCCAGCTTGTTGAATTCTACCTAAAAGCAAGGTTTTCTATCTCGCATCTTGACTTTGTCTCACAATGGATGGAGATGAGATCTCGGAGATATCTTGAGATTTTGTTTTTTGATTATGGCCATACTAAAATTCTATTAATGTAGAAAAAGTACATGACAAAAAGGGTAAAAGGGTCATCTACCATGGCGGTAGACCCCCCAAAAAGAGAAAAAATACAGCTAAATAAAATAGTTGTTGAATTGTAAAATCTTGTCTTTGAATGAAGTCTCTTGTAGATGATGACAAGAATGAGTTGGCACCCAATGTTTTACAAAAGTAGACATCATGCTATGAATCATCTTTGGAGTCTCGTAATGATCTGCAACATTGTTTTCTATCTCGCCGAGATTTGGCGAGAATCTCAGGCTCGTCAAGGGGCTGAGAAACGAGATCGCTGAGAACTCGCTCTATGGCGTCTACTCCGCTCCTCGTTTATGATGGTGTAAACACATTTAATATATTTCACTATCATTTATACTATCACATAAAAATATGTTACAAGTTTAATGCCGTATTAGTATTTAAATAAGATTATATACAAGTTAAATCTTTTAGAAGCATAAAGATTATCTTTTTAATATTGAAAGTGTTTTGTAATTGTTCATTTACACAGTTGATGTACAAAATGTGTTATATATTTTTTATGTAAATTCATTGATGTACTCCTATTTTTATAAAATATTATGTTATGTTTCATATATATATACATTTTGATCCAAGAATCCGAGATCCAATCTCCTGAAATTTTTTCGAGATCTCTCTGAGATCTCTTCTCTTTCACCCTCCCGAGACGAAGCCGAGATCCGAGATTGCAATCCTTGATATGCAAATATTCTTCTGTTCCTTGCATGCCAGATTGACCATAGCATGGATTGTAAGAGTGTGTTTCTACACATTAAGCTTTAAAGGCCAAGGGCTTAACGGTGACCAAGCATACATCAGTGAAATGGTATCAGTATGTTCCATCCAGTGAATCTTTCAACATTTAAATGACTCTGTAGAGGAAATTAATTATCCCACAATACGTAAAAAGATGATACTGGGATTCAACCCCACACCTACATAGACATAAGTTGGGGAAGCCATAGGGAAGATTTTGTGCAAATGGCCCTTAGTTGGCAGTATTTGTTTGTCAATCTTTCAGAGAAAGAGCTTAATCTTGACAAGGAACAAAGAAACCCAAACAGCCTTGTACAACAAAACATCCGAGCCTCCTAAAGTCAACTTTTTCAAGTTGGACTTTGCAAAGAAAATCAACTTTTGCAACCAAAGCATTCTGTCTTTTTGATTCTCAGCACAGCTACAGTCATCTATCAATGCCAACAAAGAGGAGAGGTCACATATTTTCTTGTCTTTCAATTTGTCATTTACAAGAAACACCACTTAAACCTTGCATCTCAGTAATGACAAACAGAATCAAGAGGATTTTGACATAGAGAAAATGGTGTAGGAAAATATTAGCTAGCGGAGCATGCCCAACTTAGTGATTCTTTCGAAAAGACGTCCTCCTCCTATCTCCAACCTCAATAAAAGAAGAGTTGAAGTGGTCCCAATTACTATGTTATTAGAGGTGCTTGCCTCAGGTGCCAAGGTGAAGCAAAAACGTCTTGCCTTGGCAGTTCTCGTCTCGCTGTCTCACTTAGATGTTGATCCAGTAAGGGCTGGATCTAGTAACTTAAAATGTTCTTCTCTCTACCTTTAAACCCCCCAATGTCCAATTTTTTACTTTGAAGTTATGACATCATGATGCCCTGCAGGCCTTAGAAGTGAGTATTTTGTTTTTTATGTTCTTTAAAAGTTTTAATGTTATATATAATTATATATTATTAAATATATTAAAAAATATATTTGTCTCAAGCACCTCAGGCACCTTGCCTTATGCACATAAGGCTAGGTGACCCTCCCCACGCCTCGGACGCCTCGCCCGTCAGACAACATAGGCCAGTTATGACGAATGCTTCTCCAGGTGCTCAAAATACTATCTCTTTCTTTGAAATCTTGGATCCACGACCAACCAACTCAAGCCAGATTTGGTGCAAGCAATTTTGGCTCAAAGAGCACTTCTATTACCATTTAATTTTCACAGCCATTTGGATAACATAGCTTTGCTGATGGTCGCTAGAGGAGCCAAGGCCACATCTTCTTTAATAGGCCTACTGACGTCATCCCATTTGATAAGATGCAAACCCTTACTGTCATTGTTACCATCCCCAAAAATCTAGCTCTGATACTTTCCAGTTTGTTGCATATTCTCTTAAAAAGGGTTTTTGATGATCGACAAGAAAAACAATGGAATACTTTGTTACACAGATTTAGATAACACATCTTCCGCCAATAGAGAGCATTCTACTTTTGTAGTCTTGAAGTTTCTTTTCCATCTTTTGAACAACACATAGTCCCTGTTCTTAGTTCCGTTGTCTGACTATGGTAAGTTGAGATAATTTATAGGTAAGGAGGTCTAGGGCATATCGAAAAAGCACATTCTTCAAGTGTATGCTTTTTTCTAGACTCCCTGAAGAGAACAGTAAGGTCTCATTTACAATGAGTAATCTGTTTCCTATTGAACCCCACCTTGATACTCGATACCTTCAATGAAACTGGCTTGCCCACATAATACTTAAACTTGACCAACAAGATCAAAGGGCAGAGGAGAAATAAAATCTACTTGTCTTTGTCCCTGTGAGGAAGAAAAGAAATCCTAAGTTTTTTCATTAATGTCCATCGAGAACTTGGCTGTAGTGCACCATATTTAATCTATTTAATCCATCTATCTTTCAAGCCCATAAGCTGCATGATTATGAAAAAACAAGATCATCTCACTGGGTCGTAAGTTTTCTTGAAATCCAATTTCAACAGGATGCACTTTTTATGTTTAAATCTTTGATCATGTAGACATTCATGGGCTGCTATAAAGTTTTCCATAATAAATCTACCCAGGATAATAGCAGACTGAGATGAACTAGATAACATTTCAATGAACTTACTGAATCTAGTAGCAAGTATTTTAGTTACGATTTTTCAACAACAATTAAGAAGGCTGAGTGGCCTGAGATGTTTGATATTGTCCACTTTTGAAATCCTCTTGCCGCTCTTTCTTTGGTAAAAGGTCTAAAGAAGTCAAGTTTACATGTTTGATGCCCCCAATATTTACCTCTAACTTTTTGATAAATGTCATAAAACCATCTTTGACAATATCCCAATAATGAATGTAGAAACCTGCAGAAAATCCATCCGAACTAGGAGCTTTGAAGGTATCTGTCCACTTTAATGGCCTCAGGTACCTCTTGTTCAGGTATAGCAGAAACTAAAACATCTGATTCAAGGATCGCAAGATCGGGATTGGACCCTGGATCGGTGGGGTCCGACCCCATCCAGATCGGATCGGATCGGTCTAATCTAGGTCGATCCGCCGAGAGCCGGACCAATCCAGAATCAGTCTGGATCGGTTTTTTTTTGCTTAATGAAAAAATATGTAACAAAAGTAAAAAAATCAGAAAAAATACATAGAAATCATAAAAAATGTGAAAAAAAATGTAGGGAAGAAGAACATTAAGACATTGTTCGACTTTGGACCTTTCAACTTTCTAGACAACTTTAACATTTAACATTGTTAACAGAGATACATCATACATCAAATAAAAAACACATTTGTATCATACGATCAAGCATACCCAATCACACAATAGTACAATACATGTTCTTCATAACACTCATATTACATTGCATTAAATAAATAAACAAATACATATGCCATCACCACCAACTATGGTAATGTCTTAGATAAGTTGAATCTGAATCTCTGTCCTGGTTATCCAGATTGTCTTGAAATCTCTATTGATTTGGGTTAGTCATAATTGACCCGTATCTATAGGAAAATAAAGATTGGGCCATGTCGCTAAACTCATAAGCTCCATGATCAGTCGGAGGTGGAGCTATAAAAGATGGTGGATAGCAAGGCTCAGTGTGTGAAGCAGGCTCTGGATAGGAAGATGCAAACTCGTCAAAAACATTCATCATCGTCCAACGTCCGCTGCCCTTTCCACTCGAGTATGAGTGTCTTTTGTCACTTAAATCATCTGGACCTGCTCCACTTGTGCGTGCACTACTAGTAGAGCCACCCTCACTTGAGGCGCCGCTTGCACCTATGTTGCCACCCCCGCCTCCACCTCCACCTCTACCCCCACTTACACTGTTGTTGTGTGGGTGGGACAAATTCTTTCTCATCCTCATCCGATGAAGGTGGCTGAGTGGTCTCGGTGTCAAGGAGATGATGTCGCCGTTTGATACTTTTCTTCCTCTTCAATGTAGGATCTCCCTAACTACTTTGCTGTGAAGGTAAGCAAGCTTTTTTTAAAGTCTTGAATAATCCACCATTCTACTTTGCTGGTAGATGGATCCGCAATTGGAATTCGAGCTGGAGCTGTAGCGGGAGCTGGATGACTAGTCTTTTGCGTGATTTGGATCTTATTCATTGCAGGCTGGTGTGTGCACTGATCTCACCAATTGGAAGGGTCTTTTTATTTAGTTCATTGTTTAGTTTGCTCCTTGGTCAGTAGTTGGCTTGCCTTCTTCTCCTTAATGTCATCTGTTCTTTTGATTTTTTTTATCATTCTTTGAATTTGTTTTACCTTTTTTTGCAATAAATGAATTGCGGTTTTGCCACCTTAAAAAAAGATTTGTGAACTCCTGAATACGGTGGTTACTATCTGAACCATGAAGTGTCAAGAATGATGCTTAATATTGAATCGATTGTGAAAGTCACTCAGTGTTGTCAGAGCGGGCACTAAAGTGGCACTTAAGCGTTTGAGTGAAATTTTAAGTTCTGAGCTGAGTGGAATTTTAGGTCACGAGTGGACCTCTATTTTACTGTCCATTTCACCTGCTTACGCACCTGATTGGGATCCATTCATCCTGGATATGTCTGCCTATATTCCACCCCCGTTCCTTCTGGCCTATTTCCATTTTTTTGCCTTTTTAATGGTTTTGAAGACTATATTGACTGTTTTAACTTGTATACCATTTTGTCCTCCTTGCCTATTTCCATCTCCTTTTTGATCATTTACTTTTGTATTTTTTATTCAACGGTTGTATTTTAACTTGTATTGACTTTATATTTATATTTATTTTTCATTCATATTGAAGACTATTTTAATTGTATACTGTGTACTCTATTATTTTAACTTCAAGGTCAAGTTGTTTTATTACTTTATTGATTGTTTAAGTGAAATTATAAAATTTATGTTTATATATGTCTTATTTTTAAGATTTTTTTGTTGTATTTGGTGGGTTGACCGTGGATCGTCCCAACTAGTCTTACCGCATTAGTAATATTGTTAAGTCTTACCGTGGATCGTCCCAACTACTCTTTATTGTTAAGATTTTTAACTCTTGGTCGTTTTGTCGTCTTGACAACCATGAAGTCACTAGTAAGAAATCAATCATATTCATCGAGCTCCACATTTGCATTAACAATACCGGTAGAAGAAAGCTGTTGGTGCTTCACCTTCATCCCTACTGTGTTCACCAAGCTTTGAGTATGTTGTCGCTGACAGTCGCCAAGCATTTCCTTGGTGCCACAGATGAGCAGCCCTCCACTTGCTCATGCATAATGTTGTGTTGAGTTGATTTATATTGAGAAGAAGTTGACTAAGAATGGGCTAAGGAGCCAACTATTGGTGTTGCCGTCTTGACTACAATTTTCCTTCATGGACATTTTCACTTTGCTTCATATCCTTTGAAGGGGCCAAAGGCAGCAGTGCACAGCCACTTGCCTCCAGCCCAGGCTTGAAACTCACCTATACCCATAGATCGCGGAATCAGCCGATTCCTAGAATGGCCGATCCGATTCTTGGCTGAAGAACCGATCCGAAAAAAGTTCCGGCAGAATCGGTCGGGATCGGCAGATCGGTCGGAATCGGTCCGGAATCGGATCGGCCGAATCGGTCGGGATCAGAATCCGAATCGGATCGTTTTATTTTCTTTTTTTGCTATTCCAGTCGGATCGACCATGATCGGCCAAAATAGGTCCGAATCGGCCGGAATCGGTCTGGAATCGGATCATTTTTTTGCTTTTTTTTTCTTACTGATTCTGGATCGATTTTCTTCCATTGGATCGGTCGGAATCGGTCCGATCTGGATCGGATCGGTACCCACCGATCCCGATTTCGATCCGCGATCCTTGCCTATACCAGTAGCTTTGCATGTGTCAACATTGTAGACAATGTTGCCATATTCGATGAGGACGGGATGAGGAGGTAGTTGTCATTGATTACGGCCTGGACTCGTTAGGAGTAGGAAATGGCCATTTTACCTCTTCCCATTAGGAACATTACACTATCAGTTCTCCACTTGTGGTTTATACAAAAGAAAGAGTGGATAAAGGAGTATGATGTAGGGGTGCAAATGGAATCTGATGTATCGATCCCATAGTTGTCAAGGCGCCTGCCTAGGCGACGCCTAGGCGGCAAGGCGGTTTTCCAATAGCGCCCTGCCAGGGTGCCTTGTCTGGGGCCAAAAAGGCGCCCAAGGCGTCCGCCTAGGCGTCCAAGGTGCCCGCCTAGGCACCCAAGACCATGGTATGCCGGGTCGCGACCCGGGTCGCGACCCGGCCCCGACCCGGTCGGGTTTAGCCCCGACCGGCCCGGTCGGGTTTAGCCCCCGACCGGCCCGGTCGGGTTTAGCCCCGACCGGCCCGGTCGCGACCCGGTCGGGCCGACTCCCCTGCCGGGTCGCGGCCGGGTCGCGCGAGTCGCGCGACCCGGCTGGCAACGGTCACCAGACCGTTGGCAACGGTCATTTGACCGTTGCCAACGGTCATGGGGGGCTGCGCCCCCCCATTCAGCCCCTTGGGGGCTATTTAAAGCCCCCAAGGGGCTCCCCTTACTCCCACCCCCACTCTCACTCTAAATCTCTAATTTTGGAGCAGAATACCACGATGCCTCCGACTATGTGTATGATTCATCCCAAGGCTCTTGGTTCCCTACATACGATCAAGAGTATTGTGGAATGAATTATGTGGAGTCATCGGATACTTCGATCTAATCGACCTATAGTTACGGTGACTCGTTTGGATCAAGTCTTAGGATAGTTTCCCGAGGGACTGACGAATATGATCGTCATGTGTACATGTATCAAGCTTTGTACTCAACCCAAATGACATGAGGAGAGTACATCAACTACCTACAAAGTGTAGAACACATCACGTTGGAATAAAATTGATGTATTATTTATTTAAATCATGTCATTTAATTGTTTCAATTTTTCTGTATTTTTTCAGTTTTTTTTCGCATTTTTCTTATTTTTTTTGAAATTTTCAAAAAATAAAAATAAAAAAATAGGGTCGCGACCCGGGTCACGACCCGGTCGCGAACGGGTCGGCCTGGGGTCCCGCGACCCGGTCGCGACCCGCGACCCCTCCCTCCTTGCCCAAGACGCCTGTGTATTTTTACATGATTAAAAAATAATTTTCAGGAGTTTTGTTTCTTCGATACCCGTCACAAGGAACACAAATTTAATGATAGTTTGAACATATTATTATATTTCACTATCACTTATAATATCATACATATTTAAGATTTATGATTATAAACATATATTATATACTTAATTAAGTTCTCTTTTAACTCTTTCTTCTCTCTCTCTCTGTCTCTCTTAAGTCTTAATTTATCAAGATTAACTCTTTATTGAAAAATAAATACTCACACTTTCATAATTATATATATATATATAAGATCACTTATACTATTACATACTTTGGGTTCGGGGGGCTTCGCCCCCTTCCTCCCGCAACCCCCCACAAAGGGCGCTACCCCCTTGATCCTCGCGTCTACTCTGTGTCTCTCATTTAATAATATTATAGCAATCTTTTACTATCACTTATACCGTCGCACATATATAAATTTTTTAATCATTAATGTGTTATATACTTAAATTTTTTAAAAATTTATTTATTTTTTTTATTTTTTACATACACATCATATTTACTTATATATATAGATAAAATACTCATATTCAATTATAACGGAAAAAATATAATTATATTTATGTATATTTTTATGTATTAGAGCCTTTGACTTAGCGTTCCTTGAATACTGCCTTGACCGCCTAGGTGACGTCTAAGCGGCTGTCTTGTCGCCTAAGCGGAATCGGTATCCTTCAACGCCTTGGATGCTTTGTCGCCTTGACAACTATGACCGATGCAGTTCTGATAAAAATTATTGGACTCCGAACTTATTTTTGTGTTTTTTAAGATGTTGGAATTGGAATCAGTTCGACAACTTATCGGAGTCATTTAAATTCAATTTTCTCTGTATTTTCAACAATGTGTGTCTTATGTGGTAGGAATGGAGAAATATTTGATCTCCTATTCATCAACTGTCGGATTATTAGTTTTATATGGAAAGTGTTGTTTTGGGATGAAAGATTTAGTGGCCAGAACATGTCAGCGTGTACTCATTCCTTGGTTGGTCTACTTTGAATCCTTGGCCTTTGGATACTAAGTTGTAGAGTCTTATTCTACCAGTGATGCTATGGGGGGCTATTTGGCACACGAGAAATAGAGTTATCTTTGAGGAGTTTTTTTGAGTGCACCAGGGATTGATTGTTGGCTCACTACGACAACAGCTCGGAGGAGGATACTTCGAAGGAGTTTTTTTCATCTTCCCCTTCTTTCTTTTTGTAATTCCCTTCTTCAACTTTCCGCTCAATAGTTGATTTATGGAGTTTTCTTCTGTTTCTATGTACTTTTCTTCTTTATCATGTTTGTATGTTTTCTCAATATTAATAGAAATTTGTAGTCCAACCACATTTCAAAAAAATAGAATCGGGACTGGAAACAGTCAATTTTGTGTTTGTTTATACGATTTTGATAAAAATTAATATTATAGAAAATAAAAATATATAACTTATTAAAATTAGGTTATGGTGAAAATTTAAAAAGTAAAAATTTAAATATTATGTCAAAAATTAATAGTAAAACTAAATGTATTTGTAATTTCTTAGTAAAAAATGATATATATTATAGATTTGGAAATTTTCGGATTATACTGATTCAAACAATAGAATCGTGTTCCAAGCGAAATCAGAATGCCATAGGTTTGATTTAATTGGGATGAGAATCACTTAAATCTTGTCGGAATTGGAATTGGTAGTAGATGATACTGCTATAATCCTTCCCGTTTGCAGCCCTAGTAGGTTGGGAATGCTTTATCGATTGAAGCAAGAGGGTGGATCTCGATTCTCCACATGGAGGAACAGATACACCCTCTTCTCTTGTATGGTTTCGATGGTCTCCCTCTTTGGTGCTCTTACTTCACCCAAAGGCCCAGATGCGTTGCCAGTTGCCATCAGTGTTGCAGGCCTCTGGTGAGAGTTTTCTTTCACTTTTGTATCTCTTCTTTAATCAGCAGTTTCTCCAACACCTTTATACTCTCCAACCGACGGCTTTATCGACAGCTTTTGGCGGTCTTTTCCTTTTCTTCTACTAGAAGAAACTGTTTTCTCTTATCCTCTGTTACTTCTCTCCTCCCTCCAGCAGCTCTCTTTGTTTGGTTTCTTTTTCGAATCCACTATCTATGCCAATCCAAGTCATCTGACCGGTTTATTCCCTTTGGCTTCCGACTGGTACGTCCTTGTTTCTTCTGAATGTTCCCTTGCTCCGGCAGTCAGTCAGTGTTGCATTGCATTCTTTGTCCTCTGGCCGGTCAGTTGCAGTCCTTGATTCCTCTATCTTTGTATTATTATTATGTTTATCTTTTTAATGTTATAGGTGTACATTGTGTTGATCTTGTTTATGGGAGGGTTTTGGTTCCAGTAGTAACTCAATGTTAGGTTTTAAGGTCAAAAAGAAAAGAGAGACAAAATCTAATGATATTGGACTGAAATATGCGTTTTAGCCAAGTGGACATGATGTAAATAAGATTATATGTGATCTGTGTGGTCGGGTGACTAATGATGGTAGTAAGTTGTTGACACCCAAAATTTTCACAATAATTGAAGCCCGCCTCAATTTTAATTCAATCAGAAGGGCCCAGATGGGTACCCTCGTACAGTTAGCAATTAAAGTACCTAATGGGCTAAATTCTATTAAAAAAAAGGGGGCTCACGTCGGTGTCAAGATATGCCCATTAAATTTGGGGTCATGGCTCCTTTGAGATGGGTATATGTGAGGATAAAAAGAAAATTCAGTCAGGGATCCAGTAGGTATCCGATGATCACAGAAAGATCATTGGAATCTCCTGATATAAAGAAGGATATCAAGGCTATCCCGAGCTTCCCGTAATGGCCATGACAGTCAGAGCAAGTCAGCGTAGTCCTCTTTAAAGCCGAGAAGGGGCATCGTTGCCGAGGGCAAGTCGATCCTGTATGTCTCGGGGTTGCTTCGAGTCCGCCTCGGAGCCGGAATCCCCTTCGCGGTAGGTTTCCTAGCGGAAGGAGTCCCCCCGGAAGCCACACGGGCCTATAAAGCCAGCCAAGGCTGGGCATCGCGGAAGAGAGAGGGCGGCGAGAAAAAAAGGGATAGAGAGATAGAGGCGGACGCATAGTTGTCAAGGCGACAAGGCGCCCAAGGCGTTGACGGGTACCAATTCCGCTTAGGCGACAAGGCGGCCGCTTAGGCGTCGCCTAGGCGGTCAAGGCGGTATTCAAGGAAGGTTGAGTCGAGAGGTTGTTATATATAAACAAAACATAAATATAATTATATTTGTTATGTTATAATTGAATATGAGTGTTTTATCAATGCACATAAGTAAATATGATGTGTGTGAAAAAGAAGAAAGTTAAATAATTTTTTATAAAATTTAAGTATATAACTTATTTATGATTATAAAATATATATGTGTAATAGTATAAGTGATGGTAAAATATTGTTATAATATTATTAAATGGGGGGGCGCAGAGTAGTGGGGGGTTGTCAGGGGGCGAAGCCCCCCGAACCCAAAAAAGTATGTAATAGTATAAGTGAGACAGAGAGAGAGAGAAGAAAGAGCTGAAAAAGAACTTAATTAAGTATATAATATATGTTTATAATCATAAATCTTAAATATGTATGATAGTATAAGTGATAATACAATATATTAATATATTCAAACTATCATTAAATAAGTGTTCCTTGTGAGGGGTATCAAGGGAGAAAAACTCCTCAAAAACTTTTTTTAATGATGTAAAAATACCCAAGGCGCCTTGCTTGGGCGCCTAGGCGGGTGCCTTGGGCGCCTTGGCGGGTGCCTTGGGCGCCTTTTTGGCCCCAGACAAGGCGCCCTTGGAAAGGCGCCTTGCCGCCTAGGCGGCGCCTAGGCGGGCGCCTTGACAACTATGGGCGGACGGTGCGGAAACCAGACAGGAAAAGAGAGACGAACAGAGAGAGGGGTTGTCGTTGAGCCCTTACCTTTCCTCCAATGCCATCGCCGGACACCGCAACTTCTTCCGCAGGCCGCAGGTGCCGCTGTCGTAGCCAATAGCGCTTCCCGTCGCCGGAGAAGACTTCTTCCTCCTCCTCTAGGGCCGACGGCTCCTTCTCCTTTCCCTGCCGAAGCCGTCGCCGTCGAACAGGGCCGGGAGCTGCCGCAATGGAGGCCCGAGCTGCCGTCGGGTGCCGGAAGGCGTCGGGGGTCTACTGCAACCGGGGGAAATAACATCCCCCGGACTTATGTCCAGCGTGGATATCCCGTGGGGCCCACCCGGTGAGGGAAAAGCAAAAAAAGAAAAGAAAAGAGAGAGCCGACCGGACGAAGCCGGCCGGCCCCCCCTGAGTGTCCGCCGGCCCCCGTGGAAGAGCTGCTGGTCCGGAACAGAGTCAGCCCGGTCGAAACAGTGGACCGGGCCCTATGCGGCTGAAACAGCACCCTGCGCACACAACGCAGGGCCTTTCAACAAAAAAAGGAGATTTTTTAAAACAAACAAAACAGTGAAAATTAAATAAAAAAATATACATTTAATTCAACACACCGAACTAGTTGGGGGGTTGATTAACCATCCACTCCTACGTCTCGGCTTAACTTAAAAGAATTCAAGCTTCGGACTAGTTGGGGAGTCGACTAACCATCCGCCCCTACGTCCTTAAGGTAGACATACAAAGGTTTATAAAAGACCCCAATGTCTTACCAAGTTCACCAAGCTATGCAAGGCTCAAGCATAATCAATATGCTGTCATGCCGGTCATATGCTAGTGAAATCATCAAAAAATAGTGGGGGATGCCCATAAGTCTATCAAGACCGGGTACGTGCCGCCCATGAATTGACAAATCCATCAAGGATTCAGGGACCGAATTTCTGGTCATGACTGTAAATCTTGTCTCATATTGGGAGAAATAATGAAGATTTCATGTTCGGTGCATTGATTTATGCTACAAGGAGAGGACAATCACATGAAACTCCTAGAAGGCAAGACAAAAGAAAATTTGAAAACTGTAAAATCTGAAGCCGAGTCTGTGAAATTGAAATAAAAATCTCTCTGGGTTTTATAAAACACAAAAATCTGCAAGTTAAAGTTCAAGTCTGTCTTGTGCAGAATAAAAAAGAAGCTGAAGGCCGAATGGTTTTAAATCTGAAAACTTGAAGTCTGAAAGAAAAACATCTGCAATTTTATAACCTGAACCGAGATAAACTAAATCTGAACCTAAAAGTACCCAGGTTTGTAACTCAATCTGATATGTGAATCTGTAATTAAAAATCTTAAATCACTTCTGAAATCTGGATCCATGTGTAGAACCACCATTTAAAAAATCTGAAATCCTGAAAACCAGACTTGCATCTGAGATCCGAAATCTGAAATAGATCTGTGACCCAAATCTGAAATTTGAAACAAACCTGAAAATCAGAAGCCGGAACCTGCAGAATCCGAAGTTTGACAAATCTGAAATCTGCAGATTTTAAAAATCTAGAACCTGCCAAGTCCGAAATTCAAAATCAGATCACATAAATCTGAAACCTGCAATCCCAATCAAAAATTCATGCTTCGAACAGGATCTGCCAGCTTTGCAGAAATCCAAAAAGATGAAAGAATCCCATCATGTTCAAATCAAACTCAGTCGAATTAAATCTGTTTGAATCAAACTGAAATCTGAATTTCACATTTAAAACAAGAAACCGAAAACTGTAAAAATCTGCAGAATTCCAAATCAAGAAATCTGAAATTCAGAAACACCAATCAAAATTCAATTCCAATTCTTAATTAAGCCCAAGTCAATCTCAATCAAACAAAACTAACCCAAACAAACTTCATCTGACTTGAACAAATTCAAAGCAATTTAACTCAATCCAGATCAATTTCTTAAATCAAACCTTAGAGCAAATTAATTTCAACCAAATCAATCTGAAACAAACTGAAATTAAATCAGTTCCTAATCAGTTTC
Organism: Cryptocoryne crispatula var. balansae; assembly: GCA_036172225.1. NCBI lineage: Eukaryota > Viridiplantae > Streptophyta > Magnoliopsida > Alismatales > Araceae > Cryptocoryne > Cryptocoryne crispatula. The sequence continues at coordinate 5,336,259 of CM069933.1, forward strand.
CAAACTCAAATCAAACAATAAATAAATTGTCTCAAACTCAAACCAAGTTTAAATTAACAAACAAATTCAAATTGAAACAAACTTGAATTAATGAACAGATCTAACTTCAACCCAAACCAAAAGAAATCCGCAAATTAAATTCAACTCAAACATATTCAAATTAGCCAAACAAATCAAAATGCAAACCAACAAATTTAATCAAATCAATTCAATTCAACTTAAATAAAAAATGCAATTCAAACCAAAACTCAAAACAAATGCTTGCCTTCCATCAAGTTCATGGGGTTGTTTTATCCTATGTGTTTGTGTGAATGTTTATTTCTGTGGATGCATATTTTCTGTTCCAATGGATTGCTATGACGCTTAATCAAGGGTATTCGAGTAATCTCGATGTAATGAACGTCAGATCTTCGCATCATCCGACGGGGAGAGGTCAAAATAAAATTTCAAAGAACCTAACAACCTCAACATATATTTTCGACCCTAGTTAGTACTTTTATAGAATATCACCTATTTTTTTAAGAAGTCAATGCTAAGGTCTAGTCAAATCCAAACTGGAAAATGAATTTCCAAAAAAACCAAAATCTTTTAAATTTGAGAGATTTTTGAGGTTACATCATAAGTGTCCAGAGACCATAAAAGAAATTGTCGAAGAAATCTTTAGCTTGGATAAAAAAACTTGAAAATGAGGATTTCATTCTTTATAACTGACAGTGAATGTGAAAGTGAAGATGTAGACAAAGAAGTGACACTATAACCAAGAAAAGATTCCTCTCTAGCAAAGAAAGGAGTATTGGAAGGTTCAAAGCATGTTAAGGTTGTGTAGATGCATTTGCAAGGCTGTTGTAGAACAATTTGTTGATGCAAGGAGAGATTGTCAAGAAATACAAAGTAATTTGTGTAGTTGTACGACCCTCGCGATTTACTTCATCCATCGTTTAAAAATATATATGGAAATATGTATGGATGATTTTTGTTTGTTGTGGCACGGACATCCCTTTTTGACGATAACAACAACATTGCTTCCGGCCTGATTCTTCTCTTTTTTTTGACATACATATTTAGCGAGGTTGTAGTGAGTTCTTTGAATTTGATCGGACCTCTCTCCACCAATCAACGAATGGATTCGGTGTTAATTAAACCGAGCGACGACTCAGTAACCCTTGATTAACTGCCATAACAACATATTTGCAAGACGAATTTGAATGTTGAAAAATGATCGTATGTTCAATCTTTTTTTTTCTTGATTGAATGAATGTACATGCCAACTTTCTTGATTTTTGTTTCTTTTATACATGTATTTCTTTGAATGAGCTTTAGGGCCAGCCGACATTTCCCCGAAGTAGGGCTTGGTTGACCTAACGCGTCTTCATCATCCGTTAAGTGGCATTTTCCCGAAGTGGGACTTGACCGACTTAACGGGGCTTCATGATTTGACTGCTTTGATATCCATTAGGCAACATTTCCCCGAAACGGGACTTGGTCGACCTAACGGATCTTCATCATCCGCTAAGTGGTATTTTCCCGAAGTGGGACTTGACCAACTTAACGGGGCTTCATGATTTGACTGATTTGATATCACTTAGGCAACATTTCCCCGAAACGGGACTTGGTCGACCTAACGTGTTTTCATCATCCGCTAAGTGATATTTTCCCAAAGTGGGACTTGACCGACTTAACGGGGCTTCATGATTTGACTGATTTGATATCCATTAGGCAACATTTCCCGAAACGGGGCTTAGTCAACCTAACGGGTCTTCATAATCCGCTAAGTGGTATTTTCTCGAAGTGGGACTTGACTGACTTAACGGGGCTTCATGATTTGACTGATTTGATATCCATTAGGCAACATTTCCCCGAAACGGGACTTGGTCGACCTAACGGGTCTTCATCATCCGCTAAGTGGTATTTTCCCGAAGTGGGACTTGACCGACTTAACGGGGCTTCATGATTTGGCGATTTGATATCCATTAGGCAACATTTCCCGAAACAGGGCTTGGTCAACCTAACGGGTCTTCATCATCCGCTAAGTGGTATTTTCCCGAAGTGGGACTTGACCGACTTAACGGGGCTTCATGATTTGACTGATTTGACATCCATTAGGCAACATTTCCCGAAACGGGGCTTGGTCGACCTAGCGGGTCTTCATCATCCGTTAAGTGGCAACTTCCGATTGACCGACTTAACGGGGCTTCATGATTTTTGGCTCTCGGCATTGCTCGTTTGGGGGTGAGTCGAGTTGATGGGATTTGGAATTTTCATCCATTATCCGGTATTTCCCAATCGAGGATTAACCGGATTAATGGGCCTTGGAATTTTGTTCATCAGCATTGCCCGTTTGGGAGCGAGCCGATTTGATGGTCTTTGGAATTTTCATCCATCATCCGGTATTTCCCGATCAGAGATTAACCAGATTAATGGGCCTTGGACTTTTGTTTCTCGGCATCACCCATTTGGGGGCTGGCCGAGTTGATGATGCTCGAAATCTTCATCCATCACCCGGTATTTCCCGATCGGGGATTAACCGGATTAATGGGCCTTGGACTTTCCACCCATTACCGGTATTTCCCGATCGGGGATTAACCGGATTAATGAGCTTTGATGGTTCGTTGGGGGGTTTTATTGAACCGTTGGGGGTTTTCTCTTTCATCCGCCATTCGGTACTTCCCGATCGGGGATTGACCGAGTCGGCGGTCTTCATGGTCCGTTGGGGTTTTCTCTCTCATCCAAGGATTCCGGAATCGGAATCGGAATCGGCCGCAAAATCACCGGAATCGAACCCTTCCGCCGCGGGATGGACGGAATCGACCGCGGTGGTCTAGGGCCGGAATCGGTTTGATTTCCGGTCCAGAATCGAACCGGGAATCGAACCGGGCCGGTTGACCCGGTCTTCCAAAGGGATCGATCGATTCCACAAGGAGTCGATTCCGACCGATTCCAGGCGATTCATTCCGATTCCGCGGAATTCTTCCCGGAATCGGTCCTTTCGCCTGGAAATGGATCGGAATCCACCGATCCGATTCCGGAATCGGTCGGAATCGGACCGATTTTGCCGATTCTGCAATCCATGCTCTCATCCGCCAGTCGGTACTTCCCGATCGGGGATTGACCGAGTTGGCGGGCCTTGATGGTCCGTTGGGAGTTTTCTCTTTCCTCCACCAACCGTTGGGGGTTTTCTCTTTCCAACCGTTGGGGTTTTCTCTGTCCTCCACCAACCGTTGGGGGTTTTCTCTTTCCTCCACCAACCGTTGGGGGTTTCCCTCTCATCTGCCAGTCGGTATTTCCCGATTGGGGATTGACCGAGTTGGCGGCCCTTGATGGTCCGTTGGGGGTTTTCTCTTTCCAACCGTTGGTGGTTTTCTCTTTCCTCCACCAACCGTTGGGGGTTTCCCTCTCATCTGCCAGTCGGTATTTCCCGATTGGGGATTGACCGAGTTGGCGGCCCTTGATGGTCCGTTGGAAATTTTCTCTTTCCTCCAACAACCGTTGGGTAGTCTTTCTTGAACCGTTGGGAGGTTTTCTCTTTCATAGTGGAGTTGTATTTTTGTTCATGTGGGCTTAGTTGGAGTTTTGGTCATCATGGACTTAATAGGCCCACTTTCCATGTTAATGGGCCTTGGATCGATCTCATGCTCATCTCGGTTAAAACCGGATTGGGCCTTAATGGACCGAGTTTGATGCATTTGGAATGGAGTCACATGGTATTGAGCTTCCCTTGAAGATGGTCAATTGGGCTTTGAGAGCCTTAATGGGCCTAAGTCCCACCTTAATGGGCCTTGGATCGGTCTCTTGTTCATGTTGGTTAAGGCCTAATTGGGCCTTAGTTGATTGGACTTGATTCACTTGAAATGGGGGCACATGGTCTTGAACTTCATTTGAAGATGGCCAATTGGGCTTTGAGAGCCTTAATGGGCTTTGATGAGTGATATTTCTCTTTAGGGCCTTAATTTATTGAACTTGATTCACTTGAGGTAAGGTCACATGATCTTGATCCCCATTGATTGGCCAATTGGACTTTGCGAGCCTTAATGGGCTTTGACGAGATGAGTGATATTTCTCCTTGCCTAATAGGCCATTGATTGCTTGATGCTTCAACATGCTATCATGGTGTGGGATGATGTAATTGACCCCATGGTATACCTTGGGACTTAGCCAATTCCATGAAAAATGGAATTTGGACTTCTCTTCCCTCCTTGCACTCTCTTGGACGATGGGGAAAGGGGGGGGGAGCTCTTGAACCTTTGATGCTTTACGTATGGAGGATGCCTAGGGAATGTTGCCTCTCTCCTCTCCAAGAGGATTTCTTGGTTTTTTATATGCCAAAAGAGGGGGGCATTTTGGTCCACAAAATGCCCCAACTTTTCCTTGTTTTTGATGGTGTGAGGTGAGGGGAGGGTAACTTTGGAAATACTTCACCATGTTTTTTGCTTTATGGTGGGTGTGAGGGAAAAATGTGAGGGTATTTTGTGGTTTGGTCATCTTTATGGACGGTTGGGGTGGCCAATTACACAAAATGTCCCCCAAATCACCTTGCAAGAGGATTTTCGGATGTCCCATTTGGGACAGCTTTTGGGCCTTCCCTTCTTGAAAAATTGGGGCCCAAATGGCCAAAATAAAGGCCCATATGTATGTGCATGGGTCCAATGGATAAATCAACATTAGTTAAGCCCATTTGGGGCTCATTAGAGGGATCCTAATCTCTCTAAAAATTCCAACAAACTTGGATATGTTAAGAAGCAAGTTCGGCCCAATGAGATCCAAGTTAGTGGTCCATTTGATCAAAAAAGCTCTTCATTTAATTCATGACATAATTCAACGCTTAGTGTAGCGTGCCGTCGTGGCCGGGTTGATGTCGTTTATTCGTTTATTTTTCACCGGGGGGTTCGTGGCACGACATTAGCCCACAAGCCCACTCGATTTTGACCAAGGTCAAAATTACCTAGCCGGCCAAACCAACCCGCGCGTCCCGACAGAGAGAGGCCGGAGGGAGTGTGCGGCAGACTCCTCGCCGTGGGAAGCTTCGCGAAGGGGCAACCCGGACTTTCCACCCCTCTGGCGCTCGCCTCCGTCCTACGGGCAGCCTGAAGGTGCAGCAGGCAGAGCACGCCGACTACCGAAGGCGACAAGAGTTTCCCCCTTCCAGACTCGTCGTCTATGGGCTTCCGCAAGCTCCCCGGTGATCTTGCGGTGACTCCCTTTCTCGGAGCTCCCCCGGCAAGCTCCTGACCGGCGCGTTCAAGCTTCTCGGGGCGCCTCTCCTGCTGTCCGTCGATCGTGGTGGAGGCTTCTTCCGCAGTGCTTTTATTGGTGGGGATCTTCCTCCCCGTGGTCTTCCTTGCGGCCGCCCAGCACCTTCGGCTTCTGGTTCTTCCGCGGCAATCGCGACGAGGACCATCCTTCACGTCAGGCTTCGCGGGAACTCCCTCCCTCAGAGCTTCTCTTTCCGCCGTCTCTCTTGCAAACTTCTGACTTGCTTGTTACCGCATCCCTAGCTCTGTGCGAGCTCGTCGGCTTCCCCGTCCCTTCCTGGGGGTAGGCTGCGCCAGCCGCTCGCTGCCTCTTCTCCATCCGTCAGTCGGTAGGCGGACTGTCACGGCGCCGGAGAGGGGGACACGGTCTTCGCGCGTGGAGGTCGTCTGGCTCTCCGTTCTTCTTCTGGGGTTGGAGAAAGCTAACCGGGCTTATTTCACATTGTTGGGTTGTGGTGAGGGCCTTTCCCCTTCATTCTACGTCTTCCTCCTTTTTTTGTTTTTTTTGAAAGCCCTTCGATGACCTGTCGGCCTCAGGTTTGGGTCTGTCGGATGTCTCTTTGCTCTCCTGTCATCATTCATTTTTCGTCTCGAATTCTGATTGTAGCCTCTCCTTCTTCCTTTTGGTTAATGTTTAATGCCGTCTCGTGTGTGTGTGTTGTTTTTTTTTATGCACAGGAGACGGCTTCTGTCTCCAACTGCTTGACCCCCAACTACAGGAGGCGGCTTCTTTGGAGTTCTAGGCCTCGACAGTTCAAGGCAGTGTTGTCCCCGGGATTTTGGGGTGGTGCTCGACCACCAACCGAGTCGGCTACGTCTTTGACTGTGAGCCCTTATCGTTTGTACTTTGTTCTATCTGTTCCTCTTTTTTTTTACATCAGCTTACATCCCTGTTCCATGTGCCTTGATCTTTCACTTAGCTTGTTGAAATATGGAGTGGTAATAGCTTGTTTAATGTGGGACTGAAACCAATGGACTGTTTTCCATGGATGGGCTGGACTGAACGGTTCATGACGGGGATTAATGAATAGATAAGGTCGTCGTCGACCCCTCCGTTGGAGGACCGTTGGCGTTCGACCTAAAAGAAGATGACATTTGTCACCGATCACCCTTTCGGGGAACCGTGGCCGGTTGACTTAAAAAAATAGATAATCATTGAAAAAGGCAGTCGTCGACCCCTCCATTAGAGGACCGTCGGCGTTCGGCTTGAATGAAGATGACATTTCTATTTCATATTATCATGCTGATTTGCGCCGACCAGATCTGATTAATTTAGCTTATTCTGCGCTTTCTTGTATTTGAAGAGTATGTTGATCATGTTTGATGTTTTTACTGGTCGGTTAGGTCCATGGTATCACATGGCCACAATCACCCCCCTTTTTTGGGCGGGGTTAACAGTAGTAAATTTAAGAAAGAAGACAGATGGATTTGAGGAGGCTGTGGCAGTATGGTTATGTAAAACAGGAACCATTTGAAAAAAACATAATTTTTTAACCTAAATTGGTGATTTATACAATGTGTCTCTGTAGTGGTTAATCTTGGGTGGCCGAGCCTTCGTCGACATATTAACACTGGATCAACCTGAGTTTAGTGGGTAGAGATCTAACATGCATTTAATGAACCCTTATGATAACTTCACATATCTCATGAATAAAATAAATATTTTTCAAATGGGGGTAGCCTGTCATTAAAGAAATTAAAATTTATTTTTTTTGAAATTGAGGTTTCCACATATTTATTTAGGCCATCTATTTTTCATGCATATGATAATAAACAATTAAACTGGTAGCGTCCATTGAGTTGTTTGAACACTCAAACACTAATGTCGTTTGAGTTGAAAATTTTCTGCTCGAGCAGGTGCATGCTTCCTGCTATTGGCATTCATAGCGTGTTTCTGCTATTCATGTTGAATTCAGTTTTAGTTAGTACTACAAGCATGTAACTAATGTGGTCTGATATGTTAGAATCTGAGCTATAGCTATCAGATTGTCCTTTCATAATTATGCTTTGTGTTTGGCCTATGTGTACATATTTGAACTTGAGTTCTGAACTCCGTGATAGCAATGTTGTGTACGTTGAATTTTATTTAATTGCACACTTTTAAATGAACTTGACTGTAGCACTTTAACTCAACTCAACTAAAGCCTTTATCTCAAATTACTTGGGGTCAGTCATATAGATTCTCTTTCTCCACTCATGTCGATTTTGTGTTATTTATTCAAAGATATTTAAATCATCTAAATCATATTGAATTATCCTCCTTCAAGTTAACTTAGGTCTACCACGTCCCTTTTTTGTTTATGTCATTTTAATATTTTCTATCTTTCTAACTGGAGCCTCTTTAGGTCTACGTTTACTATGTCCAAACCATCTTAATTTTCTTTTTTTCAATTTGTCTACAATTCTCATTACTCTTACATTTTCTCTAATATATTCATTTTTTATTTTATCTAATATAGTGTGACCACTCATCCATCTTAACATTCTCATATCGGCAACACTTATTTTTGAATTATGTTTTTTTTATTGTCCAACATTCACTACCATACAATACTGCGGGTCTTATATTTGTACGATAAAATTTTTCTTTTAGCTTGAATAAAATTTTACGTTCACATAGAACCCCTGAAGTCAATCTCCACTTCATCCAACTTGCTTTAATCCTATGATTAACGTCTTCATTACATTCTCCATCTTTTTGAATAATTGATCCAAGATACTTGAACTGAGTTTTTTGAGACAATATTATCCCATCTAAATTGACGTCCTCACTTACTTTCCTTAGGTTTTCATTAAATTTGTAATGCATATATTTTGTTTTAGTTTTACTTATCTTAAAACCTTTAGTCTCCAAAATATTTCTTCACATTTCTAACTTTCTATTCACTCCTTCTTGTGTTTCATCTATCAATACAATATCGTCTGCAAATATCATACACCAAAGTATATCATCTTGTATAGTCTTCGTTAGTTCATCTATAACTAATGCAAAAAGATAATGACTTATTGCAGATCTTTGATGTAAGCAAATTGAAATAGAAAAATCTCTTGTTTCTCTGTCAATTGTGCATACGCTATTAGTTGCATCATCATACATGTCTTTTTTCATTTGTATATATTTAACAAGCACCATCATTCGTTCCAACACTCACCATAGAACCTCTCTTGGTACTCTATCATAAGCCTTTTCTAAATCAATGAACACCATATGTAAGTTTTGTCCCGTTCGTTATTTTTTTCTATCAAACTTCTAATAAGAAAAATAGCTTCAGTTGTAGATTGACCAGGCATAAATCCAAATTGATTAGCTGAAATATTTGTATAGCTCCGTAATCGCCGCTCATTAACCCTTTTCTATAATTTCATAGTATGACTCATGAGTTTGATCCCTCTATAATTTGCACAACCTTGTATCTCATTTTTTGTTAAAAATAGGTATAACGATGCTCTTTCTCCATTCATTCGGCATTTTTTGTGATATTTGGATTTTTTTTAAAAGTCGAGTGAACCATTTCATTTCTAAATCTTTCAAACACTTTCACACTTCAATTGGAGTATTATCCGGACCACATGTCTTACTTGTTTTCATCATTTTCAATGTTTCTTTAACTTCTGAAAATTGAAATTTTCTAATATAATTTAAATTAAAGTTTGTCACATTCTCTATGTCATCTATGTTTTAGCAAAGTTGTCTTTAAAAAGAGTATCAAAATAATTTTTCCATCATTTTTTAATATCATCATTTTTAATCAAAATTTTTCGTTCTTTATCCTTGACTGTAGCGCCTGTAGTCTTAAAATTTTAAATTCGTAAGTTAGCAATCCGGAAGAGTAGAGTAGCTAGTTAGCTGCCATTGAGATGAGAGGTGTCACATCTTGGATTTTATTCCTCCTCTCCCTTGTGTAATTCATCCCCTTTTACATTACGGGTTTCCCCCTCGCTCACTCTTGGTCACTTTACCCATATTCTTTTCGCCGATGCTGTCAAATCCCCCCTTCCCCGGCTGGCCAAGACGACAATGTGCCCAAAGCTTTCATGGTTGAAAATTTCACCTAGGTGACAAGTAGACCGTTTAGGCATATTGCCTAAGTGGTAAAAATTATATGTTTATGCTACGTCTATGTTGTCGAAGGGTTGCCAGGCACTCGATGCAAGATACCCCTCATCTCGCCTTATATGCTTGCGGGCAACCAAGGTGCTTGAGAAGACGTGTCATTTTAATATATTAAATTTATTAATGAATATAATTTTTAGCAAAAAATAAAATAAATACAAAGAATGTTTGCTAAAAATGGAATCATTGTAGCAAGTTATTTGCAAACAAAAAAAAGAAAACAACATAAAAATATATAGCAAGTTATTTGCAAACAAAAAAAGAAAACAACATAAAAATATAACAGTAACATTAAATAGACAATAACATCGAAAAAGACCAATAACATTGAAAAAAGTTTGAAACAAATAAAGTTTGAACATAATATAACGAGTTAACAATTAACAATAGTAATTAACATCAAGTATCATCTCATGTTTTTTCTTGCCAACAAACATAAAACTGTCTCACTTCATAAGAACATGACCAAGATAAAACATAGCATGAAACTCTCACCTCTTCATGTCCACGTCAACAACATAAAAGAATCCTCGTGAATCGGTGCTTGAATCATGAATTTGAATTTCTTCCTCCTCTGAATCAATATTGTGCTCTTCAATGGTCTTTGACCACTTTCCTTTCTCAATCCCCTACCTTTTAGAAACTCTGGTGCTTGGACCTTTCTCTTTTTCGATTCCAATAGCCATTTCTACATATTTGCACTTAAGATCTTAGTTTTTGTGCGCAAGATTATCATCTTCTCTAGTTATCCACTTATCAGTTCATCAATATCATCTAAAGAACATGGATGAGGATTAAGTTTTTTTATTCTAAAATGGCAATCTCGAGGTCTTTGTTGACATTGAACGTACACAAGACCATTTAACCTTTTTTCGCTCCAACCCCCTTTTTTGTGTCCACCTATAAAAAAATAGTTTAGAAATTTCAATCGTAAGACTCTTAAGGTCAATAAAAGGAAAAAGATAATAGAATTGTCTAAGTTACCTATTCAAAAAGTGCTCAAGTCTCATTCACAACTAGATATACTATATGAAAGACTCAAAACTCTTAGGGCCAACTTTTGCAATTGAGGAACCTTACTTCCCAAATATTTTCACCAATTTGCCACAAAGAAGAAGCGATTGTTTAGTTTAAAAGACACATCATATGTCATGTTTGGAATTAAAAACAAACTTAGTTGAGAAAGATTCTTATTGCTATGTTTGTTCCAAACAACCCCTCAGAATCTCTATTCATTTGTCAATAACTTGAAGTTTAAATCCTAGCTTCTCAATAGGATTATATAGAACTTGCTTTACTTCACCATCGCTCTTAATGTCAGTATTTGAATGATGAAATTGAGGGTTATGATAATAACCTGTTGCATGCAACGGATGATGAAGTTGAAACTTCCACCGCCTAATGATGTCCCAAATTGGTCCGTATCTTTCCAACTTGTTTTCCAAGAGATTCTTATTGCCTTTTGCACGATCCATTGCTTCATAATTGTATCCCATGGAAGGTTTTCTTTTATCAGCTAAACACAAAACATGCACAAGATGCTTGAAAATCTTTAAAGCATATGTTACACCTTTCCAAAAAAGTAGTCTTTAAAATTATTTCACGTAATTTTTTACATGCACAAGATGCTTGAAAATCTTTAAAGCATATGTTACACCTTTCCAAAAAAGTAGTCTTTAAAATTATTTCACGTAATTTTTTACCTTTATTTTGTTTTGTCTGTCTATTGTTGCTAGATGTCCATTCTTTAGAAGTAAATTTCCTTCTCAACTCATCTTTACTAGTTTGTAAGCTCTCTAAATCCAGATAATTTGTTGTAAATCTAGTGACAACTAAATTTCTGTCATTTGTTAATTTCTTCATTACAAGCATATCTGTATGTCCATAAATGAATGTAGTTACATATTTTGTATGTCTAATTGTAGACTTTGATTGAGGACAATTTTGAAATGTCCTCTAACATGAAGTCATGACAATGAACATCACATGATGTCCAAAATAAACGCTAGATAATAACAATTTCTTTGCGGCTACATTACTAATCTCATTGTTGGTCACAATTTGGATGTTAGTCTATGCATAGATATTAACAATTTCTCTTCGGCTACATAACTAATCTCATTGTCGGTCACAATTTGGATGTTAGTCTATGTATCGACTTCCAACACATTATCTAACAAATCAACTAATAATTTATTTAAGTTATGAAGATGCATCCATGTATTTTACAAACATTGTACCTGTTGGAGTGTTTACCAAAAAAAAACTATCAATGTCCTCCCTCTTCTATTCGCTCAATCATCTGACATGATACCATGGAATGCCATCTCGCGAGATCTCGCCGAGATCTCGCGAGATCTCGGTCTCGCCAAGGGGGCCGAGAAACGAGATTGCCGAGATCTCGCCCCAAGTAGCCTAGTCCGAAAAAAAAATTTCTTCGGGGGGCTTTGCCCCCCTGATACCATAGTTGTCAAGGCGGGCGCCTAGGCGACAAGGCACTACTTGACCAGCGCCTTTTGGGATAGTGTAAACATATTAATATATATCACTATCACTTATACTATCGCGGATAAAATGTGCTACAAGTTTAATACCATATTAGTATTTAAATAAGATTGTATACAAAATTAAATCTTTTAGAAACACAAAGATCATTTTTTTGGTATTAAGAGTACTTTGTAATTGTTCATTCACACAATTGATGTATAAATATGTTATATTTTCATGAAAATTCATTGATGTACTCCTATCTTTATAAGATATTATGTTGTGTTTCATACATATATACATTTTGATCCGAGAATCCGAGATCCGATCTCCCGAGATTTTTCCGAGATCTCTCCGAGATCTCATCTCTTTTACCCTCCCGAGACGAAGCCGAGATCCGAGATGGCGAACCTTGCATGATACTACTTCTAAACTTGACCCAACCTGAATTTTCTTTCATAACCAATTGTTGAGTTGTTTCAATTTTTTTGACATGTAGCTTTCACAAATTTCTTGATAAGGTGGACCTTTTATACTTGGCCCAAATTGGCCTACCACTTTTAACATTGTTTGAAAGCTATTTAAACATACAATATTAAAAGTGACATCTGTATGGTACATCCATTAAGCAATGTTTTGAATGAATCTCTTTATTCTTTCAAAATACTTTTTGTTGTTCACACTTCTGCTACAAATCCATATTTAATGTACAAAATTAGGTAATTGGACCCAAGGATCGCGGGATCGGAATCGGAATTGAGATCAGTGGGTACCGATCCGATCCGGATCGGATCGGATCGGACTGATTCCAACCGATCCAATGGAAGAAAATCGATCCAGAATCGGTTAGAAAAAAAGTAAAAATGGATTCCGATTCCGATCTGATTCCGGATCGATTCCGGCCGATTCGGACTGATTCTGGCCGATCCTGGTCGATCTGACTGGAATAGCAAAAAACGAAAAAAATGATTTGATTTTGATTCCAATTCCGATCCCGACCGATTCGGCCGATCCGATTCCGATTCCGATCCGATTCCGACCGATCCCGACCGATTCTGTCGCAACTTTTTTCCGGATCGGTTCTTCGGCCAAGAATTGGATCGGCAATGGCCGATCTGATCCAGGAATCGGTCGATTCCGATCCGAATCGGCCGATTCCGCAATCTATGATTGGACCTCTCAAACGTGGAGACATTAAGCATGAATCAGTCATCTCAACTCAACTCAACTCGAGCCTTAGTCCCAAATTACTTGGAGTTGGCTTTATGAATTCTCTTTTTCCACTCATGTTGATTTTGAGTTCTTTTTTCAAAAATATTTAAATTATGTAAATCATATTGAATTACTCTTTTCCTAGTTAACTTAAGTTTACCGCATTTTTTATTTTTGTTATTTTAATAGTTTTTACTTTTCTTTTTTGGTTAGCAATTAATATGTTTAAACCATCTCAATCTCTCTTCTTTCAATTTGTCTACCATTGTTGATACTTCTACATTTTCTCTAATATGTTTATTTCATATTCTGTCTGATATTATATAATCACATATCCATTTTAACATTCTCATTTCAACGTCACTTATTTTAGAAATATATTTTTTTGTTGTCTAACATTTACTACAGTACAACATTGTAAGTCTTATACTTCGTATAATTAAAATTTTCTTTTAACTTTAGTGAAATTTTACGATTATCCGAGGCGTGAGGCGCCCGAGACGAGGGACTTAGCACCTCACCTTATAGGGTGTTTGGATACGTTTTTTTACCATTTTTTCCCTCAAATTTAAAAATAGAGTCCAGAACGTGTTTGGTTACGTTTTTTAGAGCGTTCCCGAGTTTTAGAAATAAAGAAACCTACTCTGACTGTCTCTCTCGGAAACAAAACAGGTGAAGAGTTGTTTTGTTTTCGAGAGAGAAGCGCGCCCGATCGCTCGACGCCGTCTGCGGCCGGTTTCCTCTCTCGACACCCCCGTCTCCCCGCGCTCCCCTCCTCTCTCTCTCTCTCACCTGTACATCGTCTCCACAACCGTCTCCCTCTCGCGGTTCGACGAACTGTACTGCGCCCTGCTCATCGTCTCGGTGCCCCCGGAAGCGTTCGCTCACCTGTTCATCATCTCGCCGTCTCGACGCCCTGCTCAGTTGCTCACTGCTCGCTGTCTCGACGCCCTGCTCAGTTGCTCACTGCTCGCTGTCTCGACGCCCTGCTCGCTGCTTGCCGTTTCGCCCCCAGAACCGTTCGAACACCTGCTCATCATCTCAACGCCCCTGCTCTCGCCGTCTTGACGCCTCCGGAAGCGTTCGACAGTCTGCTCATCTCTCAATGCCCTGCACGCTGCCTCTCCAGTGGAGCCGTTCAACATATATCACGCAGCCGGCAACCAGGTACCTCTTATGACCCTCCTCCATCTACCCTCTTCATCTCTCCGACTGTTGTACTCGCGAGGAGAATGGTCTACGTACTGCGTATCTCCGACCCTGGTTGGCATCGTGGGAGTCGTTCTGTGGGTAGCTGCGGCCTTGGGGGGGGAGACTGCCGCCATGGCTACAATAAACGATTAACTCTTCCAACCGGTAGATTGGCTGCAATCTATCTCTAGCAAGACACCAGCAGCGCCATACATCTGATTATGGTTTGCTCTGATTTTTTTTCCAGATTTCCTGATATCTGCACATTTTTGAGATACCCCGTTTTTACAATTTTTCCAATCTACCGGTTTTGTGGTTCTCAGATTTTCTGAATTCTTACAATTTTTGATTTTGCAACTTTCCGGTTTGCTGACTTTTTCTATTTTTTCAGTTTTCAGATCCACCGGATTTCATGTTTTTCAGATTTGCTGCTCTGCCGGTAGTCCTTAAAATTTCTTTGCTTTATCAGCTGCTTTTTCAGATTTCCTGATTTTCAGTTTTATCAAGCTTGTTTGCCTTGCTGAGCAGTTTTTATTTTTGCATTATCGTAGACTTATCTTGCTGATGTCTTTCTTCTCTCTCTATGGTTGAAAAACTGTCATCTTTATTCAATATATGTTGGAATAGTAACAAGTTGTTCTACTGGATTAAGGATTTATGGGTTGGGATCAGTCTCTAGATCGGCTGGCTTAGCCAATCCAATGGAAAGAAATCCAATACAGGATTGGCCTAGGATCGGTTCTTGTTCTTCCATAAATTGAAAAAAAAACATAAAGTTGTTATTAGCCAATCCAGGGTAATATGATCAGATCGGCACCTATGGATCTCTATCTAGATCAGCCAATCCTATAATTCATGTTCTTGATATTTTGAGCTGTACAAGATTGAGTGAGGCCGAGACCAAATTCCAGCTGATTATTGCCTTTCCCGGATTTGCCAATATGGTCATTATGATCCTGATCTGAATGGGTTGAGCTTTGGTCAATGTAGGATTGGTCTAAGTATGTAACGTTAACATGTCTTGATGTCTTTTTCCTACAAAAAGAAAAGCTATCTGCAAGCGGGTGATCTTCTTTAGAGTCCGTATGGATAAAATAGTGCTCACAAATATCATATTAATTTAGATATTGGTGTCATGAAATCGAATGCTGATGCATTGACTAGAAATATCGAAGGTATTATTACAATTTTTAATACTCTAACCAAACATGCCTTTTCAAGGATTTTATGTTTCTTTTTCAACATTTGCTGTTTTAGTAAAATTCTAATTCCACCAGCTTATTATTTATATATGAATTTTTAAGGCCATTAGAGTATCCCATTGAGGTTCAAAACAAGATTATTATAGCAACATGTTCACTTCACAATTTCATACGAAATGTTCAGTGTGGTAAAGATGAGATATGGATTGAAATTGAAAGGGACTGCGGCAGAACAATAGATGGAAAAGTGGATCATAGAAGAAGAGATAGAGTTCGACGCGAGGCAAATCATATTGGAAGATCATCGGAACAACGCAGACTTGGAAAAGAGTTACGTAATAAAATAGCATTGGAAATGTGGGAGGATTATGTTAGTAGACGAAATTGATGTATAGGATTCATTATTCAATTGTGTTACTTGACATTATATACAATATGAAGATTGTGATATTTTATGTTGTATTGACATGTACTGTGTGTCGTAGAAGTTCTTTTGATTTTAAAGTCATAACCAAACACTACTATCTAATTTTTAAAAATTGTGATAGTTTTGCCAAACACAAAAAATTAGACTGTTTTGATTTTAAAAACAAAATTGAGAAGTCTTTCAATCTTGATTTCAAAAATGAGGTTATCTTAAATTTAAAAGCGCTGCCAAACACCCTATTAGGCACCTGGGGTGGGCGCCTCAGGTGCCCGAGACGTTTTATATTATTTAATTATTTTAATTTAAATAATACATATATCTAATACAAATAGTTGAAATAAATCTAAAAAAATACTGGTAATTTTGAAATAAATACATCATTTTAATAACTATATATTGTAATCATCAATAAATAATGTTATCACAATAAAAGAATGTCAATAACAAACATAACATCATAACAACTAACAAGAGTAGAGTACAAATCAAGCATAACATAGCATAATAACTTAATGTGAGTATAAATCAATGATAAAAGAAGACAAATATCATAATTAAATTAAGAAATGGATAATGTTTGATTAGATTTGTTTGACTTGGGTGGGACGAGGCGTTTTAGGGCGAGACGAGGCGTTTTGCCGGCGCCTCACCAGCCTCAACTGCCTAGGCGGTTGCGGCAAGCGCCTCTAATAAGTATGGATCACATAGAATCTCTATAACCAATCTTCACTTCATCCATTCTACTTTAATTCTATTGATTGGCATCGTCATCATTTTCTCTATCTTTTTGAATAATTAATCTAAGATACTTGAATTGGGTTCTTTGAGATAATATTACTCCATCAAAACTAACGCCATCAGTTACTACTATTTGCTTTGCAGTAAAGAATCACCGACAAGAATAATTTCTTCTATGCTTGTCTATGAAGGCATGGAGTGGACACCTAGAAGATTATCTTTTCATTTTTATCTCTTTTATAACGTCAACCTTCTCAGTCTTTGCTTGTTTGGTTTGTTGCATATGTTGTTTGATTTTTTCTTGTGCATCTGGTGTTGCCTTCTTGCAAACCCTGACATTTGTAGACAATCCAACAATATGTTGCTTCAATCGATAGGTGTCTAGGTGTCACCCTTGCCATCTTTTTGACAACAAATGCATTTAACTATATCTTGTTTGTTTGGATCTGCCAAGATTCTGTATTTCCATCTAACATTTGTTGATTTAGAAGCATTTTTGAGATTGAAGGTTCTGTTGAACATGTCGGTTGGGTGATTGACCCAATCCTTGAACCATGAGCTTACTCCACTGATTGTGCCATCTTCATAAAAACATCAAAACATTAAGTAAATGAAATAGATTAAAACCAGCCAATGTACTAGGACCATGAATTCATATTATGAGATATTACTTCGTTTTATGCTGGTTGTCACCCACCGCAACCCTCATCCTTTCTCATCCGGGTTTGGGATCGGCCATGGCAGAGTTAGCCAGTGTACCAGGACCACATAAAATCTAATTGGTATACTAGAATTATACAAAGAAACTAACCAATAGAACTAGAAAACAATTTAAGCGCCATAGTATCTCTGAGGGATTGCATAATTTCAAGAAAGAATGGGACTGATGTGAAGACTGATGTGAATTAGAAGAAGATTGAAAACTGAAAGAAATAAAGAAAGAGTTATGTATAAGAACAAAAAAAAATGAAAATGCACTGGCGGGAGAAGTAACCACATCTTTCTTATTGCGTGGGGAGCTTTTCCTTCATTCTTCAACGGTGGTGTACTAGGGCTCTAGGTGATGACTGAGCGGCAGGCCCTCATGGGGGGGGGGTGATTTTGAAGTTGCGAGATCTGTCCAGTTCTGGGTAGGGTGGTCAAGGTGACAACTTCGGCGGCCAAGGCAATTAAGGTGATCACCTCGGGTGATCACTGACAGGCGACAGCCAAGGCCTTGTGATGGGGACCGGTACGGACCGGATCGTCCGTTTGTTCGGAGATAACGTCTTCCGAATCCTCAGGAAACGACGTAGTTATTTATTTTATTTCATAGTGTTAGGATTTTATTTTTATGCATTTTATTTGAATATTTAGAGTTCTTTGAGTCCTTTTTATTTTAGTCTTTTAGAGGACGTATGTGTAATTAGGGTTTTTAGAGGTCCATCTTGTAATGTCCAGCTCTATTTAAAGAGCTCAAACCTAATGAAAGAGGAAGAGATGGATGTTTGAACCCAAGAAGAGAAGCTCCTTCCCGTTTTCCCCTCCCCCCCCGATGTCGGCGTCGTTCCCTCACCTCCGGGTGCTCCCGATTCTCCCCTCCCCTTCCCGGTGTTCCTCCACACCTCCAGAGTTAGGTCCGGTGCCTCTTCTTCCCCTATCCCGTCCTGTTTTCGACCTACGTAGACGCCTCCGGAGACGCTGCCCTAGGGCCATCCGGACCTTCCCCCACCTCTTCCCCCTCACCCCTACGGTTCCCTTCCCCTGCCCGGAGCATCGTTACGGGCCACCCCCCTGCCGGAAGCACCTGCGGCACCCCGCCGGACCCGCGCGCACACGCGCCCCCTAAACCGAGACACCCCCCTCCCGTGCGGCTCCCCTACCCCACGAGCACCCCTCCCACAGCGGGGTCTTTGGCCTCCCACGGGCCGCCCCACGAACCCCACCCCATTGGGCCGCGGGGAGCCCGGACTCCCAACCCCGCTTCCGTCGGCCTCGAAGACCCCCCAAACTTCCCCATTCCGGCGGACCTAGCCGACGACGACGAAGGAGGAGAGAAGAGAAGGAAGAGGCGGCGCCGTCGGAGCCTCCGGCCGCTGCTGCCGAGGCCTCCCCTCCGCCTTCCGCCGCCTGAATCCGTCGCGACCGCCGGACACCGCCGCGCTCGACGATGACGCCCCCCCCCCCCCCCCCCCCGTTCAGCCGTAGGGACGCGCGGAGGAGCCCCCCCGACCCCGCGGGCCCCCCCCCTCTCTCTCTCTTCTCGAGCCGGCTCCCGGCGGCACGCCACGACCCCCCCGGGGGGGGGATTAGTCGCGCGGCGCCGCCTTCGGCGGCCACGTACCCGCGCCGTTCCGCCTCACGCGCGGCCGAGCGAGCGCAGCCGGGCGGTCCGGTCCAAGCCGGCCCGCTCACCCGCCGGTTCGACCCGCCAGAGCCGGTTTGACCGCGGCTCACGTCCAGACCGCCGGTTCAAGCCGGTTCAGGCCCGGTTCACCCATCCAGAGGCCGGTTTAGGGCCGGTTCAGCCTTCCTGGACCTGGTTCAAGGCCGGTTCAGCTCTTCTAAGGCCGGTTCAGGGCCGTTTTAGACCGGTTCAGCACTTGTGTGCCCGGTTCAACGGCCGTGGGGTCCAGTTCGGTGGATTTCAAGCCCAGTTCGGCAGTTTCCAGCTCCGTTTGAAGCGATTCAGCATGGTTCAGGATCGGTTCAGCACCACATCAGCTCGGTACATCCTCCTCGGGCCCGCTGACGTGCACCGGGATGGCGGCACCTCCCTTCCCGTCCCGCATCACCTTGTCTTGTCTCAGCTCCTAGGTGTTTGAGGTGCTTACCTTTTGATAATGTAGGAACTACATACAGATAGAGAGCGCTAGGGAAAATATTGACTTTAAAAGGTTTAGGTATACAAGAGTTTTACATATAATCATATACATATTTGTATATTATAATTGAATGTGTATTATGTGTGCATGCTTGGAAATGTGTTTTATGTACGCAAGTATAGTTTTATGTATGTGTATATATTTGTTGAAATGAGATAATCTTCAGAGAGGGAAAGGACAGAGAGTTAAGTGAGAACTTTATACTTTTTAAATATATATTTATAATTTAAAGTTTAAACATATTTTATGCTATAATTGGTAGTGGACGATTTTAATATGATTTTGCTATCATTAGATGTGCGGCCATGATTTGTGGATTGACTTGCGCAGTCAGATCTAAGGGGTAAAGGGGGCAGTGTCTTTTGGGCTACCATAAAGGTGCCCTTACGCCTTGACAACTATGTTGCCATCTTAGCAGTGAGGGTATGGATTCCAAAATTGGACAATCCAGATCGTGACAACGTCTATTCCAGGAGGAACTTCCTTTTGGATCAAGCTCTAACCAACTGAATTGGCCCCATGGTACACCTTGGAATTTTTATGTTTTTTTGTAATTCCCTAGCTAGTTAGTCAGTTATCTCAGTGGATTCAACGGATTGGTTTTTCTTTCCTCGGATTGGCTGAATTGGCAGATCAGATTTGGAATAGGAATGACCCTGGCTGACCTTGACCCCGTCTTGGAATCGCTTGAGAGAGAGAGTGATTGTTGGAGTGGGTAATTCCACAACAGCTGTATTATAATTACACAACCTGGGCCACTCAACCTTGACGTTGTAACTTTAAGGTTTGCAAGACTTCGTGGTTGAAAAGATTACTTTAATTTTCAAGCACCTTGCTACACTTATTTTTTTAACTGCTATTCTAATTCTCCTCACATTTTAACCATTTCATAATGTTTTTTTGGGCTGTGATTATTGGTAAATTGGTATATGTATGTGAAACTTGTTGTCAATGGTGCTTGAGGTGATTACCTAGATGAGGTGAGGTGCGGCTCTTCTTCGCCTCGATTTTGGCCAAGGTCGCCTATGTGATGAGGCCCGCCCATCGTCACTAGAGGCCCGCCCATCGTCACTAGGACGTTTGTTGAGCTCCTGCGGTGCTGAAGGACTTCTCTCCACTTGATTTTGGTTGGAGATGATGGGTTGAGCGGACCCGTTAGCTTGAACCTGAGAACTTGAAAAAACCCGAAGCACTGAACTGCCTGGTCATACTGGGCGGTTCAGTGCTTTGGGGATCACCTTACGGTATGTTTTAAGTTCTGGATTCAATGTTTGATTAGTTTGCGGGACTCAGTAGAGGTTTCTTCTCCTCCTGACTGCCTCTCCTGCAGACCACAGCAGATAATGACATCCGACGTGGTTTTCACCTCCATGAAATTCTTCTCCCCCTTTGGTTCACCTCTACTGCCCAAGGTGATTGCCTGGGGTGCTTGAGGGGAGGAGAATCTTTCCTCACCTCTAGCACTTTACGCCTATGACTGCATATATGTGAAATAATGGTGTGCATGGATATAAGTTGCATGTGTACTGTTAAGTTATCTATTGGAGGTTCAGCACTTTTGCTGCCTGTCAGTTTCTTTTGAGTTAATCCTTGAACTTGTGAACTCATATGCAGTTCTTTCAAAAAGAAATGGTGCCCACTTTTAGCTGGCAGCTTTCTTTTCATAGAGGTACTCTGGGCAATTTGGAAGGAAATGAAGTTTTGTTGGATGGAGGTTCAGTAATTTTTTATCCATCAGATCACCAGCAAAGTCTTCAAGTTTTTTTATGATTGGGCAGTTGCACTGAACATTGTGCTGTACTGTCTTGCCTCGGACTGTTTCCATAGTTGCTGGTGGGCAATTTTCTTGTAGTGCGCTAGCTTGTTAGTCAGGTATCTTAGCAGGGAGGGGCAAATTGTGCTTCCTTTGTTGTTCTCTGTTTGTTTTGGTTTTGTTGATTGGGCTTGTTTGTTTTAATCCTTTTTGTGGTTGGATTACTCTATTTCTCTGCATTTTTCTTTACTATGTATGTGTTTTTACCTATCTTAATATATTGCTCTGTTTTGGGCAGCCTTAAAAAATCATTTTTGGTAGAGGTGTACTTGTTTTTTGTTGCTCAGTTCTGTGATCTAAATTCATGCCTAGTGTATGGTGGCTTCGATAAAAGATGTCTTTTGGTGTTGGATGTCAGCCTAGAATTTGCATATTGATATTTCTTCTTGGATTCAAGCATGGTCCTCTGTTCTGTGCCTATTTTGCGTGCTTACTGTTTTTATTTCTTGATACATGCGGTTTTTGGCTTGCACATATTAACACAGTACCTTTAAATCTTGTGAGATGGACTGCTTTTCTCTAGTTTGTTTTGTTTTGTAGTTGAATTCATCGGTGTGCTTTAACTGTATTATTTCTGATATTTTGCTGAGGGAAGCATCTCCAAATTTGATGCGTTATATATAAGTAGCAGAACATTTATATTCCAATTTAATAAAATCAGATTTTTTGTATCATTTTTATTTTTTTCATTAAAAATGATTACGCCATGCCAATTCTACTTTCTGCACACTGACAATGACCACATACTGCAGTTACGTGAGCTTGAGAGAGGGGTAGAGATTCTTGTAGCAACTCCCGGCCGATTGGTAGACTTGCTGGAGAGGGCTAGAGTGTCACTACAGATGATCAGGTACCTTTGCTTAGATGAGGCAGACAGAATGTTGGACATGGGTTTTGAACCCCAGATCCGAAAAATTGTTGAACAAATGGACATGCCTCAGCGAGGTATGCGGCAGACGATGCTATTCAGTGCAACCTTCCCCAGGGAGATACAGGTTATGCGATTATCTTATGTTTTGCACCATCTTTTACTGTTTGTTTTTAAACTTTCATGCCGATTCTTGAACTTAAACTGTTTAGTGTCTGAACTGATATGTTTGGTGTGAATTTCGAGGACTTGTGCGAAGTGTAGATTGCATTTATTACATGGTCTTATGTCGGAAAGCACACTAGTGATGTCTGGTTTTTAGTGATTAGAAGTTGTGCCCCTAATAGACAATCCAGATAGAAAGTCTTTTCTTTTGACTAAAAGACTCTCTTTATCAGAGTAGTGCAACTATTCGCTCTTCTGAGCTTAAGTGACATTTTAATATATGCATTTTTGTTGCGTAACACATTCATCTCTGTTTTTCTTCTACCATGCGTTAGTTTTCTTCATCTTTTTTCTGTATCCCATTTTTAGTTCTCCATCTTTAGAAAGCAAGGAATGTTAAGTCGGGATTGGGATTGGTTAGGCCGATCTTAAAGAAGTAATGCTGCTTCAGAATCAGCCTAGGTTGGCTTTTCCAAAATAAGAAAATATAAAAAAATTACATAGGTGGACTGGTGGCCCAATATGATCTGACCATTGATTATGGAATCGGTTGATTCTTGAATCTGATCGGACAATATCAATCCATTCTGGGTAGAAGGAATGATTACCGAAGGAATTCCGGAGGAATCGGTCAAAATCGATCGAATCAACCTGGATCGATCTCGATCTGATTCGGCCGATTCTTACCTTGAATTGGTTGATCCGGTCGATTTTGTCTGGACAACTTCAGTCCTGGTGGAGGATCGATATGGAGCTGATCCGAACCCTACATCGATCCAATATCGGCCATTTAAGGCCGAAATTGGCCCCGAAGAGCCAATTCACACCTAGGGCTTTCGATTTCCGGAGATTCTGGTTGGATATATGCAATTTCGATGGTGAACCAGGCGAATCCGTGTGCGTTCTGGGCGATTCTAGCGGCGATGCAGCGATTCTAGGGGCGATCTAGTGATTCCGTGGGCGATTCCAACGATTCTAGCGATCCAACTATTCCGACAGCGATTTCGGCGGCAATTTCAGCGTTGTGTGGTGTATTTGGCAGTGATTTTTTCTTCGATGATCTATTGTTTCAAGTCTTTTGTGAGTTTTCTTTTCCCGGAACCCTCTAAAAATGTGTATAGGGCTCCCTAGCCCCATCCTGACCCCCCGTTCTGGTTGCCGTAAGACTGAACAACTCTCTTAAGGAGGTTGTTTGGTTTCCTGAACTGCCAAACAGTTCCGTATGGGTGTTGTTCGGTTTATGTCAACTTCCTAAACAGTCCAAACCACCCCCTTAATGGGGTGTTTGGTTGTCATCAACTCTCTAAATAGCCGAACAACCCCTTTAAGGTTGTTCTCTTCTAGGCTACTCCCTAAATAGTTCGTTCTTTTGTATAATTTAATTATTTCATTTTTTAGCTTGGTTGTTTAATTTTTTAATTGATTTTTCTTTAGTTGTAGTCACAATGCAAAGATGATATTCACGTAGCAGCTGCGGTTGCACGTGATATTGGGTGAAAGCATGGACATATGGTGGATATGGCCAAGGAAAGGGTGAAGTATAAGTGGTGTGAGACGGAGATGAATGGAGAAGTGTATCAACTAAAACAACACATTGTTGGGCTTGGCGGCAATGTTAAAAAATATGACTAGGTGCCCAGGGAGACAAGTGAAGACATTAGAGGCTACCTTATTGAAAGAGCCTCACAGAAAGAGATTAGGATTGAACAAATGGAGGAGTTGCACGATAAACTTCTAGGGAGGAGGAAGCAAGAGTTGAGCCTGAGACTCAACTTGAGAGTGATGACTTATTCATAGACTTTGAACTAAGGAAGGCTAGGTATGCAAGTACACATGCACAAAAGGAGGACGAGGAGAGGAAGAGGGGAGCCGGGAGCAGGAGGGTCTGGGGTTGACTCATATTTTCGTTTATCACATTTGGCATGACTTATCCCTAGTGAGGGTGTGAGTATGAGATTAGGAGAGGGGTTACATCGTTGATCTGAGTTGACATGCCTAGCCCCAACAATAGTAGGAGGAGATGAGTATTTGTTTAGAAAATAGAGTGCCTCGTAGGGACTATTCAGCAAGCAATGAAAGAGGTGAAGGCAACAGAAACAATTGCAAAGAGAGTAGTGAGACATATGGAAAGTGATTTTTGCATGTGTGTATAAATTTTAAATGGTTTAATTTGTTCTCAACTTTATTTTAGTATAATTAATTGCGGGTGAAGGCAAATGCATGCATTGTAGAATCAGCCGATCCGGATCGGTATCGGTCGATTCTTGGATCGGATCGGTACCCACCGATCCAATTTCGATCGGAACTACTGATCCGACTGGGACTCCCGGTTGGATCGGTTGGAATTGACCGGATCGGTCGATCCGGACTGATTCTCTAGAACCTAGAAGGGTCTAGAATCGGATTGATTCAGGACTCGATTCTGGATCATTTTCCGGTCCGATTCTCCCTTCTCACCCCTCATTCTCACCCCCCCTCATCGTTTAGGGCTCCCCTTGGACCCCACCCCTCGATGATCCACCTTGAGTGCAGCGATCCAGACCTTTGGATCCCCTAAACAGGTAACTTGGGGGAGGGGGGACCTCTAATCCCTTCTCCCCCCTCTCCTTTACCACCATATTTTTTTTTTCAGGGGGCATTACCCCCCTGATACCCCCCACAAGGGGCATTGCCCCCTTGACCCCCGCGACCAGGCCGCGATGGAAACAAGTAATAGCAAATGAATTTAGTGAAGAAGTGATGCATTGTATGCAAAATAGTTGTCAAGGTGACAAGGTGCATAAGACATTCAAAGGGTGTTAATTCCTTCTTGGTGACATGGGTGCCCATGAATTGCGAATCAACTTGGTGCATCTAGTTTTAAAGTGAGGCGGCCTTGCAAAGGTGCGCCTCGATGATTATGGTTTGGAAGGTGGCAAAGTGCGCCTTACCTGTCAAGATGAGTGGGCATCTAGGTGAGTAGCATATTAGCTTTTTATTTTATCTAATTTAAGGATAAATAATGTTAATTAAGTATCAATATCACTTAATTAAGTAGTTTTGAAGTGATGATAGCTGGTTCTAACAATTAATTTGATTATAAAATATTTATTGATAGAATAATAATTAGGATCATAGTTGTCAAGGTGCCCATTTAGACGCCGCCTAGGCGGCAAGGTGCTCTTCTGCCAGCACCTTGTCGGGGAGCCTTTTGGGCAGCCCAAAAGGTTCCCAAGACGCTCAAGGCACCCACTTTGGTACCCAAGGCGGCCAGGTTTAGTGTCCTAGGTATTTATATACAATAAAATAAAATTTTTTGGGAGGCTTTTCCCCCTTATATCCCTCACAAGGGACACTGCCCCCGCGACTTGACTGTGCAAGTCTGGTCAAGTCGATACACGATTCTTGAATACCCTTTTATGATAGTGTAAACATATTAACATATGATCAGGATTTTGTAATTTCAGTAATATTTACTAATAGTTTGTACAAATGAATTAAAATTAACTTAGTTGACTAGTTCTTATTAGGTATTTATGTTATTTAGTCTATTTAATTACGTTGTTGTATGTTATTAATTGATTTACATATTGCCTAGCTATTTATTGCTTTTTATGTATTATTTGACACATATTTGTTTTTCTATCAATTTTACTATTAAAGAAGACATCACTTAGCACCTTGCCTTGTCACCTAAGCAACAAGACAGTATTATGTCGTCTTGGTCACCTTGAAAACTACAGGGTGAAGGTCTAGAGAGTTTATCCACGTCACACTTGTGTAATATCTGGTTGACATCTTTCTCTTCTAATGTTTGGTTTGGATAAGCTGAGGAATTTGAAGTCTCTGATTTTTTTCTCTATGGAGCTGCCGGACCGAAAGTTTATTTTGATAAGGCCAAGTTGGAATCTACCTTTTACTTAAGAAGTAGTTATGCCTTCACACTGTCTGGGCTTTTTGCAAGGGGTTTTTCATCTAGATGCTTGGCTTTACCTTTGCTGAATAAGGTATTAAAAATCAGTGAATAGGATCCCGTGGTGAAAAGGTTCATTCTAGGTTTAGCGCTCGTTACTTAAACTCTATCTAGTATTACATTATACTTCTTTTTGATATTTAGAGCGCCTGTGTAGGGAGCGAAGTTTGTAGAGTTCAAGGATTGCCATCTCGGATCTTGACTTCGTCTCGGGAGGGTGAAAGAGAAGAGATCTCGGAGAGATCTCGGAAAAATCTCGGGAGATCGGATCTCGAATCAAAATGTATATATGTATGAAATATAACATATTATCTTATAAAAATAGGAGTACATCAATGAAGTTACATGAAAATAGATAACATATTTTGTATATTAAATGAACAATTACAAAGCACTTTCAATACCAAAAAGATGATATTTGTGCTTCTAAAAGATTTAAACTTGTATACAATCTTATTTAAATACTAATATGATATTAAACTTGTGACACATTTTCATATGATAGTATAAGTGATAGGGAAATATATTAAATGTGTTTACACTGTCATAAACGGGACGTAGAGTAGTCGCAGATCGACCGAGAAAAATTCTTTATGGACTAATCTACATGGGGTGAGATCTCGGTGATCTCGTATCTCGGCCCCTTGGAGAGACCGAGATTCTCGTGAGATCTCGGCTAGATGGAAAACCATGGTAGAGTCACCTTTTTTTGTAAAGGGGCTAATGTTTCGTGGGAAGGGCAGGACTTAGTTGGATGAGATCATACTTGTAAACTGAGGGAGGAAGGAGTCGGACTATTGGCCTAGAAGCTTTTAATAAGGCAATGCTTTGTAACTGCTTATGGAGACTAGAACTTGATCATTCACTGTTGTGGATTAAGGTGGTTAGAAGCAAGTACTGTACACAAGGTGGCTGGTGGATCAACATTCTTCAACCCTCAATTGGAAGGTCAAAAATTTTAAGGGATATTTTTAACTTTTGATATTTTCAGGCGTGCCTATGATCTAACTGAACAATATGCCAAAAGCCATGTTCTGGGTAGGCAAATGGATTTGGAAATAGGTCTTTAAAGGAATTGTATCAATCTCATCACTAGGTCTCTGATGATCAAATTTTTACAATGTTTGATTGCTAGGATTTCTTTGCTGACAACCATGGGTGATCTTGCAGCTTTTGGAGGAGCTTACAGCAAAGTGAAACAGGTCTCTTCAGGAATTGTTTCAATCTCATCACTAGGTCTCTACTGATCGAATTTTCACATTGTCTGATTGCTAGGATTTCTTTGCCGACAACCATGGGTGATCTTGCAGCTTTTGGAGGAGCTTACAGCAAAGTTAGGGGATGATTATAATCAGCTTCTGTAGTTGGTTCAACAAATTAAGATTAACGAACAAGACATTATGTGGAGATGGAGCATCAACAGCACATTCCGTATTGGTACAATCTCCGAGCAGCTGAGTTGTGGAGGCATTCAGGTGGATTTGTAATGAATACATAAAACTTAATGAAATTGAACACTACAACTAATGGAAAAAGTAATTAAGTAACTACTTAGTTAATTAAATTACTAATTAAGTACCTAACTAATTAAGTAATGAATTAATTAACTAACTAAGTATTCAAGAAGAATGAGCTAATTGAAAAGCTTATGAACTAATTAACTAAACTTTCAAGTTTAAATAATGAAATAATTAATGAAGGAATTAAATAATTAAACAACAAGGAGAGCACAAAAATGAGAGCACAAAATTAGAGAGTAAGAGAGCAAGAGATAGCAAGGAGTGAAGTAAGGAGGAAGAAGAACCGATTGGGAGCTTTAAATAGCCCCCAAGGGGCAAACTACCCTGACCGTTGCCAGTGTGTGACCATTGCAGACCCTGGTTGCGTGACCCGGCTGAAGGGTTTGCCGGACTAGGTTGCGGTTGGGCCAGTCAGCGCCCAAACCAACTGTGTTGGGCCTGGGTTGCGACCCGGGTTCTGACCTGGCGAACCATGTCCGATACACTTTAGAGACGGATATGTGATATTGGGTCCACGGGGCCAGATGTAGCTCATACTTGATCCTCTTGGACCTGGTACGAGCTCGTCCTTTGCCCGATAGGGTCCACAGGTGGTACGAGCTGCATCTTTCCCGCCCTATCGGGTCCATGGGTCCTCTTGGACCTGGTACGAGCTGTTCTGGCCAGTCGCGGTGGATGTCGGCGTCCAGACCATCTGTAACTGCTGATTTCGGCTGTTCTGGTTTTCGTGGGGCTCACGAGATGGTGAACCCTGAGTGGATGAACAACTCATTCAACAAGTTGTGCAGACACTACAGACTTTCTGAGGTGTGTCAGGTCAAAATCCCCTTTTCTTTACCTGCTGTATCATCAGAATTTTGTGGCAAATTTGCTCACGGCTCTTCATGGCAAACTTGGGGGGAAGAGTAGAGCATTTGTGGATTCCAGGAAAAGTAGATTGCATTAAAGCTGCTACAGCGGGAAAAAGACATTTGGCAGCATTCCTTTCTGCTGTCTTATGGTATGTCTGTGCTAGGGCTGTGAAAAAACCTGGTGAACTAGTAAACCGAACCGAACCAAATGAACTGTTTCGGTTCAGATGTCTGATTGTTTGATTTTTTATGCTGAACCGAACCGTTACGCAATTAACAGTTTAGTTACGTTTTGATTTTGTCAAAACTAAATCAACCTGATAAACCGATTGACCCGTTTGGCTAATTGTTACCTTTATATTATATTATATTAAAATAAAATTTTAATAAATAATTTTTTAACTGAATTTGATTCGGTTTTGCCATTGACCATATTCAACTCATTGAATGATCATTCATCATAGGAGTCCAAGCCATGCACATCCACTATATTTATCTTGTAGTTACGAGGGGCTTGAAAGATGAATAGGCGATGTGGGATACCTCCCCTTCCCTATCAGGATGACAGCTGAAGGGTGACCTTCCTCTCTCCTTCCTTCTGCAATGCTACCACAGTGCCACCCTCTTTGTTGTAAGACTCCTCCGCTCCCATCTTCATGAACATTCAGCAATCTCAGCTCTGGCCAGAGTGAATGGGTGCAACTCCACCAGACTTTCCGGCCAGCCAATGGATGCTGGCGGTGGCGTTGTGTGGGGTGGCTGTATGTCTCCCTTGGCAGACTTTACTGCATGTTCCCCATGGTAGATTATACTGTTGTCACGACCACCTTGATGCCCACCACCTTTCCGGTGGGTGGCGGTGACCAGATGCTGATTGCTGATGGACGCATGGGGAAGACCGGGCATTGGCAGTTGAGGGTGTTCAAGATGGTGCCTACCACCGTTCTCAACACTGACATGTCCAATTTCCGGGCCTTGGTGCAGCCGTTCACGGGGGTGACCTCTGCACCTTTCCTGGTGGCGTATCCTTACGCAGCAGTCAACTGCAGTAGTGGGGGCGGGCAGCTGGGTACTCAACTTCAGCCTTGTTAGTAACACCACTCACCTCCACCAGCAACCGGCCCGTCTTTCCCTTCGGCATCCGGATACAGTACAACACTCTCTCCCATTAACCCCACATCGCCTACAGCATGTGTTTGGCACTGCTATGTGCTATAAAAAAGATGCCACTGTTGCAGTCTTGCCTAGCCATCCGTTTGTTGACTTTATGCTTTGGCCTACTTCATTGGGCTAATTCTAATTAAATAATTTGATTTATATATAAGTACAAATTAAACTGTTAATATTTAAATGTGCCCATTTATCTGTTAATGGGTTGGCCTCCTTCGACATGGGCTTAGCCTGAATCTGTTTATCTATAACAATATATGATAAAAACTGATGAATCGAACCGAATTGATCATTGTCGGTTCGGGGTTTAATCAAACCATGGTTCGGTTTATATTTTAGTTTGATTTCTGTTTCATAAAAAAATAGCTTTAAACCGGACTGAACCAGACCATATACTCTTCTAGTCTGTTCAACAAGGAGTAGAAGGCAGTTTGAGGACTTTCGCCATCTGCAGAAAGTTTTGTTGATGGCTGGCCATCTAATGTATGATTGGGCAGGGAACATGGTCTTGGAATGGATCAGAACCTCAAACACTTACTAGTACCTTCAACGGATACAAGCTTGCAATGCCATCTAGTGCGATTCTCAGTCTTGTGGGCTCCGCGAGAACCAAAACAGCCCAAATTGGCTGTTCCGCTGTTTTGGGCGGTCCAGTGGTGGCACCAGCCGCTGCCCCAGCACCGAATTCTGCACCGATTCAACCCATTCGGATCAGAATTTTACTAGAAACTTTCATGTTGGATTATTTTTAGGTTATTTTTTATTTTTTGAGTTATATATTTATGTAAAATATACCTTTATGATCTCATCACTTAAGTTAACACAATCTTTATGGTGAACTTTGGGCTTAATTGTCTCACCTAGATACAATAGCCATATTCTAGGAAACAATTTTTTTGCCACAGTATGTTCCTCACAATATTGTACTTTGTGTTGGCATTTTCTTTCCCAAAGCAAGGATGAATCATCGTGTTCTTTCTTTCTTTCTTTTTTCATAATTGGCCTACTGATTATTGGTGAGTTTTGGATTTTGTGGTTCAAGATGCCTGATCTAGAAGGTGCTTTTTTATTTCTCACTAGGGTTATTGTCGCCTTAAAATTTTGCCTGTCTTATGGTCTGGTAACTTCGGGAGGATAGGTCATGCAGAAAATGTATGATTGTATTTACTGGTTGACGTTTAAAAGTTTCTCAGTTTTGATGCATGCCTGTCTATTGTTTAGACTTCCTGTGCCTTGGTTGGATGCATCAAAATTTACTTTTCTGTTTTGAATAATTTATGTGCGATGTAATATCTTTTGGTGATGCTTTGTTTCTAGCTTGACTTCCTTCTTGATTATTATGATGTATTTAGTTCCTTGATGTTGATAGTAACATAATGGAGTGAATATTTGCAGTAATGATCATCAGATTGTCATTATTTGGGAGTGTTACCTTTTAAGAAATGCCAACTTTGATATTGATCTTACCTTTAGATGGTGAAGGAGTTCTCACTGAGATTGGGCTGGGGAAGATTCACTGAAGGAGAAAAGATGGTTGATGTTGGGCAGTGACACTGACCAAGGCTGCTCCATGCAGGTGCTACATTTTCTTGGGCCGTCTGGTCTTAATTCTCAGACTTGTTGATGGCTTGGAAGAGGCTGATCTGCAAATTAATTTGCATATTGAGCTGTTTCATGCAGGGGTGTCAATGGGCCGGGCCGGGCCTGGCCCGAGGTCGGCCCACTTAGGGCCCGGTCCAAAATATATTGGCCCAACCCAGCCCGCACTACATTGTTGGCCCGGCCCAACCTGGTCTGCAAAAATTATTGACTTGGCCCGACGGCCCGGCCCGGCCCAACTATATATTTTATAAATAAATATTTATTAAATATGATAAATTTAATTATTTAAGATAACATTATAAAATTACTAATAATTTAATTAAAAAATAATTTTAATAAGTAAAAATGATGTTTTTGACATAACAAATTGAAAGTTATTTGGCCCGTTTTAGCCCGCGTCGGCCCGCTTCGGCCCGTATGTCGGCCCGACTAAAGCCCGCGGGCCAAAATCTTTGGCCCGTCAAATGACCCGCAGCCGGCCCGGCCCGCGAACCCGTGGGCCGGCCCAGCCCATTGCCACCCCTAGTTTCATGTCCTAGAATTTGCAACTTAAGTTGTGGAACCCTCTTTTCCATCTCTTTGTTGGGTTAAAGAACCTGGGCAACCAAGACTCACTTTCCCTGCCTAGAGCCATCCAGGGCTGCTGCCCTCTTTGGCAGTTTTAGTGCCAGTCTGGTGGCCTCCTCAGGTTCCTTGGATCATCCCAACTGTCTGTGTAGACTAAAGTTCTTGCGATATTGCATTGGGATTGCTTTTCATACCTTATTGGATTTGTACGGTGTAATAACGTAGAAGTTAGATTTTGGGACCATATTGTGTTTATTATGTGTTCTTACCTTCTTAAACTTATTTGGTTTGATCTGATTTCCTGTGCATTTAATTATATTATGCCAAAAAGATATTTATATATTAGCAATGATGAGAGATCTCAATGTATTAATCAAGTCAGATGCATCAAGAATAATGGATGAAGGCTTCGATGGAACAATAATGGCGTTAAAGTACCGCGGAAAAGTCATTTTGTCGTTTTAATGATAGCTCTGCTAGAAACATGAAAGCAATTGATAATATAAAAGAACATCAAACTGTACTAGAGGAATAGACTTTCATTAAGTAAGAGGCATCAAAGAGGATCAAAATATGCAAGTCATGTAGCCTCAATAAGATTCCTATTGAAGTATGAAAAGAGTTCGAGGATTTTGGGATGGAATGGCTACCTTATTTCTTTTAACATAATCATAATCTTTAAGAAAATGTCTAAGAAAAAGCAAATAAAAAGCATTATCATTTTTGTTTTTTTACAATAAAAGACATATATATAATTGCAAATTGTTCAACAGTCAGCTAGTTTGGATTCATGCTTGATCAGACTAGAATAGAATATATTTTTATTAACAGCCTAATAGAGAAATACTTATATAAAAATTGATCAAATATAGGAAATCAAGTTTATGGGCCATATGACAACATATTTATATTTGGTGTTTATTGATTTGGAAATGGTTTATGATAGAGTTCAAAAAGAGATGTTTTGTGATGAGCATTGTATTTGATGTTCTGTTATGTATATACAAGTGTTGAAAGAATTTTCTAAAAAAATGATAAAAGATGTGTATATGGTGTAACCTTTAATGACTGCACAATTGGAGGACAAAGAATAGATTTTCCTATATCAAGTTGCATGTATCAAAGATCTACAGTACGTTTTTGTCTTTTTGCATTACTTAGGAATGAAATAACAACGGATGTGCAAGATCACATAACATGGTGTATAATGTTTATATATGCTACTGTATTGATTGATGAGACATAAGACGGACCTAATAAGAACTTAAAACTTTGGAGAAACATGTGTGATTATGAGGATTTCAATGAAAATAGAACTAAAGTAAATACATTAAACCAAAACGTAAGATAGGGAGTTGGCTTGGATAGGGTGATGTTATCTTAAAGTATTTGATTGAGGACGTTAACCATGTGATTAAAACATGAAATATGAGGTAGAGACTAGTTACACAGATCTTATGTGGTTTGTAGACTTGTTTAAATTTGAAATGAAAATTTTAATATCACAACTATAAGACTTGCAATGTTGTATGGTAGATAGTGCTTAACAGTGAAGTAAAGGCATCTTCACAAAAACAGTGGCTGAAATGATTAAGATGGATATGTGGACATACTAGATTAGGTAAAATATGTATTGAATATATTAGAGAAAATGTAGGAGTAAGCGACAATCGTTGACAAAATGAAAGATTGGAAATTGAGATGGTATATACATATTTAACACAAGATAAGGATGCGTTAATTAGAACTCTGGAAAATTTCATGATAGTAGAAAAACAAAAGGGATGTGACAGACCTAAAGGTATCTGTGTTGAATGTAACTTAAAATGATTTGAATAATTTAAATATCCTTGAGGAAATAACTCAGAATTAATGTGGGTAGAGAAAGAAAATTTGTATGGCTGGCCCCAAATAATTTGGGGTTAATTCTAGAGTTGCGTTGGAGTAAATCAAGCTTCAGGCAAGTAAACCAAACGTTTATCTTTTTGTTTTAAACTTTTAATATCAAATGGTTGTAAGTATTTATTGCTGTAACATGTTCAGTTATGTAGAAGAAGATGATCTCAGTAGCCCTATGAAAACTAAGCTGTTTTTTTACAAGATCTTGTTTGAGAACACATGCGGGAGGTACTACTATTATCTGACACCAAACAACACAAAACCAAAGAAACCATCTTGCTTTTTTGTCCACTCTTCTCTAATTATAGCTGAAGCAACTTGTAGATGCATTTTGTGAAGCACACTTCCAATCTCCAAATGTTAATGAAAGCTAACAATTGGGGATTATACATTTCATTTGTGGGCTCACAAATGTTTCCAACATGCCCCAAGATGCTAGCATTTTAATGTTTCTAAAATTCCCCTCTCTCTATTGGATATGTATTGTATACCTACTAATACAGTAATACCCCTTCGCACCTATACACAGCATGGTGGTTCTGACGTGTGCCTGGCTTCTTTTATTTATCTTCTGATTGGTCTGCCTGGATTTGTTTCCCTATACAAGGCATAACACTAACTTTTCGCTTGTCACCTTTGTGTAGAGATTGGCATCTGATTTTCTTGCAAATTATATTTTCCTTGCTGTTGGAAGGGTTGGTTCAAGTACTGATCTCATCGTTCAGAGGGTTGAATATGTCATTGAAGCTGAGAAAAGAAGCCATCTTATGGACCTACTCCATGCACAGAAGGCAAATGGAGTTCATGGAAAGGTTTTTTGTCCTCATGCATTACCTTTACTATACTATTATTTAATATTTTCATGTAATAGTTAATGAAGTTTCTTAGGTAACTTGGGTTTGTTTATTTCTCTCAGCAAGCATTGACTTTGGTATTTGTGGAAACAAAAAAAGGTGCTGATTCATTGGAGTATTGGTTATGCATGAATAGTTTTCCTGCTACATCTATTCATGGTGATAGGTCGCAGCAGGTATGCAATTGAACTATTCTTTGTTATATGTACTGGACACATTCTTGCTTGACGTGACAAATATTCATAATAGTGCCCTCTTACCACATTTAGTGATTGGGACTTTTGTTGAAAGCTTCACAGCAAGTTCACCACATAATGCAAATAATTTATTTTGTGAATGTGACTGGAGAACAAATTCTTGAAGTAGAAAAATTAACGTATTGGGTGGATGTAGCATGTCGAGATCAAGGCATTTTGGGCTGGAGGGTCGGATTGGCCTGCTTATCCGGTCTGATGGACAGAAACAGATCCAGGATCTGCCTGGACATGTCCTTTAAAAAATTGGAAGAAACAGAAAAGTGGTCTGGCTTGATCTCCAGTGGAGTGCCTGCCTTGTTCAGGCAAGGATTGCTGCATCCCAGCAGTGGAGGGGTGGTGACTGCCGCCCTTCACCTTCCCCATGCTAATTGGGGAAGTTACTTGGAGAGTCATACAGGACTCTCTAAGATTGTGATCTCTCTCCCATGCACTGAAGGGGGGAGTCCAGTGGGCTCCTGTTACGGCTGTGTGAGTGATGAGCCACATTGCTATCAAAACATATAATAAAGAGCATTTAAAAGCTCTTAATTTCAGCATTTAGGAAATAGAAAGGGGTTCTGTTCTAAGGAGAACAGCATGCATAGTTAATGAAGAGTCCTACTCTCTACATCGTCTATAATTGCAGTGCATTAAATGGAGTGTCCAGCTGACTTTCCACTTTAACTGCCCAACAGGTGTGCCTGCAGAAATATATCAAGGGCTATGTTATCCGAGGCGTGAGTCGCCTGAGGCGAGGGACCCGGAGTCTCGCCTCAGGAGCCTAAGGCGGGCGCCTCAGCCGCCTGAGGCGTTTTGAATATTATAATAATATTTATTTTAATAATGATATATGTGATATTAGATAATTGAAAAAATACATAAAAAACATGGAATCATTAACTAACAAGAGTGATAATTAAATATAATTTTAAAAAGAGGAATTCAACATACAATAAGAAAAGAATACAACCATACAACAAACATAATACATAAAGTAAGTCTAATTTGAATACAACCATACAAATACAAACATCACTCACTAGTCAGTAGTCACTATCAATCACTATCAGAATCAAGATTGGTGGGAGCTTCCTGATCATCATTACTGGTATCGTCCGAATCTTCATTAGAAAGACGAACTCTTTTCCCAGAAGACCTAGAAATTCATTTCAAACATGTAAAAACATAACATCAAAATTAGAACAAAAAAACAACCAAACTCAATAACTAGAATTAAGACATGTAGTGTTTAAAATACGACCTCGTACTTGGCCCCTCCTTTTCATCCATTCCAGCAGCAAGTTCTACGTCTCTCCATCTCAAGTCTTCGCCTTCATAGACAAGATTTTCGTCTTCATTTGTAATCCACTCACTTGATTCATCAATGTCATCTAAGGATATTGGGTCTATACCCGATTTCTCCAACCTTAGATGTCTTTCCCTTAGCCTTTGGTTGTATTGGACGAATACCAAATCATTCAACTTTTTTTGTTCCAATCTATTCCTCTTTTTTGTATGAATCTATACAACCACAAAAAATGAAAATATGATTCTATTAATCAAATAAATGATATTGGATTAGTTCAAATGCCTTGAAATTGGAAAAGAATATTACCTGCTCAAATGTGCTCCAATTACGTTCACAGCTAGAGGCACTACATGTTAAGCTCAATATGCGTATTGCCAACTTTTGTAATTGAGGGGTCGTGCTTCCCCAATCTACCCACCAATTTGCTACAAAATAACAAATTGATATTAAAATACACTAGAGTGATTGATACAAGTTTAGAAATAAATAAGCAAATAATCATACCTGGAGTAGATGTATTTCGAAGCCTGATAGTCATGTCCCTACCAAACATACATTGTGCCTCTATACATTGCCAATTGCCTAAAAATTTGATCTTGATCTTCATGCAAAGGTACCGAATTTTCAATACAATCATACAACCCTCGCTTGATTTCGTTGTCGCTCTCAATATTGGGATTGGCATAGTGAAACTGTGGATTTAGATAGTACCCTGCAGTATGCAACGGACGATGTAACTGAAAATCCCATCTTCTGTCAATGATATCCCAAATCGGGCCATATTTATCTATTTTATCATCCAATGCCTTTTTTATTCCTTCCTTGGCACGATCCATGGCTTCATATATATATATATATCCCATTGCAGGTTTTTCACCATCAACTAGTCTTAATACAAGGATAAGTGACTTAAAGATCTTCAAAGCATAAGCCACTCCTTTCCAGAATGTAGTCTTCAATACAACTTCACAACTCTTTTTTCCTTCAACTTTTTTATTCCATCGATTGTTGTTATTTGTCCAATCCTGTGAGGTGAACATACGTCGCAAATCATCCTTGCATGTGTTTAAGCTGTCCAAACTCAGATAGTTAGTTGCAAATCTAGTTACAGCTGCACGAACAAGGTTCTTATCATTTGTGTATTTCCTCGTAAGAGCTAGAACCTTGGTGTGGCCATAAATGAAGTTTGTGACATATTTTGCATGTCGAATTGTGGACTTTATTGGTGATAATTTCGAAATATCTTCAAGCATTAAATCAAGGCAGTGAGCAGCACATGGTGTCTAAAACAAATGGCGGTGTGTGTCCATCAAAATGCGGCTTGCAGCCACATAGCACGCCTCATTGTCCGTAAAAATCTGCAGGACATTAGATGAACCAACCTCCTCCACAACCTTATCAAGAAGACCTGCTAGTAGCCTGACATCTTTGACCTCTGATGAAGCATCAACTGATCTTAAGAAAATTGTACCAGTAGGAGTGTTTACCAAAAAGTTAATTAATGATCTACCCCTTCTATTTGTCCACGCATCAGACATGATACTACAGCCAAATTTCACCCAACTGTCTTTCTCCTGCTCCACCAACGTTTGAGTGGTCTCAATCTCTTTAGACAAGAGAGTCTCTCTTACTTCATGATAACTAGGTCCTTTCAAGCCCGGTCCAAACTGACCAACTGCCTCTAGCATTGTTTGAAAACTATTAAGACGGACAGTGTTGAAAGAAATGCCCGCTTGGTACATCCATCTAGCGATGTACTGAATACATCGCTCTCTTTCCTCTTTCAAATGTTTCTTGTCCTTTATTGTTTTTGCCTTGGACTCCTCAGGAGGTGCACACAAACGATCCATTGATCCTTTCATCCGTGGAGGAAGAAATTGGAGTGAAAGTTCATCTACACTTTGTGAGACATCTTGTGAAGATGTCTCCATCTGTTGTACTCCTTGCCCAATGAGATTGTCTCTCCCTTCCATCTCTCTAATGTTCATTGCCTTTTCAACTCTTGTTTGTTTTGCTTGTTGCATACACAGTTTTATCTCCTCCTTAGCCTTCATGCTTGCTTTCTTCTATGCAGTCACATTCGTCCCCAAGCCTGCAATGTGTTGCTTCAAACGATAGATGCCTCATTTGCACTCTTTTTGGCAAAATTGACACCTAACAAGATCCCGGTTCCGAGGATCTACTAAAATCACATATTTCCATCCAACATCTTTGGATTTAGGAGGTGCTCTTGATATGGAACCGGATGCTTCAGTTGTAGACATGGGCGCAGAAGGTTGACTATTAGAACCTGTCCTTGATCCATAGTCTCCACGTGTTTGAGACATGATAAAATATAACCTAAAATGAACAAAAATAATAAAACAAAAGAACAAAGCAAAATGTTAAAATTCAACTAAAAAAATGTTAACTTTTGACTCCAACGAATGAAAATGATGTAATATTTAACAAACATAAATATCTAATCAAATATGTACTAAATGAAATAACCAAACGAATAAAAAATAAATAAAAAAATTACCTTTGCAAAGATCCACGACAGCAGCGATGTCTGCTGGTGGGAGAGGCGTCGAGCCG
The DNA here is from genome assembly GCA_036172225.1 of Cryptocoryne crispatula var. balansae. Taxonomy (NCBI): domain Eukaryota; kingdom Viridiplantae; phylum Streptophyta; class Magnoliopsida; order Alismatales; family Araceae; genus Cryptocoryne; species Cryptocoryne crispatula. The sequence goes on from CM069933.1 coordinate 5,375,126, forward strand.
TTGAGGGTGGTACAGCAGCGATGTCTGCTGGTGGGAGAGACGTCGAGCCGTCGAGGGCGGTAGCGTCTGCTGGAGGCGGCGGCGGCGTCTGTTGGAGGCGGCAGCGTCGACTGAGGCTTCCGATGGTATCAAGGGCGGAAACCGGCGGCATTGACTGAGGCGGCGTCGACGGTGGCTTCCGGCGGCGTCAACCGCGGCGTTCGACAGCTGCGGCGGCGGCGGCAACGGAAGGAGAGGAAGGGAACCCTGGTTCCGTCGGGGGCCTTGCGCGACGGGGAGAGAGAGAACCGAAGGGTGGGGGGCATTTAAGTTAAACGGATCCGGTTCTTACCGGATGGGGGGAAGAGGCGGGCGAGGCGCACAAGGCGGCCGCTGAGGCGGCCGAGGCGCTGGAGGCGGCCGCCTCAGGTGAAATCGGCCAACACGAGGCGGTTTTGAACCGCCTTCGCCTCACCTCACCGCCTAGGCGGTTGAGGCGAGCGCCTCTAACTACATAGATCAAGGGGGAAGAGATGATGGGGTCATCTTCTTGAGGGGAGAACCGTGCGGCCGAAGTGCCATGCAGTTTCTTGTGCAACGGTACAGGTGGGGTCATCCCGTCAGATAAAAGTAGATATGAACCTCCTGTCGGATGCTCCAGCTGTGGGGGTTACACACCAGCATGGAGATGTGTGCACAAAAGCCGAAAATAGGAAAAAGTGAGGGTTTTGGGCAGTGGGACCTCCCACCAGATGCCTACTTTCCGTGTCTATAAATAGACACCTGTCCTCTCACTCATTGAAGTCCTGTGAAAACCTTGGTGCACAAAGGACAAATCCTAGGAAATGTGAGTTCTTGTGCCAAAGCCTTGCCGCACAAGTCGTAATCCCAAAAGCCAAATATCTTAAAGCTTCAAAGGCAAGGCAATGCTCTTAGGCTAATCACATTATATGAATTCTATATATGGCGATATAGAACTTAAGGCCCTACGTTCATAAAATAATCAATATATATGCCCTAAATGATAGATGAAGAGAGCTAACTGGGATATAGAATTTTGGATGCGTATGAGTTTATGTTGACAAAAATATATCCTTGTTCATGAAGAGAGGTAACTGTTCATGAAGAGAGGTAACTGGGATATAATGTGCAGTGGGTGTATGACGTTACATATTAAATATTATGCCTAAGTCATGCTCTTTAAGTATCCTAGGAGCTAAGGATTGGACATTGAGAGGCTGTATGGCCTTTAATTCATAACAATATTCTTAATATGCTCAAAATTCATGATTAGGAAACCTCATTTTTCTCACATCAATCAAATCATTTAAAATGACGTTTAGATATGATGTGCGAATATACCGATATGAACTTCGTGGTGTACGGTAGGGCTCCAAATATTCTTTAAGGACAGGAATATCTCTATACCTTGGGAAATTTCAACTACAGTTGAGGTTATTAAGTCGGTTTATTGAAATGTTCTTTGACCTCTCTCCACTGAAATGACTTCAAATTAAGTGTCAATTACATTGAGCAATTACTCGAACAATCTTGATTAGCCACTATAGCAATATGAAATCATTCATTCACACAAGCTATACACATGAAGCATAAATGAATTAGGAAATATCCCCAATGGCCTTTTACATTCTATTTTTTGTTTATTTGGTTATTTTTTATGATTATTGTTGTTGCTGGTAAAAGGTCAATCTTCTCATGGGTTTATTAGTTTATTATGGTATTGATGTTATTCATTTCAAAAAATGTATTTATATACCGGTTTGGTTTCTTTTTGGTTTGTCGGTCTGTTGTATCTTTCATCTCTGCTTTGCCTTTTATCATTTCTGTTTTGTTCATTTTTTGTTTTCCATATTTATTTATTTGTTTGTTGTTCGTTTCTATTTCAGTATTATCTCCTGTTTTGTTATTCAAATTTTTTATTTATGTTTTATCAGTTGTTTTTGTCTTGTTATTTCTACACCATTTTTTATTTTTGTTTTATGATTTGTCCATGTATTGTCTGATTTATCTATTGCTTTTGCTTTATCATTTATTTTTGTTTTATTTCTTATTATCAGCCCCTCCTGTTTTTATTTGTTCTTTCCAAGGTAGGCTGGGTCAGGAGCGGGTTGGCCTGACCTTGACTGACCGGGACATGCAGGGTTGGCAACCTGGGTCAATCCGGATTGGAACGGGCTAGCCGTTGGGCTACCTGGCCTGACCCCAACCGATCCGTTGAACCCCGGTTGGATCAGCTGATTTGTGTCCCAATTGGGTTGATTGGGCCCAAATCCAACCGAGTTGGACCAGGTTGACTGACTTTGTTTCCAACCTGGCATTCCATGGTTCTTTCTTCCTTTTTCATTTTTTTTTGTTTCTGTTTTGATGACTGATTTCTATCAATTTTTATTTTCTTCCACCCTGTTTATTGATTTGATGACTGAATTTTATCATTTATTTGATCAAATTGGCATTTATTTACGTGTTTATTATCATTTAATTTATTTTTATGTGTTCTTTGAGGATTTGGAGGATCATTTGATTATCTGGCCATTATTCATCATTTGTCTGATTATTACTTAATTATCTGTTCATTAGTTATTTATCTGTTTATTTGATTATTTAGTTATTATTTAATTTAGTAAAGAATCATAATTGACGTTGTTTCTTAATTGACACAGTTTGATCGGAAATTTTAATTAATTAATTTATAGTTATTAATTAATTAATGATTACATTTTGCTTTAATATCCAAGGCCTTGGGGCAATAAAGTCATTTTCACACACTACATGTGATATCTTCAAAATGAGCTTTTTTATTTGCATTCTATATGGTATAATTTTTATAAATGGAAGGCATAAATAAGCCATAATCTCTTTGGATGAAAATTTGAAAATTCCATGGGCTTCTTAAGGATTTGATTTGGCATATTATTGACCATTTGACCCTCCAATACCTGTCCTTGAAACGTTTCATTGGAGCAGCTTGGCCCGAATTCATGTCTTCAAAATGAAGCCCTAGTGTGCAATTTATTGAGTGGGAAGTGGAGAGGGCCGGAGGGGGTCAAGTCCCACTGGCTCCTTGATTTTAGGAGGTGCACTGTCTTTTTGTTTGTCTAGCCACAACCCTCCTTTTTCTTCCATTTTGTCAATTTGTTATGATTTTCAAGTGATGGATCCCACCGTCACTCCTCTCTCCTGCAGGTAGATGTGCTAGAAAAGTGGGGGGAGGGTGGGTGCAGGTGGCAGTTTGACTTGGTCTTCACCTCCCTTCTTTTCAACAGTTCTGGGGATTTACTTCCTGATTTATGAATTACGTTGGAAGATGGTCCATTGTGCAAAAACCTGATTTTCAGTCATTTTGGTGGTTTTATGACTGAAGTTTCATGGTATATGGTCCACTCAAATTAAATTTTATTTTTGAGTCATATGTTGAGAGATTTATGACTGAATTTTAGCGAGAGGAGTTCCACTTAGGATTGGAGATCAAGTTTTGGCTATTTATCCGGGATTAAATCATGATTTTCGTAGTACCATCATGACTAAGCATATGATTTTTTTAAACTATAATTGAGTGATTTTATGGTTGAATTTCATGGGATGGGGTCTAAGTTGTGTATTGGTAGTTAATGGTACATAGAAGGATATCGCTGTATAATTTTCCAATGAAATATTTGAGAAAGTAGTATAATTTATGTATTAATTGGGTACTCTTTCTTTTAAATAATTGCCAAATACCCGTATGCAATTCTGCATTTTCATTAGCGTAATTTGTCTTTTTAAAGGTAATACTTATTTATGGAATTAGAATTATTTATTTTTCTTATTTTGTGATTTGTTCTATTTGATTCCTGATTATGATTGCGCTATCAACAATATTTCTTATTTTTTATGAAAATCTTTAGTCCAATTTGTCTTAGATAAATTAAGTATGAAATGATTCTACTGATTTCTGAGTTGATTGTTTGTACCTTTCAATTCATAGATATGGATCTTGGACCTATGAACGGGGATGTTTCAATACCCACAGAGAAAAAAAGGAAGTGCATTGGACAAAAGAAGTGACTTAGACAAATCTTGTTTGTCGATAGCCTTGGGCTAGTTAATTGAATTACATTCTTCATTAAACACTACTTGAAAATGGTTCTTAATCTTTCAAATGTTTTTTAAAATTATTGCTGTCATTGGATCATTTGTGTCTATATGCATTAGGATCCTGATTCACGTGTGTTTTGGATGAGGTTATCTGTTATCAAGGAATCTTATTGAGAATAGCGAGGCATCTCTTGATATTCAAACTTTTATATCCAAAGTTAGTTTTCAAGAAACCGCTTAAGTTTTAGCAAATGCTGTTCTATGAGGGCTTAAGGCCTGAAAGAAAATTAAGTGTGGGGGGGATTATACCTATTGGTACCGGATTCAAAAACTAGTGCATCATTCAAGGAAACACAAAAACATCCATTTGGAGAGAAAGGAAGAATTTGCTTGAAGGAAGGATGAGAGTTATATTTCACTATAGAGAAACGTTTAATACTTGTATAAAGACATCACTCATGACTCATCAGAACAATCATTGGCACAATCTAGTGATTCCTAAAAAGACATTTTTTAATTAAAATTGAAATTTCTGGTTTATGGTCCAATTTTCTTATCTGTTTGATAATAAATGTCATAATGAATTAAAAGGAATTAATGGTTTGGATCATCAACAGTCATTCGTCGATAGAAAGTTCCACCAGAACAATTATTTATTTCAGATACCTCATGTCTTTGTTAAAAAGAGCAAAGTGCAAATATGGGGAAAATGGCAAGAAGATATGGAGCATAAATTTGGAGATAATGGAAGCGTGAAGAAAATACCACAACTCCAGTGTTTTTCAATATAATAATGACATAATATATCAACAAAATCTAAAGTCATCTCATGTTCACCTTTCAGTTTACCTACTATTGTACCAATGTGAATATGATCCCCACTAGACATACGTATGTTGCTCCATGGATGTGAAGTTGACCGTTGTCTTAGCAGTAGTGAACTAAACTAGTATTTGTACTCATGCATAATAATATGGACTCCCAATAATATGTGAAACACAGTCCTTTTAATCATTTCTTTACGTGTACCTGCAGAAGCATTCAAGTAAATGCCCTTTTATTTTCCCTGTTTTGGCTTGTGGTTTGTACATTGCTTTGGCTCAAAATATGAAAGTCTCTAATGCATAAATGGTTGTGAGTTCATGTTTCATCATCCAAGTCTGAATTCCTGATTTTTATGTATGTTTAAGGGATTTAGTGATGGGTTTCCATGGGAGGAGGCCATCTTTCCCCTCTACTGGTTGGGCATGAAAGAGGGGAGAGATGGGTGTGGCTAGCAGTTTTTGAGGAGAGTCCCCTTAGGTATCTTTTACTAACCGACCGCCCCTAAGATACCTCTCCTTCCCTTTCTTTTCTCAGCCAGGTTGCAACAGGCCTAGGATTTGAATGCACAACCTCTTCTTTCCCCAGCCTCTCCTATTGGGTACAGCGGATGTCAGGGCTGGGCCCCCCTCTTCTTCTTCCTTTCCTCACGTGCGGCTGAGGCAGCAGGGGAGTTCAGGATCCCCCTCAGTATCCATCTTCTTCTTCTTCGGGTGCAGCAAGGGCAGGGCCGAGCTTTTCATCTTCTTCCTCTTTCCCCTCTGGTTCGGCTTAAGCAAGCAGTAGTAGCAAGAGGCCTTGCCCCTTGCCTCCCCCCTTCTCTCTATCTCTCTCACTCAGGGCAGCATAAAAGGGACCCACTGATCTATTTTCTCTTCATTCTTATTCTTTCTTGGGGCAGAGGTGCAGGTTGCATCAGCCCTTCTCTTCTTCTTCATCTCCCTTAGGCTGTAGGACAGGTAAACATCAGCATAGCTAGGCTTGGCCAAACCTCCTTCCTTTTTCTTCTTCCTTTTTCCATCCGGCCAAGGAGTAGGGGCTCTCTCTCTGTGCTGGCCCAAGGAAGATTCAACAGTGGTTTATCTCCTCTTATTGCATCCACCTCGACTTGCATAAGGTCACTTGACCACTCCTCTGCAGGAATGTGCCTTAACCCCTTAAACATTCCCCGGGCAACAAGATCTTTCAGGCTAAGAACAGCCCAAAGATAAGCTAACACAAAGTTGATTTTGAAATTCTTAATGGGTCAGCAAGTATGCTCGTATAAAAGCTGGAATAAAGCCCTTAATAAAGCCATTGTTAGGCTATTTAATTAACATGACATGAAGTTCACAAACTAAACTTCATGAGGACTAGGAACGAAAGTTGGCTGTAAGATGGGATTACAACCACCCCTTTAAGCATGCTGCTTCAGGCCCAAGAAAAAGCTGTAAGTGGGCGTCTTCACAGGCCTAGGATAGGCCGTATAGCTGCACATGATTGTGCTGAAGATAAGCCTTTGAAATCCCCATTGGTTGGGCTGAAAATGGGCATCTGACAGGGCCTTTAACGAGGCTAAAAATCTGTTTTATAAATGGGCCAAAATGAACTTTGGGTAGGCTGCCGGCAGGTCTCAAAATAGGCTTCTGAGTTGCCCATAGAGCTGTTCTCAATTAAGCTATTGACAGGCCTAGAAATAGGGTGTGGTTCAACCTCAATACCAGGCTAAAAATGGGACTATATTATAACTGCCCATGAACTTGATGGTCGATCATAAACTAGCCCTTCAAATTGGCTGAAAATGAGCCGAATGATAGGCTATTAAAGTGTTCATCAATAGGGCTGAAGATGGACTCGGAATCACCCTCTGGATGGGCTGCCGACAGGGCCTTTATACAGGCTATAAAAAAACTGCTTAATTGAGTCCCAAAACCAAGCTACAAATGGACCTTGGTTGGGTTGTTTGCAGACCAGAGGGTGAGCTGTAAGTGGGGCCCCTTGTTGGGCCCGTGAGCCTGTTTTTGACCAGACTGAAAGTGGGCCCCTCGATGGGCCACTGAGCAGTCCCTACGATAATGTAAATCAGTCCTCATTTGGACTGGACTCGTGTTGTGATTGGGCTGTTTGCAGGACACAAGATTGCCCCTTAAATGGGCCAGAGATTGAACTCAAGCTGCTGGCAGGGCTTCTGAGAGTTCATGGAATTACTCCCAAATGGGCCAGGGATGGGCCCTGATAGACTGCTGGTAGGCCTCCAAATCGAGGCATAACCCCTTCCCAAATAGGCCTCTGATAGGAGCCCCAAAGCAGGCCATTAATTAAATCTTTTAATACGTTTAGAATGTAGTAGTGTTCACGTGAACCGAAAAACTGTTAAGACCTGTTTGGTTTAGTTCAGAGGCTTGATTGTTTGGCTTTATTTTATTTTGTTTTTATAAATAAATTATATATGTTAAACTGACCAATTTTGGTTTGGGGTTCAGCCAAACCGGTTAGGTTCCAATTTTGGTTCAGTTTTGCCTTCGGAAAAAAAATGACTTGAAATTGAACCTAGCCAAACTGTGAACACCCCCCGACTCAAATGGGTGTCTGCTTCCAACCAGACTTGGGCCTACAGTGAGCCTTGATATTGATTGGTCCATACAGGAGATATTCTTCAAGAGACATGTATGAATCACTTGATTTTTTTTTTACATACTCGAGATATATTAAATTTCGAGGTTAATGGGGACTTATCACCTTTAATTCATAAAAGTATTCCTAATATGCTTAAAAAATTAAGCTCTGTTATTTTTTATGTTTTCAATATTTCTTGCCAAGTTATTGTTAAAAAGAGTATTAAAATAATTTTTTTCACCATCGTTGATATGCCTGACTTGGGTAATATTTTAAGTTTTCTTTTTCTCATCCTTGTTATTCTATAATCATTTTCACTTTCTTCGGTTCTGAGTTCGTCATACATCTGTTTGAAACAAGGGAGGATCGAGGGTTGATCTGATCATTCCGGATCAGCCAATATCAGTTCCAAAATCAAATCCGATTAAAAAATTTAATGTTAAAAATTGTAAAAAATTTAAAATAACCGAAGCTATTAAAAATTCACTATTAAAAATGTAATTAAATAATTTATTTAGATTTCTACTTTATATTTTACATATAAAAACAATTTAGTTTATTTGTTGATAAGGAGAAATATTTAATTATATACTTGAACTGATGATATTTATTTTATTTTTGAAATTTGTGTTTAATATTTATATAATACGAAATAATAGTTGAAATATATTTTTAATAAAATTTCTATAAAATTAACCATGTAAAACATTAAAAATAAGAAAAAAACACAAACACACCGCAGTGTGTGCTGCATCTAGATTGACTGTGACTATCGATGTGGCAGCGATTGGGCTGTGCTTTTGATGAATCGAACAATCCACTGCGGGGCGGATTGATCAGGTGAAAACCCAATCTGATCGTGTTGGATTGGCCCAAACCTGATTTGGCATTCCATAGTTTAAAAGCGTCCGTCTAATCAATAGTTTTTCTTCATATTTTTCTTTCTTTTGTTGTTTACAAGGTTCTTTGTTATCACACTTGAAATTTTTTTATACCAATCATGGAACCTAATCTCTCTCCACACATCTGAGAAATGAGATCACCGAATCATGTTGTATATTACCTTTAGTTCCTTGAATTCTTTCACCTGTTACCTCTAACTTCTTTGCTGTACGTTGGACAAACTACATGTATCATATATATTCTATCGTTCTTTTTTTCTATTATTATTTCAGTTAGATTAGATGACCATGTTAAGTGTGTTTCATATATCACCAACTTTATTATTGCATCCATCCAAAGAGTCTAGGCATTATTGTTTAAAAATATAAATCAATATTTTTAAATGAGTACACGTACAATTAACCATAGATGACACATCTGTCTTTATAGGTTTTAAAGAGTTCCCCTTTTTGTACAGTTCTGAGATGAAGCTTAGATCCTACGTAAGATTCCCCATGTCTCTTACTAACATTAGTTCACATTGTATTTCTCTTCTTCAGTTACCCCGAGATAAAATTTGAGATACGAGATGACAATCCTTGATACCATTCTCATTCGTATCACCTTTTGCACTTCTGTTCCACCAGTGTCTTCCTTTTTGGTTGACCATGCCTTTTAGAAATTCCAAATACTTTTTATCTACATCATTAAACTGTGTTTGTGCAACGTTTATCCACATGGTGTTGGCATCTATGTTCCAATTCTAATCATTTATTTTTAGAAGCTTATTGTTAGATGTCTCTTGCTCCACCGTTTTTAATTTGTCATTTTATTTTAATCAAAGTCTTTTTTTAATGCGTTTGTTTGTGTTTTGATCTATTATCTAAAATCACAAATATTTGTTGACTTGTTCAAGTTTCATTAGTAATAACTTACATCTTTGCAAAGAGCATGATTAGTCTTTCTCGTAAGAAGAAAGTTGATTTGACTTTTATTCTGTCCATTTTTAATGTTATTAAATAATAGCCTCTTTTAATAAAATCAATATTTGTTGGTTTAAGAACATGTGATAGCAAAAAATATTTTTCCTCTGCTGAAAATTCCATATCCAAAGCCTTTATACACTTATATCCATGATATTTATGGTGCATTTGGATCCACGTAAAATTGGTTACTATTGGACTTTTCCCTATTTCTTGTTCATCATTTCTGTCTTTCATCTCCCGGACATGGTTTGCCGGGTCGTGACCCGGGTCGTGACCCGACCCGGTCGGGTTTAGTCCCGACCGGCCCGGTCGCGACCCGGCCGTGCCGACTCTCCCGGCCGGGTCGCGGGGTCGCGCGTGGGTCACACGAGTCGCGTGACCCACCCGACCGGGTCGCGCGACCCGGTCAGCAACGGTCATATGACCGTTGCTAGACCGTTGGCAATGATCATTGACCGTTGCCAACGGTCATGGGGGGGCGCAGCCCCCCCATTCAGACCCTTGGGGGCTATAAATAGCCCCCAAGGGGCTCCCCTTACTCCCACCCCCCCACTCTCACTCCCAAGATCTCATTTTTGCTCTCATTGCTCTCATTTTGTTCTTCATTTACTTAATTATTTCATTAAGCATTTCATTAGTTCATTTAGTATATTTATTTAATATTTGTTCCATTGATTAGTTAGTTAAGTAGTTTCTTCTTTTTAATACTTATTTGTTTACTTACATAGTTAGTTAGCTAGAAGATTAGTTAGATATTTAGTTTAGTAGTTACTTAACACATTATTAGTTGGAAGGTATAGTTAATTACTTACTTAATCACGTTAGAATAAAATTGATGCATTATTTATTTAAATCATGTCATTTAAATTTTCCAATTTTTCTGTAATTTTTCAGATTTTTTTTCGTATTTTTCTTTTTTTTGAATTTTTCAAAAAAAATAAATAAAAAATAGGGTCGCGACCTGGGTCGTGACCCGGTCGCGACCGGGTCGGCCTGGGGGTCCCGTGACCCGGTCGCGACCCGCGACCCTTGCCTCCTTTCTCCCGGATAGACCATCTAGGATCAGATCCTTTTGTACATTTTTCACTTGTTCAATCAAATGCTTCCTTTTTGGGGACCTTTAAATAATGTTGTATGATTTCATAAAATTTAAGTAATTGAATGTGTAATGTTAATTGAATTAATATTGATCTGTAATAAAGCAGAAATAAGTGCGAAGAGACAAAATGTCTGCTGTAATCGTAAAAAAGACATTTTGGGGGTAATTTAGGAGAGTTTATCAGGTGCATTTTTAGCGATGTTTCACCAAACTTCGGGAATGGTTTATTTTGGTTGCATTTTCTTCATTCATCGTAGTATCCTGGAACTGTGGTTGCCATGTTGATTTTGTTTTTTGCATTTTCCCTTAAATTATTAGCAGGCAATAAATAAGTTCTGGTGCCATGTCTGAATCATAATCTTCTGCATGGAGCGCCAACTGTGAGCTTCTTTTTGATCCTTGTTTGATATACTGTTCCTATAGTAAATTTAGCTGCCTTTTTGTGGTTTACAGGAAAGGGAGCAGGCGTTGAGATCTTTTAAAAGTGGATTAACTCCCATTTTAGTGGCCACAGATGTGGCAGCACGTGGGCTTGACATCCCACACGTTGCGCACGTTGTCAATTTTGATCTCCCCAACGATATAGATGACTATGTCCACAGGATTGGAAGGACTGGTAGAGCTGGAAAATCAGGCCTAGCAACTGCTTTCTTCAACGAGAACAACTTATCACTGGCTAAGCCACTTTCTGATCTCATGGAGGAGGCTAACCAGGAAGTTCCACAATGGTTGACTCGGTATGCTGCACGTTCCTCGTATGGTGGGGGTGGTAGAAATCGCCGGTCCGGTGGTGGTCGCTTTGGCGGCAGGGACTTCCGCAGAGACCATGCAGGGAAGGGAGGTGGAGCTGGTGACTATTATGGAGGTGGCAGCTCTGGATACGGAGGTGGTGGTGCTGGATATGGTGGTGGCGGCTATGGCGGCGGCAGCGGCGGCAGTGGAGGATATGGATACGCCGGGGGTTCCAGCAGCGCCTGGGACTAAGTGGCCTGTCTTCCAGTACTCAATTTCCTTGCATTTAACAAAATATATTTTTATGGGGAGCTGACATTTGTGGTGGTAAAAAGAGCTTTTTTCTCTTCTGAGATGCCTTCTTGATGTGGCTTTTTGGCTTCTCGATGTTCCTTACCCGGCTTAGGGATGTTCTCAGGTGATAATCACTATTGAGTTGTCAATGGCACCACGGTGGGTATCAAAACATGTATGGTGCCCAACTGATGTGGTTACTTTTGGGTTTCCTCCTGCTTTCTGATCCTCTTTTTTCTTCCCGAGAATTATGAGGCTTGTAACTCAGTGCCGGTTGTAGAATATGTAATGAGAACTCAGTTTTCTCTCAGCATATTCTTTTCTCCCTGACTTGCTTGTCGGGGGAGCGGCGTCTCTCTACTTTATATAGTTATGTATGGTTGATTTTGGGGGAGGAAACAGGATTTGACTGAAAACATAACTGGGGGCCCCAGCTTATAAAGTATAATGAGATACAACAATTTATCTACTTTCTTGTCTGCCTAAAATGTTGCAGTCATTTGGAAAATTCTGAATATATTATCTAATGAATAATTATCCGATAATAATTACCCACATAAGCTTGTAAATAAATGCGTGATTTACTCCTTGGGAGTTAATTAACTCCTTTTTGCCTCTGAATATTTCGTATTCCTTATCATTTTAGGTTATTTTGTCATCTGGACCAAAACACCCTTGAAACCATGGTTCGCCGGGTCGGCGACCCGGTCGGCCGGGTTGCCCGACTCGGTCGCTTTTTGGGCCGACCGACCCCGACCCGGCCCCGACCCCCCGACCCGGTTATTATTTTAAATTGAATTTTTTATTATATTTTTTCCGACCCGGGTCGCGACCCCAACCGACCCGGGTCGGTTTTGGGGCCGACCGACCCAGGGCCGACCCTCGACTATTCCTTCCTTGCTTGAAACTATTATAATAAACTCGAGATCCATGACCAAGCAGAGTTGATAACACGTTCCTTGCGGTTGTTAGAACAGTGCTACTTGTGCCCGATCAATCTTTGAGAGTACATCTTTAACTTGCATTTGTGCTAAGATCGTCCAGTTCGTGTCTCAAACTCTAACGGTTCTTTATTCCGCTTTGTGTCTCAAACTTTTAACAATTCTTTCAACCTCTCTTTCATACGGTTTACATGCTACACGTTAATATACCTTATGCATTTAGGTACTTATTGGCCTACTAACCATACAATTAAGTTTTTGATAAGCTCAAATGTGGTGCGAATCACACCTTTTTCTTCAAGTTTGATCTTAGGAACATGTTATGCCCCTCCATCATTCTAACTATGTTTTTCTTCTATTTTTTGCCTTAGAAGATTTTGCAGTAGAGGGGAGAACATGCTGAAAGTAAATTTTTTTTTTACTTTTTAGTTCTAACAAAATCTTTTTGATCCCCGACAATGGTTGCGCGCACTGTGACATACATCGCCACCTGAGCAAATATCCCGAGTTCCATCTTCACACGGAAGGAAGAGGACCTCCAACTAGCTCTTTTAAATCAAGGATTCATACCCTACATTTGATTGTCTCTCTATTTTACCTCTTTCAAGATGCCAACTTTCATATTAAATTACCTCGTGAATATGAAAAGATGACATCACAACAGACTCTATAATCACTTGAGATATTACTTGAGAGATTTCTTCCATTAGGTGGCCCACTGTCACAATGATAAATGACCTTTTGCTTCCCCTTTAGGCGATCCCTATAAGGGCTAGCTTTGAACTGGTTCTTCTCCCCATGTTTCGAGGAAGCTGAGGATTTTGACACTCACATTAAGACTTTCATCCACAAGTATATGGTGGTTGGGTGACCCCTGCCTTCAACTTTTATGACTTGTACAAGAAAAGATGAAGCCAAATCAAGAATTTATGAAAGATATACAAAGGTAGAGGTCAATAGTGGAAAGTTGTAACACCCGATTGTTGATGAGGATCAAGTCAAGATATTTATTTCTGATGTCATGCCTGAATATCAACACATATTGGCTCTGCACTTAGTCACATATTTCATGTAGTCATATCAAAATGCTAGGTTAATGCATTATCATTTCCAGGATATCTCCGTATTTCTATTAGTAACTTCTATTGGTATGAATTTAAGCACCAACCACTGTAGGAGTCACAACTAGCTTTAAGTCATCTTGCTAGACAACCTAAGAGACAAATAGGGGATTCCCAGGAGGCAACCAGCAATAGGAGTCTCAAGGAGGTCGGCAACAACACACAAAATCAGTAAAAGCTCCATGGCCAGTGCTGTAACTTCCACAACTCGTTCAACAACAGACATTAGTTTGTCAATTGCTTGCTCCCAACAACAGTAGCAGCAATGGTAGGCTCCGTATGACAACAAACCACCATACATAAATAAAATACCTCTAAGGCTCGCCAACCAAAAGTGTGTTGAATACCAACCACTTGTCAATATTGATTGATATCTTTTAACCTCTAATGTACTCTAATGCCCTCTCACTCTGCCCAAGAAAAGATCATCATGGCCAATAGGCTTAGACAAGTTGAGATACTATTTATACGACAGGCAAAATGTTTCAATCCCGAAATTGTCTATTGGTCGAATGATCATGAGCTAATTGGTTAGGTCTGGTTGAGAGATTATGTTGATGGCATGGATAAACAACTGAGGTACCGACTGCAACTATAACAACATGCACAATCCCTACCTCAAAAGCAACCACAATATCCGATATGGCAGTAGTCACTCAACATTGTTAGCTAATTCGTACCGCCACTACACTAGCACTACAATGACTTAAAAGAAACCAAGAGTTTTAAGATGAATTAACTTCATAAGACTACCTGTACTGGCCTCTATCTTGTTGTGAGTGCTGATTTTCACCACTTTGCGACTGCACACCATAATCTGTGTCTTGTATTGTATTGTTCTTCTCTAGTGAATTGTAACATTGTGGGTATATCATTGGATCTATTGACTTCACTAGATGAGTAGTGGTCCCGTCCACTTCCAATGCCCTATCATTGCTGTTCTTTGAAATAGAATCATCCGATATTTGGTATTGAACTTAGTTGCTTGACTTTAACATGCCTTCTCATCCCTCGTCGATCGTTTCTTCATATACAATGTATAATGATCAGTTACAACATGTTTACTTTTACTCTTAGATTTCTTATATTGGCAAGAAGATTGTCTGATATTCTATTTTTTGTCATTAAAGAAGGAATATGAAATTCTTTGACTAAAAGTATGTCATCGAGTCATGTTTATTTTGGGTTGCACTTAGGTTCATCTAATCCCTCTTGATTGTTTAGTCAGACTTACAACAAATTTTGATCATCGAAGATCTTTAAATCGATGTTGGCATCTTGTACAATCACTATCTCATTTCATTGTCCAGATGCTTCCTCTCCACCTCTTTTCCTCCTCCTGGTTCTTCCACATCCTATACAAATTCTTTAGTTTCGACCTCATATTGTAATGACAATACACCAATTGCTTCAATTTTCTTGATGTCAGCCTATTTCTCTACTTTGTATAAATCAAGATAAATGTTGACCGATTTCTTTCACATCCCAAGGCCGATGTGAATTGACTCAGAACTTGTATTGTAATGTCTGTTAAATCCTCATATCTTGATGTCTTATCATAATCCATCCACCAGTCAATTGTATAATATCATTGTATGTTAAAATATAATTAAAATAAGTTAATCATCTAAATTGCAAAAAAATATTAGATGACATGTACCATGAATTAGGAGCATAATTACTCAACGTACCCTAATGCCCCAAATTGAAATGCCCTCATCCTGTAATCATGCACAACGATTGTCATCTCGGATCTCGATTTCGTATGGGGGGAGGAGTTAAATAGAAGAGATCTCGAGAAAATCCCGGGAGATTGAATCTCGGATTCTCGGATCAAAACGTATACGTATAAAACAAGAAACATAACATAATATCTTATAAAGATGGAGTACATCAATGAGTTTACATACATTACATAAACATATATAACACAACACATTTGCACACCAACTGTGTGAATAAACATTTTTTCACTTTTAAATTAAAATGACAATTTACATTTTTTAATCAGAGTTTGACTTACATAATCTACAATCTACATAACATATTGATATGTATAGGGGGCAAGGGCTGTTACATGTATACAAACATTCACAAAGAAACATCATATAATCAGTCAAGGGGCTGTTAAGCCCAAGCAAGCAACACCTATCGACAAAAGAAAAAAAATTCATGTCGACCTATTGAGACATATTCACAAACAACACCACTAAGGAAGTTTATTTGCAAAATTTTTAAAAATTCTCTGACACTAACCTAACAAAAAATGAAAGAATGGAATGGAGTTGGTAATCAAAATGATGTAATAATAAGCTTAAGATGAAGAATAAACAAAGAAATATGGGAAGAGAGAGAAAAATAGAGAGATGATGGGAAGAAGTCAATCTTTATATGTTTTAGAAAAAACAAAAAAAAATGAAATGAAGGTTTTAAGTTATAGGATCGCTTTGAAATATGACTTATCTTGGCATAGAACATCTTCCAACGGGATACGGCAAAGATTTTGGTGACTAGCTCACCTCCGATGTATCATCTCGTCGTCGTCGTCATGCTGCGTCGATGCCGAAAGGAAAAGAGGAAGAGAGACCACGATGGCCAACAACATCTGCTTCGTCGCACAACCCCTCAAAGGGTTTTAGGTCATCTGGCCGAGGCGAATGGTCTTCAGTTGAACCAACATGGCCGATTGCCTGATGGCCCATGGCCGACTGGCCGATAATGGGGACCGCATGCTTGCGGCTGATTGTCGCATGCCTGCGAGCCCACAAATCTACGAACACGTGAACACTAGCTGAAGTGAATGCCTGCAGCTAACCTTGCACGCCCTGCTCGCCGTGAGAAACTGTCGATTATCTTGTCCATCTCGTTTCTCAACCTTCACGTAAGATCGAGAATCTCATGATATCTCGCAAGACTTCCGTGAGAAGATGATCCATGGTCATACATCTTGTTGTATGCTATAATTGATAGATTGTCATCCCCAAGCATTCTGTAGATGCCCACTTTCACACTATCTAGAAGGTCATTAATTGGATTGAATATTAGACTATAACAATATCTATGATTAAAATGTAACCTTACAAGTGGCAACATATATATGTTAAAAGAGAGAATAACAATATAAACATGATGCATGATATGACTTGACAAAGAAAATACATGCTGCATCTATCAGATAATACAACGTTCATTTCCCACCAACAATTGATAATATACCACCACTTGTTGAAGTCTGATAGTGTTTTTGTGATTTCATCATTTACCTACTCAAGTGCATAAAAGAGATAACTCATTTATCTTCATATCCGTATTTATTATTCTAAGAACTTTGACTAACGATTGCACTATATAACGCATCTTCTTTACCACTCACAAGAAGTCTCTACTCTCTAAGGTCTCCGACCTTCCTCTATTTTCTCTTATTTGAAGGGACAACCCTAGCAATCTAACTAGTCCATCTATCATTTGGGTAAGACGACACCTCTGCTGCATTGAACTCTCCAAAAATTATAGTAAGAAGTGAACTGGGTTGTCCCAAACTGCAAGAGCTCTTAGCCCTTTGTATGCTCCCTCATTAGGTTAATGATGAAATGATCCTTGCATATATCCTCTAATATCAAATCTAACGAATAAACGGAACATTGGTGCCCAATATAAACATGATTTCTTGACCATAAACATTTGTCTAATTACTTTATATATAGTTGCATTGTCCATTATTATTTAAACAACTTGATTCTCTCTAATCTCTTCAACAATACCATCGATTAATTCAAAAAGATAGTTTGCATTATTTATGCCTGGATAAGTCCACAAACTTTCAAAAGATGGTATCAGCTTGACAGTATACTAGAAATTTATTCGTCTTATTGGTTATACATATTAAAAAGAATGACGTGCATAAGTTCAAAATTTTGAAGTTCTAAATAAAAAATTAGTAGGTAATAAGTTTGAAATTTAAAGGTTACTAACATGTCCAGTCCAAGGAAGACGGGGTCGGGGTCGGCCTGGGATCGGTCGGCCCCAAAACCGACCTAGTCGGACGGGGTCGCGACCCCGGGTCGGACGGGGTCTGATAGGGTCGGATTTTTATTTATTTTATTTTAAAAATATAAAAAATTATATAAAAATAAGAAAAATAGAAACAATATTTTATATTATATTTATGAATAGATAAAATATATACATAAATATAAATATATTTTTTATATTGTAATTGAATATGAGTGTTTATCTATGTATATTTTGTGATTATGTTGTATTAGTATGTGTTGAAAAAGAGTTAATCTTAAGTAAGAAAGTAAAGATACTTAACAAACAATTTTATAAATTTTAAGATGTATCATATATGTATAATTATAAATGTTAACCATATGTAATAATATAAATGATAGCAAAATATTATTGTACTATCAATAAATGGAACGCTAAAAAAATAATTATTCTTGGCAAACTTGATGTGTGTGTGAAAGAGAAAAGAGTTAAAATAGATCTTTATAAATTTTAAGTATATAATACATATTTATGATTATAAATCTTATATATATATGATAATATAAGTGATAATGAAGTATTGTTATATTATTATTAAATGCTACGCAGAGTAGTCGCCGACCCGATATTCCATGGTCCAGTCATCTATTATCCACGTGCATACTCTTTCTTGCCAAATATGTTCAAATAACTTGATATATTATTTGATATCTTTCACATTCACTGAAAGATAAGTATTATGTATTTCTTTAAAAGTCAGTTTGAGCACTCCCCTACTAACATCAACTCTAGTGTCAATCATAGACTCGTAATATGGCCCCTTTGAGACATTCACCAGTATGCTACTATGAAGAACCATCTTGAGGTTGCTATCCCAATCTTTTACTTGCATATCCGCAAATTCTTTATTGCTGTCATGATGGTATTTTATTTTTGACATAGGCATATGATGATGGGATCCACGAGACCTATTGCTGGGTCAACATCTTGTGTGAGATTGTCGATCTCCTTTTCTTCTTCTCGGTTGTTTAATCATCTCCCACTTTTGCATCCGCTCTCACTTCTCGAACCTTGACCTATTAATTAACCGATATGCCAATACATGTCTTCATTTGCAAGTAATTGTGGCTTGCCTCCATCACCCGTATCAAGTTGTTTGTTTATAGAAATAATGATGGATATTGAAAATCATTCATACATTGATATGATTTAGTAAATATTAATGACAATATATCGATAATGAAATCTTCTTCCCGAGGAAATTCTGGGCACTCATGCCTGGTTCCGTACAAATGAACTCCATAAGTTGAAGGTTGGCAAATTTCTACCTAGACTGTTTCCTTATGCCACTTTGTTGCTCCTTTTTTGTTTCAATGTTTGTAAATGCCTACAAATTTTAATTCTTACTTGATGCACAATCCAATGTTGCACTTCATCTCGACGAGATGATACTTTACTGAAAAGTGCCCCACATATTATTTTTTCACAATATTTACATTGAACTTTCCTTTTCGTCATGGATATCAAATTGTAATGTAATCAAATAGAAAGGTTGCATCGAAAACTTGAGTCTTACATCTTAGAGAATATATGATGAAAGCTTAAAACTATAAAGATAACATTTAAAAAAAGGGTTAGTAACACAATTCAACAAAAAAATCTTTAAAAAGTTGAAAATAATTGAAAAACCAAGTTCTTAAAACACTTTAGAGAGAGATTGCACTACTTCAAACCTTGAGAGAGGTTTGAAAATGAGAAGAGAGTTTGGAGAGAGTGGGGGAGATGTGAGGGTGAGAGCTGAGAGGTCCCTTGTATCATGTGACCCGGCCGAGTCACATTGGGTCAAGACAACAGAGCTATAGCTCAAGTAGTCTGGTATATAGTCGATTTATTTCACAATTAGTGCCACAACCTACCTCAAGACAACCACTTCCCTCTTAGGAGAAAAAAGAAGAGGTAGCCCCAAACACGACATATATCTTTCTACAACACCTCGATAAGAAATTAGCCAAGATATTCATCTTGGAATTGATCATACAGTTAAGACTCCATAAAAATATGCTCATAAAGTCCTTATATAAGGTATTTGTTAATTAAGACTTCCGATAGACATTTTGAAAATGGTAACGGAGATGTACAAGAAAGGGCCTATCATAATTTTATTAATAGTAAGCTCCAATGAAACATTCAAGAAGACTGTTGTTTGACACCACTGACACCGCTGTATGCACCCATCGCGTGGGGGGGAGGCATTCGCTGAAGGGTGGGGGCAGTCGCAGAGGGCGGTCGTGGGTGCACCTGTCGTGTGGGGGAGGGGGGCATTGATGGCTGGTGGGGGCAGTCGCGAAGGGCGGTCGCCGACTAGGTGCACTTGTTGCGTGGGGGAGGGGGGAGTCGCGGGGGTTATGGAGGGAGAGACATGTAGGGTGGCGTGGGCATTGGCGCTCACCGTCAGGGTGGCGGGGTGCTGGCCTGTTGGGGGAAGGGGGAGGATGCTCGTAAAAGTGATTGGTCGAAGGGGGTGAATTGCGTGTGGTAGTTGTTGAGAGGAGATTTTCTGGAGCCAAAAGGAGAAAAAAAATCCTTACTTCTGCCTTCTCCAGTAGGTCACCTTGGCTGAAACAGAGGGAATGGGTACAAAAGAAGGCTTGTGCCTATCGATCGTAGAATCGCTGGAATCGAATCGGAATCGGCCGATTTCGGAATCGAATCGGTGCCCATGCGAAAGGGCCGATTCCAGCAGGAATTCCGTGGAATCAGTCAGAATTGATCCGATTCCGGCGATTCTGTATGGAATAGGTCTCAACCGATTCCACGGAAGACCGGTCTGACCGGTCCGGTTCGATTCCAGAATCGAACCGGGAATCGAACTGATTTCGGCGCTTTTAGGGCTGGAATCGATTGCTGTGGTCGATTTCGACAATCCAGTAGCCTCGCCGCGCTCCTTCCGGCGATTCTAGGTGATTCCGGCAATTCCAGGCTATTTCTTTAAGGGATTCCGCCGATCCAAGCTCCGATTGGCCTTGATTCAACCTCTTCTTCGATCCTTAAAAGATTATTGGTAAGATTTCTTCGTCGAAAACTCCGTACGCCCATTCTTACGCGTTTCCAACGACTCCGAGCGTGGTTAAACTCGGTGATTTTCGACTGAACAACTTCATTTAAGTTCTAAACTAATCGATTGGATGTTCTTTGCACGGAAAAAATTCCAGATATCCCGTACGTCGATTTACGACCATTTTCGGCAAATACGTAACCCTTTAAACATACCGAATAATGTGTTTGATGAGCTGTCTGCTTCCCGAATAGTGCCTAAAGTAATTTTTATGTTACCTAATAATTTTTAATGCATTATTTACAATTTTTTCAGGTCTAAACAATGGCCAATCAAGGTGATGCAGCACCAGCACGTCGTTCTGACGTGGGTTGGGAACACGGGCATATGGTAGACCCAGTCAGAAAGAGAGTGCAATGCAAATTGTGTGAGAAGGAGATGAACGAGAGAGTGTTCCAGCTGAAACAATATATTGCCGGAACAGGTGGAAATGTAAAAAATGTGATAAGGTGCCAAGGGAGAAGAGTGAGGAGATGAGCGGCTACATGACAGGTAGAGCCTCTCAACAGGCTGTTAGGATTGAGCAGAGGAGGAGTTGCATGACGAGTTACTCCAGAGGAGGAGGGACCGAGATTTGCCTACCTGGAAAGAAAAAGGCAAGGGGAAGGCACCAGTCTAGCTGGAGCCAGAGAGCAAGGAGGACTCCACGGACTCCGAGCTTAGACATGTTAGGCACGCTAGCAAGCGTGCATTTGCTGAGGACGAGGACAAGAGGAGAGGAGCAGGAGGGTCAGGGTCCAGAGCTGACCCAACTCTTGGCCGATCATCATCAACTCGCCCTACCCAGGACCGGGAGACGGAGGGATAGAGACAGGAGTTACACCGCCATTCTACCAGTACTCGGTTTACGCCGAGTGATGAGTACTTATTTAGGAAACAGAGTGCTGGGCAGATGAGGATTGAACAAGCTATGGAAGGGGTGAAGGCAACAGGAACGGCTACAAAGAGAGCCGTTCGCCACATTGTGAAGTGGTTTTTGCATGCAGATATCACTTTTAAAATGACATTTATGTGTGTTTTATTTATTTAAGCTTAATTTTTGCCTGATCTAAATTTTTTTTAACTTGATGTAGGCATCACAACACATGCAGCCACCAGCCCCTACTTCCAGACGATGGTGGATGCCGTGGATGAGGTTAGACCGGGTCTACAAGCCCCGGGCAGCAGGCATATATATATGGCACTGGGCTGGATGAGGAGGTCCATGAGTTGAGGGAGTGAATGGATGGATTTAAATTGATGTGGAAGGAGAGGGGTTGCACAATTATGTGTGACAGGTGGACAAGTATCACCAACTCTAGTCAGATAAACTTCTTGGTGTATTATTCTGAGGGGGAGGAGTATGATAAACTTCTTGGTGTATTGTTCTGAGGGGTCCACGTTCTTGAAGTCGGTGGACGCTTCTGGGAAGATTAAAAATGCCGACTTCATTTTTTCTATGATGGATGCGGTGGTGGAGAAGATCGAGGAGGATAATGTAGTTCAGGTTGTCACTGACAACGAACCTTCATATAAGGCGGCTAGGAAAAAGCTGATGGTGAAGAGGAAACACATATTCTGGGTGCCCTGTGCAGCACATTCTATTGATCTCATATTAGAGGATATAGGCAAGGAGGAGAGTGTATCCACCCTTGCCAAGCAGGTGCAGACGATCACGCCATTTATTTATTCGCATCTCCGCCTGTTACATATTATGAGATCACACACAGGAGGGTATGATCTTGTTAAGCCTGGTCCGACTTGTTTCGCCACGAATTTCATTGCATTGGAGAGTTTACACTGGCATAGGCATGCATTGGTTAGGTTCACACAGTCCGAAAAATATTATAATTATATGGTGGACCACCTGTACAACAAGCAAGATCAGCTGAAAATTCTTGTCAAGTCTGAGAAGCATATCACGGACAAGAGATTTTGGGAGAGGATTGCTTACTACTTTGCAATCATTGAGCCACTGATAGTTATCTTGAGGTTGGTAGACTCAGATGACAGGAATCAGATTGGCACGCTGTACGATGCCATGGACCGGGCAAAATTGAAAATAAAAGAGAAAAATCTCAGAGGTTACAAAAAGTGGTGAAAGATCATAGATGACCGATGGGACAAGACGCACTACGATGTCCATGCTGCAGGTTAGTAGGTTCAAAAAATATTTGTGCTTACTACTTTAAGTTTATTCAATAATTGTCTTATTCATAATGTTAACTATTAAATTCTTGCGAGATATTTTTTGAACCCCAACATCCAATATAGAGGATAGGTGGTGAACGACAACGAGGTGATGCGGGGTACACTAACTGTTATTCAGCGTCTCTGCCGATCTCAGCAGGACAGGATAGAGGCTGAGATATAAGTAAATTGGAGTTTATTCAATACTTTGAAGTATCTAATTATTAGACAACTAATGATTTTTTTAAAATTTTTTAAGATGCAGAAGTACAAGATGAGAGTCGGCGTATACTCAGATGCTGATCTAAGATGTTCTTGCGACAAAGTGTCACATGGTATATTAATTTATGATAAAAATATTATTTTGTTTTCATATAAGTTACTGAAGATGATGGACTAATTGTTTACCTTTTCTTTTTTTTTTCTTTTTTTTTGCAGCTGAGTGGTGGGTTCAAGTAAACACCAGGAATGGATGAAATCCACTTGCTGCCATCGATATCAAGATACTCAGCCAGAGCATCAGTTCCTCTATTGTGAGAGGAACTGGAGTACATTTAACCTGATACATACAAAAAGGAGGAACATGTTGACCTCAGATCGGCTTGAGAAGCTGGTCTTCTATCATTACAATATGAGGCTGCGCATCAAAAATATCAAAGATCGACAAAAGATCAGTGAGGAGCGATTTGCACGGTTCGCAAGTGGTTCATACGAGTAGAGGCATACCTCCACCACACCACCACCCGAGGAGGTGGATATGGATCAGATATTCCAGGAGGAGCATGCATTTACCTCCTGGTTTAGAGGAGAGGACAACCATGGATCATCCAGCTGAGTTTGATCCCGATGAAAGTGCATAGGCCGAAGGAGAGTTGGATGGTGTTGAAGTCGAGGAGGATGCTCCAGCTCCAACTCCACCTACTTCTCAGGCTCAGGCAGGGCCTTCTTCTGTCCCAGCAGCTATGGAGCAGCCACCTCCAGCTTTAGCCCCAGCTTCAGTCCCAGCCACCGCTACCCAGCCCATTTGTAGTCAAGGGAAAACGAAAACAAAAGTGACTGCATGAAAAATGGGCGGATTTGTAAAACTAAAAAAATCTTTAGGTTCTGGTACTTCAGAGATGGCTGAAGAGGTGAAGAGAAGGAAGCTGAAGGTCATGCGTCCTGTAAGCCCAGATGACAGCAAACAAGCTCCTTCTCACTCCTCAGTTGATGATGACGAAGAGTGCATACCAACGACGCAGCCATCAGCAGTAGCCCAGTCACCTGATTCACGACAGCCAAAGCAGTATTCCACGTTGGATGAGCAGATATCACATCATCATTTTATAGAGCCATAATATCTAGCATTTGGAGAGGCTCAACAGTAGTGGATTCCTCCACCACCACCACTAGCTCCACCAGAGTCTGCCTACATCCCGGTCGTCCCGTAGTCCGATCCCTACGACCTTGATAGAATGGCATCGGCATTATTTTCATATGGATATGGTCCCGGACAATATACAAGACTGAGCACAACTCAGGAGTGTCGACAACAGTAGGAAGAGGAGAAAGGCCAATATCCATATCCTAGATATTAGTATTAGATTGATATCATGTAAATTCCTATTTTTTATATTTTCATGATGCATCAATTAATTGATTTTTGAATCAATGAAATATGTACTTAACTTCATTTTATGTTCATTAATAATTATTCGATGTGGTCCCGTGGATAAATGTTAATCTTATTTTTAAAATTTTTTCTAACTCATTTCTTATTTTTAGAATTTTTTTATAATTTTTTATAATTTTTTTGATGAAAAAAATTCAAAAAAAATCGATCTAGGCCAATTCCTGAATCAATTCTCTTCCCAGGAATCGGCCGATTCTGACCGATTCCTGGGAACCAATTCTGCGATCCTAACTTGTGCCTCAAATCTTCATTTCATATCTTCTTCAATATCTATTGGGGAAACAAGATGGAGACTTTTATAAAAACCCAATTTTACATTTTTTTTAGTAAGGTCGGAATACCAGTATTCTGTTAAAGTGTGTAAACAATGTTACAAATCAAGCAAAATAAAGTAGGGGGATTGGGGGGACTCACCTTCCAAGGTGGTAGACGAGTAAAACAGAATGCTACATAAAAAAAGGACCAAAGAGTAAAAAACATAGGGCATAAGGCTAAGGATAAACTTTGGATTCTCAAAATGCTCCTTAAAAATGTGGTTGTTCCGCGTGCGTTAAATGAACTACAACATAGCCGGCAAAACCATCTTCCAATGTGTCAAGTCAATAGGCCAAGGATTCATGAAGACGAAGTCTGCAAGAGTGTTGTAGTAGTAGACAGCTTCGACCAACTGATGCTCCAGCTTTTGAACATAACCCTCCAAAGAAAATTGATAACACCACACTTTAAAAATAGTGATCAATATTTTCCACTTTACCACCACAAAACACAGAAGTTAGTAAAGAAGAGAAGATTTTAATTAGATAACTCCCAGTGGAGAGCCTGTTCTTGACAATCTTCCCAAAGAAAATCTTGATCTTAATGTGAATGGGTTGCTTCCAAACATCCCGAAGTCAAGGGACTTCCACCCCGCCAATACATATCCTGCCAAGAGTATATTTCACTGAGAAAGTGGAATTCTTCCTAGAAAGCCACACCAATGTGTTCCCTTTGTCATTGGAGCAACTGTGGTTCCCAAGAAGGGCAAGTAAATCATATGAAGTCTACAATCTCCTCATCATTAAGAAACCTTTCGAAAGGAATACCCCATTTAGATGTTGCATTGAATCCCAGTTGTTGCTGACCTTAGCTTCAGAATTACTACAAAAAATGAACAAAGAAGGGAATGTGATGGGGACATATTTTGGGCTTCTTTTTACTTGTGTCCTTACGAGGACAAATTTGTAAATAGAAAATTAGATGGTCTTTTCCTTTAATTAGATGTCTCCTCCCTTCTATAAAAGAAGGACCCATGTACATACGAAACACAAGTGATATACAGTGATTTTTGGAAACCCTCTCGGGTCTGTCTCCCGCGTAGGGGCTGCGGCCCCCTTTCTTCTTCCCCCACCCCGGCGATGGAGCGCCGTTCTTCTCCTTCACCTCCGGCAGTGAGGCCGGCGTTCCTTTCCTCCCCCGATCGGCCAGGAGGGCCATTCCCCCTTCTACCTTCCAAGCCCGGCCAGGTAGGCCGATCCTATCCTTCTCCTCATCCTCTGGCCTCCGTGCCATTCCTCCTCTCTTCCCCCTTCTCGGTTCGACAGCCACGACAGAAGCCTCCGCGTCGATGCCCTCACTCACTCCCATCCGGAGGCCGGCGAAGTCGACGACGGAGAAGAAGAAAGAAGAAGAAGAAGACGGGGAAGGATGGAGAGGGTCCGGCGATCCCCGGATCCTCCTTCCGGCCGTCTTCCGCCGTCGTCCCCGACTGTCCCGCTGGATCCGCCTGCCGCCGGCGCCATCGACAGCACCTGGACCCCTCCCGACTGCCCCTGCCCTGTCCCGCCTGCACCCGACTGCCACCGGACGACGACGACAAGGTTGGGCGACGGCGTCTGCGTGCGGCCCCGTCCGGATGGCGACGACGCGGGCGCCACGGTGCTCGGGTGAGGACAACGCGAGCGCGGCTAGGCACGCCGCTCGCCTTTGTCGCGGCCCGCCGCCTCGCGGGACCCGCGATGTTGCCACGTCGATGGGCGATCGACGGCGCGGAGGGCCTCCACGCGACCTCCCCGATGGCGACCGGACGGACGGACACGACCCCCCCTTTTCCCGTGCTCGCCCGCGATCACGCGCGGTCGGCTCGCGCGGCCCGCGGCCAGCCGGTCCGCGGTCAGACCGGTCGCCAAACCCGGTCCAACCGGGTTCAAGGCTGGTTCAAGCCGGTTTGACCCGGTTCAGGCCGGTTCAGGCCATCTTGAGCCGGTTTAGACCGGTTCAGCTTGGTTCGACCCGGTCCGGACCCGGTTCGGGACTGTTTGGACCGGTTCGAAGCCGGTTTGCTCCATTTTGGGCTCGTTTAGGTTCGTTTAACGGCGATTAGCGCTGGTTTACTTCGTTTTCGTACGATTTAGCCCGGCCTAGCCGGTTCGTCCCGCATCAGAATGATTGAGCTAAAGGAGCATACGCTGCATACCCAATCCACCGGTCCAACCAAAATGAGATTTTACTCCCATTGCCAAGAACAATGAAAGAGTGGAGCTAAAAAAATCCCAGTTCCGGAGAATTCCTCTCCAAATACTAAAAGCGTCGTATCTACTCCTCAAGTCAGTAATCCAAATATCATTAACCCCAGTTTTACACTTAGTCCCTAAAAGAAAACTCTTATTCTTTTACAAAATGTGCCTCATTCAAGTATTTAAGATTTAAAATTTTGCTTTGACAGTCTTAAGACCTGAAAATAAAATAAAAGATGCTTAAAGAAAACCCTAATTGTTCCCTTTGCCATTAAAGCAACTGTGGTTATCAAGAAGGGCAAGTAAATCATAGAACTTTACAATCTCCTCATCTTTAAGAAACCTTTTGAAAGAAATACCCTATTTAGATGTCACATCCCAGTTGTCCTTGACCTTAGTTGCAAAATTACTACAAAGAATGAACAAAGTAGGGAACAATTGAACTAAAGGAGCATGCCCAGTCCACTGGTCCATTCAGAATGAGATTTTATTCCCAGCACCAAGAGCAATGGAAAAGGCAGAACTAAAAAATTCCCAATTCTAGAGAATTCCTCTCCAAATACTAGAAACATCGCTTATACTCCTGAAGTCAATAATCCAAGAATCATTAACCCCAATTTTACACTTAGTCCTTCAAAAAAAATATATCTCTTATTCTTTTACAAAATGTGACTCATTCCAATTTTTAAAATTTAAAATTTTGCTTTGACAGTATTACGGTCTTACCTGAAAATAAAATAAAAGATGCTTAACGAAAACCCTAAACTTCTACCTTTTGGACCTTCAGTCACTCCGGCCACTACCCAGACCAAAGAATCTTT
Organism: Cryptocoryne crispatula var. balansae; assembly: GCA_036172225.1. Classification (NCBI taxonomy): domain Eukaryota; kingdom Viridiplantae; phylum Streptophyta; class Magnoliopsida; order Alismatales; family Araceae; genus Cryptocoryne; species Cryptocoryne crispatula. The sequence goes on from CM069933.1 coordinate 5,402,934, forward strand.
TATAGGTTGTTCTATTCTTGGAAGAACATCTTGATGTGATGCTCTTTAAGATACTATTCTCTTGGTAGCAGTCTAAAGATGCTCTCTCTTTCCCCTACTCTCACTTCATTCTTTTCTTTCTTTTTCTAACTTATACCATTCTTTTTACAAAGAATTGAATTGTGGTCTGTCCACCTTAAAAAATGAAAACCCAAAACTAATAAAATTTTATAAACTTGATGTCAATGCCAACTGAGACCTAGTGGTGGCATTGCATCCTCTTGAATTAGCTGTTCATATGCATGGTCTGACTTGAAATGCATCAAGAAGGTTTCCCACTAAAGTCTACAAACAATTCTCTGTTGACTACACGTTTTTGTTGGAAGTGGCAAAGACATCAATCATCTCTTCCTTCAACGTGGTATGATCAGTTATCTTTGGCACACCATCAAAAGTTGGGGCAGTGAGCTACCAACAATGCTTTGGGCCATTTGGCAAGAACACAAGAAGCAGATTTTTGAAAACTTAGATGACATTTGATTTGACTTAATGAAATGTCTACAGTCTTAATTTCATCTCTGATCTCGTGTAACACAAAATCTTGGTTATCCACCTCCGAAAATAAAAAAACTGTAGTGAACCAATTAAAATAAGTGGTTTATCAAGAGGTTACTATTATATGCAGATGCTTTACCAAAGGTCTAAATATCTAAACTCTAACTAATTCAGAGGTTAGACATCAATTAAGCCAAAAGAAATGGAGCCTTATTCTCCAATCTATCCTCTATTCTTCTTTCTTTATGCTCCTCTGTTTCTAGTTGATATTTTGCTCATTTTGGCACTTTCCTGCACTGCTTGTCTTTGATTTCCGACTTCTATAACTGGAAGGATCTCCTTAGGTACTGCTCCCTATTACCTTAGCAAATTAGCTTCTATAAGTGTGGTGCTGCCTCCTTCAAAGAAAAAAAAAACTTATGAATTTTTTTTTACCAATTTATTCATGTAATACTAAATTTTCAATAGGCAACAGTGAGAGCCAAATCTGTAAGATTACCAATCTTGGGTGCTGAAACTGGCACCCTTCAATATCTACCATTGATTGATACTGAGATCAACCACATTGTTGTCAAAATTGACTCATATTTGCTCGCCTTCTTGAAAACTTCTGACAGCAGCATGATCACCCTAAGATGCTGATAAAGCTTACACGAAGACAACAATATAATCAATATTTACCATGCAGAAAAATGTAATCATTGCACAATAGAGATTGAGTTGTCATATATAACGTTTTACAAATTCGCGCCAGGCAGTTCTGCCTCAACCTGGATACAGTAGCTCTATCAGGTTCACCATTAAGTGACTGGAATATGAGAAGTATTACTTGATCCTGCTAGGGTTAACAGATCCTACCAAGTACCAACCCATTTACAGTACGAATAGGCAGGCCTCATGAAAAATGCTCAGAAACAAAATAGTAAATCATTTGATCCTGAGTAGTGGACAAGCAAGGGTGGTCATATGCTAAGGATTGAAGCACCAACTAGTTCCTTTTTCCTACATGTCAGCAGGTCATGGATAGGTAAAAGTAGAACTACCATAATTTTTTTTTTAAAAATAGCAAAAAAGGTATTGTACAGAGAATCTTTTGCAGACGGTCCGAAGCAATTAATTGCTTCTCCTGAGAAGCTGCATGTGTTCTTCAATCAGTGGAAGACACTTTAGGATTCTGAACAACATACCAGTAATTATACCGCCCATGCTTTGTGAATAACCTAGGAATCTTCTTCCCTTCTTCTTCTTGAATTTTTGCACTGAAAAGATCGTCCTGACAACCGTCAACTTCTACACCATCTTTAAGACGGTTCACATGGCTGCATTGGAATTGCTAACAAATTGCTGTTGCACAACGACATAACCAGACAGAAACATCACTCTTCAATTCTCTGTCTTGCCTGAAGCATTAGCACCACAAACCACTCTGAATATTTAACAAAATTTGATCAATATCAAGCTTTTCTCCAAGGGCCTGTTTTATTTGTTGGATAAGAACTTGTCCCTTGTCAGTTGCGCTAGTTTTCCAATTTATTTATGCAGACCTGCAGACAATTAACATAATAGTCCCTTTTGAGTTAAAGGAACAGCATCACGGCCATGCTTGATTGATTGAGGGAATGAGGATACATGAACCAAAATTTCATTCCTCTGAAGCAAGTTTCTGTTGCTGTCCAAGTAATCGCCAGCATTATGATGTTGACAAATCTTCATATTTTACAACTAAGATTTACATGTCAAACACGTCAACAATCCTGAAAATCCAGGGCCTTTAGAGAAGAAATGCCGATTCTAAGCTTGAATGCATATCTTCCATGTAACCCAGATGATTTCTTTCACAGCAGAAATTAATTAATTCATCTACTATACACGTCAATTGTGCCAGGAAACAGAAAACTGCAAGAGCACATGAAAATCCTTCTTCCTAAAGACCAGGAAAGAATCCATTTCTGAATATGACCCGAAAAGCTCCTTCCCCTCCTCTCAGGGGCTTGTTCTAATCCAAGCATTTGTGTAATGCTTTATTACCTGAATCAGATAAAAGATCAACCGCTGCCACTCCAGTGCACCAAAATATCTAGGAACTGAATCAATCAAGCCCATCATCAGAACCGGTCTCGTCATCTGAAGCATCTACTTCATAGTACTCTTCCTCCTCTTCATCATTATTATGCTTCTCTTCAGCACCTTCACCATCACCTTCAAACTCGAAATCCTCTACCCCACCCAAGTCCTCGCCAGCAGTGAGCTTTGCCGCCTCCAGTCCCTTGTCCCTGTACAACACCCCAGTCCTCATCACATAGTAGAATTTATCCCTCAGAAGCGCCAAAGGGTGTGGCTCCACAAGCTTCCCCTTCTGGTATCCCTCACGGAGCATCACAGTCGTCGTTTTGCACTTGAGAGATAAGTAGAAGATCCCGGGGAACCTAGTGAACACCCTTGTAAAGCGGTGAGGCAGGTTAAGCTCCTCCCTCAGCGCCCTCAGGTAATTCCTCTTGGTCTTCCTGTGAATGGTTAAGCTCAATAGCTCGTGCAGCACTCCTACCACATGCTTCTCCATCAAATCGCTCTCGGGATCCACCCCTGCAACATCGTCGTAGGGGGAGATGTAGGGTAGCCGATGGAATTCTTCCATCCACGCTCTTACCTTGTTCTGCGACCCGTATCCCCTGGGAAAGCTCATGGGGAAGACGAGGCCCGCAGTAGAGGATGGAGAGATTGGCGTTGCGGAGGCTCGCTTGAAGTCGCGGTATCCGGCCTCCGCCAAAGCCTTCTCATTCATCTTCTCCAGCTCCGACACAGCGAGATCCGGCATCCAATTGACGAGGGCAATGCGGGGGACGCCATCGCGGCTTTGGCGTTCGATGCGGAAATGATCTGGGAACCCTGGGACCAGGGTCGTGAGGAAATCAGACGGGAGGCCGAGGTCGTAGCGGAGAGGGAGGATGGCGTGGATGGGAAGGGCGCGAGAGTTGGAGAGCATGAGCAGGCGGGCGAGGCGTTGGGCAGCGTCGGAAGCCCGGGCGGCGTGGATGGCCTGCTCGCGACGATGGAGGAGGGCGGCGGCGGGGGCGAGGGAGAAGCAGGGGAGAGAGGGAAAGCGTGGGTGGGGAGACTCGCGGAAGAGGGTAGGGTAGCGGCGGAGGAAGCGGAGGACGGGGACGGTGAGGCCGAGGAGCTTCTGAAGCGGGGCGACGGAGCGAGCGGGAAGTGCGCCTGACGGGCTTCGGACGACGGCGTCCTTGAGGAGACAAGCCGCCTTCACGGCCGTGTCGCGGTCGATGATGTGGTCGAGCCCGCGGCTCTTCACCCACTTCAGCCGCACCTTCTTGGCCGCCGCCGATAACGCCCTGGCACGAGGCATGAAGGACTGAGAGCGGCGGCGCAGGTCGACGAGGCCGACGGTACAACTGTGGGCTCCCGAGACTGATACATTAGGCACCGCCAGTGCGGCCGCCATATCGGCCTGAGAGGCACTGGTAGGTCACTCTCGCCCCTCCCCCCCTTCCGCCGCCGCCGCCGCCGCCGCCGGAGACTGAAGTGTGGCCGACGGCCGTCCCCTTCGCCCGCCGTCCTCTGCCAGCCTCGGTAGTCAGTTACGCTGAAGCCCTATTACGCGTTTAGCGGCTAAATGCAGAGAAGACTCGTTTTACAGTATACACCCCAAGATTATTTTTATTGTTTTTCTAAAAGTTTCCGATACCTGGTTAAAGAAGAAAGAAAAGTAAAAAGAAATTTTATTTTCAATACTTAATTAAAGTTTTAACCAACGATATATTGCAATAATTTTATATTTAAAATTCAAAGATGTGTCCGTTGAGTCCCAACTTTTGTTTAGTACATTAAAGAGATTATAGCCGAAGGGCTTAGATCATTTCAGTTCTTCAAAGGGCTTAATGTTATGATTAATAATATTTATATTCATAGTATTTAAAAGAACGTCAAGAACTAGATATATTATGTCACCACCCGAGTGTACGACATGTACTCAATTAGTTTATTTCTGATTGTTATGGTTGAGAAATCAAAAAATTTAGGACATTTTTTGTAGTATAAAATAACTGATCGTCAAAGATTGTAAACTTAAAATTCAAACATTATAAAGATCATTGCCTTTAGATATTATGAGAGAGAAAATTTATAGGGCTGCAAAATCAACTTTAAATAGACACTTGAATTAATAAATGCTTGAATCATATCTGCAAGGTAACATGCCATTTAAAGATCATATTTCAACTTTTTGATTGGATTTTACATACATATTTAAATATACATACAAGTGAGATAAATAGATAGAAGGAACAGAGGGGATACACCAAGGAAGGCCGGGTTGCCTAAACCGGTTGGTTTCTAGGTTAACCTGCCCCGCCCTGACTTGATCGAGACGACTCACGGCGACCCAATGTGGGGTCGCACGGCCCGACTGGGGTCAGGCAACACGGAGACCCGGACGGCAAGGTCGCCCGACCCGGTCCGACCTGATCGTTATGTTTTGTTAACTTAGATTTTTTAGATCTTTTTTTCTTTCAGGGGGCGTTGTCCCCTTGACCTCCACGACTTGACTGCTTAGGTCGATTCGCAAATACTTTGTGTCCTATTTATTAATAGTATAATGATATTTTACTATCACTTATAATATTAGATATAGTTAAAATTTGTGATTATAAATATATGATATATAATTAAAATTTATAAAATTATTTTTAACTATTTTTATTCTTTTACTTGAGATTAACTCTTTCTCAATATATACTAACAAAACGTAATCACAAAAAATCATATTTTCTTTTATTCACATATAAACACTCATATTTAATTATAACATAAAATATAATTATATTTATGTATATATATTTTTTATGTATACATAAATATATAGTATAACATTTTATATATATTATATTTTTCTTATTTTTATGTAATTTTTATATTTTTTGAAATAAGTAAACAAATTTGACTTGGTCTGACTCCGTCCAACTTGATTCGTGACCTGACCTGACCACGAGCTGAGTCTGACCCAACCTTGCTTGGGGATACAGGCAAGGTGAAGAAAGAAGAGAAGTAATAATGATGGGTGTAAAGTAGACTTTAGAATGTTTGACGTGTGCGTATATACATTAATTTACGCATATATATTTGAACGTAGAGATGTGTACATGGCGCAAATGTATGCATTGTGAGAAACTGTGAATTTATGTATATACATACATTTTGAATAAGAGATGTTTTATCGTTAAATGAGAGAAAAAAAACAGGATGTAGAATGAACTTACGAATTTTTAAATATGTCTAAATAATTCCAATTTTAAACATGTATAAATCTAATCTAATCTAATCTATACTATCTATTATAAGTGTCAGTAGCCATTTCGTCGACAAGCATGTATCCGCAATGACGTCTAGATACATTCCTCCCTCCTCCACCCTTGGCCTCCCAATGCTTCCGCGCTCTCCTCCACAACCTCCCGATGGTTCCGCCAACAGCATTGATCGCCTACCCTCGGCCTCCCGATGCTTCCGTGCTCTCCTCCATAGCCTCCCGATGGTTCCGCCAACTGCATCGACCGCCTGATTCTGATGGTTCCGCGCTCCGCCCCTCACCTGACCACAGCCCTCCACCCTGATGGCATCGACTGCCTGATCTTGATGGTTCTGCCCTCCACCCCTCACCCGATCCCAATGAATGTCAATCAATCCCCCCATCTGACAGATGCGCTGCCCTCCTCCATCAGCCTCCCCCTCACCCGACGACTCCACCCGACTAAAGCGCTACCCTCGAAGTGTCCAGGGCCAACACTGCTTTGTCTTCCCCACCTGACGGATGCGGCCACGACATCACCCTCCGATGGATGTGGCTGATCCATCCGCCATGGGTAGGATTGAAGATAGGTATATGGATGCGCCGCCCTCCTCCATCAGCCTCCCCCTCACCCGACGACTCCACCTAACTGAAGTGCCACCCTCGAAGTGTCCAGGGCCAACGCTGCTTTGCCTTCCCCACCCGGCGGATGCGGCTACGACATCCGCATGTCGTAGGCGGATGGATGTGGCTGATCCATCCACCGTGGGTAGGATTGAAAATAGGTATACACCAATTAAAATTAATCAAATTATAATATTTACACTCATAGTCTTTTATGTAACCATTGATCTCCTCCTCCATGCCATCTTTTGTTAACGTAATCACGATAGATTAAAATTGGAAGTGTCCCTGAGCCGCTGCCTACTTCTCACCATTACCAGACTTGGAAGTGTCGCCGCTACCATATATTCTGCTACTTTCGCTGAACTTCTCCTCACTGCAAGACCGTGTTGCCATAGCGGGACGTCTTCTGTCTCCGACTTGGAGAAGATATATCTTCTTCGGTAGTTTCCCATATGATATACTCGAACTGAAATGCATAACAATGTATTTACGTCGGTTTTGTTGTAAAAAAATTTGTATCCTAATTTTTTATCTCGGGACCATCATCCGGTGAGTGCCTATATTCATTTTTCTGATGTCTTGCTATTTTCTTAAGTGACATGATATCTAATCGGTGCTTACTTTTTCTTATTATTTCACTTGTAAACTTCTGTTTTATGGAATTGAATTGTAAGAGCATGACTAATTTGTTTGTGTTATGAATAGGAGAAATATTTTGAACCTACGGTTTATGCAAATAGTGGATTTGATTTGATGTCAATATGAGAGAATTTGGTGCAGAGTGTATGGGTGGAGAACGTAGAAAGGACTTGATTGGAATTAGATGGTTGATGTAGTAATATAAAGATATATTTTTGTGCCTATATCATTAGTAGAGCATTTAACAAAATAGATTAGTGAACCACTCAATCAGAGGGCTTCAGCGTAACTGACTACCGAGGCTGGCAGAGAGAGAAATCAGAAGACTAATTGGGGAAGATGTGAAGATTCAAAATTTATGGAAAGAGAAATCAGAAGACTCAATTCCAAAACTCCAAGTGTGAAGATTCAAAACCAAAGTATTCAAATCAAAATTGAAATTATAAAGGTTAATCTCAAATCCATATAATTCACATACTAAAACAAAACATATGTTAATCCCAAATCCCCTAAGCTCCAAGTAGTAAATATCAAAATCTTCAAATCAAACTTGAAATCTAGGACAAAAATACTAAATCGATGAAGCTACAAATAAAGAAACTTGAAAGTTAAACATTAACCTTAGGTCTGAAGGTTAAAATCCAAAATCTCACATCTAAAAGCATCAATCTCAACTACATGAAACTCAAAAATGTCAGAAATCCTGAACTTTATATTCCTAAAACTCCATAAGGATCCAAATCCAAAAGTGGGAAGGAGAACTCGTGGTCAAACACAAGGAGGTTAAATTATCCAAAGTGTGCCAAGGAGAACTCATGGTCAAACACACACATATACACATATATATGTTGTGGGTGTTAATATTCCTTGGAGTTGATATGTTATTATTATAAGCATGTTTCTATTTTGTTGGCTGAGTTTTTTAAGTATCTTTATGTGAAACCTCGAAAATTTCTTGATGAATGAATTTGATTTGAAAAGTTTTTTTTTTGTTGAATTTGAATTGAAGTTTGAATTTTGAAAATTTGTGCATGAAAATTTCGTAATTGATTTTTAAAATTGATTATTTTGAAAAGCTTAAAAATTCATTTTTGATTTGGACTTACTTGAAAAAGATTTTGAATTTTTCTAACTGTGTAAAAGGACAGTTTTTTTTTAAGTCTTTTCCAAAATTTTTATTCATCGAATTTAGTTTTACAACTAGGAAATATCAGTACTCCATAGGAATATAACTAATTTGACGATATACATAAAAAATATAAGTTCGAGGTTGGGTTCTTTGAAAATTTGTTTTGACCTCTCCCCATCGGGTGGTGCGAAGACCCGATGTTAATTATATCGAGAACACTCGAATACCCTTGATTCGCCGTCATAGCAATTTCGAAACAATAACATACATCCACAATTGAAATGAATACAATAGGAGCAACGACTCCATAAACTTGATGGAATGCAATTTTTTTTATGTTTAAAATTGAATTTGATTTGAGTTTGGTTTTAAAACTTTGATTCAATTGATTTGTGACTTAATGTCTTTTAGTGTTTATTTAAAATTTGATTAATGGTTTGGATTTAAATTGATTTGGATTTAGTCTTTATCATTTTTTATTCTTTAAATGTTTGATTGATTTTAGACTTGTTAGGTTTATTTATTCTAAATGTTATTTAATTGGTTGAAGAGGTTTGATTTAGAAATTTGAACATTATTTAATGAGATGACAATGTGTTATTTACTGTTTGTTTGTTTTTTTTAAACTGATTTTTTTATTAAATTTATTGATTGATTAATAGATCTTTTAGTTAGGAGATTTCATCATTTTTTTATTATCCAAAGAATTAGTTTAAGATTAATCATTCTTTTACTTGGTTAAGTATATTTTGAATGGTTTTCAAATTGATTTTATAATTATGTTTTTTTATTAAATTTATTTGATTTGTTTATTCTTAATTGGTGGGTTATGTTAGAAAATTTCTTTTATTTTGTTTTATTTTATCTGTTTGTTTTGTTTCTTTCTTTGTTTGTTTTTTTTTTGTTTTTTTTAGTCTTAAAATTATTTCTGAAATTAACTTTAAGTTATGAAAGTTAAGTTTGATTGACTTTGATTAATTTTAGTATTTTCGGATTATTTAATTAACTTATTTTCCTTTTTTATTATTTTGATATGTTTTAAATTATTCTTTTTATTTGCATTCCATTTGAATTTATGGAGCTGTTTTTAGCTCTCAACAACATCAAAAATATACACCATGTAATTTCCATTAATTGGAAAAAATATACAACTTATAAATATGATGAACATGAAATGATGTCATGATTACAATGAATCGAATCGGTTTTGAATCCATTGAGCCTTTGATAAGTATTATGGAATGGATCACATCGATAATAGATATAACACACCGACCTTTGGCTAAGGTTTATGGGTGTTATTTATCGATATAATCACTATCATATCGGTTTTATATTTTGGCATTCATGCATATATGCATATACATTTAGCCATCATATAAAATTGATATAATAATCCCTTGATGGGAAAATTGATATAGCATTGGGGTCATTTCATTTTGACCTTTATATGCTAATCAAAATTTATTTATTTTTGATTCTTTTAAATTATGCCGAAGCGTAGAGCGTGCCCGATTGGACCGGCCCCCAATTAGTCTTGGATTGGATTATTATTTAAGTTTAAACTTAAGACGTAGAGCGTGCCCGATTGGACCGGCCCCCAATTAGTCTCAAGCCGGGTTGATTGTGAATTTTATTTGATTAACACTAACATCAAATTTTGAATCAGCCATATTTGCCTTCATTGTGTCTTGGAGGCCTGTTTGAGCTTCAATGAGGCCCAGGCGGCCTTGGAACTTCCTGCAGAAGAGAGGGTCCAGTCCTCTGTTTGGAGCCGGAAGGGCCTGCTGGACTTTGTGCTTGTGCGCCATCATTTGATCTTGTTGGTAGGGCAAGGGCCCACTGGATTGGGTACATTTGAGGGGGGGCTGCAGGGAGCCGAGAAGGACCTGTGTATGGGTCTGAAGATGACCTGTTTAGGGGGTCCTTTGGATGGGCTGAAAGGGGCTGTACAGCAGGCCAATATGGAACCGGCTATGGGCCTGGACAGGGACCTGTTCGGTGTGCAGAACTGGGCCTGTTTTTGGGCATGTCTAGGGGTCGGTTATGGACCTGTTTGGGGTCTGTTTGGGGTGCCTGCAGATGGGCCTGCTCGGGTGCTGACAGGTAGGCCTGCAGATGGCTGGACATGGGCTGTATAGGGGCTGTTTTGGGCCTGAGAAAGGGGGTTTTCTGATGGGCCACAAAGGGGCAGCGGACTGGTCACAAAGGGACCGGTTTAGGGGCTCTTTAGGAGGGCCAAAATGGGGCATGTTTGAAGATGAACATGGGCCGAGAGGGGGCTGCTAGAACAGGTAAAGAGAGGGCCCTTAGAGGGCTACATAATTAGTATGTACAGACCTCCCCTACCTTGCCTTCTTCTCTTCTTCTTCCCCTTTTGGCTGCTGGCAGGTGTAGGTACGCAGGAGGGGTGGCAGCAGCTCTCTTCTTCTTCTCCTCTTCTCCTCTTGGCTGCTTGCAGGACTTGGAGATGTGCAGACGTGCAGCAGCTGGTCAGAGGGGGAGCAGCAAGCAGAGGGGCAGCCTGTCGGCGTCCTCAGCAGCCCCCCTTTCAAGCTGACGCGCCCCTCCTCTTATAGAGAGTGGAGGGGAGGTGAAGAGGCAGCAGGTGGGCTTGTACGCAGGCCTCTTGGCCTCCCTTGGGAGGTTACACCATTAAACTGAATTTATTGATTGGCTGTCCCTTGGCCTTCCCCCAGCCCTGACCTGATATTGGGATGATGTGGCATGTACGTACATGGTTGTTGGCCTCCCCCTTGGGGGTTACACCAGTTAATTTCAGATTAATGGGCTGGCTGACCCTTGACCTCCCCCTGGCCTCTTCAGTTTCTCTCTTCATAAACTGACCAATAAATGGGCTGAGGTGGCATGTACGGCTGGACCAGGTGAGGTGGCAGGCTGAGTGGGCTGGAGCTGTTCACACTGGCCGCAGGAGGGCCTGGCCTGGTCTGGGCCCAGCCTCTATCATGGGCTGTGCGTAATGGGCTTCAAAGGAGCTGGAGGATAATTATTTTATATCAAAATGAGGGGTGGTCCTACTGTGGATTGTGCCCATGGGCTAATTTATGGCTTGTTTTGGCCCAATTAAGAATTGGGTCAACTGAAGTTCGGTCCGTCCTCTCCTCTCTTTTTTCCTGCCCCCCTTTTTTTATGAAAAATCTGACGCCAACAAATGCCCCCCACGGGTGGTCCCTCGGAGGTGAGTGTCGACGTGGGAGACAAGAGACGACAAGGGATTGCCCGTGTAAGTTGGCACTTGGACATCTCTCTCTTCTACTAGTTGGCTGGTTAGCCCAATATGGTTTGAATGTCCTTGGATCGAGAAGGGCTTGGGCCCTCGGAGGTGACCGATCTTCTGCTTCTTTAGCCCGGCAGTTACTTTCCCTTGACTCGTGGGGGTCCTTTGAATTTCTCTGGTTTGTTGCATTGACAGCAGCTTCTGGAAGAGGTTAGGCATGACTCGGAATTCTTCAGTGGAATCGGGCTTTAGGTGAGCCGTACTTAGTTAATGCAGACTTGTTGTCACATCCCTTCCATCCAATCTTTCTGAAGTTTTCTTTTTGCTTTGTTTGTTGTTGTTTTTTTTTACTGGCCCGACTGCCTAGTTTTAGGTTTTCACCCGGGTCAGCCCCCTTGATATTTTGCCTACATACCTCCGGGAAGGTTTTCATGTAGCGGGGTTGCCTGTTTTTGCCTAGAGCGCCTTTTCAGATTTTTTCACTCTAGCAAGGTTTTTTTTTGACATTTTTTTTTTGCAGGGAATTAAGGCTTCCCTCGAGCCATGAAGTTGTTCTTGGGCGGTGAGGAATTAAGGCTTCCCCTGGGCCATAGAATTTCAGACGGTGAGGAATTGAGGCTTCCCCAGGGCCATAAGTTTTGATGGCTTTGTGCCGGTGGACCCGTAGACTTAAGAGTATGAAGAAGTCACACTCGATCTATAAGGTATGAAGTTTGGGTACATGAACATTGTATTAGGCTATGGGATATGTAGTGCCATGATGCCATTTAACCTGTAGACTTATGAATGCGAAGAAGTTGCATTCGGTCCATAGGGTATGGTATTGGGGTGGCTTTGTGCCGTAGGAATCCGTGGGACATTTGGGTATGAAGTGATCATGCCCGGCCCATAGGGTTTAAGTTTGGGGTGGCTTGATGCCGAAAGAACTTGTGGGACATACGAGCATGATGAAGTCATACTCGGCCCATTAAACGTAAGTTTGGGATGGCTTGATGCCATAGGAAACTCATAAGACATGTGAGTATGGAGATACCACACTCAGTCTTGTTGGGTAAAGTATGATGGCTTCATGCCGGAAGGATATGGTGGTTTGATACCAAAATGATTTGTTAGACATATGAGCATGAAGAAGTCACACTTGGTCCACGTGTATTAAGGTATCAATTTTGGGGTGACTTTGTGTCGTTAGAACTCGCAGCTTTGTGAGCATGAAGAGATCACACTCGGTCTATGGAGTATAAAATATTATGTGGCTTGATGCCAAAAGGACCTGTAGAACATGTGAGCGTGAGGAAATCACACTCGGCCTGTCAGGTAAAATTTGGTGGCTTGATGCCAAAGAGGACCCGTAGGACATATGAGCATGAAGAAGTCATACTCGGCCTATTGGGTATGAGTTTGATGGCTTTATGCCATTATGAACCCGTAGGACATATGAGCATGAAGAAATTACGCTCGGCCTATTGGGTATGGGCTTTGTGGCTTGATGCGAAAAGAAATTGGCGGCTTGATGCCGAAGAGAGGATAGTGGCTTGATGCCAAAAAGGGTGTTGTGGTGGCTTGATGCCGAAATGATGATGGCTTGATGCCGATTTGGTCATGGTGGCTTAATGCCAAAAAATAGGATGTTGTGGCTTGATGCCAAAAGGAGATGACAGCTTGATGCAGTGACTGGTATTGTGGCTTCATGCCAAAATGATTTGGTGGCTTGATGCCAAAAAGGGTGTTGTGACTTGATGCCGAAGAGGAGGTGATGGCTTAATGCCATGAGGATGTGGCATAGGATCCAAAGATTCCAAACAACACATAGACCAAAAGGCCATGATGGTGTGGGATTTAAGAACCATGTAAACCGGAAGGGCCATAATGGTACAAGACTTGATGAAGACCATATAGACTAGGAGGGTCATATTGGTATAGAATTTTGACAACCATGTAGACCTTGGTGGTCATGATGGTGTAGGGATTTGGGGACTGTAGATCTGAAGGGCCATGATGATATGGTGATTTGAAAATCATATGGACTTGGCTTGTCATAATGGTATGAAATTGTTTGAAGCCATGTGGACATGAGAGTCGCGAGGGCATGTGAGTTTTTTTGAAACTATACAGACTATAAGGGTCTTAATAGCACGAAAGGTCAAAGACTATATAAGCCAAAAGGGCCATTATAGCAAGGAGACTTGTTGGCGAAACCATATAGACCGAGGGTCATAATGGTACGGAGTTTGACAGTCATGAAGACATGAAAGTCATGATGACATAGATGGGTGAAGCCATGTAGACCTTAACAGTCATGACGGCATGAAATTTGACCTGTTTAGAGGAGAGGTGAGCCCCCTCTCTTCTTTTTTTTTTTTTGAACTTTGGATTTCCAGAGTTTCTCACTTCTTCTTTTTTTCTTTTTTTTTTCAAATTAGCTTGACCACCTTTTGAAAGGTTTTCACCCAAGCTAATCCCCTTTTTATTTTGCCTGTACGCCCATTTGCAGGGTTTTCGTACAGCAGGGTGATCCATTTTTGCCTGGGGTGCCCTCAATGGGTTATCACCTCAGTCGGATTTTTTTTCTCTCTCTCTCTTTTTTGACATATTTTTCCCTTGGCCAATCAATGATGTGACTAACCAAGACCGTCAAGGTATTTCATTTTCTTTTTTCTTTTCTTTTTTTCATAAGGGAATTCAGGCTTCCCTCAAGCCATATGAACTCTGGCTATGCTCCACCTAGTCATCATCAATGTAGATGTTTGACGTGTAAATAGAGAGTGGGACAAGGTGGACACCTCAAGCTCTTGACCTCCTTGTGCATCTTCTTTGATTGTTGACATTTGAGGCGTGACAAGCACTAACCAACATGTTGCCTTGTATCCTCAATATATTCTATCTTCTCCGAGGTGATACTAGTGAGGGCAAACTGACCTCGTACTAACCTCCCCAAAAGACTTCCTTTTCTCAATCAATAGACGGCTGTCCGAGATTGCATGTCCAGCTCAGTTTAGAGATTTCTTCCCTTCTGAGAGTTGCATAGTGTCAATTTGAAGTTTTATTTCTCTCATTGCTTGAGTTGTGAGTATCTTTTCCATTCAACCTCTTTTTTTTGAAATTCTTTTGGAGCCCACACAGGGAAACTATGTAGGGATGGTCATAGGAATATTGGGGGCTTTGGAGATGGCTTGTGTGTGGGCATAGGTATGTTAAAGCCATTAGAGTGAGTTGAGATTTATGCATGTCAGAGGCCATGGAGGTTTTCTTTTTGTACATGGGTATGTTGGACGTCATAAAGACTATTTCTTTTGTGGTATGTGAGGGCATATAGGAGGTTGCTTTGGGGATATCTGGGGGGCATGTTGACGACTTGTTTTGTATTTGAATTGAGGGGTCTGTGAGGGGTTGTTCTATGGACTCTTCAATCCCTAAGCAAAGAGGTAGAAGAAGATCTAGCCCTTGGCACTTTCTAAGAGATATTTGGGGTGTTCTCTGGATCTAGCAAAAGGCTAGTTTGAGAGTTCTCCGTGGCTTAGATGTCAGAATTTCCGGGGATCATTTGAAAGTGGGCCAATCTTGAAAAGATGAAACCCATACTATTTGCCCCCAGTGCTGTTTTAGGCCAACTTAGCCCTTGTTGTAATCAAGTTACAAACTGGTCAACTTTGTTGTGGGTGTCGGATTTTTTCCTTGCCCAAGCTTTATGCTTTGTAGTGGATTGATGGTCGACTTGGCATGTTGACATGTAGAGATAGATTCTTGAATTGCAGCATCGGGGGCCGTTGGTCGGCATGAAGGATGGAGGGTTGCTCCCTCACCTAGATAACATGATTGACTTCATGCAGTCTTCTGTTGGGGATGTTTTCTTCCTTGTCTCCCTTTGCAATTAGTGTAGACTAGTGACTTTCTGGGGCTTTATTGGTAGAGGTTGGTCTTCTTGCCCCCTGTCACCTTCTTAGGTGGAGAGTTCATCCTCACACTTGCGTGACATGACATGGCCTAAGGGCTTGCCCCCAGCCAAATGAGTAGTTCCCAAAGGACTGCTCAGGAAACTAATTGATTTTTAATGCATAATAGGTTGAAAATTGCTTTCTCTCCTTAGCACAACCTTATCAAGTGATACCATATAGACATCATTAAATGAGAGCATAAGATTTGTTCCGAGCTCAATTGACATATGACTACCAAACTGCTATCATGACAGTTGCATCCATTCGCCAGATAGAGGATTGATTCCTCACTTGCAAGCAAGAATTAGAAGACCGGACCATTGGTTGGTCATATTGGTTGAGAGAAAGGGCAAAAGGCTGATATCTCTATAGCCATCATAGGCCATTGATTGGCTGGCTCCTTCTAACTGAAGAATACATGATTGATCCCTTGCTTCATTCAAAGCCATGTTTTCAACTCTTTATTGTCCAAACTTGTTGAAGTATGGAGGATTGTTTCCTTACTTGGTGGCCCGAGGACCGGTCACTTTGGTTGAATGCATTCCTTTCATACGCAAAGGATTTTTTCCTTGCTCTTTATCGGTATGATGGGCGTCTGGTTAATCCTTAGCTCAAGCCATACTGAAGTGACCCAAAGGCTTGCCCCAGTCGGATGAATGTAGTTGTGGATTGACCAGTGAACCGATCAACATCTGATGTATATCGAGTGACAGATTGATTCTGAACTCAAGTATGAAAAATGCACCATATCTAGGCCATTTTTGATGTGGTCATTGAATTTGTTCCAATACTGAGAAATACTTAAGAGTTGCACCGGTAAAGTGATAGCATTTTGCAATTGGCGAGCATAGGATTGATTCTTAACCCGTCGAGTTGTCTGCTTGGGTAGAATCGTTGATCGGTTATCCTGCTTGAAATGACGAGTCGAGGATTGCTCCCCTCACCCGAAAGATGGCATTCGGGGGCGGAACCGTTGATCGGTTGCCTCAGTTGAAGTCACGGGCCGAGGGCTGGTCCCTTACCTGAGAAATGGCATGGCTAGCCGTTGATCGGCTGAATTTGTTGATTTTCAGACAAGAGGACTGATCCCTCTCTCCATTAGCAGTTGAGGCAGACCAGAATGACGAAACGGTTGATGGTGAGCTTCGATTCCATATGCCTCAGCATAGTAAAAAGGTGCCATATCAGGGCAGGTTTTGATGGTCATCAGATTTGTTCCAAGACCAAAGGATATTTTGGAATTGCACCGATAACTGGGTAGCATGTTTCAATTTGGTGAGCCTAGGATTGATTCCTAGTCCATCAAGCAGCATTGGGAGATAGGACCATTGATCGGCCATCCCTGTTAAACTGACAAGTCGAGGGTTGGCCCCTCACTTGAATGTAGCATATGGGGACAAAACCGTTGATCGGTTACCCCCGTTTAAATTATGGGCCAAGGGTTGATCCCTCACTCGAATCATAGCTTGGTGGGCCGTTGATCGGCCGAAATTGTTGATCTTTAGAAAAAGAGGCATGTTCCCTCTCTCCAGTAATAATTGGGACCGCTGACCGGTAGGAATAACTTGATGGGCGAAAGATTTGTTCTATCCCCGAGTGGGCCTTACAGCAGTGTTGGTGGAAGGTTGGGAAGAAACTTTGTCCTTCTTGTCCAACCCTGCCAAAGTGGCAAAATGGTTGACAATAAGAGATGTTGGAATATGTATTGGCTCTGCTTGTTAGGTGGAGGATTGCTTCCTCCCTCATCTTTTGATAATATATGGGGTTTGTTCTTGGCCCATGTTGTTGTGGTGCAGTTGGACAATTGCCTTCTGAATTGTGTTTTTTTTTTATTTATATTGAGTTTGATGAGCCTTCCATCAAGTCGGCTGTAGTATAGGCACTTGATTTTTGCTTTGCCCAAAATTTTTTCCTGAACTCAACTGAGAATTAGTTGACCACGACACATGAGCGGACAAAGGATTGATTCCTTGTCTGAGGGAAAGCATAAAGTAACGAAGTCGTTGGTGGGCATAACTTGTTGGGGTGTCAGGCAAAAAATTGACCCCTCACCTGACCAATAGCATCATGGACCGTTGATTGGCCTGCCATCCTCGGATTGAGGAACAGAGGGCTGCCCCCTCATCTTGGTGGTAGTGGTTCATGTTGACTTGTTGTCGAATTAACATAACATATATAAATGAGCATCTTGCCCCCTGTTGGATAGATGACATGAAGATACAAACCGGCGGACCGGGGAACGGCTACTGCATATCGGGTGGTGGATTGATTCCATACTCAAGTAGAGTGTGATGATGCCCTTGGCAGCAACATGGCAGGCTATTGCTTGGCCCAAGTTGTCAATTTTTAAATTAGAGAGCTGATCCCTCACATAACTTTGATGTTGTTCATCGGCTAGGTAGCCACAATGCATAGCATCTCGAGATTGAGCCCATGATTGGTAGCCCTCGGCATTTCAAAAGCAGAAGATTGACTCCCCTACTTGGTTAGCCAATCATAAAAACTTCATGTCATGGAGTGAGGATTGAATACTCATGGAAATGGCATTCATGCAGCATAAGCCATTGACAGGCTCCCCATTGCATGTTGTGGACGAAGGCTAGCAATGGTAGCATTGTGGATTGAGGGTTGCTTCCTTTTTGAAACAGTTTTGACATGAACCTGTTGACCGGTTAATCATGGTGCTCTCATAGATTTGTGGGTTAATCCCTTTTGAAACATCTTTGGTATATGCCGCTGACCGGGCAACCATGCTTTGATGATTTTTGTTTCCTCGGGAGTAAGACTTGTTCTTTACCTGAGTGGCATTTGGGGCTAAACTGAAGTCATATTTATTTCTCGGGTCAAGGGTTAATCCCTTACCCAGTTGAAATGCCTCATGATTTGATCCCTCAATTTAACCAGCCATGGCAACACAGTGAATTGAGAGACGACACCTCAATGAAATGCGTGCCACCAACCAATCTTAGCACCTTTCTCTCGGATGATGGATTTGTTCCTTACCCAAGTAGCATTTGTTTGGAGCCAAGTTGATATTCGGTTGGCCAAAGTGTGTTTCTATTTTGGAAATATAGGATTGATTCCTTATCCTTGAATATACCGAGCCTCTGGTAGATCAACCATGGTAACTTCATGATTCCTTCTTGACAAGTCATTTGTCATGGCCATTACTTGACCAGATATGACTTTTGGGTGAAGAAATTGTTCCTTGCCCCCATTTGGTTGATAGAGTTCATTTGGACTTAGGGATTTGTTCCCTACTGAATGACATTGTTGCCAGCTTGAGTCTGAGAGCTTTCTTTGCCGGTTGGCCAGCAGTCTATATATATATTTTTTGTGGTCAACCTTCTCTTGTTGTAGTTATCCCGGTGCCATGCACTTGTTGGAGATGGAGGAATTGGACTTTGCCTTGGCATTGTCCTCCTTTTGCCTTGGTCGGTTATGAAAGACCGACCTTGGTATATAGTTGCATGGGTCTTGAAACAGCATGTTTGGTGTCTCTTTGACTTCTTTGAGGGTTGGTGGTGACAGAATCCATAACCACATGTCCCCGGAGGTGTTTATTGGGGAGCTCCCATGGTAACCCCTTTGAAAATAGGATCAAGTTGTTTGACCCTTGAAATATTTTCGGTCTTTGGATGAACTCCGAGAGCGGCTCCTTGAGATGCTTGCAACATCGGGATGAAGTCTTCATAGCGGGATCATTGGACCCCATCGGGTCTCATCTTTTGACATTTTTCGCCTCCTCCTCGCACAAAAGGAAAGAAGCATGTGTTAGATATATATGGGATTCGGGATGTATGCCTTTTTGAATTGCTATGACGGAGAGATGAAGGGAAGGAGAGGTCCCACCGGGCGTGCCATTTGTGAAACCTCGAAAATTTCTTGATGAATGAATTTGATTTGAAAAGCTTTTTTTTTGTTGAATTTGAATTGAAGTTTGAATTTTGAAAATTTGTGCATGAAAATTTCGTAATTGATTTTTAAAATTGATTATTTTGAAAAGCTTAAAAATTCATTTTTGATTTGGACTTACTTGAAAAAGATTTTGAATTTTTCTAACTGTGTAAAAGGACAGTTTTTTTAAAGTCTTTTCCAAAATTTTTATTCATCGAATTTAGTTTTACAACTAGGAAATATCGGTACTCCATAGGAATATAACTAATTTGACGATATACATAAAAAATATAAGTTCGAGGTTGGGTTCTTTGAAAATTTGTTTTGACCTCTCCCCATCGGGTGGTGCGAAGACCCGATGTTAATTATATCGAGAACACTCGAATACCCTTGATTCGCCGTCATAGCAATTTCGAAACAATAACATACATCCACAATTGAAATGAATACAATAGGAGCAACGACTCCATAAACTTGATGGAATGCAATTTTTTTTTATGTTTAAAATTGAATTTGATTTGAGTTTGGTTTTAAAACTTTGATTCAATTGATTTGTGACTTAATGTCTTTTAGTGTTTATTTAAAATTTGATTAATGGTTTGGATTTAAATTGATTTGGATTTAGTCTTTATCATTTTTTATTCTTTAAATGTTTGATTGATTTTAGACTTGTTAGGTTTATTTATTCTAAATGTATTTTATTGGTTGAAGAGGTTTGATTTAGAAATTTGAACATTATTTAATGAGATGACAATGTGTTATTTACTGTTTGTTTGTTTTTTTTAAACTGATTTTTTTATTAAATTTATTGATTGATTAATAGATCTTTTAGTTAGGAGATTTCATCATTTTTTTATTATCCAAAGAATTAGTTTAAGATTAATCATTCTTTTACTTGGTTAAGTATATTTTGAATGGTTTTCAAATTGATTTTATAATTATGTTTTTTTATTAAATTTATTTGATTTGTTTATTCTTAATTGGTGGGTTATGTTAGAAAATTTCTTTTATTTTCTTTTATTTTATCTGTTTGTTTTGTTTCTTTCTTTCTTTGTTTTTTTTTTGTTTTTTTTAGTCTTAAAATTATTTCTGAAATTAACTTTAAGTTATGAAAGTTAAGTTTGATTGACTTTGATTAATTTTAGTATTTTCGGATTATTTAATTAACTTATTTTCCTTTTTTATTATTTTGATATGTTTTAAATTATTCTTTTTATTTGCATTCCATTTGAATTTATGGAGCTGTTTTTAGCTCTCAACAACATCAAAAATATACACCATGTAATTTCCATTAATTGGATAAAATATACAACTTATAAATATGATGAACATGAAATGATGTCATGATTACAATGAATCGAATCGGTTTTGAATCCATTGAGCCTTTGATAAGTATTATGGAATGGATCACATCGATAATAGATATAACACACCGACCTTTGGCTAAGGTTTATGGGTGTTATTTATCGATATAATCACTATCATATCGGTTTTATATTTTGGCATTCATGCATATATGCATATACATTTAGCCATCATATAAAATTGATATAATAATCCCTTGATGGGAAAATTGATATAGCATTGGGGTCATTTAATTTTGACCTTTATATGCTAATCAAAATTTATTTATTTTTGATTCTTTTAAATTATGCCGAAGCGTAGAGCGTGCCCGATTGGACCGGCCCCCATTAGCCTCGATTGTTTGATTATTTTCCAAAGACGTAGAGCGTGCCCGATTGGACCGGCCCCCAATTAGTCTTGGATTGGATTATTATTTAAGTTTAAACTTAAGACGTAGAGCGTGCCCGATTGGACCGGCCCCCAATTAGTCTCAAGCCGGGTTGATTGTGAATTTTATTTGATTAACACTAACATCAAATTTTGAATCAGCCATATTTGCCTTCATTGTGTCTTGGAGGCCTGTTTGAGCTTCAATGAGGCCCAGGCGGCCTTGGAACTTCCTGCAGAAGAGAGGGTCCAGTCCTCTGTTTGGAGCCGGAAGGGCCTGCTGGACTTTGTGCTTGTGCGCCATCATTTGATCTTGTTGGTAGGGCAAGGGCCCACTGGATTGGGTACATTTGAGGGGGGGCTGCAGGGAGCCGAGAAGGACCTGTGTATGGGTCTGAAGATGACCTGTTTAGGGGTCCTTTGGATGGGCTGAAAGGGGCTGTACAGCAGGCCAATATGGAACCGGCTATGGGCCTGGACAGGGACCTGTTCGGTGTGCAGAACTGGGCCTGTTTTTGGGCATGTCTAGGGGTCGGTTATGGACCTGTTTGGGGTCTGTTTGGGGTGCCTGCAGATGGGCCTGCTCGGGTGCTGACAGGTAGGCCTGCAGATGGCTGGACATGGGCTGTATAGGGGCTGTTTTGGGCCTGAGAAAGGGGGTTTTCTGATGGGCCACAAAGGGGCAGCGGACTGGTCACAAAGGGACCGGTTTAGGGGCTCTTTAGGAGGGCCAAAATGGGGCATGTTTGAAGATGAACATGGGCCGAGAGGGGGCTGCTAGAACAGGTAAAGAGAGGGCCCTTAGAGGGCTACGTAATTAGTATGTACAGACCTCCCCTACATTGCCTTCTTCTCTTCTTCTTCCCCTTTTGGCTGCTGGCAGGTGTAGGTACGCAGGAGGGGTGGCAGCAGCTCTCTTCTTCTTCTCCTCTTCTCCTCTTGGCTGCTTGCAGGACTTGGAGATGTGCAGACGTGCAGCAGCTGGTCAGAGGGGGAGCAGCAAGCAGAGGGGCAGCCTGTCGGCGTCCTCAGCAGCCCCCCTTTCAAGCTGACGCGCCCCTCCTCTTATAGAGAGTGGAGGGGAGGTGAAGAGGCAGCAGGTGGGCTTGTACGCAGGCCTCTTGGCCTCCCTTGGGAGGTTACACCATTAAACTGAATTTATTGATTGGCTGTCCCTTGGCCTTCCCCCAGCCTTGACCTGATATTGGGATGATGTGGCATGTACGTACATGGTTGTTGGCCTCCCCCTTGGGGGTTACACCAGTTAATTTCAGATTAATGGGCTGGCTGACCCTTGACCTCCCCCTGGCCTCTTCAGTTTCTCTCTTCATAAACTGACCAATAAATGGGCTGAGGTGGCATGTACGGCTGGACCAGGTGAGGTGGCAGGCTGAGTGGGCTGGAGCTGTTCACACTGGCCGCAGGAGGGCCTGGCCTGGTCTGGGCCCAGCCTCTATCATGGGCTGTGCGTAATGGGCTTCAAAGGAGCTGGAGGATAATTATTTTATATCAAAATGAGGGGTGGTCCTACTGTGGATTGTGCCAATGGGCTAATTTATGGCTTGTTTTGGCCCAATTAAGAATTGGGTCAACTGAAGTTTGGTCCATCCTCTCCTCTCTTTTTTCCTGCCCCCCTTTTTTTATGAAAAATCTGACGCCAACAAATGCCCCCCACGGGTGGTCCCTCGGAGGTGAGTGTCGACGTGGGAGACAAGAGACGACAAGGGATTGCCCGTGTAAGTTGGCACTTGGACATCTCTCTCTTCTACTAGTTGGCTGGCTAGCCCAATATGGTTTGAATGTCCTTGGATCGAGAAGGGCTTGGGCCCTCGGAGGTGACCGATCTTCTGCTTCTTTAGCCCGGCCGTTACTTTCCCTTGACTCGTGGGGGTCCTTTGAATTTCTCTGGTTTGTTGCATTGACAGTAGCTTCTGGAAGAGGTTAGGCATGACTCGGAATTCTTCAGTGGAATCGGGCTTTAGGTGAGCCGTACTTAGTTAATGCAGACTTGTTGTCACATCCCTTACATCCAATCTTTCTGAAGTTTTCTTTTTGCTTTGTTTGTTGTTGTTTCTTTTTACTGGCCCGACTGCCTAGTTTTAGGTTTTCACCCGGGTCAGCCCCCTTGATATTTTGCCTACATACCTCCGGGGAGGTTTTCATGTAGTGGGGTTGCCTGTTTTTGCCTAGAGCGCCTTTTCAGATTTTTTCACTCTAGCAAGGTTTTTTTTTTTGACATTTTTTTTTTTGCAGGGAATTAAGGCTTCCCTCGAGCCATGAAGTTGTTCTTGGGCGGTGAGGAATTAAGGCTTCCCCTGGGCCATAGAATTTCAGACGGTGAGGAATTGAGGCTTCCCCTGGGCCATAAGTTTTGGTGGCTTTGTGCCGGTGGACCCGTAGGCTTAAGAAAGAGTATGAAGAAGTCACACTCGATCTATAAGGTATGAAGTTTGGGTACATGAACATTGTATTAAGCTATGGGATATGTAGTGACATGATGCCATTTAACCTGTAGACTTATGAATGCGAAGAAGTTGCATTCGGTCCATAGGGTATGGTATTGGGGTGGCTTTGTGCCGTAGGAATCCGTGGGACATTTGGGTATGAAGTGATCATGCCCGGCCCATAGGGTTTAAGTTTGGGGTGGCTTGATGCCGAAAGAACTTGTGGGACATACGAGCATGATGAAGTCATACTCGGCCCATTAAACGTAAGTTTGGGATGGCTTGATGCCATAGGAAACTCATAAGACATGTGAGTATGGAGATACCACACTCAGTCTTGTTGGGTAAAGTATGATGGCTTCATGCCGGAAGGATATGGTGGTTTGATACCAAAATGATTTGTTAGACATATGAGCATGAAGAAGTCACACTTGGTCCACGTGTATTAAGGTATCAATTTTGGGGTGACTTTGTGTCGTTAGAACTCGCAGCTTTGTGAGCATGAAGAGATCACACTCGGTCTATGGAGTATAAAATATTATGTGGCTTGATGCCAAAAGGACCTGTAGAACATGTGAGCGTGAGGAAATCACACTCGGCCTGTCAGGTAAAATTTGGTGGCTTGATGCCAAAGAGGACCCGTAGGACATATGAGCATGAAGAAGTCATACTCGGCCTATTGGGTATGAGTTTGATGGCTTTATGCCATTATGAACCCGTAGGACATATGAGCATGAAGAAATTACGCTCGGCCTATTGGGTATGGGCTTTGTGGCTTGATGCGAAAAGAAATTGGCGGCTTGATGCCGAAGAGAGGATAGTGGCTTGATGCCAAAAAGGGTGTTGTGGTGGCTTGATGCCGAAATGATGATGGCTTGATGCCGATTTGGTCATGGTGGCTTAATGCCAAAAAATAGGATGTTGTGGCTTGATGCCAAAAGGAGATGACAGCTTGATGCAGTGACTGGTATTGTGGCTTCATGCCAAAATGATTTGGTGGCTTGATGCCAAAAAGGGTGTTGTGACTTGATGCCGAAGAGGAGGTGATGGCTTAATGCCATGAGGATGTGGCATAGGATCCAAAGATTCCAAACAACACATAGACCAAAAGGCCATGATGGTGTGGGATTTAAGAACCATGTAAACCGGAAGGGCCATAATGGTACAAGACTTGATGAAGACCATATAGACCAGGAGGGTCATATTGGTATAGAATTTTGACAACCATGTAGACCTTGGTGGTCATGATGGTGTAGGGATTTGGGGACTGTAGATCTGAAGGGCCATGATGATATGGTGATTTGAAAATCATATGGACTTGGCTTGTCATAATGGTATGAAATTGTTTGAAGCCATGTGGACATGAGAGTCGCGATGGCATGTGATTTTTTTTGAAACTATACAGACTATAAGGGTCTTAATAGCACGAAAGGTCAAAGACTATATAAGCCAAAAGGGCCATTATAGCAAGGAGACTTGTTGGCGAAACCATATAGACCGAGGGTCATAATGGTACGGAGTTTGACAGTCATGAAGACATGAAAGTCATGATGACATCGATGGGTGAAGCCATGTAGACCTTAACGGTCATGACGGCATGAAATTTGACCTGTTTAGAGGAGAGGTGAGCCCCCTCTCTTTTTTTTTCGAACTTTGAATTTCCAGAGTTTCTCACTTCTTCTTTTTTTTTTTCAAATTAGCTTGACCGCCTTTTGAAAGGTTTTCACCCAAGCTAATCCCCTTTTTCTTTTGCCTGTACACCCATTTGCAGGGTTTTCGTACAGCAAGGTGATCCATTTTTGCCTGGGGTGCCCTCAATGGGTTATCACCTCAGTCGGATTTTTTTCTCTCTCTCTCTTTTTTGACATATTTTGCCCTTGGCCAATCAATGATGTGACTAACCAAGACCGTCAAGGTATTTCATTTTCTTTTTTCTTTTCTTTTTTTCATAAGGGAATTCAGGCTTCCCTCAAGCCATATGAACTCTGGCTATGCTCCACCTAGTCATCATCAATGTAGATGTTTGACGTGTAAATAGAGAGTGGGACAAGGTGGACACCTCAAGCTCTTGACCTCCTTGTGCATCTTCTTTGATTGTTGACATTTGAGGCGTGACAAGCACTAACCAACATGTTGCCTTGTATCCTCAATATATTCTATCTTCTCCGAGGTGATACTAGTGAGGGCAAACTGACCTCGTACTAACCTCCCCAAAAGACTTCCTTTTCTCAATCAATAGACGGCTGTCCGAGATTGCATGTCCAGCTCAGTTTAGAGATTTCTTCCCTTCTGAGAGTTGCATAGTGTCAATTTGAAGTTTTATTTCTCTCATTGCTTGAGTTGTGAGTATCTTTTCCATTCAACCTTCTTTTTTGAAATTCTTTTGGAGCCCACACAGGGGAACTATGTAGGGCTGGTCATAGGAATATTGGGGGCTTTGGAGATGGCTTGTGTGTGGGCATAGGTATGTTAAAGCCATTAGAGTGAGTTGAGATTTAGGCATGTCAGAGGCCATTGAGGTCTTTTTTTTTTGTACATGGGTATGTCGGAGGCCATAGAGACTATTTCTTTTGTGGTATGTGAGGGCATATAGGAGGTTGCTTTGGGGATATCTGGGGGGCATGTTGACGACTTGTTTTGTATTTGAATTGAGGGGTCTGTGAGGGGTTGTTCTATGGACTCTTCAATCCCTAAGCAAAGAGGTAGAAGAAGATCTAGCCCTTGGCACTTTCTAAGAGATATTTGGGGTGTTCTCTGGATCTAGCAAAAGGCTAGTTTGAGAGTTCTCCGTGGCTTAGATGTCAGAATTTCCAGGGATCATTTGAAAGTGGGCCAATCTTGAAAAGATGAAACCCATACTATTTGCCCCCAGTGCTGTTTTAGGCCAACTTAGCCCTTGTTGTAATCAAGTTACAAACTGGTCAACTTTGTTGTGGGTGTCGGATTTTTTCCTTGCCCAAGCTTTATGCTTTGTAGTGGATTGATGGTCGACTTGGCATGTTGACATGTAGAGATAGATTCTTGAATTGTAGCATCGGGGGCCGTTGGTCGGCATGAAGGATGGAGGGTTGCTCCCTCACCTAGATAACATGATTGACTTCATGCAGTCTTCTGTTGGGGATGTTTTCTTCCTTGTCTCCCTTTGCAATTAGTGTAGACTAGTGACTTTACGGGGCTTTATTGGTAGAGGTTGGTCTTCTTGCCCCCTGTCACCTTCTTAGGTGGAGAGTTCATCCTCACGCTTGCGTGACATGACATGGCCTAAGGGCTTGCCCCCAGCCAAATGAGTAGTTCCCAAAGGACTGCTCAGGAAACTAATTGATTTTTAATGCATAATAGGTTGAAAATTGCTTTCTCTCCTTAGCACAACCTTATCAAGTGATACCATATAGACATCATTAAATGAGAGCATAAGATTTGTTCCGAGCTCAATTGACATATGACTACCAAACTGCTATCATGACGATTTGCATCCATTCGCCGGATAGAGGATTGATTCCTCACTTGCAAGCAAGAATTAGAAGACCGGACCATTGGTTGGTCATATTGGTTGAGAGAAAGGGCAAAAGGTCGATATCTCTATAGCCATCATAGGCCATTGATTGGCTGGCTCCTTCTAACTGAAGAATACATGATTGATCCCTTGCTTCATTCAAAGCCATGTTTTCAACTCTTTATTGTCCAAACTTGTTGAAGTATGGAGGATTGTTTCCTTACTTGGTGGCCCGAGGACCGGTCACTTTGGTTGAATGCATTCCTTTCATACGCAAAGGATTTTTTCCTTGCTCTTTATCGGTATGATGGGCGTCTGGTTAATCCTTAGCTCAAGCCATACTGAAGTGACCCAGAGGCTTGCCCCAGTCGGATGAACGTAGTTGTGGATTGACCAGTGAACCGATCAACATCTGATGTATATCGAGTGACAGATTGATTCTGAACTCAAGTATGAAAAATGCACCATATCTAGGCCATTTTTGATGTGGTCATTGAATTTGTTCCAATACTGAGAAATACTTAAGAGTTGCACCGGTAAAGTGACAGCATTTTGCAATTGGCGAGCATAGGATTGATTCTTAACCCGTCGAGTTGTCTGCTTGGGTAGAATCGTTGATCGGTTATCCTGCTTGAAATGACGAGTCGAGGATTGCTCCCCTCACCCGAAAGATGGCATTCGGGGGCGGAACCGTTGATCGGTTGCCTCAGTTGAAGTCACGGGCCGAGGGCTGGTCCCTTACCTGAGAAATGGCATGGCTAGCCGTTGATCGGCTGAATTTGTTGATTTTCAGACAAGAGGACTGATCCCTCTCTCCATTAGCAGTTGAGGCAGACCAGAATGACGAAACGGTTGATGGTGAGCTTCGATTCCATATGCCTCAGCATAGTAAAAAGGTGCCATATCAGGGCAGGTTTTGATGTGGTCATCGATTTGTTCCAAGACCAAAGGATATTTTGGAATTGCACCGATAATCGGGTAGCATGTTTCAATTTGGTGAGCCTAGGATTGATTCCTAGTACATCAAGCAAAGATTGGGAGATAGGACCATTGATCGGCCATCCTCGTTAAACCGACAAGTCGAGGGTTGGCCCCTCACTTGAATGTAGCATATGGGGACAAAACCGTTGATCGGTTACCCCCGTTTAAATTATGGGCCAAGGGTTGATCCCTCACTCGAATCATAGCTTGGTGGGCCGTTGATCGGCCGAAATTGTTGATCTTTAGAAAAAGAGGCATGTTCCCTCTCTCCAGTAATAATTGGGACCGCTGACCGGTAGGAATAACTTGATGGGCGAAAGATTTTTTCTATTCCCGAGTGGGCCTTACAGCAGTGTTGGTGGAAGGTTGGGAAGAAACTTTGTTCTTCTTGTCCAACCCCGCCAAAGTGGCAAAATGGTTGACAATAAGAGATGTTGGAATATGTATTGACTCTCCTTGTTAGGTGGAGGATTGCTTCCTCCCTCATCTTTTGATAATATATGGGGTTTGTCCTTGGCCCATGTTGTTGTGGTGCAGTTGGACAATTGCCTTCTGAATTGTGTTTTTTTTATTTATATTGAGTTTGATGAGCCTTCCATCAAGTCGGCTGTAGTATAGGCACTTGATTTTTGCTTTGCCCAAAAATTTTTCCTGAACTCAACTGAGAATTAGTTGACCACGACACATGAGCGGACAAAGGATTGATTCCTTGTCTGAGGGAAAGCATAAAGTAACGAAGTCGTTGGTGGGCATAACTTGTTGGGGTGTCAGGCAAAAAATTGACCCCTCACCTGACCAATAGCATCATGGACCGTTGATTGGCCTGCCATCCTCGGATTGAGGAACAGAGGGCTGCCCCCTCATCTTGGTGGTAGTGGTTCATGTTGACTTGTTGTCGAATTAACATAACATATATAAATGAGCATCTTGCCCCCTGTTGGATAGATGACATGAAGATACAAACCGGCGGACCGGGGAACGGCTACTGCATATCGGGTGGTGGATTGATTCCATACTCGAGTAGAGTGTGATGATGCCCTTGGCAGCAACATGGCGGGCTATTGTTTGGCCCAAGTTGTCAATTTTCAAAATAGAGGGCTGGTCCCTCACATAACTTTGATGTTGTTCATTGGCTAGGTAGCCACAATGCATAGCATCTCGAGACTGAGCCCATGATTGATAGCCCTCGACATTTCAAAACGTAAGATTGACTCCCCTACTTGGTTAGCCAATCATAAAAACTTCATGTCATGGAGTGAGGATTGAATACTCATGGAAATGGCATTCATGCAGCATAAGCCATTGACAGGCTCCCCATTGCATGTTGTGGACGAAGGCTAGCAATGGTAGCATTGAGGATTGGGGGTTGCTTCCTTTTTGAAACAATTGTCATGAACATGTTGACCAGTTAATCATGGTGCTCTCATAGATTTGTGGGTTAATCCCTTTTGAAACATCTTTGGTATATGCCGCTGACCGGGCAACCATGCTTTGATGATTTTTGTTTCCTCGGGAGTAAGACTTGTTCTTTACCTGAGTGGCATTTGGGGCTAAACTGAAGTCATATTTATTTCTCGGGTCAAGGGTTAATCCCTTACCCAGTTGAAATGCCTCATGATTTGATCCCTCAATTTAACCAGCCATGGCAACACAGTGAATTGAGAGACGACACCTCAATGAAATGCGTGCCACCAACCAATCTTAGCACCTTTCTCTCGGATGATGGATTTGTTCCTTACCCAAGTAGCATTTGTTTGGAGCCAAGTTGATATTCGGTTGGCCAAAGTGTGTTTCTATTTTGGAAATATAGGATTGATTCCTTATCCTTGAATATACCGAGCCTCTGGTAGATCAACCATGGTAACTTCATGATTCCTTCTTGACAAGTCATTTGTCATGGCCATTACTTGACCAGATATGACTTTTGGGTGAAGAAATTGTTCCTTGCCCCCATTTGGTTGATAGAGTTCATTTGGACTTAGGGATTTGTTCCCTACTGAATGACATTGTTGCCAGCTTGAGTCTGAGAGCTTTCTTTGCCGGTTGGCCAGCAGTCTATATTTTTTTTATGGTCAACCTTCTCTTGTTGTAGTTATCCCGGTGCCATGCACTTGTTGGAGATGGAGGAATTGGACTTTGCCTTGGCATTGTCCTCCTTTTGCCTTGGTCGGTTATGAAAGACCGACCTTGCTATATAGTTGCATGGGTCTTGAAACAGCATGTTTGGTGTCTCTTTGACTTCTTTGAGGGTTGGTGTTGACAGAATCCATAACCACATGTCCCCGGAGGTGTTTATTGGGGAGCTCCCATGGTAACCCCTTTGAAAATAGGATCAAGTTGTTTGACCCTTGAAATATTTTCGGTGCTGGATGAACTCCGAGAGCGGCTCCTTGAGATGCTTGCAACATCGGGATGAAGTCTTCATAGCGGGATCATTGGACCCCATCGGGTCTCATCTTTTGACATTTTTCGCCTCCTCCTCGCACAAAAGGAAAGAAGCATGTGTTAGATATATATGGGATTCGGGATGTATGCCTTTTTGAATTGCTATGACGGAGAGATGAAGGGAAGGAGAGGTCCCACCGGGCGTGCCATTTGTGAAACCTCGAAAATTTCTTGATGAATGAATTTGATTTGAAAAGCTTTTTTTTTGTTGAATTTGAATTGAAGTTTGAATTTTGAAAATTTGTGCATGAAAATTTCGTAATTGATTTTTAAAATTGATTATTTTGAAAAGCTTAAAAATTCATTTTTGATTTGGACTTACTTGAAAAAGATTTTGAATTTTTCTAACTGTGTAAAAGGACAGTTTTTTTTTAAGTCTTTTCCAAAAATTTTATTCATCGAATTTAGTTTTACAACTAGGAAATATCAGTACTCCATAGGAATATAACTAATTTGACGATATACATAAAAAATATAAGTTCGAGGTTGGGTTCTTTGAAAATTTGTTTTGACCTCTCCCCATCGGGTGGTGCGAAGACCCGATGTTAATTATATCGAGAACACTCGAATACCCTTGATTCGCCGTCATAGCAATTTCGAAACAATAACATACATCCACAATTGAAATGAATACAATAGGAGCAACGACTCCATAAACTTGATGGAATGCAATTTTTTTTTTGTTTAAAATTGAATTTGATTTGAGTTTGGTTTTAAAACTTTGATTCAATTGATTTGTGACTTAATGTCTTTTAGTGTTTATTTAAAATTTGATTAATGGTTTGGATTTAAATTGATTTGGATTTAGTCTTTATCATTTTTTATTCTTTAAATGTTTGATTGATTTTAGACTTGTTAGGTTTATTTATTCTAAATGTATTTTATTGGTTGAAGAGGTTTGATTTAGAAATTTGAACATTATTTAATGAGATGACAATGTGTTATTTACTGTTTGTTTGTTTTTTTTAAACTGATTTTTTTTATTAAATTTATTGATTGATTAATAGATCTTTTAGTTAGGAGATTTCATCATTTTTTTATTATCCAAAGAATTAGTTTAAGATTAATCATTCTTTTACTTGGTTAAGTATATTTTGAATGGTTTTCAAATTGATTTTATAATTATGTTTTTTTATTAAATATATTTGATTTGTTTATTCTTAATTGGTGGGTTATGTTAGAAAATTTCTTTTATTTTGTTTTATTTTATCTGTTTGTTTTGTTTCTTTCTTTCTTTGTTTTTTTTTAGTCTTAAAATTATTTCTGAAATTAACTTTAAGTTATGAAAGTTAAGTTTGATTGACTTTGATTAATTTTAGTATTTTCGGATTATTTAATTAACTTATTTTCCTTTTTTATTATTTTGATATGTTTTAAATTATTCTTTTTATTTGCATTCCATTTGAATTTATGGAGCTGTTTTTAGCTCTCAACAACATCAAAAATATACACCATGTAATTTCCATTAATTGGATAAAATATACAACTTATAAATATGATGAACATGAAATGATGTCATGATTACAATGAATCGAATCGGTTTTGAATCCATTGAGCCTTTGATAAGTATTATGGAATGGATCACATCGATAATAGATATAACACACCGACCTTTGGCTAAGGTTTATGGGTGTTATTTATCGATATAATCACTATCATATCGGTTTTATATTTTGGCATTCATGCATATATGCATATACATTTAGCCATCATATAAAATTGATATAATAATCCCTTGATGGGAAAATTGATATAGCATTGGGGTCATTTAATTTTGACCTTTATATGCTAATCAAAATTTATTTATTTTTGATTCTTTTAAATTATGCCGAAGCGTAGAGCGTGCCCGATTGGACCGGCCCCCATTAGCCTCGATTGTTTGATTATTTTCCAAAGACGTAGAGCGTGCCCGATTGGACCGGCCCCCAATTAGTCTTGGATTGGATTATTATTTAAGTTTAAACTTAAGACGTAGAGCGTGCCCGATTGGACCGGCCCCCAATTAGTCTCAAGCCGGGTTGATTGTGAATTTTATTTGATTAACACTAACATCAAATTTTGAATCAGCCATATTTGCCTTCATTGTGTCTTGGAGGCCTGTTTGAGCTTCAATGAGGCCCAGGCGGCCTTGGAACTTCCTGCAGAAGAGAGGGTCCAGTCCTCTGTTTGGAGCCGGAAGGGCCTGCTGGACTTTGTGCTTGTGCGCCATCATTTGATCTTGTTGGTAGGGCAAGGGCCCACTGGATTGGGTACATTTGAGGGGGGGCTGCAGGGAGCCGAGAAGGACCTGTGTATGGGTCTGAAGATGACCTGTTTAGGGGGTCCTTTGGATGGGCTGAAAGGGGCTGTACAGCAGGCCAATATGGAACCGGCTATGGGCCTGGACAGGGACCTGTTCGGTGTGCAGAACTGGGCCTGTTTTTGGGCATGTCTAGGGGTCGGTTATGGACCTGTTTGGGGTCTGTTTGGGGTGCCTGCAGATGGGCCTGCTCAGGTGCTGACAGGTAGGCCTGCAGATGGCTGGACATGGGCTGTATAGGGGCTGTTTTGGGCCTGAGAAAGGGGGTTTTCTGATGGGCCACAAAGGGGCAGCGGACTGGTCACAAAGGGACCGGTTTAGGGGCTCTTTAGGAGGGCCAAAATGGGGCATGTTTGAAGATGAACATGGGCCGAGAGGGGGCTGCTAGAACAGGTAAAGAGAGGGCCCTTAGAGGGCTACATAATTAGTATGTACAGACCTCCCCTACATTGCCTTCTTCTCTTCTTCTTTCCCTTTTGGCTGCTGGCAGGTGTAGGTACGCAGGAGGGGTGGCAGCAGCTCTCTTCTTCTTCTCCTCTTCTCCTCTTGGCTGCTTGCAGGACTTGGAGATGTGCAGACGTGCAGCAGCTGGTCAGAGGGGGAGCAGCAAGCAGAGGGGCAGCCTGTCGGCGTCCTCAGCAGCCCCCCTTTCAAGCTGACGCGCCCCTCCTCTTATAGAGAGTGGAGGGGAGGTGAAGAGGCAGCAGGTGGGCTTGTACGCAGGCCTCTTGGCCTCCCTTGGGAGGTTACACCATTAAACTGAATTTATTGATTGGCTGTCCCTTGGCCTTCCCCCAGCCCTGACCTGATATTGGGATGATGTGGCATGTACGTACATGGTTGTTGGCCTCCCCCTTGGGGGTTACACCAGTTAATTTCAGATTAATGGGCTGGCTGACCCTTGACCTCCCCCTGGCCTCTTCAGTTTCTCTCTTCATAAACTGACCAATAAATGGGCTGAGGTGGCATGTACGGCTGGACCAGGTGAGGTGGCAGGCTGAGTGGGCTGGAGCTGTTCACACTGGCCGCAGGAGGGCCTGGCCCGGTCTGGGCCCAGCCTCTATCATGGGCTGTGCGTAATGGGCTTCAAAGGAGCTGGAGGATAATTATTTTATATCAAAATGAGGGGTGGTCCTACTGTGGATTGTGCCCATGGGCTAATTTATGGCTTGTTTTGGCCCAATTAAGAATTGGGTCAACTGAAGTTTGGTCCGTCCTCTCCTCTTTTTTTTCCTGCCCCCCTTTTTTTATGAAAAATCTGACGCCAACACTTTATATATGGCTATATGGAATAATTGATTATGTATGCAAACAGGATGAAATCGGACATGGAAAATTAATAGAGATGACTTGTAATTTATTTTCTTTGTGTCCCGTTGATTGGTTGTTTTGCAGCTCCAGCATACGCCTCACTCTGTTCTCAATTGACATGTAAGATAATAGTCCCTCCGGATTTGGGATATTCTAACAATGATTTTAACAAACTTGGCCCCAGACCAACAACATTTTCGGTGATTAAACTGTACCTTACATCATTCATAATATATGTGAATGCGTATGGTGTACTGATGCTTTCTAAAATGTGCATCAGGGTCAAAGAGTGCTAGACTTCATGCTGAAGAACCAAGGCATGATAGACAAGACCCTATTGTTTGACATAGAGCTTGTCAAGATTCATATCCAACTGAGAGCAAGCGAAAATCTATTATGCATCCAACCGCACAATTTCTGTGGATTTAGTCTCTGGCTGGTTGGCTTCCTTGTATCAAGGTTTCAAGTACCAAATTCCTATGCCATCCATTTGTGTAGGTCACATTCCCATTTGATCTTTCAAGTGAAGTAAGAAGATGCCGAACCCTGGAGGAGTTCATCTTGGAGAGTAGTACGTGTTGTCTTTTCGTGTCTTGTTTTCATCATATAAAACCTGAAAGAGATGAAGCAAGGTTCTTGCTAAAGAAGCATTTTGTGTTTATCTTTTGGTGCAGTGTTGTTACATGTTCTTTAGAAAAAAATAATGCTATATATGAAGAGCCATGCTATTTCACTCTTACGTTGGCTATTGAGATTTGTGGAAAACAACCCGTATATAAGGTTGAAATCATCTATTTCGCTGCTTGATTTGCCCATAAAGGTGATGAACAGAACCAGGTGAGGTATGATGGGATCTCTGATCGATTTGAACTGAGTCTTGTGACTCAATCTTCTAAAAATATGAAACAAAAATTATAGTGGAGATTGACCGACTCGAAACGCTCCAGACAAAGTCTAGGATGGGATGGATTTGATTTGATCGATTTTGATTCTGTATTGTTGCCATCCATTTGCATTGATATATAGATAGGTCTCTCGGACATGTTAATTTAGAAGACTTGACAAGGAATCTCATTCAAAATTTAATAGTAATTTTAAAATTAACAATAAGAGAGGAGGTTACTATTCTCACAAAATAGGTTTTAAGGACGTTTACATCATATGTATACACAATCAACAATCAAGGTAAATAGATGTTAATAGATGTTCAATTTTATGTTAGCATATCTAATTTTAATTTTAACGTTTGTATCTAATTGATATATAACATATCACTCACACACGAGTGTGGTCAATAAATTTATAGTTGGATACCACTCAACTCCAATGACACATATTATCTGTCTTTTCTCTGTTTAAAATATTTATAAAAATTAATTGAAAATTACTCTATCGACACTAACACTTCACTGTTATCATACAGATCATGGTTAAAGAGTGGAAAGTCATCAATTTCCTAATTTGTGAACTTCAAATCATTTAATTTTATAACAATTTATCTCAATTATCTTGTGAATTTACGTTCAATCAATATATAACGTATTTCTCGAACACGTGCGAAGCACGTAATTTAACTAGTCTAACTTAGTATATAGAAGCAGGAATCCAGTTTTTTCGTCCTTGGCAATTGACCTATGTGTTTGTCTAGATACTTAGGGTCCGTTTGGCAACTTTTCAAAGCACTTCTTCTAGAAGTGCCTTCTTTTCGAAGGCACTCCAATTAGAAGGTCTTCTCATTTGTGGGAGTGAAAGTAGTTTGGTGCGTATTCCGCCCGGCTGCGCGGGGGGAGGCGCGGAGGCGTCTGCGGGCGGGGGGGGGGACTCCGGCTGCGGAGGGGGGACGCCGCGCGGGGAGGCGCGGGGGCGTCCGCCGGGGACTCGGGATGCCGCCCGGCTGCGCGGGGGGAGGCGCGGAGGCGTCCGCGGGGGCGAGGGGGGACTCCGGCTGCGGAGGGGGAGGCTCGCGGAGGGGCGGAGGGGGGAGGCTCGCGGCGGGGGGGTCGCGGAGGGGGGGAGGCTCGCGGAGGGGCGGTGCCGGGTGAGGGGGGGACTCCGGCTGCGGAGGGGGAGGCTCGCGGAGGGGCGGAGGGGGGAGGCTCGCGGCGGGGGGACGCCGCGCGCGGGGGGGGGCGACTCCGGCTGCGGAGGGGAGGCTCGCGGAGGGGCGGAGGGGGGAGGCTCGCGGCGGGGGGGACGCCGCGCGGGGGGGGCGACTCCGGCTGCGGAGGGGGAGGCTCGCGGAGGGGCGGAGGGGGGAGGCTCGCGGCGGGGGCGACTCCGGCTGCGGAGGGGAGGCTCGCGGAGGGGCGGAGGGGGGATGCTCGCGGCGGGGGGGGGAGGCTCGCGGAGGGGCGGTGCCGGGTGAGGGGGGGGGGACTCCGGCTGCGGAGGGGAGGCTCGCGGAGGGGCGGAGGGGGAGGCTCGCGGCGGGGGGACGCCGCGCGGGGGGGGGGCGACTCCGGCTGCGGAGGGGGAGGCTCGCGGAGGGGCGGAGGGGGGGAGGCTCGCGGCGGGGGGACGCCGCGCGGGGGGGGGGCGACTCCGGCTGCGGAGGGGGAGGCTCGCGGAGGGGCGGAGGGGGGAGGCTCGCGGCGGGGGGTCGCGGAGGGGGGAGGCTCGCGGAGGGGCGGTGCCGGGTGAGGGGGGGGGGGACTCCGGCTGCGGAGGGGGAGGCTCGCGGAGGGGCGGAGGGGGGAGGCTCGCGGCGGGGGGGTCGCGGAGGGGCGGAGGGGGGAGGCTCGCGGCGGGGGGGTCGCGGAGGGGGAGGCTCGTGGAGGGGCGGTGCCGGGTGAGGGGGGGGCTTCGCGGACGGGGACGGCACTGGAGCGCGGGATGGAGCCTCGCGGGCACGGGAGCACTTTTCTTCCGCGAGAAGGAGAAATTTTCTCCTCCGCGTTTCTACCTCCTAGAAGGAGAAAAAGTGAAAAAAAAATATAACCAAACAGCACCATAAAAATAAGAAGGACTTCTGATCAGAGGAGAAGTAAAAAAAAAGTACTTCCACGTAGTTCCCAAACGCACCCTTACTCTCCATTTTTTTCTAGATACTTACTCCGCATGCCCATTTTTCGTCCAGTCGTTTGACATCGTCCGATCATCCGGACTTAACCTTCCAACCGTTCGATAGAGCACCTTACATATTGACACTGCTCAGTTACTGTCCCCGCCGCATCTTTCGCCCCCGCATACTGCCTCCGCTGCGTATTTCACCTCGCAACGCCTCCGGGGCTCCCGAAATCCCCCCCTCGGCCGCCCTCACCTGACGGTTTCACCACCCTCCGCCGTATTCTCCCCCTCCCTTCCGGAAACGGCATCATGAGATTATCTTTTTCTTCATTTTCTCTCGCCCTACACCTCCTCTCAAACGAGGAGATTTCTTGTTTGCTTGGATTGTTATTAAGATCGTCTTTCTCCGCGGCTGTTCTGCAGCCAAGTCTCCGGCATGCATCCCGACCACTCGTACACGCCCGTCGTCGCTCCCCGTGTGCAGGTTCTCGCTCGCATGGTGGGCGTACACCACCCCGATGGCCGGAGCCGCGGTCGCGGCGATCGGTTACTCGACGGCGGTGAAGACCCATCTCACCCAGGCGCTCGCCGCCGCGTCCACCTTCACCTTCTCCGCCCTGCTCGTGGCGACGGCCATCCACGCCTTCGTCCTGCGGGACCTCTTCCCCAACGACGTCTCCATCGCCATCGCCGTTACGGGGTCCAGGTCGAGGCCGAGCAAGAAGCGGCGGATGCGCCTCGGCGGCGGAGGGCAAGACGCCGTCGCCATTGATACGCGGGGATGAGAGCTTACGAGTGACCATTTAATACTAAGATGGACATTTATTAATATATAAATGATCCGTGGAAGATTTCTTTCCTTTTTTTCCTCTTATAATTTCTCTGTTTCATTCATAATATATATTTTCAATCTTCTTGCAGTATTTGAATAAGGTGTTTCAACACTCGGCAAAACACAAATTTACATATCTCCAAAGATCAATCACAGGGATAAATCACCAAGGTATGGAAATAAATATTTTTCAAATTTCTTATTTCAACTCTCTGACAGCGTTGGGTTTTGATTTCAATATTTTGTCATTAATTTTGTCCTGTCTTTTCATTTCTATGTTATTCTTTTACTTTTTCTAAGTTATGTCTCTTTTTTGTTTTATTTGGTTTGTAATTTTTTGCCCTATTTATATTTACTTATTTCATATTTAAATTGACCTTCAATTCTTTGATTGCACTTCACATATTTTCCAATTTCTCCCCCTTATGAGAATTTTTTTCCGTCATGCTTTGTTGTGTTTTAAATCCCTTCGGGGAATTACTCCTTCTCGAAAATTATGACATTTCATGATCCCGTTTAGAACTCTCGGATAAATTTAATCGAATTGCATTACTTATGGCCTAATTACAGTATGCTTTTCTTTAATCATAACTTAATTCTATTTGATACTCTAAGATTTACCATGCTAAGAAACAACATGCAAAGAAGCTAATACGTTCTTTAGAACATGCAGATGAAAGGTATTTATTGTTAATTTATTGTTACTATGTCTTGTTGTATTTAGGCACAAAGTAATGCTATTTTTAATTTTTTTTTAGAATTTAATCACATATTTGGATTTTTTTCATTTTTCTTCGATTTGCTGAATTAACCCTTCTGGTTTTGTACAGGACCCTTTATATATAGTTCAATACAATCCTCATACTTTTGTGAACTCCACTCCAATCTTGTGCCACCTAAATATTGCAGTGTTGCAATGCTTAATCCACCAATTATCCAACAAAGTGAGAAATTACAACTAAGCAAGTTCAAATATGAAAACTTTAGATCTGGTAGTAGTGTTGATTCTTACCTTATTGTTAATTCAATTATGGTGAGATGCAGTTCAAAACCTAAAAGAGCAGCATGCTTAACAATTTAGCTTAATCTATTTTGTTACTTTAGCCAGTCTGTTAGTGCAAAACAATAGTGTAATAATTTGGTTTACTTCGCCGTATTGATTTTGAGTTCCCAAGTTTTACAAATTCTGGAGATTTACAGAATTTTCATCTATTCAGAATGTTTATATTTTTCATCATTGGGCTTTTAGATTTCTTTAAACTTTTCAAGTTTTGCATATTTTTAACTTTTAGATTTTGAATATTTCTGGGAAATATTTTCTTTATTTCTTTTAATTGCTTGATTTTTATGATTTGCAAAATTCTCTAATTCAAAATTCTTGATTTGCTGATTTCTGTTTTGAAAAATTCTTGGATTTTCTGATTTCAAGGAATCTCTAGGTCTCTGAATTTTTGGACTCCCATATTCTTGGACCTTTAAAAAATTTCAGATTTGTGGGATTTGGATTTTTCGGATCAGAGATTTCTGATTTATTTATACTTGTATATTCATCAAAGTTTCTGATTCTCTAACTTTCAGGTCTTTCTCAGATTTCATGATTTTTTTACGGCAGACTTCTAGATTTCTCTTTTCTTGTGCCACATATCTTCAAGTTTGTGTGGCTTCTTGGATGCTTCCTCTCAAGATAGAAGTGTTTAAGCATGGAATATCTTTCAAATAGATCTTTTACAACATATATGAAAAAAACAATCTCTTGGAGTGTCCACGGGCCACGAGAACTCACCCACATGATTGAATACAACCCATACCAGTTCACTTTATGAAAAAACATTTTAAAACTCCATACTAAATTGCAAAAGAAGTATAAAGCCTTGAAATCCAAAACCACATTTGCTGTCATTTGTTTTGTATTATTATCTTTTATGCTATTGATTACAACCCGATCAAATTTACAGGTCTTCCCCTCCTAGAATAGGAGGACCTGGTGGTAGCCAACTGCAACCTCAAATTAGATCAAGGATGCCACCACACCTATTTACTGAAGGAAAAGTAGAGGGAGATCAGGGTACTGCAATCCATGTTGTGCTTCTTGATGCAAACACATGCATGATTGTACCATTTGGACCAGAGTCGATGGCTAAACTAATAGTTGTCGTACTAGAAGGTGATTTCAATGAGGAAGCTGATGAAGACTGATCTGTTGAACATTTTGAAAATTATGAAGTAAAAGAGCGTGAGGAGAAAAGGCCACTCCTGACAGGAGATTTGCAGGTAACTCTCGAATAAGGTGTTGGAACTTTTGGGGACCTAACCTTCACAGACAATTCTAGCTAGATCAAGAGCAGAAAATTCAGACTTGGTGTAAAAGTTGCAGCTGGTGCATGTGAAGGTGTTCGCATTTGTGAGGCCAAGACAGAACCTTTTGCAATCAAAGATCAAGGAGGCGAATGTAAGTAGAAATATATTTTCTTAGAGCTACTGTTATCATTATACCAGCCACTTCTTTGAGTTTAATGCTTGGACATTTATGTAAGCTACTTAAATCATACATAGCTTCTCTCTTTATATCTAGATGCCTACGTTTGTGTATTCTTATGTTGTTCATGAGGTTGGAACTTGGTTTCGTGTTATTGCAGTGTACAAGAAACATTGCCCACCTACTTTGCACAATGAGGTATGGAGATTTGATAGAATAGCAAAACATGGAGCTCTACACAAAAAACTGGTTAATGCACAAATAGTGACTGTTGAAGACTTCCTACGTCTTTTGGTCAGGGATCCCCAGAAGTTAATGGAGTGTAAGTTCCTCCATTCTCATTATTTTTATTTAATTCTGATTTTGAGGTTTGAGGATTGAATTTTTAGGGCCTCAATTTTTTTAATGATCAGGCTCTCATACTTCAACCATTTTCTGGTTTGCTTAACTGTTTGTTTTTCAGTATTTATTGCACTTTTCTATTTTTTATTTTTTTCTACTTTTTTTCTATGAGAGCTCTTGAACTGTGTAGTATATTTTTAATGTTCTAGATTGTTAGAATTTTCTCTAGGATGCTCGTTCAGGTTTGTATAATTTTCAGACAATCATATTTTTTTCAACTTTCTAGATTTTCAAATTAATAGAATGTGAACACTTCAATATTCAACTAAAGTAATTAGTGAAAACGAAAGAAACCAACAGTATTGATCTTTAATATAAGTATGTGGAGTTATGGATTTTGAGTTTTTTTTTTAAAATTTCAAGTATGTGGATGCTATTTTTAAAAATCTGAGGACTTATCATTATGTCATGCATAGCAAGGATATCAAATTTCTATTTTTTATTTTTTTCTACTTTTTTCTATGAGAGCTCTTGAACTGTGTAGTATATTTTTAATGTTCTAGATTGTTAGAATTTTCTCTAGGATGCTCGTTCAGGTTTGTATAATTTTCAGACAATCATTCCGGTTTTGAGGTTTCAAGTGTTTGGTTCCATGTGTTGTTTTCTTTTTATGTAGTTTGTGTGCTTTATCAGGTTTGTTATCTTCTTACTCTTTGATGGGTTTAAATGAGGGTCAAGGTCTTAACATATTTTCTCCCTTTTCTTTAATCAAGGTTTAATGCAAATTTTCGATTATCAAATGTTGATTTTTTCTGATGTTCATTGATCTGGGGGTTTGCATACTGTTGAAGATCTACAATTGATATAACCTCAAAAAATTCAATTTCCTTTTTGAAAAAAGAATTTTGGTTTTTGAATTAGCTTTGAAAAACTAGGAACATAAGTGGTAATGTGGTATCATCACATAGGAGTATAACTAATTCAATGATATGTATAAAAATATTCTCAAGTTGAAAGGTGAGCTCCTCTCCTTCCCCCATTCCATTTCCTGTAAAAGACTTATAGACCTTATTTTTTTCTGTTTGCTTTTTTGGAAGTGTTTCTTTTCTCCTTATGTTGATAAACAATGATTCAATTCCTTAAGTCCAAACAACTTGAGGTTGAATATTGAACTATTTTTAGAGTAAATTATATCATAATGCTACATTGGTTGTGCTGGTAAGGACGTAGAAGTTAAATATTGTTTCGCTACTTTATATTTCATATTCTTTGACAATGTAGTTTATTTTGAAAGGGAGAAATTCTATGAAATTATTAAGAAGGATGCGATGCTCTCTTCAATGTATTTGGTCCCAATTCTCCTTTTTTGAGAGTAGATTTTACATCATTTCATAATATTTTCATATCAAATTACGTCAGTGAAGGACCCGTAGCTTTTCGTGTGGACCATGGAGCGTCTTAATTCACTATTGTACTCTCAAGTCTCAAGAGCTCAGAGTCGCTCAGACATACATGTGGAACACTTAGCAATCCGGACCCAAAATGAAGATCGCCATCAAGTTAAAAGGTTATTACTGGCCGACGATGTTCACTGATTGCGACGAGTACGCCAAGAGTTGTCATGAGTGCCAGGCCTTCGGGACCATTCCTCGACGCCCACACACAAAGTTGCATCCAACTACCCCTACTTGGCCTTTTGCCGAATGGGGAATGGACATAGTTGGACCATTCAAGGATGGAGCTGTACATATGAATAATAGGTAAATTTATCAATGCAAAGTTGATGGTGTTTTACAGTATATATAATCATTTGAAAATATTTTAAATTCATCGTAAACGTGCGAAGCACGCTTTTTTAACTAGTCTATACCTATACAATAGAAGCGGGAGTACCTCTTTTTTCGTCCTCCCTATTCTAACCGTCCGATTTTTTTGTCCGCCCTCTTCTAACCGTCCGATTAAATCTACTCCGTTCCTGCCAGACATCCACCATTTTGTCTAGGTATTACTTCCATGTTAATGCACCGGAGAGTTAAAGGAAATAAAATGCTCCCGAGAGTTTGACGGCGACTCTCGAGCCGGGTGACCACCACCGGGTAATCTGGGCGGCTCCTGCCGTTACTCCACAAGCCTCGCCGTCTCC
Source organism: Cryptocoryne crispatula var. balansae (assembly GCA_036172225.1). Taxonomy (NCBI): domain Eukaryota; kingdom Viridiplantae; phylum Streptophyta; class Magnoliopsida; order Alismatales; family Araceae; genus Cryptocoryne; species Cryptocoryne crispatula. Next base: position 5,445,732 of record CM069933.1, read on the forward strand.
TCTCGAGCCGGCCGCAAGCCTCGCCGTTGAATGTCATTACACTGCAAGCTCCCCCGCTGGATCTTCGTCTCCTCTTCTCATGCCACCGGTTACCCCCTCCATCTCTGCCTCCTGTTATTCCGCCGACAGTTTCCCCTTCGTTACTCCGCCGTCCCTCTGCTTCCTCTGTTCGATGGTTCCCCCTCTCGTCCATCTCCATTCCTACCCGTTTCTCATCTTCAATGTCCAACACGTTCCTCTCCCGCCGTTTCTTATCTTCTATCTTCTTCAATGTCTTGGCCCTTTATCCGGACGTTACGATACACATTCCCTCCTTCAACCTCCCTTTTCATGCACCCACCTTGAATACCGCAGGCCTAAAGGCCTCACCTTTCCTCCTTTTGTTGCACAGTCCAACGTTCCTGTCATTCACTATTACTTCGAAAAATCTGATTTTCTCATCAGCCTTGCCATTTAGCGCCATCCGGCAACAGAGGCTTCGCCGGTCAACAGAGGATTTTCAGTTTTGACCAACCTTCAGTGTCCGTCGGTTGATGCATATTCCAGTCGCTACGTATTTTGCAGGTTAGTGTATTTGTTTTACCTTCACATCCCTGTTTTTGTCTTGTGTTGGTCTCATTTTTGAGATTTATAATTTTAGAAATTTCAAGTTTGAGCTTGAGAATCCATGCGTACTGGTTAGGATATCTTGATTATTTTCTTATTTGCAAATTTACCACATTGTCGTTTATAATATGCTTAATGAAACGAGAGGTAGAATAATATGCTAGGCTAGATTTGTTAACTTATCATTTTTTGTTACTTAGTGTTTCGGGATGTGGATATTTGCATCTCAATTTTTTTGTTTGGAATTCAGTTCAGATTAACTTTTGAGATTTGAGGTTGATGCTCTGATTTTCAAATTTTTTTGTTCCTTGGGTCTGTGGTTTAAATTTCAGATTCTGGTTCTGATCTAAGGGTTTTCAGCTTTAAAATTTCCTGGAGTATCCATATTTTGGATCCTCAAAAGTTTCAGATATTTTGAGTTTTTTTAGAAGTTTTCATATTTCCCGAACCTTTCAAGATTATCAGATTATCAGATTTCACTGTCTTCTGATTTCTCAGTTTACATCCATTCTCATATTCAGGTATTTCTTGATATTTTTTTTAAGATTTGTGTACTGTTAGTATTCAGATTTTTTGTTTTGGACTTACTGCACTTTCAAACTTGTGGTTTCCACAGATCCTGAACAGTTTACAAAATTTTCTGATTTCCATATATACCAGACTTGAGCTTTGAAATTTCATGTCTCTGGCCTATTCAGATTTACCAGAATCTGAATTATCAGTAGTTTCTAATTTCTGGTCTTCTCTGGGATTGTTGGATCTCAGTGAGTTTCAGATCACCTGGTATGCTAAATTTTTGGACTGCTGCAAATTTTGATAATTCCAGATGTTCAGATTTCTCTCAAATGTTATGATGTCCAAATCCCCTGATTTTTATAGATTTGCAGAATTGTTGATTTCTCATAATTTGTGACATCTTCAGAAATTTCCAGGTTTATCAGATTCAGAGTAATCAGAATTTTCTGATTTCTAATCTTTGTTGGATTTGAGATTTTATTCACTTTCATGTTGCTGCTGTCTCCGAACTTTCAGTCATGCAGAATTGTTGGATTTTAGAACCTAGATGCCCTTTCTTTTCTTTTCTTTTTCTTGTGTTTGCATTCCATCGATTCCATTGGTCAATTGAGAGCTCCCCTTTCACATCAACAATGCACTGAACATATAATTTCTCGTTTCTTAAGGGTTTTGGTACAAAGTACATGAGGAAGGTATGGAAAGCCATAATCCCAATTTGATTGTTTAGGTATGTGTCCCATTGACCTCTGATATGTATTAGGGACTCTTCTTATATGATTGACTTCATGGATTAAGAGTCGCCATGTTAGCATGAGAAACATGCATGGCCTACCCTTAAGTCAAGGGGATATCTCACCCTTGGTAAGTGGAGTTTTGTGCTCCATAGCTTGGGGGTTGAATCAAGCATGATGATGGCTGTTTTGATAGAACTTACTCATACAGCTCATATTTTCCTCTTATAGAGGAGGCGAAGTCAATGGGGCCTATCCTTTTAGATCAACTCTCTTTATGTCACCCTTAGACTTTGTTTTCATTCTTTCAAGTTTTGCCAAAGCATACATCCAGCCCCTCATATCTAACTCAGCTTTAGCATACACATTTAAGAGACAGCAATGCAGCATCAGGAAGAGATGATATCAAAGCAGATTTCTTCCTTACAGTCATCAATCTCATCCAGCCTAAACAGTTTTGAACCTATTAAGAACAAACTGTATATAAAAAAAGTATTAAAAAATTGACAAAAATGATAACTTCATATTGTAAAAGAAATATGAATACAATGTAAAATTCTTAAATTTTCAGAATGTAAAATTCAGAAGTAAAATTGAGTGAAATTAATTTAAATTTGTTCAAGTCAGATTTGGCTTGAAATGAAGTTTGTTTGGTTTAGTTTTGTTTGATTTGAAATTAACTTGAGCTTAATTTAAGAGTTGGATTTGAATTGAATATGATTGATGTTTCCAAATTCTCTTTGAAATTTCCAGATTTGCAGATTTGTTTAAAATTTGATTTAAGCTTGATTAATTATTTGACTTTAGTTTAATCTGAATTTAACTTGTTTGGCAAATTTGAATTTGTTTGAGAGTTGGAATTCCAAAACGATTTGAAAATCGACTCTGATTTTTGGTTGCAGATGTGTTTATTTTTGGTTTGGACTTGGTTAAGGAAAACTAACTTGAATGTTTCTGAATTGGGTCCGGAAATTTGATCTGAACGCTCTTGCTTGTTACAGATTTGTTTGAGAGACAGTTCTAATTTTGAATTTGGAACTGCAGATTTTAATTATGTTTCAGATTTTAAATTTGGTTGTCCATTTCGTTTCGGTCCAGGAACATGGTTTTAAGTTTGTCTTGGAAAATGAATCGGTTTGTTTCAAATTCCAATTTCAGATTTCTGCACATTCCGATTTTCAGATTTCTTACATTATCATGTAAGAAGATTGTTACATTAAATTAAATTACCCACACAGTTTGTGCAAAAAAAACCCAAGTCATTTGATCCGTATACATTTGCTGAACATTAGAGATGTAAGTATAATAAAAAAGTCATAACTTTGAACTAATTCTTCCTTCTTAGGTATGTTGTATGCTTCTTTTGTTTCCTACGTTCTGGATTGGGAGAACCTGTATAACAATTCTAAATCGTCTTTCCGGGACTATTCCTAATGCCCCAAAAATGCCTCTGGATTTCCAAGCACAACCCTGGAAGTTTCCATCGCTTGGTTCTTTCCATCTTAGGTATGTGATATTTTTTTCACCCTACGTTTTGAGTTGGGGGTACCAGTTGAAATAGGTAAACCATTTTATGTTATTTGGAATCATTTTCTTTATAAAACAATTTCTATTTCCATTCTGGATTGGGAGAACCTATATAACAATTTTCTATTTCCAGAAAAGTTTCTATCATAGTGATTTTAAATGTATTAGTATTTGTATTTTTGCTAGGTTGACAAAGCAAAAGAAAAGGAAAGCTGCATTTCTGGTTGGATTTGCTAAAAGATAGCAGGAGATTTCAGATTTGAAGGTATTTCATTTACTTTTTCTGCATTATGTCACAGATTTCATCTACGCACAACCTTGCCATGAAATGCATATTGGGGTATTCTTTAATCCATTTATATCTAAAATTTGTTTATGGAAGTTGGGATTAAAATTTGTTTTTTTTCTGATGTGAATTCTTTTCTGAAAAAAAAAATGTTTTCTGGTGTTCAACCCGAAAAGTACTGTTTCTATGTATTTTCCCTGCATTTTTTCATATTGTGATCATCTTACATGTTGTAATTGGTTCAAAATACGTTTAAATCAAATTGATCTAATGTCGCTTGCCCCTTCTTGATTAATAATAAGATGACCATATCTGAAAAATGGAAAATGTTAATTCTCATTATGAACTTAAAAATCTCATAACTAGAAATGAAAGAAAGTATGATATGAGCTTAGTTACAAATAAAATTCCCCAATTAAAATTCAACAAAAGCATGGACTGATTCATTTTAGTTGTCTGTTGACATCAATGTTATTTATTTTTAATATTATTTTTATATGCCTTGTTCATATATAGAGAAGGAGGTTATTGATTCCCACATGTGATTCCCTGTCGCAAATCATATATCCAGATCCTGTCGCAAATCATGTGATTCCCATTATGATATTTTCATGTTCTTATATACAAATACACTATCTTTTTTATGAATTGAAACAATTGGTATTATACGTAATGAAAAACTGTATATAAAAAAAGTATTAAAAAATTGACAAAAATGATAAATTCAGATTGTAAAAGAAATATAAGTACAATGTAAAATTCTTAAATTTTCAGAATGTAAAATTCAGAAGTAAAATTGAGTGAAATTAATTTAAATTTGTTCAAGTCAGATTTGGCTTGAAATGAAGTTTGTTTGGTTTAGTTTTGTTTGATTTGAAATTAACTTGAGCTTAATTTAAGAGTTGGATTTGAATTGAATATGATTGATGTTTCCAAATTCTCTTTGAAATTTCCAGATTTGCAGATTTGTTTAAAATTTGATTTAAGCTTGATTAAATATTTGACTTTAGTTTAATCTGAATTTAACTTGTTTGGGAAATTTGAATTTGTTTGAGAGTTGGAATTCCAAAACGATTTGAAAATCGACTCTGATTTTTGGTTGCAGATGTGTTTATTTTTGGTTTGGACTTGGTTAAGGAAAACTGACTTGAATGTTTCTGAATTGGGTCTGGGAAATTTGATCTGAACGCTCTTGCTTGTTACAGATTTGTTTGAGAGACAGTTCTAATTTTGAATTAGGAACTGCAGATTTTAATTATGTTTCAGATTTTAAATTTGGTTGTCCATTTCGTTTCGGTCCAGGAACATGATTTTAAGTTTGTCTTGGAAAATGAATCGGTTTGTTTCAAATTCCAATTTCAGATTTCTGCACATTCCGATTTTCAGATTTGGAGCTCTTCAGATTTTAGATTACAAACTGCAGCTTATTTTAATTTTCAGATCTTTCGGTTTTCCATGTTTCAGATTTCACGGATTTGTGAATCCAAAAATGGTTTTTACACTTTAATTGCATATTCAAATCTTCAGATTCTGTGCGTTCCAACTTTCAGGGCGCCCTTTACAGACTTTACAATTTTCAGATTCTTTTTTATAACTTCAAAATTTTTAGATCTTGAATTGCAGGTTTTGATTTGGATTTGATGAATACCATTAAAATCTGTTTTGATTGAAGGATTTAGATTTTCTGGTTTCAACCTCACAGATTCCATTCATTCTCACACCTAACGGATTTTTCAGGTTTGAATTTCAGACTGGGCAGGTTTTAGATTTTTAAATTCTGCAGATTTTTAGATTGTTTTGAATTTCAGATTTAAGGATTTTACACTCTGACTTTTGATTTCCAAGCTTTTGCATGCAAAAAATAGTAAGCATGCTAATTTTCAATCATATGCTTCAGATAGCATGAAAATTTTGGAAATATCCATGAGGACATCTTGGGTTCGAGTGGCTAGACTCACCACAGAGTTGGTACGAGGGAGGTGAACTTCATTCTCAATAATGAAGTTCTGGTAAGATGAAGAAGAAACATGAAAAAGAAAATTAGGGAATACCACAACATGATCATGCTTTAAAAAGCATTTCTCAGACTATCTGATTTCTTGAACTTTCTGAAATTCTACATTTTTTTAACCTATGATCTTAAAATTTCTCAGATTATGGCTATTTCCATAAGCCCCAGTATTAGAACAATTCTGAGACTTAGGCTTTGTAAATATAATTAGGATTTGCATTAAATGTTAATCATAATTCAATTGGGATCAAGTGATGGTGTCGGGTTGGAATGGAAATTGGGCTAGATGTTGTTGTCCATTCCCATTCAAATTCTTTCATGCACTAAAAAAAAGTTGTCCTTTGTTATTTTTGGTGCAAGAGGACCTCACTTTATTTCTTTTTGGAATTTTTTTGTGAAGTGGAAAGTCGGTTGGTGAAAGAGGAACCCACTATATTTTTTTATTTTCATTGAGGAAAACTGTTGAAATAATTTTTAAAAAATCAGAAAGAAAAAGTATTTTTTAAATAGTTCTCACTACTAACATATTCGTCAATTTGTAAGATAATATTTTCCCTCTCATGATTACCTTCTCTTATCTTATGTGCCTAATTTTTTTTTGCAATATGACATGGTACGTGTCATATTATATATTATTATGTATAATATTGTGATATTATTACTATATGATGTTATATATTACATAAGGAATTATTGTATTCTGTATATTACAGTTATACATTCAAGAAGTCTAGCTCACTTAATTACAAAATATAGTAGATAATATATGTTATACTCTTACATGAGCCAACATATTGCAAATATACAAATAAATATTCATGATTGTTTCCCAAAGTTGGAATGCTTCTACTCTTTTATTTTGTTCAGTCTCATTTTGTGCATTACCTTTATTTGATGATAAGGTAACCTCGGGTATAGTCAATTGAAGTATTGAACCCTTGGTATTTGGTTGGGAGGAAATGTCTTTCTACCTCTCTTCATTCTGCTTTCTAAATTGTGAAACATGTCCACTGGCCTCCTTGTATTTTGTTGCTGGCTGATAGCCTGCAGAGCGATTGGGATGTGCACCCATGGCTCATGTTTTGTGGGTTTGATGGTGTCAAGTTAGAATCAGCCAGGTTTTCCCATCCTTCAAAGTACAATATGTCATAGTCAGCTATCTGATTTTGCAGAATTTGGGTGCAAAATTGGAGACAGTGCTGGCCATATATCCTGCCAGTTATGCTGGGAGATATGCTTTGAATCATATTCTTAGAGCTGCAGAATCTTATCCATTGAAAATGCATACAAGCTGAAAAAATAGTCATCACTTTGCCTTTTCACCGTATTGAGTTGTATGGACTTAACTTTTGGGGGGGGGTCAAAGTTGGATGGTCGGTCCTGACATTATAGAATATCTTAACGGGCCCTGACAACCTGCTTGGAGTGCTTGCAGTCCACCAGTTTTGAGCTCGGGGAGCACTATACCATCAGAACTGAGCTTTATAAGGCTGTGGTCATCAGTTTTGGGCCCAGGTGACCTGCTGCTGTCTATCTTCAAGTCCATTTGGTGGACTGGTTTTTCTTGTGCATGCTTGCTGCTGCTGATCTGTTCTGGTCAGCTTTCTGACCTGAATTTTCTTGTTACTGCACTGACTGGCAGGTCCACTTGGCTGGACGGCTTATTGTGAAACAGGGATGGTTGGAAGACTGGTTTTAGTATTGTTTTTAATGACTGATGTTGGACCGAATTTGAGATGGGCTTTATGACTGATTTTGATCCTTTTGGGGACTGATTTACAAATACAAGATTTGATGATATAGATTTCTTTTTATATGTGATTGTGGGGTAGCTGATTATTTATGGTTTAAATTCCTTTTCATATTCTTCAATTTCTTTCTCTCTTCCTCTCTTCCTTTTCATATGTGATTGTAGCATGAAAGCCAGGTATTTCTTCCTCTCTTCCTTTTCATATTCTGCAATTTCTTCCTCTCTTATGTTGATCTATCGGCCTGATGGTGATGTCATGACTTTTATTCTCCTTTTCACCTCCTTCGATATCTTCATCTCTTATTTTAATTTGTCATACTGTTGGTGTTATCATGAAACTTTTCTATTCTCTTCTCTTCTTCATCTACTTTTCTTCTAATCCCTTCATTATCTGATCTGAGCACAACATCATCATCTGATTTGAGCACAATGCCTCTTGACATGTCATTTTCTTATTACTACACTTGTTTTCATATCTTCTTTTTATTTTCATCTCTTTTTGATGTACTTTTTTATTTATTTTTTGTTCTTTTTCTTATACTTCACAAACAGGAACAAATGCAATCCAAATCTTGACAAATGTCGTTCTCAGATTCATAAATCTAAAAATCTGAAAGTTCCAAATTCTAAAAATTAACTAAATCCCAAATCCAATTTGAAACCTCTTAAAAATACATCACATCTGAAAGATCACATCTGAAAGATCTCAAATTGAAAAGGCATTAAGGCAAACATAAGAGAAACTACAACTTAAAACAAACCTAAAAGTTAAAAGACATCAAGTCTTAACTAAAAAAAAAAAACTAAAGAAAACACATCTAAAATAAAGTCCTTGTTTGGCATTATTGTTTGTTTTCATTTTTTTCTTTGATTTTATACATTGCATAAATATTGGGTTATAGAATCATACGACGTGTAGATCATCCGATATAGTAGTTTATGATCCATACACATTCTTATCTCTCCAAAACACCATTCTTGATGTTTACCGACCTCTCTCCTGTGGGATTTCCTTCTCAGGTGACTTGGTTTGTATCCGTCAAGACCTCCGTAAATCCCCAGATGTGAAGGATTCCCTCTTCACTGATCGGGTGGGTTGTACCATTTTCTGGAAAACCTATAGTAACACCTATTTGACCTATTAACGTGGTCATGTTGTCCGTAAATATGTTGCCTAAAATTAGGGTACTAAACACAACATTGAGATGTTAACAGTTTTTAATATTATATATGCATTAGATTTTTAGATTTCCTCCATTCCTCACAAATTTCTTATTTACTTATTTATGCCTTTATAAATTCTTGAATTTTCTCATATCAAAAATCTCTAGGCATCTAGATTTTTGGACTCCCATATTTTTGGACCATTAAATTAGAAAATTTCAGATTTTTGGGTTTAAGATTTTTAGATTTGATATCATAGTTTATTTATACTTTCAACATCACGAAATTTCTAATTCTCCAAGTCACTGCCAAAACTACTGTAGAAATTGATTATCCATCTTAGTGATGTCAAGTGACTAGTATAGTGACTGGTATTTTATCTCCTATGAAAATATTTAATTCTCAAAGTTCCCATTGCATTTGATTTTATAAAAAAAAACGTGCATTTTGTTCATAGTAATACAAAACATGTTGTTTTGTTCATAATAATTACATGAACAAAACATGTTCATGTAACAAATACTAGCAAATACTTCCTTTGGTATGAAAAAAAAGAAAAACCCCATCTATGAAAAAGATCTCCGATCAGTTCCCCATAATAGTGTTTATGTGAGAGTCTATATCAGAATGTTCACCCCTGTTACCCTGTACTATGTAAAATTTCAGTTAAACACCCTTTGGTTTCAAGCCTCCTTCAAAAAGTGATAAATATAATAGAAAAGGAAGCATTATATGCATTTTTAGCATTTCTGTTACGTGATCAGAAATTTGAATGAAATCTGGACTTGGAGTCTAACTCATTCATTTTCTTGTTTGCCTAATAGAAGACACACAAGTGGCATATGATGATAGCATAGATTGCAGAATTGGCCAATCTGGATCGGGGTCGGCCTATAGCAATCCGAGATAAAATCCTGGTGGAATTGGCCGGCATTGGATTGAAATTGGATTTTTTTATATAATGATTCAGGGCAAATAAGCTGGAATTGGGATTGGAATCATTTTTTTATTTTTTATTTGAATTCCTGATTCCGGATTGGGATTCCTCCCAGAGGGTTGGCCGGTATCAGCTGATCCAGTATGATCTGGATCAGATCAGTACCCACCAAGGGATCAGTACCCACCAATCCGGGTACTGATTCCAATCCAACGATCATTGGATAATAGGAGAACAAATGATGAAAATTGTGAAGAAGAGTGAAGGTGCATACGGTTGCCTGTTTTCTTTTATTTTATGTATATATATTATTGTGCGGATCTGTTTGGCTTTATCTTAGAAAAAAGGACTGTGAAGTGACTGCTGAGTGAGGTAGAGGATGGTTTATTTCTTTCTTTAGTTGGACAACTGCATGTGGTTTTTCAGTTGTCAAAATTATTGGATCTGTTAGTTCAACATCTCACGTTCAACATCTCCAGCTAGATTCGGTCAAAATTGGCCGAATCAGCTTGGATTGGGACTGATTCGGCTCTAATCAACCAATTCCGGGCTGATTCCAGTGAAGCTGTGGTATCTTACCCGTCCTATCGAGCCTTGGCAGCCACCATTTCACCCTCATTTTGGTGTCAATTCCCACCCAAAAAGGGTTGGATCAGACCAGAATCTGATTTTGTAAGTTTTTCAATTTTTATGGTTTTCAAAAAATCGATCCAGGCCGATCCTGGATCAGTTTTTCTTCTGGTGTATCGAACGATTTTCCTATCCAATCCAGATCAGAATCTTATTCAGCAATCCTTGCCCAAATCCCATTAATTGAGGAGTTCTAAACAAGTACTACTGATTTACTCTATTACAATTAGACCGAAACTTTGTTAATATATTAATTAAAATAAAAAAATCATAGCTCAGTTACCTGCCTGCGAACCTTGAGATGCTCTTGGAGGAGAGCCTCTCCATTGAGAAACAGAATATCAAAAGCAAAAGTGCATACATCAACTTTGATGTCACTTAATGTTACATCCTTGCGAGCACGTGTGCTGAGTGTCTGCAGGCAGTTAGCTAAGTTGTCAGGATAAGAGATAGTACACATGCAAGACATGGAAAGAAGATAGTAGAGGGTAAGGTTACTGATTATACAAACAAAAGTTACAAGATTGGCATAAGACAATATTGCTTTCACTTTTCCGGGAGATAAGAAATGGTCAGTTCATTAATGCAAAATTAAGCGTCCACAGAAAAGGAATAAAAGGCCCATGCCAAGTATATAAAAAGAATTTTTATCTACATATCAAGATGACACCAATAAATACAAACGAAGACCATAATTGCAGATAAAATCACATAAAATCGATCTCCTATCAACATGGCCTAGACATAATACATAACATTGGACTTTTTAACAGTTTTGACCCCACAACAGTGATGCAAAACAGTGTCGTTCTTTTTCCCTTGAATTTGTTGCGTCTCAAATGAGTCATATACTAAATTCTTTATCTATTTGCATCGATTTGGAGTCATTTCATCAGAGATATTTAAATCACTCAAATATTGAATTATCCTTCTATAGATTAGTTTAGTCCACCAGGTCATCTTTTTACTTCTACCATCTTCAGATTTTACACTTCTCTAGCTGGAGTTTTCCTTAGCTCTATATTTAGTATGTCCAAACCATCTCAATATCTCTTCTTTCAAGTCGTTGATATGTGTGCAAATAAAATGTCAACATATACTCCAAAAGTGATGCGTGATGAAATCCATCTCAGATCATTTATCAAGTGAAATACTAGAAATAAATAAAAGACTCCATTAGCTTATAAACCGAGTTTGAGCAGGCCTTTTCTCAGCTTAAAGTCTTGAACGTTCAATTAACCACTTAATTAAATATCTATTTAAGAAAACATTAAGACTACTCAATATTTATATAGTATTAAGTAAATACAATAGATGAACTAAAATAAAACTTCAACTCCAGTTCCTAACGTCATAAATTTTATGAAAAAGTTAAAATTAAGTTCAACCTGTTAAACTCGAACTCAAACCAATTATATAAAGCACAAGAACAGATATTAAGTTCTGGTCAGCTTTCAAACCAATTAAGTTCAACCCGTTAAAAATTTGAGCATCAGCCAATTATATAAAGCAACAAATATTAGTCAAGCTACATATATGAATGAGATGTTTGATTACAAGATAATTTTTTATATATTTTCATGATAAAAAGTTATATTAAAATAAAGTGTGAGTTAACTAATAACATAAAATTGTTATGTTTGGGAGAAACATAGTAACAAAAAAAGAATGTGTACCATTTATGACCACACAATGTGAGAGATCATGACATAAAATAGAGGTGAAACTATTTTTTTGAACAAGAAGAAGAACTCTTTTAAAATATAAAATTATAATAGTTATCTGACAACTCTTTTAACAAGATTTATTACAAAAACATAAAATTGTAATAAAACTCAATATAACATGTAACCAAACTCCTTGTAAGTGGTCTTTTTGTTGCGATCATGATAGTGACATTTGCTTTTCTGTTTGTTTGGAGAATTTTCATGTAACATTTGTTGATAAATATATAAAAATATCTTTATTATTGATATTTTAATGATTTCTTGAAATTTTCTTCCATCCCACACCAAATATAGCCGACGAAATTCCTCTCAAATGGCATCTAGCTCCAAGAAGGCTCGCTTGAATATGGGGAGAAGTTTGTCCGACATTCCTGGACATGTGAGGGGTAGAATAGCCGCCGGTTTGGTAAGATTAATCGTTATGCACCTTTGTTATATTTAACCATGGAAGCACCCTTTGGATCACATCAATTGATTCCAAATAAGGGTGAATAATATGAAGGTTTAATTCGTAAATATTTTGATCTATATTTTTTTTGTAGGACTATCCTAACTTCCCAGGTCCAAGAAGATTTGGCCATATCTCTTGGTTAGGAGAATTACTAGGTGTTCTAAATATTTTCTCTCAATCTATCCTCTCGATTGGGGTCTAAGGGGACTTTTGGTGCATGCAAAGAATTATGCTAATTACTACTTGGACTTTGGTATGATGGGAGCACTAATTGAGTTATGGCATCCAGACACCAATACTTTTGTGTTCAGCACGTTTGAGTGTACAATTTTGTTAGAGGAGACAAAAATTTTGCTTGGATTACGACGTACTTTAAAGGGTGAGGAGGATAGTACATTCATTCCTTTTGAGCCATTGACATGCTCACAATTTTTACATGAGTTCATTGATGTTGATCAATCACGTAGTATTATTATAGGTAAGCGCATTAGCTTACAAAAACTATCCTCGTGGACTATTTCTGTTTTGACAACTGTAGCAGATAATGAGAAAAAATTGATTAAAGGCTTGAAGGGTTTTGCCACTTGCCTAGCTGCAGTGTTCCTCTTTCCTGCCGAGAATGGGTTCTTGCAAGCAGATCATCTTTCTTGTATCAGAGGAATATGGCAAGGCAAACAACTTGGTCCTTCTGTACTTGCCTACCTATATTGCGGTCTCACATCCATGAGTTTGGGGCTACCTCCCTTTGGTAGTGCTCTTTTGTTGGCATGTTGGGCGGATTGACATTTCAAATTCAACTACACTGGTGGTGCTACTTCTATGTCTCGACTTTTTCGTCGTAGCCCATTGTATCCTTATGCAGATGCTCTTGGATTTGATGAAAAAGTTAGCAACAAATGCCCCAAGTTGAAGAAAAGGTTTGAGTGACGTGTTTACTTTGCTAACATGAATCGCACTGGCTTCCTTTATGCTCCAAAGGCTTTGCAAAAGAAGGATCTTCTGATTTGTTTCACTCCAAGGGTAGATCTACGTCTTATATCAGGCACATGTTTTGTATTATACAATTCATACAGGTGCCTTCCACAAGTAGGCCTTCCTCGTCATGTGTTCCCTTCACTTTCTCACTTGCCTGCTATTAAGGCTAGACATTTTGGTTCTGCTGATGATGAGGAGGAGGCTAATAGCATCGTCTCAATGTGGAAGACAAGCCGGTTGTGTAAAGTCAAGATGGTCATTGAGGAGGATCCAGATAAAAAGCAAAGCTACATTATTAAGCTTAGAGTACTTAGGTCATGATGTGCTACAAATTTGTTTCCCTTTTTTCCTTTTATTAGTGGGCATGACTCCTTTTCTTTCCTTTTTTTATATTTTCGTATTGACATGTTGCTATGAAAATTATTAGATCATAAAATACATTGTTGCAAAAACATGGACTATTGGAACCTTATTTGAAACACAAACATTTCGGTATTGATTTGTGGCAATTATATATGGCGTGTGGTAAACAAGTGTGATAAATAGATTTTAAGTTGCGTTGTTCATGGAGATAATGGAATATATGTTGAGTGTCAAGATGATCAATTCATTGTTGATGATGGATAAAAAGTTTGATATACAGCTTCTTTCTTTGGATTTATGTATCCAAAGATTATCTCTTGATAAGGTGGTAATTTGAATGATTTGTAATATTTTACAATTCATCCTTGTGAAATCCGCAATTATGAAATCTCTTTTAACAGATGATCACTTTTAATAGAATTATGAAATTTATGATTTGGGAACTTTTTCAACATTGTTTTGAGATTTTAACTTTTCGATTTTACATATTATATGGTTTTGAATTTGAGATTATATATTTTGTGTTTCATAACATTGTTTATAGAACTATCTAACTTGTAGGTCATTCAATATATTAGTTTATTATCCATACACATTTCTCTCTCTCCAAAACACCATTCTTGATGGATACCGACCTCTCTCATGTGGGATTTCCACCTCATGTGACTTGGTTTGTATCCGTCAAGACCTCTGTAAATCCCCAGATGTGAAGGATTCCCTTTTCACTGATCGGGTGGGTTGTACCATTTTATGAATAACCTACAGTAACACCCATTTGACCGATTAACGTGGTCATGTTGTCCATAAATATGTTGTCTAACAGTTTGAGATTAAATACAATATTGATACAATAACATTTAGTAAATCATAAATCTATTGTTATAATACAAATTTGTGTCAATTATGACATCTATATACAACATTTTTTGTAACATTTATATTACTCCACTTGTTACTTATATATTAGTGTATATATTAATAAATAATATCATTATAGTAATTTAAATTATACATTTTATACAAATATATAACATTTCACACAACTATAGAAATATACTATATATAAATTCATCAGATTGATACATTTTTTAATTTAAGTTTTTTACTATATTATATTTTAAAATTGTAAATAGATACTTTATTCTTTGTGAATATTGTACTCTTAAAATATATTACTATGTCAATGACTGTCACGTCGTATTAAATTCTTTATTTATTGTATAATAAAAAATATTAAAATTTACTGATCATTCTATATATTTTGTTAATTAAATAAGTTGTACATATATTTAATCACATGATTTCATACAATTATTTTATATATTTCTTTTAAAACATTGATAACTACTTGTCGATTATTTTTTTTTTGACTAACATGAATTCTTATTCATTATTATATCAGTTACAATGAGTGATAGACGAGGTTGTATTGAACAAATACAAGACTCCTCAACTGATGAAGGTATGTATTCATTATTTGTTATTACATTTATGGATATTTATTAATTCATATTCGTAATCTAACTCTATATTATACATAAAGTCTCAACAAGAAATAGGAATACACGAAGGAGGGAGCTGTATGCAGAGAGGAAAAGGGCTAGAAAATTGGAACAGTTCTCAACCAAACATGCGGTCAAGACTATTGGATGTTGTGTATATTGTGAAGCATTAAAGTTTGAATATGAGCCTCCAACATTTTGCTGTTACAATGGAGAAGTTTCTTTGAAGTTAACGACTATGCCGTCTTATTTATTGACGTTGTAAACGTCTAATGAGAGCCAATGTCAAGAATTTAGGAATTTTGTTCGTGCATATAACAGCATTTTTGCATTTACCTCATTGGGAGTTACTATTGACAAAACAGTTGCTGATATGAGGAGTGGATATTACACTTTTAGAATTCTGGGACAACTACATCATCGCATTCCATCACTTGTGCCAAGCGACAATATTGCAAGATACTTACGATTATATTTTTATGACACTGAGAATGAAGTTCGTAACAGACTTTATCATTTTCCCCACTTGAATGAGGCGATAATCAAATTATTGATTGATATATTATGTATCAATCCTTATTCTACTTTCCTTAGAAATCTTCACAATTTGCCTTCATTCGAGAAAAGAGTGATTTCCATCCGAACTGATCCTGGCTTGGACCAACGTGTTTACAACACACCCACAGCTGATCAAGTAGCAGCTATTTGGGTTGAAGGAAATGATATACAAGGACGTTATGTTACTGACATTGTTGTATATGGTCATGATGGAAGAACCCATAAAGTTCATTCATATTATGGATGTTATGATCCACTTCAATATCCTTTGCTATTTCCAAAAGGAGAAACTGGTTGGCATCGAGGAATAAGAAGAACCAACAGCCCGTCAAATGTTGATACCACCCCAAATCTTTTAGTGGACGTTGAGGATGCATTCAGCAATTTAGTCCACAGAGAAGAAGGTAGTTGTTGAATTCATTACATAATAATGTGTAATAATATTTTTATGTAAAATTTTAGTACAATAAACTATTATACCATGTAGGTGTATCTTCTCAAGGAAATAAGAAATTTTTTGTTTCGGCTCGTGAGTACTATGCATATATTCTCCAAATTCGAAGTCCATCTATTTCTTCTGTACTCTTTGGAGGACGTTTATTGCAGCAATATGTTGTTGATATGTATGTTAAAATAGAGACAGATCGGTTGGATTTTTACTACAGAAATCAGCAACATATAAGAGCTGAACTATATCAAGGAGTAGTGGATGCTGTTAAAGATGGAGAAATATGTTCTAATAACATTGGAAAACGCATTGTATTACCAGCTTCGTTTATTGGTGGTCCAAGGGACATGAGAAGAAGATACCTGAATGCAATGGCTCTTGTCCATCGATATGGAAAGCCAGATATATTCTTGACAATCACTTGCAACCCTTATTGGGATGAAATTAGAAATCAAATGCAACCATGGAAAATTGCATTCAACAGGCCAGACATTGTGAGTCGAATTTTTAGATCAAAATTACATGATCTTAAACATCAATTATTCACTGAGAAAATATTTGGAAATGTTGCTGCACATATACATGTCATAGTATTTCAGAAGAGAGGTTTACCACATGCTCATTTTTTGATTGTTATGAAAGAAGGTGAAAAGATTGAGATCCCGGAAGCATATGATGCAATAGTGTCGGCAGAAATCCCAGATCCAAATGTGGATAAAGATTTGCACGACATGGTTCTGAAGCACATGATACATGGTCCTTGTGGTTCCTTGCGGGCAACTTCACCTTGTATGAAAAATGGAAGATGCAAATGCAATTATCCACGACAATTCAGTGAGGTTTCATTGAAGGGTACTAATTCGTATCCAATATATCGAAGAAGAGATAATGGAAAAAAGTTTAAAGTGAGACAACACTATTTGGATAATCAATGGGTTGTTCCTTACAATCCTTTGTTACTTAAGAGGTATAACTGTCATATAAATGTGGAAATTTGCTCATCGATAACTGCTGTTAAGTACTTGTACAAGTATATTTATAAAGGACATGATCGTGTTTCAGTGCACATTACTGATGATGATGGTAAAATTGTTGTTGATGAAATTAAAAATTTCCGAGATGGTAGATGGATTTCACCACCAGAAGCAATGTGGAGAATTTATCATTTCAATCTAAATGAGATGTATCCTTCTGTTATTCAACTTGACTTACATCTTCCCAATATGCAATTTGTAACTTTCAACAACAACGAAAACTTACATAACGTTTTGGAAACCTCTCGATTAAAAAAACAATGCTTACAGAGTTCTTCACAACAAATGTTATTGACATAGAAGCTCGTAAGTTGTTGTATAGAGAATTTCCAGAACATTATGTTTGGCATCAGTCACGATTATGTTGGACAAGACGGAAGCAACGACAAGTAATTGGTCGTGTAAATGCGGCAAATCCATCTGAAGGAGAAAGATACAATCTTCGAATACTGTTGAATAATGTCAGAGGTCCAAAATCTTTTGAAGACTTACGTACGCTGTTGATTTGATTTGTACTACATTTAGAGAAGCAGCTCAATTACGAGGTCTGTTGGAAACTGACAACTCAATAATTTGTTGTTTTGATGAAGCTGTTATCTATCAAATGCCATATTCTTTACGTCGATTGTTTGCAGTAACATTAGCATATTGTGATGTAGAAAATGTCAGATCATTATGGGATAAATTCTACAAAGATATGTCTGAAGATTTTGGAAGAAACAAAAACTTATCATATTCTGAGCAAATTAGGGCAACATTGAAAGATATCAGCATGTTTCTTGAAAACTTGGGAAAAAGGATTACCAACTTTGATTTGCCATGTCCAGACACAATACTTCTTGAGTCCTCAAACATGTCAAAAGAAATCATGGATGAATTAATGATCCATACGCCTATTGAGGATATTGAATCGATTAAGTTGCTAAATGAAGACCAACAAAGAGCTTTCAAATTGATAATGGATCGAGTCGACAAACAAGAACATGGCATATTTTTTATAGACGGACCTGGAGGGACAGGAAAGACATACCTTTATCGTGCTATACTTGTCAATATAAGGAGTAAGGGTCATATATCTTTGGCAACAGCAACATGTGGAGTAGCAGCTTGTCTGATGCCCGGAGGAAGGACATCACATTCAAGATTCAAGATACCTTTGGATATTAAACATTCATCAATGTGTAACATAAAAAGCAAAGCTCTCTGGCAAATTTGATAAGGATGGCAAAGTTAATAATTTGGGATGAAGCTCCTGTGTAAAAAGTATGCAATCGAAGCACTTGACAGAACACTACAAGATATCATGGATTCTGAACTACCTTTTGGTGGTAAAATCTTACTATTTGGTGGTGATTTCCGACAAGTCCTACCAGTGATTCCAAGGGCCACTCAAATCCAAACAATTGATGCATGTTTGATCACATCATACTTGTGGCCCAAAATTGAAAAATTGTATCTTACAAAGAATATGCGTGCAAAGAGTGATGAAGATTTTGCAAACTATCTGCTTCGTATTGGAAATGGAACGGAAACAACTGTTGGTAATGGATTAGTTTGTATTCCAGATGACATGCTTGTCAAATGTGAAGACGTTGAAAACATGCGAAGTAAGTTGATCAGTAATATATATGCAGAGATTGGTATTCGATACAAGTGTCCGTCATATATCACAAATAGAGCCATATTAGCAA
This sequence comes from Cryptocoryne crispatula var. balansae, assembly GCA_036172225.1. NCBI lineage: Eukaryota > Viridiplantae > Streptophyta > Magnoliopsida > Alismatales > Araceae > Cryptocoryne > Cryptocoryne crispatula. The sequence continues at coordinate 5,464,639 of CM069933.1, forward strand.
CAAAAAATGAATTTGTTGATGAGATTAACGATATCCTCATTACATCATTTCCGGGAGAGGAGCATGTTTATTACAGTTATGACAGTGCAGTTGACGAGGCAAAGACACATTATCAGGTGGAGTTCTTAAACAGTTTGATCCCATCTGGTATGCCACCATCAAAATTAACTTTGAAGAGACACTGTCCAGTTGTGTTATTAAGAAATTTGGATCCACCAAATGGTTTATGTAATGGCACAAGATTGGTTTGTATGGATTTTCAAAAGAATATCATAAAGGCACAAATTGCGAGTGGCCAACATGCCGGAAAAGAAATTTTGATTCCACGTATACCTTTATATCCGGCAGAACATGACACTTATCCATTTCAGTTTAAAAGAAAACAATTTCCATTGCGTCTAGGATTTGCAATGACTATAAATAAAGCACAAGGTCAAACAATAGAAAATGTTGGAATTTATTTGCCAGAATCAGTTTTTTCCCATGGACAATTGTATGTAGCTTTGTCCCGAGATGTATCAAGAAGATCAACAAAGCTGGCCATCAAGCCATTCAAATTAAACGACATAAATACATGTCAGTTCACACGAAATATCGTTTACAAAGAAATTTTTGACATTGAAAAATGTACGTACACTTATTTAGTTCATAAATATTATCTAATATTTTTTCTAACGTTGTCATTGTTTTTCATCAGGATATGGCTTCAAAGGTCACTATGTTGAAGGAGCTGACACCTAACATGACGAAATGGACAATTCACTGTCTATTAATGGAGAAGAAGCCACCTTATGTGTTCTCGAAGAACAATAAAACTGGAAAAGTCGTAAATATGTGCTTCAAGGATGAACAAGTTAGTTTAAACTGTTTATAAATTTTATTATTATAAGTTCAATTTTCTTGTATCTTTACAAGTTAAATTTATATAATATTTTCAGGGAACTCTTATGCAAGCTTCTATGTTCTTAGAAATAATTGTCAAACTTGATCATTTACTTGTCGAAGGAAAAACTTACAATATTTCAAATGGTCAAGTTAAAGTGGGAAACACTAGATTCAATATTGGGACGGTTCCAAATACAATTATCTTTAACGAGTCTACCATCATCTCAGAAGCTGAAGATGTCATAATTACTCAAGTAGATGATGGTGAATCAAGCAAAACGCGGACAATCTCCCAATTATTTGAATCTAGGATTGACGATGAAGTCATTGGTAAGAGAAAAACTCTGTTTGCTTTCGTTATTAGAATATAACATCTATTATTCTCACTTGCAGATTTGTTGTGCATAGTCATTGATAGTGATGAAACAACTACTGTGTCTCGTCGTTCTGATGGAAAGAAGATTGAACGACAAACGTTAACATTAACTGATGACACGTATTTTCTTCTCCTTTACTTTATTATTTATCATCACTATTTTACTTTTTTCTTATGAATATCTATTGTGTTTATCAGATGCTCGATTCCCATAATACTTACTTTATGGGAAAATTTTGTGAAAAATGACGGTGAAAAAATTCGGACAATCATTTGTGAGAAACCTATTGTATTCGCAACATCATTAAGAACACATTCATTCAAAGGTATGTTTCTACCCTTATTTTTATAATACACAAATCACACATGATATGACTTGTTCTGTTTTTTTTTCCAGGAAATTTCGGCCTAAAAACTACTTTTAACACGAAGATTTATATTCGTCCCAATACGAAGAAGGCTACATTATTGCAAACTTGGTATTAGTCATTATATCTATTCATTTAATATTCACATTATTTCATATTTTACTTTCGTACAAAAAAAGTCTATAACTTTTAGGATGAGTAACAACGACTACGAATTGACACGACGACACATTGATGGGACATCAGAAGATATCAAAACAATAAAATCAGAGGAAATTTCTTTAGGAGAATTGATCGATAACATGAGAAGCACCTCTTTACAGGTAATTATTTTCCATTTTTATAATCAACAATTATCATTTTATGCACTTTACATAAATAATTAGTAGAATATTTATTTTTTATATTTTTAGAGGAATGGTATATACTAATATTGTTTAAGTTTAATATTATTAATAATATTATTTTAATAATTTTTTGTAGGTCGTCACGTATGATGTCAAGACTTCCGTACGCGATATCATAACAAGTAAAGATCCTTGGTATACAGCTTGTTCATATTGTGCAAAACTTGTGAAAGAAGAAAATGGTGTATATTTTTGTTCAAAATGTTCAAAAAATATCAGTGATCCAATTGAAAGGTAAATTTTCTTATTACGTCTTGATTTGACAATGTGATTAATCTTTTAAAATATATAAACTTAACAATTAATGTTTACAAATTTCTTGTAGATATTGTTTGAGATTAAAAATTGGTGACAACATTTCCAATTTGTTGTTCACATTTTTCAACCAACAAGCTGAAGAAATACTTGGAATGCCCGTACATTTCTTTGAAAGAAAAAAAGTTTTATTAAATACTTTTTTTCGGTCTTTCTATATTATAAATTTGCTCGATTCTATTTCTATACAGACAAAGATGTGACAAAGATATATGAGCATTCTGGAGAAATTGATGTATCGAAGATATTTGTTCACTGTGAAGTGTGTCAAAAGAAAAGATGATGAAAATATCAGTTACACTTGTACGAAAGTCATCAACATCACCTACAATGATATTGAGACTTCCACTTCTCATGATGTTGATGAAGTCAACGAACGTATCTCGAAGAAACCAAGAGTTGAATAACAAATTTAAGCATTGTATTATTTATTTTCATTAGAAACATGTGTCCGAACAATTTTAATATTTCAGTTTATTCATCACTTCATATTATATACTTTGAACAATTTTAATAAATAATTATTTATTATTATATATATAATATTATAATATATAAATTTATAATTAATTATATATTTATTTATTATTTGTACACGTGCGAAGCACGTTCTTTAACTAGTAATATAAGAAGCGGGAGTACCCAAATTTTCGTCCTTCTTATTCCAACCGTCGGATCAATTTAGCCGCGCTGCCCTTCAATGCAGCTTCCACGTTCCTGCCGTCCGATCAATCATCCTCGCTGCGCTTCAATGGAGCTGCCTCCTGTTTTCAATTGTCCGTCTCTCCTGCCGAAACCTTCGCTGTAACCTTCCGTCGGATTTTTTTTTTTTTTGGACAACGTGGCCCGGTGGCCAGACTGTGCGCAGCACAGCGCACTGGCGAGGGTTCGAGCGCTGTCGGGTGCAGCACTCGAACCCCACTAGATACCACCCCCCCTGGGGGGTGGTCCCGGCAGTTCGCCGCCACCCCCGCGGGGGGGGGGGTGGCGGGGGTTCGTTTCCGTCGGATTTATCATCCGTCCGATTTATCCGCCCCTTCCTCCGACGCTCCAGCCGCCGCTTCCGCTGGTCTCAACGGACCTGCTCACCTGCCCCTTCCGCTATCAGCAGCAGCCGACCAGCACGCCGGCCCTTCTGCTGACTACCCTCCCCTACTCTGCTATACCCTGCACGGCCGACTCTTATCCTCGCAACCTTCCTCTCGAGGCAACCGTTTTCTATCCTTCCCTCCCTACCATTCTCTCTGCATCCCGTTACCTGCTCCGACCTTCAATGGCCCTTCCTCCTTTGGCATTCCCTTGGTTACGCTCTCATTCAATGGCTTCTTCAATGTTCACACGGCCCTCTATCTCCATCGTCATCCGTTACGAGCGTCGAGCCTTATTCCACCGTCAACTGGGAGTGTTGACTTCCGTTTAAGAAAACTACGAAACTTTGTGGTTTGCTGCCATTTACATCTCCTTCACTAACAACCGGTTCTTCTCCAACTTTTGTCGCCCTTGTTTCATACGACTCTCAGCCTTCACCCTTAACCAGAAAGCTGTGGCAGCCACGGCCTTTGCACTGGAGGACACGCTGCCAGAGGGGCAAGCAGACGGCGAGTGCGAGGTCCTGATGGGGAGATTGGTGTCTACGTGTTGAAGTAGTTCCGATAACAGAATAATCAGGGATGCTACGCTGCAATCGGGTTCTTGCTTCCTCCTCATCTCAACATCACGGACAACATTAGGATAAGCACAAGAATTTGATATATCCTTTCCATTCAGGTACGCCAAATTTATTTTTCTTGGAATCCTGTGATCTATCTATTTTGGGATTTTATCTTTGAGCTTTGACTGCTCATTAAAATAATGTAATCCAGCAATCTCAGTCGAAGGGTACCACAACACGACTTTCAGACATGTACGACATACGGGTGCTTGGATAATGGAGGCGGTGGAAGGCTACATCCAACGGCAGATGTCTGTACGTAGTTGGCAATTATGTGTAGTATTTTTTTTTCATCATGTAGTCGTATCTGGGGTACCTAGGTTGTAAATCTAAATTTTTTTGAATTATTTATATTGGGCCAGAAATGGAAATTCCAACTACAAACTCTAACTCAACCCCATAATTTGTTCACGCTACAACCAGATATTTGCTTTCTCCTCATCTCAACATCACAGAGAGCGTCAAGACAAGCACAAGAATTTGATATCTCCTTTCCATCCAAGGTATGTTGTATTTATTTTTCCTGCCAACGCTCAAGATTAGGGGGGGGGGGTTACCTGTGTCCTATTTAATTTTCCTACTTATGCTCAAGATTGGGGGTACCTGTGTCGTCTTTATAAATTTTTGTTGGCACAATTTATTTTGGATCAGAAATGCCTCAAACTTCCCATCAACATTATCGGATTACTACAAATTTGTCCGGTGTCACCTTCCACACAAGGGTACGGCTGTCATATTATTTATGCAAGTATCCGTTCACATTGTACACATTTTAGCCTTATTATGTATGTTGCTTCTAAATTTTATCATCCTAAAGTCATTTAGGAATTGATCCAGTCTTGATAGTACATGCCATGTACCAGTACACCACAATTATGCCAGGAAACACATGCATAATTAGGAGCCTATACTTGCGCAAATTCATGTTGAAGAGGATACATAGGCACTTGCAGTCAAGTAAAACTTAAATAAGCCTTAAAAAGATCTGCCAAGTGATTACATAAGAAATCCATACTCATATTTGTTTTGGATATTTAGTTCCACTTTCAGGTTTGAACGTTTATGGGGGTGTTTGGTTGCATGATAATTTTTTGTACATTTTCATGATAAAAAATTATATTAAAATAAAAGGTGAAGTAACTCATGACATAAAATTATCATGTTTGGAGGGATGTGATTACAAAAAAGAGTAACTAACGCACATGACCAAATAAAGTGGGGGACCACAAGAAAAAAAAGAGGTGAGACCATCTTTTTTTGTTTAAGAAGAAAATCACTTTTAAAACATAAAATTGTCATGATTACCAAACACCTCTTTTAACAAGTTTTCTTACAATTTTTAAAAATTAAAATAAAAACATTTATTATCATGCAACCAAACACCCCATTAGACTTTTGAAACTCTGAGCATTATATTAGGCTTTGTTGACCATGACTTTTGATTTCCTAAATCGGACGGTTCTCAAGTTTTGAGACTTAAAAGTTATTGTTTCATATTTGAATTTTCTTTGATGGATTTTAGGTTATTTTTTTGTAGTTGGTGGTTTTGATCAGAGATTGGCTTGTTTTAAAACTTATTTGCAAATAATGGTAGACACATCCCTCAGCACCTGGACTTTGTTCCTCCTAAATTCTAATTCAACAAATAATCTCACATTGGCTATATATAAAAAAGATAGCAAAGTCAAATCGAGTTGGGTCCATCCAGGCTGCTAGACTAGCCTATCAATCTGCTCACTCTCAGCCTCAACAGGGACTGAATGGCAATACTGAAATCGTTGAAGCTGGAATTTTGCCTGAATGAGAGGAATGTGTCATAGGATAATCAATAATCCTGTACAGAGTAGAGAAATCTTGATGAGAGTGAGATCGGGACCTGATGTACAAGAAAGTCGAAGATGTTACAGTTTGAGTTTGGAGATAACAAAATATTTGCATTAAAATTATTTGTAGAATTTAGATTTATTTTTATGCAATTTCATAATTTATTTTAATACATAGTAGTTGATAAAGCCAATTAGGAAAGTCTTAAGTGTATTTTTGGCTCTTATAAAAGCCACCACTTTTAGCACATATGAGAATATGATGAAATGAAAAATATTGGGGCGTATCAACTATTATATGATGAAAAGAATTCAACTGTATGTAGTAGTCCATTTTCTTTCCTTAATGTTCTTTAGGGGTCAACTTATCGGCAATGGTTAGCACCAAGAAAAAATCAAGTGTAGTCTTCTGATGACTGTAATTATGAGAGAAATTGTTAGTGGATATGTTGATCACCATTATAGTAGCATAGTGTCATTATACCAGCAGCCCTGCAGAACCTCTGGGTCAAACATTTGATTCTCTTATGGTTAAGGTGGTCTTCCACACTATTTCTTCTGTTGAAGTCGATCAGATCCTTTTGTGAATTGTCAGAGAAAGTGGTCCTGTTTTCAGATGGGTTGAATGGAACTTGCTCAAGCACCTAGGATGGCTTCTGAATACATATTAAATATTTATGCTGGATAATATCAAGTGGGTGATTATTTTTAGTAAGAAACTGGAAGTGAAAATTTTACTAAAATTAATTAATTAGTAAAAATAGTTTAAACATTTATTTCAAAAATGAGTTATCAGGTCTGACCAGATATGCCCATTTTTCATCCTATCGTTTGAGAGCGTTCAATCATTGAGATTAAATTCACAACATTTTGATGGAGCGTCGAGCAGCTTGAAACCATGTTAACGTGGCTTCTCCGGCCCCTTCTCCGCCCTGTAGTAGTGTATTTCCCGTCCGCAGCAGCGTCTCTTCCATCCATGGAGCGGCGAACAGCCTGAAATGTCATTCGGTGCTACTGCGGCTTCTCTGCCCCCTTGTCCGCCCTGTAGCATCATCTCTCCTGTCGTCTTTGTTGGGAATCGGTCCAATCAGATTGGCGCAGCGAAAAAAATTCCGATTCCTCGTATATCATTGTCTTGGTCTCGATCGGAACCGAACGACGTCGCCAAAACCGGTATTTGAAATAGTTTCGAACACGTACCTTTGTGGGATTCAAATAATCCCTAAAAATCGGAGAAGATCGAGCGTTCTCACGCTCGTTCAGCCACTCAAGTGTGCGGCCTCTAGTCGTATCCACACGAGCCGCCTCCATAGTCGGGTTCTCCTTCGCGTCGGACCTTCCGACTCGCCCGGATGAAGTCCCATCGACTCTCGATGGCCTCCGCACGGGAAAACGTGAAGGAGAGAGGTAGGGACGAATTTTGCAGCCTTGGCTTGTGGGTCTCACGCTCAATTCGCTATTATATAGAGAATTTGGAGTTTTTCACAAAACCCCTCGCTTTCTCTATATTTACACCCTTGCCCCCAAACTTATGGATTAAATTTTACGCGCGTGACCCACTGTGCCCAATAGCTCATTTGGTTGAGGCCTAATTAAAAGAACAACTTCTTTTAAATTAAATCTATTATCTCATAATAGATTTAACGGCCTACCGATCACGAAGGGTACAAGCCACATCCTATGATCCCAAACGGCTTCGGGGATAAACTCCTCTCCATAGAGCCTTTCCATCATCGGTTACCACACGGATATAAAACTTCGTCCATTCAATGTCCCGGTCGGATAGAAGTACGGCATTGACTGTCAACTCCTAAATATACCGACACTATGGAATCTTGTACTCGTAATTGGATCAATTGGAAAACTCTTTTCCAATTATCCTATCTACCTTGGCCAAGGATTTAGAGTACTATCTATAGGACATTCTCTCTCTCCTACCGAGAGTGGACGATCCCTTAATGTCCGCTCAATTGCCTCCACCGGGTTTCCCATATACCCAATCCATTAACTATACAGACCACAATACTAAGTGATCCATAAGTCAATAGTCAAAGTACGGTACGCCCGGCAAGACATCTTTGGCGACTCAGTTAAAGATCCAACCGTGCAACCGTGATGATAGAATACCTTGATCGACGATTCGGTAAGATACCATTCGGGGATTCTATAATGGTCGATTCGGTGAACTCATTCCTCTAATGAGCACCGTATATGTATCTCGGTGTCCCCACACCGATGACCAATGAGATCGGTCATTCTCATCATACGAGAAGATATCATATACACTAGTCTTATCGATCCTTGATGTCCCATCTCGAGGATCTTACGACTAGGAACATTTAGGTTACATGCTTCTAGATGATTGATCTCATTATCATGATCTCATCATGATTTAATCATCATTGCATGCAACCTAGGACTTCATTACGATAGACGCATCTAAATAGTGCAAGTAATGAAGAATATGCCATTTATACTGAATAAGATATTACAAGAAATGTAAAATCATATCACATATGATTGGCTTGTAGGGCATACATTTCTATCAATCTCCCACTTGCACTAAAGCCAATCACCCACATGTCTGATATCCATCACCCCAAGGTGACCCTCAAACACACTTTGAGTCGGGGCCTTAGTTAGTGGATCCGCAATATTTATAGTTTAAGATAGTCTATCTTTAATCATATCTCCTTGAGTTGCAGCCACTTTAATCAAGTAGTATTGCCACAGAAGTGTTTAAACTTCTGATGAGACAAAGGCTCCACTACAAAAGTAATGATCCATCATTTTCACAAAATAATGGTACATTATTAGAGATATTAGAGACAACTCTCTAATATAAGATGAACTCGTTCATCTGTACTACTTCATAAGCGGTTGGCTAATTATGATTTGTAAAATCTACGTTGTCTATAGCATGGAACTTTTCCACCACCGCACCACCATCTGTGTAAAACATATACCCTAGCTACCAAATATTTTTAACTAGAAGTTTAAGTCTAACTCAAACTTCCAATCCTATCCTCCATACTCGAAATGCAACCTTAGTACTTCACAAGTTCTTAAGGATATACTTCTCAACTATCCAAAGGACTCTCACTTGGATTTGCACGATGATTACTCATAACACATAAAGTATTCATCACATTAGGCTATGTACATAGTATACATGATAGACCCTATGACTATGGCATAAGAGACTATATTCATGTATTATATCTCTCTTTAAAAGAGATAAACTCCATATCTTAGAAGCAAGACACCTCCATAGGAGTTTTCATGTCAAACCCTTTGACAATGGTGTCTATGTACAACAAATGGGTCAAGCCAAGCATTCCTTTTAGATCTATCTCCATAGACCTAAATCCTTAGGAAGCTTTTTCCGTATTAATTATGGAGGATTCATTTTTATAGTTAGGCTTCATGGATGATAACATACCTACATCATTCATAATGAGTAGTATGCCATCAATATAAAATGTCTAGAATACAATAGCACTCCCACTAGCATTTTTATGCACACAAGGTTCTTCTTCATTCCAAATGAAGTCATAAGATTCAATCTTATCAAATTTTATATTCCAAGGTTGAGAATGTTGTTGTAGTCCATGAATGGACATTACCAACGTGTACACATTCTTTGGATGTTTTGAGATTCACATCCCTCAAGTTGTATCATATACAACAGAGGTTGTATCATATACACCTCCCCTTAAATTTCACCATTGGAGAAATTTTAGCTTAACATCCTAATTGACATATCTCATAGTCATAATGTGTACTAATAAAATCTAAATGGATTGAATATGGCAATGATTAAAAGATATCATCAAGGTCAACTCCTTAACTTAGATGATGCCTTTTCAATCATCCATGCCTTGAAGGTCTCACCTTCAAATTCACTCCTATCCATCTTTTCTTTTCATTTACACCTAATGGGTACTTTACCCTTAGGTGGATCTACCAAGTTCCGAACTTGGCTAAAATAGATGGATATTATTATAGATTTTATTGTCTTCTCCTATTTTAGAATCAATATTTCATATTTTCTTCTCATAGGTCTTTGGATCAACATTCTTACTTTATTGTGCTTATCTTCTTCCATCAAAGATATGTCTCACATATCTACAAGATTGAATTAGCACAATCAAAGACCTATGATGCGTGCTATTATTAATCAGTACCTTAATAGAAGTGTCTTTGGGTTGTGGGTCTGGAACACAGTCCAAAAATTCCTTGCTCCCACTATTTTCCTCAAAGAGGAACTCTTCCTCTAGGAATATAGTAAATTGTGAAACACATACCCTTTATCTCATAAAGAGGTATATTTAAATATCCTTAAGTTTCCTTAGGACATTCCACAAGTCTACACTTCCTATCTTATATTCTAATTATTATGGGTTACACATCTTCATCTTGGCCGGACATTCCGAAATCTTAACTAACTTAAGATCAAGAGTTAACCCCTTTATTCATATCATATATGAAATAATCAGAATAAATTAGAAGGTACCAACACAAAGTGGTTATATTGAGTGCTTAGCCCTAAATAGACAAGGAAGATATTGCAAAGGTTGTCATTACTTGTGTCATGTCACACATGACACAATCACCCTTGTTTCTACTACTCAAGTAAGCTAAGGGTTATAGGGAGATGTCCATTAAGATAAAGTTGTATTATCCTTCAAATGATGTGTGAATCTAGTACTTAAGTATTTCACTCCTTGACCTAATCAAAAGCTTTAATACTCTTTCCATTTATTCTTTACTTCATTTATTACCTTAGACAATTTCTCAAAGTCTCATATTTGTACTTCACAAGCACACATATCTATGCCTAGAGAAATTATCTATTAAGGATGAAGTAAGAATGTACATCTTTAGCCTTAATAGACACAGACCAATACACATCCAAATGTATGAGTTCTATTAACTCCTTGGTCCACCCTCCATTTCTAGTAAATGGAGAGATAGTCATTTTTCAATGAGATAAGACTCATATTTGGTTAATGATTCAAAATCATTTGCCTTTATGTTTCCATCTATATGGAACTCCTTAAGTCTTTTCTCATTGATATGACCATGTCTATATTAAGCTAAAGAAATAGATTGATCTATATCAACCCATTTCCTCCTAAGAGGAGCATTCACACATACCATGAGAGCTTCCATATCTCATATGAGTAAATTATTTACTAAGCTCCCACTAGCAAACATTTTGCCATTCATAATCTTAGAACAATTATCATTTCCATAACTCAAAATAAATCAACATTTATTCAAGTAGGAAATATCGATATTGTTCATATACAAGGATAAAACCAACAATCTTCATCATAAAAACACCCTAAGAGGCTACTAAAGATTTGTACCTCCCACTATCAATGATACAACTCTTGCACCATTTGTATAAGTAGGTTAATCTTTAAACAACAAGCCTTCATTTACTTGTCATTATCTCGCAACCTTTGTAGATATAAGATGCATATTTAGTATCTCATACCAATAAATGCATATATAACATCTTATAGAAGATATGTATATCTAATATCTCATACAAGATACACACATCCGGTATCTTATACCATAAGACATATGTTTAGTATCTTATACTATAATATACACAAATAGTATCTTATACTTGATGTGTATATGTGTATGACAAGTAAGTCAATGATCGAGATGCCGAAGCTTCTCAAGCTCCTTCTTTGCAATATATATATTCAATATACTCTCCACCAATCATCATCATGGTAGTAGAAGAGCAATCCTATGTCCTTTTTGGGCTTAATATCCTCGACCAACTTCTTGACTTTTAACTATGCCTTCATGTTCTCATCTAATGATCTTACTTATTTTCATTGGTCTTACCATCAAGAAGTATTGAACATGTATTGTTATTTTAATCTTGCCTTAAATTTGCTCATCACCATGAGTCATGATAGATCTCATATCCATCTATCTATGTTGCCTCTAAACTTCATATAGAGACTAACATTGAGTGTAAGGCAAACAATACATCTTTCTAATGAGATGAAGATCTCATCTTCTCTTACTACATTAGATGATTAGTAGGCACCCACTTCCCAAGTAGGTTAGTTACATAGTCAACCATGAGAGCACTTCTCAGGATGCTAAACCAGTCAAGGAAGTTAACATAAATGACCCTACTGGCTTCATGTTTGCAAGATAACTGATGGTCACTAGAACAGAGACATAACTCTATTTAGAAAATATTGCAGATATTCAATGTAAATTAAGATGTGGTCTTTTATCCTAATTTATGCTCCCACTAATTTCGACGAATTTGCATAACCCTCATTATGCAAAGACGGGATAACACGATGATATCCTAGTGGGGACTAAGACCCTATTAATCTTATGGTGACGACCTTGTGGAAAACACAACAAGTCATCCCATACTTAATAGGTAGGCAACTTTGCCGGTTGCAACTCTTGCAACTCTTAGTCATTTAGCCTCTAGAGTCACGACCTTGTGGGAAACACAACAAGTCATATACTCTAGTTAGGTCAAATCCGCTTGTTACGTTATGGGTATGGATTCTCAACACAACCCTTGTGGGAAACACAACAAGGCCATGCCAATGGTCCACCCCAAGGTTCGGCTTTAAGCCTTGGCCACGATCACCAATCCCTCGTCGAGCGAGCCTTGTGGAAAACACAACAAACTCACCCAATCTAAGATTGGCTCATCGAGACCATAACAACGGAAGGCTACGTGAGTCATTCTTAATGTCTCACGCATATCAACCTAATTTAAACGAGGAGGGGTTTTTATTTTAGTCTCATCATAGTATGTGCTACATATATATGTATACCTTTGAATACCATATATCTAAGGTATCTAGCACACACATACATATCAAATACGCAAAATTTAAATAGATGATCATGGACTTTCATCACATTAATGCATGACCGGAGCCAGATCGGTATGTATTAAATGATTCAACATCCTATGCCGGTGTTGACAAGCCATTATGCCTTGAAGAACCCTTCTCCTTGCATCTCGCTCTCTCCTCCACCTCGATCGGTCTTCTTGTCATTACAAGAGCATTAAGGGTACGCAGACCCATAAATGTACATTAATCAAATAAGAAACCTTGATCTTAATCAAGGGGAGTACATTTTAGAGGGAGGTAGAATATACAATAAAAATTGATAAGAGAGAAGATTAGGCACGCAGCCCTTAATTACATGCCAACATTAAATAAGCATCATCACACGACACACATTCTAAGTCCATTTATCATCCAAGCATTCACACATACATACCATCACATGAACATAGTGTGAATACGTAGTAATAATATGATATAACTATTATATCATAAAAATATACATCATATGTTTTGAAATTCCCAATTTCATGCTTGTCGAATTTATTCACGAAGTAAATAACATGAAATAACATATAAACAATTTATATGACATAAACAAGCATCTCCAAACAATTTAAACAATATATGTATTTCCAAAACTATACAATGTGCCAAATCAATGTCCTAATCATCATTCTGAAAAATCATATTTTACAGAATTAATTTAGACATTAATATCTCAAGTTAAGTCATTAAAACTTAACAATGAATGAATCTATGACAATGGGGCTCAAAATCATATAAAATATCATCAAACACTTTGATAATCTATTATATGATATTAAATATTTTTTAACAAATTTTATGGAATTTTATAGGCATTTTTCGGCTTTTCTTTTGATTTAAAACAATTTTAAATCAAATAAAATGGTCTTCGGCGCATTGCGCCGCCCTTCCTCTGAGGCGGGTGCGCCACCCGTGCGCCGCTGGCACCGGCGCACGGCGCCGTCCCGCGCGCCATGGGCGCGTGTGCCCGCGAGCCGCCACGCGCGCGTTGCGCGCGCGCGCACATTCAAAAAAACTTTTTTTTTTTATTATTGAACGCGCGCGATGCGCGCGGCCCGCCAACCGCATGCGGCAACGGCCACGGTCAAACCGCGTTCAAAACGCGTTGACCGTCGCCGGATCCCCTTATTGGGTCCCCATAGGTCTCGTCTCCTCCACCCGATAAGGGTGAATAGTAACCGCGGAAGAGGAGTTTTAGGACCTTTCAAAATCCGGACATTCCGATCTCGAAAAAATAGCCAAAATTAGTGGTTCGATTCCAAATCTAACAAGGAATCCAAAAATACTATTTTATTTCCGTGAAAAAAATCTTAATCAACGGTAAAATTGGAAAGAATTGCCGCCGGCCCTAAAATTTCTTCCCGTCGGAAAAACTTTGAATCGACCTCCGACGGCGCCGTTCGAAGCCAAAGAACGATGGGAAACTCTTGTTAATCATATTACCTATCTTCTAAGCCATCTATAAGACATCAAATGTCTCCATGGAAGAAGATCTCAAGAAATCCCCAAATCGAACCGGTGAATTCCGTAAAACGAAATCACCATCTTTCAGACCCTGTACCGGACACTCCGATGGTCCAAAATTCGAACGGTTTGCGGCGTTGCAAAGCTCTTTGTCACGAGATTCATTCAGAGGCAACCAACCTCCAAAACGTATCACATACGATTTATGGTTACTCCGTCAAGATGGACGTTTGTACAGATTCGGGAAAACATAAAATATATTTAAACGACGTCGAAACGACATCGGAATCGAACGAGACTTCAACCTGGCTCTGATACCACTGTTGGGAATCGGTCCAATCAGATTGGCGCAGCGAAAAAAATTCCGATTCCTCGTATATCATTGTCTTGGTCTCGATCGGAACCGAACGACGTCGCCAAAACTGGTATTCGAAATAGTTTCAAACACGTATCTTTGCAGGATTCAAATAATCCCCAAAGATCGGAGAAGATCGAGTGTTCTCATGCTCTCCAAGTCACTCAAGTGTGCAGCCTCTAGTCGTATCCACACGAGCCGCCTCCATAGTTGTGTTCTCCTTCGCGTCGGACCTTCCGACTCGCCCCAGATGAAGTCCCATCGACTCTCGACGGCCTCCCGCATGGGAAAAACGTGAAAGAGAAAGGTAGGGATGAATTTTGCAGCCTTGGCTCCTGGGGCTCATGCTCACTTCGCTATTATATAGAGAATGTCGAGTTTTTCACAAAAACCCCCGCTTTCTCTATATTTACACCCTTGCCCCCAAACTTACGGATTTACCCCATGTGTGTGACCCACTAGGCCCAATAGCTCATTCGTCGAGGCCTAATTAAAAGAACAACTTCTTTTAAATTAAATCTATTATCTCATAATAGATTTAACGGCCTACCGATCACGAAGGGTACAAGCCACATCCTATGATCCCAAACGGCTTCGGGGATAAACTCCTCTCCATAGAGCCTTTCCATCATCGGTTACCACACGGATATAAAACTTCGTCCATTCAATGTCCCGGCCGGATAGGAGTACGGCATTGATCGTCAACTCCTAAATATACCGACGCTATGGAATCTTGTACTCGTAATTGGATCAATTGGAAAACTCTTTTCCAATTATCCTATCTACCTTGGCCAAGGATTTAGAGTACTATCCATAGGACATTCTCTCTCTCCTACCAAGAGTGGAGGATCCCCTATCGTCCGCTCATTTGCCTCCACCGGGTTTCCCATATACCCAATCCATTAACTATACAGACCACAATACTAAGTGATCCATAAGTCAATAGTCAAAGTACATGGTACGTCTGACAAGACATCTCTGGCGACTCAGGTTAAAGATCCAGTCGTGCAACTGCGATGATAGAATACCTTGATCGACAGTTCAGTAAGATACCATTCGGGGATTCTATAATGGTCGGCGTTGAACTCATTCCTCTAATGAGCACCGTATATGTATCTCGTTGTCCCCACACCGATGACCAATGAGATCGGTCATTCTCATCATACGAGAAGATATCATATACACTAGTCTTACCGGATCCTTGATGTCCCATCTCGAGGATCCTACGACTAGGAACATTTAGGTTACATGCTTCTAGATGATTGATCTCATTATCATGATCTCATCATGATTCAATCATCATTGCATGCAACCTAGGACTTCATTACGATAGACGCATCTAAATAGTGCAAGTAATGAAGAATATGCCATTTATACTGAATAAGATATTACAAGAAATGTAAAATCATATCACATATGATTGGCTTGTAGGGCATACATTTCTATCAGTCTTCTCCGTCCTGCTCCTCCGTCACATAATGAAACTCTTTCTCCTGCCAGTTTCTCCACCCCACAGCCCCGCGGCTCTGTCAGAATCAATTTTTTGCACGTAGACTTTTTTCATCTAAATATTTTCCCCGCCGCATCCTTCTCCCCACAATGCCTCCGGGACCCCGAGATTCTGCCCTCGGTCACCCCCTCACCTGACGCCGCTTCCTTCACCCCACAATGCCTGCACCCTTGGCTTCTGAAGGTTTTGCTCCCCACCACCGCAACCTCTCCCTGTCTACATACTCTCAACCTTTCCTCTATAACAGTGACCTTCACCTCTCCGGGCTCCTGAGCTTCCACCCTCGGCCACCCACTCACCCGACGGATGCGCTATGTCCTCAACGGATTTGCCGGCAGATCAATCCCCTCTGCTCTTGGCCTATGACAGTTTCGTCGCCTCTTGGTTCTTGTTGCCATTGTAGGGTACTGGTTTGCGCCATTTCTTATCTATCTACAGGTTTATCCATTTTCTTCTTCATGTTCTCCATGCAGAGTCTAATCCTCTCTCTTGAGATTGGCATCGGTTCTATGGTCTTCTAATTTATATTTTTGGCCTACATTTTTGTTGTTTGATCATCTAACATCTCCTCGAAGGTGCTGCTTGTTGATTTTTTCCCTGATCTTTTTTCCCCTTATATTTTGATTGGAGGATCACATTGTTTATATCATCAAAAGGGAGATGTTGTTGGAAGAAGTATTCCCTTCCCAGTGGTAGAATATTCACTTTTCCTTTTTTGAGGTTTCCTGAGAGCACTTCTTTCTCAAGGTTGTTTGGCATCTAATGATCATCTGCAGGAGATCCTTTTTATGTTTTGGTTAGTTTGATCCGAGCCTTGATTAACTCTGTTCTTTACTGCTGGTATTTGACATTGACCGCCTGCTAGGCCTTCCTAGATCAGGCTACCAACCTCGCCCCTCCGTGTCAGTTCAGCGCCACAGGCTAACGGATCAGCACGGCAGCCATTCTTCAGTCTATGCAAACTCCATCTCTGGTCCTTCTACTGCGCGGTCATCGTCGAGTTCATCACTACCTTACTCGTCCTCTATGTTGGCATAGCCACCGTTATCGGGAGCAAGAAGCAAGCTGAGCCTTGCAACAACATCGGATTGCTCGTTATCATTGGGCCATCGGTGGCATGATCTATATGCACTTTGACTTTCCAAAACATTTTTGAGTTGTCAGATTTCTGATCTTTATTAGTTTTAGGACTCTACATATTTTAGAGGTTTTATAGTTTCAGAACTGTGCAAAAATTTTAGACCTCGAGTTTAATAATTTCCATGTATTATGATCATATTTGGATTCCAAAGTCTCTTAGAAATTTTAGATACTTACTTTCATATAGCTTTTTTTTACAAATTTGACAGTTTGCAGATTTATTGAATTTTTTATATTTCCAGATTTGGTGAGTTTAAGAATTTCTGTAGATTCTCTTAAGTCTTGTGTTTTCTGATTTTTGGGAAGTCTCATATATCTGACCACTTAGATACCAGATTCTTTCATAGTTTCGGTTTTTTTATTGATTACTTTTGGTTTAATTCTAACTTGCCAACTAAGCCCCTTATCCTGTATGATTATGACTATGGTCACAATTTTTTGTTAAAGGCATATAACTGAACGTCATTCCTTACCTGACTCCTTCAGGCACCTGTTTTGAGGGAGACTCTTATCGTTATCGTTTTTGGTTTTCCTTTTGTCTGGTGGAATATGTACTATCTTGGTACTATTCTGTTAATGTGTAATCATTTATTTATATTTTAAGAAATTTCGGTGGCCTGTTGTCTCCAACTTTCCAAAAAAATGCCTTGTGTTTGCGCACATGTTTAGAACTTGCCAAAATTAGTTTTCAGGCTGATAATCTTGTTTTGAGACAAATGCTATGATCATATATTTATCACTGTGGTAGGCAATTTGTCTTGGTCTTGTATACCAAAATGAAGTCTAAATTATTTTTTAAAAGACAGTCATGAAATGTTGTTTGATACCTTTAATACACAGCATTCTAGATTACGAAAAGGACCGTTAGAGTTTCTAACTCTACCAGAATTAGAGGATTTTGCTGACATTTTTAAGGATATCTCTTCAGATTTATGAATGTTGAATGCTATCCAATGAACAAAAGACTTGGGTGTTCTTTAAAGGCTGAACATTAGTTTCTTTTTATGAAAATTAATTTTTGCTAATTACTTGTTTCTTTGTTTAAACAGTTAACAAGAGATTAAAAGAACTACTCCTAACAAGTGACAATAGCTTTTGCGCTGATTGTGGTGCTCCTGAGCCAAAATAGGCGAAATTCTACAACTTTATTGTATCTTGTGGTTGAAGCTTACCTACCTTAGATGTTAGTGCAGCATTTGTCTGGCTTTGCCATTTATCAGTAATTATAATGGCTGTTTTTAACATGAAATCTAGCATTTTTAAAATATTTTTCTACCAATTCTAATGTAATGTTCCTTGAAAAAATGTTTGCCTGCTTTCATCTTTTTCCAAACTGTTTGTATCTTCAATTTTATTTGGGTAAGAGTAAGGTGTAAGGAGTACCAAATCGGATCCTAACCTTGTCTTGGAAAGGTCGAAGAGATGGGATCTCGTGAGGTTTTCACACAATTTTCAACGGAGAATTGCCCAGCCAGCTTTGGGCGTCTGGCTCTGCTGTCTCCGCTGTCTCCCCTACCCTATTTGTAGATTCTCGTATTCTTACTTTGTCTGATTTTAAAGATGTCTTACATATTAGACCTCTCATGTGCCTAATTTTTTAAGAATTCAAAATTTTTTAGTTGATTTAGGATACGTTTTGAAGTTTTCATACATCAGAACTTGGTATTTCTGAATTTTATTTGTAATTTATAGACTTCGCAAATTTTCATATTTTTCAGCTTTTCAAATCTCCAGACTTTTGCTTACATAGTTTTTCAAATATGGTGATTTTTGAGTTCCCATGTTTTACAAAGTCCGTAGTTTTGCAGAATTTTCATGTTTTTGGAGGTTTCCTATTTTGAAACTCTCAACCTTACATATGTTTTTATACCTTGGTTTTTGATTAGAACCATGTGAACAAAATGAAGTAGCACTCAAATAATGTCTTTTTATTTCTCCTGTTTGGCTTGTGTTTTGTACATTGTTTTAGCACAAAATAAGGAACAGTAAAAACTGACAATAACTTTTAGTGATATAAATTCTATTTGTAGTAAGAATCAAGTTTTGGATGATTATTTTTCCTTTTCTTCCAGATTTATTTTTTATTGCGGGAATTAGAAACCAAATCCTTTCCCAACCTAACGACATAGATGAGCTAAATTTAGCTTCCTAAAAGTTAAAGGAGAAAATATGTCAATCAAGGAATAAAAGGGTTTGTTAGTATCTGACATGACTGGCTTTGCTATGCCTTCAAGCTATGGACCAGAAGGTCCCGGACATTGTACTTTGCTAGAGCACACGTGCGAAGCATGTTCTATGACTAGTACTTAAATAGTTCACGTGATAAGAAAGTTTTTAAGATAAATTTATTGTCGTGAGATTCATGATCATACCTCAAAGGATCCAGGGGGTAACACACCTTTTTGTGAGGAGTATCTATGAGGTAAAATCTCATTTTTTATAGCGCACATCAAAAACGATATTTATCAATATTGATATTTCTAAAAGATACAATATCGATATCAAATTTGATATAGACATATTCATATTTTATAACATACTTTTGTTTGCACTACAAGATTCAAAATTAATAATGATAATCAAACACTTCTTAACATCATCTTTAAAAATAATATCGATCTGTGTTGGACGACCAAAAGTTGAAACACGTACTCTCCTAACAGAACAAGCGTATAATTTGGCAAGTAATTAACGCGTGTAGGAAAGGTAAACATCAACCGCGTGTTTGGTTCCGGAAATTTTTATTTTAAATTTTAAAAATTACAAGAAAATTTGTTAAAAGAGATGTCCGATAATGTTGACAATTTTATGTTTTGAAAGTAATTTTCTTCTTGAACAAAAAAAGTCTTACCGCTTTCTCTCTCTTTTTATCTCGTGGTGGTCATCCACTTTGTTTGGTCGTAAATGATAGTTACTCCTTTTTTTGTTATCACATTCCTCCAAACGTGATGATTTTATATGGTGATCACTTTTTATTTTAATATAATCTTTTATCGTGAAAATGTACAAAAGATTAAAATGTAACCAAACACCCCGTTACAAAACTATTTCGGTGCTGGACCAACGGCTCTTGCTTTACCTCCATCGCCATGACCACCCTTGGCTCCGGTGAGGGCCCCGAGGGGAAGATATATATACAGAGGTTCTTTGCTGGGATGGGTGAAGTCTTCAACCCCTCTTTGTTCATTCACCAAAATCTATAGTGTGAGCTTCTTCCTGCCCAGACGGCTCCAAAACAAGCAGAGAAGGATCTCCTTAAATATGACATGTTAAATTAGTAAAACTACCCGTGTCATCTTCCTCCTTTCTCTTTTTTTGGTCACATGGCGGCGTTGGCCGACAGTCCACCGCGCGCGCGGGCGACGAGAGATCGAGCTCCCCACGGCTCGATCCCCACCTGATAACTCCTCTCCTCCACGGGGATTATGAATATTTAAGTATATTTAAGAAATAAATTTTATTATGATGATCACATCATGATTAGACTTTAATTACACAAATCTTTAAACGTAATTCTATTTATGTCTAAAAACATAGTGATGATAATATTGTACAGATGCTAATATAAGATATTTAACTTGTAATAGTGACATCACTAACGTGATTGATTTGAATGACATTTATTATTAATCAACAATGGATGGTACAAGCTAGCTTCTCATATACTTTTTAAAAACATTTTTTCCCATTTTTATTGATAAAAAATAAAAGGTTACATTTGATAAATTTGAACCTTATAATAAAAGGTTTTAACATCATATCCATGTAAAAATATTGAATGCCCAATAATTTAGGCACTCTTTGATATCCATATTAGGCA
Organism: Cryptocoryne crispatula var. balansae; assembly: GCA_036172225.1. Taxonomy (NCBI): domain Eukaryota; kingdom Viridiplantae; phylum Streptophyta; class Magnoliopsida; order Alismatales; family Araceae; genus Cryptocoryne; species Cryptocoryne crispatula. Next base: position 5,485,724 of record CM069933.1, read on the forward strand.
CCTCTGACACTGCCAATTTTGAAATTGATTGATACAAATAAAAAGACGTTTGATTATAGTATTCGTTTTGAAACTTACAATACAAACAAAACTTGTTATGCAATATAAATGTTCATCTCTTTTAAATTTGATAATCACACCGGACCATCTGGAAATAACAATATCAAAATTAATATCCTATCACTTTTGATACTCTAACCAAATAGATCATTATTCAAGCTAATGCCCTGTTTGGTAACACTATTAGACATCTCTATCACTATTAATTTTAAAATTGATATTGATGGTAATCACCTCGAGGTGTTTGACCAATAGTATTAATTTTGAAATTTGTAATGCAAACAACATATGTTATGTAATACAAGTGTAAACTTGTATAAATTTTAATATTGATACTCCATCTTCTAAAAATATCAATATCAATATTAATATAGTATTATTTTTTATACTCTAACCAAACAGGCTATAACATAATGTCTAGTGCTTTATGACCAATGTTGCATGGTTTAAATCTTTGTAAACAACACACCATTGGCCTTAAGAGGAATGATGTCTAGTGCGTTATGGCATTTTTCAAAAATAAAATCACATTAATATTGATATATTTTTAGATGTTAATGTCCTGTTTGGTAATACTAGACACCTCTATCACTATTAATTTTAAAATTGATATTGATAGTAATCACCTCGAAATCTTTGACTAATAATATTAATTTTAAAATTTATAGTGCAAACAACAAATGTTATGTGATACAAGTGTCAACTTATATCAATTTCGATATTGATACTCCATCTTCTAAAAATATCAATATCAATACTAATATAGTATCATTTTTGATACTATAACCAAACAGACCATAAAATATCAATATCAAAATTGATAGGCAGAATTTTGTCTTTGGAGTCAAAACCCTAACACAACAGGGCTACGCACTTTGCCAGAGCCCCAAAACATCGAGCCACCGGCCGGTATCCCCTGTCTCTTACGATCTCCTCACATCATCTGGAGAGAGGCATCCCAACATATAAAGAGCCATTAACTCTCTCTGACAGAGAATGGAAGAGCAACTGCAACCTTATTTGACTGCATAGATGGCTTCTTACGGACTATAGGAATTCTGGGTACCATAAGAGTCTATATGCTCCCCAATGACATGATCATCTAAACCCATATTAATAGAACAGGGGCACCCATGATCCATTCCTTGTATCTCTCTCAGCACGCAAATCGCATATTCACAATCGCAACAAGGTGTACTCAAAGAAAATGATTAACTTGTTTAAAACAACTAGATGTATACAGTAAGATCATATTGCTGCCTTGTACAACTTGATGACCTGGATTTTGCAGCTCACAGCGTAAGGTGGTACAGAGAACCTTCAAGCAGAAGGTCAAGAATCGATGGATTAAAATTTTAATTTACAAATGAACTTTTCTGTACACGGCAGAGGAGTTACTTTCCTCCAACTCCATAAAGCATCATACCTCCTGCCATTCAAAATGGCTTGAACGACAGAAGCCCTGTTCAGTACTCACCTGTCGACAGTGGTAGGAAGAGAGTCGGCAGCAGTGGCATCTTCTTAAGCTTCAGAACAACTTACTGGGCATTTCCGCAGCTATACAAGAAGAGGTTCCACCAGAGACTTCGCCGTGGTGTCATTGAGATTCATGGTGTACGTAACAATTGCTCCAAGAAGGGCACAAGCAGCGGGGATGAGACCTGAACCATATCTTGTCACTGACTGACAACCTGATATGTCATGACAGCCTTCAGTACTTGAAGAGCCTGTCAAATGCAAATATTACATATTACTATCCAGTTGTACCCAAAGAAGACAAGGTTAAGTTTCTGGGCAGAGAATCAAGAAGCAGGTTTTCTGTTTTTGTGGTCGCCTCGCACAGAGCTTTTCCAATCTCTAAACATCCATGTTGGGTTGCTATTATAAGATGGGTATTGCAATTTGCATATCCAGTTCAACAAAATTACTTTGCATGCTGTGTTCAAAAGAATTCCTATTTTAAAGAAAGCATCTACACCCCTCTACGGTGCTACCTCTTTAGCGGTGATACTCATCTTGAGAGAATATATAAGTCAAATACTCTTCGACAGAATATTGACAAATCCGCTAATGCCGGTGAGCCATTTCATCAAACAAACGGAAGATACGTGAGGCTAACATTCATGGGATGGCATGAGTTACTCACTTTGATATGATTCCAGAACGTACAGAGCAATTCCACAAGATATTTTGTCCAAGAAACTTAGTGACCCATACACAAATGCAGATCCATTTAGATCCTTGCCCACCAGCATACTCTCCATACTAATGCCAGTCACCTGTTTCCAAGAACAGCGTAAAATATTTAAATCATAAAAAGAAAAAAAGTATGTCCTAGTATGTTTCAGAAAAAGATTTAGCACATACTATTAACTGTCCATTCTACAACCAATATTTAAACCACATGCTATCATGCTGACTAAGAATTTGCTGGTCAGGATGAGACCCAGAATAGGACACGTCTGACCCTCATCCAGGTTGGATCGTCTGATCCACCAAAAGCCATGGATTGGACGAGTTGGGGCAATTCACAACCTGACGTGGCCTGACTCAGCTGAAACTCGGTCCAACCCAGGCTGAGGCAATCTGGAATTGGCCTGAATCCAAGCTAGAATAGGCCAATTACAGGTAATCTCAGCCAGACTGAATCAATCTGGATAGGCCCATTTCTGTCTCAGCCTGGAATTGGCCGATTCTGGATCAACCAATCCTACAAACTATGATGCTAACTATAAAATGATGGACTAGGCATCATACCATCATCAAAGCATTGGCAACACCGGTGGTTACCGATAAAAGATACATGAAATTATGAATCTTGCTGGGAAGAACAAAGATGCCCACACCAGAGAATATCCACAAAATGGCTCCAATTGTGTAGAAAACCTTAAGTCGCCACCCATCCCACTTTATTTCCTGGATATCAATCATTGAAGGACAAGAATGAATATGGGAATGTTATAAGAAGATAACATGACAGCGCTTTACTTTTCCCTTATCAGAGATACCTGCAATATGATGGACACCACGAAGCTGAATACATAGATTATGGCAGGTATCTGCGATTATGAGAATGGAAATGATCACCAGATACAAATGTATGAAAGGACTAAGAATTTATTTCGCGCTAAAAACATTACCAATGCTTTTGATGATTGAGCCATTCCAAGATCATTAATAACATAGAACGCCAGAAGTGCCTGTGCAAAAGAAAACAACTTAACTCAATTTCTAGATTGGCTTTCGGTGTGGAAATGTTATCTGTAATACTATTAAGGGGATATGATTGTATGAAAATACAATGTAAGACATCATATCTGCTATGGCCCTAAATGAACTATGTTAGATATTATTTATATGATGAAGATTACAACTTTTTCCCACATCAAAGAGGAGGCCTATTCTTGTAATATCTGAGATGCCTATTCAAACTATAGATATGTAACAGAAAAATTACTATTCTTCTAAAGACAACAAAATAATATGAAAAGATTGCAACAAAATAAAGCTGGAAGGCTTTACCACGGACATTTAGTGAGCATAATTCAAAGAAAACAGGAACAGAGAAGAAATTTATCAAACACAAATCTCTGAAGTTCGTTTTCAACAATAAACGTGAATGGAAATATAACCTGTGAAACGTTTGTCACCAATCTTGTAAGCATGTAGACAAGGGCAACTTGATAATACAACAGTTTACTGAACCAGTATCTCCATGAAACCCTTTGATAGCTCTTGCAGATTTGTTTGTTTAAACTGCATGGTAATAGGAATGCAACTGACACTAAGGTATAGAGAAAAACAAACTCAAGAATACAATTTAAAGCTATTTTCACTTTGCTGAAAAGTGAAATAGTGTAGATTTACACTCCAGGAGATCAGAACTCACTGTGGTTCCTTAGTTCCAAAAAGAAATATGCACACGAAGCAGCATCCTATTGCAATTGACACATACGCAATCCAACGATACTGATCAATCATAGATTATAAAAGTTAAACAGGATGTATGTTTGTAAATAACAATTTTTGGTACTAGATATTGATAAGTATGCACCTGATTTTCGATGTCCAAAATTGTTTTTGCATCAACTATACTAAAGACAGCCAAAGCAATAGCATAAAGACTGAGATTGGCAACCTTCAAAAATGAGAAAAAACCCAGTAACAGCCACTGGATCAGCCGTAAAGGAAAAGCAGCTGCAAAACATGTTAAAGAAAAACTAACCATTGTAAAGGCATTTCTACAACTTGCAAGTGCAACCCTGCTGCTATCATTAAACGTCATGCAGTTCACCATTGACCTTGAATAGCAATGGCAAACCATTTGAATGGGAACAAAAGAAAATCATGAAAGGCATGAAAGTGACAGATTCTGATAAAAAACGTCAAGATATACAAGATACTTACATGTGTGCAACCTGTGCAGCAGCCCAACCCACATTGAAAATAGCAGCAAATATGCTGTAGCCAATTGTTTCCAGTGCAACAGAGTTAGCCCCCAAAATCTGGCACAAAAGGCAGTCCCCAAATACAGAAGAAAATGAAATGGCAACCAAAACAGATCCACCGGCATGCCATAGCTTGAAATGCCCAAACCTGTCAATCTGACAAAGTAAAGTCAAATGACTCAAACCGGTCAATAGACACCTAATTAATGACGAACATAATAGATGTTTGTCCTGAAATATAAACATGTTTTACTGTCTTGAAATCAGTTAGATCATGATGCAATGTATCTATGCTAAATTGCTAATTGACGCATACAGAGCAAATATAAAAGAAAAATAGGAGAAACATGTATGGACATACCAATTCTCCTGCAAACATTGTCATTAACCCATCAGCGACTTGACCAGAGAGCATAACAATGGACGCATTCCTAATGTGAAATGGTGACCAATGAGAAAACAAAAAAATGAATGTGAACATAAAACAGTTGCACAACCACATATGGTAAAAGTAACGATGACCCCTGATGAATATGATCAGAAAAGAAATTTTTCATAAATAGAGGCAATACATATAAAGAATATGTAGTTATTTTGCACACAAACTATAAAAAGGGCCAACAAAAAGCTCTTCTCTACAATGTCCTGTGCATAGAACGTGTAGTTCAGCCTTTCAGTACATGAACGATGATGATGTTTGCAATTATATGGGCTTGCAGACACTCTGATCAATAGTTGATGTCTTAATGTAAAAATGTGTGAACATTTACTTTCAGGATAAGAAAAATAGATTGATTGATATACTTTCTGAAGAGGGCAAAGTATGTGCGAAGAAATAACTTTTTTGTGATTATAAATGGAGACAAGACATTGATGGATTAATTTACCTTGGACTAAGCCCAATCTCCGTCAAGAAAAGCAACAGATAAGTAAACCAGCAAGCTGATGTGATGTCATTGAGCATGTGACCCACACCATATGAAAGTATTGAACACCTCCTGATGGGGAGAAAGCTTTCTATATCAGCCGGCACCTCATCTGCTATCGTCCCCATCGTGGCAACAGATTAGCTATCAAAAGAAGGAAACTGGAGAGTGTTCTTTTCAGGATGGTACCTGCTGACGAGGCAGGTAGAAGATAAATATCAAATACTATACAATAAGGAAGGTCGAAACAAAGTTTTCTGAGCACCAAGAATCAGGGTTTTCATGCACCGATCGTTTTTATATTATTTAATGGGGGGGGATACCGCTTAAATCTGTTTAAAATAGCCAAGAAGAGAGCATCAAAGATGCTCTTGGCCTGTCCTAGAAAACTACATGAACGCTTGGACCACTGGAGATGACAAAAGGAAGGAGAAAAGCCAGCTAAGAACACCGCTCCTGAAGGAACAAAAACAAAAAGGAATTTCTCGTTGTTGTTGATTATTTCGAGTTGCTATTCTCCAGTTATTGAAAAGATAAAAAAATACTCATTTCTCAATGGAAAAGAATACCCTGATGCCTGCAAATGAATTTCCTGCTAAATCCTACATCTGTTCAATGAAGGATTCAAACGAGGAACATCATTGGTTTATTGTTAATCTACACTCTGGAATTTTGAGCTTGGAAACTCTATGGAAACAGGGCCTAGGCAGCCATAGATGACTCTTCATCTCGACATAGATCATTCTCCTTCTAATAATGTCAACTACCTTAGTGAAACCATCCATCTCCACGGGCAAAAGGGAGTCTTGTGCACTAAAGCAGGGGAAGGCCGTGTCTACCCTATCTTGAGATGCAAGACAAGGAAGAAAAAAGCTACAGAGCATACAAAGACAGGCGTAGGAAACTCCAGCAAGAACATGCGCAGCTGCTCTCTAAAACTATCTGGACAGAATCGCAGGGCGGCATGGAAATCAAAATAAACAAGAAGGCAAACAACGCAGGCGGCTTTCAGAAGCGCAACCACAAGAGTGGCAGCAGATTGGGTGTCTGCGTATCCTTGGTGATCCAGCAAGGTGGGGGCCGGACGTCTCGGGTACGCAGAGGAAAAGGATACGCAAAGATCAAAATTTTCGAGACTCAACTCGCCGAGCGAGACTCTCGGGACCCAGACAAGAAAGAAGCTTTCAGGAGAAGAAGCAGAGAAAGCTCAGGAAAGGAAGCAAGCACCACATGGATGCTAGCCAGGGGCCTCTGGGGGCGCAAGGCGGGAGAGAAACAGAGAGGAGACGTACTGGTGCAGGCACGAACAACGGGCGGAACACGGCCACACGGGGGAGCAGGAGAGAGAGAGGAGGAGGAGGCTCGGAGCTTCAGCCCATGCTTCCACTTCCACCCGCGCACAGAACTATATATAATTAAAACAGAGAGGGCTGAATCTGAGATAACCACCCTTGCATGACCAGGTCAAGAACTGAATCTGATATAACCATGAATAAGCCAAAGGAGGGGGGGGGGGGGGGATCCGAAATCCGAAGAAGAAGAAGCCGCCGGTGGGCCTGCCCGCGAAGACCACACGTTTATAGGGAAGCGTGCGGAAGAGGAACACCACCATGTACACTGATAAGTGATATCCATGGCCGCAACCATACGTAATAAGGTACGTAAAAACGAGAGCATTGGCGGTTATTTTGGAGGAGGAATTGACAGCGCAGTCATCGTCAAAGTTCGCATCTTCTCCGGGGGGAGGGGGGGCGGCGGCCGGAGATTCCGCCCCCTTTCTTCCAGTTCATCGACGTGCACAGAGAGAAAAGGATCACCGTCACACGAAAGGGGGAGGCGTTTCTTCGAAACACAGCATTAAAGCGAGCAACACGAGAAGATCCGGGGCGCGGGGCCTGAAGCGAGGTTGAAGCGGCAAGGGGAGCCGGCAGAGAACGGCCCACCGGCCGTACCCACCGCCACCGTGAGGTGGTGGCGGAAAACGACCGGGGTGATCGGAAAGCGTCGTGATGGTGATGAATTCGATCCAACGGAGGGGCCGGGCGGGTGGCTGGAGTTAACGGCGGTGGCGGGCCAGCGCTCGCCCGACGGTGGCGCCGCCTGTGTCCCCACCTGCGATCTTTTCCGCCGGCCCATCACCCCTGCGTCCGGGGGAAGAGCAGGGTTGGAGTAGTGGGCGGCGGCTGTCAGCTTTTCTGCGCCATTTTCTCGGCGGGCTGCGTTTCGTGGCGGCGGTCGGGTCAGAGACTCGGAATCACCTCCGTCACAATTAAAGAACCGAGCGATGTGGCGGAGGAGAGAATGCTCCGCCCGCAAGCAACGCCATTCGGCCGCCGGCGGTGGAGCGTCAGCGGCGGCGGCGTTCAACCCGCTCGGCGGAAGGCCACGTTTACAGCTGCGGCCGGTGCCCAGTCAAATAATATTATAAAGAACTTTTTACTCTTTGTAATAAATAAAAATATAAAATATAAATATTTTAAGAATAGACAAGTTCGTCAATGAATAACGGAGAAAATACGTAAGATATTTATAACTATTAACTATATAGTATAATGAGGTGTTTGGTTGTGTGATAATGAGTATTTTTATTTTACTTTTTAAAAATTGTAGTAAAAATTTATTTTAAAAATGTTTGACATGTGTTACAATTTTTTATCTTAAAATTTTTTTCACCCTCCTCCACGTGATGGAAAAAAAAGAGGCAGTGAGCATTTTTTTTTTTCAAAAAAGCACAACCAATGCACATGGTCCACAAACCTAACACGTGCTACATAAGTGACTTTTCATTTATGCACCAAACATCTTACCATCATTTTTAAAAATGATAATATTTTTGCCAAACATTTTATAATTTTTAATTTTAAAATTTGTCAAGTTTCAATGTGTGATATCATTTTTTTATCACGAAACCATATAAAAAAATAAAATGTAACCAAACACTCCCCAAAGTACAAAAATGTACGGATATATTTTTTTATAAAATTAGCTAGACTTTCAGCGATAGGACGATTGGAAGCTTGTAACTTGCAAGATGAGGTGACACCTGGACGTGGTGGAAATCGGAGTTCTTACGAGAAAACCGTCGTGCATATTTATCCTTCTATTTTTTTTTAAAAAAAAGCAAGTCTCAATATATCTGTTGCGTGTCTCATTTTCTATCTCCGACGTCACAAGAAAATGCGTAACAACTAATTTTTATATTTTCTTTTTTTTACACATAAACCCCCTATTCGGTAAAGAATTGAGCTAAAGGCACTTATACATTTAAACTATATTGGTATCTGATTGATTAGTAAAGGTATATCTTGACAAAACTAAACTAATGGGGTGTCTAGTTACATGATAATAAAGATTTTTATTTTAATTTTTAAAAATGGTAAGAAAACTTGTTAAAAGAGGTGTTTGATAACCTTGACAATTTTTTGTTTTGAAAGTGATTTTCTTCTTAAATAAAAAATAAAGTATCACCTCTTTCTTTTTTCTTATGGTCCCCACTTTGTTTTGTCATGAATGGTTGTTACTCTTTTTTATTATCACATCCATCCAAACATGACAATTTTATGTCATGAGTTGGTTCACTTTTTATTTTAATATAATTTTTTATCATGAAAGTGTACAAAAAATTATCATACAACTAAACACTCCATAAGGTACTCGGTAAGAAGTTATGAATAAAATTAAGAGTAAAAAGTATTTATGGGGTGTTTGGTTGCAGGATACTAATGGGGTGTTTGGTTGCATGATAATGAGGATTTTTATTTTAATTTTTAAAAATTGTAAGAAAACTTGTTAAAAGAGGTGTTTGGCAACCTTGATAATTTTATATTTTGAAATGATTTTCTTCTTAAACAAAAAAAGAGAGTCTCACCTCTTTCCTTTTTCTTGTGGTTCCCCATTTTGTTTGGCCATGAATGATAGTAACTTTTTTTTATTATCACATCCCTCCAAACATGATAATTTTATGTCACTTTTTATTTTAATTTAAATTTTTATTATGAAAGTGTACAAAAAATTATCATGCAAACAAACACCCCATAAAGATTTTTATTTTAATTTTTAAAAATTATAAGAAAATTTGTTAAAAGAGGTGTTTAATAACCATGACAATTTTATAGTTTGAAAGTGATTTTCTTCTTAAACAAAAAAGATTTCTCGCCTATTTCTTTTTTCTTGTGGTCCCCAATTTGTTTGATCATGTATAGTAGTTACTCTTTTTTGTCATCAAATCCCTCCAAACATGATAATTCTATGTCATAAGTTGAATCACTTTTTATTTTAATACAATTTTTTATCATAAAAATGTACAAAAAATTATCATGCAACCAAGCACCCCATTAGGTTTAAACTAATAAAAGAAATGCCATCAAACGTAAAGGCATGTTTCGTTGAGCCCAGTTATTTGCTTTGTCGCAATTATCTTTTTTTTTAAATCATTTATTTTCAAATAAGATTCTATTTTTATTTTTGAAACAAGAGTTTCTTGTGTAAAAGACATGAGAAAAGGCAGTTGCATTATTAAGATAATTATGTCCTTCTTTCGATTTTCACTCTTTTCAGGTAATTTAAAATAAAAATCGTTATTTAAAAAGTATAATATTTTATATTAACTTGAACAATTGTAAATACTGTAAAATATAAGAATACACTCTTTTTTATAATTTTACAATTAATGCTCTTGTTCTGTTTTAAAGTATTTTTATTATTTAATATGATATAAAATATTATATTTTAAAATCATATATTTTATTTTAATTATATAAAGAAGAGAGTGAACACTAAAATAATGATTTATTATAGTTGCAATATGGTTCTCCACTTTGTTTTTCATGTCTTTTACAAAGTTAATCAAATAAAAGCTCTTGCTCTAAAATTTGAAAAGAATCTTAACAAGTTATTTGAAACAATGGAATTATAATAAAACAAAAAACCTCGTGAACTAGCGTTAATTTCAAGGCTTTAAGTTTTTCATGATGAGAGGGTCCACAAGAAATAAAATTACTTCAAGGTATACCTGTAAATAAAAAGAGGTCCCGTGGGCATGTATACAAAAAAAAAAACTAAACTATTCAAGGCAAGTGACACATCTGTTCTTTTATGGCATGGATGACGTAAGCAGTGAAAGATTCTTTTGAGCCCACTTGGATTAGTCCCCTAGAATCTATATGCTATGCCCTGGATTTTTGGTGAGGGTATAATAGCAAACGAGGAGAATCTACCAAGCCAATCAATGTTTTGTACATATCCTCTGAAGTACTTAACTTTAATTACATGCCTTTTAAAAAAATAACATATACTTTGTACGGAAATATCATTATGCATCATTCATTTGTTGTCCATCCATCACAACGGCTCGGCCAATTTTAACTAGTTTTTTGTTCACAGTGTAGCTATTTAAAATTACGGATGCCTCAAAAAAGGGCTAAACCCCGGAATTTCAACAATGTCCCTTAAATAATGTTTAGTTGCGCGGTAAATTTTATACACTCCTATAATAAAAAGTTATATCAAAATAAAGTGTAACATAGCCTAAGACAAAAATGCAATGTTTGATATGATAACAAAAAAGACTGAGAGCTGTTTTTGATCAAACAAAGGTGAGGACCACCGAGACAAAAAGAAAATGTGTCGCCATTTTTTTGTCCAAGACATTATTTTGAATTTTCAAAAAAAAGATTTTTTTGTCCAAACAGGATTTCATTCCGAGATTACTTTTTCTTTTTTATCATTAATATTATTTCTCATTTTATGTGATATTTTGAAGGTGTTTGGTGGGATTACATGGGAAATGATGAAGAAATATTTCCCATATAATCACATGGGAAATTGGAGTGCATGTGAACGAAATTGTCCAAGACATTACTTTTTCATATTTATCATTAATATTATTTCTCATTGTGAACGAAATTGGAGTGCATGGGAAGCGGCTCAAACAAAGAAAAGATAGCTCCAGAAATACTTGAAGATTAACTTTTTCCCAACACGTACTAATACAACATAATCACAAAAAATAATTTTTACTTATATACACAGATAAATACTGATATTCAATTATAACATAAACATATAATTATATTTATGTATATGTATATATAATTTTTATGTATGCACAATATAAATAGTATAAAAATATTTTTTTTCTATTTCCCCTATTTTTATACAATTTTTATATTTTTAAATATTTTTGGGGTTGGACCGGGTCAAAGTTGTTTTTACTCTCTAACTTGAGATTAACTTTTTCCCAACATGTACTAATACAACATAATCACAAAAAATAATTTTTACTTATATACATAGATAAATACTGATATTCAATTATAACATAAGCATATAATTATATTTATGTATATGTATATATAATTTTTATGTATGCACAATATAAATAGTATAAAAATATTTTTTTCTATTTCTCCTATTTTTATACAATTTTTATATTGTTAAATATTTTTAAAATACTAAATTTGACTCCGTTTGACTCGGGTCATGACTCAGTTCGATCGAGTAGGATTTAGGGCCGATTGACCCTAGGCAGACCCCGACCCAGCGTTCTTTGATTTGACCTACTATTTTCAAAATTTCTAAAGAGTGGGTAATTTTTCACCTTTTTCTCCACCAATACTTCATTTTGCCTACTATGTTTAAAATGTTTTTTAGGCAAACTAAAGGCTCAAAGTGTTCACAATAGCTAGAATAATCCTAGAGGTATACAAGATAATCTTGGATGTTGAGCTATATATTAGAATGCCCTCAATTGAGCATAGCTTAATAAGTGATGGTTTAAAGTGAAATAAGTTGAAGCCTTATGGGGTGTTTGGTTGCTTGATAATTTTTGTACACTTTCATGATAAAAATTTGTATTAAAATAAAAAGTGATTCAACTCATGACATAAAATTATCATGTTTGGAGGGATGTGATAACAAAAAAGAGTAACTACCACACATGACCATACAAAGTGGGGGACCACAAGAAAAAAAGAGAGGTGAGACCCTCTTTTTTGCTTAAGATGAAAATCACTTTCAAAACATAAATTTGTCATGGTTCTCAAACACCACTTTTAACAAGTTTTCTTACATTTTTTAAAAATTAAAATAAAAACCTCTATTATCATGCAACCAAACACCCCCATTAACGAAGCATTTTTAGGACAAGTTATGTGACTATATACGTTTAATATAAAGACATGTCTTATATCTTTACTAATGAAAAATGATGTGATTATATACCTCTAGTGGGACTATAAGAGGACGTGGATAATATTGAATTATAAGATATTTGTCGGATCAAATATCCAGATATAGATATAATCAGAATGTTAATCGGAGTGAACACAAAATATCCTCTCCACTTGGTTTAAGATCTTCTCTGAATCATTACACACAATATATATAATTATATATTTAAAATCATTCTATTTTAAAATATAATTAAATATTCTCTTGTACATCAATATACTTAGTTAATATTGATAAAAATAGAATAAGTTTTGTATTTAAATTTTTTATATATTTATATGTTATTAAATATATTAATCAAATAAAACTTAATTAAAATTCTAAAACATATATTATTCATATCCGCTTCGAAATCGAAGATTATCTAACTTATAATATTTGATCTATATTCAAATTCGACCCAAACTTGATATAAATGATCTAATTAGCTAGATAGAGCGGACACTAAAATGCTATATTTGATCTATATTTGCTCTGTTTATGGCCCTACTTTTCAAGGGTATAAATCCATAGTATTGTTTGAACATGTATCCACAAGAATTTGTCAGAGGCATAGCTATTAGGGCCGTAAATGGGTCAGATTTGGTAGCAAAATCACTAGAATCTAATTTCAATTCTGATAATGGTTAAGGGTTTTCGATTCTGATTTTGATAATTTCATAATCACTATGTGTTGATTCCGATCCGATTCTGATTTTGTTATCAAAATCCGAATTGAATCCGATAATTTCTTACATATATTAAATATTAATTTTATTTAAATTTAAGTTAATAATTTATAAATAATTATTAAATTTCTATATAATATTTTAAAAAATTTTATTATTTTATTTATTTATGTGTCATATTTTAAAATTTATTTAACTTATTTTAATTAATTTTATAATTATTTTTATCAAAATCAAACAAACAAAAACAGAATGGATTGATTCCAATTCTGATAAGCTATCAAAATATTTGATTCCAATTCTGATAGTTCATAAGATACAAAAACAAGTTTCAAATCCATTAATTTCTATCAGAATCGAATTGAAATTTTGAAATATCGGATTCCATTTACACTCCTAATAACTATAAATTTGATTGGGTAACGTTGAGATTCAATCTGAAAGGTTATCTCTTGACATATACATATAGATATTTGTATACGATATAATCCAAAAAATTGTGATTTGTTAGGACATTGCAGAAGTTACGTGTCATATGCACATTGCAAAATTAGTGGATCTGTCTTTCTTTGCCAATTATCCTGATGCTATTTTTTACCAAAATTATTGAAAGAAGATTTATACCTGCCACCATTTTTACCTTTGTAAATTTTGTTCTTCCTTGAATTATTTTTATAACTATTGCTCTATTGTTGTTAAGAACCATTCAAGTTGGTTTGAGTCAAATAAGCACTCATCTTAGTTATAACCTAATGATTCTCTTGAAAAAAAATTTCTCGATTTATTAGCAATCTCTAAATACTATCTACAAACCCAACGAAGCATCCAAATGGGTTGTCACGAAAGTGACAAAAGACTCACCAGTTTGAATCAACAACAAGATTAGAGAAATTTGAAGCAACATTAACAATGAAATGATTACCCACACTATTAAATTGACTACCTTGAGAACCAAAATTGTATTTGAAACTGACATTAAAATGTTTCCAGTAGTTTAAAATTGTATGACCCTTTTCTCACATAATTGACAAACCATTATTTCCGACTAAAATATATTTTGAAGTATGTTTTCATTGTTAGAATTTCCATCAAATTGCCAATTATTTTGATACTATTTTTTGCCAAAATTATTGTAAGAAGACTTATACCTACCACCATTTTTACCTTTGCAACATTTGTTCTTCCTTGAATTATTTTTATAACTATTGTTGTACTGTTATTGAGAACCATTCAAGTTGGTTTGAGCCAAATAAGCACTCATCTTAGTTATAACCTAATGATTCTTTTAAAAAAAATTCTCAATTTATTAGCAATCCCTAAATACTATCCACATACAACAACGAAGCATCCAAATGGGTTGTCACGAAAGTGACGAAAGACTCACCTGTTTGAATCAACAACAAGATTAGAGAAATTTGAAGCAACATTAAAAATGAAATGATTACCCACACTATTAAATTGACAACCTTGAGAACCAAAATTGTATATGAAACTGACATTAAAATGTTTCCAGTAGTTTAAAATTGTATGACCCCTTTTCTCACATAGTTGACAAACCATTATTTCTAACTAAAAATCATTTTGAAGTTTGTTTTTATTGTTAGAATTTCCATCAAATTTCCAATTATTTTGATACTATTTTTTGCCAAAATTATTGTAAGAAGACTTATACCTACCACCATTTTTACCTTTGTAACCTTTGTTCTTCCTTGAATTATTTTTATAACTATTGTTATACTATTGTTGAGAACCATTCAAGTTGGTTTGAGCCAAATAAGCACTCATCTTAGTTATAACCTAAAGATTCTATTGAAAAAAAATCTCGGTTCATTAGCAATTCCTAAATACTATCCACAGACAACAACGGAGCATCCAAATGGGTTGTCACGAAAGTGACAAAAGACTCATATTTTGGACCGAATCCTCCCATAATATGCAACATCAAGTCACCAGCCAAAACTAGTTCAGAGCCCATTATAAGAGAATTAGCAAAGAATTTTGCTCTTTGCAAATATTCAATCATTCTCATGGATTCTTTTCTTGACTGCTGCAGCTTATGCAAATGAAGAACCCTTGCTTTTGAAACCAAAGCAATGGTGTTAGCTAGTGTCTTCTAGACTTCTGCAAAAGTCAAAAGCCCAACTACCAATGGGAGAATGGACTTCGAAACTAAATAAAATTAATACCGACATGACTAAACTATCATATTGTCTCCATATTTTGGCATTAGGGTTTAAAACTTCTTTAGATGGGTCTAAACAATAAGTAACAAGAAGTGGTAGACATGAAATACTACCCCCAATCAATCCTATCAACTTGTATGTATCCAGAAAAGAAATAAATTGTGTTCTCCATACCATGTAGTTATCCTGGTACAATTTGACCAAATGGAATAAGATATGCTTGGTAGAGAAGAAAAAATTGAGGAACCTAGGAAAGGAAACTAAGATCTGGTTGAATGTGGCACCATAACACTGGACTAGCCCTCCATCTTAGCTACTCTGATACCAATATAAAATGACGATTCTCCTTTTCTTTAGAAACCCCAAACAGAGGTGAACTGAACAAGAGCTAGAAGAATGAGAGGAGATGAGAGAGATTTTAAGTGAAAGAGAGTCAACTTAACTCTCTCTTTCTTCTGTTTCTCTATCATACATCGAAGATGATTTTACAAGAATCTACGGTAATAGATGTACATGTGATCAGAAACTGACACAAATAGCTTCTTTTTAATTAATATAAGAAAGAGTTGTTTATTAATAGTTGTACAATCTTCTATTTACCCAATACGTAAATCACATTTTTCTTCTTTATTAGTGCAGAATGCTCTAAGATGTCACTAAAATCTTTTTGTATCAAAGATTCGTGAAGTTTGTGAAATGAGATTTAATCTTCATAATCTATGATGATCTCTAATTTGACATGATCTACAAAAAAACTAAGTCTGGTATGTGTTTTGTTTATAATACAGTTAGATTAACCCTCCATCATAATTTCATTGAGGCTAGTGCATGTTTAACATGCTAGTAGAGCTTACTACCTTTGGTCTTCGAAGTCATCGTGGTGATGGAGAACCAGCCGAGAAAGATACATATATATTCTCTAAAGTTGAACAACATGAAGAAATGATTCAATAGCTTGTCAACACGTTGCTAATTGTTTTTACCAGATGGGCCTTGAGTCTCTTGGGCTTGGGCCGCATGGGCCTTTCGGTATTAGACTTCATTAATTGTGGGACTCCAATGAATAGACCAACTTATTCCATAAAATTCAATAATCAACTATAACAGGTTCAAATCAACTATTTGCATAGAGCATGGTTGAGAAGAAAAGAAACCATCTTTCCTAAGCTTGGTTCTTTTGATTTTAAGATTATATTTTTATGAATATGAGAAGTTTTTTAGCTTGAGGTAAAAACATACTCTCATGATAAATTTTTTAGCTTTCCAACCAAACCCATACTCTCAAAAACACGATTTTTATGTAGATTTGCATATTTCTTCTCTTGAAAAGAATACTTACACTTATATATATAGGGTGTTTGGTTGTTTAATAAATTTTTAGACACTTTCATGATAAAAAGTTATATTGAAATAAAATGTGAGTTAGTCAATGACAAAAAATTATCATGTTTGAGAAGATATTATACAATGGAAATGGTTGTCAAACACCTTTAAAATATAAAATTGTAACAAAATTGTAACAAAAATTTAATATATCATGCAACCAAACATCCCGTTACTTATACCTTGACTTTAAAATAATCTTTTTTTTTCTCGTTCACACCGCAATGTATCTACTTTCCAATCTCATTCTAAATGTGAAACAAGAATGTGGATTTAAAATTTTTTGATGCGGATTCGTCAAGGCCAACATACTCCCATTTTTATCCACAGTAATAGACAACTTAATCCTAATGTCAACAATTCAAATTTAAACGTGTAATTGAGAAATTATGTGTGGAAAAGGTTAAATATTCTAACATGATTTTGAGCCAATCGGCTGGAGCGTCGTCTGCCTAGGTGGTTTCGTTGTGGCGTTGTGGCGTGATTATGAAAGTGTTGATATGCGCTTGGAGAAGAAGCGTTGCGTTGATGAAAGAAGAGAGAAGCGTTGCGTTGATGGAGGCAGAGAGACACTCAAAGGGATCGATTTCTAGTATTTCACCCAAGGTGCCATTACACAAGGTATACATGCTCTTATATAGTCGAGCTTTCATACTATTCTGGACTTCAGTGGATTTGAAATCCGGAATACTATTCTTACAATACCATGGGCTCAATACCAGGGGCGCCCGTGGTTTTACAACAGTAGTAGATATTATTCTCGATCGGCTCCCCGAGGCTCAGATCGAATCTTTATACAGTATTCTGATTGTGATCTTCCATGTCCTCATCTATTTCATTAGCCCATCTCGTATTTGTATTTTGCCAAAGTTCCTTTGTTTTTGGTCCTAGAATATTGATGTCCAGCCTTTGTTGATAGCTGGGTCCTCCATGATGACTTTTGTGTACCAATTTTCCTTCATCTCGAATCATTATTCGTCCATCCGTCCAACTGGGAACAGTTATCGGCCATCCTCTTTCAATTTTCATTCCTCTACAATTTATTTGTTGTTCTTGTTCTTCATTAAAGAGGCCATTAAATTCTATATAATTTATTTCATAGGAATATTGTGGTTTAAACCTCCATATTTGTATTGAAGGATATATATTTCCAATTGTTATTTCTTGAAATGTAGCAGTAATATCTATTTCGAATACTTGGACAAGAAGAGGAACCCATCCAACTATAGTTTTTACTATCATAGGAAAATTTAAATTATTTACTTGCTCTCTTGTAACGATTATTTTATTTACTAATCCTTTTTCAATAACATGAATACTCTGATCATCTATTTCATGGTGTACCAAAGTTATTCTTCTTTTTTCATTATATTCAGTTAAGCAATCTGCATATTCTATCATAAGTCTCATTAAATGAGAATCCCATATTTTTTTATTTATTATTTGCATTATTTCTGGAGGAAATATTTCATTTATATGGTTATGAAGAGCTATTCTTTTTGCCTTTTCTAATATTTTGGAGAACATAGAAGTTTTTTCTAAGTCATTTATAATATTGAGCTGTTTTTATGATTCTTCTTGATAAATGTATTTTTCAAGAAGTGGTAGCATATGATGGTACCAAATATCAAGATAGTTATTTCTTTCAGCTGCATTTTGTTGTGTAAGGTTTATTATTTGGTTTTGTAGATGGAAAATTGTATTTTGGTTATTTATTATATTTGCTTCTAGAGCTATTAGATATTCTTCCATATTTCTTATAGCAGAAATATATTCTGGATTACTTTGCAGTCCTCCAGTACTTTTCCATATTTTATTGAGATTTTCATAAATATTCGTACTTAGACTCTTATTGCTTCTATAAGAGCTTCTGGCTTGGGCTAATTGATGTATTATTTTCTGGTTTTGTACCTTTGCCATATCTATAATAATATTTCCTTCTACAAAATTAATATTGATTTTTGGTTCTCCTTTATTGATAGGAGTAATGTAGGAGTTTATTGGCATATTGATCCGTGGCACTGTATTTGCTGTATTTGAAGAAGAGGCTATTCCTTTATTTGTCATGGCTGCTTGAAGGAAGTTATTCTGCATGCTGAAAAGGTCGAGACAAGTAGTCAGCAACTATATTTTGATATCCAGGTAAAAAATGTATTGAATAACTATATTCTTCTAATTGCATTAGCCAACGTACTCTTCTACTATTTTGATCTTCTTTTCGATTTTTTATATAATGATATAAACCTTTATTATCAGTATTGATTTTAAAGGTAGTTGGTAACAACCAATATTTAAAGCTTTTGATGGTTTTTAGTATGGCTAAAAACTCTTTTTCATATGTAGAATAATTTATTTCTGGCTTAGAGAATTTTCCAGAGTTATAACCTACAACATCTTCTTTTTCTACAGTTAAAATGCCTGCCCAATAAAGTTGGCTAGCATCAGTAGAGACTACTAAATTATCAGTTTCTTTTGGTATTATAGTTTTCGGTATTTTTGTTATTATAGATTTGATATATTTAATTTCTTTTTCTGCTTCTGGGGAGAGTTTTATTTTAAGCTTATCGGTTTCCCATCTTGTTATGATTTTATCATTTTCTTTTTTATATTTTTTATTTTCGGAATTAATTATTCCTTGTAATTCTTTTATTAATTCACTTAATCGAGGAATATATTTTCTTCCATAATTTAAAATTCCCAAAAAACTTTGTAGTTGTTTAAGTGTTGTAAATGTATCTGGGAATTCTTTTATTTTACTTATAATGTGATTTTGAAGTTCAATAGAACCTTGATCAATAATTTTTCCTAAATATTCTATTTTTTGTTTGCAAAGTTCAATTTTTTTAGGTGATAAGATTATACCATTTTTAATAAGAATTTCTCTTATTATTTGTAGATGATGTTTATGTTCATTATAATCATTAGAAAAGACTAATATATCATCTATATAGACTACAATAAAGTCATTATAATCTTTAAATATTGAATTCATCCATTTTTGAAATATTTGTGGTGCATTTTTTATTTCGAATGGCATTACATTCCATTCTAAGTGTTCATATGGTGTAGAAAATGAACTTAATTCTCTAGATTCTTGGTCTTCTAATTTTATTTGCCAAAATCCTGATTTAGCATCAAATTTGCTAAACCATTTTTTATCTTGTAATTTTTTTAAAATACTATCACAACTAGGTATATGAAATCCATCAAATTTTGTATGTTTATTTATTTTTTTATAGTTTATTACCATTCTTGCTTTACCTCTTTTTTGTTCTGAATGATTTCTTACCATAAAAGCTGGTGATATATGTGGACTTCTACTGGTTTGTATTAAATTTAATTTTTTTAATTCATTAATTTGTGTTTGAAATTCTGTTACATCTTCTTTTGAATAGACTAAGGGTTTTGTCCTTAAATTTTTTCCTTTATGTTCTGGTAGAAGTTCTATTTTACAATATCTTGGACTTTTATCCCATAATTTTAAAGGATTTTCTGAAAATAGTTCATTTAAACTATTTAAATAGAAATCTTGAAAACTTTCTTTGGATATATTTATTGGTAGCTTAAAAATTTTTGGTACAATAAAATATCGTGGTATAATAATTTTTTTATCGTTTTTTGTAAACGTATTAAACATCTTATCAATTATAATAGGTGAATATTTGTTTATGAAATTATTACCAAGGATCATATTACTCAATCCTTCTTTTATTATATATATTTCAGGAATAATGAATTCTTCTTCTATTTCATTTTTATCTAAAATGTATATGGAGATATTTCTAGATATTTTAGTTGAATTAGTATTTCCTGCTAATCCACTAAATAATTTTGGTTTCTTAAGATCTTCAGTTAAATTTATAGGCCAAAATTTTTCTTCTACAATACTCTTAGTTGCTCCCGAATCTAAGATAGGGAAAATATTATAATTTTGTCCATTTTCTAATTTAATTTTAATACATATTCTGTTTATCTGTCTTGTTATTACTTCCATTAAATAAAATTATAAATTTTATTTATAATAAGATCTGCTAACTTGTTTTTATTTTTAATTCTAATAATTGATGATTTTTCAAAACTTTTTATTATAATAATTACCTCTCCACTATATGTAGATTTTATAGTTCCTTCGGTAATTTGCAAATCTACATTTTTTAACCAATCGTTTTTTCCTTTTATTATACCATAAAATTCATCTGGTATTATAAAACCTATTCCTGTATATAAAATTTTTCTTTCAGTAGGTTGTAAGTTTACATTTTCATTAAATAATAAAGTAAAACCTATTTCTGATATTTCTGGCCAATCTACGGTTCTGTCATACTTAATAAAATATATTTTATAATTTTTGAATAAATAGTCTTTAACATCTTTATTTAGAGTTCTTTCCATTCTTATCATATTTGATGAATCTGTTAAGAGTTTTTCAACTGTTATTTGTTTAGTTTCAACGGTAAAGGTAATGGTATAAGGGTTTATTGTAATTGGATTATATTGGTTTAAAATATCATTACCAATTATTAATGCGACAGCATCAGGAGAAGTATAAAGAGTTTTAAATTTTAGATTATGAAGCTCTTTATTAACATCTTCAATTCTTAATTCATTAATAATAGCAATATTTTCAAATGTCACTATGTTTCCATCAAATGTAATATATTGTTCTATATGATTACTGTTTTCAATGTTTCCCTCTATAATTTTACTATTTATGTGTGATATAGAAGCTCCAGTATCTATTATAGCATTAATCCATATAAATTTTATTGAACTTAATTTAACTTGAACTTTAATCATTGTTAATTTAGGATATACCTTTTTGGCTATTGTCATTATTTCATTCTGGTCGTTTCTTAAGTATTTATCTATACAATAAGAATATCTAGGTTGTTCTATATCTTCTTCATCAATGTCTTTTATTGTTAATCGACTTGAAGGATATTCTAGATTTTTCAACTTAATCATTTTATTATCTATTATTAACTCTTTACTAATTTGAGGTTTGTTTTTTTGTTTTAAATCTTCTAAGGCTATATGCCATTCTTTAGGAAGACTTATTTTATCAATTTTAGGTTCAATTATTTCAGAGTAGGATTGTTGATCTTCTAACATTATTATGTTTTGATCTATTGGTTTTGTTGGCATATCATTATGTTCTGATAAGCTTGCTAATAATTTAGTTGTTATTGTTAATGGTTTACTACCAGGAGTCATTTCTATATTTCTTAATTCATGGTATATGTATAAACCTTCATCTATATTTTTATCGTTTAGGCTTATCGAATATTGGGGAAAGATTCTAAATTTTAAATATTGATAAATCAAATTACTTTGTATCATTCCTATTATGGATTGCGCTGGATTTATAAATCTTTTATCAGCAATTATTATTGTTGTTGGTGAATTTATTCCTTTTCTAAAATTTGCTTTTATGGTAATATCTATGGCTCCTAGATGTAGATATTTAATTTTGTCTCTTCTTTTAGAATTTTTTAACATTTGAGTTATCTTTTCCTTATTTATTATTTGTATATTTGTAATAGATCGATTGGTTTCTACAGAGTCTATTGTTTGTTCAAATCTTTCTATTAATAGTTTATCCTTTCTCCATAGATTCCATTTTAATTTATAGACTTTATTTTTCTCAATTTCCCATGGTGCATTTTGAATTTTATTATATATTTTTTCATCAAATATTATCATTTGTCTATTATTGTTTTCTTGATCTTCTTCTAAATTAAATATTTCAGAGGTTCCTTCTTCCTCTTTAGTCGATTCTTGACCAGTCATCATATAGATATATTGAATATTATTCTGTTGAAAGGGATCAAATTCATCAATTAAATCTTCTATATTATTATCACTATCATAATAATATTCTTCATCAGAAGAATATATTATTTCATCTTCACTTTCAGTTATTAACTCATAATCATAATGTTCTAAATCAAAAAGTTCATATCCTAATCTTATATCATAGATTTCTTCAATAATATTTATGTCGACTATATTAATTTGTCTTCTTTTAGGGCACATATTTGCATAGTGTCCTTCTTCTCCACATTTAAAACATTTACATTTTTTTGTATTAGATTTCTTTTTTAAATATTGGCTATTAGGATTTATAGAATTAGATTTGGATCTAACTTGAAATCTTTTCTTTTTATAAGGATATTTTTTTGTTCGTGGTTTATTAACAGAACCTTGACTTTGTGTCTTATATGTCTTATTGTAAGTTTTATAAGTTTTGGTTTTATTGGATCCACCACGTTTATTGCGCACTGGTCTACAACCATATAATAGTGTTGGTAATAGTTTTTCACGAGCACTATTAATATTTGTTGTATTAGAGTATTTTTGATAAATATGTTTTGACTTATTAAACGATTGTATAATAGATGTTTCTTTACAATAGTTTCTAAAACAATTTATTGCACAATTTATTCTTGTTGAAAGACTATCTGTTCCTGCTTTTCTTAATTCAGTTTCTTTTAGAAACGTATGATAATATTCTTTTAGTTTAGCATCCCAAGGAGATGAAAATTTATTAAAGTATTCTAATTCCCAATGATTCCAGTTTGGGGGGTGGTAATTTCCATACATATGTTGAATAGTCAGTAGAAAATTCTATTAAGTAACTTCCATTTCAATATCAGAGCAAGGTCAGTATAGAAATTATTTGTCTTAAGAAATCTTTGTAAAATTCAGTAGACGTTATTATTCTAGTGAGTAGTATTGATTTTACTCAGTGTGTAGTACCCATTGTTGCTCTGAGATTGAGCTAAGGGGAATATCTGAGTATAATCAAGAACATCTAGAGTAAAAATGTCCGCTGAACGTAACGATGATTATCTCTTAGATAGTAATTTCTGTACTAATAGTAAAGAAAATTATCAACATATAAGCCATAACAAAGAAGCTACTAGTGACGTTAAACAAAATTTCCAAAATATATTTAATCAACAAAATACCATAATTGATTATGGAATCAATTCATATAAAATACTTAAAACACTATAAAATAAGTTTAATACACCTAGAGAAAGTTCTATTATTCAGCATAGTCTTCATCATAAATATAATCATAATCAAACTCCAACTTTTATATTTAATTATAAAGACTTGTTTAAATCATATAACACACAAGAATCAATAAATGTTTGTCTTGAATCTGAATTTGAACAATTCCTACAATATAAAGAAAATTTAAAAACTAAAATAAATAATTATACAATGAATCCAGAACTTAATAAATTAAGTGAAATTCAAGAATATTACGAACAAAATTATGATACATTTAAACAATATAATTTCGCACCAGACTTTGAAATACAATCACAATCTTCTAGAGACTCAATAGAGGAATTAAATTTTGACAAACTTAATATAAATACTGCAGAAGAAATAATGGAAAACCCCCCTCCTATAGAACAAGGTGAAACATCTAGAGCTCCAGCTCAAGCCTCTTCACCTAGTCAACAAATACCGAGAACACAGCAATATGGTGAAAGACCAGCTAATTGGGGACCGCAAGGTTATTATAGCTGGAATGATTATAACATAAATACAGAATCTAAACGAACTGAAAGAACACCTTATAATTATTATCAATCTAATATTAAAATTCCTCTAAAAGAAAATCATACACCGATAGACAATTATTTTAATATAGATTTAATACCAGTACATCATAGAGCTGATTACATAATACAATGGTGTCATTCCATGTTTTCATTACAGTTTCTATATCCAAATTTGAATACTCCTAATTTAAATTAGGAGTATATGGAGTATCAATATTAAAGTTGATACAAATAGACACTTGAGTCATGTAACTTATTTTGTTTGTACTTTAAAATTTAAAATTGATAGTAATAGAGATTTTGCTCCACATGTACTTTTAGTCCTCTCAATGCCATCAAATTTTTTTTTTGGGGACCAACATAATATGAGCTGATTGATTTTACAATCCAATGTAATTATATCCACTTGTTATAAGTTTTTGTGCAATTCCACTTTAACCTTTATATTTGTCACATTAAAACATTATGAAATTCATAGGTATCGACTATGATGCATGTGGGGGATATAGATATGCATGCTCTGTTATATATTTATATCTTGTCGTCCATTAATGTGATTGCAAGATTGGATTTGGAACAGCATGTTTGGTGGTAATATTAAACACTTTTATCATTGTTAATTTTGAAACTGATATTGTCATAAATCATGTTCAGCTATTAATATAATAGTAAAACCAAGACAATATATCTAGATTCTTGAATGTGACACTCATGATGAGTACATATACAATAAGTATATTACAATAAAATTAAATATAAGTTGATTCCAAATATTTGAGTGAATTTTGTCCAACACCCACGGAAACCCTTCTCATTAGATCTATCAATATATTGGACTCGGTTTGGGTCCTTGAGGATCTAAATCCAAATCTAATAAGGGCTACCCGATAACAAGCCTGAATTCGATGCTAATGAACTTATTTTAAGGGATACCAAATCCAAAATTTGGTGCAGCGAAAGTGACAATTCTTGAGTCCATGTAGTATTTATCTCAATCAGAACCAAACGACAAAAATCGAAAATCAATCGATACGGGTTTGAATATACCTGATAAGGATTTATCCAATCCCTTGGAGAGGAATAAGAACAACTTTTGAAGCTCTTCAAAATGTTCAAATGCTTGATCTTTAGCAGTATCCACACGAACTTTATTCACAGCAGATTCTCCCTTCGTATCGGTCTCAAGAACTTTTCCCGAACATAGCTTCATTGCCCATGGATGCCTTACAGAGAGGGAGAAGGTAGGGAGGAGGTTGAGGACATGGTTTTCATCGCTGACTTGATAGGGTTTAGCTGAAATCATTGATATTTATAAAGAATTTTAATTTTTTTATAAAAATCCAAAACCTCCATAAATTACGACATTGCCCATGTACTTATGGATAAGTCCTTATGTGTGTGACTCACTAGGCCCAATAGCCTATTTAATTGAGGCCTAAATAAAATAGAACAATTCTATTTAATTGAATTAAATATATTATTAGATAACAAATTAATCGGCTTGCCGATCATAAAGGATACAAGCCACATCCCATGATACCAAATGGCTATGGGGATAATCTTATCTCTATTGAGTCTTTCCATCATTAATTACCTCATGTATATAAACCCTCATCCATCCAATGTCCCAGTTAGAAAGGAGTACGGCATCATCTGTCAACTCCTTAATATGTTGACTTTATAGAATCCTATACTTGAAATTAGACCAATTGAAAAACTCCTTTTTCCAATTATCCTCTCTACCATGGTCAAAGATTTAAAGTATTATCTCATAAGACATTTACTCTCACTTATCGTGAGTGGACGATCCATTGTTGTCTACTCAAGTGCTTCCATTGAATTTTTCTTATACCCGATCCATCGCTATACTAGACCATCTAAACGGTGATTCATAAGTCAATAGTCAAAGTACAATTTTCACCCAACAAGACGTTTTTGACAACTCAGGTTAAATGTTTAACTATGCAACCGTGATGATAGAAAATCTTACAGTTCAGTAAGATACCATTTAGGGTTTCTAATTCAGCCAGTTCGGTGAACTCATTGGACTAATGAGCATTTGTATGTGTATCTCAGTGTCTCCACACTAATGACCAATGAGATCGGTCATCCTCATCATATGAGAATACATCATATACAGTAGTCTATCCAGATCCTTGATGTCATGTCTCAAGGATCTTATGACTAGAAACATTTAGATCACATATCTCTATATGATTGATCTCATTATCATAATCTTATCATGATTTAATCATCATTGCATGTAATCATAAACTTCATTACAATGTACGTGTCTAATAAAAGTTATTAACAAAGATTTGCCTAATTATTTTAATGTGATATTTCTAGAAATGTTGAATAATATCAAATACAATTGACTTGTAAGGTATGCATTTCTCTCACTTATCGGGTTCGGATCTATATTTAAATTTGAAAATAATTTTCAAATTCTAATATGCTTGATTTCGCCGGTCAAGATCTACTTGCAAGTTCAATGGTTTATGTTTGCAACTAAGTATATGAATATTAAAAACACCGTACACATTCATTTGATAATACATAAATAGAGCTGTAAATGGGTTCAACGAACTTGATAACCCGACCTGTATCTAAAGGACATATCAGGTTTCGAGGACCTAACAGGGAATCCGATAGCTTATTTTTCGGGTTCGACAATGGCTGGTAACCCGAAATAGGATTTTCGGAATTCAAAAACTGTTTTCGGGTTGCCCGAAATAAACTTTGAAAGCTGTTTCAGAATCAATGTTCTTTGCGGCGGCAGAAGCGAACGGGGCCGGCGGCAACCCTTCAATTGCTGGGAAACATGCCAGTAGGGGGATCAAAGGGGGCTGAGCACCGGAGGCGACACACGCAGCTGGATCGGCTCTGGTGGCACACGATTTCTGCGGAGATGGAGTGATTAGTATGCATGGCAAGAGAGGAGAGCTCGGTGTTTCAGCTATTGCTTCTCCGTCTACTTTCAGTTGACCGCAACGACGCCCTTCTCCTCTCCATTTCTTGGAAAAAGCTAGGATGTTGCAGTCATCTCCCACGATGCCTGGGTAGCAGAAGATAGAGATTCATGGTGGAGAAGACAAGCAACCGAGCGGGATGTCAGGCAGAGGCACGCACGGTGATGTCGGGCAGAGGCGCGCACGGATACCAGGCGGGAAGAGGGCTTTTCGTGGAGCAGGGCGGGACGTTGTGTAGCGCGGTGATCGCAGCGGTGTGCCCCTTCTGCAGAGACTTGGATGGCAAGCCACGAAGCGTGAAGTTCACAAGCACTTCGACGGTACAGGCTATCGGGTAAATCTGAATCCGAAATGTCTAGAATGAATCTGAATCCGAACGTCATGGTATTTATAGATTTCAGTTCTGATACGGATCAAACTTATCGGATCCGGGTTTGGATCTTCAATAACCCGACCCGAACCTGACCCATTGACAGGTCTATACATAAAGAATTTCACATTCGACTTTGGCATTAGAAAGGTGAAGAACAACCTTAACAAGTTGCAGACAACGAGGATGAAGAGAGTTCTTGATGTTGATGCCAACTGGGTAACCAAAGTCGGCCTTCGACTTGTCTTGGTATGCTTGTGTACAGTAGGACAAGAATCCAAAGGTTACGACAATGTCCCATGCCTTGCTAGAGGCCACCGAGATGCTATGAAAGGTTGATCATAGCCTAGCCCAAAAGATCTCCGTATGCATGTAATATTTCGAATTGAACAACGTCATCTACTTCACCCTATCCTACTATGCTTCAACTATCGTGCTTAGGAGGTCGACGATGGGGATCTTCCTGATGCTCGAGTTTGGGTGCTCTCAAGAGTCCGACGGAGAGAGCACCCTTCTGACAAAAAAGTGAAACTTTCTCTTTCTAATACTCATCACTAACATCATCTCTCTCTCTCTCTCTCCATCAGTGACCGTGGCCGACCACGACAAAGGTCACAGCGGCAACTTCTCGATGCAGAGGTCTGACACCTCACAAGTCTCATCCCTCTTGTGAAGAACGAAAATGGAGAGAGAGAAAGCTGCAGAGAAATGGAAACAAAACATAGAAAGGGTGAAAGGAAATATCAATACCTTCTGCTACCCGCACACCGTCGTTGATTTACCATTTCTATTACCATCAAAAGAGAAGTGGAAAGGGGGAACATTAAACCCTAGTCGAGGCCGAAGGTTTGGGGTCGGTTTGCAATCGAGCATATCGCAATTTTGGGTTCCTAATAGCAGGTGAAGGTAAAATAAACTGTGCACTCCAAGGGGGGACCCGAAAAAAAGTTCGGATACTGCCTGAATCCGAACTAGTTTTAAAACTACATGGAAGACATCAACGGAATGTCATCTACTCAATTGAAATATGAATTTGGGTCAGATTGTTGGATCCCCAGATGCGTTTATAGGTCTACTTCGGATGAAAAGAGCGTCCCAACTTGCCAACATGCAGAACATGACCATGTTAATGAAATTATCCATTTTTGTTAAATTGGGCTCTTTAACTTAGATACAAAATTGTGTATTATTGAGTAACAATAAAATATGTAGACTCTGTACTTTCTCCCAGTGACCCATGCAAAACAACAACGACTAGGGTTGCAAGAAGCAACCAATATATTTGACCAGTAGTTTGAAACATGGTTAAATAAAAGTATGACTTCGACTTATTTATAATTCTACATCAACAAAGTTTGAAACCCAAAAAAAAAAAAAGAATATTTAACCATTCGAGCTTGAGTTTCAAGTTGATAAAACATTAAAAGTAACTTGAATATTAAATACCCAATCGAACTATTCTTTTAAATTTTTGTTTTTAAATTAAACTATGGGTATTTAATAATTATATAATATCAATTAAACATACAAAGTACTCTGAAATACAATTTATTTTGAGTGAAACTCAAATTTAAACTGACCTCAAGATCAGAGATGTGTGTGTGTGTGTTTTTTTTAAGATGAGCTTGAGCTTCATAATCGTGGCTTAAATTCAGTTTAGATTGAGCTCTAAGTTGATCTTGAGCTCTGACTTAATTAACGAAGCAAACTAGCATGTTGACGAATCAAATCCAAACTCTAGACCACCTCGGGGGAGAGATAAGAGAGCCAAATTTGAACGGAGAGACTACATTTGCCTAGAGCCAAAGATCAACCAGAATACACTCTGACAATGATCTTCAAAATAGAGCTGGAGTAGAGAAAAACAAGCTAGCCTAAATTTAAACGACTAGTCACCTGTGCTTAAGAGCAAGGTAGGTGGGGTTGGGGTCAGGATTGGGTCATTTGGCCCCAAACCGACCCGGGTCGGCCGGGATCGAGATCCAGGTCGGGCCAGGGTTGGCTGGAGTTTCAATAAAAAAGAAGTAATTTTAAAACAACCACGAGGTCGGAGTCGCGGGGTCGGCACCGAGTCGGTCAACCCAAAAGTTGACCGAGGTAGACCCGGGTCACGACCTCGCGTTCCGTACTTAAGAATCGGTTTGGTTAATTACACGCAGAGAAGAAGGGTCAACCTTCCCAAGGGCACTGAGATCATGATCAGATGCTATTTGGTCACGTGTAAATTAACTATTCCCCTAGGAAACAAGATTAATTTGCCACTTGGTTGCTCGTAAATCAATTTTCATGAAAATATTTCTAGTTATTTAATTGGATGTTTGTATTCAGATCATTTTTTTTTCTAAATTCGTATGAAGTTTACTGGTAGTATCTGTAATATCTTATTTTTTTAACAAAAAGATGAAAATCCCACCGCCATCAGCGAACCCCCTCATTGCTACTTTCTATTTTCGTCGCACCGCCTCCATGTTCTTACGTCGCGCCTCCCTGTTCTTACGTAAGTAGCGTCTGCACCTTTGTACCGTCCTTTGTTCAGGGCGTGTCTGATCTGATATCATTAATTTTTATATTTAAAAAATTATCAACTATTTTAGATGTTGATTCAAATATATTTTAAAATATTGAATGTGATATGGTTGTTTATAGTTAGATATCTTATTAAATTCAGTACATCTATGTTATATAGTTAATGATTTTATTAATTGCTGGTCGAGAATGGCATCAGCCGCCCTGCCTGGGGACACAGGGCGGGGGATCGATGCCTCCCGGCGGCATTAGCCGGGCACCCCGAGGGGGGGTGAACAGTGAGGATCGAGCGGCCGCTCGATCCTTTGTCACCTGCGGCACGGCGGGAGCCAGGGCCACTGGGCCACTCGTGCACACAAAAAATAAATTAATTGATCCTAACATATCTTAATTGTTGATTAATATGTGTCGTAAAATTTAAATTGTATAATTTGTGAACATGATAAGCCCTTGTATGTTAACCCGATTAGGTCTATGTTAATATTTAAAGTTGCATTGCATGTTAACTAAATTAGTTAGAGTTTTAGATTAAGTAGACAAATTGATTTTTATTGTAAATTTCATTAATATTTCATATTGTTGATCACTTAATTGATATATATGTTTTATGTTTGGTTAAGTTATGTCGAGTATACTTGCATTTCATTTTATATAGATGGTTAAATGCATTAGTTATGCATATGTTCATACTAATGGTCATATTTGTATAACAATTGGCATGGCATGGCATGGTATGATTGGATTGAATGAATATGTGCATTAATTGAAATGGCAGACTGAGCTACACCAGACTAGTTAGTCGTGGCCTGTGGACAGCGGAGATTAGAATAGTTCGGTGCATCTTTCGATCCAGGATATCGCGGTTTGCCCTAAGTGCCATCACTGTCTAGGTGCACTAGGGGATTTCGTTTTACTATATGGTACTGCTATATATGGTAGATCTGGTGTTAGTTGAGAAGGCAAGACGACGTATTCCTTGCCAATAAGAAAAGATGTGAAATTTTATTATAGGATAGATGCATCTATTGCATGACTGTGTAGATATTCTTAGAATGTGCATTAGTTTATCATAAATAGGTTGTGTTGCCTGGTATGCATGTTGTGTCTCATTTGTGGTGGTTTCATCGTATAGGTCTTGTAATATGTATTCATGCATGTCTTATTCCTTCAAGTTAGATTATTCTTTTGATATTTATAGGTGTTGATTGGGTCTATATAATTAGTAGTTGATGGTTTAAAAATATGTGGATAAGTCAGATAATTATTATATTGTTTAGTTCGGTATATATATAGAACAAGTGTAGCACTGGATGTTTATTTAATTATCATTTAGATCTTTTAATTATTCGATCTAGCGGATGAACGGATGTCTTCTAAGTCGTCGTATTCTAAATCTTTTAATAATTTTCAGGTAATCATGTTTAGCTTAGTAAAAGCATGATAATTTGGATCTCGAGAAATTATTTGAAAAATCATTATGTATTCTTTTGGATGGTATATGAATTGTTGTATAATGGTATGATTTTAGTTGATAGAATTATCTGAATTATGAATTAGATCTTGTTTTTATCTTCAATTTTTTCAAATCGATGTACTTAAGGGGTTAATTTCTCCAAGCGTGTCGTTGGATTATTTAACTGCGTATGTGAAAATTTGGGGCGTGACAACATCGATCCTCTCCTTTATCTACTGTCAACTTTGTGAAAAAAATTTCCTAGTCCTGGAATTTATATAAGTCCAAAGTATATGTATAACATGATATAATATCTGAAATTAAAAGATATCCTGTATATATGCATCACGTTATTCACCAACTCATTAGAATTTAAAATATATCAGTCATGTAATTTATTTTTCTAAATTTGCTGACTTTTAGGTAGGAAAAATTAGTTACCTCTATAGTTATTATTTCCGGGAGCACCACCCATGCAATCTCTTCTTTCCATAGTTTGCCCTTCGACCGGTAAGGGATTTCATGTAAAACCAAAATCAAAATAAAAAATAAAAACTGTATTTCATCCATCGGTTGGTTGGCTGTAGTTGTTTTTCTAAACAAAATAAATAAATAAATATATATATCATGCTCTTCAACGAGAGCATAACGGTCGTAGATAATTTTATCGATATTTATGTAATTAAATCATTAATTTATAACAAAATCTTGGTACAAGAATAAGTAAATTATTTTTCATAAAGTTATTTTTCATTGAAATCAAAAATAAGATTTTTTATTTATATATTATTCAATATTTTTATGTAAAAAATATGTTATTTTGTTATTTTACATCATTTTCTTAAATTATTTTTCAGTTATTTGTATATCTTTAAATTATTTTTCTATATTTTATGTAACGTTTTACAATAGAATTCTTATTTATTTACTTGAAATAATTACTAATATCGACCTTATATTGTCAAATTAAGTAGATGACAAAATATTTTATAAAACTAAATTTTTTTACAAAAATTGGTTTACTCAGAATTCATATTTTTGGAAATCTACGGTACACTGGCAACTAAATAAAATATATAGTACGTGATACTTTAACACAAAGCGTTCTTGTAATTTTTATATAAAATAATTTAATTTAAAAATTATTATAAAGACCTGAATTAAATTTTTATTAATAAAATAATTAAATCAGTAATTCGATGGTAAAATATCTATTTCGATAAAAGCATTTTATTTTTAAAACACATAAGAAAAAATTTTCTATCTACTAATATATGTCTTTTAAAATTTAATCTCAAAAAGTAAAATTATTAAAATTGGTAATATCTATTTAGTAATATTTTATTGAATAACATATATTTTAAGGAAAGTTACATCGCCGAGAACAGCATCCGCCCCATTCCAACGTATGCCAAAATCTGGATTGTTTGTGAAGTGGTGGGCAGTTTGTTTTGGGTGATTCATTTGCTACATGCAACCAAATAAGTTCATTGATGGCATTTTCCCGAAAAATGGGCCATGCACCTCTCTATCTAAACAAACGAACCCTAAATTGAAGGAGCTTTCGAGAAGGAGCCATGTTTTATGTTACTCGCACATCTTGCCTTCTCGATTCCCATCCCTACGGGGAAGCAAGGAACCCAGAGTCACACATATCTTCTCCGACCAAAGCTGCAACGACCGACTAAATCGGTTGACTAGTCCAACAACCATGTTAATTAGGAGACTTCCCAAGAGGTCACACATCCTTGGTCTACTCTTAACATAGCACATTTAACTTCGGAGTTCTTTCAACTCAACTTCCGAAAAACAGTTAATCGGTATTGTTAGTAATCCGTTGATTTAGTCTCTTAACATGTTCACGGACTGGGGTGTTACATTCTACCTCTCTTAAAGACTTGATGCCCTCGTCAAGACCACCACACACATCACATCACATGCCCAGGTGAGTCGCACCGGACCTTTCGACTGGGTCTTACTCTGATATCATATGTAACAACTGACTAAATCACCTGACTAGCTCAACAACCATGTTGATTAGGAGACCCGGGAGGTCACCCATCCTTTGTTTATTCTCGACAGAACATGCTTAGTTTCGGAGTTCTTTCAACTCAACTTCTGAAAAATAGTTAACCGGGTGGTCCACTGATTTAATATCTTTAACATATTCACAAACCGGGGTGTCACATGAGCCATGCATGTTGAAGGACTCCTGCTTTGGGGGCAACTAAAAGAGACGATGACGCATAGATTCCAAGGACGAGGAGCATATATATATATATATATATATATCCCACAGAGGTCATCAATATATGGACACCCGTTTGAGATTAACTCATTTATAGGGAGATCTTAAGACAAGATCTTCAAGAGAAAAGTTTGAATTCTGCGTGAGCAGTGTCCGGCAATCACCGGATGCCCAAAGTCTTCGCCAGTTGCTTTATTCATCGGAAAGGCCCGGGGGTCTTGTGTAATCAGTTAGAAAATTATAGGAAGCTATGGTCATGATTCTAAGTTTCTAACCACAGTGTAGTCGTCAAAGAGAAGCTTTAATATAGTCATCGTAATTCTAATGGTCGTCTTGAATGATGTTACTCAACGGCAGGGGCAAGGAGATGAGGGGTGGTCTTTCTTGCTTTCTAGTGTCCAATTAGAATTCAGTGAATCCAGTCTTGCAGCTATTTTTTATCCTCCAAGATGCCCCTTGGAGGATACTTAACCGGACTTGGAGCACATCCCACCAGATTTGGGAAGAGGAATGGGTTTGATCAGGCAAAGAAAGGAGTAAATCCATGTAAAAAAGTAATCTAAGAAGACCTATCACATTTGATGTGAATTTCAATGGGTTTAAACTGTGTTTCTTATTTTACATGAAGATATTTCTTAAGTAACATTTCTCTTATTTTATTTATGAACCATTTTTTATCATATTATTTTTATAATGTCATCTAAAATGCTTATCAATATGTAACCTATAGATAGAGTAAATTATGTATCATTGATAAATTACTTGATAAGAATATTTTTAATAATAATAAAATTTAAAATAAACATGAAATATAAATAGATCGATCTGAAAGTATTTAAAATAATAATAAATTACGCAGCTATCGAACAACTATTGTCTAACGAGTGGCTTCTTTTCTGTTGTCCTTGCTTTAGAAATAGCAACATAAAAAAGTGATTTGCATGGATTGATTTGAAAATTCATGTTTCATATTCGATTCGAAAATTGAGTTAGGTTGTATTCCATTAATATTTTAAATGATATAAATGTGTAAAAATAAACTTTAAAATATAAAACTTTGTATATATTTATACATGTTAACTAAATATTTCAGTACATATTAGAAAATATGTTGGACTGAAATGAGGATAATGTAATGGAATGGGGTCATACTCAAACCAATAATCAACCCTACTTAAAGCAAACTAATCCAAATTACCGACTTAGTTTATTTTTTAGGGTAGACTCCAGCAGTGAACACTCTTTAAAGTTAATGATGGTAGATAGAGCAAAAACTCTATGGATAAATAAACAAATATAAAAGAGGGAGACATTGGGGTGATCATATCTCTCTAATAACTGTTACACACATTTTTATTAAAAATTATTGAATAACTGAAAGGAAGCATAACAACATTTTTTCGTCTTTAAATCATACACTAATCAAGGATCCAAATCATCACTCGTTTAATTTTCTCTCTCTCTCTATATATATATGAACATTTTTATCGACCTAAACACATTAAAAGTTAATCGAGATATGTTATGATATTTTTGCTCTTTTATGGTGAATTAAGCAAAGGAGTTAGTCTTAAGTTGATGTTAAACTATAAACAAGCATGTCTTTAAAAATAGATTCATTGGATCATAATAAGAAATTCATAAAACTCATGTAATTAAAACCCTTATAAGATATATCATAGCAAATGGATAGATAATGTTGGGTAGTTACCGTTTGCACTATATGTCACTTTTAGATTTTTTTTATTTTTCAGGATTTCAACATATTTATAAAATATAATCTAAAATTTATTGAAGTCTACATTCCACATGTATATATCTTTGTGTTCGTTCTACAATTAGTTGATATTAAAAAAAAATTTAAAAATAAAAAGTCCAACATCAAGGAAACAAAGGCATGTTTAGAATGATAATATTTATTAATTTATCTATTTTGCTGAATATTTATATCTTAATTACATTGTGCAAAAACTCATTATTCAAAAAATACTTTGGTAATTATCTTTGCTTATTTCTCGTACCAAAATAAGAAATAAACAATTAATGTTGTACTATCTTTGGTATTTATTGTATAACCATACGGTTTAATCAGTCTAAAATGTTAATTAATGTGCTTATAAAAAAATCATGATATTTTTTAAATAAAATCGGTAAATATTTATACTTATAATATTTTAAAAAACCATTGGCAATTATTTTATATATACATCACTCACAGTTTAATTGATAATAAAAATTAAGATCAAATAAAATTTTTTAGAATAAATATATGTTAAATAAATTGTTTAATTAAATAAATAAAATAAAATATTATAAAAAATAATTTTAATATAAATATATCAAGTACGTTTTCTTTGACTATTTTTATTCTGTTCCTGAGCCATATAACGGCCTTTTCCGCTCAAACTGTTCCATCGGAGTGGCTGCTCTAAATGTTTGTCAACAGTATTAATGATTATATTTTTTTAATAATAAAATAAAATATGAAATAAAAATTTATCATGTTTGGTTAAAAATATTATCTATCTTGTAGGATGAGATCATAATATTTTTAGATGTTTTACGAAAAAAATTCATATTAAAATAAAAGTTAGGATGGATAAAGACATGAATAAAAAACTATTATAGTTGGTGAGCTGAGATGACAAAAAAACGTATGTGCTTGAACGTACATTTGTTTTTTTGTTTTTTTCCTTTTTCATATGGCCTTATAATTATTTGATATTTTAAAATAGTCCGATTTGGACCAGTTTAAGGTAGCATTTTGACTCGTTGATGTAAAAATCAGTAAAATAAAAAGAATTTTGTTTCACTTAATCCTCAGCATTTTGGTTTCCAAAATTTGGTTGTCTTAAAATTTTATGTAAAAAATCTATGTAAAATCAATGATTGACGGTTAAAAATTTGCTAAATATAAACATCACGAATATAAGTTATCATCAATTATTATAGACTATAAGTAAAAATTATAAAACAAAAATATATTATAGAAATACAGTATAAATTGACATACATACCATTATGGCAAATATTAGATTGAATAAAATTAATTAAAAATTATAAGTAAAGTTTTAAATGAACATCAACTTACAACATCTTATCTAATAATAAATATTTGTAATAGTTGTCAAATAATTTTTATTTTTTATAAAAAAATATATTTTTTTAAAAAAAGAGAGAATTGCCACCCACTCCATTTAACAAAATGGCTTCACTAAAAACTCCATTGACCAAATTTCCTTCTCATTTAGTGTGTTGACTCCCATTTTATTTACCACCCAGGTCAATGACCATGACAAATCCCTATTTTACCCTCGAAAACAACCAACTGAAGTTTTCATCATAATATTTTTTTATTCAAACTATAATAATATTTTATTGTTAATACATTTATATAATTAAAATAATATAATAAATAGATTATTCTTAATATTTTATGATAAAATTTATAAAAAATATAATTCAATAAATATAATTTTAGTTATAATATTTTTTATTTTAAGCAAAATAATATTATGTAGTAAATAAATTAATATTTTATATCAAATTTAAATTTTGATATAAATAAAATACGATAAATTTTTATTTCAAACACATCAATGTTCTACCGTCATAATTCAAATGAAATTTATAAAATAATTTTAAAAGTTAAAAATAAAATCAGATATTTTAATTAATCATTAGATTTGTAATTTTTTAAAATATAATATTAAAAAATATTAGGTACTTTTTTAACATAAAAGGGTAAAAAAGATATTTTTATTAAAAAATGGAGTCGGTGTGATGATATTTTAAAAAAACAGACTCGGGGTGTTTTTGAACATGGACCTAATGATAAAAAACTTAGTTTAAAATGCACCTTGTGTGCATTTAGCCAAAAAAAAAACTACTCCCAAACTCCCCGGCTTCCGATCCGCGCGCGGCACCGCCGCGAGCACCACAAAACAGCGAACGCCCTCCGCCGCCGCCGCCGGCTTGCTTCTCGTTCCACCGTAGAAGCAGCCCCTTCTTCCTCAACCTCTCCACGGTCGCCTCCTCCTCCATTGATCCTGACCTGACCTCTGCGCCAGCGTAGCGTAGCGGAGGGGGGGGGGGGGAGAGTGAGAGAGAGGATGACAACGTTGCAGCGATCGTCGGTCTCGTTCAGAAGGCAGGGATCGTCGGGGCGCATCTGGGGAGATCCCCTTCAAGCCTGGGAGCTCAAGGGGCACAGTGGCGTCCTCTCCCAATCCGGTATTCGTCATCCTCCGCCGCCGCCGCCGCCCCATCTCCACGGGGGCGGCCACCAGAGCCACGGCGGGGCGGCGCCTGCTCCCGCTCCCGACCACGGGGACGGAATTGGAGGCGCCGTGGCTGCGGGGGCGGCGAGGCACGGCGGGAAGAAGGCGGCGAACGGGTGCCGCTTCTTCGCCGCGTGCATAAGGCCGCCGCCCCGTCGTCACGGCGCCCCGCCGGATCCGGAGACGTAGCGCGTGCTCCGCCTCCCGTCCGCCGTGCCATGCTTCTTGGGGTGCCTGTGTGAGCTTCGCGTCCGCGTCCGTTTTCCCAAGCTTCATCTCCGCCGCCGCCGCGCCGGGGTGGATTAATTTTCC
The DNA here is from genome assembly GCA_036172225.1 of Cryptocoryne crispatula var. balansae. NCBI lineage: Eukaryota > Viridiplantae > Streptophyta > Magnoliopsida > Alismatales > Araceae > Cryptocoryne > Cryptocoryne crispatula. The sequence continues at coordinate 5,524,366 of CM069933.1, forward strand.
GCAAGATCTTGCACGTATCGACTGTCTTGCGCATAGATTTTGTAGTAGAAAGCAGCTGCGACGACCGAGCAACCATGCTTCCAGCTCCACCTCCTGCCGCTCCTGTTTAAATATCGTCAACTTTCTGTCTTTCGTGCAGGTAGCAACGTCATGATACCCTTCCACTGTCTTCGATAAATTCTACGTGTTCGTTGGAGATAAGATATTCTGGACTTTGACTATTAGATCATTCCCGACGGTCGGTGGGTTGGTACCACGTTTGTCCATGATTATGAGTGGCAGTTCGGATGCTACCGTCGTTTGACTTCTTCTACCTCGGGTTCATCTATATATATATGTACGTAGGGGGTGGATTATGAGGTGGCGATCGAGTTGAGAATCGATTGTTGGATCCACTATCATTTGACTTCTTCAACTTTGAGCTCATTTGTTTTAGGGGGGTGGATGATCCGGTGACGATCCAACTGGGGCTCGATTATTTGACGATGCACCGTGTTGTGCACAGTTCGACCACTCGATCATGTGCCCAAAAAAATGACTATTAGATCATTCAATTCTATGTCCGATATAATTAATAAATTGGATATAAAAAATTTAGTGAGAGATAGTTGACCAGGCAACAATCTATTGTTGTCCACTTTCGACAAGATGAATTAATCTTATAGAATAGTATTTTGAACCTTTAATTAAGATAAATTAATTAAATTATATTTTTCTAAATTTATTTAAAGTATAAATATTATTAAAATATAATTAAGTAATTATTTTTAATATTTTTAAAATTATAAATATAAATATTATTTAAATATCATACAAAATATTTTTTTTTAAATTTATACTCTAGTATAAGTTAATTATACGTTTATTTTAAATAAATATATAAAAATATATATTTAATGTTAAATTAGATAAAATATAATATTACATGATATTTATTTTTATTCACAATTTAAAAAAAATAAAAGTAATTATTTTAAATGTAACATAAGATGGTTTAATGAGGTGGTGTACAATGTACATTGAGGTGCACACGGCTATGCAAAGAGGATCCGGTCCCCATTAAAGTCGGTAGGCTTTGCAATGGGGGGTCTCCAAGTATCGGAAAGTGTATGGGTGCAAACGAACCAATACACTCGACAAGTAGCTCGAAGCTCTGCTCGATAAAAACTCGACTCGGCTCGTTCATTAGGTTAAATGAACAAGCTTGAACACAAAATAAAGCTCGACTTATTAAACGAGCCGAGCTTGAACAGACTCCTGCTCGGCTCGATAAGTTCGCGAGTAGCTCGATTAAATATTATATTATATATTTATTTTTAAAAATTAAATTATGAGTATTAATAATTATATATTATCGCTTAAATATATCAAATAATTTAAAATTTGAGTTTAAACTTAAATTGAGTTTCATAAATGAGCTAAATATAGAGTTTCATAGATAATTTTTCATTGATTTTGAGTTTTATAAGCGAGTTTGTATATAGTTTAAGCTTAAATGTGAATTGAATTTTAGTCTAACTACTACTTGAGTTCGAGCTCGACTCGGCTTAATTAATAAACGAACCAAGCTTGAACAAGGATTCCACATACTCGCTAAAACTCGAGCTCGAACTCGAATGCGTGTAAAATAAACGAGCCGAGCTTGAACACCATACTACTCGGCTCGGCTCGGCTCGTTTGCACCCCTAGAAAGTGGAATGGGGGCAGGGTAGTTCGGTTGGAGAGGGAAAATATGACATTTTTTAAAAAGAAGGTAACCGTTGTTGACGGAAGGTGAAGGAAATGATATATAATTTAAAAAAAATAGAAAAATTAGATTAGTTATTAAATACATTAAGTAAGCAGATTTCTTACTCAAGTGTTTTTCTTAAATAGACTAATAATTTATTTTTCTCTTAGAAAAGGGGGGAAGCAAGCGTAACTTGGCTACTTGTATCTATAAAATCTTTGATTTGATTTATAGCTATGAGAAAATATCGTTTATAACAAAAAATTAATAGATCTGATTTATTTTAAGATTTAAATCTAATATATATAATTAAATATTAATCTATTTATAATTAACCAAACATAATTTATAATTATAAAGTATTATCACGTTTCAAGCAAAAATTATTGTGGTTACAAGCGTTTTTATTATATCTGATTTATATCAATATTTAAATATCATACAAAATATTAAATATCTATCTATTTATTATATCATATTGATTATCTAATTCACAAGTATAAAATATAATTTTTTTAAAGTAAGAAATTATTATATATCAAATCAAGATTTAAATTAAATATAAATTATTAAATTATAATCTATTTAGTACATCATTTTTATCGTATATGATTTATTACTAAAAAGCACTATTTTATTTAAATAAAAAATATTAATTTGTATCAAGATTCAAATGTAACATAAATTATTATATATTAATATAAGTATTAATATCATAATCAATTTTTATGTTCTTAAATAATTAATTGAATGTTTTATCAATTCAGATAGACTTAACTTGATATTTTATTTAACTATATTATAATAATCTATCTTTTACATTCTTAAAAATTCTAATGCATTATTTTATTCTATTGGGCCCTTCGGAAAAAGCAACGCGGCGGTAAGAAGGATTTGGAGGCTTTTAAATTTTATACGAGCAAAAAAATACATTTATGTATTAAACTTAATATAAGCGCGAAATGCAACCGAATCATAAAAATCGGACCTGTTGTTAAACCGAGTTTCTGACCGTTGAAACAGACTGGCTGCTAATTTCGTCATATTATTGTAATGAATTGGTTGTTAAAATCTTTGTATTATCTCATAATTGTTACCCTATAACTCTTTCCTGCAATTTTATAATCCGACTCAAAAACCTGATCACTTTATAATTCAAAAAATATTGAATCTTTTAAACATGAGTATAATAACACTTTTTCTTCATTCATTTAGTATTTTTCATAAATTAAAATCTTGCTAAAAATTAAGTTAACTATCCTATCTCTAAATTTTACAAATATTTCTGTACTTCAATATAGATGTGAGAGAGATCTCAAGCCTTAGTCCTCTTCAACCCTTGTTCACCTTCATGAAATCTAATCCTACTAATTCATGTAAAGCTTTCTAACACTATATATATATATTCTGCTATTTTAGAAAATTTGCCATTAAAAAGAATGTCAAAATAATATTTTCATATTCGTTATGGGGTGTTTGGTTACGTGGTAATGTACATTTTTTTTAACTTTTGAAAACCGTAACGAAAGAAGTTTGGAAAATACGTTTGGTCCGTCTTTTTATTTTTATGTTTTGAAAATGTTTTCGCGATTGTCACGTTGTAAAGAAAAAAAGTGGTATAGACCCCCTTTTTTTTGAAAACGATCTCACCTCCACCCGCACAAGCCCTCGATTCGTCCCGTGCCCCTTCTCCGCGAGGCATCTCTCCACTGCGACGAATCTGAGCAACGGCCTCCTCCTGGTCCCGGTGCTCCCTTCTTCAATAGCTAACGGCAGCGGCACATCCCCGGCTATCCTTTGCGGCGGCGGAGGCGACAGCCTCCTCCTAGCCCTCTTCTTCGCGAGCTCTCTCCGTAGTGGCTCATCCCCGGCGGCGGCGGCCTCCTGGCCCTCTTCTTCACACCTGCTATTGCTTGGCGGTGGCGGCACCTTCTTTCCAGACGTCTTCCGCGTTGTCTAAGCGAGGACTAGGAGTGAAGGGAGAGGGCGACGAGTTGATTCAGATCGGAGACACCAATGAGAGCGAGAGGTGCCAGATTCTACGTAGGGGGCCAAGAAGGTAACCTTTTCCTTGTCTCTTGCCCTAGTCTTGTTCGCGGTCGATCGCCTAGGTTCCGGAGAGTTGGCGAAGCTTGATCTGTCATATTGTGAAGGGAGAAGCTCAAGAGGGAGGCGTAGAGGAACAGAGAGACGAAGTAGGCGATTCTGGAGCCGTAATCGAAGTCGCCGACGATGCCCGCCCAGGCCGAGGAGGCGATGCTTGGCGGCGAGACGAAGAGGAAGAACGCCGGGTGGAGCTCCCGGGGGGGCGTCTGGTTGGTCGGGAGCCTCTGGTACAGAGCGATGAAGAGGACAAGGTAGTGCGCCACCCCCACGGCGAAGAAGAAGGCCGCCCCCTCTCTGATCCCCATGGAGGTGCCCAGAGCCGCGCCGAGCAGGTTGGCCACCACCGACAGATGAGCGGAGGGATTGGCCACCCGGGACAGCCGCCGGTCACCGCCCAGCATCCACTGCCCGTACATCTTCAGGTCGAGGCACAGGATCGGCGCCATGAGGGCGTACCAGAGAGCGCCGGGCAGATCCTCGGCGACCGACGGCGGCACACCTTTGGCCAGGAGGACGCCTGCCACCCACCTCATTATCATTTTAAAAAACGAAGTGGATGAAAATTGAAATTAAAATGTTATCAAACACCTCATTATCATTTTTAAAAATTAAAATATTTTTGCCAAACACAATAATAGTTACGTTTTCACTTTTAAAAATTATCTTGTTTGGTATTATATTTTAATTTTTTATCATGAAACCTTTTTAAAATTTAAAATACAACCAAACACCCCATTAATGTCACTATATTTGATCAAAGTGATTTTCTTCATTATCTTTGACATATTTAGCATGGTTAAGATCTTGCTCTATCTCATCTTTGCTGATATAAAAATAGCAATTTTTCTTTCTTAAGTTTTAGGTTTCTCTTATTAAACTCTCATCTCTTATTCATCTAATAATCTTTTTCCAATCACCTTCTACCATCTTATATTATTTATAAGCATCATTTTTATTACACTTATGTAATATGTTATGTCATTGTATTTTATTATTTATTGTATTTTGTACTTCTTCATTTTATTACCGTGTCTTTTACCAAGTGGATCATGCTCTTTAAACTCTCCTAGTTTTTTTTTTGAGCTATCTCTCTAATCTTTGAGCCATGTTCGTATACATAGCATTGGCTTCTATATTGGACTTCTAATCATTTATCTTAAAAAGTTCATTACTAAAAACCTCTTCTTTCACCCTTTTAATTTTCCAATGTTTATTCTATGAGAAATCTTTTTAGTGTAGTTAGTTGCCTTTTGATCTTAATGTCTAATGCCCTGTTTGGTTAGAGTTTCGTTTTTGGTACTATATCAATATTGATATTAATATTTTCAAATGTTGGAGTATCAATATCAAAATTAATACAAGTTGACACTTGTATTACATAATATGCTTTGTTTGTACTATAAATTATAAAATTGATACACTTAGCCAAACACTTCTTAATAGTTCCTATCAATATCAATTTTAAAATTGATAGTGATAGAGGTACCTAATAATGTTACCAAACAGGGCGTAAAACAGCTAACCCATATTGAGTTGTTAAAGTTTCTCTGAGAAAAAACTTTAGAACACAATTAATTTTTATTATAAGAATGAAATTAATTTGGCATTTGTTTATCGATTTTTAAATGACATTAAATGATATTCTGTTTTGGTAAAATGAGTATATGTTAGTATTAAATCATAGACCGCAACAGAATCAAGGATATTGTTACCCTCTTCATTTTAGTTCCCATATTTAAAACTTTCGTGAGCTTTCTCATATTTATGACATTTATTTATATCATGTCTACTGAGATGTGCTCTAATAAACATATTCTCTTCATTTTATATATCTTATCTTTTCAAAAAATTTATTTAATCTCACTTCTTAATCTAATTTATGAAACATAAGTAATAATTACATTTATTATATTTTTATGTAATTATTTTTACTCGCACTCTTCTCACTAATATCACTCAACTTTCAATGTTTTATCTACATTTATACCAAGCCATATTTATTTTTAATTATATATATATATATATTAATATTTAGAACCTATATTTCCTACCTCTTTACATTTCTTTTTTCTCTATTTAGTTTCTTAAAATAGAAGTAATAATGCCTTTTTTATCTTCGTACTATCATCATGTTCCATAAATTGTCCTATAAATAATTTAAGATTCCAAGTACATATTATCAACCCTTTTGCAATATTATATTTTTTATTTATTTTTTGGTTTTCTTTAAAACTTGTCTTAATTCATGTGGACTAACTTATTCATTCACACTCATCCTTGATGTGAGAACTTTTACGGTCTTACTTAATAACACTATATTAGAAGACTTACATAGATTGTCACGTCATAGGAACATCCTCACCCTTGTTTTTTTAGATGAGTGAAGAATGTTTATATTCTTTGAATACATATTATTAGATGCGACTATAAATTTTTATGTTGGTTTTCACCTATCAAACCCTCTTATTTTTTTGTGCAAGCTTGAGACGGAACATGGTGGAGTTTTAAAATAAAATAAAATAGCTAGCTATTCATCTCTTCTGCAACATTTTCTAGTCTCTCACTCTCACTATCTTTTTATAAGGCAAGATAGAAGTATTAAGAAATCTAACACCATAAGGTATAAGGACCTATGCTTTAAGTTTTGATATATATTTATATATATAAGCACAATATTTGATGTTTGAGAAGGTATATTTTCTAACAGCTACCTTTTGAGAGTGCAATGAGATTTTGAGGGGAGTATATGAGGGTACTTAACGCCCTGTTTGGTAACACTATTAGGTACTTATAACACTATCAATTTTAAAATTGATATTGATAGAAACCATTAAGAGGTGTTTGGTTAATTGTATCAATTTTAAAATTTGTAGTGCAAACAAAACATATTATGTAATACAAGTGTCAACTATTGGGAATCGATCCAATCAGATTGGCGCAGCGGAAAAAAATCTGATTCCTCATATATCATTATCTTAGTCTCGATCGAAACCGAACGACATCGTCAAAATCGATATTCGAAATAGTTTCGAACACGTACCTTTGTGGGATTCAAATTATCCCTAAAGACCGGAGAAGATCAAGCGTTCTCACGCTCGTTCAGCCACTCAAGTGTGCGGCCTCTAGTCGTATCCACACGAGCCGCCTCCATAGTCGGGTTCTCCTTCGCGTTAGACCTTCCGACTCACCGCAGATAAAGTCCCATCGACTCTCGACGGCCTCCAGCATGGGAAAACATGAAGGAGAGAGGTAGGGATGAATTTTGTAACCTTGGCTTGTGAGGCTCATGCTCAATTCGCTATTATATAAAGAATTTGGAGTTTTTCACAAAACCCCTGCTTTCTCTATATTTACACCCTTGCCCCCAAACTTATGGATTAGCCGTTATGTGTGTGACCTACCAGGCCCAATAGCTCATTTGGTTGAGGCCTAATTAAAAGAACAACTTCTTTTAAATTAAATATATTATCTCATAATAGATTTAACGGCCTACCGATCATAAAGGGTATAAGTCACATCCTATGATCCCAAATGGCTTCGGGGATGAACTCCCTCTCCAAAGAGCCTTTCCATCATCGGTTACCACACGGATATAAAACTTCGTCCATCCAATGTCCCTGTCGGATAGGAGTACGGCATTGACTATCAACTCCTAAATATACCGACACTATGGAATCTTGTACTCGTAATTGGATCAATTGGAAAACCCTTTTCCAATTATCTTATCTACCTTGGCCAAGGATTTAGAGTACTATCCATAGGACATTCTCTCTCTCCTACCGAGAGTGGACGATCCCCTATTGTCCGCTCAATTGTCTCCACCGGGTTTCCCATATACCCAATCCATTAACTATGCAGGACCACAATACTAAGTGATCCATAAGTCAATAGTCAAAGTACATGGTACGCCCGACAAGACATCTTTGGCGACTCAGGTCAAAGATCCAACCGTGCAACCGTGATGATAGAATACCCTGATCGACAGTTCGGTAAGATACCATTCGAGGATTCTATACTGGTCAGTTTAGTGAACTCATTCCTCTAATGAGCACCTGTACATGTATCTCAGTGTCCCGACACTGATGACCAATGAGATCAGTCATTCTCATCATATGAAAAGATATCATATACACTAGTCTTACCGGATCCTTGATGCCCCGTCTCGAGGATCCCATGACTAGGAACATTTAGACTACATGCTTCTAGATGATTGATCTCGTTATCATGATCTCATCATAATTCAATCATCATTGCATGCAACCTAGGACTTCATTACGATAGACGCATATAGATAGTGCAAGTAATGAAGATTATACCATTTATACTGAATAAGATATTACAAGAAATATAAAATCATATCACATATGATTGGCTTGTAGGGTATACATTTCTATAAATCTCCCACTTGCACTAAAGCCAATCACCCACATGTCTGATCTCTATCAACCCAAGGTGACCCACAAACACACTTTGAGTCAAGGCCTTAGTTAGTGGATCTGCAATATTTATAGTTTAAGATACTCTATCTTTAATCATATCTCCTTGAGTTGCAGTCACTCTGATCAAGTAGTATTGTCACAGAAGTGTTTAAACTTCTGATGAGACTAAGGCTCCACTACAAAGTAATGATCCATCATTTTCATAAAATAATGGTACATTATCAGAGATATTAGGGACAACTCTTTAAAATAAGATGAACTCCTTCATCTAGACTACTTCGTAAGCAGTCAGCAACAATTATAATTTGTAAAATCTACAATGTCTATAGTATGGAACTTTTCCAACTCACCGCACCACCCTCTAGGTAAAACATGTACCCTAACTAACAGTCATATGTAACTAGAAGTTTAAGTCAAATTCAAACTTCCAATCCTATCCTCCATACTCGAAATGCATCCTTGGTACTTCTCAAGTACTTAAGGATATACTTCTCAACTATCTAGTGACTCTCACTTGGATTTGCCTGAAGATTACTCATAACACTTAGAGTACTCATCACATTAGACTATGTACATAGTATACATGATAGACCCTATGAGTATAGCATAAGAGACTATATTCATGTATTATATCTCTTTTTAAAAGAGATAAACTCCATATCTTATGGGCAAGGCACCTCAATAGGAGTTTTCATGTCAAACCCTTTGACAATGGTGTCTATGTACAACAAATGAGTCAAGCCAAGCATCCCTTTTAGATCTATCTCCATAGACCTAAATCCTTAGGCAGCTTCTTCCAGAATAATTATGGAGGATTCATTTTATAGTTAGACTCCATGGATGATAACATACCTACATCATTCATAATGAGTAGTATGACATCAATATAAAATGTCTATAATACAATAGCACTCCCATTAGCATTTTTATGCACACAAGGTTCTTCTTCATTCCAAATGAAGTCATAAGATTCAATCTTATCAAATCTTATATTCCAAGATTGAGAATGTTGTTGTAGTGAATGGACATTACCAACTGTACACATTCTTTGGATGTTTTGGGACTCACATCCCTTAAGTTGTATCATATACAACAGAGGTTGTATCATATACACCTCCCCTTAAATTTCACCATTGGAGAAATATTATCTTAATATCCTAATTGACATATCTCATAGTCATAATGTGTACCAATAAAATCTAAATGGATTGAATTATGGCAATGGTTAAAAGATATCATCATAGTCAACTCCTTAACTTAGATGATGTCGTTTCAATCATCCATGCCTTGAAGGTTTCACCTTCAAATTCACTCATATCCATCTTTTCGTTTTTCCTTTACACCTAATGGGTACTTTACCCTCAGGTGGATTCACCAAGTTCCGAACTTGGCTAAAATAGATGGATATTATTATAGATTTTATTGTCTTCTCCTATTTTAGAATTAATATCTCATATTACCTTTCATATGTCTTTCGATCAACATCCTTACTTTATTGTGCTTATCTTCTTCCATCAAAGATATGTCTCACACATCTACAAGATTGAATTAGCACATTTAAAGACCTATGATGCGTGCTATTATTAATCAGTACCTTAATAGAAGTGTCTTTGGGTTGTAGGTAGGGGTGTTCATGGTTTAGTTTGGTTTGGTTTTTGAGTATTTTTTCTCGAACCAAACCAAACCAAACTATCTCCCAAACCAAACCAAACCAAACAAAATTAATTCGGTTTGGTTTGGTTCGGTTCGGTTCAAACCATATTTTATTAAGGTATAGTAAATATATCAATATATAATTTTATTTTGTTCGTTTTAAATCATATTCTATTAAAATCTTGTGTATATGTTTATAGATTACATTAATTTTACCTTAAAAACTCTTTAAAAAATTATTTTTATAAGAAAAGATACATAAATACTATCTTATATATAATTTAAATTAAAATATTTAATCTAATTCGGGTTATTTGGTTTACCGGTTTGGTTTGGTTTGAAGGGTCCTAGAAACCAAACCAAACCGATCGGTAGTTCAAACCAAACCAAACCGAACCAAAGTACTGGTTTGGTTTGGTTTTTCGGGTTGAACCGAATAGTGAACAACCCTAGTTGTGGGTCTGGAACACCTTCCAGAAATTCCTTGCTCCCAATATTTTCCTCAAAGAGGAACTCTTCCTCTAGGAATATAATAAATTGTGAAACACATACCCTTCATCTCATAAAGTGGTATATTTAAATATCCTTAAGTTTCCTTAGGATATTCCATAAGTCTACACTTCTATCTTATATTCTAATTATTATGTGTTACATATCATATATGAAATAATCAGAATAAATTAGAAGGTACCAACACAAAGTGGTTATATTGAGTGCTTAGCCCTAAATAGACAAAGAATATTTTGTAAAAGTTGTCATTACTTGTGTCATGTCACACATGACACAATCACCCTTGTTTCTACCACTCAAATAAGCTAAGGGTTATAGGGAGATGTCCATTAAGATAAAGTTGTATTATCCTTTAAATGATGTGTGAATCTAGTACTTGAGTATTTCACTCCTTGATCTAATCAAAAAGCTTTAATACTCTTTCCATTTATTCTTTACTTCATTTATAACCTTAGACAGTTTCTGAAAGCCTCATATTTGCACTTCACAAGCACACATATCTATGCCCAGAGAAATTATCTATTAAGGATGAAGTAAGAATGTCCATCTTTAGCTTTAATAGACACAGACTAATACACATCCAAATGTATGAGTTCTATTAACTCCTTAGTCCACCCTCCATTTCTAGTGAATGGAGAGATAGTCATTTTTCAATGAGATAAGACTCACATTTGTTTAATGATTCAAAATCATTTGCCTTCATGTTTCCATCTATATGGAACTACTTAAGTCTTTTCTCATTGATATGACCATGTCTATATTAAGCTAAAGAAATAGATTGATCTATATCAACCTATTTCCTCCTAAGAGGAGCATTCACACATACCATGAGAGCTTCCATATCTCATATGAGTAAATTATTTACTAAGCTCCCACTGGCAAATATTTTGCCATTCATAATCTTAGAACAATTGCCATTTCCATAACTCAAAATAAATCAATATTTATTCAAGTAGGAAATATCAATATTGTTCATATAGAAGGATAAAACCAACAATCTTCATCACAAAAACACCCCAAAAGGCTATTAAAGATTTGTACCTCCCACTATCAATGATACAACTCTTGCACCATTTGTATACGTAGGTTAATCTTTATACGTCAAGCCTTCATTTACTTGTTATTATTTGCAACCTTTGTAGATATAAGATGCATATTTAGTATCTCATACCAATAAATGCATATATAACATCTTATAGAAGATATGTATATCTAATATCTCATACAGGATACATACATCTGGTATCTAATACCATAAGACATATATTTAGTATCTTATACTATAATATACACAAATAGTATCTTATACTTGATGTGTATTTGTGTATGACAAGTAAGTCAATGACTGAGATGCCAGAAGCTTCTCAAGCTCCTCCTTTGCAATATATATATTCAATATACTTTCCACCAATCATCATCATGATAGTAGAAGAGCAATCATATGTCTTATTTGGGCTTAATATCCTCGACCAACTTCTTGCCTTTTAACTATGCCTTCATTTTCTCATCTAATGATCTCACTTCTTTTCATTGGTCTTACCAACAAGAAGTATTGAACATGTATTGTTATTGTAATCTTGCCTTAAATTTTCTCATCATCATGAGCCATGATAGATCTCATATCCATCTATCCATGTTGCCTCTAAACTTCATATAGAGACTAACATTTAGTGTAAGGCAAATAATACATCTTTCTAATGAGATGAAGATCTCATCTTCTCTTACTATATTAGATGATTAGTAGGCACCCACTTCCCAAGTAGGTTAGTTACATGGCTAACCATGAGAACACTTCTCATGATTCTAAACCAGTCAAGAAAGTTAATGTTAATGAGCCTAATGACTTCTAATACGCAAGATAACTAGTGGTAAAGAATCTAATTCTATAACAGAGATATATTTCTATTTATAAAATATTACAGATATTCAATGTAAATTAAGATATGGTCTTTTATCCTAATTTATGCTCCCACTAATTTCGACGAATTTGCATAACCCTCATTATGCAAAGACGGGATAACACGATGATATCCTAGTGGGGACTAAGACCCTATTAACCTTACAGTGACGACCTTGTGTAAAACACAACAAGTCATCCCATACTTAATAGGTAGGTAACTTTTGTCAGTTGCAACTCTTGTAACTCTTAGTCATTTAGCCTCTAGAGTCATGACCTTGTGGGAAACACAACAAGGCCATGCCAATGGTCCACCCCAAGGTTCGGCTTTAAGCCTTGGCCACGATCACCAATCCCTTGCTGAGTGAGCCTGGTAGGAAACACAACAAACTCACCCAATCTAAGATTGGCTCATCGAGACCATAACAACAGAAGGCTACGTGGGTCATTCTTAATGTCCCACGCTTATCAACCTAATTTAAACGAGGAGGGGTTTTTATTTTAGTCTCATCAGAGTATGTGTTATATATATATATGAATACCTTTGAATACCATATATCTAAGGTATCTAGCACACACACATACATATCAAATATGCAAAATTTAAATAGATAATCATGGACTTTCATCACATTAATGCATGACCGGAGCTAGATCGGTATGCATTAAAGGATTCAACATCCTATGCCGGTGTTGACAACCCATTATGCCTTGAAGAACCCTTCTCCTTGCATCTCGCTCTCTCCTCCACCTCGATCGGTCTTCTTGTCATTACAAGAACATTAAGGGTACGCAAACCCATAAATGTACATTAATCAATAAGAAACCTTGATCTTAATCAAGGGGAGTACATTTTTAGAGGGAGGTAGAATATACAATCAGAATTGATAAGAGAGAAGATTAGGCACGCAGGCCCTTAATTGCATGACAACTTCAAACAAGCATCATCACATGACATACTCTTAGTCCAGGATCATCCAAACATTCACACAAACATGTCATCACATGAACATAGTGCGAATACGTGGTAATAATATGATATAACTATTATATCATAAAAATATACATCATATGTTTTAAAATTCTCAATTGCATGCTTGTACAATTATTTATGAAGTAAATAACATGAAATAACATATAAACAATTTATATGACATAAACAAGTATCTCCAAACAATTTGGACAATATATATATTTCCAAAACTATACAAAGAGCCAAATCAATGTCTTAATCATCATTCTGAAAAATCATATTTTACAGAATTATTTTAGACATTAATTTTTCAAGTTAAGTCATTAAAATAATTTTAAAAACTTAACAATGAATGAATCTATGACAATAGGGCTCAAAACCACATAAAAGATCATCAAACACTTTGATAATCTATTATAGATATTTCAAAAAAATTCACAAACTTTTTGAATTTTTTTGAATTTTTTGGATTTTATTTTGATTTAAAATAATTTTAAATCAAAACTAAAAGTTGGGCGCATTGCGCCGCCCCGTCCTCTGCCATCTGTACGCCGATGTGAGCGCCACTGGTGCCGATGCATAGTGCCTCCCGCGCGCGCCTGCGAGCCGCCGTGCGTGAGCGGCGGTTCAATTTTTTTAATGGAGCGCACGGTGCGCACTTCAAGTGGCGCGCCAACCCCGCGCACCCAACGGCCGCGGTCAAACCGTGTTGACCAGCGCGGATCCGGCTATCGGGTCCCGAGGGTTCCGTCTCCTCCACCCGATAAGGATGAACAGTAACCGCGAAAGAGGAGTTTTAGGACCTTCCAAAATCCGAACATTCCGATCTCGAGAAAATAGCCAAAAATAGTGGTCCGATTCCAAATCGAACAAAGAATCCAAAAATACCATTTTATTTCCATGAAAAAAATCCAATCAATGGGAAAATAGAAAAGAAGCGCCACCGGCCTTAAAGTTTCTCCCCGTCAGAAAAACTCTGAATCGACATTCGACAGCGCCGTTCAAAGCCAAAGAACGATGGGAAACTCTTGGTAATCACATTACATATCTTCTAAGCCATCTATTAGACATCAAATGTCTCCATGGAAGAAGATCTCGAGAAATTCCCAAATCGAGCCGGTGAATTCTGTAAAACGAAATCACCATCTTTCATACCCTCTACCGGACTCTATGGTGGTCCAAAATTCGAACGGTTTGCGGCGTTGAAAAGCCCTTTGTCACGAGATTCATCTAAAGACAACCAATATCCAAAATGTATCCCATATGATTTATGGTTACTCTGTCAAGATGGACGTTTGTATAGATTCGGGAAAACATGAAATATATGAAACGACGTTGAAACGACGTCGAAACGACGTTGGAATCGAACGAGCCTTCAACCTGGCTCTGATACCACTGTTGGGAATCGATCCAATCAGATTGGCACAGTGGAAAAAAATCCGATTCATCATATATCATTGTCTTAGTCTCAATCGAAACCGAACGACGTTGTCAAAACTGATATTCGAAATAGTTTCAAACACGTACCTTTGTGGGATTCAAATAATCCCTAAAGACCGGAGAAGATCGAGCGTTCTCATGCTCGTTCAGCCACTCAAGTGTGCGGCCTCTAGTCGTATCCACACGAGCCGCCTCCATAGTCGGGTTCTCCTTCGCGTCGGACCTTCCGACTCGCCCTGGATGAAGTCTCATCGACTCTCAACGGCCTCCAGTATGGAAAAACGTCAAGGAGAGAGGTAGGGATGAATTTTGCAGCCTTGGCTTGTGGGGCTCATGCTCAATTCGCTATTATATAAAGAATTTGGAGTTTTTCACAAAAACCCCTGCTTTCTCTATATTTACACCCTTGCCCCCAAACTTATGGATTAGCCGTTATGTGTGTGACCTACCAGGCCCAATAGCTCATTTGGTTGAGGCCTAATTAAAAGAACAATTTTTTTTAAATTAAATCTATTATCTCATAATAGATTTAACGGCCTACCGATCATAAAGGGTACAAGCCATATCCTATGATCCCAAATGGTTTCGGGGATGAACTCCTCTCCAAAGAGTCTTTCCATCATCAGTTACCACACGGATATAAAACTTCGTTTATCCAATGTCCCTGTCGGATAGGAGTACGGCATTGACTGTCAACTCCTAAATATACCGACACTATGGAATCTTGTACTCGTAATTGGATCAATTGGAAAACCATTTTCCAATTATCTTATCTACCTTGGCCAAGGATTTAGAGTACTATCCATAGGACATTCTCTCTCTCCTACCGAGAGTGGACGATCCCCTATTGTCCGCTCAATTGTCTCCACCGGGTTTCCCAAATACCCAATCTATTAACTATACAGGACCACAATACTAAGTGATCCATAAGTCAATAGTCAAAGTACATGGTATGCCCGGCAAGACATCTTTGGCGACTCAGGTCAAAGATCCAACCGTGCAACCGTGATGATAGAATACCCTGATCGACAGTTCGGTAAGATACCATTCAAGGATTCTATATTGGTCAGTTTAGTGAACTCATTTCTCTAATGAGCACATGTACATGTATCTCAGTGTCCCGACACTGATGACCAATGAGATCGGTCATTCTCATCATATGAAAAGATATCATATACACTAGTCTTACCGGATCCTTGATGCCCCGTCTCGAGGATCCCATGACTAGGAACATTTAGACTACATGCTTCTAGATGATTGATCTCATTATCATGATCTCATCATGATTCAATCATCATTGCATGCAACCTAGGACTTCATTACGATAGACGCATCTAGATAGTGCAAGTAATGAAGATTATGCCATTTATACAGAATAAGATATTACAAGAAATGTAAAATTATATTACATATGATTGGCTTGTAGGACATACATTTCTATCATCAACTTGTATTACTTTTGATATTGATACTCCAACATTTGAAAATATTAATAAAAATATTGATATAGTACCAAAAATGAAACTCTAACCAAACAGGGCATAAATCAATGCTTATATACAAGCAATTCAGTTAGAAACAATCTCAAGCCACCATAGTCTAGCTATTGAATTATTAATTAGAAAGTGCCTTATGGGATGTTTGGTTGAAAATTAATTTTATATAATTTTTTATGATAAAATTTTATATTTAAATAAAATCTAAGATGGGGAAGGACATAAAATTATCATATCGAAGAGTTGTAATAACAAAAAGAGCTTGTACCATATATAAATATAAAAGGTGGAAGACCACAAGAAAAAAATCTCAACTCTACTCTTTTTTGGTCAAAGAAAAAGTGACCGTCAAATATCTTTTTTGACAAGTTTTACATCTTTGCGACAAAAAACAAATGTGTCATGTAAGCAAACAACCCATTAAGTATATTATTAGCTGACAAGTACCAATCTCAGTTGAAAGAGATCTTGACAAAAAGGGCCCAAATTTGACTTTGATGGTATTAGAATATGAAAAGTTAGCCATTATATAATATCTTGTATTTTATAAATATTATGTATAATATTACATCAGTGGATATTAATATTAAGAGAAATAAGATAGAAATAAAAATTAAGAGCAGTAGATATATATTACATTGGAATAGTGTACAGATAAAGATTAAAGTTGTTGGAGGGAAATGATAAGAATTAATATTTAAATTTAATAGATAGGTATTATTTTAATCCTTGATTTTTAATTCTCTCCAACTTGGCTTCGAAGTTGTTCTTTTTATGATTATCCCATCCTAGCTCTCTCATTCTCCTCTCTCCTTTACATCAGGCTAGATGGGCATAGTTGGAATCATATTTGGAATAGTACTCTTATTTTCCTATTTAAATAAATACCCCCTTCCCCTTCTTCTTCTCTCTACCCCTTTGTCGGCACCTAGGGATGTCAACAGGTCAGATACAGATCGGATAATGATAATATTCATATTTGTATCCTATAAAGAAAATGTTTATCTATGTACTATTTGTTAACTATAGAGAACAGGTGTATTTGCGAACCACATTGTAGTATTTGCTTAAAAATGGTTTACGATTAGTTAACGGATACATACAATCCTATTGATGTGGATGCTTAAGCCCATACCAACTGTGATCCTCCAACCTTCTCTAGCCACCTGAACCTGTTGGCCAGCATGTATGCCTCACCTGTCCACCATGTCGAGCCCATGCCTCTCCTTATGCAACCTCTAATCCTTTCAAAAAAATATGGTTACTCCGTCAAAGTACCAGTTGATGAACAGACTCCCCTACTCACCCGTAGCTACATCATCTAACCCCCTCCTTGACCTCTATTGGCCCATGGGCCAATTTCCCTATTCCTTGTTATCCGAGTCAACTTTGCTATTGCCTCCGCCCCCTGACCTTCCAATTTGTGGGACCCACTACTTGCACTTTCAAGAACTTAATCCCTAATGGGCAGCCAGGACCGTCGGGCCTTACCCCTTTGCAGCAAACAATACAACACACCACTAACCCATCTTCATGTAAAGCAAAACAGTTTCATTTGTCTCTAAGTTGTGGGATTGCGGACTCCTCTACTATTCCTTTAAAGAGTACTAGACCCAAGCTAAGAGAGAAGAACACAAGCTTAATTTATATTCACATGATGAGGTTTTATGTCGTGACAATTCTTACTCCTTCTCTATTGATATCCCTATGTTGGATGAAGGGGTTAAAAGGGTGGACACAATTGACCCTAACCAACTGCCACATATCAAATGAAGCTCGTTGCCTAGAATTGTTGGGGAGGGAATGAGCGATCGACAGTCCAGTATATATAGCGTCTTGCCCATTCCATTAAGCTGAATATCTTATTTATTACTGAAACCAAATGTAGTATGCTAGCTAATCTAGACTTTTTCTTCTTTAGAAACTATGGGACAGATTTTCTTCCCTCCCTCTTCGATCGGGTCACAGTGTGTGTCGTGGTGTGGTTGTCTTCCTTAGGGTTCCGGTAGGGTTAGTTTATGTTAGTAATGTCAGAGGCACGGATGGGGATGGTTCCCTCAAACCGGTCTACTCTCCACTCCTTCTTTATTTCTCCACACACACCTTGATCCCCGAACTACTCAACCTTTGATGTCACTTGGGCATCGAAGGATCGGTCTGGGTCATGAGGAGAACGGAAGGGGAAAAAGATTAGGAAGTGGATGGTGACATTCCTAACAAAAACCTAATAACCTATGAAACCGGTGAAAAGAAGAAAATGTGTGGTCGTCAGGAGCCAAAGAGGCTCCAAAAGTTGAAATAAAGGGAATGGAATGAAAGGGAAACGATGACCGATTACCTCTTAAGTGGGGAGATTATGACAGGTTCTATCTTCTCCTTCCTCAGTCGGCCTGGGAAAAAGAGCATTGAAGAAACTCGCTTGCTTAAAAAGAAGTCACAAATGAAAGCACAAGAAACAACGATTAGAACTAAAGAGAAAGTAACAACTATTCTTAAAAGAAAAGAAGAATGACAAAAGGGGTTAGATGAACCAGATTAGGACTAACTCCTAACTCCTCCTAATGAGGATCTAAATGATCTAATACCACAAATGAATTAAACTAGGCTAACATGGCATGCATGATAAAAAAGTAAATGAAGAAATGAAGGGGTGATAGAGTGGAGAAGAAAATTGTTGGTGAGATGTTGGTTAGTCTACTTTCGGAGATAACAGGCGCTCCATTCCCAGGTCGCCTGGCGCCCCGTCGACGAAGCCCTTTAGGCTTCAGCAGGTAGTTTCTGGCAGACCTTAACTCAATTCCAATTGGGGTTTCCAATGGTTTGAGCTCAGTTTAATGGCTCATTGAGGCTCTTTGAGATGGGATGGAGGGGTCTGTGAGCTTCTAGTGGTGTTATAGAAGTTTTTCAATAGTTTTTTGGTGGTATGAAGTGGGTAAGATGATGAGGTCTTGGTGATGGCAATGGGTGGTGATGGATGAGGATGGGGGAATAAGGGTGTTTGAGATGGCTTGGTGGGAACTTGAAACCCTCAAGGAAGGCTCTCTTGAAGCTTTAAAATGCTGTGTGGGCTCCTTGGAATGGTCTTGGAACCTTCTTCTCAAGAAATTGGAACCTCTTTAATGTGAGAGAATGGTTTCCTTATATAGACCGTCGAGACAGACAAGGCGCTCCCCTAGGGGGTCGCCTAGCATCCTACCTACAGAGCACCGGTTAATCTGACGACCATTTGGCAGACCGCCATTCCCGGCCCACGTCGACCATGCCGGTCAGGCGTCAGTTGGCGGACGACGTTCTAGGCGCTCTGCTAGTGTGGCACCAGTTGTCCTTCCTTTGGAGTGCCGTCAACGGTTCTAACAAATGCGCCAACAAGTTCGGCACACACACGATCTGCAGTGTCAGTTGTCGGTAGAATTCTTGGTGTCCTGACCATGGAGCGCCTGCAACCTGGTATGACCCTGACACACTGTTGACCAATTTGAAAAAAGAGGGAGGAAATGGGCGGGAAAACTAGGCGCTCTGAGCCTGTGACGCCAAGCGGCATGAAATCGGAGGGTCTTAAGCATCTCCTGGGATTTGGTTGTTTTTATGTTGAACCGGTTTCCTGGGCTGAAAGAAGGCAAGTGTTGCCTATGAAAATAAGATTTTTGGTCCCCGTAATTAGGCCGAATTCGCGTATCTACAAAAACATCAAACGCTTTCACATTGTCCCTTCTATTGATAGAGTAGGTGGGCTTTGGATTTGGTGGCATGAAGAGATATTATTGGATATTGTGTTCATCAATGGTCTTTGGCTAGCTAGCATTGTTCGGGGTTGGGAAAATTTCATGAATTGGTTACTCATCCGTACCCATGCTCTTACCTGTGATGTAGGTAGAGTAGTTATATGGAATGATATGTCTAGAATTATCAAGCAATATAACCTCCTGGTATGCTTGTTGGGAGACTAGAATTGCATTAGATATCCATCTGAAAAATGGAGAGGCAGAGGCCTAATACGACTTATATGGCACATTTTGAGACCTTCATTCAAGATAACAATATCATGGACCTTTGGCAGGAAGGACCTATATATACTTGGAGCAATTGAAGATTGTCTAATTACCACATCAAAGAAAGGTTGGACCGAGGTCTATGTTCAGTCAACTGGATGAGCTTGTTTTCTTATAGTCAACTTCACACTCTTCTGACTTATGGAAGCGATCACTCCCCTTTGTATATTAATATAAATCCCCGAGAGGCCCTAGAAATAATGGTTTAGACTAGAGGTGCTTGGTTTTCACACTCCTCCTTTATTGAATTAGCTTTTGAGATATGGAACAATTCCTCTTCTTTAACTGCAAATTATTGCAAGAAGATGAGAACATTGAGAAAACACATGATATACTGGAAGAACTTAGCCTTTGGCAACCTTAGGCAATGTATTACTTCCACCAAAGACAAGTTGTCCCAATTACTCAACTCTCTTTCTAATCAAGCTCAGTTGGAAGAATGCAAGATGCTAGAACAAAAACGTATGTGGTTGGAAGGGATGCAAGAGGCTTACTGCGAGGCAGAGAGCAAAGGCACACTGGCACAATTTTGGGAAAAAATGCTCCAAGTTCTTCTATGCTAGACTGCTCAACAGGAGAAGGTGGGATAGGATTTTCAGAGACTACAAGACAACGGAGATTGGTCAGTGAACTTGAAAGATATCAAACAAGTTTTGGTTCCTTCTTTCGGTCCCCTTTTGCTGATAATTCTTCTCCCCAAGCAAACCATGGTAGCCTCTCCTTCAATATGCATTTCTTTTTGTCTGAAGACAGTCTTACTCTTACTGCTTACCTCCATAATTTTTTAGTGGCTTTGGCCTCATATTAGTCATGACCTAGATTCTCTTATAAGGCATTTTTTTGCTACCAAAACCTTATTGTCTAGTCTTAATCACACTATTTCAGCTCTAATTTCCAAGACCCAAAGCCCTTGGGCTCCTGACCAGTTTAGACTAATAAGCTTGTGCAATGTGTTATTGAAATTTGTCACAAAAATTCTTTCCCTTAGACTAAAACAATTCCTGCCCAACCTGATATATGATTCCCAAATAGCTTTTGTGACAGGACGCCTTGGGTTGGACAACATTGTTATCATGAAGGAAATAGTAAATACTTTTGAATAGAAACGTGGGAAGCATGGCTAGTTTATGGCTAAACTTGATGTTCATAAAACTTATGATAAGTTGAAGTGAAACTTTATTAGAAGCATGCTGACGTGTTTTAGATTCCCAAAGTTGTTCATAGATATGGTCATAGAATGTACACCTTCGGTGACATATTCTATTAACCTCAATGGTCATATTTCTAATATTATCATCTCCCAAAGAGGAATTAGGCAGGGATGTCCTCTCTCTCTCTCTGTATATTCAAATCTTGTGTGTTGAAGCCCTTACTTGCCTCCTAAATAGAGCTCTTGTAGAAGGCAAGATTTTAGGTATCACTATCTACAAAGGTGGTAAAATATTTCACACTTAATGTATGTTGATGACCTTGTTATGTGGGTTTGTAAATGAGTTGGAAATTGAAAACCTTTGGTCCATTCTTAGTGACTACGAACATATGTTTAGGCAAAAAATCAATGTCTGCAAGTCTAGAATCACTTTTAGAAAAAATGTGAAGCCAAACCTTGCTGAAAAACTCTATCAGATATCAGGTCTAACGCCAACAGATAAGGGAGACCTCTACCTGGGCATACCTATTGACCCTTTGGTTGGTAAAAATTTCTATTTGATAACTTGATTCAAGGATACTAGAACAAGCTAGCCAGTTGGAAATCAAATTTTTTTTCAACAGGGAGGAGGACTGCCTTTATAAAATCTACTTTAAACCAAATCCCCATTCATACTATGTATGTCTCCAAGTTGTTTTTTAAGATAATCAACAAGTTGGAGGACATCCGAAACACCTTTTGGTAGGCACATAAAACCCAAGAGTAGAGAAGGATCCACTTCTTTAATTGGAGTTCTATCAAGCAACACAAGCGTAGGTGAATTAGGAATAAGGGACTATAAGACCTTCATTCAAGTTTTAATAATGAAACTTACCTGGAGCTTTATTCACACAAGAAGTAGGTTGTGGTCTGTGGTATTGCACTCAAAATATCTCAAAAAAAAGATAGTTTTTAGGATACTCAACAAAAGCACACTAACTCCCCGATGTGAAAACATGCTTCATGAAATGGAACTCATTAGTTAGGAAAGCTTATAGAAAATCAAAATAGGTGATAACATCAACAATACAAATCACAACTGGATTGCGGATAGGAGAGGGCCCCCTACATGGAGACATCGAGCCTCACAAGCTCCTCTGGTCAGCAATCTTATTACCGATGGTAAATGGGGTATTCACCAACTCTGGCAATGGTTTGAGGAAGTATTTGTTCAACGCATTCTAAGGACACCCATTTATCATAACATTCTTGAGGATGTGCTCATTTAGCCATTCACACTTGATGGATCCCTCATAACTAAATTTGCTTACAGATTTCTTAGCAACTTGGAGATTCAACCAAGGTTGTCAGTTCTCACTATTTGGCGCAGCCTATGGAATGCGAAGGTTAGTAAAGTTCTCTTACAATGGATCATAGCTTTCCTAAGAAAAGTAATGTCTACAAACCTTCCTACAAATTGGGAAATTGCAAAAGATGCAAATCTATTAATTCTACGTGCAATGTCTGCCTCCATGATCTAGAGCCATTAGAATATCTATTTCTTTGGTGTCCATGGAGCAAAGCTATTTGGCTAGAATCTCCTTTTGGTTGTAACATTAATTGGCTTTCTTTAACAATCCATCATCTCATCAGAGATTGGCTCCAATGGGTCATGCCCACAGACCCCTTTCAGATCAAGTTGGGTGTCATTGGGCTGTCTATATTTTGGCAGATTTAGAAAAATTGATGTAGCAAGGTTTTCAAGAATTCTACTCTTAATCCTCTATGGATCCTAAATTGGGCTACAAATGAAGCCAACTATTTTTTGTCTCAAGCTCCTAGCTATCCTACTCACATTGATGACAAGTGGACCCCTCCGCCCCTAGGCAAGCTCAAAATCAATGTTGATTGTACAATAAATGACTCATCGGGGGGGCTATTGCAATTATAGTCAAGGATGTCGTCGGCTGTCCTATCCACTGGTTGGCATCCACTTCTCTCTTTGACAACCCTCAAATTCTAAAGGAACTAGCTACTGAAGTTGCTTGTAATTGGGCTGTGCAATCAAGCTCAACAGTGATCATTAAGAGTGATGCTAAGACAATTGTTGATGCTATTAGCAAGAGTGGACCAAAACTATGGAGACCTCAACTACAGATCACCAACTGTAGGAACATGACCTTGCAGGGAGATATTTTTGTTTCCTTTGTACTTAGGTCTTGTAATCATACATCCCATTTGCTAGCAAGATGGGATGTGAATGTTGATCTTTCAACTTCATTTCCAGACCCTCTCCCCCCCTGTTGTTGGAGAGCAACTATGTAGGGAAATGCCTGGTCAATTTTTATAAAAGTACCCCCCATTATGGCGAGCCTCGCTGGATGTCAAATTTGGTAGTAGTTGGACTAAAGAGAGGAATGAATCGTCAACGTATATGTGGACTGCACCATTAGGATGCAAGAGGGGAAAGAGATGTCACCATCAGATGTCAGGGCCAAATTTGTCCAGTGTTGAAGCCAAAGGAAGGAGGGCAAACCAAAGAATTAGGGACAATAAGATTTTCGCGATGGAACATATACACATACTTAGATGTCTTAGAATGTAAGTCATTAAATCATGTATTGATTAACCGATATACATAATAATTTTCGGGTTCAATTTATGGTGTATTCATGCAATATGCCAAATGCAGGGAATTACTAAATCATGGCCTTTTGTAGAGAAGAGAATTTATAACTACTTATCTCTATTGAGGGGCTCACATACAAGTCAAGTGAAGTATATATGACATTCACATCAGCTTGCACATAATGATAACCATAAAATATCTCTTGTATTTTTTAAAAAAATGGGGTAAGGTTAATATATAAGATTTTCATCACAATTTCATAGTCAAATATGTTCTAAGACTCCCTTGCTATTAATTTCTACAATTAATCCTTGACTCAACGATTTCTTCCTTTTAAAGTGTGAGGCATGTTGAAATGACATCTACTGGCTAACTTGGTTGCTAACATACTTTTCCTTTCAATCAAGTTTTAAACGATCCTTGTTCTTATATGACTTATAAGAGTTCTAAAAAACTTAGCAGAGTGTCATATCTTTTGTCTATCTACGTAGATATGCACATATAAATATACACACACATATGAAGAGATAATAATATATTCAAGAGCAAATAAGCATGTATTGATCTACAAAGATAGCTGAGCAAACAGAGTGTAAGCTTGCCAAGGTGGCCCCAGAATCCACCCAAAGGATGACATCAATGATTGAAGAAAATATGTTGGTATGCTTCCTACAACGAAGAGATAAGCCATAGATTTTAACTTGATGGGATGTTTGGTTGTGCGATAAGTTTGAGTTTTTGTTATAATTTTTTATTTTTATAACAAATTTTTTTAAAACAGGTGTTCGACAATCGTTACAAATTTATATTTTAAGATATCTTTTTCTTGGAGAAAAGAAAAGTGAGACCCTTATTTTTAGCAAGGGTCTCCCACATCTTTTGGTCATAGATAACTCATTCTTTTTTTGTTATCACATCTCTCCAAACATGACATTTTTTTGTCATTTACTAGGTTTCACTTTATTTTAATATAATATTTTTATCTTAGAAATGTATAAAATTTATCGTACGACCAAAACTTTATTGAGCACTGATTTTAAAATACTTTGCATACACTTTCTTTGATTTTAGGAAGTGAAGAGAAATTGGAACCCAATTACTTGAAACATGCCAATCACAGAAATATTAAAACATAGTCCGGGTCGGATTTGAAGCCAACCGACCCTAGGCGAGCCTCCAACCCAATTTGCTTTGGTTTTACCAAACATTGTAACGACTAATATTTGACGGATTCAAAAATTAAACATCAATTGAGGTCAAACCAACTTGCCCAAGTCTTTGTCAACGTAAACCATGGGGACGTTTCGTTCAAGGATCATTCAAATAGTTCAACCATGGACGATAATCACCGACGAGAACATCTTGTCACGCCCCGGATTTTCTAACACGCAGCGGAATAAATCCGGGTACGGGACTGGGGAATTAACCCCAAAACTACGTCGGTTTGGAAAAATAATGAATCACCGGTCCCATTTCATTAAAATAAATAACTCAATCCCAAAAATAAATCATACATGGATTTCAATATAAACAAATCATAAACCAAAACTCTAATCCTCTTCTGCATTAATCCTGATCCACTACGCTTCTGCTGCACTACCTGATTTCCTGAAAAATGTTAAAAGATTTGGGATGAGTCACACGAACTCAGTAGGACTTATACCCAACTATCCTAATATACTAACCAATCTAACTGCTAATTATAGGCATAAACCAGACTCATCAATTGCTATAATATCATATAGGCTAATTATCATATTTATTTATTTAAATGGGATTTCTTTCACCAAATTACCCATTTAAACATGCCTCTACGTGAACTTGGCTACTAACTAAACTAAACTATATGTGTATGCCATCTAGACCTGCATGAGCCAACTGTGCATGCTTCCATACCATTTCCATCCCATGTGTCTGAGTAAATCATATGTTATACTTTGACTTCTCAACTCCAGCTCTAATATATATAAGAAGTACCATATAGTAAGCTAGATCCTTAGTACACCTAGGCAAGGCGTACTTAGGATAAACCGCGGTATCCGGGATCGAAGGATGCACCGGATTTCACTACGTCATCTCGCCCAGGACCACTAATGTAGGCTGGAGGACCTCAACAAGTAAAAGCCATATATTTACTCAGACAAAACCAATTCAATCAACCAGATATGCCAATTATCAAGTCATGCACAACCATTCCATTATTTCAACTAATTATGCAATAGACCCAATCAGGAACATCATGCAAATATACCAAGTCATGCAGAAAAAATTACCATGATTTACAATTTCATGTAATAGACCCAATCAGAAAAGAATATGCAACATAATTGGGCATATTAACTTCAATTAATCACAATTCCAAATCAATTAATCAAATAATGCACTTTACATGATCAGACAACTATTAATATTAATTAACCACGTTCCATAATTATCATGCCATCAATTTCCATTCCAATATAAGTATTAATGATTTAAGATCATTCTAAACATGAATCAGATATAATTATAATCATAAAAGATCACAAATCATTTGCATATAACAATTCATGTCATTCATAACATAAATCGGGTATAAATATAATCATAACAGGTCATATATCAAATTTTATGAATTAATACAGCCAATCTAATTAATCAACACAATACATCTACTTTAATAATTTACTAAACCACATTAATTAAAAATTGCATCTAACTAATGCGAATCATGAAACTATACATGAATGACATGATAAACATCTAACTAATCACATGCAGACAATTAAATACATAACCATCATTTATTCATCATTTTCTAACCAATAATCTAATAATCATATTTTAACACCTTAATTACAATATCATGTGTTAAGGATGAGTTGGGATGCTTACCTCAATGAAGATAACCATTATCCGAAGTCCAAATGGAAACTGGTTGGACGAGGATCACGAAACGGCAACGTCAACGGCAAACGGCGATAACCAACTAAAAGGATATCAATATTTTAATAAATTACGAATATATATAAAAATCCCAAGATAAAGTAAGAAATAGAAATGGCGGCTCACCTCGGCGGATCAACGGGACAACGGCACCGACTGTGACTGCAGGTGGGCGAGCGCAATCAGGCGGCTGAGAAGACTGGTTAAATGACGAGGCTAGGTGATGAGGCTGGGTGACTACGCGGTTGGGCAGCCGCGGCAGCGGCTAGCTGGCGTGAGGCCAAGAGAGAGAATGAGAGCGAGCGAGGGGGGGTATACGGCAGCGGCTTACGAAGGTCGGATGCGCGATGACGCATAGCGGCGCACGCAGAGACGGAGGAAAAAAACGGCAACGCATAACACCGTCCGGGCACAGGCAGCGCGGAGACGACCGACGCCCGCATGCGTGGCTAGTGCGAGAAACGGGAGGCGCAGGAAAAAGAGAGAGAGAGAGAGAGGGTTAAATAGGAGAGAGAAAGAGAGAGAGCAAGAAAAGAAAAGAAAGTGAGTGAGAGGAAAGCGAGAGAAGAGAGAGGAGAGAGAGAAAAGAGTGCGGGAGGGAGAGGGTGAGAGAGAGAGCACAGCTGGCAGGAGAGAGAGAGCGCGCGCGCACAGCACGGAGGAGAGAGAGAGCGCGTGGGGGTGTGGGGGGGGGGGAGGGGGGAGAGACGCAAGAGGGGGCGCTCTGCGCCGCCCTCCCAGCGGCGCTCGGCCGCCCATACGGCACGCGCGCGAAAACCGCGCGTGCGCGGCTAAAATCCCGGGGAAGGAGGGGGGCGAGGAGAGAAGGGAGAGAGAGAGCCCGAGAGAGCAGGTGAGAGCGGGAGAGAGGGAGAGAAAACGGGGAGAGAGCGCAGGCGGCGGGGCGCGACGGCGGGAGGGAGAGAGCAAGGGGCGCGGCGGGGATGCGACGCCGGCCACGACGGCGAGACACGACGCCGGCGATGGCGGCGAGGCGCGACGACGGCGATGGGCGACGGGTGCGGGGCGGGGAGAAAAAGCAGAGAGAGAGAGGGAGTGGGCGTGGGCGTCCCGACGGCGACGGCGTCGGCGGAGCCCGAAGAGGGAGAAGAAGAAGAGGAGGAAGGGGGAGCGCGGGAGCGCGGCGATGGCAGCCCGCGGTGATGGCGGCCGCGGCCCGCGGTGACGGCGACAACGCCCGCAGCCCGTGGCGACGGCGACGATGCAGCGGGGGTGACAGCGGCAGCGACCGCGACGGTGATCGCGGCGGCGGGCTTGGGAAAGAAGAAGAAGAGGAGGAGGACGAGCGGAGGCGGAGGCGTCCACGCGGTGGCGACGGCGACCGCGGGGCGAGGGGGGGGGGAAGCGGGAGAGAGAGGCAGTGGGAAGATTAGAGAGGTGGGGGAGGCGGTTCGACAAGGCGGCGAAGGGGAGGCGGTGGCGAGGGAGGTTCTAGAGAGAGAGGGTTCCAGAGAGGGAAGGGCAGGGGAGGCGGTGGAAGAGGAGGGGGTACGTGGCAGAAAAAGGATTTTTCGATTTTTTTTAAGATCGGGTATTACACATCTTGTAATGAACAAATTTTAGGAGGAAATCATCATTTACAAGACATCTTGTGGGATTTATCACAAGTAAGAGTTCTAAAACGGGGCATCCGCCTGTAGTTTCTGGATCGCAGCGTCTTCAGTTCGGACAGCTCGGCCGCATCTTTTGTGCAATCTCTGTTCACGACAAAGTTATACCTGCGACGAACAATCCATAAAAGTTCTTTCTTTTTTTCTTCGGCTGTTGCTTCTGTCAGAACGACGGCCAGCTTCGGCTCGCTAATCTAAGCAAAAGACACGTTTGTGATTTTTGCCAGACCATTTAATTGAAAGGAAGAAAGCTACCGACTCCTTTGCTAAATATCAACGAAAAAGGGAAATCAAACCTCAACAAAGACATGGAAAGATGGATGAGTTTATCTTGCTTTCAATGACAGGAAAGCAGACAGATGCATCAAGATTCAATATGCTCATGTGCAAGGACGCTTATTAAAATAAGAGGTTCTTCCATTATGAGGGCACTGCAAGGACCCTTCTCGATACACATACAATAGTTACACAACCCAATTAGCAAAATATTTCCCCTAAAATATAAAACAGACAAAAGTACCAATAAATGATGTAAATGTCTGATTTCCAACAGTAAATCGATTATTTCAACAATATTGACTTCACAATTGAGAAGCTGAAAGGGCACGCTCTTTCGCTAGCTTAGAACGCAGCCGCTCCATGAAGTGTGGGTTAGACTTGAGTTTGTCTTTGACATAAGCATTTCGAGCATCCTCAACAAGTTTATCAGCGCTACGTGCATCATCAATTAGTGCATACAGGGTCCTAAGACAATCCTTTCTGTTTTCTTCCCGATGTTCAAACCTTTAATCAAGAATAAGGATGTTTAGAAATTGTCAGCATTGAAGAAGATGACCAACATGTATCGTGCTCCAACAAGAATCTTTTTGTTTTTCAATGCAAAATCATAAAAGATATATATATGGAGGCTAATCTTAGATTGTCATAGAAGCAAATGTCACAACAATCACCTCGCTCAACAAATGTAAGTTGAAAACCACCTTAACAAAGGATAAATAAATAATATTGAATAAAAAAGTTATTCATGATCGGATAGTACTTGACAGATAAAAGAATGCAGAAAAAAACAGAGCATCATAATTCATTAAGGGCAAAAAAAGGTTGGCTCCAAATATGACATTGGGATTAATGGCACATGGAGTTCTGATTTTAGGGACAGAGGAAGACTTCTGGTCTTTGGAAGGGCATATGCATAACCACTACTATTGTTTTGGGCGGTGAAGCACCTTTGTCTACACTCTACCTGTCTTTATGCTACCTCAGTCGTGATCCTTTGGGTATGGTATGTGGCTATTGGAATCATGGAAGTCCAGGTCGAGGTCAGTCGGCCTACCCAGCCCTACCTAGTCGGAAAAAGGGCTGACCACGCCAACCCCAACCCCACAGACCCGACGAAGCGGATCTTTTCAGTTGGGTTAGGAATGGTCGTGCGGAGTCACGCAACCAATAACCAGTTCGCCAATGGCTGGCCAAGGACTAGCCGTTAGGAGCCTCTATAAAGCCCCAAGGGGCTTTCCCACTCACATCTCTCCAATCTCATTCTCTCACTTTCTCATTCAAATTATCTCTCTCTAGCATTTCCGGTGATCCTTCTCTCTCTAAAGTTGTCCCAAGTTTTTGCATTCTCATAATGTTCTAAGGCTCTCTAAGCCTACTGTTTTTAATTGAATAGCAATAAATAAAATTTATTTAGTAAAATTGTCTTTTTTTATAATTTTCCAAAAAATTTATTTTAAGTTTTTTTATTTCGGATCCAAACTGGGTCCAATCAGACCCGGGTCAGTGGATGGGCCATGCCAACCCAGTCCCAACCCAAGACCCGACTTACCTTGATTGGAATGACAGGACCGAGTGGAGTTTTAGTTTCAGGATAAATTTGAAGGATGAAGTCATTCAGTTTGCTAGACATGTTGAATGGGAATACCATACATGGAGAATGCGGAGGATAAAATGCTATGGCTACCGAAGAGAAAAGGAGCTTTCTCAATCAAGTCAGCTACAAGTTTATAGAATTTTGGAGGTGTGTAAAACATTTAACATCGGACAGTTTAGACCTCTATTGTCCTGAACGAGATTAAGTTGTTCTTGTGGAAGATTGGTAGATGGGGATTACCTGTTAGATGTTATCTGCATAAGATCCTATCAGTGGAATCACTACTGTCTTATGTGTGGAGTCATGGAAGAAGATATCGATCACCTATTTATGCATTATGGCATTTCACTCTGGAGTACCCTTTTCAAGAGCTGGAACTTACATTGGACTGATCCTAACAACACAACTACGATTGAAACGGGTTGGATCCAATAGTGGAATCACTTGTATCAGATTCCGATAAAGATTAAGGTGTTCCAATTCCGATTCCAATAATTTCGAAATCACAATGTTCCGATTTTGATCCAATTCCAATTCCATTATCGGATTCGAAACCAAATTTGATAATTTCCAATATGCATACTATATGTTATTTTTTATTTTAAAATAACTTAATAATTCATATATAATTACTAAATTTGATATAACCTCTTTAAACTTTATTTTTATTATTTTATCACTTCATATCATATTTTATATTTTATTTTATTTTAATTAAATTAAATTTACTTATATATACTTATTTTTTATTGAAATCGGATAAATAGAAATGAAATCAACTAATTCCAATTTCAATTCCGATAAACTATGAGAACATCAGATTCCAATTCAAATAGCTTATAGAATAAAAAAATTTAAAAATGTTAGTTTTTATCAGAACTGGATCGGAATTTCGGAATATTGGACTTTATTTACACCCCTAAACACAATCGACTTGTTGCTAGGGTGGTCAGATTGGAACCTGTGGCCAACAGATCTGAGTTTGTAGAGGATTACTCTACATGCAATGTTATGGGCGATATGGCGAACCAGAAATAGAAAAATATTTGAAGATCATTGTTAACCCCGCAAAAAAAAAAGAGGGTGGTCAAAATACTCTTGCAAAATACAAAAAGTGCAGCGTCTACGCACAACGTGAGAATTGAAAAAAAAAACAACTATAAGCAAGCGATTGTCATTCAAAATATTCAGTGGGCACATAATCAGGTAGAGGAGTTGATAATTATCAGTGATTTATTAAACCGATCAACCACGACCCCGAAGGGAACGGTCGCCGGCATATGTCATCTTCGTCCAAGCCGAACGCCAACGATCCTCCGGAGGAGGGGTCGACGACTGCTTTTTTTTTATTATCCCTTTTTAAGTCAACCGGCCATGGTTCCCCGGAGGGGTGGTCGGTGACAAATGTCATCTTCCTCAAGGTCGAACGCCAATGGCCCTCCAACGGGGGAGTCGTCGACGACCTTGTTTATTCATTAAATCCTGTCATGTGTCAATCAGTCCAGTCTATCCAAGATCGCAGTCAACCGATCTCGGTCCAACGCCCGGATACACCAATACCATGCCATGTCTTAGTAAATCAAGAGTGAGCTTAAAGCACACAAAGCCGCACAACATTCTGACGTCAAAAGAAAAGATGGAACAAATGAAGCGTGAACATAAGATGATTCAAAAAAAAATGATGAACGAATGATGACAGGAAGGCAAAGAGACCATCCGACAGTTCTAAACCTGAGCCCTGCAGGTCATCGAAAGGTTTTCAAAAAAGAAAAGGGAGAAGAAGAGGGTGGAAGAGGCTCACCGAGAAAGCAGTGCGCGCCGCCAGTAGCTCTGAAGCCAGGACCGACAGGGAACAAGGGAGAACCCTCCTCGCATGTCAAAGAAAATTGAGCAGGAAGAAGAAGCCACGGTTAGCCCAAGTCTGGCAGTAAAAAAAGAGAAGAAGAAAGGGGGGACGGGTAGAAAGGGAGGCGAAGGAAAAATCTCTCACCGGATAGACCTCCCCGTCTGCGGAGGAAGTCCCCGCCGCCGGAAGCCTGCACTATCACGGAAGTGTCGCTGCAGTCGGAGGCCCCAAGTGACTCGGGGGGCGTCGTTACGGTCGCACGGAGGAGAAGACAGCACCCTAGGTCAGTGTAGCCACCGTCTCCTGCAGGTGCTACGACGGGCGATGACAGCCTCCATGCGCGCAGCCGGCAAGAGCCGCGAGGGAGTTCCTGCTAGGGCTGTAAACGGGTCGGATTCGGTAGCGGATTCACCAGATTCCGATTCCGATTCCGATAAGGGTTAAGGGGTTCCGATTCCGATTCCGATAATTTCGGAATCACTATGTTCCGATTTCGATCCGATTCCGATTCCGTTATCGAAATCGGAACCGAATCCGATAAAATCCGAAATGCATATTAAATATTAATTTTTATTCAAAAGTAAGTCAATAATTTACATATAATTAATAAATTTTGATATAATCTTCTTAAAATTTTATTTTTATTATTTTATCAATTTATATATTATATATTATAATTTATTTAACTTTGTTTTATTTAATTTTATTTATATATAATTATTTTTTATCGAAATCGGATTAACGGAAACGGAACCAACTGATTCCGATTCCGATAAGCTACCGGAATATCCGATTCCGATTCCGATAGCTTATAGGATACAAAAACAAGTTCCAAACCCGTTAATTTTTATCGAAATCGAATCGGAATATCGGAATATCGGATTCCGTTTACACCCCTAGTTCCTGCAAAGATCGGTCGGCAAAGAGACCCGTCCGGTAAGAAGGAGAGAAGAAGACTCTTAGGGAGGCCGCCGGAGTGTTTGCGGAAGCTCAGAGGAATGGGACCGCACCTAGCAAGAGAAGGTTGCCGCCGTCGCCTAACAACAGAGGAAGCTCGCGCCGGATGCTCCGTGCGCCACCCTCGCCCCGATCCCCAGTTCGGTACGAGGCCTGCGGTGCCGCCAATAGGAGGGCAATCGGCCGGGGTGGCAAAAGGAAGCACCCACGCTCCCGCGGAAGACTTGCACAGACTGCCGGTCCGGAAGAGGAGA
The DNA here is from genome assembly GCA_036172225.1 of Cryptocoryne crispatula var. balansae. NCBI lineage: Eukaryota > Viridiplantae > Streptophyta > Magnoliopsida > Alismatales > Araceae > Cryptocoryne > Cryptocoryne crispatula. The sequence continues at coordinate 5,557,902 of CM069933.1, forward strand.
GCTCCCGCGAAGCCGACAGTAGAGACGGAGGGCGGGGGTCTTGAAGAGCCGAGTGCCGCAACTCTGTGAAGAAGGCAGACTCGCAGAGGGCCGGTCCGGAGGCGTCGACCTCAAAGCCAAGGGAAGAAACAGGAGGAGCTTGAAGGACCGAAACCCCGCGGGGCCTGAAGTGCTGAGCAAGGGGAGGGGCTTGCCGGAGGAACTCCAGGAAAGGGAGTCACGGAGGAGCTTGCGGGAGGTCGACGATGGAGAGGCCGGAGAGGAGGCAGCCGCCGTCGCCTTCGGTAGCCGGTGTACGCCCCTGCGCCCTGTCGCGCCTGCCAGCCGCCCGCGGGAGGGGCGAACGCCGGAGGGGTGGAATGGCCGAAGTGCCCCTTTCGCGAAGCTTCTTGCGCCAGTCGCCTTGTCGCGCCCGCAGCCCCGCCTTACCCCGGATTAGCGATTTTGACTGGGTCAAAATCGGAGTACAAGGAGGAGGAGCCTCGCCGGTTTGGGATGTTTCAATTGGGGTTAAAATTAAATGGGCCTGTGGGCTAATGTGGTGCCACAACCCCCAGCAAAGAGGATCAATAACATAGACAATATCAACATGGCCCGGTAGTGCACTGCACTGTACATGAGAGGCCGATTTTGACCAAAGTCAAAATTGAAGGAGAAGCGCATCCATGGCCGAGCAGGTTGCTGCAGGCCCCATCCGCTGGTCGATTTTGACCAAAGTCAAAATAAAAAGGAGGAGGGGGGAAACGTTACATGCTGACACGACCCCTTATTGGCAAAAAATAAATGAGTGAGAATAAAAAAAGAGGGAAATGATGATATCGTTCAAAAAGGAAAAAAAAAGGGGGAATAAGATGATGTCAGTTTGATGAAAAATATGCATATAAAAAAAGAGAGGAGAAAGGATGAGTATTACAATACGTAGAGGAGAAGAAAATTAGCAAAGAAGAGGGGTAGAAAAAAATGAAATGATGTCCGTTGGAAACAAAAAAAGAAGAAGAAAGAAAAAAAAAGAAGGAAGAGAAAAGAAGATAAAAAAAATGATGTCCGATAGCAAAAAAAAGAAGAAAAAATGAGAGAAAGAAGAAAATAAAATCAGAGAAAAGAAGAAAAAAAGAAGAGGAAGGAAAAGAAGGTGAGAAATTCCTCCCATTAAATTATGACATTAAATTATTCATTAGTAAATTTAGATTTGTTTAAATTTGTTAAGAGGGAATAAAACCCCCTAATAGCTCTTAAATGGGCTCAAATAGCCCCAATTGGTTCATTGGACCCATGCACATACATTTGGGCCTTCATTTTGGCCATTTGGGCCTCAAATTTTCAAAAGGGGAAGGCCCAAAATCTGTCCCAAATGGGAGATCCGAAAATCCTCTTGAAAAATGATTTGAGGGATATTTTGTGTAATTAGCCACCCCAACCCTCCATGAAGGTGACCAAAGCCCAAATACCTTTTCCCTCACACCTACAAAAAACAAAACGGCACAATAAAATATTTCCAAAGTTCCCCTCCCCTCTCCTCACACCATCAAAAACAAGGAGAAGTTGGGGCATTTTGTGGACCAAAATCCCCCCCTCTTTTGGCATATAAAAAGCCATGAAATCCTCTTGGAGATGAGAGGCAACATTCCCCAAAGGTTCTCCATACGCAAAGCACAAGGCTCCCCTTTGCCCGTTGTCCGAGAGAGTGCAAGGAGAGAAGAGAGGGCAAGGTTCCATTTTTTCATGGAATTGGCTAAGTCTCGAGGTACACCATGGGTTCAATCGCATCATCTCACACCGTAGCATGTTAGAGCATCGAACAATCACCTTTATAAGGCAGGAGGAATATCACCCATTTCATCGAGGCTCATTAAGGCTCTCAAAGCCTTGGCCGTCATCGATGTGGATCGAATCGTGCGCAGGCCTCATAGCAAATCATTCAGCTCGATTAACTAAGGCCACAGAGAAAGAAAAAATCACTCGTAAGCCCATTAAGGCTTTCGAGCCCATTGACCGTCTTCAAGTGCGAGGAACCGTATGCTCCCCATTTCAAATGAACCAAGTCCAATCGATTAAGGCCCCGTTAGACGCCTTGACCAACGTGAACGAGGGCGATCCAAGGCCCGTTAAGGTGGGACTTAGGCCCATTAAGGTACTGAGGCCCGATCAACTATTTTTAAAGGAAGCTCAATGTCGTGGCTCCATTCCGAGGGCATCGGAAACTCGGTCCACTAAGGCCCAATCCGGTCTTAACCGAGATGAACGAGATTGACCCGAGGCCCGTTAACGCCGGAAAGTGGGCCCCATTAAGCCCGTGATGATCGAACTCGATTGAACCAACATAAACAAAAGTCCAACTCCACCATGAAAAAGAACACCCCCAAGGCCCCAACGGTTGGCGGAAGAAAGAGAAAACCCCCAACGGTTCGTGGAGGAAAGAGAAAACCCCCAACGGTTGGAAGAAGAACACCCCCAACGGTTGGAAAAAAGAACACCCCCAACGGTTGGAAAAAAGAACACCCCCAACGGTTGGAGAAAGAAAACTCCCAACGGTTGGCGGAAGAGAGAGAAAACCCCCAACGGTTGGAAAAAGAACACCCCCAACGGTCGGTGGAGGAAAGAGAAAACTCCCAACGGACCATCAAGGCCCGTCAGCTCGGTTAACCCCCGATCGGGAGATACCGACTGGCGGATGAAAGAGAAAACCCCCAACGGACCACCAAGGCCCGTCAACTCGGTTAATCCCCAATCGGGAGATACCGACTGGCGGATGAGAGAGAAAGCCCCAACTCACCCGAAAAATATACCCCAGTTCCGTCAATTCCGGCTCGCTCAGGCAATGCCGACAAAAATTTCAAGGCCCATTAATCCGGTTAATCCCCGATCGGGAAATACCGGGTAATGGATGAAAAGTCCAAGACCCATTAATCTGGTTAATCCCCGATCGGGAAAACACCGGGTAATGGATGAAAAACCCCAAACCCATCAACTCGGCTCGCTCCCAAACGGGCAATGCCGACAAAAGTCCAAGACCCATTAATCCGGTTAATCCCCGATCGGGAAAATACCGGGTAGTGGATGAAAAAACCCCAAATTCCATCGACTCGGCTCACCCCCAAAACGGGCAATGCCGACAAAAAGTCCAAGACCCATTAATCCGGTTAATCCCCGATCGGGAAAATACCGGGTAATGGATGAAAAATCCCAAATTCATCAACTCGGCTTGCTCCCAAACGAGCAATGCCGACGAACAAAAGTCCAAGACCCATTAATCCGGTTAATCCCCGATCGGGAAAATACCGGGTAATGGACGAAAACCCCAAATTCATCAACTCGGCTCGCTCCAAAACGGGTGATGCGACGAAACAATTTCGAGCCCATTAATCAGTTAATCCCCGATCGGGAAATACCGGGTAATGGATGAAATTCAACCCCGTTAATCCGGTTAATCCCCGATCGAAATACCGGATAATGGATGAAAATCTCCAACGCCCATCGGTCCGTGAGGCCAATCCCTAAAAGGAAATGCGGGTCGTAGGTATCATGTCTAACTCCCGAACTGTAGTCGGTTAATCCCCGATCGGGAAAATACCGCTTGTTGAATGTGGAATCACAAAGCATTGGATCCAAAAAAAAGGAGGAGACAGTGAGGCTAGATTCAAGGCAGATGCCGCCTTCTAGCCCCGGATCTAGTCCCGAAAAAAAGAAGAGTGAAGCAGAAAGGAAACACAAAAAAAAGAAATAATGGGAGAGGAGAGGCAGTGCCGATACTCCTGCTTGTCATTTCATTATTTATATTCAAAAAAAAATGATGAACACATATTTCTTTTTCCTTGCATTTGTCCCGTCTTAAATGTGTTACCATGACAGTTAATCAGGGGTTACTGAGCCTCCGCTCAGTGTAATTAACATCAAATCCATTCGTGGATTGATGGAGAGAGGTCCAACCATAACTTAAAGAACCCACACCATAACCTCGCTATGTTATTTATAATAACTCTAATAATCATAAAATTATTTTTAATACCGAAAGAGGTAGAGCGAGAATCGTGTCATCATCGTTGCTGAGAATTTTCGCGCCAAAATGATAAACGAGGCAGAAGGTTGTCGCACCCGCGCAATATAATATTTTATTTTATCCCTCAAATAATTTTCACCAAAGATTAACCACAATCTCCGCCGAACAAGAGAGTTTTAAATTAAAGAGACGCGGAGGCGGTAAAAAAAGAATATATCGTGAGGTTCGTACAATCTTTTTGACAATCCGGTGGCCATCCTCCATTTGATGGGAAATCTGGTAAGGGATTGGGTTTTTGCGAGTATAGGTGTCAAACGTTGGTGAGGCTGTTTTTAGGGAGAGATTTCTTTCATTTAGATCTTTTTTCGTTTGACTCTCCTTTCTTCTACTCCCTCAATAGAAGCATGTAAACATTTCTTTTTCTTCCATCAACGAAAATGGCTGTCCCATTCATGTTGAAAAAAAGAGAGGGACTAAAAGACAAGAAAGGGGGATGATGAAGGGTTGGGGTAGGAAGGGCTCTACTGAGAAAGTATCCCCCTGCAAAGAAACATGAGTAAACAAACCATTGTCTCCAATTATAGAACCTGGAGTCAAGGGTGGCCATATGCATAGAATTGGTGGAGAAAGCCACTGGCCAATCAATAACAAAGTTACAAAATCTAAATAGAACAGTGACAGCCAAGCTAGGGCCACCCTGTTTGGTTTGGCTCAGTTCGGTTTGAACCACTTTCAGTTTGGTTCCGTTTGGGAGTCTTCCAAACCAATTTAAACCAAACAAACCGTTTAAACCAAGTTAATTAAAAAACTATATAAAAACTATTATAATATTGATAAAATAAATTTTTTATAATATTACAATAAAATAATATTTATTTTGATTTTTTAACTTAAAAATCATTATATACATAAATTAATTAATTAAATTATTTTTATATATTTTTGGTTTCAATCGAACCAAACTGAATTGAATTCAGTTTGGTTTGGTTCGGTTTGAAGGGTTGAATCGGTTTGGTTCAATTTGGAAAAAAATAGCTCAAACCGGACCAAACCGAACCGTGCTCAGCCCCACAGCCAAGCAGACTAATTAATGAAAATCCTGCCATTTCTCTCTCTAAAGTGACCACATGACTGACAATAGCAGCAGATTCCAGCTGGTTTGCTTCTCCGCCCAAGTGCAAAACACGTCCCAACTCTGAAGCAAGTCACTAACATCCAGAGGTTCAGTCAACTAGATATGAAAGCTCATGAGCAATGATCGCCAAATCATGTTAGTGACACCACACGTCAAGCAGAAATGGCTAGTGTTCTCGTCAAAGTAACCAAAAAGAACACATTTTTGGCCTTTTACTAGCCTTCCAAACCAACCAGTCTGCAATAAGTAGTCTTCATCTGATAACCTTTCAAAAAAAACTATTTTTGATAGGAAGACATTTTATTTCAATAGGCGGAAGCCCAGTAATCCTAGATCCTACCTTTCCAGATCACACCACAAGCAAAGCGGATTGTTTATATCTTTGCTCTCTCTTTCCTCTCACCCTGCAGAAAAGAGAGGGAGCACCATCAGCCACCCGGCACCATCCGCTCTGCATATGCTCGCTAGGGCTCTCAGCAGAACCAGTTCTTCGATCTGCATCTGGAATTAGGGTTTGGCATTTGTTCTAGAGCTTACTATTCAGCAACCTTGCTTTGTGGACCATCTGCGATCTGCTTTTTCATCTTTCTGCTAGTTATTTCACCTTTCTGCTGGTTTGCCCAAGTTTGGCGTTGGCTATTCCATTGCACATCGTCCTTCTATTTTGTGTTTGCTTAATTCAGGCAGTGGCAAAGGTAATATGATGTTTGCCGACTGGAGATTGCCCGTGTTTCTGATTTGTTAATGGGTATTCAGTGCTGGTGGCACTATTTCTTCCTTTATTGGTTCTTCCATTGTTTTGGTTACTGGCTGTTCCGCTATTGCCAGATAGCACTTCTGCATTTCTGCTTTCTGGTGGCAAAAAAAGGTGCATATAAATGATATTGTTTAAGAAATATACAAGAGTTCGGACTGGCGTGAATAATAGAGGAGCCTAGTCAGAAATTTGTTGTTCCTGAAGAGTCAGAGGTTGGACCATAGTTAAATACAAGTAGGCATATTACACAAATCAAACAAACGGACTGTTTTCGTCCTGGCTGTCTTGCCCTCCTACAGTCATGCACCTCTGCCTCACGCTCTCGAGGTCCAAGCATACCTGCTGAAATCTGATCTGCAGGCCAATCCTCTGGTGAGATTTGCATCCTCGATTGAAGCTCACAGAGCAACTCAGAGACTACCAGGTCTGGTCTCAGCACAAGTGGGCTGTCCTCACAGTCTGCTCCTCCGAACCCCAAATTAACAACAGGTTTTTGCTGATCTGTTCTTCAATATTTGCCTAGATCTATTCCTGATTTGGTCTCCTTAGTTGCAACTTTGTGGGGTGGCTCCTTCGCACCACTCCGATCAGATTCTAGAGTTTGGACTGTCCCCTTCGCCTTTCCCCATCGATTTGAAGAGGAAGATTTCTGGATCTGGGGGTTACTATCCTCCTCAACGGTGTTGCTCTCCTATTCTGCTATTGTTGTTGCATCAGAATGTTCTGCTCGCACTTTCCCACGTTGCTTGATTTCGGGGATTGAAAAGATTAAGCTGTGACACAAGGCATGAATCAGTGGGTATCAGTCAAAGTTTCTATTTGCATCTCTCTAGATTGTCTCATCTGAGCATGTTGTGGGTCTCGTCGATCACTTGGAGGCAAAGAAAATTTGTTTATGCGACTGACTAGGGTAACAGGTCCGAGCAATTCCTTTTTCATCAACTCTCTTCGAGAAAGTCTTCTTGGTTAATTGTTTTCCTTCGTTCAGTTGTGTTGTGAGTTATTTGCACCATATTTTACGTTGATTTTGTTTATGCATAGTTAATTTTTCATAAATTGGTACACCAATACCTAGATCTAAGAGCATATTTGTTAGGGCCATAGCATTTATCTCTAAGTAACTCTTTTTTTGAAATGGTGCCACAGTGGTTAAGCCGCGCGTGCCTGCAACGCTTCAACAAGTACCCGGGTTCGAACCTGAGAAGAGACCTCCCACGAGGGTCGTGATGTCCACTCCGCCACTGCCCCGAGGGGGAGGGTGATCTTTAAGCAACTCAAACAGTATAATTAAATAAGATTCATTTAGAATTGTTAAATCCTTTATCCATATAAGTTATTTAAAGTAGAAAAGTTTATCTTGCTAGATTGTTCCTTAATTTGTATGATCTGATAGTAAATTGTTTGCACCATATTTAGCTATTAAATGAATGTTAATTTTTTCATAAAATTAGCACACCAATTTTTTTATATAGTTTAAATCATTGTTATTCATTTTAAGTCACTTGCTCTATATTGTCTTCATTAGTTGCAAGTGCCCGGTGGCTTCCTACTTAGTGTATTTTTTATTATTTATTATTTAGTTCTCTTACCATTGCCGAATGCTGATCCCTATCCTGGATGAGAAAATGAGAGGATTGCGGTAGGTGACAACCAATGTAAAACATGTCATTTTTTTTTTCATATATTCGAACCTTATTTATTCTTGTGTCAATATAGGGGTGAAAATAAACCAATACACTCGACAAGTAGTTCAAAACTTAACTCGACAAAAATTCGACTCAACTCATTAAATTAACAAGCTTGAACAAAAATAAAGCTCGACTCATTAAATGAGCCATGTTTGAACAGACTCATAATCGGCTCGATAAGATCACGAGTAACTCGACTAACAATTCTATTGAATATTTATTTTTAAAGTTTAAATGATGAGTATCAATAGTTATATATTGTCACTTAAATATATTAAATAATTCAAAATTTGAGTTTAAAGTTAGATCGAGTCCTATAAATCAATTAAATTTAGAGTTTCACAAATGACTTTTCATTGAATTTGAGTTTTATAAACAAGTTTATATATAGCTTAAGCTTGAATGTGAATTGAACTTTAGTCCAACTATAGCTCAAGCGTGAGCTCAACTCAACTTGATTAATAACGAACCAAGCTCGAACAAGGGTTCAACATACTCATTAAAACTCAAACTCGTGTAAAATAAATGAGCCGAGCTTGAGCACCATACTATGACTTGGATAGGCTAGTTTGCACCCCTAAGAGGGAGCTCAAGAGTAAGGGGGTACCGCAACTTGGGTTAGGGCAAGATCCACCCATCTAGCTTTGTTCGGTTCGCAAAGTAGGTAGTTTGTTGGAAGCAAATTTCTAGGGCAGGGAGGGTGTTGTAAAAAGAGTGGGGCAAACCTGACCTCCCGTAACCATCAGAGTAGGAGAGTGTGCAAGTCCAATCCTAGTCAGGTAAAGTCTAAGGCAATATTACATATTGGTACTTAGAATATAGGAACCCTCACATGTAAGTTGATGAGGTTGATGGACACAATGAAGAGACGTCAGATCAATATCGCCTGCATTCAAGAAACCAAATAAAAATTAGAGAAAGTCAAAAAAGTGAGAAAGTCGGGTTTCAAACTCTGGTACACATGGCAAGCGTCTAATAAAAAAAGTGTAAGAATCATTTTGGATAGTACCCTGAAGGGTAAGATAGCGGCTATGGTTCAAGTGGAAGACAGGATTATTCTAATTAAGATGACTGCTCATCTAGAGATAATCAATGTAATCAGCGTTTATGCATCTCAAATAAGTGCAAGCAGTGAGCTAAAAGTTCAATTTTGAAAGGACATGGATAGTATCATGCAAGGGATACCAAATAAGGAGAGCATCCTGATTAGTTATGATATCAATGGTCATGCCAGGTCCTGCGGAAATGGATTTAAGAGCATCCACGGGGGCTTTGGATATGGGAGAAAAATGCAGAGAGAAAAAATATTTTGGAGTTTGCAGTGGCCTATGACCTAATCCTAGCAAATACCCACTTAATCAAGAGAGACTTTCACCTAGTAACGTTTAAAAATGAGAGCAGAAACTAAATTGACTTCATTCGTACTAGGAAGGCAAGTCACGCTCTATGTATGAATTGCAAAATCATATCTAGTAAAGTGCTCACAACTCAACATAAACTCTTAGTCTTAGATTTTAATGTCCTAGGACAATTGCATATAGTGCGGTGAAGGGGTGCCCCAAAGATCATATCAAATAGCATGAACTGAAGAAAAATAAGCAAGAGGTATTCATGAATGAGGCCTCCAAGCTTAAGGAATGGGATATAAACAGAGAGGTCAAGTCAATGTGGGATAATCTAACATCAAAGATTAAGATGATAGAAAAAAATATTCTCGGAGAGTCTACTGAGCGGGGACCACCTATGAAGGAATCGTTATGGCAGAATGATGAAGTTCAAAGAGCCGTGAAGAACAAGAGATAGTGGTATTATCCAACTGTAGCACCAGCGAGGCTTTTGAACAATATAAGAAAGTTAAGAGTAAGGCAAAAAGAGCAATTAGATGAGCCAGAGAGTGTGCTTATTGCAGGTTATATAACAAATTGGGCACAAAGAAATGCGAAAAAAATATTTACTGATTGGCCAAATTGAGGGAGAGAAAATCTTAAGACCTAAGTCGTGTTCAATGTATTAAAGATATTGAAGAGAGGGTGTTAACACGAGATGAGAACATCTAAGAATGATAAAAATGTTACTTTGATCACACCTCAAGAAGTGCACTTAGCGCTGGAAAGAATGGGGACCTTAAAGACGTGTAGCCCCAGTAATATCCCAATTGAAGTATCTAGGTGAGAGAGAAGTGAAGTGGCTAATTCTTCTCTTTAATAAAATAGCTACTTCCTGAAGAAAGCCAAATGAATGGAGAAAAAGTTTCATCATCCCACTATGTAAATGGAAAGGGGATGTACAAGATTGTGGAAGCTACAAAGATATCAAACTTAGATGCCAAGCTTTCAAGCTGTGAGAGAAGGTTATGGAGAGGAGGCTTCGGGAGTGTACTAAAATCTCAGAAAACCAATTTAGATTCCAAGTAGATCGATTACAAAACCATCTTCCTAACTAGATCCTTATTGAAAAAAAATATATAGACCTGAAAAGATATCATCGTATGGTTTTCGTTGACTTAGAAAAAAACATATGACCATGTTCCAAGAAAGGTTCTTTACTGGGTGCTAAGAAAGAATATAGTGCTCAGTGGATTCATTAACATCATCAGAGACATGTACGAGGGTGTGGCCGCTCATATTTCAACTCCAGAAGAGGAGTTAAGAGCCTTTTCGGTGCCAATGGGGCTACATCAAGGGTCCATGCTCAGCCTGTATATTTTTATCCTAGTTATGGACAAAATAACGAAGGATATACTAAAAAATTTACCTTAGTGTATGCTGTGGCAGACGATATTGTTTTGATTGACTAGACTCGATACGGCATTAACAAGAAACTTGAAAGATGGAGAACCGAGTTAGAAACTAAAAGGTTTAAAATTATCAAAACGAAATGGAATATATGCACTTTGGGTTTAGTGAAACCCCAGGATTTGAAGAAACTGAAGGAACCTTGGACGAAAAGGTTTTTACACCCCAATTTAAATACTTGAGTTCAATTTTACATATGGTCGAAGAATGTTACAAGGATGTCAACCATAGGATTAAAGTGGGATGGATGAAATGTAGGCATGCGACAAAGATACTTTGCAATCATAAAATCCCCCAAAAATTGAAAGAAAAATTCTATCGCATCGCTATCAAGCTGTAATGCTTATACAGTAATGCTTTATAGTAGTGAGTGTTAGGCAAGCAAGAAAAAGTATATTGCCAATTTGAGTATAACTGAAATGCGTATGTTACGGTGGATGTGTGGCTACACATGGGTGGACAAAATCAGCAACAAGTGTATCATGGACAAAGTGAGAGTTGCGAGAATCGATGATGTAATAAAGGAGGGAAGATTCTATTGATTTGGGCATATCAGGCGATGCCCTCTTGAGACACCTATCAGACAAGTTAAGACCTAGTATTGCTGGTGCAAAAAAAGTAGAAAGGTAGATCTAAATTAACTTGGTGTAGATAAATCCAATATGACTTGGGTAATTTAGGCATAAGGGAGAAATTAGTGAAGAACCATGAAGAATGGAATAGACGAATCTATGTAGCTGACCCCAAACATTTGGAACTAAAACTTTGAGTTTGAGTTTGACCTATTTCCATGTCATTCTCTCTTTCACTATAATAACACCTCAATTTCTTGATCCTCCAGGTATCTTTTGAAGTTGGGTAACCAACTGGGTTGTGTTCCTACTCCATCTGGCATAATGCAGATTCGTTACCCTATAGAAAGAGAATTCATTTATCTTCCCAGAATCTTGTCTTGTTTCCATTGCGCAGCCTCGGGGTACAGTTACCCCATAGAAAGAGGGAATCCATTTGTCTTCCCAGAACCAACAATCATGAGCAGGACCATATCGCTCCTAACAACCTCTCTCTGAAGCCCCTTGTGAAACTAGTCTCCAAATCCATTTCATAAGAAAGGCAAAGTCAAGGGTCTCCAAGGGTCATGAGAAGGGCAGAGTAGAGGGTCTTCAAGGGTAGCAATACTCCTTCACCTTCCCTTGTACAAGTTTCCACTTTGTGACTCAAATCAGACCCCAACCAGGTCCTGTTCGGTCTCCAAATCAGACCCCTACACAGGTCCCAAGCCGGTCCCTTTGTGACTCAATCCAGCCTATCTGTAGGCACCTCAATAGGCCATCTTCAGGTCTATTTCCAGCCCTGTTGGGCCCTGCACAGGTCCCAATTTCGGCCTCCAAAACAAGACCATTTTCAGCATTCTTGCAGCACATTCTAGCCCCTTCGTGGCTCAACCAAGTGGCCCTTTCACGGGTCCAGCCAGCTTCCCAAGAAGCCCCATCAACAGCCCCCTTGCGGCATTGCAAAAAGGATGGAAAAGAGAAGGTTGCAGCAGCCCCCTTGTGGCTTGTACCGGCAAAGAGAGGGATGAACTTCAACGGCCCTTTCACGGGTCCGGTTCTTCCCTCAACTCATCAAGGGTGGGATGAACCTCAACGGCCCTTTAACGGGTCCAGTTCTCCCCTCAACTCACCAAGGGAGAACCGAGCCTCAACGGCCCTTTCACGGGTCCGGATTGGCCTCCAAGAAGTTGTCCTTCCAACTCAAGCAAATTGAAGCCTAACTTTGAACGCCAATGGAACATGGACCGGCCCGAAGTGGCCTTCAAAAACAAAATAAATAAATAAATAAATATCAGAATGCGAAAGCAATATCTAAATTAAGGAGCTTCACCCCTAGCGGGGAACTCCATCTTACATGGGGGCGCGGGCATGTTCCCGTAGCCGTCGATCCGGACGGGGGCGCGGGCAAGTTCCCGTAGCCGTCGATCCTTCCCCCAATTTGGCTAAGTAAAAGCTGGCCATTTCGGATGGGTAAATTTCACTAAGTTGAAAAATGGCCGGCATGCCGTTGTAATGTCGAAATTTTCCAAAGTAGTGAAAAAAAACCTATATTGGGAGAAGGATTGACCATATTGTACACCGATGTACCCCAATCTTCAATGAAATGAACTTTGATGTCTAAATTGAGATGCATGAACCGGGCACCAATAGTAGCCCAATGGGCCGGCCGAGATGCAAACCATCAAACAAAATAAACAACATAATCAAATCTGAAAATTCTACGTCAAAACAGAAAATCAAATCTGCAAATTCAATAAAAAAACAGAATTAAAATAAATCTGAAAGTTAAACTTAAACTCACCCTGGTTCAACAAACAACCGATCTTTAACAAGAAGGAACCGATTTTAAATCAAACTTCCAACAAGATTCAGATTTTGATCAAACCCAAAACACATAAATTTCAGATTTTAATCAAACCTGTCAACACCAAAAAATCAGATTTAAGCATTCTGCCAAAAAAAAGATTCCAACCGACTTCAACCAAATATAAAAAATCTGGTTTTTGGCAATCTGAAAATACATTTAAAAAGACACTAAACCTTGCTCAAATAAATGACAAAGATCAACCTTTTCAAAAGAAACCAAACAAACAACATTCCAAACACCCAAAATGGATCAAAATCAACTCAAAACCAAAAAATCCAGAATCTGAAAATTCAGAAAACCAACCAAATCAAAAATCCAAACATGCTTAAAACACTTCAAACACATCAAAATTAAAATCAAAACAACTTGAGTCAATCTAATTCAAATCAAAACAAGATCAAAACCAAACCGAAACCAAAAGAAACAAATCAATCAAACAAATTGATTCAAAAACCCAAAAAACAACAAAACCGACTTTCAAGTCAACCAACAAACAAATAAAACAAACCCGAACCAAAAATAGGTTTGCATTTCATCGGACCCAAAAGGCCGCTGCCCTTTTGAGTTCTTTTATTTTCTGTGGATGTGCATGTCTCCAAAAATAGGTTGCCGCGACAGTTAATCAAAGGTGTTCGAGCCGTTGCTCGATGTAAGGTAACGCCGGATATTCGCACCATCCGGCGGAGAAGGGTCAAAATCAAATTTTTCAAAGAACCCGAACTTCAGTTCTTATATTTTTTTAAACTATCACTGGACTACTTAATATTTTAGATATCATCTATTTTCTTAGATAAGTCCGGGAAAATGTCTTTCTTTTTAAGAACAGACGCGTAAAAAAAAGGTTCACACACGTGCCATTCAAGTATTTCTTACCAACATGTCTTTACAGGGCACAAGCATCATACCTTTCACTGATGAGAACAAGCTCATCTCGGCCTGGATAATACCTCTTCCCAACTACCTCCCTTAGTCGACGGTAAGCATGTCTGGAGAGTCCCAGCTCTTTGACTGTCACTGCAAGTTTGACTTTTCTGTTTTTTGGATGCCATGCATCTCCACCAGGTGCAAAGACAGCCCGTGTTTCCCACCTAAGGATAGGTCCCTTACCTGGTGGGTCATCAGGTTCTTCTTTCTCTCCACTGGCAACAACTATTTGTTCCTCAGAATTTTCTTTGGCCTCCATAATCTCTGCACATTCCGCAACTACCTTGTCCTCAAATTCCTTGAAGAGTTCGTATGCTTCTTCGGGTTCTAATTCTCCTCTCTCACACATATCACCCAACTCATGGAACTTCGCCTCAACCTTCTGCTTTATGTCATCTGGATACATGGACCACTAAGAAACATCAGTCGAGCACTAGACTACTAGTTATAAAGTCACTATCATTAGTATTATGTAATAGTGTGCACATCACGGAAAACCACGAATGCTTAATAGTATGTAAACAACTTTAGTATAAAAAATGAGTCATCAGACAAAATGCCCTCAATGATTTCACATGTTAAATCAGTTAGTACAATGCAGGTAAAGCATCTTATTTAGCAAATCCAAAGCTCAGATTCCTAACTTTTAAAAATAATCAAAACAAGTGATCACTTGTAAAAATTTTTGGTCAAGAACAGCAGCATATAAATTTAAAATATCTGTAGTCTGAAACAGGGTACTGGAACACTTAAAAGATACATGGTTCTTTATTCGTGAAACATGTAAAGTTGGAATTAAAAAAACCAGAACCAAAGCAGAAAAGGTAAAAGGAAAGAGTAGCAATATTAAGCCAAGCATAAATAATACTCACAATGTATAATTTATCATTTTCATTCTCCTACCTGGCAAATAGACCAAGAAAACAATAGGAGGCATTTTACTTGAACTAACTCTAAGAGTATAATACAACCATGTTCCAACACATTGTTTGTATCAGTGGACAACATACAGCATGGTTCATGCTATGAAGCAAAAGCAAAGTATAAATTTGTTTTATGGAATATTGGAGATGAGAAAAATGTGAAGACATTAAATTTCAAAAATACTTAAATTTATGTCCTAGTAAAAAACAATATGGTAGAGGGCGTTACCCACATGCAACAAATCATATAAGCATTTAAATATGATGCTAAACAAGCAAGGGTTCACACATCAAAGATAAATGTGAATAAAAAACCAATCCAAAACATGGAGTAAGACATAAGTTTAAAAGCAAACTTTATGATAAATAGGTATTATGATAAAAAATAAGAAAAAAATTTAAAAGAAAGGTAAGAATAAGTACTTGAAATGTTAGTTCCCTCACTAGAAAATTTGTTGATAGTTCTCGACTCAACTCAAGTCTTAATCCCAAACTATTGGGGTTGGCCATATAGATTCTTTTTCTCCACTCATGTCAATGTTGAAATATTTGTTCAAAGATGTTTAAATCATCAAAATCATGTTGAATTATCGTCCTCCAAGTTAATTTAAGTTCAAGGTGTTTTTTTTGTTTATATTATTTTGATATTTTCAACTTTCTAACTAGAACTTCCTTACGTCTACGTTTAATATCCAAATCATCTCAATCATCCTTCTTTCAATTTGTCTATAATTATCATTACTCTCGCATTTTCTCTAATATATCCATTATGTATTTTATCTAATCTAGTATTATCACGCATCCATTCTAACATTCTCATTTCACCAACACTTGGGTGGCATTTAAATTGACTTAATGAAATGTCTAAACTCTTAATTTCATCTCTAATCTCTCGTGTAGAACACAAAATCTTAGTTATCCACCTCCAAAATAAAAAAAAACTATGAGGAACCACTTAAAATTATATGGTTTGTCAAGATGTTGCTATTCTTTTCAGACATTTTACCAAAGATCTCAATATATAGTCTCTGTCCGATTCAAAAGTTAGTCATCAATTAAGCCAAACCAAATGGGGCCTTATTTTGAAAGTATGTTTTGCCCTTTATTGTCCAACATTGACTACTAAATAGCATTGTAGGTTTTACAACTATTTGATATCACTTTTAGCATTAGTGGAATCTTTCAAACACATAGAACCTTTGAAGCCAATATCCAATTCATCCATCATGTTTTGATTACATGGTTAACATCTACGGCACATTCTCCATATTTTTTAATAATTAAACTAAAATATGTAAACTAACTACTTTGAGATAATATTACTCCATCCAAACTAACTCTTTTATCTTCTTCTCTTTAATTTCCATTAAATTTACAAAACATATATTATGCCTTAGTTCTAGTTATCGTGCAAAAATGTTTCTTTATAGTTCCGGTTTCCTATTCACTCATTGCATCTCATCTATCAATATGAAATCGTCTACAAACATTATGCACCATGATGTATCAATACAACTTGTTGATAGTACAGATAGAAAATTTAATAACATTGCTAGCATTCTAGAAATCAAATAGACAAGAGAAAAATGTAAAATATGAAATATAAGTTATAAAGTATGGTTATATAAAAAAAGATAAATAAAAATAAGGTATATATCATTGTTTATAAAAAAATTAAAGGATGTCAAGATGCCAACGAAGATAATAAGAAATATTATTATTCCTATAAAACTAAATGTAAAAAGAGGTAATTAATGTAGTCAGTGTTTATAAATTAGATTAGGAAGTGAGAATAAAGAAAAATTTTGAAATGATAGTTGTAGATGACCTTAGATAAAGTATACCATATTTATTGGAGAACTCAATAAACATGTCGAAAATGAATGTCATGGACAAGAGAAAGCTGATAGAGGTTTCGAATACGAAATTTTAAATAAAGATGGGAAAAGTATTCTTAATCTTGAAAAAGAAACCACACAGATATAGTCATCATACTCGAGGTAAAAAGAAAACAAGTACTTTTACACCAATATGCACATACTGATATTAACCCTTACCATTTCCCTTTAGAATTTCCTTTCTGACTGGTATGTGCCACTAAATTCAAACACAGAGTATGAAAATTTCAGATGACAAAGCATGGAGCAAAGAGTTCAAATAATCAGAATTGTACGGTCCTTACATAAGGTGTGGATAAAAAAATAAGTCTTCGTAGAACATTTAAAAAAGAAAAAAACATAGAAATTCCATAGTTAGAGAGCCAGCCAAACGCATGCCATGATACAGTGTGAACAGAAAAAGGCAATGCAGTGCATTGCATTAAAAAAAATTTATTAACAACTTCTGCACCACTCACCGGGAAGAAGGTTATCCCACTGGAGCATATCCTCGAGGATGCGTTCACATTCGCCAGTGCCCTTAACGAAACCTTTCTCCACCGCTTCCTGCACCATGTCATCCCATTTGCGCTCGTCCATGTTAAAGTATTCATCTTTCACCATCTTCTGATCCACGTAGTTACGGGCGTTGTAAAGATCGGGGATCTCCTCGTCTGTCGAATAGAGCTCATCGAAGTCGTCGTCGAACTCCCGGTCTTTTACATCTTGCAGCGGCTGCATACGCATATCCTCCATCAGCTCGTCATCGGTTTCATCGTGCTTCCCTGAAAGCCTCCTCCGCAGGATCGCCTCCATGATCGACGGCAGTGCTTCTTCATCCCCTTTGAAGTACTTCTCTATCCGCTGCCTTAGCTCTGCACCAAAGACAATTCAAAACTTTAATAAAACGGAGAAAATAAATGGTGAAATGGGGTCGCGGGCGAGGGCGTCTACCTGCGTTGTTGACGTCCTCCAAGACAGCAGCTGAGACCTTTGCGATTTCTTTGGATCCTGAAGAGGCGTCAATAGAGGCCCCTGCATCCCCAAGAGAGGAAGAGGCATCGCCATCGTCACTACCACCGACAGAAGAAAAGAATCTAAGATTAGGAAGGCGGTAAGTTGAATAGGCGGGACAATTATTTCTGGGATGCGTGCGATGAAGGGTAGAAACGAGGAGTTTCGGGAGATGGCCGCAGGGGAATGCCGAGATGGATCGTTGATGGTGTGTTTGCCGGAGGAGAAGCCGGAGAGCTCCTCTCATGGCGGGAAATGTTGCGAAGTTACTCTCCTGCGTTGATTGGGAGGGAAGGGTTTAGCCCTAGGTTTCCATTCAAGTTCTCCCCGTCGATACTTCCCGTTTGGGTCGGTCCGTGCGTCGCAGCTGCCCGGGATGTTCACCATTCCATGGAACATGAAAAATCAAATCAAACCGACGATCTGGATCGATTTGATTTGATTTGAACAACAGTTAAATCATTAAAATAAATAATTTTAATTAAAATAAATATTCTAATTTAATTTATATATAATATAATATTTTAAATATTGTTATTATAATAAATTTGTTTCAACAAAAATTTAAGATAAAAATAATAAATATATAAATTTATACACTAAATTTTAATAGAATATAATTTAAAATAAACAAATTATATATATTGACGCATCTAACGTATCTTAATCGAATATGATTTGAATGTGATCAAATTAAATTAATTTGGATCGATTTGATTTTATGTGGGAGATAGTTTGGTATGTTTTAACATGAGAAAAAATACTCAAAAATCAAATTGAACTAAATCACGAACATCCCTTAGAGATAGTTTGGTATGATTTAACACAAGAAAAAATACTCAAATTTCAAATTAAACTAAATCACGAACATCCCTAGTAATGGTTAAGATCTACGGCTAAGATCGTTGAAACTACATATTCCGATAACATGAATTTCGTGTCTGATTTCATTAAAAAATTTTAACAAGTCGAACATATAACCAAATGTACTGTTTTTTAGACATGTGCGACGAAGATCTACGAAAGAAGAAATAAATAGCACCTACTAAATAACATTTGAATTTGTCAACATATATCTTTACTTTATTTATTTATTTATTTTCCGTTTCACCAAAGACCGTTCACCTGGCAGTGTCAAGTGGAGTGGCTTAGGCAGACCCGACCCAAGCCTGGCTAACAGAATTACATAAATCCAAGCCCTGCCTACAAACAACGTGACGACTTTTTTGCACTGAAAATGGGTAAAACTCATGGGCCACACAACCCATTTATAGTCCAAAGGGGCTGAGAGGTCCTCTGCTAAAAGGATTCTCGAAGTTTAGGAGCACACCTATGCCGCTATGCAGTCAATGGTAGTATCGTAGGGTTGTAAAGAGAACCAAATATTATCTGGAACTGGCTTGAATCTTATCTGATTGAGTGAATAATAACCGATTAGAGAGATTGAGTAGATCTTTTTTTTCGAATACAGATAATATCCGATTCCTTAACCGAGCGGATATTGGAATCAAAAGATCCAGTTCAGAAAATATCTTCTCGAACAAAGATCATGGGAATAACAATTGCTAGTACAACACTATCCACATGAGTCCCCAGAGTTCAGATCACCTTAGGCCCCCGTTGGAGGGAATATTCTTAGTCCCCAATAAAAATTGGCCACGACTCCAGGCCACTTAAGTGGCGGTTCAAATAACAAGTTTGGTGAATCGCTACTGAAAAGTGCTGAACCGCTACCGATGCCTTACTAACTCACTATCCATCAGTAGCGAGTTGTATTAAACTCGGTAGTGAGTTTGTAAGGTGTCGGTAGCGATTCAATAATGGTTCACTGACTTATTAACCCGCTACCGACGGGGTTGAACCACTACTGAGGCCTTACTAACTCACTACTTATCACTTAAGTGTCTGGTATCGTGGCCTTTTTTTATTGGGGACTGAGGGTACTCCCTCCACTTGGGAACTGAGGTGACGCGCTCTCGAGTCCCCAACGCTCAATGGCAACCTCGAGGCATTAGTGCGGCGCGACCTCACCTCCCCTGAAGCTTTTCTCCTTCCTAGAGGCCTTTAAGACCTCCCCCAAAGTTGCTTCTTCTTCGTGGTTGCTTGTAAGGAGGACTTCCTCCTTCCTGCTGTATGGCAGGCAGAAAGCATGGTGCCAAGGCCTACAACCTCATGTTGGATGAGTATTTTACATCATGTTGTAAGGAATCGTCCATAAAAATTTGGTGCAGTGGAAGCGACGACTCCTATAGATTCCTTTAGAATATGTCTCAATCGGAACCGAACGACGAAAATCGAAAACCGATCAAATCGGATTCGAATATACCTGATAGGGATTCATATAATCCCATGGAGAGGAAAAAGATGAACTTCTTAAGTTTCTCACGCCGTTCAAATGTATGGTCTCCAGCAGTATCCACACGAACTTGAACTTCATCCACAACAAGTTCTCCCTTCGCGCCAGCCTCGAGAATTCGTCCCGAATGGAGCTCTATCAACTATGGACACCTTCTAAAGAGATGAGGAGGTAGGGAGGAGGTTAGGGACGTGGTTTTCACCCTTGGCTTGATAGAGTTTGGCTGAAACCATTAGTATTTATAGAGAATTATGGAATTTTTCATAAAAATCCAAAATCTCCATAAATTACACCATTGTCCTTGTCCTTGTGGATAAGTTCTTTTTGTGTGTGACCCACTAGACCCAATAGCCTATTTGATTGAGGCCTAAATAAAATAGAACAATTCTATTTAATTTAATTAAATATGTTATCCGATAACAGATTAATCGGCCTACCGATCATGAAGGGTACAAGCCACATCCCATGATCCCAAATGACTATAGGGATAATCTCATCTCCATTGAGCCTTTCCATCATCAGTTACCGCATGGATATAAACCATCATCTATTCAATGTCTCCGTCGGAAAGGAGTATGGTATCGACAGTCAACTCCTTAGTATACCAACTCTATATGATCATGTACTCGGAATCAGATCAATTGGAAAACTCCTTTTCCAATTATCCTATCTACCCTGGCCAGGGATTTAGAGTACTATCCCATAAGACATTCACTCTCACTTACCGAGAGTGGATAATCCCTTGTTGTCCACTCAATTACATCCATCAAGTTTTCCTTCTACCCGATCCATCGTTATACTGGACCATCTAAACGATGATCCACAAGTCAATGGTCAAAGCACAAGTTCCACCCAATAAGATATCTTTGGCGACTCCAGTCAAAGGCTCAACCATGCAACCGTGATAATAGAAAACCCTAATTGACAGTTCAGTAAGATACCATACAGGGTTTCTAATTCGGTCAGTTTAGTGAACTCATTCAACTAATGAGCACCTGTATGTGTATCTTAGTGTCTCCACAGTAATGACCAATGAGATCGGTCATCCTCATCACATGAGAAGATATCACATATACTAGTCTATCCGAATCCTTGATGTCCCGTCTCAAGTATCCTATGACTAGGAACGTTTAAATCAATTACCTCTAGATGATCAATCTCATTATCATGATATCATCGTGATTTAATCATCATTACATTTGATCAAAGACTTCATTATGATATTCACATCTAATAAGAACTTATAATGAAGATTTGTCTGATTAATTGAATGAGATATTCCTAAAAATATCGAATCATATCACATATGATTGGTTTGTAGGGCATACATTTCTATCACATGCTTCATGGACGAGAATGGGGACACACCCGAAAACTTGCCACATCCATGTTTGCTGCATGAGAACACAGCAAAGGAGAGAGGCAGAGTTGTGGAGCCATCTGCAGGTGGCAAGTTCAACCCATGGTCACAGCCCAACCAACCTAATCCATTACAAATTAGTCTTATTGTTACAGGCTTTTATCGACACGATAGACCTCCGAACAAGGTTGTGTCTGCCACTATGCTACATGTGTTTTTTTTGGCGAAATGAACCAGCAGTCCGATTCAACCAATCTCATTTAACATCTACACCAGTCAAAATGTCACGTTAACGCTAGGTCCATTTTCACAAAATTTGACCATGTTAAATCTATTTTACATAGAATCGAGACTGAAGGTGATCAATGGAGACCTAAAAAGACTTTTTTACCCATTCAACTTGATGAATAGAGATGGCAAAATCTACCGCCAGACAATTCTCCGCTGCGCACCATCACTGGCAATACTCCATCCTCGTTGTCCCCTCGCTGTCGGAGTACCACGCCAGAGTATTGCATTAGGAAGCTCTCGACTCCTAACGCGAGAGCAGCTCTCCTGTGACCACAGCTTCTTCCCCGCAACGTTGCACCACCGAAGCCCTCGACTCCGCCCATTTTGTAGTACCACTAGCTTGTGCCTAGCTCACAGGCATTTGGGGCTGGCGGCGGCGTGCAGCTCCCTTGCAACCACGACTTCATCCTTGCCGCGCCACCCCAGGGCCAGGGGAGAGAAGGGGTCAGGGAAGGAAGATGCTGTGCACCGGAACGAGATACATCGTATAGAGGAAGTAGACTTATGCAGGGAGGAGTGCGAGCTTCGAAAGGGGACGGGGTGGCACTCCAGCCCACGGGAGGCATCGGAGGCTCGGCAGCTGGTGACGGCATGGTGGAGGGTGGTGCAGGTGGAGGCGGCGGCAAGGTCCTGCGGCTGGAGCCATGGGAGGACGAGCTCCAACCTCCCTCGTCGCCGTTCTTCCCCTCTTTTCGCCTTTGGGCATTTCAGGAATCGGCGGCGTTCGATTGACGGAAACCGGTTAAGGGGATCTATGATTATAGAATTCGGTGAAAATAGATCTCATGCTATATGAGTTTAGTCAACGGGTCAAGTGTTAAGTTGACTTTCTTAATTGGATTCGAAATCAATTTTCCCTTTTTTTGGTCACGACTATGTTACATGTTGAGAAAAGAAAATTTTATTCTTATTATTTTTAAATTTTTAATATTTTTAAACTTAATCTATAACTTGTTCGGATTTGTTTTTTTTTTTTTGAACAAAACAGAACACTTCATTTATAGCCAAACAAGATACATATCCAAGGATACAACAAAGACAACTCTAAAACATAGAAGACACATAACTAGACTAAAAATATGAGTTCTGTTGGAAATTATCATTTCCAAGAAGCAAAGACATAGCCATAGATCGACTCACATGTATAAGTGTGTATATGGTCGAAGAACAAAGTTAAAGACTCCATCGGAGGAGTTGAACACTTGCCACGAGACTGGATGAACACACCAAGAAGATGTGGACATTGCCCAGACTAACAATCTCGGATTAAAATTAACGGCTATGGAGCTAACAAGGAGAGATAGCGATACAGAACTCAACCAACCTACAACATACTGATAACAAAAATAAAAACATAGAACAGACATAGATAACGTCGACTCCACAATTCCAACGTATCAAAATAAGACAAAACGCCTAAAAACAGATTTAGGCTAAACACTAGAAATGGAGCATGGAGCATGGGAGCCTCCCAGATCTAAAATGACCTCAAAATAGTAAAAATAAATCACCACCCAAATGCGTCCACGCGGTGACTGAGGAAAAAAAATCAAAGGCGAAGGGGTCTGCAGAAGCGAGGGATCCCGAGTGGAAGAGGGCTGACTACCGTGCTAAAGGTGCAGGATAGGCGTCGGGAGGGGATCATAAAGGTAAGAAGCTTTGCCAATGACGTGAGGGAAGGCCCGAAGGGGCAGTCGGAAGCCCGATACAGTTCCAAAATTACAAGGGGGCTCCGCCAAAATGGTTCAGACAGGGAAGGGGCTTGGGACGAGGGGCTCTATCGGGTGCACGCTGGACCGCTGAAGTGAGGGGCGCACAGGGGATTAAGGCTTCGCAGCGAGGCTAGGGCCTTGACGGGGCAAGAGGGCGAAAGTCTGCTGAGAGGAGTCGAGGACGAAAATACCGCTTGAAGACCTCCAAGAAGATGAGGATCCGCCGCAAGCACCAGGGAAGACTGTTGAGGGCGAGGGTACACGGGAGCCACCTCTACAAGTGTCCGCCTAAAGGGCAGCCGGATAGCTGGGGAGTCCGCCCGGATGAAAGCTTGCGGGAGCCGCTACATGGGTGCCCGCCGGGCAAGTGTCCGCCGGGAGGGCGAGGATTTGCCGCTGGGAGGGTTCCGCGGAGCAAGGGATTCGCAGCGCGAGAGTTCCGCACAAGGGTTTCGTGCGAGGGTTTCCCAGAAGGAGCTAGTTTGTTCGGATATGTTATTGGCTTCTTTTTCACAAAAAAGTACCTAGTTGTGATTAAAAATAAAAACTAGAAGAGCCAATATCTTTAAAAGTAAAGGAATAATTTTCTATCTTTAAAAGTTAGATTTAATTTTCTTGAAGGAATGATGTATAATTATGTATAATCTCATAATAATTCAAATATTCATAAGATTATTTTAATGTGTATATTTATATACGCATACTAGATTGGTAATGCCTCATTTGGCAACATTATTAGACATATCTACCATTATTAATTTTAAAATCGATATTGATAATAATCATTGAAAGAGATTTGGTTGACAATATCAATTTTGAAATTTGTGGTACAAACAAAATATGTTATGTAATACAAAATTGTATCAATTTTGATATTGATATTTCAAAAAATATTAATATTAATATTGATACGATATTATTGTTGATATTCACGGATCATAAGATGCTGAAATATGGATTACAAGGCGGTCGGAGGAATTCATTTTCCGGTTCACCATGCTTCAACCAAATAAAAGATCGAAGTCATTTCACGGAAAGTAGCCTGAGTGCATCAGAGGTTCCCAAAAAGATCCACAGTTGACTTGATCGCACGTTTGAGAATTATTTTTGTAAGGGTAGAATAAATAGTTTACCTGAGATGTAAGGGCACTTCGAATCACCGGGTTGTAACGTGCGGAACACTATTTTGAGTTCAAATCCCATATTGCAAGGGATTTTAACAAAAAATTCCATCCAAGACAGTTAAGTCCTTTCCAAACGTCAGCTAAGTCGTTTCTAGAATTTTGATTTTTGGAAAGTAAAACTAGCAAAGAAAACAATATTTCTTAAAAAGTTAGAACACGTTCTCGATAGGATAACATTGAAGAAGTCCTTAATATAACTGAAACAGTATCGACAGTAAAGTGTTTATGATGCATGTATACAAAACATTCATAATTCTACTAGAAGTAACTATTTGTTCACCTCCCCCACCTCATCTGTTTTTCTTTCCAAGTTCTAAGTTTTGGGGAGTTTTTGGTTGTGTGATAAATTTAAATTTATTCTTATAGAGAAAATCGCATCAGATGAAAAATAGGATATGTTTTTTTTTGTTCTTTGTGATCTCACTTGTTAAGATCTTACCATTTTCATCTTTTTTCACTTGTTAAGATCCCCCTCCTCCTTTTCATCTTTTTTCATGCTTTATAACATTCTAAAAAAAATACTAGCATTTAGCTAGATTATAAGTTTTTAAAACAATCTCATACTACCATATCATAATGGGGTCAAATTTTACTATAATGAGCCTGAGGCATTGTTTAAAATTTTGATATATTTTTTTAATTTTTTTCTATTTTCTGGTCTTTTTCTTCTATTAAAATAAGCTTTTAAAGAAAATATGTTGAACCCGACTAGGCGGCCAATGTTGGACCGACAATGGCATGGTGCCTTCTCGCATTTGAGAGAGAGGGATGCACGCAGTCTAGGGAGGCGAACACTCACGTTGAGGGAGGTGGACATGTGTGCACATGCAAACTTGAACGCTATAGTGACGGGGATCTCTGGCAACAACGACGGTGATCATAGTGGCAACAACGGTAGGCTAGCTACGGCAGAATGTTGAGGTAGCGACGATGGTTGTCCTCGACATCATCGGTGATGATGAGAAGAAGAGAGATAGAGAGGGATAAAGAGAGAGAAAGAGTGACAAATAGAGTGTAGGTTGGGAGAGAGAGAGAGAGTGCAAATTGATGGAGGTGTGTTCTCCTGTGATGACAGTAGAGAGGGAGGCCGGTCGAGCGTGGCTCGACTGGCGCAGGGACCTGCGCCTGGGGGCGCAGGTCGCGACTTCGCCTCTCGGCGGCGTCAGCCGGGCGTCCCCTGGGGGGGACGACTTGATGGGTTCGACGGTCTAAAGGAGGGAGGGAAAGATGATCAGTGACGGTTATAACAGGTAAATTTTCTTCTTCTTCTTCTTCTTCTTCTTCTTCTTCTTCTTCTTCCAACATGATATTACAAAGTGATTTTTAATATACTTCCCAATTTAAGAATATAAACATCCATTAAGTTGACACATAGTGAAGAGTTACATGCTTGTAAAAGCACATGTATGTTTATAAAATGCATGCCATTACAAGTAACTATCTAATGCCATGTTCTTTAACTACTGGCATTTTTAGAGAGCAATAGAGTGTAATGTCAAGCTTTGTTTTATCTATATTTATTTTAATATTAAAACTTTTAAAACTAATAGTGATAGATGTATCAAATATTGTTACCAAACAAATATAAAATTATTAGAAGGCACCTATGTTAAGATATCTATAATCATTTTTATGAGAATGAAAACTAGCATTTTGTAGATTTATTTGTGGTATATTAATTATATAGAAAAAAGTAGTCTACAATATCGGGGCCAAATGTATAGAAAGTTTGTCATGTGTAGGTTACGGTTCATCAGTCAACCGATCTACATTGTGAGTTGATTGAAATATTTAGGACACATATTTTAGTGTATAGATAAGAGTTAGTCAATCTATGTCCAGTGGTCAATCGATCCAAGTTTGGTAGTCAATCAAAAGTTACATAACTATTTTTTTATCCTCGAGATGTCTAGTGGTGGAGTGATATTTATCATGTTGATATTTAAGATCCTCCTTGGGATGTTGTGAGATATACTATTGGAATAGGACATATATTCAAAATAGCCATTAGAGAAGAAGATGAAGCTATACAAATCAAGATTTAGGAAAATGACTCTAATGTCAATTTTGTATTCAAGTTTCAGTGTATGTCATCTTCAAACAATCTCCAAAGTATATAAGTAACGTGAAGAAAAACATTTGTCCCATAAAACTCTCCATACGCTTAAGATTACATGAAAGAGTTCATCAAGCTCATATTTTTTTAGTCTTCTCATATATTTCTATGTTGATCAATGTATCTCTCTTGAAGTTGTTTATTCAAGAACATCATTGTGTGAAGAAATATTTTCCAAGTGTGGATGAATTACATTGATGATTATAATCATATGTGCTATGTAGATTACTTACTAGGCTTGCAAATATGTGTGTTCAATAGATGAATTAAATGTGGTTAATAAACTCTTAGGTGAGTAGTAGACATAGGCTCCACTAGTGGATTATTCAATCATGGTTGAACCACTAAAAATATTGTATCTTTTGTGAAGCTTGATTTAGCTTTTCTATATTCATTCACTATGATGGTTAAGTATTGTGTGATGTGATAATATTTTTTCAATTTATGTTCTTATTACTTTTAAATCTGGTCAAAATTTTTAATTTGAGGGCAATTTCATTTCATATCTTCTTTGGGTTTGTTATACCAAGTTTTGCTGCTATATATATGTATAAGTGCACATAAATTTGGTTTCAAGAACCTTTAAAACCAAACAAGGTCAATCATTTGGTTCAATCTAATCTAAATTAATGTTTTGATTTAATTTTTCTAATTGAATGGAATAGTGAACACGATTTGCATCGAATGATTTAAATTCTTCTTAGGGCACGCTTCTGTTTATGTGAAATGGGAATGGCACCTAGCTATGGCACAAGATCAGACAAAATAAGTTAGGTTTTTAGATTCAACTGTGCATGACTACCTCTTGTCATGTTTTGTCATATCAGGATTCTATAATTCTATTCATTGTGATGTTGGGTTATTATTATTATTTTGATTATTTGTCCATCCATTCATGTGTTCTTGCACTTTCATCTAATTATCATTCTCCATTCTTTTCGTAGAAAGAGCATATTTCATGTTGTTGTTGTAAGGAATTGTCCATAAAATATTAGTGCAGCGGAAGCGACAATTTCTATGGGTTCCTTTATAATGTCTCAATCCTAACCGAACGACAAAAATCGAAAAACCGATCAAATCGAGTTTGAATATACCTAATAGGGATTCATATAATCCCATGGAGAGTAAGGAGATGATCTTCTTAAGCACTTCAAACCGTTCAAATGCCCAATCTCCACAGTATCCACACGAACTTCATCCACAATAGGTTCTCCTTTCGCGCCGACCTTGAGAACTCTTCCCGAACGGAGCTCCATCACCTATGGATGCCTTCTAGAGAGAGAATGAGGTTGGGATGAGGCTAAGGACATGGTTAACACCCTTGTCTTGATCGGGTTTGGCTGAAAGCATTTGTATTTATAGAAAATTTTATTTTTTTTATAAAAACCCAAAATCTCCATAAATTATGCCATTGCCTTTGTACTTGTGGATAAGTCCTTTTGTATGTGACCCACTAGGCCCAATAGCCTATTTTGTTGAGGCATAAATAAAATAAAATATTTTTATTTAATTTAATTAAAACTGTTATCCGATAACAGATTAATCGGCCTATCGATCATCAAGGGTACAAGTCACATCTCATGATCCCAAATGGTTATGAGGATAACCTTATCTCCATTGAGCCTTTCTATCATCAGTTATCGCATGAATATAAACTCTCGTCCATCTAATGTCCCGATCAGAAAGGAGTACGACATCAACTGTCAACTCCTTAGTATATTGACTCTATAAGATCCTGTACTCAGAATTAGATCAAATAAAAAACTCAATTTTCAATTATCCTATCTACCCTGGTCAGAGATTTAGAGTACTATCCCATAAGACATTCACTCTTATTTACCGAGAGTAGACGATCCCTTGTTGTCCGCTCAATTGCCTCCATCGGGTTTTCCTTATATCCTATCCATCGCTATACTAGACCATCTATACGGTGATCCATAAAACAATGGTCAAAGCACAAGTTTCACCAAACAAGGCATCTTTGGCGACTCAAGTCAAAAGTCCAACCATGCAACCGTAATGATATAAAACCTTGATTGACAGTTCGGTAAGATACCATTCAGGATTTCTAATTTGGTTAGTTCAGTGAACTCATTTAACTAATGAGCATCTATATATGTATCTCAGTGTCTCCACACTAGTGACCGATGAGATTAGTCATCCTCATCACATGAGAAGACATCACGTACACTAGTCTATCTGGATCCTTGATGTCCCATCTCAAGTATCCTATGACTAGGAACATTTAAATCAATTACCTCTAGATGATCAATCTCATTATCATGATCTCATCATGATTTAATCATTATTACATTTGATCATGGACTTCATTATGATATTCGCATCTAATAAGAGCTTATAATGAAGATTTGCCTAATTAATTAAATGAGATATATCTAGAAATGTCGAATCATATCATATATGATTGACTTGTAGGGCATACATTTCTATCAGTTGCAATATCTTCTAAGAATGGAGCTTGTCGAGTAAGGGTCCGTTTGATTTAACTTAGGTGATGTTTGATTTGGCTTAATTTGAAAAATCTAAACTCTTAATTTTATGTCTAATATTTTAATGAGTACTAAAAAAGTACTTAATTTGATCAATACATTAGTGATTTATGATGTTTAATAAAAATTTGAATCATCTACTTAATCTTCTTCAAATTATAAAACAATCAAATATTGAATTTACATACAATCAATCATGCACAAACCCACAATTTTAGATAATTTGGTGTCGGAAAAGCAATCCAATACTGAGTATTTCATATAGTTACAACCAATTGCAATAGATCACTCACCAATTTACAACATCAACATCAAAATGTATGCAATAATATCATGTTCAAAGGTGACCAACAAAGCACAATTACCCTCCCACATCCTAAAAATATTCATTAATACACAAAAATGATTTGTTCTGAATCCAAGCAAAAGTCACAATAGATCGATGGTAAAAGATATTAAGCATTAGCTCTTGTACCAAACACTCTTAACTACCAAACATTCTTGAATCTTTGGACAATAACATCTTTTCCATGACTTTGGGATCAAGGAGCTCTTCGATGGGGTCCAAGTTTTCAATAACCCAAGGAAGAGCAGGTTATCAAAGAAATTTACAACATGTAGATTTTGCAATTGTATGTGAGTTTGTAGTAAAGAATTAACTGAAATCAATAAAATGTATAAATAAATTTACATATTGGAATTTGCAAGGGATCAATAGAAAAATGCCTGTAAAGTCATTAGTGAAATAAATCCACCTTGCATATTTTCGAGAAAATGAGTACACTCCTATAATGTTAAGAAAAGTAGCATAGCATCCAACACATAATGCTATCGAAATTTTTTGCAAATGCAATATATAAAGAACCAAATATAAATCTTTTATTTTTCTTTATGTACTCCATTTTCTCTTTGAGGTTATTTAGGTAACCTAACCTAAACAAGTACATTGTGGTCTACTTGGAAAAGAAATGCTTCTTCACATATATAATCATGCTCAGATCGAAAATTGTGTCTCCTACATTCATATAAGAACAAATATCATTGAGGAGAATGAAGTATATTTTGAATTCAAGATTAGTGTTTTAGTCTAGAAAATTTAGATCAACCATGACCACGACTTCCTTGAAAAGGAAACAACAAAAAAGAAAAAGGGGAAACATGGAGGAATAATGAATTAGATTGACTACATTAGTATGGGCGCGAATCCACCATTCCTTTCTTCAACCAATGGATATTTGCACCTTTGTCAACCTTAAATAGATTGTCAAAAAAATGCAAAAGAGTGATAGCTACGTAGATTCTTCTCAATCCTAGCTTATATCACCTTCTAGAGAGAATTAGAATTTGGTCCATCAATCTAAAATGTCAAAAGATAAAATTAAAATGTTAAGAAAAAGAAAAAACACTAAATTTTATTCAATAAGCAAGTGTAGAACAAGGTCAAAATAGTAACCACATGCAGTCTCTTTAAAAATAAAATAGCAATCATCTTTAAGATACTGCAATTTTGTTGTACAAACAAGCATGAGAAAACTATAATACAGCTATTCTCGAATCAATAGAATCAATAGTTGACTTAACAAAAGATAGAAATGACTGCAAGGAGATAAAATATAACTATTGTTGAAGAAGTGTCTTGCTCTCGAGCAAGAGAAACCAAAATCCAGTTGTTTCCAATTGACAATCAAAACTAGTGTCTAGGACTTTTAGCCACCATTTCATTTAACTAGCCACCAAGTACAATTATATGAACATAAGTTAAGAATTATGGGCACTAAATCCAACATTTTACATAACTTCACAACAACTTACAAGCTTGTTGGGTTGTACATGCAAACTTTGATAATTGATTGGGATTATGAGGGATGGTCTATGATCTAAGGGTCCTAAGCTTTTGGCAACAACTACTAGAAGTGCTCATGATGATATGCACTTGTTAGAAGATGCAAGTGATTTGGAATAAGCTTTCCACATGAAATATAGCATTGTGGGGGC
The DNA here is from genome assembly GCA_036172225.1 of Cryptocoryne crispatula var. balansae. NCBI lineage: Eukaryota > Viridiplantae > Streptophyta > Magnoliopsida > Alismatales > Araceae > Cryptocoryne > Cryptocoryne crispatula. The sequence goes on from CM069933.1 coordinate 5,588,957, forward strand.
ACTACATAAGACACCAAACCCAAGTATGGTGGCCATAGATTGGAGCAACTCTATCATTGTTTAACAAAATAGTGCTCTTGCAAGGTAGTGATATGCATAGATTTGTTGAGATATTTGCCAAATCTTCTAGTTGGCAACTACTTTTCAAGCTAAAAACATAGGTGAAACTTCAATGGAAAGTCAGTTAATATAGAATATTTTTTTATCTTAATTAATATGCATATAGAAGTGTATTCGAACATGTGAGCTTCAAAAGAAATGTGATACATACTTGACACCTAATTGACATTCAAACATGAATACTTCACTGATTTGTTTTCTCACAAACAATGAAATAAAAGAAATACAAGATGTGAAAGACCACAACATCCTTCAATCAAGAACTCCGGTGTGAAGAATCTTCGAAGGAACATGCTCGTCTAACTATGTGCATCCACCAAGCATCCAACAACTAAGGGGACAAACAGTGCATGGACATATAAAAAATTGAAGGGATAAGTAGTGTCCATGAGATGGACATAAATAAATAAGGGGATGGGCAATTTTTAGGGCATGGATGCTCTACATCACAGTGCTAAGAAGAGATGTTTCTGCCTTCCTTGAGCTTGTCTAAGGGGACGAGCAGCTGCTAGCATAGAGAAGATTGGATGAGCACTGTGTTGCACCTCTCTACCAAGTATGAACATGCTGGTTTGGACTCAGAGATTGTGAAGTTGGCCCCTCATCCAGCATCGTAGGAGAGGATGAAAATGGAAACCCCTAAAGTTGCTGTGAATTGGGAAGCCAATAGTGGTAGGGGGAACCGGGAGAGAATGATGGTAAGGACGCTACTACAAGTTGTTGAGGTCGGTGGAGAACGTGACAAGAAAATGGAAAACCAAATAGGCTCATGATGAAGGCTGCTACGATGCACTCAGGTGAAGAGGGAGACTGAAGGAGATTCCCTCGGGCAGGAGAGAAGAGGGAGGTAGTGGCTCATCATCTGAAAAAGAAAAAGGGCACCCAATTTAATGAATCATAGATTTTTAAGAGGTTAGACATTTGTTTAAACTTTTATTCAGACTTTTTACCAAACAAACTAACATGTTTGACCTCTGATTGAATCAGAGGTTAGACTTTCAGGTAATATGGCATATATACTCTTTTATGCTCGCACCCATACTCCACCGTAAGGATCGGCAGACATCTAAACTTTACCAACATAGGAGGGTGTTCATGGTTTGGTATAATTTTAGAAGATTTTTTTTCTAAATCAAACTACAACAGAATTAATTTGGTTTGAACAATATTTTAATTAAAGTAAAACTTTTAATTATACCTACACATAACTTTAATTTTATTTAAATTAAATTATATTAAAATATAACATATAATAATCTATGATTTTTTATCTTAAAATTTTGGTTCAAAAAACGAAGTGTTTAGTTACATGATAAAGTGAGTTTTTATCATAATTTTATGTTTTTATAATAAAACTTGGTAAAAGAGGAGTTTGACCACTATTATAATTTTATAATTTTAAAGTGATTTCCTTTCTAGACAAAAAAGAGGATCTCACCTTTTTTTTATCTTGTAGTCTCTCATGTTGTTTGGTCATATATGATACCTACTCTTTTTGATATCACATGTTTTCAAACGTGATAATTTTATGTTCACATTTTATTTTAATACAATCTTTTATCGTAAAAGTGTACAAAAATTTATCATGCAACCAAACACCTATTAAGATAAAACTAAAGCTTACCTCGGGAACATGTTCAAAATGGAGCAACATGGGGGATCTCTCTCTCTCTTTCTGCACAACTAGGGGGCCCGGCCCGTTTTCTCCTTCTTCGAGGGACCCTAGTCGGATCCTTTCCACTCGTTAGAACCATCTCCCATAATACCAATAGCTGGGCCTATGCACACCGCATCTCCTATTTCGAGGATCACCACTTTCTTTTCGAGGTAGTCTTAGTTGAGGGAGGGAGTATCTTCCTCTCTCCTTGATGTTTCGTTCTCGTAGGTTTGCCCACATTCTAGTGTTTTGTCTAAATGTGTATTCAGGTCTTTTACTCTCTTTTTTTCTGATGCACTGAGATCGTGGTGCTCGACGTATCTATGAAATTCTAAAAACGCATGTGTGCTGAGGAGACCCAAGTCTAGGATATGATAAAGGCATGAAATACTCCTCCGGTGGCCAATATATAGGATAAAACTCTTCAACACTCTCCCTCTCGGTCAGCCACCACCGTCAGTGAAATTATAAATTAATTTTATATTTAGCTGAATTATGAAATTTACGGATAATTTTATAATATCTTTGTGATTCTTAAAATTTTTCACATTTTTATTTATTTTATGATTTTTATAATTTTTTTATTTATAACTATTTTACAAAACTCGAGCCCATTGGGCTAATGGGCTTTGGCGGGCTAAAGCCCAGTTATACCATTTAAGCCCGTTGGGCTTTCTAGATGGGCTTGGGCTTGGGCTCTATATATATGGGCTGAAGTGGGCCTGGGCCGGGCCAGCCCAAGCCCTGCCCATTGACACCTCTATGCACAACTACACTATAGCTTCCATGCAGCAGAAGGCAAAGGTAAAAAATTGGATTTGGGAGACGGAGTGGTCCAAATGCGGAGGCACTGGTGGCGTTCATGACTGTTATAGCCTATTGGCCCAAGCGGGGTCAGCCGTCGTTGTTGCAGAGGATGGATGGGGCAATGACCAAGGGTCGACACTAGCCCATGGGCGCCTGCTGACAGCAACGCTGGTTTGTTGGCCCCTCCCCATTTGACGCGCTTGCCATCGACAGACATAGTCGCTGCTATATGCAATTAAGCACTTGATAGGGAGGATGACAAATCTGTTAATTGCGATGATGTCTGGGGTTCAACTGCGCTTCTCTACTACAGAACACGGTCGGCAATTGGATCCTCCTTCTAGCTAGGCCTTTGCGCACGGAGCCTTCTCGCACGCAATAGCAAGACGCCAACTGGAGGACCTTCGCGCTTTGTTGAAGCGATGCTCGTGGCGGCACCTTTTGTGAAGTTACAGTTACACGGTGATAGGAGAACTGGCAAGAGGAGGGCAAAAGGATACGACGAGGGTGAAGCGATGCTGGCGGAAGGGTGACACTCTCGGGAGGGAGAGATATCGCGGGGGAAGGAGGACGGTCGTCGAAGGGTGTATTTTATGGGAATTGATTTTACGGAAAATTAATTAGAGACCCAATTATTAAAATAAGTTTAATAAAAAATTTATTGACCAAAATATCTTTATAAAAAATCCAGTCAATCAAATAAACACAGTAAAAAACCCATTTCGTTAACCGCTCCATTACCTCGCCGTTTTTTTATTTTTTTTCCCATTCTGCCCCTCGCCCCTCCCCGATAGTCGCCGGACGGACCAAATCTCCCATTCGCCCAAATCGCGAAGGCGGTGCGTTCTCTCGCGAACCCTACCTCACGCGGCAGATGGAGCGGCTTGCGGCGGCAACTGCGGCTTGCGGCGGCGACTAAGCGGCTCTTCTTCCCAACGAGCGACTTGCGGCGGCGACTGAGCGGCAACTGCGACGGCGATGACTTGCGGCGGCGACTGAGCGGCGACTGCGGCTAGCAGCTCCTCAAACCGGGCGGGGCGGCTTCTTCCCAACAGACGGTAACATCATTTTTTTATATTTTTTCCAATATTTAAACCATAATTCTATTATTTTTAAAATTTTATATCCTCGAAATAAATTCTGACTAGGTCGTTCTTATTTTTCCAATATTTTCTATTTTTTATAATAAAAATAAAATTTCTACGGCAAAATTGATGTATTGCATTTATCACGTGAATATTTTTACTTGTTTTAAATATTTATTGTACACACTTTTTTAGAAGCAGCACCGATTCAAATATCTGTCCAGGGGTAAAAGAGACTTTTTACTATGCCATCTAACAGTTATCATCTATTTTGCGGAGGAAATTATAATAATTTCTCAAATTGGATTTTTTATTAAAACAATTCGGACACCGGGTCTCCTGTTAAAGACTTAAAGTCATATTTGTAAACTAGGCCTTCCGTTAATTTCTCCTTGATTTTATTTCCGAGAAGATATTTACTCCTTCGACTTCCTCCTCCTATCCGGAGGAGAAAGTGAACCCGGAGGCAAATCCAAACGGTTCCCAAAATATAAGAAGTGCTTCACATAGGAGGATAAGACAAAAAAAAGTCCTTCCGGACAACTCTCAAGTGCACCTAAAGTGTGTTACTACTGATAGAAGATGGATAACCTCTTAGGAAGACTACTAATTAACATATTGTTATGAAAGTTAGCATTAATAGTTTTTTTTGGATCGTAGACTGACCTCCTTTGACAATATGTAGTCAACAAATTTTTAATAAAATAATTTTCTTAATCGAGCATCTCAAACTCAAACCCTCGGTGCTAAATAGTTGGTGTTGGATATATGGATTCGTCTTTTTTATTCTCCACGGTTTTCCTCTAACTCATCTCGTATGCCTAATTCTATGGAAGGCCGAGTCTGAGTCGCCCAACTTGGCCGGTTCCTAGGCCAACTGGCCAGGAAACGACCTGGCCTACGTGACTTTGTAGTGGCTCTGTGTGGGGTCGCCCGAGTTGTTGTCGGGTCTGGCGGCGACCCGGTCGCCTGACTCCGGGGCAACTCCTAAGTCAATTTTTTTCTTATATATATCACTTATATTATCGCACGTATATATATTTTATAATCATATATATGTTATATACTTAAATTTTATAAAAACTTATTTAAATTTTTTTCTCTTTCACACACATATCATATTTACTTATATATATAGATAGAATACTCATATTCAATTATAACATAAAAATATAATTATATATATTTTTACGTATACATAAATATATAATATAAAATTAAATTTATTTTATATAATTGTATATTTTAAAAATATTTTTATAATAAAATAAATAAAATCCAACCCGGTTCGACCCCATCCGACCCGGAGTTACGACCCCGTACAACTATATTGATTTTGGGGTCGATCAACCTCGAGCCAACCCCCGACCCGGCCTTGCCTAATTCATCTAAGTCATATTGGATATGCTTGCGCCAAGTTGGCTTAGGCCTATCTCTCTGTAAATTTTTTTACTAACAACCTCAAGGTCTCAACTCATCTAACATGTGTATTCAGAGAGTGTTACCTGATATCAGTCCAAACCAATAGAATATTCCCTACTTAACAACATTCTCAATTCACTGCCATAAATCATATTAGATTTTATAATTGTAAGATATTTTTTTCCAATTTTAAAAGAATTTAATGATTCCATAAAATTTTTATCGTCTACCTCTATTTTAGTCTGACTCATTTTGATCTCGACATCTTCGACATCTTCATCACAGTCTATATATTAGATTTAACCTAAATATTTAGATTTGATACTTGTTCGGAAACATTTCGTATAAATAACTTTGACATCTTCACTTCAAATTTTCTCGTAATTGAGCATCTAATCTAATTAATAAAATTTCCCTTTTATCTTTCAGAAAGCGCGCCATATGAATATCGACCACCATCTGTCTTCGGCCGTCTTGCCGCCCGCATCCTATCATGGCATATTGTCAATCTCTTGTTCTCTTCTCTCCTGCTCCTTCGAGCAGCAGCAGCAGCAGCAGCTATCACTGGCAACCCGGCGCGTTCCAGAGATCCCGATGCGCGCTTACCATTGTGGCCGCCTTTTCTTCATCTCGTACCCGTAAATCCCCGCCCAGCATGGCATTCGGTCACTGTTTTCCATCCGATGTCCGCTTAGAATGCAAAAAAGGTGATTTCATTCTCTTGTCTTCACCAGACCGGTCTTTCTCACTGGTGAAATTCCGGGGTGCATGTTCCGTTGTGCAGGTTCCTTGGAAGGTCGTGCAGGAGAAGAAAACAAGCTGGAGATGCTAGAGAGGTATGGCGTGGACCCGTCGTTGTTGTCACCGGAACAACCTCGAAAGGTTCGCATTGGCGTCCAAGTCTCTGCCCCGTCTCTGATTGCGAATTTTGCTAACCTTCCTTTTCTCCCGGACTGCGGGAAATGATCGTAAAGTGTGAATTCTTGCAGTCCCGTAGGGGCAGAGGGGAGGTGGGGAGGACGGGGAAGGGAAAACGTTTATCTGAGAAGCCACCGGATGAGCCAAAGCCGCCTCGCACGACGCACAAGTTGCTTCAGGTAGGTCTTACTACTTGTGTATTGATGGGAAACAAGGTTAGAGGCCTCTCGTTTCCTTTCGCATGTTGTTGTTTATGTCAGTCGTTATTACCCTATTGCTATCATTGGATGGCAAAGCAAATTGAATATTGGTAAATTATTTTGGGCTCCGGGTGTTATTTCGTTGATTGTGAAGGAAATACTCTTGATTCTGTAAATAGAACGTATGACCTGATTGCCTGAGAAAATAGGCTGAATATTATGTTCCTAAAACGTGATCATCCTGAACTTTGAGGATGACTTTGTTATTATACAATTATTGTGGTTTCCGAAGGTGTTCTAGCAGTGGATCGGGGAATTCAATTCTCTCTGAAATTGGTATACAGTTACTAAAGTTAGTGAGGAAGTTTGAGGACCATGTAGTGTTCTTTGGGAGAAAGATCCATCCCATATACATTCACATGGCTTTGGGTTTTGATCAAGCTCTTAGCCCAAATATCATTGAGTGAGTGATCATTTATATAACACACCACAAAGCACTGTTGGGGTGCCTACGGTGGTTCCAGAGTGTGTATAAGTTGCAATATCATTGTGAATGGTGACAATCTGTTTCTTCAATGTGAACTGAGAAAATTTGCACAAAATGATATATCATATCACATATATAAGCATTAAAATAACAATGACATTAATAGATAGGCAGGCATGTAGATGGAGATAGATGAATTAAATGTATGTGGATGGATCATGATGTCAACCAGTCTTGCTTACTGGCATGTTTGTTATGCCTGATGGCATTCAGTTATATAACTTGTGAGATCAGGCAGCTTAAAGTTATTAGTTGGGCAAATGCTAAGGGCAATGATAGGGACAATCGGTATCGGAATCGGTATCGGTATCAGAATCGGAATCGGAATCGGGCTGCCAATGAAGATTCTAAGGGTGATGCTAAGGGCAATGATTGGAATCGGGACCCAGATCTGTGGGTGCCGATTAAGATTCTGATATGGATCAGATCGCAAAATCGCTTGATCCAATGGGAAAAAAATCCAAGCCGGCATCAGTTTTGACCAGTTCTTCAAACATCCAAAAAAATCTAAAAAATTCTATATCCATTTTTCCTGTGATATTTTGGTTTTATCCGGATCTTTTGGGACTGGAATTGGGGTGGAGATTGGCTGATTTTTTGACTGGCGGCGGCGCATTGCCACCACGGCGTCTTCTCCTATTGGGTCCATCAGGCCCGATAGGACAAAATCTGATGACTTAAGGTCACCAGATCTTGAGACCCGATATACATATTTGTCGGCGTGATAGGGCCGGGAAGGCGCTGTGGTGCCGCGGGGGCGTTGCCACCTCCTCGGTGAGCAATTCACGTTGCATCCGTTCCCATTTAAGCTGATTCAGCCGATTTCGGTCGATTTTGTTAGGATTCCAGCAAGAATCGGGACTCCGGGCCAAAATTGGATTGACGGGTGCCGATTTGATCCGCAATCCATGCCCCCCATTGTTCTTATAATTCTTGCCATAATAGGTGATCTCTGTCTTTCTCAAATGCCGAACTGAAACATCACTTGCTTTCTTGGATTATGTTGATATGCATCAGAAGGGATCCTGAGGGAATTCTTTTCAATTGTAACTTCCATAAAAAGTTATTGTCTTGATTGAGAATTCTGGATTCCATTCTTTCTTCCATCACTCCATCTTTGTTCCTCCCATAAGGAACCTGTTACACGTAGACATGACAGTGAAAATTCTGCTTTTTTCAATAGTCCACAGAATGCTCTGTCTGTACTAAGACTACCATATGTGCTCAACATAGTAGATAATGACATGAAATCTAATAAATCTGCGTCATTGAGATTCCTCCTGAAAGTAATGTTCCAACTTCTAGCATCCCTTATTTTGAAATATTTGATTATTGACATGAAGCAATGTTATATAAGCACAGAATAGGAACTGCAAAGGCACTGGAACCTGTTCAATTCTCGTCTTAGAGCCTAATCCTTTCTCCATTCCTGCAACTAGGATTGATGATGATCAGAATAAATTCGTATGCTGCATGATCCTTCTTCATATAGCTGACAATCTATTCCTTATTTTTGATGAACACTTCCATTCATCATCCCTTATATATGGATATTTTGATTAGACCACCCTAACCCATATTCCTTTCCTGCCCTCAGCACTTTCCATATCCATCTCGTAAGCAAGGCATTATTTTGAATATCAAGAGGAATTATACAGCCTGTACCTCATTTCTTTGGTCTACACACTTGTTTCATACCACCAGATTTAAGTCACTTATTATCCGTTTGGTTTCACATAAAAACAAAATATTTGAATATACTTTTCATGAAACAACTTTTCCATGGAGATTGAAATCAGTTTCCACCATTTGGATGTTAGAATATCATTTTTCATGAAAAGTAGTATCAAAGTAAAATATTTTTTAGATAAATTTTTTTAAATTCAAAATATATTACACTTTTAGTTTGCATGTAAATTATTTTTCTAAAAATATTTTCACTCATTTATATGTTTTTAAATCATTCTTCAAATTTTAATGTATTCAAATTTGATACAATAATAGTTATAAAATAATATAAAAATAAAAAAAATAATTTTATTTCATGTAAAACACTATTATAAAAATAATTTCAAGTAAAACAATTTTTCGTAATAACTTTTCGAAAAAAATATAAAATAAAGTGCACTGTTTGGTTACATATAATTTATTTTTTTGAAAACATATTTTTATTTAAATATTTATAAATTAGTTTTTGAAGTCATTTTCAATCATTTAGTTGTTTCTAAATTACCTTTAACAATTTTACATTTTAAAATTTAATATGAGAAATTATAAAATAATACACATGTTAACTAAATTATTTTTTATAGATTTTATGTATCATATTTATCATTTTAAAATATTATATATTTTAACATTTTCTTAAAATTAAATTTTCATAATATTATTATTTAAAAGTTTAAAGCATGTTGATAATTACTTTTATCAACCTTTCCTGATTGATCTTGAATACGGCACCCGGACTGAATATCTGGATGCTAAAATCGGTGAAATATGTAGTCAACGGGTTACTTTTTCATTGAACCCCGATTTTCCCGCCATCCAAACATGAGCTGGGGGTTGGTTTTCGGGAAAACATGCCCAAGCCAATCATTTTACACCCAACCAAACAGACTTAAGTCAACTTTTTGTTAATAAATTTATTAAATTAATATTTTGTACGTAAAATATATTTTATTTTTAAACACACACTCAAGAATAAAATAAAATTTCTATCTATTGATATATGTCTTGAAAAAATTAATTTCAAATAGTAAACTCATTACGTGTACTATCTATTTAATAATATTTTATTTAATATCATATATTTTAGAAAAGCTCCATCCGCCATTCACGGAAAACGGCTTCAGTCACATTCTGGCGGATGCCAAAATTCAGATGGATATGCACTCCTGCGTAATTCATTTTCCATGGGGCAATTTTTCCAAACAACCAAATAAGTTCGCCGAGAGTCATTTCGGGAAAACTGGCGCATGGAGCAAGTTTTCCTTGCAAACAAACAGACCCTTAACTGCTGGCCTTTTCTGTTCGCTCTAATGCTTTCTAGTTTTTTACAAACCCCTTTCGGCATTTTCAGAATTGAAAAGTAATACTGCAATACATTTTGTAGGATACTTTCGGTAGAATACTTCTTCCCCCAACAGCTAACATGTTGCCTTTTCACCATTGTAATTCGCTTTCCACACATAGTGGCTGCAAATCTTTCAACTTCAAGATGATACAACATAGAGGAAGACCTAAATACTTACTAGGGAACTCTCTCCATTACTTGCCAAAGATTTTAGTTCCAAAAATCTTGGTTTGTTCTTTGACATTGTTGCCAACAATATCTATTCATAAATATCTATGAAATTATTTAATTCTAGTTATTATTCCATCAAAATATCTGTTTATAATCAAATTAATTATTAACACATCTAACTAGATGTTTTTACTTTAAAACCACTTAATTAAGTGATATTGATACTTAGTTAACATTATTTTTTGTAAATTAGACAAAATGGGAAAATAATGTGATGCTTGCCTAGGCGCCCCTTCCCTTGACAGGTGAGAGTGCATGCAGCTTGTCTTTTTGGCATTGCCTTGAAAACAGTGGTTCAGTTTGCTATTGGTTTGAGGATCAGCTGAACCGGTTCGGTTCAGTTCATTTCACATTTCGGTTTCAGAGAAAGGACTCGTAACCAAATCAAGCTGTGAACAACCCTAGTTGTCATAAGTCTTCATGGAGTCTGACTTCACCACTAGGTCCACCACACACTCCTTTTTCCTAGAGTGATTTTCAAGTAAACATTGTGATGCTGCCATATTATTGTCTAAGATGTACCTTTTGCAAATGCTGATCAGTGTCACTTATTGATTTGTCCATAAGACCTTTCAACTTTTCAGCTATCACTTTGGTTATTATTTTGTAGCTACAGTTGAGAAGGCTAATAGGTTTAAAACCTTTACTATCAGTTGCGTCCTCCTCCTTCCTCAACAGGACCAGGAATGCAGAATTAAGCAACCTTATAGACCTCGACTTTTCTTCAAACTCCTTAACCATTCATTTGAAATCTTGTATTTTACCCCGGAATGTTTGATAGAACCCATAGAAAAACCATCTGGCCCAGGTAATTTGTATGGGTCCATGGAATTTGTAGCCTCTTTGGGAGAGACAACTCTTTAACTTCCTTCTGGGTCAGCCTTGTGAATAAATGCAATTTAGCATAGACCTTCATGTGTCATCTTCTGTGAATAATCTTTTGTAGAATTGTGTTGCCATATCACCTATCTTCTCTGGTTTTGTTAGTATCCTCTCTTCCACCTGTAATGCCTCCATAGTGTTCTCTTTGTCCTTAGACAAGCATGTGTGAAGAATTATTTTGTATCAGTGTCTCAATCCTTCAGCCATGTCTCCTTCGATTTTTGTTTCCACTTGATTTTTTTCTTTTAAGCACCATTGTTGATGGTCCTCTTTGACAAGGTTCAATTCCTTCCTCTCTTCATTAATCTTTCTTTCTTTCATCATTTAACATGTAGTGCAGCTAGTAATGCACGTTTTTGAAAGATTTGGTTGGTTGGACTTAGACTAGGAGAAAGAGGACTGCTGCATTTGTAACCAATGATGGTTTTTTTGATGACATAACAGCAAATTCTTTATGCACATGGCTAATTGCAAATCTGATCATCTACGTCTAGGTTGGACCGGTTCTTATTCTCCATGGTCTGGTGGGAGACTCCTAGATCTGGTCATTGAATGTTTGCTTAGGCAAATGTGATTGTTCCATCACAGACCTATTTTGGAATACTTCAAGTGTCAGAACAAAGAAGCATATTTTAAGAATTGAAATGTATCTTGTATCTTGGTTTTGTCCCATGGTGTTTGGAGAGAAGAGATCTTGGATAGATCTCAAAAAAATATCGGGAGATTGGATCTCAACATGTTAGTGTAAAATAACATAATCTCAAAGGGTACATGAAACTTGAGGACCAAGATTGGGCTAGTTAACAAGAGGAGTCAAGACATGTAGGAAGGATGATCATTGCCAATAAGAGATATATCCATAAGTTCCAACATGGATCTATACTTTTTCTCGAGCAATATCAAGAGAAGAGATATTTTTGAAAATATAGATATTGTGTGACAATTTGAATCACTTCTACATATAGTCATATAGAAATCTTAATTTTTAAATTATTTTAGAAATAAATTAGCAAGCAACAATAGAGGTGTTAGCATGTGAAAACTTCATAAAGTCATCTAATTGAATTGATTATAGGAAAAAGAATGAGAGATAATACAAATGATATAGACAATTTACATTAATAATTTTTTTTAAAGTGGAAAAAACCTAATTCTATTAAAACTCATAAAGCATACAACAAACAAGTAAAAGAGAGAGGACAAACAAGGGTATTAGCTCATCTACCAAGGTGGTAGATTAAACTAAACCATACTACATCAGCATGGACTAAAAAGACCAAAGTCTATTCCCTAGACGATCAACATAGTAACCACCGGTTTGGGTCGACAACTAGTCTTAAAAAATTTACATTAACACGAAGTTTTAAAGTTGAAGTCATCAACATATGGTGAAAAATAAAGGATAATAAATGTTTATAGAGATCTCGTATCGGTAATCTTGTTTCTCTGAGGCATGTAGAGATAAAGATTCTTAGGAGATCTCAAGAGATTCTTGAGAGATTGCATTCCATGAGGATGGTTTCAAGGAAGCTGTGGTTTGGAATAAGTTGGTCTCTTTAAGATAGGGGTGTAAAAAAAATCTAATATTCCGAAATTCCGTTTCGATTCTGATAAAATTGACGAGTTTGGAACTTGTTTTTGTATCTTATAAACAATTGGAATTGGAATCGGATATTCTGATAACTTAATAGAATTGGAATAAGTTGATTTTGTTTCTATTTATCCGATTTTGATAAAAAATAAGCACATATAATAAAATTAATTAAAATAAAGTTAAATAAATTATAAAATATGTTATATAAATTGATAAAATGATATTTTTAGTAATTATATGTCAATTATTACCTCATTTTTAATAAATATTAATATTAATATGTATTTCAAAATGTATTGGATTTGGTTCCGATTTCGATAATAGATTATTAGAATCGGATCGAAATAAGAATATAGTGATTCCGAAATTATCTGAATTGGAACCCTTTAACCCTTATCGGAATTGGAATCAGATACTGGTGTTTCTGCTACCGAATTCGACCTGTTTGCAGCCCTACTTCAAGCTCCGCAGTAGGCAGATCAGTGATAATGGAATCTTTTAACAACTTAGCTTAATGTTTGAATCAGGAATATGTATTGGCTGTGTATGGATACTAGGTGATGACAGGCTACTGTCGAAGATGTTGCAAAAGGAACATGTCAATATCTGGTGCAAACATAGTTGTCAAGGCGCCCGCCTAGGCGGCGCCTAGGCGGCAAGGCGCCTTTCCAAGGGCGCCTTGCCAGGGCGCCTTGTCTGGGGCCAAAAAGGCGCCCAAGGCGCCAGCCTAGGCGCCCAAGGCGCCCAAGCAAGGCGCCTTGGGTATTTTTACATCATTAAAAAAAGTTTCTGAGGGATTTTTCTCCCTTGATACCCCTCACAAGGGACACTTATTTAATGATAGTTTCAATATATTAATATATTGTATTATCACTTATACTATCATACATATTTAAGATTTATGATTATAAACATATATTATATACTTAATTAAGTTCTTTTTCAACTCTTTCCTCTCTCTCTCTCTTTGTCTCACTTATACTATTATAACAATATTTTAAATGGGGGGGCGCAGGTCGATCCGCGACTACTCTGCGCCCCCCCCATTTAATAATATTATAACAATATTTTACCATCACTTATACTATTGCACATATATAAATTTTATAATCATAATTTACTTATGTGCATTGATAAAACACTCATATTCAATTATAACATAACAAATATAATTATATTTATGTTTTTTTTATATATAACAACCTCCCCGACTCAGCCTTCCTTGAATACCGCCTTGACCGCCTAGGCGACGCCTAAGCGGCCGCCTTGTCGCCTAAGCGGAATCGGTACCCTTCAACGCCTTGGGCGCCTTGTCGCCTTGACAACTATGGGTGCAAATGCTATTGGACTGAGAATACAAGTGGCTAGGAGGAGGCAACATCATTTCTGTTACCCGAGATCAATCAGCATTTGTTTTTGTATGGTAGTTTTAGGATTTTATTATGCATTTTTTAGTCTATATGTTCTTCTCTAATATCAGTCAGGGCATATGTGAAAATTTAATTCCTAAAGGTCTGGTTATTAATAAACACATTTTTAAAAATTCAAGGGCATGGCTGTAATGGGTTTTTATAGGGTCAGATGTGTAAAAAAGCCTTTTTAAAAGGACCTCGTCATGCAGTCCCAATAGACAATGAATGCAAATATTTAGAAATGACGAAACTCTAGCTTCTTGGAAGAGGCACCATGGCTATTCCACTCTCCTTCCTTTTGTTGATCTTTTATGGAAAAAATGCTAATGACAAGATTTTTATGAAGTTTGCTTGAGCTGCTTGAGGAGCAGAGCCATTTGAAGGTAAACAAGTCCAGAAATCATGTCGTTGAATTGAACATGGATGAAAAGACAGTCGGAGAGCATCTATCATTTTCGGTGTCTGGTGGGATTCCGTTCTTTCATTATTTGGTCCTATGTTGGTGAGGCTAGCATTGTATTACCTTCTATATTCAGGATTTCTCTATGATTTCTAGGAGGTTGGACAAAATTAGATGCAGATTTTTTCTGGAATGGAGCTGGGGGGGGGTCAATAGGTTGACGTGACATCAGTTGTAGCAGAATTCGCAAGAGGAATATTGGGGTTGAAAAATGTCTGCAGTTTCAACCTCACACTGTCAGCTAAATGCCATGTAAAATGGGAACCATTGGTAATATGAGAGGCGGTGACTTTGTGGAAATTCTTTCACCAAAAGTGGGAACTGGTTCCTAGGACTACATGGTTTCAAATTTATGGAAATGGATCCTTCTTGTTTTGGACCTTATCAAGGTGGGAGTATGGGTACATAATACAGATTGGTGAAGAAAAGAATACCCTCTTTTGGCACAACTAGTTATGTGGGAATTTAAAATAAAAATGTGAAAATAAGACAAATAGTTGAATATTGAAAGAACGGATTACACAATCCTCAGAATCTAAAGAAATCAAATTCAAATAAAAAAACTAAAAAAGCAAACACAGAAAAAACAGTTAATAACCAGGATGCAGATAAATCAAATGAATGGTCAGAAAAAACACAAACCAATTGCAACATCAAAAATTTTAAATGGCTAAAGAATGAAGTAAAAAATGGATAAGATGCATATAAGAAATCTAGAAAAATGTCAAATTATGAGATAAGATCGAAATAACCCTAGAATAAGATCCTTGAGTCCACATAAAAGAATATTCATGTATGTTGCTATTCACTACACATATATATGGTAGTTTAATCAAGAATTTTTGATTGTATGCTTGATGTAATTAACATCGAATCCATTTGGTGTGGAGAGGTCTTATCGATATTTCAATTTAATAACCAACATATATTATTAGATAAATCAAATAAATTCTACACTATTTTTCTAAATAAAAAATGTAAAATTTGAAGTTTCCATGGTCGGCTGTCTTTTTTGCATAGCCATAACTGCTTTTTATATGGGATTTTCTATGCATTTCATTAATGAACAGTGGTACTATCCATTTTTAAGAAAAAAGAGGGCTAATGGTCATATGTTTATTTAAAGAAAGTTGTTTGATAGCATATTACTTTGGGACTAGTTCTCATGTTAGGCTTGATTTAAAATGTACTTGAGCATAATGAATTTGAGTTGGGAGTCTCTTGTGCCTATTCATCTGCGAGGCATATCCCCTCAATGGTAAACTCTCACTCTGTGTGTATTAATACCCCTTTTTATAGTCGTGAGGTTGTATGACACTAATGGTTTAGGTGCTTGGAGGATCGGCTCAAAGAAAAAAGTTGTTGTCACCCAAGGGGATGGATGTGCGTCCTATGATGGAGGTCGTAAAAGGTGCAGCCTTTGACATGTTACAAGTATGATTTGTTCTCTTCCGCCCAATACCACATAATGCTTTTCTTTATGCCTTCGATTGTTTAGTCAACCTATAAGTTATTGTTCTTTCATGTTTGCTTCTGTTTTTGAATAAGTGACCAAATGGATATTGAATAATATCTGGAACTTTTTTATTGTTCATGCTTGTGGCTTTTTAAATGATGTTGAAATCTGTTGTTCAGGTGGCAGGTGGTTGCCCAGCTTCTCTAAGACCGGGTAGGTGGCTTGATCTCTTCAGTGGCACTGGATCTGTTGGGATAGAAGCTATGAGCCGTGGATGCTCAGAGGTGTTGTTTAAGTGAAAAATTTTGAAGTCCTTGTCATGGAGATTGGTTTTCTATCATGTTCTTTTACATGTTTTGTTTGAACTTTCTTGACTTATTCAGGTAATAAGATTCATGAATAAATCATCAAAAACTATTTTTCCATGTTTATGTATTTTTTTTGCAGAAAATCTGATTTTTTGCTTGGTGATAACCAAGGTGACCAAATTCAATGATAGGGTAGGATGATTTCATAATCTAGTATAAAGGAAATGCGTTGGTCACCGTAGGCAACTGTTTCTTTAAGATCTTCTTTTCTCACTTTTAGAGTTCTCAAGTCAGTAGGATGTGAAACCTCTGATTTCCATCATCAAGATATAAATATTGTTGTGGTTGAAAATTCATTTTGATTTCCATTCATTTGGGAAAAGGAATTTTTATTTTCTTCGGCTAGCATCAACTACTATGAAAAACATGTGATATCTCATATAAGTTTTAGCCAAAATACATGGTTTACATGAATATATATATCGAAGTTTTAGACTTATTTAAATGTCTTTCATCGGAAGGTGCGGAGTTTCGATGTTAATTACATCAGAATACTCGAATACCATTGATTAATTGTCACAACAACTCATAACATGGAAATATACATCCACGAAACACATGCGAGAGTTATAATCTCAAAAACTCAATGAAATGCAAACTTAATATATTAAGTTTGATTTGAATTTTATTTAGAAGGTGCATTTTAAGATTTCTATATTTTAAGAATATGTTACTTAGCGGGTTCTTAGCAAATTTTTTTTGGACGCAAGGATTCTAATGTAACCCCAAAAATTTCAAATTAAGAAAGTCCATGCTTTTCCCTTGTTGGAAAAAAACTATTTTTTTTTTGAGTTTAGCATTGACAACTATGAAAATATGTGGCATTTTATAGGAGTATTAACTAATTCAAGGTATATATGAAATATGTATTGAGGTTATTGGGTTTTTTGAATTTTTTTTTGACTCCTCCTTATCAGACTAGCAAAGTTCCGATGTTAATTATATCGAGCATAAACTTGGATACCCTTGGTTATCTACCATCGCAATCCATTCATAAAAGACATACATCCACAAAATAAACACTCAAGAGCAACAACCCATTGAACTTAATGGAATGCAAACATCAAGTACTTTGACTTTAGTTTAATTTGACTTGATTTTATTTTGGGTTCATTTGAAAATTTAGTTTGTTTTGAATCGGTTTGCTTATTCTATTAAGACTCGATGTCTTGTGATTTGGGGATTTGTTTTGAATTTGGTTTGAGCTAGGCTCCAATTTGGGATGTGTTTTGCTTTTGTTAAAATCTGATTTCTTTATCTTCGAAATTGTCTTGAATTTAATTTGAGTGTTTAAGGTTTATTTTAAGAGATTTTGGTTTATTTTGAATTGGCTGTACATCTTACTTAGACTTGGTATTTGTCAAATTTAACTAGTTCTTTTATTATGTTGTGACTTCAGTTTGAATTTATTGTGACTTTTGGGGGTAGTTTGTCTTGAGTTGGGGTTTAGCGAGCTTCCAGATATTTTGAAGCACTTAGATTAAATCTTATTTTTTTAGGAGTTTGAGCTTATCCTTTTACTTCATAATTTCTGATGAGTATTTTTTCTTCCTTTTGAATTCGGTTAGAGTTTGAATTACATGCACTTTAAGTCTGGTGGTTTAGAGATTCTGTTCTAGTTTCTGACTTATCATTTATTCATCATTTTCTTGTTCAGATTTATTATTCCCTTTTCCTCTATCTCTCTTTTTTGACAGGATCTGATGTATTGACCCTGGTTGTTTTGAGATTGACACTTTGATTATGGTTCTGAACTTCGGGATTCTTTTGATTTGAAGAGTTTAGTTTTGCTGAGGATCATTTCTTATTTCATTTTACGGAATATTGTCTGGAACCAACTTCTCCAATTGGAGCTTGGGACTTGAAGTTTCAGACATAATGATGATTTTTTGTTTGACTTCTTGGAACTTGTTTTAGGGGATTTTGGTTCAACGGTTGATGTTTCCAGCTTAGCTTATGTTCTATGCATTTTTGATGGTTTTAGTTCGGGTTGGATTTCTGGCAGACTTCTGATCTCAGGGGTGGGTTGCAGACCTTGGGAACTTGAGGTCTTCGGATCTCTGGTTTTAGATAGGGAATTTTGAATCTGAAAAATTTTAGTTTAGGAGATTCAGGTTTGGAAATTGGTTTGGGGCTTTTATGATTTATACTTAATGATTAGGGGGATGTGAAACCTCGAGGATCTATATATATAAAATATATAAGAATATAGGGATATAGGTTGTATGGCATGGCTTGAAAATTCATTTGATTTTCGTTTATTTGGGAAATGAACTCTCGATATCCTATCTTTGGCTACTATGAAAATACATGATATTTCATAGAAAATATTAGCCAAAATATGTGATATATATAGAATATATGTCGAGGTTAGGGTTCATAAAGTCTGTCTTTGGACCTCTCTCCATCGGAAGTTGCGAATTTCCGATGTTAATTACATCGAGATTCTCGAACACCCTTGATTAACTGTCGTAGCAACTTGTATATGAAAGAAAACATTCATCCACAAACTATTAGTATAAGTGGATTATGGTCCATAAAACCAATGGAACGCAGACTTAATATTTAAATCTGACAGCATAACATCCATATAAGGTCAGATGATAGCGTAAAAACTTAGCATCTAAGCTCAAGGATTTCAACAATATCTTGCAAGAGATTAGTCTCTCAACCGAATGTTGAATTATTAAGGCTAATCAAGATCCGAGCATATCCGGATCAAAATCTATATTGATTTCATATAAGTCCTTTTATATTGGACAGAATGAAAGCATTCGATGAGTCAAAGCTCCTTGTCATCTTTATTTAAGTCTATTATCTTAGACTTGGTGGCGGAGAAATAGGATCTCTTGACTTAGCATATGCTTGAATTTAGGAGAGGGTCATGGTCTTTTCTTATGTTTTAACCATGGAGTTATTGATTATACCCTAGGCTTAGATAATTGGACGTTCTCTAATTTTAAGTCTTGATATCTTAGACTTGGTATAATTGCATATACACCTTATCATATTACAATCTGATTTAGATTGCTCATGATCATGTCCGAAATCTAGGACTTAAAAATCCTTAGCCCATACACCTTATATGCTTCACCCCATCCGGCTCGGCCCAAAACATGCATGGGATTATGGCATATTACCTGGTTGTCCTGGATTCAGATCCGGCTTATGATCAGATTATCATATAGCTCTCAAAATTGAAAATTTCTTCTAGTCATTATGGATATGAATCTGATCCCAGGACTTGACATTAGGCCTACAGTTTGGACCTGATTATCTATGATACATGTTTGTGGACCTGATTATCTATGATACATGTTTGTGGTTAACCCCCATTAATGTCAGGTTCGGAGAGGCACTTTTCCGGATATTACATATCTAAGTTTTGAGTTTGGATATGTTGAACTCAACACTCATCTACCCCTGGGCTTCCAAATATCCCCCGGATTCAGGTTTAAACCTGTCCCGGGTGTTGATCATGGGATGGTTACATTTAGCTATGTCTCGATGATCTATCCTTACTAAGTGTCCTACTTATTTTGTAGGTGTTATGAGGTTCATTTGTACAGAAATTCAAAACCGAGGTGCCCTCAGTCTATCCTTTAGACCTAACACCTAGACTTGATTATGGCCCACCCGGATTCTATCGAAGCCAGGTCCTGTTTGCATATGGGTCATGGACCTTTGCTCTTGTCTTTGGTGTCGATGGAGACATAAGCAAATAAGCCCGAGCATTTAACTCACAAGTATTGCTAGGATCTAGATCTAAATCTGATCCCAATACCGATCTTAGGCTAGTCAGAAATCTGCACTACAGCCTGCCTTAATTTGAGACTTATCCGGGCCTGAAATGTTCATCCTTTGAGCCACTCGGATCCGGCAATGAGCCTGCCATACCAGACCCCCTTATATAGGCTAAGGAATATTTCCTTTAGCCTCCATCATGAGCCCTCAATGATCTGACTGCTTTCAGATCTAAGGTTATCTAAACCCCTCTCTTCATATGGCCGAGAGGCCTATCAGAATTCTGTATAAATTCTGGACCCAGATTATCACCTTAGATAGTCAAGGATACAGATTCTATTTGACTCGGGATTTATGTGACCCTATTTGATATAAATATCGGCCTGAACCTAAGTCTTTAACTCGCAAATATAGCCGGGATCTAACTCCAAAAAACTGTCCCCAATCCTGGCCTTGATCAGAATCCTGTATTTGATCATGTTTTAGGCTCTGTCCGCTGATTGAGGCTATACTTATCCTTTCACGGAGCCTGGAATATGCCCATATTCAGGCCTTTGTATAGTCCATGGAGTATTTATTTTAGCCTCCTGTATAGGCCCTCAATGGTCCGCTTTCATTCGGACCTAAGGACAGCCAAAATCTCATCTTTATATGCCTCTCAGACAAGTTACTCCTAAGACCAGCATTCATGGTGCTATGTCAAGTGGTTCATGGGCGAATGACCTATGTTTAGCATGTTTGTAGCATGAGTTTTAAATACCAGACTTTTTGAAACAATTGAAATTCCCAGGCCTGAAAAGCCCCGGATATAATCTTGTGAACCTCTTTATAACATGATCTGGATCTCAATATAGAGGACCGGATTTGGAAATCTGTTTCAAGGATAAGTCCTATGACTCTCCTCCCCCTACAATGTATGCTAATGAAGACCTCTAAGCTAGGCCACTGGTCTACCATGCAAGACCCGCAAATAGGCTACATGATATGAAGTGGCATATCATCTCATACCATAGGCTT
The DNA here is from genome assembly GCA_036172225.1 of Cryptocoryne crispatula var. balansae. NCBI lineage: Eukaryota > Viridiplantae > Streptophyta > Magnoliopsida > Alismatales > Araceae > Cryptocoryne > Cryptocoryne crispatula. The sequence goes on from CM069933.1 coordinate 5,609,950, forward strand.
TAGTATGTGAAATGGGCAGGTTCTGCCTATATATTTCATGTGCTTGGTCCCCAATATATGAGGTCAACCTCCTTTTAGTCAGAATCTGAATATTCAAACTATATGCTTGGAATCCGGGAGTTAGAGCTCAGTCCTGTCCCTTACCAGACTATACATATGCCTCACTTTAATTCAGATTTAACCTCCAGTCGGCTTCATGATTATCATACATTGTATGCACATATGCATATGATGATACTTGATTACATCTCATCTGTGCCATATGGTGCAAAACACACCCCTATTGGTGAAGCTCTAATTTATTATATCGGGGCTGCCTTATCCCTTCTTGAGCTGCCTTCTATTAGCATAGAGGTCTGGTCCATAATTGACCTCCGAGCTCATATGTTCTCTTCATTATGGAATGAACTAAAAGGAATGGGCATATTGCCCCACTTTCTGTCCTAGACAGGTGGACTGAACTATGTTTCATCCCACCATGTTTCGGATTAGGAATTACTCCCCATAGGCCTTCCCGGCCTTAATCTCCAAACTATGGTATGCATGTATTGGTGATCACCATATTTCAAAGTCCCATTATGGGGATTTTGCCCAATTTATGTCCGGGCTATGTAACTTGTCTCATCTTGAGAGATTAGTGCTCAGACTTTAAACTTATCTTCCGGAGTCAACTCCTTCAATCAAATTCTTAGAAATTGATTGAAGCCATGGGGTATATAACACATTTCTGTGTCGATGGAGTTGAACTCCAATCCTTTCCACATTGAAGTCATCTCTCCCCCTTCCCATATGGGCATGGATTGCAGAATCGGTCGATCCGGATCGGGATCGACCGATTCTTGGATCGGATCGGTACCTACCGATCCGATTCCTATCGGAATTAGCGATCCAGCCGGGAGTCCCGGCTGGATCGACCGGAATCGATAGGATCGGTCGATCCCGGACCGATCCACCCGGATCGATCCCAAAATCGGTCGATCCGGACCGATTCGCCGGAAAACCGGAAGACCCGGAATCGAACCGATTCCGGGATCGATCCGGTCCTGTTTTAAGGTCCGATCACCCCCTATTCGGGGTCGATCCGGACCGATTCTCCCCCCACTTGCCCCTTTCGGCTTCTTCTCCTTCCCCCAAGGCGCCTTGGAGATCTAGGACTTCGCATCCGGCGATCCAGCATTTGGAGGGGGCGATCCAGCCTATTCAAGGCTCGGGGAGGGCGATCCACCTGGGGAGGGCGATCCACCCTAAACAGACAGGTTTAAGGGTAAGGGGGGTTTCGATCTCCTTCCCCTCCCCCCGGGCCTTGGCCCCCGGCCGGTCGCTGCAAAGATGGGATCCCCCATTGGGGGGGATTATTTCACCCCCCAACGGGGGTGGAATCGGCACCCCGAAGGGGTGATTAGCACCCCTTCGGGGGTGAGAATCACCCCCGAGGGGGTGACCCGTACGGTCCCCTCCCTAGGTGGGGGGGGGTGCAGCGTAAAATCCCCCCATTGGGGGGATTATTTCACCCCCACTGCGGGCTGGAATTGCACCCCCGAAGGCGTGATTAACACTCTTCGGGGGTGTTCAACTTCAACAAGCCACCCCGGGTGACCGTTTCGTCCCTAGGTGGGGGGGCTGCAAAGATAAAATCCCATCGGGGGGGGCTGGAATTCGCTTGGCCTAATATTGTGTATGGTTTTGTGTTGTAGATAAGATGTCGGACGAGGAGCATGGCACCGGACCCGCGTAATTTCGTGACATTGGATGGCAACATGGCCATCTCCTTGATTCGGATAAGAAAGAGAGTTAGATGTAAGTGGTGCCAAAAGAGATGAATGGAGGTGTGTATCGGCTCGAAGCAACATATAGCCGGGACGGGTGGCAATGTAAAGAAGTGCGATAAAGTACCGCCGAGCCGAGGGAGGAGATGATGGCTTATATAACCGGAAGGGCATCACGAGGGAGGCGAGAATTGGTTGCAGACAAGACCTGCATGACGAGTTGCTAGGTCGGAGAGACGCCGATCTTATGGCCGAAAGAGCAAGAAAGGGAAAGGGCCGCATACGAAAGGGTCCAAGTTGATTCTTCATCTTCATCGGATGAGGAAGAGGCCCGTGTTAGGAGAGTCGTTCACGGTGAGTAGGGCTCGGTGCCCGGCGAGGACGAGGAACGAAGACGAGGGAGCGGGGAGGTTCGGCTTCTAGACGATCGATGCGGGGGCGGGGACACGCCCCGTTCGAGAGCCTCGAAATTCGGAGGACACATTACTCGTTCGACCGATGCCGACCTGAGACACCGCCATGTATAGGGAGAGCGGCGAGGTCGCAGGAGTATAAAACAAGCATTTAAAGGGGTGAAGGCATCGGATCGGGCGCAAAGAAAGCCCTTAAGCATACGGTCAAGTTCTTTCTACATACAGGTAAAGATTTTGTTGAAGTTGTGGTTAGCATTGCTTGTCGATATGAATTTCTTATTAAAGGTTAGCTATTATTAACAACCCTCTCTTTCCCTTATCTTGTTTTTTGAAATTGTAGGTGTCCCGCACACGTACGACCACCATCCATATTTCCAAACTATGGTTGATGCGATTGGTGAGGCCGGGCCGGGGTTCGAAAGCCCCTACATCAAAGTATATATATGAAACAAAGCCTTGGACGAGGAGGTCGATGAGTTGACCTCACGTGATGATGATGGATTCAAAACCATCCTGGAAGGAGAGGGGTGCACCGTAATGTGCGATGGATGGACCGGAATCACAAGGAGGTCACTTATAAACTTCCTTGTGTATTGTTCGAGGGCACCGTATTTCGAAGTCGGTTGATGCATCGGGCCGGGTGAAAAATGCAGTTACCTATTTGGCTTGACGAACAATGTAGTGGACGAGATAGTGAGGCCAACATTGTGTAGTTTGTCACGTACAATGAGGCCTCATATAAGGCCGCAGAAAGAAGCTAATGAGGCTCGACCTCACTTATTTTGGGTGCCCCATGCGCACATTCTATCGACCACATGTTAGAAGATATTGGTAGGGATGCTAATGTCAAGTCCTTGGTCAACCAAGGACAACTTATCACCTCATTTATCTATGGCCATCCACGACTTTTACATATTATAGGCAAAGACACTGATGGTCATGATTCGATCGTACCGGGTCCCACCGCATTCGCCACTCATTTTATTGCATTAAAGAGCCTATACAGTACAAGGCTAGTTTAAAAAGGTTCATTCTCTCCACCGCTATCGTATGGTACATGGATACATACGAGCTCCTGGATCAAGATGAGATACCGCTAAAGATGGAGCAAATTATAAGATAATGTAGTGGTGGGAGAAGGTGCGGTAAAGATTATTTGTCCGTCATAGAACCTTTGGTGCAGTACTTAGGTTGGTGGATTCAAATGACAAAAATCGGATGGGGCACTGTATGATGCTATGGATAAAGCTAAGTTGAAAATTAAAGAGAAGCATCCCGTGGTTACAAAAGCGGTTGGAAGGTGATTGACAACGGATGGGGACAAAACCCTACACCACGACATTCATTGCTGTATAATTTAAGTAGTGTAATACGCTAATGATTACAAGTTATATTTTCGTGTATTACCCCCACTGTCTTTAAAACTAATGGAGTAATAATGTTGTTACGGGGTACTTCTCAACCCGAGGATACAAAGATATATGGTGGCCAAGTATGTAATGATGGTGAAGTATTATCGGGCACACTATCCGTAATTAAACGACTATGTAAGACCCAAGAAGACGAGAACGTGCGCCGAGGTTGAAGTAAGTAATACGTTTCATATTAATTAAACTTTTAACTTTATCTCGAGAGAAGATAATTGTTTTAGTTTGTGTTTTCGATGACTTCGTACAGCACAAGATCGGGGTGTACGGGGATCCGCATTTGCGGTACTCACGATAGGGCCCCCACAATATGCTTACCCGAATTAATGACTCTTTGGTTAATTGATTTTTTTTTACATAACGTTACTGATGCATGTAATTGTCTTCTTTACAATTACAGCTGAGTGGTGGATTATGGTGACAAACAGAACTGGATGGAATCCACTCGTTGCCGTTGCAATTCGGGTGCTAAGTCAGAGCACATCGTCATCCCAAATGCGAGAGAAATGGAGCACCTTCAACCTTATTCATACGAAGAGGAGAAATAGGTTGAAGACGAGTAAAGATCGTGGAGAAGCTTGTCTCTTGCCATTACAATACGAGGGCCGAGGATAAAGAATATCAAAGATAGGCGGAAGACATCGTAGAGCAGATTCGCATGGGCCACAGTGGATCAAGAAAGAGCACGGTGCCCAAGCTACTCGTGCTTGTCCTGTGGCGGATGTGGACTTGGAATATCTATTCCAAGAACATCCACTACGCACGGGTGGAAGACAAGGATGCCGAGGGAGAGCGCAGTTCGACCCGAACGACGGATCACGTGGGCCGAAGGAGAGCCGACAGCCGTTGTTGGTGAGGATGAAGACATGCAGAAGTCAAGAAAGTCAAGTTCCGTGCACAAGCCCACTTCCCCGATCCACCCCGGACTACGGCCTTCTCCAGAGAGACATCTAGCTCCGCCCCCGCCACCTACGGCCTCTGCCGGGATTCCGCCGGGTCCTTCTATCACCACCACCACCAAGAAGACTGGTGGATTATTTAGGGTTTTAAAGAAAGTATGCTTACCTTCACAGCAAGCAAGTCAAGGAGATCCTACATTGAAGAGGAAGAAGATAAGTATCAAACGGCGACATCATCTCCTTGACACCGAGACCACTCAGCCACCTTCCTCAGATGAGGATGAAGAAGAATTTGTGCCACCCACACAACAACAGCGTAGGGGGGGTGGAGGTGGAGGTGGGGGTGGCGGCAGCATAGGTGGAGGCGGCGCCTCAGCCTCAGGTGCAGGTGAGGGTGGCTCTACTAGTAGTGCTCGGACGAGTGGAGCAGGTCCAGATGATTTGAGTGATAAAAGACACTCATGTTCGAGTGGCAGGGGCAGCGGACGGTGGACGAGGTTGAATGTTTTTGACGAGTTTGCATCTTTCTATCCAGAGCCTGCCTCAGGCAGGGAGCCTGGCTATCCACCTCCACCATCTTTTTTACCTCCACCTCCGACTGATCAAGAGCTTATGAGTTTACCGACATGGTCCAGTCTTTATTTTCTTATGGATACGGGCCAATTATCGACCCTAATCAATCAATGGAGATTTGCGTAAAATCGAATGACCAGGACAGATCCGTATCCGCATCCATCCTACTCCGAACGTTACAATTGTTGGTGGTGATGCATATGTTTAATGTATTTCTTTGTTTATTTCACGCAATGTAATATGAGTGGTAAGAAGAATATGTGTTGTACAATTTGTGGAGTTGGGTATGATTGTTTGTTTGGTAAAAACATGTATCTTATTTGATGCATGATTGCTTCTATTGTGTGATTGGATATGATATGTGTTCTATATGATTGATTGTTAATTTGTTATATGAATGAGTGTTCCCTATATTTTTTTCACATTTTTCCTGGGTCCTATGTATTTTTATTGATTTTTTGGCGATTTTTTCATATTTTTTCGAAAAAAAAAAAACCGATCCAGACCGATCGGTCTGGCTCCAAGAGAATCGGCCTGGATCGGTCCGATCCGATCCGATCCGGATCGGATCGGACCCCACCTATCCAGGATCCGATCCCGATCCGGCGATCCTTGCATATGGGTCTACCTTATGACCGGCCTCCTCTATTATGAGATAAGCCAAAGAACTTTTCTTGCCTATGACCTTGCTTAAGATAAGTTTACTGAATTAGGCCCGGTATTAGGCCTCAGTCATGACCTGTTATGGGCATAAACTCTTTATCACATATGGTTCTTATAACCGGGATATAGACATCCTTTTATGAGTATCATTGTATATGTCTTGATCATGCCATATGGCATATTACATATCCTCATTTGGTGGGATACACACATGTTCATAGCCTCATCATATCAAGGCTCTTGTCATGAATTCTGTCCCTTACTTGGTCTTCTTTATTGTAAGATAGACCAAAAAGACCATGTGTATATTTGATCTTGTCCGGGGCATATTCATGGAGCTGTGCTCAATATTGGGCTATACTCATGTCCTGTATGGATCATAAGTCAGTTCCTTGGCACCTTCAACCTCCTGATTTTATAATCAGAGTGTACTTCATCATATCTTGTGCAATTTATAATCGGATATCATGACCTGTTCAAGGCCCAGTTGGCCATTCCCTCTTCATACCCACTGCTCTGTCAGGGCTACCCGGGGGTCTTTGGTCCATCATGTGGGTTCCAAAGAGGCTGGATATAACCCTTCTTACCTTGATGACAAAGTGCCCTTCAAACTCTGCCGAATTGATCAGGCTCTGGAGATTCATCCCCCAGAATTTCAAGGCTGAGAGAAGGCTCTAGAGAGGGGGCTGGAGAAGGGGGTCAAACCTGCCCATGCATATATATAGGAAAGGGTTCACATATGATGGTATTGAATTGTATCCCGGGGGAGGACAGAAAATGGCTCCCAGTGAGGCCTGTATGTCCGATGAGATGATCATCAATTTGGTCTTATTACTATGACCAAATGAAATCACCCCCAAAGACTTGCTTATTGGTTGACCCCCTTGAAGCCCGATAGGTGAGATGGTCCTATAATCCTGACCTTTTAGCTTACCCCTACTGGAATATGTATGGAATAGGAGGATGGATTTCAGGTTTGGACTTGGAGTTCAGAGGGGTCCGCAGGATTCTATCATTGCCCGGGGATTTCTAGGCAAAAGCAAGGTGATATTTTGATGAAATTGGACAAGGATCATGGACATTGGGCTATACATAGACACAAGACTAGGAGAGGGACGGATGAAGATGTGGATACTAAGCTGAAATGAAGGGCACCATGTCTCACCTTCTAGCCTTTGAGAATCACCCTGAACCCTCTGTAAAACAGTGGCCGCAAGACCTCCTTTTGGCTGCCTCTCTTTGCTTAATGCTCCGATGGTGAACTTGCCTAAGACTGGTATCCCCCTTGCTGTTGAGATGGCCTTGACAGAATTTCCCCTCTTTCTTCTTGCTCGTCTCTCTTCTGCAGGCCGCGGGATGGCTTTTTATAGGAGATGAAACTTCCCCTTGCTCCGGTAGTGGGGGAGAGTGGTGTGCGCATGATTGGAAGTGGGGAGAGTGGGAGATCATGGGGGGACAGGTGGCAGTCCCCATCTCCTATATTCCCTCTTGTGAGGGAGCATCCAATGAGACATATCCATTGACTCCCGGCCCTCTATTTGGTGGGCATCCTTGATTGACCGGTGATCTATTTGATCATGGCCCTTCATCTCCTAATTGGACATTAATCCCATTAAGGATCCGGTTGATCCACCATGCTGTACCGCTAACTATCTAGGAGGGTCATGATCCATTTGACTTGTTCAACACTTAATCCCGGCCTTTGAGCATATATCTCTCCATTTAATCCAAGCCATTGATCCCTTATTGGATATTAATCCTATTAAGGATCCAGTAGGCATTGACACCCGGTAATTAAACCTTATTCATGGTTCACCCATCGGATATCCATTATAGTGGATCCATTGGATATTATCCTATTTAGGATCCGGTAGACCCATTTGTGTTATACGCTGAGGATCCATAATCATTAGGATTAATTGACATATCCATTACCCCTCTTAGTCACTAGATTGGCTTTTTAATTAATCCATTTGAATACCTCAAACTGTTCTCCCGCGGATCAGCCTTCTCTTCCTCTTTCCTTGCTATTTCTGTTAAGTCTCCCATTGGGAGACAGATTTCTCCCACCGCGGGCCTTCTTCTAGCCGGCTTTCTTCTTCCTACTGCCGCACCCTTCCTCTTCTAACAGGCCTGCCGCAGCTTGGGGATTGCCAAGGAGAGCCATTGAACCTGCTGATTAAAGCTCCCGGGTGCCCTCTTCTTCTCCTTGTGAAGGTGAGCAGGTTTGTTCTTTCTGTGTATGGTAGCTTTCTTCATGCTTTCCTCTTCTTCTATTTTTCTGTCGGCAATATCTTCATTGTCCCATAGTATACTTGCATTTGCATATAGATGAGTAGCCGGCTATGTGGGGATGTCCCTATATGTCCACCCCTCTGATTTATATACTTAGTCCGGCTCTTTCATGCATCTTCTTCAGTCGGGTCTTTATCCCATTCCTTTTTTCTTTGACTGGACAGGACATGCCCACTGAATATATCTGAGGGCCCGGCCTCCCCCTAGGCTACATTGGATCCCCTTGAATGGTCTGTAAGGATGCTTCTCCGAGGGCTTCAAACAGGAGCTAAATTAGCCTCTGTGGATTGTCCCCGGCCTCCCCTCCTTCTTGGCTAGACAGGACATATGTCCTACAAATATATATATAAAGTTGAGGACCCGGCTCTTCAATATATAGACTTGGGCTTTCTCCCAATTTCCGGGCCAAATGGATGCCCTTTAGCATGTTGTTCAAATGAGGGTGGCTGGATTTTAAACAGAACCCGGATGTGGCTTCTGTTTATCACATTCTGGCCCTTTCTTTTTCAAATTTCTGTTGGGGCAGGAGATATGTTGCATGGCTTTGAGGACCCGGCCCTTCAATGCGCTGGATTGGGTCTTCTTGAGTGGGATCCCTTGGCTGCTACCCTCTTTTTTCATGTATATCAATCCGGTTGTAAGCCTCTCATTTGACAGCCTATCACCCAAGTGATTATAACCGGATTTATTAAATAGAAGCCAGTTTGGCTTTCTGTTTTGCTATTTCCGGCTCTCTCATGAGCTATAATTAATTGAGTCTCCACTCAATTTCTTCCATGCCGGAGGAGATAATTGGAATAGGAGCTCTATAGCTCCTGCTATGTGACATACCAACCTTGCATTGTGCATGCCTTTTTTTTTTTTATCTCTAACACAGTTTCATATGGCCGAAGATGTGTATTGGGTAAGTATGTGTATTTCTGCACATACTGGCACCGATCGGGGTTTTGCTCCAGCCCCCCTCTTTTTCTTTCTTCCCCATTGGTCTGGGGGTAGATGCTGGTATCTTTTTGGACAGGATGGGACATTGAGTCCCCCCCTCTTGTATACTCAATTCCATATATGAAATTGACCCCATTTTCTTTGATTCATATACCGATGGTAGGCCATAGGGAATTAAGCATTTTATTCCCCATAGCTCTTATATCCTGGAGTCCGGGTGCTGTAGAGGGTGTTGATTGTGGGCCTCTTTTGTGCTCACTACCTTCTACCTTTTGTTTGGACGCATATGTACCAATCCCACCCGGATCTAGTCTTATATGGCTCTTCTTCTTTCATGACTTTTCCATGTATTTGCATCCATCCCAGTTTGCTCTATATAGTGATGTTGGAGTGGGGGGAATTAAGCATTTTTTTTTAATTCTCTCTTGCTTATGTATGAAATTTTGAGTGCCAACAGGGGATTAGATCTTCTCATCTTCAAATTTAAGAGACTTTCAAACTCAGGAACTTGAGATCCCTATCCTTTTGTTTCAACTTAATTCTGATTTAGCAGCTTTGTATGTAGGAGTTACATGAGCATTCGCTTTGGTTTGGCCACCTTCCATTTGAATCTCGGCACCGGGAACCTAGCATTTTAAGTTACAGTTTGGATTCAAGAATTCCATTTTTTATTGTTTTTCTGAGTCCAATCTTAACATTTGGGATCCCCCTTTGTTCTTTCTGCCTATTACCAGATCAATTTCACCTTTAGCGACATCAGAAATTTGGGGTGCTGCATATTTTATTTAAACATTTGGTGATATGAAAATTGACTGATCTTGGTTTCTGATTCTCCTTGACTCTGGAATTTCAATTCTCTTTTTTTAGTCTTGGGTGTTCTGAATAGTCAAGTTCTGGACAACACCATAGAAACTATTGCTTCCCACTTATTTTGATTTCATTTGCTTCAGATTTTATATATTCAGTCTTTTTGATGATGTGCATTCCTCCAAGTCAACAGAGCTATTGCGGTTTCCCTTTCTATCATAAAATACATTGAACATGACATTCTTCATTGCTTGAGTATGAAGTACATGTGTGACGGAAGACATGGAAGCCGAAATTCCCAGGACTTGGAATGAATTAGGACTAAATCCATTTAACCTTTGATAGGCATCATGGAATTCTTCTCGATAGGTTTAAGATAGGATGCACCCGGCCTTTGATAGGCATGTGGGGATCCTTTTCAATGATTTAAAATTGAGTGCAACCGGCCTAGGACAAGCATGTGGGGACTTGTCCCATTGTTCATGGATCACATTAACATATAGTTCGGCATGGTTGCATGTTATACATGCATAGCCTTCTTATAGCTTAATGGGTACTCCTCCCTTATCGGGGGTGTGGTATGACATTGATCTTTTACACTCTAGGGATTGGCCTTTATATGCCAACCTTAAGGACGTAGGGGCATACCTGCCTCTCAACCATTTTTGGTTTGTTTGATTAAATTCATGTATTTTTTATTTAAGTTTAAATTTGTGATTCACTTAAAGTATAAATGACCATCTAGCTCGTTCGTTAGCTGTCATGGGCCAATAGGCCTGCTATCGAGCCAAGCCTTGTCTTGTTGTCAAGGTGTGTCTACAATTTGGGGGCTCCCCCCTTTTGTAAACTCTTGGATCAAGTGGGGCCCACATAAGTCCAGACGATGGAGAGATGTCATGCTTGGTTGGCCTCACCTCTCAGTGCCCGTTGGCGATTGCTCACGGCGACGACGACTACAGTGAAGATGACCTCGATGGCGGCCGCAGTGAAGCAGGAGGACTCGATGGTGGCAGAAGAGGCAGATGACGTCGACAATAGGAGGGGTGGTAGAAGGTGGCCTCAAAGGCGGTGGTGGACGAAGGGACCAGCCTTGAAGGGAGTAGGAGAGGTTGACGGGGTCGATGGTGCCAGCAGTGGGGGCTGAGGGAGTTGACAACGATGACATGGGAGGGAAGTGGCTTGAACGGTGGAGGCAAAGGAAGGAAACGACATAAGCGGGGCTAGAGGCAATGCCGACGATAGTGACGGGGGAAACTGGAGAGGGCTTCGGCGTCAACCGGGGGGGGGCAATCAGACGGCGTCGGTGACCTTGGTAGTAGGAACAGGGGATGGTGGGGAAAGGAGATGAGCTTGGTGGTGACTAGAGGGGAGAGGGGTGATGACAATAGGGAAGGCAGGAAGCCCCGAGGGTAATGGCAGATGTCATAGAGGGACGTTGTATCTGGCTTCTCTGGCCTCATCAAGGGAAGGAAGAGACCTTGATGACGATGGCGGAGGAGGTGGATAGTTTCGATGGTGGCGGCCTCTCCCTCTGCTCCTTGGTCCTCTTTATCTAGCACCTTTTTTTTTCTTCCCCGTGTAGGCCCCACAAGGGGTGCTTATATAGGCGAGGAGGCCTATGCTGATCGGGGAAGGGCTCCAATGGCCTCGGCTACTCTGAGAATCAGTCACAGAAGCCCTGATGACTTTCTCTGTTGTTGGTGCATCTCGCGGAGGGATTGATATGGCTTCTGCAATCTCCGGTGGCCTATATGGGGGGTTACCGTGCCGTTGGGATATACTCTCGATTTCTTTACTGTTGGCGGTCATCCAAGTATGCACCATGCACCATCGATGGTTCCGACTGCACCCGATGGGAGCTAAAAAGGTTTTCTATTGCTTTGTGGCTCATTATGGGGTCCCTCGTGGTCTAATAGAGACCTTTCAGTGGTGGGAGGGCGGTTGGGAGGTTCAACGAGGAGTCAGCTTTGATTGGGGCAAGTCCCATGTTTCGTCGGGTGACCTTCGATTTCAACCCATACTCTTAGTAGCATTGTGATGACTTTGTACTAAGAAATAGGATCCTTCTGTGATATTTGGCACTAGATGCCTCGTAGGACCTTCCCAGAAAGAGGCAGCTAGAGATACGATGCCCCTTGGCTTTAGCAGAGGTCGTGAAGGCTACGAAGGGCTTTGAGCTTGCCATGGCCATCCTTTAAGGTATCGAACTCTTTTTTTTCGAACACCCCTTTCTTTCCCGCCTTCTCGAAGAACGATCGTGATGAGTGCTGCTCCGATGTGGTAGGTTGGGCTTGCTATTCTATTGCCCATGAGGTGATTTTGATTTTCTGTTCTCATTGCATAAGCCTTCTAAACTTGCGAGATTCTACTTGCATGTGCGGTGCTGCGTGGACCTCCTCTCCTATCGGGAGTTCATTTGTGGTGAGTTCCTATTTGACCGGCACCTCGGTTGGCTCTCACGGTGACCGCACGGCCTTTACTAAGGACAATATGTTTTATATTACCTGTGCCTATCCGACATGTGGACAAGTCATGCGGGCTCAGGGGTGGCCTACATGATCAATCCTACAGTGCCATGCTTCGAATGGGCTCATTTAGACCAAGGTAGGCTTGATTAACACTTGATAATGGGCCCATATTATCGGATTAGTGACTCCTGCCAATCTCTCTTCAACTCGGGTCATTGGTCCCTGCCCCTTCATCCCTAGTGACTAAATTGCGTGATAATGAAAATTCCTAGATTGTTCAATTCTTTCATTTCATTTTTTTTTTGAAATTTCCGAGTGCTAGTAGATTCCTTTGGATCAACTTTAATCATTAGGTTCCATGAGAGACATGCATTAAAATTTGATCATTTTTAACATAGATTTAACTCTTTTAATTTAATGTCTTAACAAGGATTGCCATATTGGAATCGACACCCGGATTGGTGGGTACTGATTTGATCTAGATCGAATTGATCGATTTGAACCAATTTTGTGAGAAGAAAACCGATTCGGAATCGGCCTGGATTTTTTTGTCATAAAATTCATAAAAATCACTAAAAAATTTAAAAATTTAGGAAGCCTGTAGAAAAATTAAAAAATAAAAATGTAACCTCTAATGGGGTGTTTGGTTGCATGATAATGGAGCTTTTTATTTTAATTTTTAAAAATTATAAGGAAACTTGTTAAAAGAGGTGTTTGGCAACCATGACAAATTTATGTTTTAAAAGTGATTTTCTTCTTAAACAAAAAAAGAAAGTCTCACCTCTTTCTTTTTTTCTTGTGGTCCCCCACTTTGTTTGGTCATGGATGGTTGTTACTTTTTTTTGTTATCACATCCCTCCAAACATGATAATTTTATGTCATGAGTTGGTTCACTTTTTATTTTAATATAATTTTTTATCACGAAAATGTACAAAAAATTATCATGCAACCAAACACCCCATAAGTCTTTAACACATTTCATATCATTACAAATTAATCACTTAAAGAGGACTAAAAGGGAAGCGGACTTCCCCAAACATCAGTTAGAAAGAGCAGGCCCCTCAGTAGTTGCTTCAGCTAACAGTAACCCGAAGATGACTATTTCAGCTGAAACAATAAGTCCAAACAAACTATAGATGAATTGACCCAAAACAGAAGTAGAGCAAAAAAAAGAAAACACTGTCCAAATATTGAAATCCAGAAGTTTTAAAACCCAAACCTGAAACTCCCCAAGTCTTAATCTAAAACTGAAATTCCCCAAAACATCTTAAATCCAAAAGACAACAAGTCAAATAAGTTGACAAACAAAACATCTCAAATTGGAAAAGCATTAAGCCAATTACAAATAAACAAAATTTAAAAACAAATTTCAAAGCCATAAATACATCAAGTCTTAAAAACACAACAAAAACAACCAATCCAGATAAGTCAATATATCTCCAAAGAAACCCAAACCAACTCAAAACAGTAAAGTTTGCACTCCGACAGGGCATGGGGCTGTCTCTTATGTGTTTTGTGGATTAATGGGTGCGTGAATTGCTATGGTGGCTAATCAAATGTATTTGAGCATTTGCTTATTGTAATTAACACCGAAATATTGGAAGTTCGGTTGGGATAAGTCAAAATTTTGAAGGATTTAAATAAGCTCAATAAAGATAAAATATGGTTCTGATTGTCTTAAGTGATAGGGTAATCCATATCAACACTTAGAAGATCTGTGGAACCCACTTTGTGAGTTCTTATGTATGGATACCACACCAAGTTAGCTAATGCTTTTATGTAATAGTAATACCATATATTTTAATAGTTGTCAAAGCTAAACAAACCAAAACCTTTTCTTATAGTTTTAAAAAGCTTCGAGGTTTCAACAAATTCCTTAGAGAAAAGGGCATTTTCCTTTCCCTTCCACTAGCTGTCAACTTTGTATTATGCATTGAAGTTCCTCTCTTCTTTTCCAGGCACATTTTGTTGAAATGGATCCTTGGGTTATCTCCCATGTCCTAAAACCAAATCTTGAATGGACTGGCTTTCTTGATGTTTCAACCGTACATGCAGTTCGCGTGGAAAGATATTTGGAGCAAACACAACAAACTTTTGGTACGTTCTGCTTTCTCTGAATGTATATGCTTAAGTGCTTTGAGTTGATGTTGTTTTTCCCACTTGTAGGTGCACCTGTCATGGCAGATAAAATTTCAACCCATTTATACATAATTATGGAAGACAGGATTGGAGATTTAAACTAGTGTGCATTTTTTATAGCATATTGTCTCCTCATGCATTTTACTATCACAGAGCTTTGTTCATTATCAGTATTGGTGAAAGCACTAAGATACTAGAGATTTGGCTGCATGTTCTATATTCTTGTACATAACCTCGTCTTGTTTTTTTTATGAGTCCTAGTTGCGAGGCAAGGGTGGGAGAGTTGGTAAGGGACAACTATGGCTGACCCAAAGGTCAACAGGTCGATCTTCACCAACTTCATGCTTTTGGGCTTAAGGTGAAAAGTGGTGTCCGATACTTAGGCTCAATGCCTAGTCCACAATTAAGAACTAGAGTGTGCTTGACTACAAGCTCTCCTTGGTACTAGTATATAGTTGTAGCTGAGATGGAGGTCAAGTTAGTGGGTCCAGTGCAAGGATTATGGAATCGGAATTGGCCACCTGATCAGTGGGTGCTTGTTGACACCCATATTTTCAAAGGAAAAAAAAAGAAAAGAAGAAGAAGAAGAAAGGAACTTACGAGTTGATCGACCAGCTGGCTTGAAATTAACCGAGGGAATGGCCTGCGTAGAGCAGCTCCGACAGTGGCAGTCCCGCAGCACCCAGTAAAGGCAGAAAGGTTTATCGGGCAAGGCAAGTAGAGGTCCCGATGACCGAGTCACCTTCTAAACAGTCCTCTCGATGAATCGGATGCACCCGAAGGTGAGAAATGCTATAAGGTTGCTTAGACTGATCCTCCGGGGGCGTTGAGGGCAAGAGAAGCCGAGTCCCGTAAGCTACGGATCCGTTCAAGATAATCCCGGAGCAGAATCCTCCTGTGCGGACGTTTCCAGCACGATAGGAAGAAGGGGAAGAAGAGGGAAGTCAATTTCACAAATTGCGGACCTTTCTGGGTCCGGCTCGGAGCAGGAAACGCACCGCTCGGCAGATCTCTTATGGAGGAAGGGGGAGCAGAGTCCTACTCCACGGAGGTTCGTTCCAAAGCGGCAGAAGGAGCCGGAGAAGAGAAGGGAAGTAAATCCCGTGTATCACGGATCCCTCCGAGTCTATCCCGCGTACGGTGGATCCCCTCCAAGTCCTTCTCGGACTAGGACACCTTTGTTGGGTAGGTTTCATCTTCTCGGAAGGAGTCCAACGCCGCACGAGAACACATCCGGCAAGCTTCCTAAACAGAGCGGGAGAGGTTGGGAGTCTATAAAAAGGGCGTACCGCGTGAGAGAGCAAGGGCCGGAGGAGACAGCCGTTCTCTTAGCCATCGTAGAGCACCCCGAAGTCATTCTCTTCCACCGGCGAGTCCAACAAGCCGCGACCTTCTTCCAGCTGTAGTGCCAAGCCTGCCGTGACGCCGCAAATCATCGCCGAAACTATTCAGGACTGCAGCCGAGGGAGTTTCCAAGCCAAGTGAGGTACGGCGCCGTCGCAATCTCCTCCTAAGGCCGTCGCGATCATCGCCGGAATCTCCCGAGGCCGGGCGGTGCTGCCGTCGTCTTCATCCGCTGTCGCCGCTGCCCGGAGAGAAGGGAGGAGAGGTCGGGGGATTTTTCCCCCGACTTATGTCCACGGAGGACATATCAACAGTGCAGGGTGGTAGGGCCCGCGGGAGAGAGGCCCCGCGCGAGAGAAGCCGCGGAGAGGCAGTCTTGCGGGCGGCCTCGCGAGGCTGTTGACCGGCGGGTCAAACAGTGGTGGGGCCCACCTTCAAAGGTGTTAAAAAAAAAGAGAAGGAAAAAATGAAGAAGAGGAGAAGGAGGTGGTCGCGCAGGTGGCCAGTTGACCCAGGGTCAACTGGGGCTGTGGGGCCCACAGAGGAAAAGTTGTAAAAAAAAAGGAAGAAGAAGAAGAAGAGGAGGAGGTGGACCGCAAGGGCCCATTTGCCCCACATGAACAGTACCATGGCTTCAAAAATTAAATTTTTAAATCAATTTAATTTAAACAAACCGAGGCAAGCATAAGGCCGGTTCTAAACCCACCTCATGGCTTCGGCATAATCTAAAAGAAAATAATTGGGAAACCAGGAGGCCGGTTCTAAACCCACCTCCTGACCCATGATTAATTCAAAAAATTAAAAATAAAATAAACAATCAATTTAAATTAAATAAAAATCCATTTAACTCAAACAAACCGAGGCAAACATAAGGCCGGTTCGAAACCCACCTCATGGCTTCGGCTCAACTTAAAAAGAATTCAAAAAACAAAGGGAAACCAGGAGGCAGGTTCTAAACCCACCTCCTGACCCTCTTCCTAAGGTGGACATACAAAGGTCATTAACAGACCCCAATGTCTCACCGGTTTGACAAACAGCTCATCAACTCATGAAGGAGTCGAAGGAATCGACATGAGCTAAATTCCCACAAGTCTATCAAAGACCGGGACATGCTCAAATTTCAAGACAATGAACAAATTCCGGGATGCCTATTAAAGGCTGGACATGTTCAAGACAAATTCAAATTGATCTCAAGATCAACAGATGATTGATAGCAAGTTGATAGAATGGATGTCATGATGCTGTATTATGTTCGGTGCAAATTCAATGAAAAAGGGAGTTCAATGACCTCATGAAATGGTCGGAATGCAAACATAAGAAATGGGAAAAATCTGTAATCCGAAGGCAAGAGACTGTAAAAAAATTTCTGAACATTTAAAAATCTGAAGTCTGTCAATCTGTAAAATCACAAACCGAAAACAGACTTGAAACTGAAATCTAAAGCAGAATCTGAAAGCTGAATCACCTCTGAAATTCAGAGATTAAAAATCTGAAATTGGAACTCTGAAAATTGAAGAGTCTGAAATCTGAATTGGTGCAGAAGCCCGTTTAAGAAATCCACAATCTGAAAATCATTTAAAATGCAGAGTCTATAGAGGATCCGAACTAGGTTTGCAATCTGGAATTGGTCTGATTTTCGGGAGTTTCAAAGTCTGAATATAACATACAGCAAAACTGAAATCAAAAATAAAAATCTGAAATCTGCAGGGGATCTGAACATCCGAAATCTGCAATCTGAAAATTAATGCTTCAACAAAAATCTGAACTCCACATTTTTTCTGAAATATGAAACATACAAGAAAAAAAACTGAAATCTATAAGATCTGGGGTTTTAAAATCTGAAACATATGCAGAATCTGAATTCTGAACCTAAATTCAGAATCTGAACTTCACATTTAGAGATGAAATCTGAACTTTACTCAGGTAACAAGCAGAAAATTCTGAAAAAGAGGATTTAAATTGAAATTGGAGAATCATAAACCCCAATCCGCAAATTTCCAACTTGTCCCAAATACCATCTCCAACAAAAATCAAATGACAAGCAAATTAATATTAAACTAAAACAAACCAAACTCAAAATCAAACAATAAATAAACTGTCCCAAACTTAAACCAAATCAACCCAATTCAAACTTAAATCAATAACCCAAATCAGGTCATTCCAGAAACTGTCAAATTCATTCAACCCAAATCAATCAAATTCAACTAAATCAGCAAATCTGAAAATCTGTAAAATCCGAAACCTGAAAAATCTGAATTTCAGGAGTCTGTAAGAAATCTGGAACCCCAACTCTAAGAATCCGAAATCAGAATCAAAACTGAAAATTGTGAAATCCCAACCTGTTTAAACTAAAACAGACCCCATCCAACTTCAAAATGAACATCAAATAACCCAAGTTCAATTAAATCTCAAGTTCCAACAACTCATATTCTAACCAGGATCTAAAAAACAATCCAATTGCATAAGTAAAACTTTTAACCAAACGCTAACCAAACAAGTTAGGATCAAAACAAACAAACTGAATTAATAAACAATCTGAACCCAGCCCTCTGTTAAATTCATTTCCGAACTTAACAGAAATCTGATTTAACCCATCCGATAAGGCCAATTCAATCCAAATTAACCCAATTCAAATTGAATCCCCCACATCAAATAAAATTCAATTGAATTCCAACAAATCCAAATAAACTAAATTCAATTCCCCAAAATCCAATCAACTTGAATCAACTCCCAAATAAAATGCAACTAAAACTCAATGAAATCCAAATGAAACAAACAAGCCAAGTCCGAATTCCAAACAAATTCACTCCAAACAAACTTAAACTAATTAATCAACTCGAATTAAATCAAATTAAAACTCACACACCAAATCCAAATTTCAACCAATAAAACAAACTCAAATCATGTTTAAAATCAATCAATAAATTCAAATTGAATCAAACTTAAATTAATAAGCGACTCAAAAAATGAACAAATCAAATTTCAACCCAAACAAATTTAATTCACCCAAAACAAATTCAACTCAAATCAATTTCAACCAAAAATCAAACTGGAATTTAAATAATTCAATTCCAACAAAATTCCAATTAAAAGCAATTCAACCCATTAAATTCAACTCAAACTAAATTCAACTCAAATCAATTCAAACCAACAAATTTAATTCAACCAATTCAATTCAAACTAAATTCAAACAAATTGAGTGCTTGCATTCCATCAAATTTCATGGGATTGTTTTCTCCTATGTCCATGTGTGTGAATGCTTATTTTGTGGATGTATGTTTTCTATTTTCATGGATTGCTATGACGCTTAATCAAGGGTATTCGAGTTATCTCGATGTAATTAACGTCGGATCTTCGCACCATCCGACGGGGAGAGGTCAAAACAAATTTTCAAAGAACCTAACAACCTCAACACATAATTTTGACCCTAGTTAGTACTTTTATGGAATACCATCTATTTTTCTAATAAGTCAATGCTAAGGTCTAACCAAATCAAATTCAAATTCAAAAGGAAAATGAATTTCCAAAACAAAAAAAGAATAAATTTTTTGAATTCGAGGTTACATCAGTGCTGAGTCTGATTCCGATCCAGATCGGATTGGAAAATTGACTGTTCTAACAGGAGAAAAACCATCCGGAATCGGTCCGGATCGCTTCTTAGAAAACCCAAAAAATGAAAGGAAATGTAAAAGAACTTCTATATTATGCTTTCTCATGAGATTCTGGCCTATCCGGCTCTTTTGGGCCAGAATAGGGCATAAGCAACCAATTTCTGGACTGGTGGTGACCCTGCAGTTTCTTTGCCCTACATACCCCAAAAGTTACCGGATCTTGGTCCTATTGAGCTTGCAGGCGGGGAAGAACGTTGTGGTACTGCAGTTGTTGGAATCTGTCCCAATTCAGTCCAATTTGGCCGACATAGATGAGAATCTGGCTGGGATTGGGTGTTCCGGCCAAAATGGGATCAGTAGGTGCCGATCCAATTCAAAAATATGCAGATTCTGCGAATCATGGTCAGGTGGGTTGGTCTAATAATAATAAAAATGAATTTTAGCCTAGGATTTCTAAATAGGATTAGGATTGAGAGGGAAGAAAAGCCAATCTAGGATCAACCTGGATTGGCTCTTCCAAAAACATAAAAAATAAAAAAAACACAAAAGAACTTATACAGGATTAAAGATTGCTGATTCTTGTCCGATCCAACCCCGATCAGGGTCAGATCAGCACCGGAAGTGGCAGCTTGAGGTGGTGCACTGTCAGCCTTACATCTTCCCCACGGATCCATCATACCCAATACCCATGATCTAGTAACTTAAAGTTGTTGGATCATGGAGTATTGGGTCTCATGGATCTAGTATCACCTGATGACCTGATATGAGCAGCTTCACTACTAGTTTGGGTGCAGAAGATGCAGGGACAGCATTGTACCACCCCAAGTGGCTGCTTTTGGTGGGATTGGCTGATCCTGTCGGGATGGGCCAATTCAGGCTGATTTGGTCTCGGTTCCCAGGCTATCTTCGGTGTTGGATCGGGTATGTCCCTAGGATTGGATCAACAGATCCTGCAACCTATTTAATGGGGGTTGGCGCGGTTGACTGGGCTAAAATGCTGCGAAAATGGTGTATAACGACACAAACGAAAAATAAAATGAAGTGACATGAAAGGCAGCGGGTTTAAACCTGTTTGAAAGTGTCCGAACTGGCCCTGAACCATGACTTAGCCCCTTGGGCGGGTACGTGGTGTGCTGCTGGAGGTTATGACAAGGGGGCTTGTGATGTCTTCTTGGAGCCTGAGGGCGCACGAGGGTGAGAGACCCCTACGTGGGTGTCATGGCATCTCGAAGGCACTCTGAGGGTTCGAGGCTGCCGCGAGAAGAAGCCCCTCGGAGGGATGTCGCGCCATAGATCTGGGGAAGGCGTCGTGTGAAAGGCACCCGCAAATATAAAAAAACACCGAAAACCGGGCCCCTTTTCGTCTTTGGTGGCCTTTGTCTTCGCCTTATGGATCTCCGTTGCTTGTCCGAACGAGCAGGGTGCATCAGAGGGTTGCAGGGCGGGTGGAGCATAGGTGTTGGCAGGCAGTGTGGTCGTCACCCTCGTATTGCGGTCTTCTTCCTTGAACCTTGATCCTTGTCTCCTCCTTCTTTCTTGTCTATCCTTTGTCGTCGACATTGCCTGGTGGTAGGGAGTGGGACGAGATGAGATAGGAGGGTGGCAACCTAGTAGGGACGGTGGCGAGGATGGAGCGAGGTGTGCGATGGGAGCATAGGGTGGATTTGGTGGTCCAAAGATGGAGGGTCACCGGGAAGAGCTCCGATCGTCCCAACGGGTTCAGGGTGGAGTTGGAAGGGAAAGGAGTAGACCGGGGGGGGGGAGCCGGAGGGAAGTTTCGATGGGGATGAAAACGATGACGCATAGGAAGAAGAGGAAAACACTGGGTAATGGAGAACAAGCCACAACGACTGCCAACTCTTCTTCCAGGAATTGTCGAAGGGTGTTGGACCAACGGTGCTGCGGGCGAAGTGGAACCGATCTCTGATGTTGGTCATATTGGAGACAATGCTGATGATGGGGCTGTCAAACTGGAAGGTGAAAGATTGGGCAGCTCCGGGGATCGCCAGATGTGTACTCCTGATTGCCAGATTGTGACCATGTCAGTGGAGACGGCGTGCTACTAATGATGTCCAAGTTGTCCCACATATTGGTGACCATCTTCTCCAAGGCACTATCTTCGGATTGTTGTCACCCGACGATATTGAAGATGAACCAGCAAAACCTGAACCACAACCTGTGAAGGAGGTGAGAAGGAGAATGGCACGGAGGCCGCTCGGGGAAAAGGGAAAGGAGAGCATTGGAGCCCGCCTCCTGCTGGGGGTGGAGTGGACTACCAACCTCTTGTCGAGGACGAAGAGGGAGGGCCTCCATCGGGAGGGGGTAAAAGATACTTGCAAGCCCCTTGTGCAAGAATTGGCACCTTATGGCTTCTCAAAAAATTCTACTATTCATTCATTCATTCCAACGTAAGGAGCTCCTTATATAGGGAGTCCTAATTACAAAAGAGAACCTAAGAAAAAAATCACATACATGTACCCTAGGGCAGAAGTGCAAGAAAAGACTCAAAACCAACTTAAATTATTTAAAAACAAGTCCCTTAGGGCTGAAATGCAAGAAGATTCCAAAATTCTTGAACTGGTTTCCCATCACTATCGTGTTTAGTTGTACATGAGAAATCAGGTCACCTCACTTCTTGGATTTTGTGGCCTATTTTTAAGCCAAAATAATTTATATATCAAAGTGAATCTTTAAGTACACGACACTTAAACGAAATCTGTCCTTTAAGGGCTATCATAAACCATGGCCCAATTGGAGGCTCGATTGGAAGTCATCCTTAGTCTGATTGAGGATCACCTGAAAGGAAAGTTTGGGCCTAGGACATCCCAAGGGCAGTTTTGTAGCCAGTTTAAAGGTTCTGTCAAGGGCCCTACCAGTAGCCGATTTTAGGCGCACCTCAGGCCCATTTACAACCCATTCACAGGGTAAGTTGAGGGTATAATTCTAAGGGTCAGTCTTCAGTCCATTTAATGGCAACGCGTCATGCCTCAGACCGAAGCGGAAGCATTCAACAATGTAACTGGAGAAAAGTAACCTCAAAACAAAATGGTTTGGGAACAAGAAATAAATAACTTTTAAATATTCAATTTCATAAATCTTTAATTTCCCATCTGGCATGTCCTAATTTATAGAATGTATGCAATGTTTATAACGAGTCCAAATATTAACCATTTAAATGAATTAAACTAACCTAACATTTACAATCCAAGGTATCATGAAATTCAAATATCGACCAACCTTTCAAATCCTTTTCACCTCGATTCCACTACAAAACTCTGCCTCCTTGAAAAATGTTCAACTAAAAATGGTGAGCCACCATGTAGAGGCACTCAATAGACCTTGCCTCACCCAACACCGATTAACCAAATAATGAAAGTATGCATGATTTCATATAAGCACAATCTTAATTTCAAATAAATTAAAATCTATGTTTAGTGCAATCTAAAAATAACTATGGTAAAACATTGCATATTTCTTGTTTGAGACAACTAAGAGAGAAATAATCTTACTAAAATACTATAAAGGAACATAGCTAATGCGATGTGAAGCAAAGTCATTTTTTCACTTTAATTTTTGCTTTCTTGTTAAACTTGTTTACCGATTAACTTAGATATCATGAACCAAATCTAAATACCATATGCAATACACTTAATCTTATCACTTTCACAAAAACCTAACTCCTCTTATAGTTTTTGATAATCACATAGTTAAGCTAACTCATGTTTGTCTAGGCAATGACGCACATGGACACAATTGTCTGGTATGCGGGACCATTGGGTACTCTAGATCAAAACTAAGAAGCTCGTTGCCCTTAGGTGAACTAAGCTTAGGTCGGGGAAGCTAAAATTAACATATTTTTAAATGATCCAAATGCAAATATGACATACACGTGTCAAAATTTAAAAACATCCAAATCCAAATGGTTCGAATACAAATTTGCCCGAGGCACAAATGTCACATCTAAACTCAAATTCAAATGATGTATGATATCGTAGTGCAAATTTGGTTTGTGACTAGATGTATGTACAAAATCTAATAACTAAATGATTTTCATAATTCAAATCTATCAAATGGATATGCAATATACATAACACAAGTAAACTAATTTATCAACTACAAAATTTTAGCTTAAATCAATCCAACATCAAAATAAATGAAGGTTAGAGATAGTAAAGGCACCAAATAAATTTTTCCAAAGCATTGATTCTAGTATTGACTTCTTTCACTTGAAAGTTGTCTCTAACTCAAATCATCAGAATATACTTCACTTATACATATACTGCTAAAAGAATCACTTTCTTCTCCGCCACCTCCACCTCCACCTCCACTTGAACCTCATATATGTTGTTATTGTGTAGGTAGAATGAAATCTTCTTTATCATCATCTGAGGAAGATGCTTTGTGGGACTCACATGTCTTCGCCTCACATCTAGCTTCCTCATCTTTCCCATTTCTTTTTCTTGCATACCCTTTCCAATAGTATGCTCGTAGATTTTTTTAATGATTTGAATTTTGCTTATCTTCAACTCTTCTGAGTAGTAGAAGGTCCCGCATTTGAAGCTTGAGCTATGGCTGTGGCTGGAGCTGACTCTAGGGTTGTAGTTTGAGGTGGATCCGGACCGGGAGTTGTACAAGAAACCTTAGAATTTTGTCATTCTTCTTGCATCTCTTCATCCTCACAAATTACACTGTCAAGCTCACCCTTGGCCCATGTCCGATTATTCGAGTCAAATTTTGGCTCTGGTTCAACATCCTTGTCATCCATACTGAAAGTGGATGTTCTTTTTGGGAAAGATATTCTAAGTCAACATCATTATGCGATAATCCTTGACTTTCTTCAGCTCTTTGCTCATGCAAAACATCTGCAAATCGGACAAATCTTCCTTCAGATAATTTTAACGTTTCTTGATGTTCTTTATTCTCGACCACTTATTATATTGGCAAAACACTAAATTTTCTAATATTTCACTTTTCAGCGTATTCCTTTTTTGCGTGTTTAAAGTTGAATATACTCTAATTTCTCTCACATTGTCATAAACTAGTGCTCTGACTCAATACTCAAATTGCAATAATGGCAAGTGGATTCTATCCACTGTTGTTGTTGACTTGAATCCACCACTCAGTTAGAAAAAAAACATGTAGTATAGTGTGTATACTTCTTATAAGAATATTTAATATGTACCAGGGGTTAACACACACACCATGAGAATACTTGTCATACGAATATCGAAGATATGGATCTCTGTACACTCCAATTCGGTGCTTATATGATGTCATCTAAAATACGATATGAAATACAAATAAGTCTATTGCTCTACAAAACTCAATAAGTATGCGAGCAACAACTCACTTCTATTTCCTCTTTTGTTCTGTCTCGTGAACTCCTAGCTAAATGTTGTATCACCATCAAGGTACCACATATGATCTCTGCATCATTATATGCTTATCTGTCGTATCACATTCTTAGGTTCAAGTAATATCTTACCATAATGAAAAACAACCATTAATGATAGTAACACATTACAAAAACACTTAAATGAAATATAACATATACAAATATTTGTAACATGAATATCATGATAAAGTGTCTTTACCCATTTGTTGTATATAATCTTTCATCATTCCTAATTACCCATTGGATATTTTTCTTTGATTTTCATCTTTACTTTACCCATTGCATCTTACAAGTATCCCATTTAGTTTTTATCATTGGAATCTACCAATCTCAGCATGTGTACCTTGGCTTCTATCACAGACAAGTAGTCTTGCACTCTTTCTCACCACTTATTATTCTCAATAAGATACTCTATCTTAGTTAGGATATCAAACTGCGCCATATTGTATCGTAGTTCAGTCATGTAATCAATATATGATGATGAAAGTATGAATTTTTTCAATTATGTTGATATTTGTGCAAACTTTCTAACGCAATGAAATGTGTGACAAATCTTGTGTGGCTATGTCACACTAGATCGCAACCATCAATATTTTTTCTTATAATGTGTAGTAGTCTAGGATGCTCATATGTGAATGGTGCAATCAATTGACCTTGACTTACTAGTGACCTCACATATGACTCATTTACAACATCCTCCAATATCAAATCTATAGAGTGTGTCACATAGGGCACCCAAAATAAGTGTGGCTTCACATCCATCAATTTTTTCCTTGCAACCTTAGAAGACTCTTCGTTGTTAGTAACAAATTTTACAATGTTCTTCTCACTAATGTTCTTTACAACATCATTCAAAAGAGCAAACAAGTACTTTGCATTCTTGATATGGCCTGATGCATCAATAGACTTAAAAAATGTGGTGCCCTTGGAACAATAGATAAGAAAATTGATCATAAATTTTTTTGTAATTTTTGTTCATCTATTGCACATTACCATGCAACACATTTTTTTCATATGGCCTTGAATCCATTTATCCATGAGTTCAACTCATCGATCTCTGCATCAAAGTCACCCTCATATATATGTACTTAAATGTCAGAATTTTTAATTCTAGTCCAACCTCACTAATAGCATCAACAATGATTTGAAAATATAAACTAGTGGTTGCATGGACCGGAACATCTACATCAAGAAAAAATAAGACATTGTTGTTATTGTTTGTTTGAAAAACATCTAAGACACACTTAAAAGAAGTTAAGTTTTTATATAGCTACATGTAAAAATCATTTACAAATGTTTTTGATTGCCTTCTTTGCGGCCTGTCATAGCCTTAACTCCTTTCAAGGCTTACTTTATTGTTCTTTGATTTTTGTCACTTTGCTTATATCTATAGGTATCCGCCGGCCGAACTGGCTGTGACTGACGAAACTCACTATCTCGGCCTCATTTATGTGTAGGATGATTGCCTTCCACATTTGAATGTCTTGCCGTAGATTCTTTTGTCCCCTTCTCTCCTCATCTTCATGGGTTTGTGCCTTACTTGCATGTTTTGCTCTCTTAATTTGTACCATTCTTCGTCCTCTAAACTTGATGCATCAATTTTAGTTTAAGCCTTTCCTTTACCTTTTTTAAGACTTTCGAACATGAGATTTATGCCTTTTTGTCCAAGTAACTCATCGTGCAGGTTGGCTCTCTACTTAGTACTTATCTCCCTCTGTGGTGCTCTCTTGGTTAAATATGCCTTTATTTTTTCTCCGAACTCCTCTGGTACCTTGTTACATTTCTTCACGATCTCACCAATCTCACTTATATGTTGTTTGAGGTGATAAACAACTCCATTCATTTTTTTTTCTCACACCACTTGCATTTCACTCTTTTCTTACTAACATCTGACATGTGTCTATGTTATCATCCAATATCACGATGTGCAGTGACACCATCCTCCTCGTCCAACATTTTACGTACACATGGAAAAAATATCCTCAAACAAATTACAACTTATATTAAATAATTGTTGGATTTCGAGACATGGGAGAGGAACTAGACAAAGATCCGGTTTCGTATCCGATTTGAAGGGAGAGGGGCCGAGCCAACTGCGAAGGGGGAGGGGGGGAGATTCGGATCACCTAGCTTGAGAGCTTGAGAGGTGACTGTATAGTCACCCATTGGGTGTGAGGTTGGTTGAAACAGTCACCTTGAGGGGTGACTTCAGCGTAGGGGGAACCCTACGGAGGGGGAACAAGGGTGGGGGGGGGACAATGGCCAAGGTGGAGGGGGGAAGGATCCCCCCGATCCGCCATGGGGGAGGGAGAGGATTGGTGGGGGGAAGGGGCTGAACAGTCACTCCTCGGGGTGACTTCAGTGTAGCGGTTTCAGATCGGGAGCAGAGGGAAGGGGAAGGGCAAGATTGCGGGGAGCGGGGGGGGATCGAATCGACCGATTTTTTCCCTTGATCGGAATTGGATCCTTAATTGGGCCCGATTCCATTCTTTTCAGGTTCTTGGGGAATTGGCCGATTCTTGATCCGATCCTACATGGTCAGTCGATCCATGGTCTATGCTCTCGATCCAGGCCGATTCCTCTTAGAGTTGACCTTGGATCAGTTATTTGGGTGGGAATTGGATCGGTAAGGGCCGATCTAATTCGAGAATCGGCTGATTCCAATCCAGATCGGTCAATTCTACGAACTATGGGCCTTTTTGGGCCTTTTTTTGCTACTTGACCTTGCAATTGGCCATCAGCGTTGGTTAGGACCGAAGAGGAGACAGGTTTATACCTCTTGTGCAGTGCCAACAATCAATCAAAGTTACCAGGTATATACCTCTTGTATTTCTTCCATATTCTTCTCCTTCACCGGCTGTGACAACGTCCTCCTGTTGACATGTTCATTGGGCTTTACTGTCTCTGGTGGCTGATCAGCCTCTGTCGGTCTTAGATTGAACAAGATCCATTGCTCTGCAGTTTCATATAGCCATCGGGGCAATCATGTGTGACTTTCCCTGTTCTTGCCATCCTCTATGCCGTGATTGTCAGGCCATCTGATAGGTCCATCAGGGCCTATATGCTATTGCCCCCTGGAGTGCAGTCAGGCATCACATGGTCTCTGATTGAAGAAGATATATAGTTCTCGCAGTTTGAACATCTTCCAAGCCCTGTCGAAGTCAACTCTTCTTATCACCAGACTTCAATTCTCTGCTTGGTCAGTTGGCAAGTATGATTCTTATTGCTTTTGCTTTCATTTTAATTGACATGATGCATTAGAGGCAACTAGGCATTGGGTATGATGATGATTAGAGAGGATATGTCCCCCGTAAGTTCTAAACATGTTCCGGGTCTAAGATAACTTAACCTTTTCATTTTGTCATCTTGTACCCCTATCCATGTTCTGACTGTGTAGGAGCATTGCCATCTAGTTTGGCTCATATAATTAGACATATGTCATGGCCAAATCAAGGAGGATATGCTCTCTATCTGATCACATCTTGGATCTAGCAGATCTCATATATGCGTGCAATTGACTGCTATCATGTTTATCTTTATTTGGGGCAGTTCTGACTTGAGAGGGGATATTCTTCATTTTATTGGTGTTAAGATGTAACTGGGTACATGATCAAACATTTATGTTGCTGAATTGAGAAGGAAAGACCACTCCCATGCCCGAACATTCTCTGGCCACCAGTCATGTAGGTTTTTAATAAAAGGGCTATTCCTTTCTTCCATCAATCTTGGCTTCCATAAGTGAACTTGTCATGCTATCTCGGGTGCATGTTTGAGCAACTAGTGCTTCCCCGGCCATATTTGGACCTTCATATACCTATAGGGGCTATGAGAGTGCCAATCCCCCTTTGCTTTGGCAATTCTCAGATTTATCAAAGTTCAGACCATCATATTTTTCCGGCCAACAGGAGTTAAGTAACACATCCTTCTCTTGTTCTGCCCGTCGGGGATATTGAGTGTAGGATACACATGTATCTTGTGGTTGGGATACACCTGACCTTGATGGGTTTCAGATTATCATTTGTTCAAGTCCCAGAGATCATTTGCATATCCTAATAATCCCCTTGACCATGGACAATGCTCAAATTGCCATCGGATGTATAACTGAATATATGATAATTCCTTGGCCATATTTAGGCATCCACGTATTCCTCAAGACTGTAAGAGTTCTAATCCTTCTTATTGCCATCGTGACTTCCGAATCTACCAAGTCTGGACTATCCTTGTCCCATTTGACTTTGTAGGATGAAGTTAAGTGTTAAAATGTCATGTCTCTTAGCTATTGGTAGTCCAATCGTTACATTGTGCATATAGGATATTCCATAAGCTTAAAATATATAGGTCCTAGTTCATTTAGGACCTGCAAAGACATATACGCAAATTTTAGGTGCCAACACCACGTCACCTAACTGCCCGATGGACTAGGTTAAGGTGCAATGGGGTGACCTCCAATGGACTAACCACCATCATTTGACCGGTCAAACAAGCAAACAAATAAATAACAATAGAAAAAATGGTAACTTTACTTTCTACTTGGTCCTCCTTCCACCTTCATGAAAATGGAGAGTCATGGGGCCATTTTTGTAGATGGAAAATGGAGAGAAAGAAGGAGGAAGCACCATACGAGAAGGTAAGAAGGGGCAACGATTTATCCCCCTTTTTCTTAAAAAAAGATGGACATCAAAATATCTATGCATATTGAATATGCAAGAGTCCTATTTTAAATATATATATATATACAGTCATTCTCACCCTGACATGCTGAAATGCTGCTCAAATTTCATATCAAAGGAGAAAGAATAAATAGCTGTACATATTTAAGTATGCCAATGTTCTATTTATTCAATATAAAGTCCAGCAATGCATATTTAATTTGCATATAAGCTCTAGATACATTTCTTTAATAGAAATCAATTCCATATGTTGACTTATTACTATGAGGGCAATGACTTTTATGCCTCATTTTTCTTGTATACACTTCATTATTAATGAAATGAAACTCTTTTACGTCATGTTATGGTATGTAAAAGGGACGATATCAGTGCCCATGGCCTTCAATATGGAAGTGAAACAAACTGGTTATATTAATGATATTTAATTAAAATAAATTATTAAATAAAAGTGATGGCAAAACTAAAACGTTAACAAAAATTCAAAGATAATGGAACCAAAATAATTTAATAAAATAATATATAAGATATGAAAACAAAAGATATTAAAATAAAATCAATGCAAACCTAATTTAACTAACAGACAATAATAATAAGAAACAATACTCACTAATTAAAGATAATACTTATAATAATAACAAAATACTCAACAAAAATAGGTGAAACAATAAATGCCTACATAAATACACAAAGAAATAAGTCTACTTAAAAAGGGGGACGAATGCCTAGAATTTCAAATAAGAAGTCCCTAATAAAACAAAGAAATGATAAAAAATATATGAACCATAATAATAACAATAATAAAAGGGTAAATAAAAAAAGAAGGAAGAAAGGATAAAAGATAAAGTAACTAAAATAATAAAACATAATAATAAAAATGTAAATAAATTTAAAATGCAAAAACTGAATAAAAAACAAAATGTTGAAGTTAAATAATCAAATAAACTGAAATGTCCAGTCAAATGAATCAAATTGCATAAGGGCTATGGGGAAAGACCTCCAGTCCCTCTCTGTGTTAAATGTAGATTTGTGACATCGATCAATAAATTACTATGACGGTTAATCAAAGGTATTCGAGTAATTGTTCGATGTAATTATCACCAAAATATTACAATTTCGGTGGGAGAGGTGACAAAATATTTCAAAGAACCCATCAAATAACTTCAATCATAAAATATGGTTTGAGTCTTCCAAGTTATAGGGTCTTCCCTATATCAATTCATGTAAGATTCTGGAACTCATGTTGTGAGTTTCCATAATTATTTATATTTTTTGGTTTACCATTTATTTTCCAGTAATGCAAACTGATGTAACCTCAATTTTGAAAATTTTTATATTCATTTTTTATTTGATTTGGCTTAGATCTTAGCATTGACTTTTTAGGAAAAATAGGTGATATTCTATAAAAGTATTAGTTAGGTCCATGATATATATAAAAATATAGGTTGATGTTGTTAGGTTCTTTAAAAATTGATTTTGGACCTCTCCCCATCGGATGGTACGAAGATACGATGTTAATTACATCGAGAATACTTGAATACCCTTGATTATCCGCCATAGGAATCCATGGAATAGAAAACATGCATCCACAAAAATAAACATACACATAGGAACAATGGCTCCATGAATTTGATGGAATGCAAACACTTAATATGTTTTAAATTTGATTTGATTTGAATTAATTTAGAGTTGTTTGATTAAGATTGATTTGGATTTAGTTTTGAGAAATTGATTTGATTGATGTGAATTAGTTTGATTGATTTGAATTAAATTTGTTGGTTAAAATTTGTTTGATTAGGATTGATTTGGATTTAGTTTGAGAAATTGGGTTTGAGCTTGATTTAGGAAATTGAATTTCTGTTAAGCCTGCTATTTTCAGATTTGATGTGTCGATGATTTTTTTTTAGTTTGAATTTTCAGATTTGGGATTTTTTGTTATGGGGTCTTAAATGTGAGTTTGATTGATTTGTTTGTGTTATGACTTTCAAATTCATTTTAATTGTGTGAATTGTGGGTTTTGTTTGAGAATGATATGGTTCAGAATCGGATGAGGGCATCTTCTGTTCAAAAGAATGACTGTTATTTAACTTTAATGTTTTCATTGTTTAGCTGAAATTAAATTTGCTTTAACAGATTTTTTTTTGTTGAAGCTTGCTTCTCTCTTTTTAAGTGTAAACCGAGCCAGACCCAGCTCCCAAATGTAATCACCTCAAACAGGTCCATTGATTGATCTTGCTGATTGGGTTTTGAACGTACTTTAATTGGATTTGACTTGGTATTATTTACTGAGATTTCACTTGGATTCAATTGGACAGATGGTGTATTCTGTTCATCTCAAGTCCAGCTTCTGAATCTGACTTTGGGTTTGTGGTTCATTCCCAAAATTTCAAGCTCAAGATTAATTCTATTAAAGATTCTGCTGGATCTGGATTTCTAGGTTCAGTTTTTTTTTTAGTTTCTGGTTCTGCCATTTGGATTTTAATTGATTAAGACTCTGAGCCCTATTGGATCATGGCTTAACTATGCTGCATTTTTTTTTGTTCTGTTTAGAATTTGCCTTAGGCTCAGTTTGAATTCAAATTCAAGGGACTGTATTCTTGGTAAAAACTGAATTCCTAGATTGATCATTCATTATCATGTTCAAGCCAAGATGCTGTATAAGAAATTGATGAGATGGAGTCCCTTCTGTTTGATAAAACTTGACTATTCCAGGCAGTCTGGGTCTTCTCTTATTTTTTGTTTGTTTTAATCATGACAGCTTACAGATTTTATTAATTTGTTGTAAGATTTAAATTTTCTTTTGCATTCCATCAAACTCATGGACTGTTAATTCCCCATTCAATATCAATGTGCACGGAACTTGAAACTTATATTGATTGGAGGGTATGAGTACAAAATGTATTGGTGGGAATACCTGAACACCCATGATCCCTGTTATGAAATTCATCCCGATCGGTTTGGGATAGAATGCTATCGGCCTTTGATAGGTATGTGAAGCTTTCTCCCATTGATGTGAGATCGAATCTCTTTAGCCTTTGATAGGCATTAGGGACTCTCATTGAATTTGGGGATAACATACACCTGGTCTTTGGTAGACTTGTGGGGATTCTTCCCATAGTTGATGAACCTCATTAACTCATAGTTTGGCACATCGGCATGTTGATCATGCATGGCCTTCCCATAGCATAATGGGTGGATGACTCCCTTTTGGGGCATGGTAAGACATTGGGGTCTTTTAATAGACCTTTGTATGCCTTCCTTAAAAGGTCAAGGGGTGTGCTTAAAGCCGGCCCATTGGTTTCCCATATTTATTTTATAATTCTTTTAAGTTTAGCCAAGACTATGTGGCGGGTGTTTAGCCGGCCAGATGCTCGCCTTGGTTTGTGTATTTAATTGATGAATTTTTATTTAAATTTATGTTTATTGTTTATTTTATTTTATATTTATTTGATTATGGGTCAAGAGACATGTTTGAAGCCAGTCTATTGGTTTCTCATTTATTTTAGAATTATTTTATGTTATGTCGAGCGGGGTCGCGACCCCGTCCCGACCTGGTCGGTTTTGGGGCCGACCGACCCAGTCCCGACCCCACGACCCCGACTCCATAATTAATATTTTATTATTATTTTTGGCAATCCCGGCCGACCCCGTCCTGACCCGGGTCGCGACTCTGGCCGACTCAGGTCGGTTTGGGGCCAAACCGACCCGGTCCCGACTCCCGACCCCACTTTCCTTGTCCGAGACCATGAGGTGGATTTTTAGCTTGCAGGATGCTCGGCTTAGTTTTTTAAATTAATTAATAGATTTTTTATTTAATTTTTATGAATGCTTTGTTTTAGAAATTTTGATGTCAATTGAATCTCCTCTGGAGCGCTGTTGACAAAGACTTGTTTGGCCCCTTTCTGTCCATTGCCGCCGCACCCTTGCTGGGCTCCGTCCAGCCATAACCTTCTTCCCTTTTATTTTTTGTCATATTTCTTTTTCAGTGGGCCCCACTCATGCATGAACCGGGACTCTGTTGGCGAAGGCCTGTCGGGCGGCTCCTTGACGACGTGCGCTCAACGGCCGCGGTTGGGCCCGGTCCAATAGGGGCCACCCCTTGTTCCTCTCTTTTTTTTACATCCTCCTGTGATGGGACCCACTTTATTGGCCACGTTGGACCAATGTTGGGGGAAAAATAATCCCCCGTGGCCTTCGTTTTCGCTCGACCACGGCTGTGTTTGCGGCTTGCTTGATCGCGACTAAGGAGAAAACCGGTAATAGCAAGGGGACTTGAGAAACCCTCTGCCGGCTTGACCAGGGGAGGCGAAGGTCCTTGACGCCGCCGCCGAGAGAAACTACAAGTCTCGACGGCACAACCGGAAGGTAAAGATCAACTCGTCGGCACCGTAAGGAGGACGCGGCAGACTTGGCGTTGCTTGGAAGAGACACCGGGGACGCTGACGCTGCTTCGAGGAGACAATCGGCTTCACCGGTGCTGTTGGAATGAACAGGAAGGCCCAATGCAACCTAACGGCGCAATTGGAAGAGATAAAGGGGCTCTGCGGTAACCTTCTCTCCACTCATCCCCTGTTCTCTTTTTCTTCCGGCCCCTCTTCGGCTGTCTCCTCTCCTTTCTCTCTGTCTCTCTCTCTTGATCCCCCTCCCGCTCGACGGCCTTGGCGATGCTTTTATAGGCCTCTGCCGTCGGGAACCTTCCGCACATGAATTCCGACTTCGAACCGGAACCGGAGAGATTTATTCCGGAAGGCTTGCTGCCCTTACGGGATTTCTTACTACCGGAAGAGTTCGACTGGATTTCTCTTGTCTTCCCTCTTCGATTAGGACTCTTCCCTTCTCAACTTCTATTCCGGTGCCACACTTGCCTAGGTAAGCCCATTGTACCCTTGAATAGCAACTAATTGACTGATTGTCAAATATGCCTCGGAATGGGTCTATATTGGACTTAACCAAAACACAGCCCGTTTAATCTTGTGAAGAATGACTCGGGCAGGACATTTGACTTGGGCTCCTTTACTTGGACCACCAACATAACACCGGGCCTTCTTTGTGGCTTTGATCGTAGCACATGATTGGATTAAGATTCAATCGTACCCAATTGTCCTTTGAATTTTTTTGATGCCAACACAAACCTTAACCAATAAACAACAGCATAACATAACATAAAACAAAAGAAAAATTCCATCATTAAAAATGAGGTTTCAACACTCCCCTACCCGGCAAGGGGGCACAACTCTCTGGTTGTTTCTCCAGCCAGAGGTGGTCTCCAGAGACCCTACTGGGTTTTCCGTGGCCATTTTCACCCATCCGCTAAGTTGTTTGAGGTGCCTGAAACACTCATGACAGTGGCAGCAATACCAGCCATCACCTAGATGATCTGGGCCAGCTCGAGGCTGGGAGAGGTCACCTCATCACCTAGGCATTCGCCTCAACCACCTTTTGTAACATAGTATCCGATGGTTCTGGTGATGCAATAATCATCAGGATTATATTCCTAGTCTTGCTAGTTAAGATAGACACAACTGTTGTGACTACTTTGCATATTTGTGACTTTTGAAATGAATGTGTTTTCTTAGTTGCAACCATCATCCCTTTTTTGTATTGCTTTTTATGTTCAACTTAGATATCTTAATTTTAACCACCATCCTTTCACTTCATTAGCTATTAATGTTTTTAAACAGGCATAAGGTTTTAGTACGATAAAATGCTTGATTGCACATATACGGATATTGGGCTATGAGATAGTCATTTTTTGCCTTGCCAACCATATTGTTGGTTTCATAATGCTGGTGCTTAAAACATTTCCATCATCTAGGTGATTTGCACCAACATCAATTAGAGCTCATGATGCTTAATGTTCTTCTCCATCAACTAATTTTGTTATACATGTAGGTGACGATGGATCCTTTGATTATATAAGTGTTACACCTCCATATACTGCAGTTGATTATGGTACATTAATGGATCTTCTTGGACAATCACCTTTAGTTGGAAATGATACATTCATTGTGAGTAGCATGTGTTTTAAGTAGTATGATATATCATTTTTTCTGAATATAGACTAATTTTATCTCTTTATTTTTTTGGTTACTTTGACTACTAGGTCGTGGAATATCCTCTTAGAACCAATATGCCCGAGTCATGTGGAGATCTCATGAAGGTGATTCATTCTGATTTCTCTTTGATGCACCATAGGGCATACAGTGATATTCAACATGAAAAATTTGTCTCTGAAGCTAAATATGCAGAAAAATGAGTTCTTTTCATGATGTTACTTTTAAAAGTTATTTACTTGAGTTTCTTTAATCACCTCAAGTTATATAAACACATTCAAAAGCATCTATCCCATTATATTCAATTGTCTATCATGATATAACTTTGATTAACTCATGGTTCACATAATCAACTGATTCCGGTATCGGATCAGCATAAGCCGACCCAATTTAGGGGAGGAACTCCAACCTCACTCCTAGAATCCCACCCTAATTGGCTGAAATCATCTGAATCGGTCTGGATCGGGACCACTTCAGCCCAAATCGGCTGATTCTGGCGACTCATGCCGGAATCCGCCACATTCAACAGCAGCAGTGCTACTGCTCATATTGGGCGGGGAAGGAGCTCATACTGGGTCCCCTGGACCTGGGATGAGTGGTTCCTGGTCTTTTCGGATCCAACAGACCCAATTTATTGGGGAAGGCCACAACATAAGTCTTGTGGCACCACCGTCACCTTGGTGCTGATTCGACCTGAAATGAGTTGAGTTGAACCGGAATCCTATAGGAAATCTATATACTAAGTTTTGCTTTGTTTTTTTTTCTGGTTTCTGAATGATTGATCCGGGCTGATTCTGGATTGTTTTTTTCTCCCATGGAATCAGGTCGAATCAGAATCAGCACTAGCCAATCTTTTTTTCGATTCTACTTTCCTTGGATTAACTTGGATTAGACTTTATTCCAAATTCTGCAATTCCAATCTCTGCCTAAGTGCATAAGTGCTTGAGTACTTTTGTTATGCAATAACAAATGAACTATTGGTCCTACCATGCACCATTATCTATTTCTTTATAATTGGTAGGTTATCTTTACACATGCTTATTTATGATGTGCAATTCTGTAGCTCTGTGAGAACCACGTTTTTTAAGGTTTAACGTATCTCCTTTGGACTACTTAGGAAAATAGGTGATAGCCTATAAAATTATAGATATATTAAGTGGTCCGATGATGCTTGTAAAAGTATAGAATCGAGATTCGGGTTATGTGAACATTTTTATTTTTAACCCCTCCCCGCCGGATGGTGCAAATATCTGGCATTATCTTATATCGAGCAAATGGTCGAATGTCATTGATTAACCGTCATAGCAACCTGTCTTGGAGAGAGTGCGCATCCCCAGAACATAATAAACTTGAAGGGCTGTGGCCTTTCAGGCCTGATGAGATGCAAACAATTTGTTTTGAATTATTTTGGAGTTGATATTTTTTGTTAATTGCTTTGGAGTTGACTTTGTTAGTTTTATTTGATTTGGAGTACAAATTTCAGATGTGAGTTTGGTTTGATTGACATGTTGATTAAGACATGTTTTATGTCGGTTGATGTTTTTGATACCGGTTTTAAGTGTATTTGGTATGTTTTAAATGTTTTGAGGTTTAATTTGACTTGATTGATTTTAAAATTCCGGATCTGATTTTCTATTTTTGTGATTAATTTTAGACATTTTAAAGTGTTTTTAGTGTGGCTTTTTTTAGTTTACTTTGAATTTTTTAGTTCTCCTTTGATTTAGGGAGATGAATTCCATTGGGTTAGATGAGTTTGATCTGAATTTCCAGATTGCGTTAAGTCTGATTTTTCTGTTTTAAGATTGATTTAAATTTCTTTTAAGCCTTTACAATGTTGTTTATTGAATATTGAATGATGTTATTTGGTTACCACTTGATTTAGGAATTTAATTTTATTGGATTAAGTGGATTCTGGTTTTATTTCCAGATTTTTATAAGTCTATTTTTTTTTAAAATTTCAGATTTAATGGAGTGTGTTTTATGTTGGTTTACTGTTTGTTTGTTTTTATTTAAGTTCGCATCCCATCCGGTCTATCAGGCTTGCATCGATTGCCCAATTTCATGCATTCGAGTTGACACTTGAAATTCCATTGCATTGTACATGTTGGATTACATGCTTTTGAACCAGCAATTGATGTGCCATTAACGTAACATTGAATGATATATCGGTGTTTCTTCCCCCGATGTAAATTTTCATAAGGTTGGAAAAATTCGGCATTACGACAGCATGCCAGCTTGTTTCCAACCAATATTGAATTTACTCATCCAAGATGACATATGCTTGGCTTATCATATCGGGGGAAGGATCACTGGCTACGAGAACTGGCTCGCACCGCTGTCCGGATCGGCATCCCGGGGCAGACCAGGGGGAGTCGTCCAAATTGGAGTACCCGTGAAATGGTGCTGACTCCTTAGTTTAATTTGGTTTTTCACGTTTATGATTTGATTAACTTCATTTTTTTGTCAAGGCCTAGTGGACCAATTCTAGTTCCATCAGCCGGATTGGCTGGCCTTCATATCTTATTGGGCTCGGTGGGCCCGTTTTGAGTTCCTTAGGCCCGATGAGTCTGTTTTAATGCCGATAACCTGCTGTGATTCCCCTGCTTGGGCTGGTATTGGAGGCCACCCGGCTATGCTCTTGACCCATTGGATAGTGTCCAAGGGGTGCTGGGCTGTGACCCCCAACCCAACCCTTGCAAGGGACTGCTGTCTTTTTGTTTTTTGCTTCTGCAGGACCTGTTTTTGAGGTCAACTTTATGGGCTGCAAGAGTGGGCTGAGTGGGCCAAGGAGAGGCTGAAAATGGGCTTGCTGGGAGATTGGTTAAATGGACTGCATAAGGGACAGATTTTGGGCCTGTTTGGGACTGCTTGGAGGGCAGGAAACAGGAGATTTCAGTGCCACAAAGGGGCTGAAATAAGACTGTTTAAGGTAGGCCACAAGGGGGGCTGTTTGATGGGCCGAACAGGACCTGAATAGGGGCAATTCAGGTGGCCCAATAAGGGTCTGCAGTTGAGCTGTCTAAGGGGACTGCAGATGAGCCCTTTTGATTGGTGCACAAAGGGGAGGACAGGTGGGTCTGATTGGGCTCGGTTTAAGGGACCTGATTGAGGTCGGTTTAGGGCCTGTTTAGGGGCAAAATTGAGCTGTGGACGGGCTACTCAGATGGGCTGAACAGGGGTCTATGTGGGGCTGTTTTAATGGGCCGAACATGGCTGGAATAGGGTCTGATTGAAGGCTGTTTTAGAGGCTAGAAAGGACTTGATTAAGGTTAGTTTGGGAATCTGTTTGATGAGCTAAAGGAGGACCTGTGTAAGGGGTATTAAGGGGGGTCGAACCGGGTCTGTTAAGGGGTCTGAAATGGAGTCTGATTTGGGCCACAGATGGGCCGCTTAAAGGGTGCACAATGAGGGCAGAATAGGGGGTCTTTTAGAAGGGGTTCGGCCAGGAGGGAAAAGAGGAGAAGATGAGAAGAGGAAGGGAGAATTGAAGGGCTATATGGCTGGAGCACTTTACCTTTTCCTCCTTTTTCTTCTTCCCTTTCTTTTTTCCTCTTCCTTCTCCTTTCTCCTTTGGCTGTGGCTGACAGGAGGGCTGGCACGCGCGAAGAAGGCCGCAAGGGAGCTGATGGCGTCATCTCCTTCCCTTTGGCTGGCCATCTTTTTTTATAAGATGAGAGGGAGATGAAGAGATGGGGAGCAATCAATGCTTAGGATGTCCCTTCACTCTCCTAGGCTATTTACTTCAACTTAACCTTTCATCTTCTTAGGCCATCTTTAAATTCTACTTGACTTTCCATTCTCCCATGCCATCTTGTTAATAGGACATGGTGAGGTGGCAGCTGATGTGGCAATGGGAGGATTGACTGGACCAGTTGAAGTTGACTTCGGCCCAATTAGTTTAAATTTAATGGGCTGTGCAATTCAGCTTGGATAATGGGTTGGAATTGTTCTGCCGATGGGCCCTTGCACAATCCTTTAGGCCAATTAAGGACCAGACCAGCTTGGTCCTTGGTCCGGTCTTCTCTTCCCTTTTTTTTCTTTGAAAAAAAGTGGCGCCAACACTATGTTTGTAGGACGCTTTTAATAATGTTGGTCAGGACACCCATGCTCACGCCTGATTGGATTGTAACTTGTATTAACCACCGCCGGTGTGCCTTGGATTCACTTTGCATCAGCAAATATGTATATTAGTTGGGCCCATTGTTTATTGAAGGCCCAAATCTCTTTTGTATTATTATATTTTGTCTTTTTATGGCTAAAAACCTTATTGAAAAGTAGGGTTATGCATAGAGAGCATTTATTTTTTGTACACTTACTTGTAGAAGGTTTTTGTTTCTTTCTTTTTTTTTAAAGTTTTGGGAAGCCTATACAAAGCCCCCTGCACCTTGTAACAATGCATGCAAAGGATTTTTAACAGAAGAAACCCCTTGACCTGGTTTCTTCTTCCCCCCTCAAGCTATCTTTTCTCCACCGAGGAGGCCTTTCTATTCCCTCTTCTCTGAAGAACTACGTGCACTGCACCCAATCATCCCCCACTTGAACTGTGCAAGTCCTATGCAATTCTGCTACTTTCCCCACCTTCTTGCCAGCTTTGTCCCACAGTCACATGACCCTAGTCATGCTGCAACACATGCAGGTAACACATCGAACTGCTGCATCCCTCACCTTTTCTCTCCTTGTTCTCTGTGTCTGCTGCGCCATCAACCATTTACAAAAGCCACATTACCTGACCCCTGCCTTCTTGCGTGTCCACATCCTTCCATCGCCACCAACCACACTGAACATTCCTGTATGTTCTGCACCCATGGCCACTTCCACTGCCTGGCAGGGTCCCCACCACTGCCCACTTCCATTGTTAGCCAACTGCCAGTCACGCATGCAAGGGGGGGACCTTCATTCTCTCTCCTTCTTGTGCATCTCACACTTGACAGCCCCTCATCCTCTCCCATGTTTTCCCACTAGACTCTGTGGCTGTCTCATGTGGCGACCAGCAACAACTGTTGTCTGCCTCCATGAGTAACTAAGGAACATCGGCATCAGCTTCAGCTCTCTGCAGAGCTGTGCTTCGGGCCTGATGTGGTCTGCACAACACCTAATTCCTGCATGCATGGACAGCTGATGAGGACACCCGAGTAAGAATCCGGTTCAATCTGGATTGCGTATATCAACGTCGTCATCGGGTCATGGATTCCATTTGGATTGGAGATGATTAGATATTATTATAGAAAATATTTAGGCAATTTAGATTAATTAATGGTATTTATGTATTTTTTGGGTAAATTTTGGGTTTATTCTAAAATGTGTATCCTTGCTCTTATAAAAGGACGCATGATGTTTGAGTTAAAAAAAAATTGTGTTGTGAGCTTCTCCTTCCCCGGATTCCAATTCGGCCTTCCTCATCTCCCTCCTCCCCTGGAAGAACCCTGTCCGGTAATCTTTGTCCCCCGGAAGGCTGCTGCCCTGTCTGGTTCCCCTCCTCTCATCCCTGGTTGAGTCTGGTCTTTTTTTCCCTTCTTCACATTCCGCAATGCTGCCATCGCCCTTGTTGCCTCTGTCACTCGTCGCCGTAGTCTTCATCGCCGTATGTTGTTGCCCTCCCACCGAGCACTGTCGTCATCGCTAGCATCTCTTGATGACACTGCTCCACCATCGGCTTTGCCGCCACCCTCTGCCAGCCTCTCCATCGTCATCGTCGGCATCATCTCCAACTCCACCACGTCGTTACCATTGTTCCCATCCTTCCTCTTTGCCGTTAGCGTCTTCGCCACCTTCTGCTGTCTCCATCATTTGTTTGTGTCTCCCTCCGCCAGCCCCTCCATCGTCGTCGTCTCCGCTTCTAGTTGTCATCCGCCTGCCAGTGCCCACACTGCCGCAATCACCTCCCCTCCATTGTTGTCACCGCCGTCTTCGCCACCCCTTGCCACCGGCTTCGTTGACGCTGCCCTGCACTGCCATCGTGTGCCGCCTCTGGCGCCGCAGTGGCCACCACTTGAAATAGGGGCTCGCACACGCGAGTCACCCCTGTTACTATAGCACGTCACCATGTTCTTTTTTTTAAAAAAAAGAGAGAGGCAATGAGTTCTCTCTCCAGAAGTTGACATAAAAATTCATTCAAAGAGAGAGAGAGAGGCAGTTCAAAGAAGAAGAAGAACGTGGTTAACCAAAAAAGAAAGAAAAAAAGAAAGAAAAAAGTGTTTGTGGAGTCAAAAAAATAATCAAAAAAGAGGAAAGAGAAATGACTTATTAAGTTTAGTTTATTTGAAAATTTGTTATTGATAATAATAATTTTATTATTCTTATATTTTCTATAATATAAATATATTTAACTTTAAGTTAAATCAAGTCAAATATTTTGTTCGAGATATTATTTAAGGTTCATTGAACCTAGGTAGTCAAGTTTGATTCGTGCATGTATTTCAAGTATCATTAATTACACGTCCAATCAAGTCATATTAGTGTCACATCAAAGTCAAGTCAAGTTGTGTCACATCGAATCACATCAGTTGTCACGTACTTCGAGACATCCTAGTTTGATGTCCTTAAACGAAGAGGCATGCGAGATTTGATTCGAGCGTACGTGGTTCGAGACAATGTGTGCAATCGAGAGGACAATGGGAGGATCTAAAGGTTACTGCAACATCCACTGGCCTGCCAACTTGTTGGCCTTCGACCGACATCTAGTGTTGTAGCCTGTTACCACCTTGCGAGGTGTGGGTGTGTTTTATATTGTGATATCTGTTTGTATAAGTTGGTCGGAGCGCGAACAGCTGGGTGCATGGAATGCGATCTCCCGAGAATCTCTTTTCTTCCGTGCATCCGAGAAACGAGATCGCCGAAACGAGAATATCTATGTAGTACCTGTGATACCTTGATCTTTTTTGCTTATTATTATCCCCAACTTGTTAGATGATTTTGTTAAGTTTCCTTCTTATATTGCCAATTTTAATATGGAATCCTTCCAAATATTCATCTAAACATTATTGTTTGATAAAATTTCATAACTTAATATTTTAATAACTATATATGTACAATTGACCCAAAATGTTATCAATATCCTATCTATATTGTTCAAGATAAAATTTTGGTCTGACATAAGATCCTTTGTATGTCTCATGCTAACAATACTTCACCATCTCTGTATTACATTTCTAATTCTCTCACAGTTTATTTTAATATTTAATATGAGTTATCTTGTCATTTTTAAAGAGATTATATGACATTCTACATCTAAACATGCACATTGATTGGTATTTCCAAGATCTAATCCCTTGAGATTTTTTTGAGATCTTTTATCTTCAATCTCCGTGAGATAAAATATAGATGTGAGATGGCAATCATTGGGTAAAGTATACCCTGCATAAATGAAATCCGAGATCCAATCTCCCGAGATTTTTCCGAGAATCTCACGAGATCTCTTCTCTTTCGCGCTTCCGAGATGAAGCCGAGATCCGAGACGACAATCCTTGGCTGGGTGGACATCACCTACTCCACTGCGTGTAAATATGACTCTCCTCTCTCTCTCTCTCTACATTTATTCCTGCTTATTTATTAGTCATTCGTTTGCTTGTCGCTCGTGAGAATAGGCGCTAGCTATTAATTCGAAATCACTATCGGTGTGAGTTTGAGCGAACCTATTTCGATTCTACTTAGATTGATATTTGAATTTGAGTGTCCTAAACTCGGGTAGTGGTTAAACTACCTCAGTCTTGTCCATTCGTGGGCCCTGCACCTCGGGTCGCTTCTAGTTAATTTAATTATTAATTTAAAATCTTGTGAACGTCGATATTTTGGCACATGTGAGTATCGATTTGTTGCTATCCGATATCCGACTTAGAGGTGGTCCCGCATTAATAGCCACCAAGATTGCACTTTGTGAGCATCTTAGCACAATGGTAGGACCTGGCATGATCTGCCATGAAGTAGCAGGCCCATCAAACTGTTTTTTCTGTCTAAAATCATGCTGGTAGCCTCTTACCACCAAAGAGGTGTGGGCATTAGCTTATTTTGTAGATATTTAAACTTTTATTGAGTGGTCGATAAGTGAGCAGCTGGTGGTCGTCACCCATTCCTCGCTGTGCTATATTCTGTACCTCACTCTCTTGTTAGATGCTTTGCTCACCTACTATATACTTGTACAAGGTGTTGTATGTGAGGATAGGATCCCTAGTATGTGCTTGTATGTTGTTGCCTTGTGTATGCAGAGGTGCCACTCAGTAACTTTGAATGGATTTTGTCGAGAGCGTCCATAGACTCGAGTTAGTTTCTATGCTACCATGATCGTGCCTCCCACACTTGTGAGGTTGCCAGGTAGGCTAGCATCTGTGTAGACTAGCCTCTACTTGGATTGACTTGTTGGACTTCTGGC
Source organism: Cryptocoryne crispatula var. balansae (assembly GCA_036172225.1). Classification (NCBI taxonomy): domain Eukaryota; kingdom Viridiplantae; phylum Streptophyta; class Magnoliopsida; order Alismatales; family Araceae; genus Cryptocoryne; species Cryptocoryne crispatula. The sequence continues at coordinate 5,653,777 of CM069933.1, forward strand.
ACTAATTTTTATTGCTCGTTGCAACTTAGTTGGCACCATGGATTGCAGAATCGGCGGAATCGGTCCGATTCCGACCGATTCCGGAATCGGATCGGTGGATTCTGATCCGATTTCTGGCGGAAGGACCGATTCCGGGAAGAATTCCGCGGAATCGGTATGAATTGCCTGGAATCGGTCGGAATCGATTCTTTGTGGAATCGGTCGATCCGACCGATTCCTTCGGAAGACCGGGTCAACCGGCCCGGTTCGATTCCCGGTTCGATTCTGGACCGGGAATCGAACCGATTCCGGCCCTAAAAGGGCCGGAATCGACCCGCGGGGGTCGATTCTGTCGATCCCGCGGCGGCAGAAGCTGGATCCGGCGATTCCGGCGCGATTCCGGCCTTGATCCCAGCTGCTAGTGTCGATTCCGGCCAATTCCGTCGATCCAAGCATCGATTCCGGCCCGATTCCACCGATTCCGGCGATTCCGGCGGCGATTCCGGCGATTCCAAGCAACGTCTTCAAGGGATTCCGCCGATTCAAGCTCGGACCGGCCTCGAATCAACCTCTTCTTCGATCTTTGTAAGGTTTTTGGTAAGATTTCTTCGCCGAAAACTTCGTACGTCCAATCTTACGCGTTTCCGACGAGTCCGAGCGTCGTTAAACGTTGTGATTTCCGACCGAACAAGTCCGTCCAAGTTTTGAACTATCCGTTTAAGTTCATTTTGCACGGGAAAAATTCCGGATATCCCGTACGTTAATTTACGACCATTTCCGGCAAATACGTAAGCCTTTAAACATACCGAATGGTGTGTTACTTGGGTTGTCTACTTCCCGAACAACGTCTAAATCAATTTTTATGTTATCTAATCATTTTTAGTGCATTGTTTACAATTTTTGCAGATATAAGCAATGGCCGATCAAGGTGATGCAGCACCAGCACGTGCTTCCGACGTGGGTTGGGAACACGGGCAGATGGTAGACCCAGTCAGGAAGAGGGTACAGTGCAAATGGTGTGGGAAGGAGATGAACGGGGGGGTGTTCCGGCTGAAATAACATATCGTCGGAACAGGTGGGAATGTCAAGAAATGTGACAAGGTGCCCAGGGAGAAGAGTGAGGAGATAAGAGGCTACACGACATGGGTAGATCCTCTCGACGGGCGATTAGGATCGAGCGAGAGGGAGGAGTTGCGCGACGAGCTACTCCGAAGGAGGAGGGACCGCGATTTGCCTACCTCGAAAGGGAAAGGCAAGGGGAAGGCACTAGGCGAGCCGGAGCCGGAGAGCGAGGACGAGTCCTCGGACTCCGAGCTTAGACGTGCTTGTGCACGATAGCAAGCGTGCATTTGCCGAGGAGGAGGACGGGGAGGAGGGGAGCGAGGAGGGTCTGGGTCCGCAGTTGACCCGGCTTTGGGCCGATCGGCATCGGCTCACCCGACCTCGGGCCGGGACCGAGAGACGACCCCAGAGACGGGAGCCACACCGCCGTTCTACTTCTACCAAGACTCGATTTACACCGAGTGACGAGTATTTATTTAGGAAACGAGTCTTTGGGCGGATGGAGATTAAACGAGCGATGAAAGGGGTGAAGGCAACGAACGGCCGCAAAGAGAGCCGTTCGCCACATTGTGAAATGGTTTTTACGTACGCAGTATCACTTTTTAAATTAAAATTGACATTATGTGTGTTTTATTTACTTAAACTTAATTTTGCTTTGATCCCAATTTTTTTTTAACTTGATGTAGGCATCCCAACACATGCGGCCACCGGCCCCTACTTCCAGACGATGGTGGATGCCGTGGGTGAGGCTGGACCGGGTTTGCAAGCCTCGGGTAACAGACACATATACGGCGCTGGCCTAGATGAGGAGGTCCAGGAGTTGAAGGAGTGGATGGATGGATTTAAGTTGGTGTGGAAGTAGAGAGGTTGCACAATTATGTGCGATGGGTGGACAGGTATCACCAAGAGGAGCATGATAAACTTCTTGGTGTACTGTTCTGAGGGGACAACATTCTTGAAGTCGGTAGATGCTTCTGGGAAGATAAAAAATGCCGACTTCATTTTTTCTCTGATGGATGGGGTGGTGGAGGAGATCGGGGAGGACAATGTGGTTCAGGTTGTCACTGACAACGAACCATCATATAAGGCGGCTGGGAGGAAGTTGATGGAGAAGAGGAAGCACATCTTACGGGTGCCCTGTGCAGCACATTCCATAGATCTCATATTAGAGGATATAGGCAAGGAGGAGGGTGTATCCACACTTGTCAGGCAGGCGTAGACGATCACATCTTTTATTTATTCGCATCCCCGCCTGCTACATATAATGAGATCACACACAGGAGGGCACGATTTTGTTAGGCCCGGTCCGACTCGATTTGCTACGAATTTCATTGCGTTGGAGAGTCTACACCGGCACGTGCATGCATTGGTTAGGTTCGCGCGGTCCGAGGAGTATTACAACTATACGGTGGACAACCTGCATGACAAGAAAGATCAGTTGGAGATTCTTGTCAGGTCTGAGAAGCAGATCACTGACAAGAGTTTTGGGAGAGGATTGCCTACTACTTGGCAATCATCGAGCCACTGGTAGTTGTCTTGAGGTTGGTAGACTCAGATGACAGGGACCAGATGGGCACGTTGTATGATGCCATGGACCGGGCAAAGATGAAAATAAAAGAAAAAAATCCCAGAGGTTACAAAAAGTGGTGGAAGATCATAGATGACCGATGGGACAAGACCTTGCACCACGATGTCCATGCTGCAGGTAACTTGGTTAAAATTTTTTTTTACTGAATAATTGTCTTATATACACAGTGTTAACTAATAAAATCTTGCAGGATATTTTTTGAACCCCCGCATCCAATATGGAGGACAGGTGGTGAACGACAACGAGGTGATGCGGGGTACACTTGCTGTTATTCAGCATCTGTGCCGATCTCAGCAGGACAGGATAGAGGCTGAGATAAAAGTAAGTTAGAGTTCATTCAATACCTTGGAGTAGCCTTACCAGGCAACTAATATTTTTTTTTATAAAATTTTCAGATGCAGAAGTATAAGATGAGGGTCGGCGTATACTCAGATGCTGATCTGAAATATTCAGTTGACAAAGTGTCACCTGGTATAGTAATAGCTTGATGAAGATTTTATATTCTTTTCATATAAGTTATGGTAGATGATGGGCTAATTGTTTACCTTTTCTCTTGTTTTTTTCTTGTAGCTGAGTGGTGGGTTCAGGTGAACACCAGAAGTGGATGGAATCCACTTGCTGCTATCGGTATCAGGATACTCAGCCAGAGCACCAGTTCCTCCCATTGTGAGAGGAACTGGAGTACATTCAACCTGATACATACGAAAAGGAGGAATAAGTTGACCTCAGACCGGCTTCGAGAAGCCGGTCTTCTCGTCATTACAAATACGAGGCCGCGCATAAAGAACATCGATGATCGACGAGAAGATCGGCGAGGCACGATTTGCACGATTCGCGAGGTGGTCCGTACGAGCGAGAGGCATTCCTCCGCCACACCACCACCCGAGGAGGTGGACGTGGATCGGATATTCCGGGAGGGGCACGCACTTGCCTCCTGGATAGAGGAGAGGGATGCCAGGGATCATGCAGCTGAGTTTGATCCCGATGACCGTGTACGGGCCGAAGGAGAGTTGGATGGTGTTGAAGCCGAGGAGGATGCTCCAGCTCCACCTCCATCTACTTCTCAGGCTCAGGCATGGCCTTCTTCGCCCCGGCGGTTATGGAGCGACCACTGCGGCTTTAGCCCCGGCTCGGCTCCGGTCCCGGCGGCCGCTACTCGGCCCATTCGCGGTCGGGAAAACGAAAACAAAAGTGACCGCACGGAAAATGGGAGGATTTGCAAAGTTGAAAAAAACTTTGGGTTCCGGACCTTCCGGTACTTCGAGAGATGGTCGAAGAGGTGAAGAGAAGGAAGGCTAGAAGTCGGGCGTCTGTCGGCCCGGATGACGACGCGCGAGGCTCCTTCTCACTCCTCGGGTGATGATGACGAGGGTGCATACCGGCGACGCGGCCATCGGCGGCCGGCGGAGTCTCTCGATTCACGGCTTCTAAAGCCGTATTACACGCTGGATTCGGATACACATGATTCTTATATACAGGAGCCACAGTATCCAGCATTTGGCCAGGTTGACCAACAGTGGATTACGCCACTAGTTCCACCATCCTCTGCTTACGTCCCGGTCGTCCCGCAGTCCGATCCATACGACCTTGATGGCATGGCATCGGCATTATTTTCATATGGATATGGTCCCGGACAGTATACAAGACTGAGCACGAGGGAGGAATGTGAAGCGCAACAGGGAGAGGAGGAAGACCCATTTTTATATCCTAGATTTTGGTAGTAGATTGATATGATGTAAATTTTTTTTTTCATGATGTGTCATCTCTTTGATTTTTGAATCAATGGAATTGGAATATGTACTTAACTTCAAGTCTTCAATTGGAGTTCATTAGTATTTATTCGATATTGTCCTGTCGATGAATGCATTGGTTATTTTAAAAAACATTTCTAACTCATTTCCTATTTTTTTAGATTTTTTTCTGAATTTTTGAATTTTTTTGACGAAAAAAAAAATTCAAAAAAAAAACCGATTCTGGACCGATCCGGAATCGATTCTCTTCCCAGGAATCGGCCGGCCGATTCCGGAATCAGAATCGGGATTGATTCCTGGAATCGGAATCGGAATCCCGATTCTGATTCCGGAATCCTTGGTTGGCACAGTTGGTTGAGTTGTTAAGCCATTCATGCATCAAAGGCATAAGTTGAGTCTAGGATGCCTTCCTTTCTGATATTGCATGATTAGTTGTCCAGTAAATCTTGCATACTCACCCAACATGGGATCGCTACCATTTGACCTACCTCATTGCATGGCTCACATAATTGATTGATCTGGATCGGTTGATTTTAGGATCTAACTGGCATATGCCAACCCAATTTTGGTGGGGAGGAGGAGAGACTGATCCATCCCCGATTTCCGGTCAGAATTGGCTATAATATATATAATCAGCTTAGATCAGGAGCAATTTGGCTTGAATCAGCCGATTCTGGACCGATTTCGGCAAGGCAGCAACAACCTTGTGGCGCTATAGTGTCTTGGGACCCAATATGATCAAGATCCAGAGACTTAAGTCACTGAATCTGGCTTATACTGGGTCTAGGACGGTGCAGAGGTGGCCTTGCACTGCCGCCGTGTTTCCCGGTTAATTCTGCCTTCATTCCAGCCCTAAAAGAGTTTGATAGGACCTGAATCTGATGGGAAAGCTTCTTTTAGTTTTTTTTTTTACTTTTTTTGAGTTTTTGAAGAACCAATCCGGTCCGATTCCAATTGATTTCTTCCATAGAATCTCTGCTGATCCAATCCGTATCAGATCAGAATTGGCACTAGCTGATCTATGACCTGATTTCGATCGCACGATCCTTGCCCCATGGCAAGTTTCTTGTTTGACCAGCTCACTTCAATCATGTTCTCTCATGTGCCTCAATTGACACTCTTTAGGTGCTTTAGAAGTATTATTAGCAATAGGGAGATAAATCAGTTTGTTTGCGGCCTTGCCAATAGGGTAGTTGCATAGATAGACGTGCAACCATTGTAGAGTCCGTCAAGCTGGTTAACCCTATTTGAGTTGCAATCAATTGCGGATCCCCACTTTGTCACAATTGAGTTCCTATTTTTTCTATTGCCCCATGAGTTGTCTGTGATGATCGTAGGATTATTTTGGAGAATTTGACAACCACAATTTAGGTTGCGATCATGTAGAGATTGAGGATAGGGTTCTTAGAAGTGCCCTTGTTGAGGATCTCACCATTGATAGTCCTCAGAGCCTAAGATCTATCTCAATGGGGAGGTTGGTATGAATTATTATTTCGAGTTGTATGATTTGTCTGATGCTCGGCAGATCAGGTTCGCCAGGATGAAATTGGTGTGTTTGGCCAAAATGTATTTGATGGGGACAATTTTATTAGTCTTTTAAAATTTTGTCCAAGTTTGTAAATATCCCTTTTAACAAGGACCTTTTTGTAAATATGTCTGGACTCTTCTCCCTATATAAGGAGGAGATGTCTGTGCGCACAATATACATACAGTGATATAGAATTTTTGGAAGCCCACGGGCCCTGGTTTCTCCCGCGTAGGGGCTGTGGCCCCCCCCATCTTCTTCCTCCACCCCGGCGATGAGCGTCGTTCCCCTCTCCCACCTCCGGCAGTGAGGCCGGTCGCCCTCTTCACCTCCGGGAAGGACTCCCGGCTTTATCCCTTCCATCCTCCGGATCCGGCGAGGTGCGCCGTCTTCTTCCTCCTCCGCATCCTCCGGCCTCCGCGCCGTTCTCCTCTCTTTCCTTCTCGGTTCGACGTCAGCCACAGCAACGATCCGCCAGCACCTCACCTGTCTTCCTCTTCCGGCGGGTCTTCCTCCCTTCGCGATTGGAGAAGAAGAAGAAGAGGAAACGGAAGGAGAAGACGGTGAAGCGGGAGGAGAATCCGGCAATCCCCAGATCCCCCTCCCTCCGCGGCCCACTGTCCCCGTGCAGCGTCCTCCCTAGGCGAACGACAACTTTCTCCCCTGCTCCACCACCGTCGCCGGAGGCGGCCGGACAACGCCAAGGCTGCTGGCCATCGCCTGCCCCCCCTGCTCCATCGTGCGGTTCCGTTCGATGAAGACGATGACGCCGCGAGCGAGCGAGCTCCGTCCGGACGGGACGGCGATGACGGCGTCGGCGAAGACGCCGGCGCTCGCGATGCGCTGCCCCGCCCGCCTCGGCCTCTTTTGTCGCAGCCCGCAGCCTCGCGGGACCGCCGCGATGCCGCCACAGCATCAAACGGCGACGGCGGGATCCCCTCCACGCGACCTTGGCTAGTTTTTCCCCCCGCGCGCCACGACCCCCCCCCCGTCCGGTGCACCCCGCGAGCGAACACGCGCGGCCCGCGCGGTTCTGGCCCGACCGGCTCGCGGCCAGTCCGGTTCGCGGCCCGAACCGCCCAGGTGGCTGTTTCAAGCCGGTCCAACGCACAAACAGGCCGGTTTGAGGTGGTTCAAGGCGGTCCGGCCCATCATGGAACTGTTTCAGCCCAGTTCGGCTCGGTTTAAGACCGATTCGGATCTGTTTGGGCTAGTTTGAGTCGGTCCGTTCCATTTTGGGTTCGTTAGGGTCCTTTAGCGGCGGTTAGCGCCGGTTTATTTCGTTTTCGTTCGGTTTAACCCGGTCTAGCCGGTTTGTCCCGCATCAGTATTGGGCTAATGTTGAGCCCACATAAACCTAGGTGAGATGTAGACAAAGTTTGGAGAGCAGTATTAACCTTACTCAGTACCACCAATGTCTCATCAATATTTGATAGGGTCTCATGTGAGATTTGACCTATTCCTGAATCCTGACTATGTCACTATTTGATGAGTACGTGCATGCAGCTATTGGAATTAGTTTTCCGGCCCTAGTTTTGGTAACCGAAACTCGAGGATCTCCCTTCCCTATGCACCTCTAGCTAGGCCATGGGATCATATCCTTTGTATCCTCTTTCCCATTAGGCTTTGATTCATCTCATGCTCTAATTAGGGATGTCTTTCTACTTTTGTCTTTTTGATTGGTTTGCCCCTAAGCCACTATCCCTTCCCTCTGTATGGAGTACAAGGGCAAAGTTGCGACTATTAGTGGGTCATTTCATTTCGTGGAGCATATTCAGTGTTATAGTTATGGAAGAGATGACCATGATCGATCTCAATGTCCCTCCTCGCAAAGTTGATATGAAGTAGACTCGCATGCCAAGCTCCAACTATTTCTTATGAGGTGGTGGCTTTTGTGACTGACCTTAGCGTCTCCAAAGAGTTTCAGGAGGGGGATGAAACAATCCACCATAATTTGCTCATTTGAGATCCAATCATATTGTAATGATGATGGTTAGAAATGGTGTGGTCCATTGCATTCTCATCTAACTTAACCTAAACAATGACTGGAACCGCATCTTCATCCGTCACATTTTCTTCTAACTTTGAAGACTCAGTGTGTAATGCTATCATTGACAATGAAAATTGGATTAACACATTGTCTACTCACATAGTCACTAACTCACTTGTCTTACTCTTGTTTACCATTGTGAAACCTCATTTTACAAACATAAAAATATCTATGGATTTGAAAAATCATTTGATTTTCATTAATTTGGGAAAAGAATTTTTATTATCTTTGGCTATCATTAGTTACTATGAAGAAACATGATATCTTATAGGAGTATTAGCCAAATCATAACATGGAGATATTTGACACATAATGTCATTCATATAACATGGGGTACATTCATTTATATCAATAGATTGGGAGGCTCATGTAATCCTCAAAAATGAACATCATATCATATGAGAATTCCCGTGACCTTACGTAGGCATGGGATATCTCATCAATTCCCTACTTATATCTGAAGGTCGGTTTTGCATGGTAACCTGTATGGCCTCCCCTTAAATCAAGTGAGAATGGATTGGTGTATGGTGAGGGCATGCCCATATACCCGTTTAGGACCGGTACATTCCCATGTCATCCCCATGTGTTCATCCAATATTATGAGGGGGCCTAACTTGATAAGCTTAGCATATTAAATATATTTATATGTTTTAAATATTTAAGAAGTTCTTTTTTATTTTTTCCTTTCTACCATTTCGGTCCATTATCATGTTGGCGAGATATGGCCTATCGTCACCATCTCGGCTTCATATATCCCATCTTTGCATCATCTTTGGCCTGGTTGGCATGTGAACATAATTTTGTTTCTATATGGCCCTTAGTAATGTCATTTTTGGCCCGGTTGGCCTAGCATCTTCATAACAAGCTGATTTCGGATTCTCATTGCATTTTAGAACCCGCTGCCACGTTAGATAGGGGACTGTTTTATGTCCATAATGGGGTAGCCAAACATGGTTTATATGAGATGATCATAGGCTGAATATGTAGCCATGAGAAGGGGGGGAGGCGGACAAGGCCATGCATAGGGGCTGTCATGTGGAGATGAAGGGACCGGACAATGGCTGGATACATGGGGTTTCGGCCATGGGTATGGGGACCATTCGGGCATCATATAGGCATGTAGAGAGGAAAAGAGGGGCCAAACAAGGCTAACATGCATGGAGATAGAGCCTTTGGCCATGGCATGGGTGTAGGTAGTTATTGGGACATCTGGGCAAATGGAGAAGAAAATGGGGGGGGGGAGTAGGGCTATATGGGCCATATGGCTTACATTTTCTTCTTCTCCTCGGTCTTTTTCTCTCACGCTGGCAGTAGCAACCTCCCTCTCTCTGGTGACTGGAACTTGTAGAGTTTCTGCCAATGATCACCCGAACCTAAACAGGCCCTGGTGGGTTTTTCTTATAGGACTTTGGTGGGAGAAGCAGTTCCGATAGGGACTTTCTTTACTGGCACGTGACGGCAGGAAGTGAGAGGAGGAAGACCCGATCGGCCCTGCCCTCCTATCTTTTAGCATCTCCCTGCAGCTTCATTTGAATTCTAGTTGAGTCCTTGCATTGGTGGACTCCTACCGTTGGCTGAGAATATTGAGGAAGACCCGGTCATGCTTCAGGTGGTGGGGGATGGCGCCATATCCACTTCTTTCTCTCTATCTTGTAGGAGCTTCTGATAGGAAGCTTTGTGATGGGGGACAGCCTCAGACCTAGCTAGCAATACGCAGTGAGTAAGAATCTGACTCCCTAATCAGGCTCGAGGGTTCCAATTTTAGAGTTATCTAGTCAAGAAATTTGTTACCTAGAGTTGCTTTCTCTTTTAATGAATCAGAAGGGGAATGAGAAAGAAGGAGAACGCCGTTTTGAAAATCTGATTTAAATTTTGAAATCGGTCCTACAACTAACGAATCAGATTTTAGCTTATCTGGAGGGGTGGTTCACTCAAGTATGTCTCGCCAAGACCAACATCAATCAAGAAAGAAGCTAGGACCTACTACGCACTTGGCATGGCATCACGACGAGATAATAAATGAACAAGAAATTAAACCATGCAAGGGGAGAGATTCAGAAGGTACCTCCACAACTGGGTGTGGGGAAGACTGTCTTCGGCTGAGAGATAGGTATCCCCCCTTAATTACAACTATTTACCACATAAGTACAGTACCACAAAGATGACCCACACCTCGCAGGGTGGTAAAGGGTCTACACTATTAATGGGGGGGGACGCCTATCTTCAGGTTGACCAAGATAAAATATGCAGCAACCGAACTTATCAACAATATCTGAAATCAGTTCAAATCCTGGAACAGAGGAAGAGTTCCTCCCAAGTTGGGATCAGAGACTCTCTGTATCAATACCCAAAGGGTTCTGCTGACTGCAACACCGGCAACCCGGAGGCTACCAAGGTGATAATTAAGAGGAGGTCATCATCATTTCCCGGTCAAGTACTGTAGGCAGACCAACTGTGGGCTGCCACTTTGTTGTAGGCTCCGCCCAGACATTATAATCACAACGAACAGCAACTCCCGAATGTCAAAACCGAATTCCAAATCTGACTGGAGTGTGGACCAGTCTTGTACCTTCGAGACACATTAGTGATGCATAACCCAGACCAGAAATCCAGAAGAAACTGATTAACAACCGTATCCGACTGGATTAGGACCAGTATTCAGCAACAGTAAAGGTTCTCGGCAGAAACGAATCAAGGGGAAAATCATGATGAAACAGATGGCATCCCCTTGAGCCGGCTGGAAGAGGACCAGCCTCAGAACTCCAAGCGCACCCACGAACCAGTATCCAGATCCGGAATAAGAAGGAGCAATGAACGGACGACAGCGGACGGGCCCGGGTGGGACTGTCTAACGCAAGGAATCCAGAAGAACAACAAGCTAAAGGACTGCGCCGGTCATTGCATATCAAGTCCCAACTGCCGATCGATCAACCCAACAGAGCCATTATCGGACAGAACCAAGAAACTTCGGAACAGGCCAATCACAGCCTCAAAGACTAACTCATACGGACACGAAACGTGGAGGTCGAAGCCATAAGGAACCGGACCAAAGTCTGGAACATCCGTCCAGATTACTTGAGCAGAGAGGAGGATCCCCGGACGGAGATCTCAACCGAGTGAGAGAGTTCGAGATACCTCATCCCTGGAATGGAGGCGATCTTCAGTTACCCGAGGATGCATACGGTAGACGCCGAAGGGGTCCAGGTCCGGCAACAACGGGAAGAAGAAGGGGAGGACGGCTCCTTCTTCTCGGCTACACAGGACGGCTCCGCTCAGCCTCCACAGACACACACCTCGGACGGGCAGAGAAGGGAACGCGTCCGTCGGGAGGAAGATACGGCTCTGGGAGTCAGCGCTGGAAGGGGGGATACGGGGAATGGCGCCGTCCGGACTATCTTCGGAAGGAGGAACAAAGGCCGCTGCCTGGAGGAGATCGCGGAGATCGCGAGCCCGAGAAGGAGAGAGACCTCACTGGAGGAGATCGCGAGCCCGAGAGGAAGGAGACAAGCCGTCTGGAGGAAGCCGCAAGCCGAAGAGGAGAAGGTCCAGGACTGCCGCCTGCGGGAGGAAGGGGAAGGGAGATCCGGCCTCGCCGTCGGGGGGGAAGGTCGCGAGCCCGAGGAGGAGACGCCGAAGGATTGCCGCTCGCGGGGAAAGGAGACGCAGCCCGCCGCTTGGAGGAGTACGCGAGTCCGAGGAGATGAAGACGTCGCCTGCGGGAGAAAAAGGGGAAGCGGGACCTCGCCGCCTGACGCCGACGGGACGGGAGAAAAAGGAGCGCTACAGAAGCTTCGGGAACCGGGAGGGGAAAAGCGCCAACGGGAAAAAAACACTATGCATTTTCATTTCATCTATCATACGCAAAAGGGAGGGCTCGGTCCCCCTTTATAGGACCAAGACCCATATTTACATGTATACCCAAAAAAGGTGAAAAAAATGCAGGAAGACCCTAGGACGCCTAAAATTCTAAGGACGTCCTAATAAACCCAAAAAAAATTGTAAATGACTCAATTAATAAATCAATGAAATCAAATAGCCATGCTCTCTAGCCAAATGGGACCCAACGATTTTCTTCGACGACCATAGACTTGCCTGAAACGGGGCCATTGCCTAGTGTCCCCAATACTTTGACTCCAAGCTTCCTTGCAGTGGTGGGGAGAGAATTGAGGCTGCCGGGTGGTGGACTATACAGTCTTGTTATGTAGGACCTTTGGCAGCTGCTTGTTTTAACCTAAGATCTCGTCATATGACACATGATCCAAGGGCTATAAATGACCCTGGATCCTCGCATTTGGATCATTTAAATGTTGCTTAAATAATCAAGTCACATTTAGGCAACACATGGGTTTGATTTCATCTATTTTCATAACTCATAAACATAGACTTATAAGATATAAATTTCATCAGAATCATGACAAATTGATTTGATTTCCATCCCCAAATATCAGTCCTTGGATCTTGCAAAAATTATCTCAATGGTTCATACATAATTGAACTCATTTATGTGTGGAGCATCTATTTAAATGACCTCATTGGTCAAATATTCCTCCAATTGATCCATATAGGTCTTGAATATCATCTTTGCCTATTAAGATCACCATGTTCTCGATCATAGTTATCTAGCTCTTCATTTAATCATGCTCATTGAGAACTTTGAAAACATGCTAATATTTGACATTTTATGTATATCAGACTATGCATTATCTGAATTTCTCAATTGAGCCCAGCTTTCATTGATACCGACCCATTTGGGTCATATGTAACCATCAATTTGACATTGGGCCTGATTTATGTCATATGTGACCCAGTAAGCGTAGAATATGAAATTCTAACATCTGTATCTATTTTCTAACATCTGTGACCTAATAGGTCTGAAACATAGTGAATTTGCCATCAGGGCCCACATTCTGACATATGTGGTCTTATAGACATAGAAACATAGTGAACATAGCATTTGTGCCCATTTTCTGACATCTGTGGCCCAATAACCATAAAATATATTGAACATGAGATTTGGCCCCATTTTCTACCATTTGTGGCTCAATAAACATGTAATATAGTGAACATGGCATCTGGACTCATTTTCTAACATTTTTGGCCCAATAAACATGAAATATGTTGGGTTTGGCATTTGTGCCCACTTTCTAACATCTGTGACCCCACAGCCTGGAATATGATATCTGAGCCCATTTCACAACATCTGTGGCCTAAATGTGAATATGATAAATTTGTCATCTTGGCTCATTTTCTGCCATCTTTGGCCCAGTAAGCATCAGATATGGGATTTTTGGATTCCAGTTCTTATATTGTCCACATTAGGCCCATTAAGTTTCATCTCATTTGAATAATTGTCATCGTGCTTCATCGGATCACTTTCATATTGTACCTGGGCTTTTTTTTTCATTTGGGCCCATTATCCGATTGCAGTTTGGCACATATATATGAAACATGTGTTATTGGGCCTCATCTTGAACAAATCAAGCCTATTAAGGGTTCGACGTTGGGCTAAATTCATTTAATTGTCCTTGCCATGTTATATATTCAAATATCATCCAAACCTAATCCAATTAGGACTAAGAGAAGGGGGCATCACCCATCATGGTACAAGTAAGATTCGAATCCCATTTAGGAGAGAATCCATTACTTAACTCACTTAAGCTCTCATCTATTAGATCTTGTGCCAATCATCGTCTCATGATCATGTCATCATTTAAATATTATCTAATCATAGTCAATCATTATTTAAGTAGTATCCAGATCCTATTTAGGTCCCATTAAGAATAGGATCTATAACTTGAGTCATTGAAGCATCTTGACCTTGGTTCTTGTGCCAATCATTGTCTTATCATCATTATTTCATTTAAATGGGAGTCAACCCTAGTCGAATTAGGGATAAAGGGTGGCGATATCCCTTAAGGATCGACAATGACTTGGACCATTCTTGATGCAGGATGGAATCGATTAAAATCAAGCTAAATGGCTAAACAGACTGAAATGCTGAACCAAAATTGAAAATGCCTAAATTATGTTTATTTTGCGAAATCTGGGTCCGGTCAACGCTGTTTGGTGATGCGGGACGAGGCGGGACGGACCGGCGGCGCGGCGGCTTGCCGGCGCGGGCCTTGAGGGGCGCGGGGCTGGGGTGCGATAAGCAAGCTGCAAAACCGGACTTAAGCCGGTCAGCAGACCCAAAATGCATCGAACCGTACCGAATCACTCGAAAACGGGCAGAAGCCCCGAAAATAGGGTGAACCGGCTGAACCGGCCCACAGCTTGTGAGTGAACCGGCCGGTTTGGGCCCTTGAACCGGCCCCTGAACCGCGAGCCAAGGGACGAAGCAGAGCGCCAAACCGAGGCTGAACCGGCGGCTTTGCCCGGATGCAGGGACGAGCCGGTGCGGTTCGAGCGGGCAGCCGGCCGGGCGGCGGGCGAACCGGGCGCCGGTTCGCCCGCCGACTCTGTGAGGGGTGGGGTTCGTGGCCCGGCCGGTTGACGCGGGGCGGGAGACGCGGCCGGCTCGCCGGCCGCCGCGTACCCCCCCCGGGTTGTCGTCGACCTCGCGAGCGCGAGGGTTCGATCGGGGGGGGGGGGGCCTTCGTTCGTCCGCCGCCTCGTCGACGGTCGCGGTGGAGCCGAAGGGCGGGAGAAAGGCGTCGGCCGTCGCCGTCGCCGCCGGGGAAGGAGGAAGAGAGGAAGGAGCCGGAGGGTGCCGCCGTCATCGCCGGAGGCCGTCGCGGGAGGAGGGGCCGCGGCCGCCGGTGGCATCGCCTGCGGAAGGAAGAAAACGCCGCGATCGGCGCCGGAAGCCGCCACCGCCGTCGTCGGAGGAAGAGGGTGGCCGGAAGGGCTGTCGTCGCCACCGGACGTAGTCGGTGGAGCCGCCGCTGCGGGAGGAGGAGCCGGAGGGCTGCGCGGAGCCTGGCGGGCCGCGCGCGCGCGGACGAGCCGCGAACGCGGCTCTTCCTCCACCTCGCTCCTTCTTCGTCTGATAGGGCTCCGAGGGAGGGTTTACAACACCGGGATGAGGGTGGAGGTACTCCGGGGATCGCCGGAGGTGGTGGAATGGACGGGGAGGCGGAGGTCGACGCGGTCGGAGGTGTCGAAACGGGCGTAAACGGGGGTGAACGGAGTCGGTTAGGGTCGAACTCGAACCGGTGAAGGGGGAAGGGGCAAGAATGGCTCGGAGGCCGGCGGGACGGAGGAGAAGGAGAAGGCACCCACGCGGAGGGTCGCGAAGGGACCGGTGCGGAGGGTGGAGGCTGGGACGACCTCCGTCGTGGAGGGTGAAGAGGAAGGGGCGGCGCCCCGGCCACGAGGGCAGCCCCAGGGTTCCCGAAAATTGGACACTAAAACTTCTCTCTCTTTCATTCGACGAAGTGGCCCTCTTAAATAGAGGAGCTGTTACGAAACGAGACACCGTAAATGACTAATTACATACGTGTCCTGCGGGGACCCCGAATAAAGAAAAGACCCTGAAATAAAGGCGAAATATTTACGAAACAAGTCCCGAATGGACGTAAATGCGAAATAAACCCCAAAAATGGACCGGACGGGTCCCACGTCATTCTCCTCTGCCGGAGAAAACTCGTCCTCGAGTTTTGACGTCTTCGAAATGTTGCCGTCGCGTTCCACGAGCGCCGCGCTTCATCGGAAGCATCCCGGGAGTCGGCTCGTGAGAATGGGCCGATCCCGAGCTACGATACCATTTGATGCGGGACGAGCGGGACGGACCGGCGGCGCGGCGCTGCGGCGGACGCCCGGGCGCGGGCCCCAAAAGTGCGATAAACAAGCAAACGGACTTAAGCCGGTCGAGACGGGCCCAATGCATCGAACCGTGCCGAATCACTCGAAACGGGCACCGAGCCGGCCCCAAAATAGGGTGAACCGGCCTGAACCGGCCCAAAACATAGTGAACCGGCCGGTTTAGGCCTTGAACCGGCCCCTGAACCCTTGAACCGGGACGAACCGGCCTTGAACCGGGCTGAACCGGCGGCCTGGCCCGGTCTGGGGACGAGCCGGTGCCGGTTCGAGCAAAAGGGCAGGCCGGCCGGGCGAGCGGGGCGAACCGGGCACCGGTTCGCCCGCGACTTACGCGGGGGTGGGGTTCGTGGCCCCGGCCGGTTGGCCGCGGGGGCGGGAGACGCGGCCGGCTCGCCGGCCGCCGCGTACCCCCCCCGGGTTGTCGTCGACCTCGCGAGCGCGAGGGTTCGATCGGGGGGGGGGGGTCCTTCGTTCGTCCGCCGCCTCGTCGACGGTCGCGGTGGAGCCGAAGGGCGGGAGAAGGCGTCGCCGTCGCCGTCGCCGCCGGGGAAGGAGGAAGAGAGGGAAGGAGCCGGAGGTGCCGCCGTCATCGCCGGAGGCCGTCGCGGGAGGAGGGGCCGCGGCCGCAGTGGCATCGCCTGCGGAAGGAGAAGACGCCGCAGTCGGCGCCGGAAGCCGCCACCGCCGTCGTCGGAGGGGAAGAGGGTGGCCGGAAGGGCTGTCGTCGCCACCGGACGTAGTCGGTGGAGCCGCCGCTGCGGGAGGAGGAGCCCGGAGGCTGCTGGAGCCCTAGCGGGCCGCGCGCGCATGGACAGAGCCGCAGACGCGGCTCTTCCTCCACCTCCTCCTTCTTCTTCGTCTGATAGGGCTCCGAGGGAGGGTTTACAACACCGGGATGAGGGTGGAGGTACTCCGGGGATCGCCGGAGGTGGTGGAATGGACGGGGAGGCGGAGGTCGACGCGGTCGGAGGTGTCGAAACGGGCGTAAACGGGGGTGAACGGAGTCGGTTAGGGTCGAACTCGAACCGGTGAAGGGGGAAGGGGCAAGAATGGCTCGGAGGCCGCTGGACGGAGGAGAAGGAGAAGGCACCCACGCCGGAGGGTCGCGAAGGGACCGGTCTGCACCGGAGGTGGAGATGGACGACCTCCATCGTGGAGGGGGTGAAGGGGAAGGGGCAGCGCCCCAGCACAAGGGGGCAGCCCCTAGGGTTCCAAAAATTGGATACTAAACTTCTCTCTCTTTCATTCAACAAGTGGCCCTCTTAAATAGAGGAGCCTATTACAAACAAGACACCATAAATGACTAATTACATACATGTCCTCTTGAGGACCCAAATAAAAAGAAAAGACCACAAATAAAACTGAAATATTTACAAACAAGTCCAAATGGACGTAAATGCAAATAAACCCCAAAATGGACCGGACCGGGTCCCCATCATTTGGGCTCTTGTGTATGTGTGTTCGAATGTGGGCAAAGGTGCTTGCAACCGTGCGTAGGTGCCTGGAATCCAGGAAGAAACCTCGAACGGCAGAGAAACGTAACGAATCGGGAGGTTGCGGAGGTGGCCACTCGTGAAGGGGCAGCTGTGCAGCCGACTGTGCACTAGAGGGGATTGTGCGACTCCCATGGAAGCTCCTGGAGACGCTGGTCCTCATGATTTCAGAGGATGAAATTAGCATTGTTGAGCAGAGATGCAGCCGACACCAGAACAACCGCCAACCAGCTGTAGCAGAAGTTGGAGAAGATGAGGCTGGAAGACGCCAGATATGGAGATAATTTATGCAGTTGTCGTTGGACCTGATTCTGTCGACGATGCTGGGGTTGAAGAGGCGTTGACGCGGTAGTATGCCAAAGGACTTGATGTCAATCTGTCAGGAATAGAAGGGGAAATCGAATCAGAGGCAGACAGGCAGTGAAGCCCCAAGCTGATGATGCTGTCCAAATTGGGGTGCTGTTGGCGGAAGATGGCAGAGCTGAGATTCGACAGACTGAGGAGGACGCCGGAAGCTAGTTTTTCTCTGAAAGAACCGTGTCAATCTGATGGGCTGGCGTCAACAGGATCTGATCGAACAGGTTGCCGGAGATGGGAACAGACGATCGGCAGCAGGAAATGAACAGGCCTGGGATCGCCGGATCTGCCATCACCGTTGTTGTTCTGTTCGTGGGAGGAAGGTGATGGCAAAGACATTGAACGGAAGCAAACGCAAACTCGAATTGCCGGCCTCTTCTCGATCGGTTGGATCTGCTTGAATTTGAGGAAGACGAGGAAGGGATGAACGGGGCAGAGCTCCTGCTTGGGAACACCCAGCCGAAAGCTCCAATAATTCCTTCAATATCTTTCTCATAAATTACATGTGGATGCTCCTTTATAGAGGTGGCTGGCAAATTAACTAAAATACCCCATTGAAAAAGATATTTACATACTAGACTCAAAATATAAAATTCTAAAGTATTTTTAAATGCTTTCTAAAAATCATCTCTATCAATTCTTTTGACTCCAAAGAAGATTTAAAAATTGGTTGACCCCTTTAAAGGGGTCCTTTGCATATTCTAGTGTAAAGAAAAGGTCGGCGCCCTTTATTTCATTTTGCTTTATCTTCTCCTCCCTCCACTACGGCATCCTTCATTTGCTAATCGACCCATCGGGGTCCTTTGCTACCTTCTAGGGTGTGTAGTCATGCTGAATTGGATAAGACATTATTTCAAGCCTCCATGGGGATCGCTAGGCAATTCTTGTTTCTTTCATTCCCCTTTTTCTTCATCTGCCACATGCAGGCAGCACCATCAAATTCTATATCTGCTGGTCTGGGTATTCAATTGGGTACCTACCGAAGCTACTTTCTAGGAGGAACACCCCTTGTGGTCCTGTCTAGCTGTCGAGACCATCAAGTTCATGTTTTATATCTCTTTCATACCCTTTTTTTTCTATTCGTGCTCATACCATGCAGAGATATTGCTATCTGATCAGGGTACAGGAATTCCCTCATTGTAGGATCTGTTTTCTCATATGTTGGGGCTAAAATAAGGAGTATATCATCTCCTTCAATCTTATCAGCAGTATCGAGTCTGGTACCCTTTAGCACCCAACTTTTTTCGAATCTGAGTACGACCATCTGTTCTTCTCTTTTGGGCATTGGTAGTGGCTGGTAAGCCCATCGTTTCTTTATATCTTGCTGTTATGGCTTTGGGGAACATCCAAGACATCTGAATTGTGTAATTTTTCATATCATATAGGCTGTCGGCTGAGTGAAAATTGGTGGAGAGGTCTTCCATTCATCTTCTTCCCATCATCCATGTCAGGTATACATGTTATTTGATTTTTTTATTTCTATCACATGTTAGGTGTACAACCGAACCCCTAATATATTTAAGATTGAAGAAGCCATCTTTCTCTTCAATCTTAGCATCATGAACCTGCCAAACTTATGTTTCTTTCATCTTTATTTTCTTTGTCATTCAATTGTCTAATGTCCTGATCATCTTGAACAGGTTTCGGATCTAACCAAAAAAAAGTTTTGGATTAGTTAGGCCTTGACTTTAATGTCCTCTGATGAGAGGATCCTCATTATATATATAAATATATATATATATATCTGAACATATATTTCCAGAATTGACAGCCCTTCACGTATTGAGCCATCGGGTTAGGCATGCCGTTTATCTCAAATCCCAGTTGAGAATTCCATCTTTTGTTACCACTTATTGTGCCTATCATGTACATATACAGATAGCCTTGCATTAACCATGTTTGAGCCTTCATAGACGCATAATGGTCCTCTCATAATTGTAATCATATGTTAATTGGCAATGTATGTATGCCGATTAGCCGTGTCTAGGCATCCATATAGCCATTGGAATCATGGCAAGCTCTTTGCATTGCTTGTATAGGACTTAACATATGTGCTAAGGCCATAACTAACTATGCAGAGACTCATTTTGATACTAAGTGTTAACATCTGTGTTATAGCTATTGGTTGTCCAGTCATGCATACAGGATATCCCATAAGCTGAAAAATATAGATCCTCATTTATTTAGGACCTAAAGAATAGATGTGCAAATTTTAGATGCAAACAACCACCCTATCTTTACCACGTATCCTCAGTCGATTCCACCTCCATCAGTCAAATCAGGTGTGGAGTTCTGATACATTTCCACCCATACTCTTGAGAGGCCTGGTATGATGCTCTTCCTATGGAGGTTGGGAGTATCATTGTGTTGGTCACCCATGGCTATTTGATGCAGATATGACTCTCCATGATCGGTCCAAGATGTTTGAGCATAATAGTTGGCAGATCACTCTTTGTTTCTTACCTCCAAGGAGCTCGTCTAGGGTAGGGCTCCCTGCCCACTCTTCTACTTTCTTGACTTCGGTTGTCAGCCCTTCTTACGTTACTCTTACAATGCCAGCCTAGCTATCTTTTTCTCCCATCACCCACACCACCTGCCTTCTACTACTAGTTCTCTTTATCTGATCATTTCTTTTGCCCATTCTCACCCACAACCCACTCAGATCGACCCTAGGGTTTCAATAACCTGCCTGATTGTTCTGCAATTTCTTCATAATCATGGGCTACTTTGAATTCGAGCATGGCCTTCATAGTGGTTACTTTACTTGTGAAGTGCCTCTTGAGATGAGACACTGCCTGGATATCATGATTTACAGGATCACTCGAACTGAATCAATGTCAGTCGATCTCAGATCTAGATTGGCTGGTCCTAACCCAATCTTGGGAGGAGAGGGAGCTTGATCAGTTCTGGTTTCCTCCTGGACTGGGCTACCCATTGTTGGATTGTTGGGATCAGTTGATTCCGGACCAATCCAGTTTCCTTTTTATCTGATCTAGCAGACCTGGTATATGTTGTCTTCCCCATCCATTCATCAAATAGTTCATTGTGATTTATTTTGATGATATTCTTATCTACAGTTATTCGCATGGAGACCACTTAGACCAACTTCATTTGGTTTGTCTTGTCCTTCGCAAGGCATAGCAATATGAAAACCTCAAGAAGTGTCTTCAATTATAGTTTTCTTCTTAGGATTCATTGTCTTGAACAATGGTGTCTCTGTTGACCCCAAGAAGGTCAAAATGAATTTTATGATATAAATTGCTCGTGTTCTTTGTCTTATAAATTTTGGTAATTCATTGGCTTTTCTAACAGCAGAGTGTTAATTTTCTGCAGATAACAGATAGGAGGTTTGGCCGAACACATCTGGCTATATATGGGCCCACATGGGCACAGAAAAAGAGAAAACCAAGATATTCTCTATTGTCAAATGAGCAGTAGTTGCAAGCAAAGTGCAGGAGCTGTAATTCCCTACCATTCAAATTTTGTTTGCCTGATCAACTTACTGATGTTCTTGTTGAGCAAGCTTAAGACAGCAGTCACACTGATGCCAGTAAATCCTGCCTAAAAGATTTTTATCCTGTCATTAGTGGCCCTTTCTTTTCATGTTTTAAAGTTATGATGTATGAATTATGAGATGTTTTAAAATCTAGTTATGCATTAAAGTTTCTAGTGCACTGTTGAAACCTCTTTTTTCAATATTGAAAAATCAATTATCATCATTTTGAAAATAGATGATGTTTTATATGATATGAAAATATATAGATGGTAAGTGTGCTATATATAGGTAGGAATATACAATTTGAGTTCCGATATATTCCGAGTGTTGAAATAGGGAATTCTTCGTAATTTAAAAGATCCAAACCACATTTTTATATTGTAGGTTGTTATGTGGGTATAGGAAATTCTTTTGACCTCTCCCCAATGAACATGCAATATTTTGGTGTTAATTACATTGAGCAACTACTCTAACATCCTTGATAGTAACTCATCTATGGATGCCACTCATCCACATGGTCTAGGAGACATTTCCCTGATTTTTTTATTATGATTTTACATTTATGATGTTATGTTTTAAATTTTTTTGGATTTGAGGGTTATTTATTTTTTATTTGTTTTATTTGTTTGTGGATTATTAGGTTGTCAAATATTTTTTTTTTGCTTTAAGCAAGTCTTTAATCAAAGTCTAAACAAATTGATAGAATTCCATTGAAAAACCTTCAACTTAGAAAGACTGCTGCCTTGGGATAGCATCCTGAAAGCTTGTATGTTCAGGAGAGGTCTCCAAGTACTCTCTTCTTTGAAGATATTCTCATAAAAATTGACTGCCCTATTTCTGATTGCTCCTCATATTGAAGAGTTCTCTTTCCAATCTTGATGGAATTAATAACTCTTTCTTTTCCTGTTGCTAGCCATCATGTTGTCCTTTAGCTAGAAGTTTTTGGATCTTTGCTTCCATTTCAATTCATCCCAACATGATTTCATTGATTATCTGCTTTAACTTTTCCCATTCAACGTGATCCACATAATTGATGGTGTTTCTTTCTGCCTTTTCTTCAATGATGTCCAGCTTACCCAAGAGGTCCTTTTTGATGGTGGTAAGGATATGTAGCTCTTTCCTGCTCCAATCCTTCAATTTTCCTTCCATTATCAGTTTTTGTATCCTGGTTGATGACCCATTTTGAATTGCTGGCGTACCTGCCTACTCTTTCAAAAAATCAAAGAATCATATGCCTTGGTCCAGGCCTGCTCAAATCATGACAATTGTTCTTCAAATCAAGATAATTGGGTTGTGATCTGAGACCACTTTAGGCAGGCATTTAGGTTTGCATTGCCCTGCCCACTCCAACCAGATGGTACATACAAATATTATGTTGATCTTGGATTTAGATTTCTTGTTTGACCATGTGAATCTCCTACTAGAGGGATGAATTTCCAAAAGTGCAGTCATTGATCCATGACCAATGATGCTTATCTTTTCGCATTAGGAAGTCTGATTGGATTCTTACCCTGGGCACTAGACCATGTTGGAGTCTGAGAAAAGTACAAGGGCAGCCACGATCCTTTTGAGTTCATACAATTTACCCACAAACTGCTGCTACAAGGCCCTCAACACTAGGCCCAAGTATCAAAATCAAGGCCCAATATTTGCTGTCCTTGATCTTTTAACGACCAAAAGCAGATGAAGGATCTTATGTGCTCTAACAAAATTCCAATGCCTGATGATTCCATTTGACCAGCACCCTCTTCTGCCTTACTTGAATGCCGAACTCTTCAAATAATCTCCACCTATGGCCCTAAGAACCTAATCTTGACATTCCTTCATCTTTGTTTCTTCTATGCATATAATACCAACCTCCTGGTCCCTACTCATTCTGGCCCCCTTATGGTTCCAAGTCAAGATTATCTTTGGAAAGAGAGCTACGTTCCCTCTCCCAGCAGTTTCCGAGGATATCTTCTTTTCAGATGAAACTATCCTTTTTATTCATCAGATGACAATCACTTCACTGACATTGCACATTTTGTACTAAAATGGATAAACACTTAATTGAATTTTTGAAGCTAGCCAAAGTAGCTTGGACGACAATTCATGCAAAGACTTGACTATGTTCTAGGATGATGTGATCAACTGATGCTGGCTTGTTTTAAACAGGAATGTTACGCAGCAGGTTGCAATGGGGCATCATTTCCACTCTTTCCAGTCGTCATGTTCGAGTTCCATGAGAATGATAATTTAGAAATTAACTACACCATGGATCCACCTTCCAGTGTAGAATGGTCTTGGAAGGATCAGAGCCTGTCGATCACCTATCAATTTGCCGTGCCATCTATGCAGTACCTTCGTACATTTGCAGCTGAAGAAGCTTTTAGTTGTTGAAGATATATGGGAATTCTGCTTGTATTCGTATAAAGTTTTACCGGAAATGTGAACAATCAGTCGATCTTGTACTGAAATCATGTCATGTTGAACCTTACATGACGTGGACATGCAAAAGGACTGGACCAATATTTCAAAATGGGGTTGTATGAATCTTACAATCATTTTAAGATGATGCTTGTAGCTGACAAGCTCTGATGCAGAATTATGGAGTACTTTATGGTATAGATATTGTAAATGGAGGAGACTACTCTAATGTTAAACATTTGCATCAATTGAGTGAAAGAACCGTATTTTTTTGCATGGTACACCTCGTTGAGGGTGTTTTTCTATGCATCCATGTTATTCTACTAAGACACTGTTGGGCTGTAATTAATTGTAGAAGTTGGTTTTTCATTATTCGGCGCATGGTAAGCAGTTGGTTTATGAAACCCAGGAACAACTATTTTCTCAGACATTGACTTCCACCGTGAAGCGCCGGCCGCCCTTGGCACGGTTGGCGTGACTCGCTGCTCAGGGGAGCAGCAGGCGGGGTTGGAGGGCCGCCTGAAGCCCGCCCTTCCCCCTGGTCTGAGAAGGATATCCACAAGATTAAAATAGAATGGTCTTCGCACTACAACGATACTTTGTTTGAAGCATGGCCCGGATTATTACTGGTTTTTGGGCTCTCTGTTGAGTTGAACAAGGGCTGCAAATGAGCATGCTTATAGCAGAAATGTCTACTTCCAATTTTCAATTTCAACTCTGATAGGGTCAGGTTTTTCCAAGTGTTGTCTAGGTTTTTTGAGTTTATTATATTATATTGTTGTTATAAACACAGGAAAGAGTTCTTATAACTTTATTATTATATAGTTATTCGATTAAATTTTAAGTGAAACATTTTAAGTATCAACACATCGTCGTCTATTTTATTTCAAGTCAAATTTTATTTTACTTCATAACATTTCAAAATTTTGACTATAATATTTTTATTAGTTTATTGCATTGATATTTGAAATTTATATATTTATATGATTGGTTACCAAAAAATCTCATCTACATTGATAGATTTCAATTCCAATAAGTTGGTGTCATATTGGTTCCTATCAAGGAAGGCCGGGTTGGGTTGAGTTGGTCTAGCCTAAATAAGATCAGGTCAAAGTATTAATTTTTAAATATTAAAAAATACATAAAAATTTAAAAAATTTAAAAATAGGGAATATGGTTAGAAAAAATTATTTATTTTTATTCAAATCTTGTATTTTGATATTCTTCGACATAATTTATACACTCTTTCTATAATATTTAGGAAGAATACGTCGCTTCCTTGTACAATCATTTTATGATAAGATCTAGAAGATTTATCATAGCTACTATATGTGGAATGCATGAAGGTGTCTAGTGAGGATCCATATGTAGGTTGAGTCATCCCATACACGGAGGAATAGAATTTGCCATGGTAACCGAGAAAATAACTCCTCAAATGCATTGGTTTGAGAAAATTAAAAACTATATTAGGTCCCCGTTCATAATTCAAATGATTCCATCAAAATAAAATCATGCAATGATACAATATAAACAATTCATATATCGATCTAAAAATACACTTTGATTTGTCTATAAACTCCTTGAAGTTCAAACCACCAATCTTCTGTTGCACTAATCTTAATTACTTGAAAAATGTTAAAAGATTGGAATGAGTTGCACTGACTTAGTAGGCATCCCATTATCTGCAGATAGTTAGAACCAAGGAAGGTGGGGTCGGGAGTCGGGACCGGGTCGGTTTGGGGCCAAACCGACCCGGGTCGGCCGGGGTCGCGACCCGGGTCGGGACGGGGTCGGCCCGGGTCGCAAAAAATAATAATAAAAAATTCAAAATGGGGTCGGGGTCTTGGGGTCGCGACCGGGTCGGTCGGCCCCAAAACCGACCCGGTCGGGTCCGGGTCGCGACCCGGGTCGCGACCCGGCGAACCATGGTTAGAACTCTTAAGTGATTGTTAAATAAATATCCAGACATACACTCATTGTATACAAGTATAGGACTAAACAATATAATATATATCTGACATAACAACATATTTTAAACTACTATAATATATATATCTGACATAATGACATATTTTAAACTACCAACTAGCACCTATATAGACTTGATCAACATCTCATTAAAAGAACGACCTAACCAAAAGGGATAAGACATGCATGAATGCCTATTATAGAATCTATACGATGAAACCACCACAAATGTGACATACCATGCATATTATGCAAGACAAATCTAATTATGACAAATAAATGCACATCATAAGACTATACTCACATAGTCATACAATAAATGCATCTATCCTCTAATAAAATATCACATATTTATCTTATTTAGTAAGGAATGTGTCGTCTTGTGATCTCGACTAGCTAACGTCAGATCTATCATATCTAGCAGTACTATATAGCTAAACGAAGTCCCATAGTGCACCTAAGCAGAGGTGGCACTTAGGACAAACCATGGTATCCGGGATCGAAGGATGCACCGGATTGTTCTAACTCTCTACTGTCTACAGGTCATGACAAACTAATCTGGTGTAGCTCAGTCTTTCATTTCAATTAAAGCACTCATGCACACATACATACTTATGCCATGCCATGACAATAAATATGCAAATTATGACCATTAACATGAACATATACACAGCTAATGCCAAGCTAGACAACCATGCTCAAAATGAACTAAAATGAGACCATGTCCATATATAAATATCTAAACATGATTAGACATGAATGTAATTAGGTGTTGGAAAAATTAATCACCATAGCATCTAATCTTATTAACCTATCATCACAAACTTAACAAGGTTAACTTAATCTTTTCATGCTAATATGTAATTGGGTGACAAGCTAAAAAGAATAATATTACACTACTAACTAAGCACTAAGCATGATCTCGTATACACAAACAAAGACATAAACACATACTACCACATGATATTACATACATCTATCTAACTAATCCAAGTTAACTCACAAATGAAGAAAAATGTAACTATACATGTCGTTTAATTAAAAGGTCAAACTCTATGAATCATGGAGGATTTTAACATATGAATTTAATGATAATTAATAGACACGTCAAGGATGCCTACCAAAATGGTGAAAGAGAACTCTAAAATCGGTGGCTAAAAAGGAGACTAGAGATGGTGATGTGGTGCACAAATCGAACTGGTTGAAGTACCCTCCCTTGCTATGTTGGCTGGTGGAGATAGGAGAGAGAGGGGGGATAGAGAGGACAATATAGGAGAGAGAAGGAAAACAAGGGGGTAGGAGAGAGAGATTGAGTGAGGGAGAGATAGGAGAGAGAGAAAGGGTGATGGCGAGGGTAGGAAGACACACGGGGCGCACCGCGGGGATGCGTACAAGGAGTTCGCGGGCTGGCGTGTGAAGGTAGCAGTCACAGGCAGGAAAAATAAATGGGGGGGGGGGCAAAGGATGTGGTGAGAGAGGTGACGAGGGAGGTAGTGGGGGAGAAAAGGTGGTGGTGGTGGGGGGAAGGCAGTTCGATTAGAATTTTTTTTAGATATTACACTCAATATCTCTTAAAGTAAATTTTATCCTCAAAATTTGAAAATATTCTTTTCCAAGATATTGATGTTCATCATCTACTAATATCAACCTTTCTATAACTTTTTTTTTGGTTGTCAATATTTTCTCCTATTCAAATTGATAACCTAATTTAAATGTCTATTGAGTAATTTTATCACACAATCATAAATCTCTGAACTCTAACCGAATCAAGACTTTAGAGGTTAATAAAATTTAATCAAACACAACCTTAATAGACATCTAAACTAACCTCTGATCACTTAAAAACCTCTTATTGGTTCATATGACAATTTTAACTTTTTTGTATCAGATCTTCGGGTTGGCCGCCGCAATTTAATCTTCGATCAAGAGAGAACCTATAACCTCTCCTCCAACTAGGGGTTTAAACGAAATTTGATATTTCGATTCGATTCGGATAAAAATTAACGGGTTTGGAACTTGTTTTTGTATCCTATAAACTATCAGAATCGAAATCAGATATTTCGGTAGCTTATTAGAAGCGGAATCAAAATCAGTTGATTTTATTTTTGTTAATCCGATTTTGATAAAAATAAATAAATAAAATAAAATAAGGTTAAATATATTATAAAAATATTATATAAAGTGACAAAAATAAAATTTTAAAGAGATAATATCGATTTTTAGTAATTATATGTAAATTATTAACTTATTTTTGAATAAAAATTAATATATAATATGTATTTTGGAAATTATCAGATTCGGATCCGATTTTGATAACAGAATCAGAATTAGATCGAAATCGGACAATAGTGATTATGAAATTATCAGAATCGGAATCGAAACCCCCTAACCCTTATTGGAATTGAAATCGGATTCTGGTGATTTCGCTATCAAATCCGACCCATTTATAGCCCTACCTTCAACAGAGTCGTCACAACTATTTTGGGAGGGAGAACGAGTTCACCTCCACTCCCATAGGAGGAGATGGAGAAGCTGAAAGCCTCACTAGTATTGTTGCTCTTCCGGCAGCTAATGGCCATCTGCTTATGAAGATAGGTGTCGTGCGCCATTGTCAGAGGGTTGGAGACCCTCCCTTCCAGCCCTAGCCACAACAGTTCTCCCTTCATAGCCTACCCTCGCCCATCCAGAAGAAAGAAAGAAGATGAAGGCACAAAGGGGAAGGGGTTTCTAGAGATTTGCCACTTGCTCCCACCACCCTCTATCATGCCACTTGCAAAAGTTGCCCGCGTTAGTCCTCACTAGGGATGTCAACGGTTACTGATTATCCAATTATCCTACCTGTTCGTTAGTTAACGAACAGTTAAAAGATAACGTAAAATTTTTCGTTTACCAATTAACTGTTATCTTAGTAGATGCGGTCATGGATACACCATATATTGAACCCGAAAATCGTTATCCGAATTCATTAATTAATACATAATACAACAACTCCCATTCTATGACATCTAAGCATATACATATGTCCCATCAAGAAAATCTTATTGCCTTTAACTCTCCGGTTTATCCTTCTCTCGCGAGCCTCAACAATGGACAAATTTTACCTTGACGTCCGGCATCGACATCAACATCTTCTTCCTCTCTCGCTTTCTGATGGTGCAGTCCACATACACGACGATGGCTCCTTCTCCTCCTTAGTCTAGCTACTGCCGAATTTGACATCTCGAGAAACTTGTCATACTATAGAAACCCGTTGACTGTGTGATCCGCCGAATGGTTGACGGCAACACAAAATAGGAATAGACACTGCAGTCCCATGAGAAGATATTTCACTTTTGTTGCAGATCAATTATCTCATGTTTTGTGTTGCCGTCAACCATTCGGTGGATACTTCTAATTGTAATATGTATTTTCTATGTGTGTTTTCATTGATAAAATTATTTTTACTTCTTAGTTTGCTGAGTTGGATCATACATATGTTATCTCTTTATATATTTGTTAACCATTCGTTATTCGACCGCAAACTATTTTTAAATAGATAGAACAATACGGTTCACGGATATACCCGATATCGATAGTTAACGAACAGCAAGTGGATACACCTTTTTCTTATAAGATACGGATACAGATAATACTATTACTCTATATGTATCTGACCCGTTGACATCCCTAACCTTCAAATGTGAGAGAACTAGCCAATGAAGCCGATGCCTTCAAGAGCTTCTCTAGCCAACTTTGGAACTTGTTGACTTTGGTCAACATGCTTATTAAAAAGGAGGAAACAACTGAATCAATAAATCGTACCAGATTCATGAACAGAGAAAGAAAAAAAATAAAAAAGGAGAGATAGAGATAATAATAAAAAACAAATAATAAGAAAATAAATAAAGTGATAAAAATGGATCTAGATAAAAAATAAAATGAAAGAAAGAGGACAAAAAAAGTTGTTGAAATAATAATTGAGTAAGATCTCTTTTAGTGTTTTGCGTAAACTTCGATGTAAAATCAGTTTAAATTTAGATGAAAAATTAGCCTAATTAGATAATAATTTATGTGAAATTAATATAATTAGTCATTGATTTAGATGTTTTATCGAACAAAAGTTATCAGTTATGTCTTAATCAAATTCTAATATTTTTACCACTAAATAAGAGATTAGAGATAAAATTAAAATTTTAAAAATTTTAATTAAGTCAAAACAAACGTCACTTAATTAATTTTATCGAACAATTATGAATCTCTTAACTTTGATCGAATCAGAGTTTAGAGGTTAACTAAATTAAATCAAACGCAACCTTATGGGGTGTTTGGTTGCATGATAATTTTTTGTACACTTTCATGTTAAAAAATTGTATTAAAATAAAAAGTGAACCAACTCATGACATAAAATTATCATGTTTGGAGGGATGTGATTACAAAAAAAAAGTAACTACCACACATGACCAAACAAAGTGGGGGACCACAAGAAAAATGAAAGAGATGAGACCCTCTTTTTTGTTTAAGAAGAAAATCACTTTTAAAACATAAATTTATCATGGTTACCAAACACCTCTTTTAACAAGTTTTCTTACAATTTTTAAAAATTAAAACAAAAACCTTCATTATCATGCAACCAAACACCCCATTAGTGTCAAATATAAATGATGCTTAGAGCTAAATGCCAATATAAATGGTGCTTAGAAATAAGTTTATCTTTCTTCCTTAAAAATCTAATGGCCTGTTTGGTAACTGTATCAAGCACTTGTATTGATATCAGTTTCAAAACTGATATTGATATTTTATATTAGTGGGTGTTTGGATACCAATATTAATTTTAAGATTTATAGTTAAAAGTAGTATCATAAACAATACAGGTCTTCACCTGTATTGAAACTGATACGGATGCCTCCCTGCGGCGTACGTCTCCCCGCGCGTCCCCTCGCCCCCCCCCCCCCCGCGGCATGCCTCCCCCACGCGTCGCCCCTCCCCGCATGCCTCCACCCCCACGGCGGTCGCCCCGCCCCCCCTCCCCCACCGAGTCCCCCCGCCGGAGCCCTCCCCGTGCGTCCCCCCTCCGCACACCTCCCCCGCCGGAGTCCCCCCTCCCCGCCGGAGCCCCCCCACGCGTCGCCCCCTCCGCGGAGTCCCCCCCGGCGGAGTCCCCCCCCCCGGCGGAGTCCCCCGCCCTCCGCCCCCACGGCGCCGCCCCCGCCCCCCTCCCCCACCGGAGTCCCCCCCCGCGGAGCCTTCCCCGTGCGTCCCCCCTCCGCACACCTCCCCCCGCCGAGTCCCCCCCCTCCCCGCCGGAGCCCCCCCACGCGTCGCCCCCTCCGCGAGTCCCCCCCCGGCGGAGTCCCCCCCGGCGGAGTCCCCCGACCTCCGCCCCCACGGCGGCTGCCCCCGCCCCCCTCCCCCCGCCCGTCGCCCCCCCCGGCATACACCCCCCGCCCCCGCGGCCGCAGAGAAGCCGGAGTCCCCCCGTTGCCCCCGCGCGTCGCCCCTCCCGCGGACGCCTCCGCCCCCACGGCGGTCCCCCCCCCCCCCCCCCGCGCGCGCGCCCCCCTCCCCGCATGCCTCCCCCCGCGCGCAGCCCCCCTCCCCACGGCGGAGCGTACACCCAAACCCCCTCGATGCCCCCCCCCCCCCCCCCCCGCGGCGGCAGCCCCCTCCCCACGGTAGAGCAGACACCCAAACCCCCCCTCCCATCTAATAATAATAATTTTGATGTTAAAAAATAATTTTGACTCTAATCAATCAAAGCACTTGAATAATAATTTTCATATTGATATTGTATTACCAAACATTCAATATTAATTTTAATTTTGATATAACATTGCCAAACGCTTAAAGAAATTTAATACTATCATTTTTGATATTGATATTACATCTTCTTGGAATATCAATATCAAAATTGATATTGTATCAATTTTGATACTCTAACCAAACAGGCCATAAAGCTAGTCATTGCAATGCAAAAGTAAAAAGAGATAAAGTGCATTTGAATGGAACTATATACCAATATTGTTTTTAATGACTAGGCCCTGTTTGGTTAGAGTTTCATTTTTGATACTATATCAATATTAATATTAATATTTTCAAATGTTAGAGTATCAATATCAAAAGTAATACAAGTTGACACTTGTATTACATAATGTCTTGTTTGCACTATAAATTTCAAAATTGATACAATTAACCAAACACCTCTTAATGGTTCCTATCAATATCAATTTTAAAATCCCTTCAGCAATCTCTATCAAATGCAGCCTTCGGGTGTTCGGTTGCAAAATATTCTTTTTTATATATTTTTTGTCATAAAATTATTTAGTAAAATAAAATTTAAGATGGCTGAGAACATAAAATTTTTATGTTTAACAAGATATGATGACAAAAAAATGAAGATTATGTATACTTAGAAAAGGCGGAGTGTCCCGAGAGAAAAAAAAGTCTCATTTTTTCAAAAATGAATTTTTTTATAAAAGTATATTTTTGTAACAAAAACTTAATTTATCACCAAACCAACCACTTGGTTAGAAATTTTGATTGAAATGGGTCCAATTTATCACAAGGTAATGATTCAGAAATGTGCAAACTTCCATGAGACTAAAAGTGAGTGGTGGATGCACCCAAAGATAATATACAAAATGGAGTTAAATGCAAAATAGATGACCATGATTTTGTGATTTTGATAAAAAAAGTCCAAAATACTGGCAATTCCTGTTACCCACTAAAGTCTTTCAAACAAATAATACACCTTTTTCCGTTCAGTACAATTTCATTTGATAAATTATATTTCAATGTTCAATTTTATTTAAGTAATTATAAGAAAATATAAATCAGCACAAAATACGTAAATAGTTTTATATAGTGTATAAAAAGAATATAATCTCTATAATTGTTTATTTAATTATAAAAATTAGAATCAAATTGAATAGAATACTGGTTTGGCTTAACTTGCTTTGATGTAATCAATGAAACACTCATAGGATGTCTGTCCACTCTGATCACATACATATATATATATATGTATTTGAATTAATATACTGCATAAAAACATCTCATATACTCTTTTTGTTTTTATCTGTTCTCATAGACTCTTTTTGTTATTATCTGTTTATATTTTTTTATATATAGTGTGATGATATATTTTTATGCTGTATATAGTAAGGTATAAATTATATTTTTGATCGTATAATTATATAAGAATCAATATGTATTAAAATATTACATTTATATATATATTAATATATATTGTATCTTGTTTTATTTTTAATTTTAAAATTTTAAAATTTGTCATTTAAAAAATTTTAGTTTTAATTTTAATTTTTTGAACTTACATGTGTATTTAAAAGTTTAAATACATTTACATTGTTAGTTAAATTTTTTCTTATCTAGTCTTTACAATATTTGTAACTATTATTATTATAAATTTATAATACAATTATATTATAATTTTTTTGCGATTTAATAAAGTTTTAAGATTATATGTATTATATTCATAATTTTATAACTGATGCAATGAAAAAATCATATTTTTTTAGCAGCTTAGCTCACTTGTTCCATACATTCTTTCCATATAACAGATTCCGTTTAGCGATGAGAAAACGGTAACGGCGGAAGCGAAGAGCCACGGGGGTCCGTACTCCGGAGTCCGGAGAGCTCGAAGATGGCGGAGCAAGACGAGGTGTGGAGGAAGGAGACGTTCCCCCGCGTTGCAGCAATTGTGAGTACGAGGCTGCGGCATCGGGACCTCTACTCCCTGCTGCTGGTTAGCCCCTGGTGCTACAGCTACCTGCTCTCTTTCCCCACCCTTTGGCAGGTAATGCCTCCCTCCTGAGCTTGCGTGTCGTTGCGCTCTTTTCACCTATCCTTTCTTCTTTCATGGTGTAAATGGTCGTTCCGAGAAGTCCTTAGAGTTGATTGTTTCAAACACGAGATGCGAGTGTAATTTGTGGATTGAAGTAAAGCAGAATAGCTGGCAAAAATTCTCTCTCTCTCTCTCTCTCTGGATATATATCTTCTTCATTCATCCGGCTTTGTTTAATCCCGTTTTTATCTATCGTCGTCAGTTTCAAGTTTTGTACCTTCCGTGTATGATAATGTGTTGCATTTGTTGTGTCCCGAGTAAAGGGCTATGAGCTTCTGATGAACCACATCTTGAATGCTCTCTTCCTGAGGGGCTTCAGAAAACAAGCTGGCAAGTTTTCACTGAAACGTTCGGAACATCTCTATTGAGTGAGAGGACCGCCACAAAATCTAGTCTATCTTATGTCAGTTCTTCGTTACTTACAGAAAAGCTAGTCAACAGTTAGAGGTCTCAGTACGGAGATGCACCCCCTTTATCCAACGTATATCTTGTTATTAACAGTAGCTATAGCACACATTTTTCATTACTTAGAGATAATCCGCTTTCATGCTGAATAATCTACCGCACAGTTTTTCTCGATTTTGACATGTCTAACTTCTGTGGTGAGGATGGACCGGGTGCTTTGTGATATGGTGTTGACAACTGCATTGATGATCAAGCATTTTGACAGTTGCACCATAAACCATTTAAATAGTTTCTTTTTTTGTGTTACCTTGGTTTTGACATATTGAAGTCATATGAAGGATAAAATTGTGCGGTTTAATCCTGTGAATGCCATACTTCTCCTTGTTTGAACAGTTCAGTAGCTAGGTTTCTGAAGATTCTTAATGCAGACTATATAGACAAAGAAATTGCCAAATGCATTTGCAATAAACTTGGAGGAGGTCAACCATATTGATTGCTATAGTTCTTCACTTTGATGTGTCAGGTTCTTGATCTACGTGAGATGACTAAAGCAGGAGATAGGCTTATCTCTGCACTTGCTTTGGTTAGTTCCATGCACGTTGTATATGGTCTATTGAACACTCTCTCTCTCTCTCTCATTCAACATCTCCCTAAAAGCAAAGTGTCCAATGGATACATGCTTTTTGATCTTCATTTTCTTTCTTTTGAATTTGAATTCATCTTGTATTATGCTGAATATGTTGGTACTACATCATTACTATAATTTATATGCAATTTTATTTGATATTCGTGATCTTCTAAATATGTGCTTTTGGTACATGAATTAGAACCCTTGGTAAAGTCTATTCTGCTTGGTATATTGCCGTCCCTTATGGTTGTGCTTGTAGTTGTCATCGCAACAAGGTGACTAAGGGATTTGTGAGGAGTCAAAGCAAACATGTGGTTAGGCTGTGCCTTTAAAAGCAAAAAACAAATTTGTGGTTTTAGTAAAGGAGTAAATGATAAATGTATTGATTGTCAACAATAAAAATAACAATTTATAGATACAATAATAATTATATATGTACAAATATATTAATATTTTCTTAGCTGATTGAAATAGTTTTTCTAAACAATTATTGAGTAAAAAAAGAGTAAATGATGGTTATGTTACCTATATTTAGGCAAGGAAAATTGAATTCTTAGTCAGCTATTTTCAGAAAATATTGTAACTGATAATAAATAAGTTATTCAACTTTTACATGACTATTAGATAGTTTAGAAGATTTTCATTAACTTTACAAATTCAAATCATATTAGCTTTTTCCATAGAAAGATGGGTTGCACCACAAAGAGCATTGCAACCTCGAGGATTGAAGATGATAAATCTTTTAACACCACTAATAAAAGTAAAGGAAAAGCAGATATTTCTTTAACTTTACCTATATTTTTTAAGAAGGTAGTAGTTGTATGACTCCATGTCAGATAACAAAATAATAAAGTGCAAAAGCTATGATGATGGTAGCAAGAAAGAAATACACAAAGATACTACCTATATTTATGCAAGTAAAATCGGATGCACAGTCACAATTATTTTCAGAAAGTATTGTAACTGATAACAATTACTTAAATCCGACTTATACAAGACCAGTAGGAGTTTATAAGATTTCATTGACTTCACGGATTCAAGTCACACTTCAATACTATATGTTTTTTTCAGTAGGATGGGTTGTACTACAGAAAACAGGAATATGACCATGAGGATTAAAGATGAGAAATTTCTAACACTACAAAAAAATAAACTAAAAACAGGTATGGCTTTAACTTTTACTGTGTTTTTTTCAGAAGGTGGTAGTCAAATGACTTCACATTAGATAAACAAAAGGATAGATTGCAAGAGCTACCATGACCGTATCAGGAAAGGGATACATAGATAAACAAAGGGTGCCACAATCAAAAATAGACCATTACAAAGGAGAGCTTTCTGAGTGCTGTGTTGGAAACACCCAGCTTTTCCCAGATCCAAAATCTTTTGTTCTGTTCTTCGAAGAAGGTGAGAATGTTGTTAAGTAGGTCTAGCAACAGGGATATTGAAGGAACTTTTGCTTCAGTATCCTCCTACGGAGGTAGGTAGCCAATAATTGAAAACACTTTGTCTGAAAGAGAGATTAGTAATAGAAGAATGATTCTGGATAGCTAATGATAATAAGTTTCGTAACTATTATTTCATTGGAGTTCGACCAAGCCAGGGTCTGACCATAACCTAGTGATACTCTGCTCGATTTTGTCATAAAAATCAAACTCTTCCTATGGAAGATAGCCTGGTCCAAGTTGCCTATGGTTATCATGTCAGATTTTAAGCATGTTCATTATATTTTGTTCTAGGTTTTGGCCTGTTAGACTTAGGACTCAAAGGTTTATTGTTCACCATATTATTCCTCCATCTTTAATCTTGGCATTAAGCATTAGAAATGGATCCAGAACTGGCATGTTATTGCATTTCTCTAGACCAAGCAGGATTAAGTCCCTATCCTTGTCTGAAATTTTCTTCCTATAGATCTGTTTTTACCTCTCTTGAATTTAGCATTAGATTCTATCACCCACTAGCCATCTAACTATTCAGATTTTGGGCATGGGGACTTCGAGAGTTTCAGGTCATTACGTTCATTCTTGATCCTCTCATACTCCATCAATCAAACATGAAATCATCCTTCAACATGATTAATTTCTTACATTTCAAACTGAGCCACCAACTTTCACTATTTCGCTCTTCATATCTAATCATATCGTCTCCATGGATGCTCATCTTGATCCTCTAGGCTGAACATTTCAGCTCACTAGAAGTATGCTCGACCTTCTCATTACTCCTAGGACTTAGAAGGCACTCAGATCAGAGCCTATCCTTTGAGCTATCCAGAATAATCTGAAATTTTGTACAAATTTCAAATAAGACATTCTACATCCTAACTTATGACCGTCTTATTTTCATGTAATCTGATCCACTAGTCCTAAATCTGAATTTTTACATGCATATGAGCTTGAGGCCTATTCAAATATGGGAAATGAACATTTTGGATTCATCTTGATTGAACTTTTCTTATTAAACTTATCATATTCCACCTGTGTTAGATCTAGAAATTAACATTTCGGAGTTGTTGATTTAAATTCATCTCTTTATGTTTGCATTCCATATAGTTATATATATACGCTCCTTGACTATTGATATATGGGCATTGACACATAAATATCATTTATATCATATGGGGTACATCGCATCATCATATGGGGAGGCTTAAATGGAGTCATAATCCCATCATATCATGTCATTTCATCCATCCCATTTGAGAATATCCTTTGCCTTATATGGACATTGATTTTCTTTGGAAAAATTCTTCACTTTAACCATTGAGTTTTGGTCTATTATTGACCTCACTTTAGATGAAGCGAGAATTTCTCTAGTGGGTTGAGCATATGTATTATTCCCACTTTGGGATAGATCGATGACACTGAGTGTTTGCTTGGAGCCCTGCCCAGATCAAGCATTTCAGGACGTACCCGATAATACCCGTCCAAGTACCATGAAAATTGTCCAAGTATAGGCTCATGAAAATTGCATTGTGAACTCTCGGTGGATTGCCACCAGCTCATTGTCATACACTCACTGGGGCAGAAGAGGTGGCTGCAAGGGCTGACATGCCAAAGAAGACATCACCTCCAGCTTAACTCCTGGGGGTGGCTGTGGTATATCTGAGTGAGTGGTTCTCTCAGAGTAGGGGTGGTGGCACCTACATGGTGGGTGCTGGAGTGCTGGCGGTGGTCGGCTTGTTTGGAGTGATGGTGTCTCAAAGGTAGGGTCTGGTAGCTGGATGAAATCGGCAAAGTCTGTGATCTGTTGGGAGACAACCTAATCGAGCTTGCTGATGTCTAATGCCAGCATGCAACTTGTTACCATTTACATTGACAGGTGGTTCTCATCTTCTTACTTGGAGTGGGTTTGTGGAGCTATGACTGTTATTACCACAGAGGACGTAAGAAAATGTGGAAGAAGTTGGGACTGATGTCACTCGAGATTATCATCCGCTGCTCCAAAGAGTCCGATAACCTGCACAAAGGGGAAGAACTGACATTGAACTCAATTTCCCTCTCTCTGATGCCTAAGTCAATAAACGGTCCAAGTTGAGTGAAATGAGGTAGTAAGTCATATTCTACCCTTTA
Organism: Cryptocoryne crispatula var. balansae; assembly: GCA_036172225.1. Classification (NCBI taxonomy): domain Eukaryota; kingdom Viridiplantae; phylum Streptophyta; class Magnoliopsida; order Alismatales; family Araceae; genus Cryptocoryne; species Cryptocoryne crispatula. The sequence continues at coordinate 5,691,652 of CM069933.1, forward strand.
CATATAAATAGGCATCATCAAATTCATATGATACTGCTCTGTTAACTGATCTACCACTCTTCTATCTGCTATACTAATTTTTACCAGAACTTTCCATTAATTTCTCAAGGCATCTTTTTGATGCGGAACAGGATCAATGGATGCAAACTAGCATGCTTAAATGATGCGAAACTGAAACATTGAGTGCCCTAATCATGATGGTCACTAACAACATGCTCAATATATATAAACCAGCGGCATAGGAGTCACAAATCATGTACCAAACTGGTTTTCTTACCCAGAAACCGTAAGATGGAGTACTGGAATCTTTCAGGTAAATATAAGAAAAGCGGAGGAGATAATACTAGTTCAAACTCACCCCGGATAGGCATGAACAGCTCTGGCAATCAATATAACAGGTTAAAAGACATACCTGAGCTGGGTTCATTCGTGTAATCATCCGATTCACATTCCACAGCAAATAGTAGTTGACATAAGGGCTAGAACCTACTCATGTGGCAGAGCATGATCGAAAGAAGGATAATAAGCCTGCAGAAGACCTTCCAAGAGAAGTTGGACAGGGGTATACCTTTATGCGTACCGTGAAGGGTGAGCTCGGGTCTGAGAAAAGTATCTCCCGAAAGGGTGGAACTGAACCTGTTACCTGTTTGTCCTCAATTGATCTCAGTGAGCAGTACACATCCTGACCGACCTTAGGAGAAAAAAATGGGAAAACCCAGGAGGAGGACGGATTAAGCAGCCTGCCGAGAAAACCAGGCGAAGTAAATCCGATGAGGCTCAGTCGCTCATCATGGCCTTGGTGAGTCAACGGGTGTCGACGCGGAGTGGCGGATCCTCTGGAGGCAGATTCACATCAATGGCTCACTCGCGGCCTCAGACCAGGACGCCTTATCCAGCCGGGTCTACCCTCCTAGGTCGGAGCCCCTTTGCGTGGACGGAACCAGTACCGAGTAGGAAACGGGCACCCCGATCGGGCTCACAACCTGGTTGCTGACCCTTCACTGGTAGTCCGGGTTTTGACACCCCTCATCATCCTCAAAACCCTTCTCAGAAAACTCAGTGCGATAGTCAAACACCGAGGTATTCGACATAAGAAAACCACAGCAGAAGATTGAAGATCTTAGGAGCAAGTTCAGTCTCCGATAGCGAGCATAACGGACTTATCAATCGCGACAAATGTATCCGGCATAGCAGAGGGTCGAATGATGGAACGAGGAACAACCGAATATCAGGACGGTGCTCCTGTCAACGGAACCATCCCGGCGTATTTCTGTGCCGACACACGAGAGGGAGGGAGAACACAACCACTATTTCCTGGCGCACGACGGTCAGCTGATTAACAACCACCAGAAGGACCAGGGCCTTGTTGGGAGAAAAGCGAGTGCCGACGGGGAATGGCGATGGGTCTCCTGGGGAGATAGATCTGCTCCAAGGGCAGTGGACCGAGAGGGATGGGGGGGGGAGGAGATCCGAGACTACATCCACCCCATACCTCGACTTGGTGCGGGATCGACAGCAGTCAAGCGAAGGAAATGGGTAGGTGGGAGCTCTGCTCGAGCCGTCGACGAAGACAAAGTTGGAGGGAACGAGGCGGCGATCGATTTCCTCTTCAGGTGCGAGGGCAGAAAATCGCGCCATCCAGGTGAGCGAGGTGGCCGAGTGCCGGAGCGGAGGACCTGCCGGGGTGAGCGGCATCACCGGAGCTCGAAGAGAGAGACGGGGCCAGCGCGAAATGACCCGCAACAGTCGCCATCGCCATCTCAATCGCCGCGGACGCCAAAACAACACTCAATCGCCCTTTGGACACAACGTTCGACGCATCAAAAAAAAAACCTTCTTTCAAAACTTTTCAAGTCCGTCCCTTTACATTGGTCCTTAGTGTCGTATAAGTAGCCAAGTTCACCCGGAAAAAACAAACCCGACGACCTCGTCGTAACAGAAAAGGGAAAAAAAGGAAAAGAAAAAGGCAGGTGGCCGGTGACGCTGCCACGTCCCGCGCTCGAGCAGGCCAGCTAGGACCGAGACAGGACAAAGAACAAAAGGTTGACAAAGAATTTACGTATCGGAAAATGCTCTCGGAGATGGGCCGGCCCAATAAAACCCATAATCTCGCGGCCCATCAAAGTCTACGAATTTCCTTGATCGAACCATATTGCCTCCAAGTGTCGGGGTCGGCGTTTGTAAACCTCTTTGAAATATTCGAATTTACCTTTCAGTCTGGTGTCCCCACCACTTTTGTTTTTCTTTTTACTTGCCTGAGGAGGTAAATTATGCATGCTGATATCACTATTGCCAGAGCATCCATTTTCCATGTCACTTTTTTGATGATATGTTTGACAAAGAGAACATGTTTTTTCAACCAAAAAAACTGATCTTTATTTACACTGATGAGTTGGGGATTTTAAAGTAGCCTAATTTGTGCCAAAACTTTTTATGATGTACAGTATAAAAGAGTAAATAACGTCTGGCATGCTTTTCCCCTTTAATCTCATTCAAGCTGATTGTAGAAAATCTGACGTGCAGCTTGGACAAGGGAATGATAGAGGCCTTTTGACAACCTTAGAAAAGATTCGGACAATAAGAACTAGCATAATGGTTCACAGGATCAAAGCTGCATCTGATAGCATGTATAAAATGGAACAAGGATGTTAGAAGATAAAAGATATATGGGAGAAAGTGGGGCACAACTTTTTCAAGCTTGCTATGATCGCAGTTAATCTATCTTCGTTTTAATAAGTGCTTGGAATTTACAAATTACAATAACTGAAGTGCCCTTCAAACTAGCTGCTGAATGTTAAGCTTACTTTGTGCTTTAAACCTTATGTGGCACAAGTATAAAAGAACAGGAAGGTAAAATCTTGAATTTTTTTGATTAAAGGGGACAAACCCCCCCCCCCCCCCCACACACACACTAACTTTACCTCCACCCAGATGCAACTAGGTGTGGTCTGAGTTAGCTGAGTGTCAAGGAAATCTTGTGGTCAAAACTCGCTCCATGGTGAATTAGGGGAGGGCAGACATTTAACCTGGAGCACTGGACACCACATCTCCCTTTAAGCCCAAGTGTTGATGTTGGCAAGGATGGAACCCCTTCAACCCCAACTTAAAACCTGATTTTTGTCCCTTTCTACATAAATTGCAATCTCACCAGGATTAACTTTTCCTATCCAGCTAATTGTTATATATTTTTTCTTTTTTATGATTGAGAACATATTCTTATCTCATCTTATGGATTCTGAAACGATGCTTTTATGTTTTCATTGCTCTAAGTTGGACACATATGCACATATTGATTAAGCAAAGGAAGTCAGACATTCCTTATGATAATGATTACTTTTTCATTTATTTCATTCACTTATTCAATCTCCTCTTAGATATGATATTTTATCTTGAAATTGAAACTGAGAGAACTTCTTCAGTCTAGGTATTGCAGAATTAGGGAGATAAATCTTGAATTTGCACGAGACATTGAAGACAAACATTTTCTTGTCCTTAAGATGGAGGTAATCCATGCAAAGAAATCTTTTTTACACATATTGTATCTTTCATTTCTTTTTTTCTTATAATGTGCTTTGCTGGCTACTTCTTGTTTTTTTTTCTGTCATGCGGAACTGCATATAGGAGAATGATGAATATAGTATTGGTAATATGATTTACAGTACTTTATAGCTCATTACTCCTATTTTCTGGAATGTGCCACTTTTGAGCACTTGTTTAAGGAAGAACATGAATGGAGACCAATAATTAATTCTGACTCTTATAGCATGATCTCAGATTAAGATAGACTATTCATATCAGAAGATTTCTCAGAAGAAGTCAACATAGCAGTCATCGGAACGGATGCAAAGAAGTCACCAGGTCTGGGCAGCTTTTCGTTGGGTCTATTTCAAATTTTTTGGAGGTGGATCCAGGTAGAGGTGATGGCAGCTATGCAGTATATCCAGAACCATGGTTCGCCGGGTCGCCCGACCCGGTCGGCCGGGTCGCCCGACCCGGTCGGCCGGGTCGCCCGACCCGGCCGGTTTCGGCCCGGAAATGACCCTGTCGGGCCGACTCCAAGCCGGCCCGACAGGGGGTCGCGCGACCCAACTTCGGGTCGCGCGACCCGGCGACCCGGTCGGCCGGGGCGACCCGGCCTACTTCATTTTTTTTTTACTATTATTATATACTTAAATTTTTTTCTTCCCCCTCCCCATTACCACTATTAAAAAAAATTTTCAGTATTTTTTAATCATAATACTTTACTATCACTTATATAATAGTATAACAATACTTTATAATAGTTGTATTATAAACCGGCCGGGTCAATCCGCGACTACTCTGCGCCGCATTTAATAATAGTATAACAATACTTTACTATCACTTATATCATCACATGTATATAAGAATTTTAATCATAAAATACGTGTTATATACTTAAATTTTATAAAGATCTATTTTAACTCTCTTCTCTTTCACACACATCATCAAATTTGTCAAGAACTATTATTTTTTGAGTGTCCCATTTATTAATTGTACAATAATATTTTACTAGTATTTATATTATTATGTATGTTTAAAATTTATAATTATAAATATATGATACATATTAAAAATTATAAATTTATTTGTTAAGTATCTTTATCTTCTCACTTAAGATTAACTCTTTCCCAACATATATTAATACAACATAATCACAAAAAAATCATATCTACTTGTATACATAGATAAACACTCATATTCAATTATAATATAAAAAATATAATTATATTTATGTATATATTTTATGTATACATAAATATATGACATAAAATTATTGTTTCTATTTGTTTCTTATTTTTAATATAATTTTTTATAATAAAATATTTAAAATCCGACCCCATCCGACCCTGTCCGACCCGGGGTCGCGACCCCGTCCGACTAGGTCGGTTTTGGGGCCGACCGACCCCGGGCCGACCCCCGACCTTGCCTTCCTTGTCCAGAACCACCCCAAGATGGGTAGTTCTAACAACACATCTCTCGTTCCTAAGAAAGAAGGTGAAGAAGATCTAGTGACTTCAAATCTTTTAACCTTCTTAATGGGTTGTACAATATTTTTTTTTTACAAAAACGTTGTTAACCACATCAAGAAGGTAATTGACAACCTTGTGGACTTCAACCAGACGGCTTTTATTAAAGGAAGAATGATTTTAGACACCATCATGGTTATTCATGAGTGTAGCCATGACCCGGATTGAATCGAATTGAGACTCAACCATCTAGGTCCTGATTCCAATTCCCCGATCCTTGCTCTAATTAGACAGTTCTAGCTCACTTCATCATAAGCCGTTTAAAAAACAGAAAAATCACAAAATGAATTTTTAAAGTGCCTATTTGGGGTCAATTTTGGCTCCACAATAGGTTGTAAAGGGCCACCATGGTGGCACAGTGCCGCCGCGGCGTCTTCCCTAGCTCCAGATCCCCAGCTTGGACCCATGGATTGTAGAATCGGCTGATCTGGATCGGGATTGGCCGATTCTTGGATCGGATTGGTACCCACCGATCCGAATCCGGTCGGAACTACCAATCCGGTTGGGACTCCCGGCTGGATCGGTCGGAATCGACCTGATAGGTCGATTGACCGATCATAGAATCGGTCGATTCGGACTGATTCCCTAGAACCCAGAAGGGTCCAGAATCGGATCGATTTAGGACTTGATTCCGGACCATTTTTTGGTCCGATCCTCTCCAATAACGGGGAGATCAGACCGATTCCCCCTTCCCACCTCTCATTCTTACTTCCGCTCCTTCCCTTTATTGTCTAGGGCTCCCCCTGGACCCCTCCCCCCAATGATCAACCTTGAATGGTGGTTGATTCCCCCCTTAAATAGGTAAATTGGGGGGGGGGTCCGATCCCTTCTTCCCCCTCCCCTAAAATCAGTTGATCTGCGACTACTATACGCCCCGCTGATGGTAATGTAAACATATTAATATATTTTACTATCACTTATACTATCACATTTATAGAAGATTCATAATCATAAATATATTATATACTTAAATTTACATAAAGATCTATTTTAACTCTCTTCTCTCTCTTTCTCTCTCTCTCTCTCTCTTATATGATAGTTTATACTTATATTATAGTTTTTTGAAAGGAACTTACTTTTTATAGTATTGTTTGATAGAATGTCATCCATATTATTTTTTATTTTTTAAAATTTTTATTTATTCTTATGATTTTTCTGATTTTTTGAGAATTTTTATGATTTAAAAAAATAAAACATTTTGCCAGATCCGGGATCGATTTTTCTTCCGGAGGATCGGCCGATCAGGACCGATCTGATCCCAATCCAGATCAGATTGGTGGTCACCGATCCCAATCCTGATCCTGTAATCCTTGCTTGGACCTGATAAGCTTATCTTCCCTACCAGGAATAGCGGTGTTCATAGTTTGCTTTGGTTTGATTTTTGAGTATTTTTTTATCAAACCAAATCAAACCAAACTATCTCTCAAACCAGACCAAACTGAACTAAATTAATTTGGTTTGGTTTGGTTCCGTTTGGTTCAAACCATATTTTACTAAGGTATAGTAGATATATCAATATATAATTTTATTTTGTTTGTTTTAAATCACATTCTATTAAAATCTTCTGTATATGTTTGTACATTACATTAATTTTGTCTTAAAAACTCTTGAAACAAATTTAGTTTTATAAGAAAAAATGCATAAATACTATCTTATATATAACTTAAACTAAAATATTTAATTTAATTCGGGTTATTCCTTTTACTGGTTTGGTTTGGTTCGAAGGGTCTTAGAAACCAAACCAAACCGATCGGTAGTTCAAACCAAACCAAACCGAACCAAAGTACTGGTTTGGTTTGGTTTTTCAGGTTGAACTGAACAGTGAACAGCCCTAGCTAGGAAGATCGGTTTGGATTGGAACTCTAAGCTGAAATCGATCGGAGGGGTCTGATCCAATCCAGATCAGCCGATTCCATGAACTATGTATTAGAGTTTGGTATTTAATGCATTTTGAGAACAGGTGGATCAGGTGTATAAGCATGTGCTTGAGACTGGTTGGTTTGCATTCTTGGTCAATCAGCTGACAGGTTATTTAACCAGTTTTGTGGTTTGAAACAAGGCAATCCTGTCTCATCATACCTATCTTTAATTGTCAGCCAAGTCATCAGTGCTTTCTGGAAGAAGTCAGCTGCTACTGATTATACAGAAGGCATTGAAATGGGTAAAGAGGCTGTCAAAGTTGCCCACATTAAATTTGCTGCTGATACTTCACTATTTTCAACTACAAATGCACAGAAGGTGATGAATCTTAAAGCTTGTATCCTCCCAGTAGATGCCTCAGGTTTCAAGATGAATCTCCAGAAGAGTACTGTAATGAGCAAGCAGGAGGTAGGTGTGTTTCAGAATACCTCTGCATTCCTGCAAGCCTCTTTTCAATGTGGTTTGCTGGATTGGCTGATTTGGTTCAGATTCGGCCATTGCTAACCCGATCCAAGAGGTGGACACTGATCCTACTCTGATGTTCAGCAAGGATGGGCCTGAGTCAGACATGATCAGGGTGGATCAGCCGATTCAGTCCCATCCAAATTGGGATCAGCTGGGATTGGGCAAATCATGTCCACATTGTTTATGGTTGGTTTGGCTGGATTGGCCGATCTGGTGGTTGATCCGGGCCGACTTAGTGCAATCCAGATTCCAGGCCGGACCTGGTCGGGCATTAAGACAGCCGACCTGCCTTCCTATGTAGAAACACAGTCTATCTGCACAAGGGGTTTCAGTTTTTCACTCTGAAATATAGCAGCCTTCCCACCCACCTTGCACCAGTGATCCCGCAGCTGCCAAGATACACTGATACAGGGGCTACAAACCATCATCATAAGAAAGCAGGATACCACATCATGCATACAAATCTCCTATCAGGGCATTGAAATTTAATTTGTGGAAATGATCCAATCCCTCTTTGGATATGATTATGGAGATTTGATGAGTCAATTCAGATCAGGACAACCTGGGCCTCACGACTCACGAGGACATTCAGTGGTCATTACATTTATCAGTATTTCTGGTTATTTTTTCTTGTGTATGTGACAAGTGAATGACTGAATGTGGTCTGTCTTCCAACATGTTTAAGGTACTTGCCAAAAGCAAACAAAGTCAACTAAAAGTAACAAGCCAAACAGATTATTTCTAGAAAAGTATTTGAATTAGACACAAGAAATTTTGGGTTTACTGTATTCCAGTATTTTTCTAAAATTAGAATATTATTTTTGTGATTGAAATATTACTGATCATTTATTCAGCTTTTGAATCTGGTTTTGTTTCAGTTATCCATTGAAGTAAATTAGACTGGAACATGACTTAACCAAAGTGAATTAGGCTTTCCGTTCATATCAGTTCATTAGTTTGAGCTGAAAAACAAAACCAGGAGCTTTGTACTGTATTTGACTACATAATTTTTTTTGCATTTTCTACAATTTTATCCTACTGTGCAGTCAATTACTGCTTGCAAAATTCCTGAAATCTCTTACTTTTTGTTATTGCCCTGGAAATGACATCCATGAAATTTTGATGTAGCAGTTTCCCGATAAACTTCAATGCCTTGAGAGTTTGAATTTAAATGGTTGCCAAAAGATATCCGATGCTGGAGTTCAGGCTATAACTTATTGTTGCACAAACATCAAGAATTTTTCTATCTATTGGAATGTCAGGTACTTAACATTATAGGTCATAATTTCTGTTCTTTTTATGTGTTACATGGTATGACCTTGGTGCAGGATTACAGATTTAAGTGTAGAATATCTATTGAGTAGCTGCAAAGATGTAACTTCTTTGAACTTGAGTGGTTGTAAGGTATGTTTAGTGGTTAACGGGTAACAGACTGCTTTATAATTTATCAATTATGTGACTTGCTTATTGAACTGTCCAATCTTCTAGTCAAATACTGTTGAGCTTATCATGACTGTCCTTTTGGAAGCACTATCATATGTGTTTGGGGATGAATTATTTCATGAATATGAAAAGTTGATTTTTGTTATTTTTTTTTCATTTGATGACATGTTGCAACAAAAAAATTAGAGGAAAAGAGGATATAGGAAGGTAATGGGCTTAATGGAATGGAGCAAGCCCTCCATGAGCAACTTCTGAGACCATGGCCTCATCGAGGAGTGGGAGAGGTGATGTAGGAACCTTCCAATGGGGAATCTCCAAAGTCTCAATGCCTTCTCAGGCTCTCACTTATCTTTCCAAATGATGTGGGGATTATTTATGTCTTGCGTTGCATGTGTTTACTGTTTTTCTCCTGTGAATTGCATTGCTATATATCTCTAGATCCGTTGACCTCCTTAGACCAATAATGGTTCTTTCCACTTCCAATGCTCCATCGCCGTTACTCTTTGAAGTTGAATCATCTGATATTTGGTATTAAAGTTGGATATTCGGCTCTGACGTATCTTCTCGTCTCTCATTGATCATTTCTTGATCTGTATTATCCAATGGATTTGTTATAAGCTGTTTACCTCTACCTTTAGATATCTTACTTTGGCGAGAAGATTATCTGGTCTTCTGTCTCTTTGTCACTGAAGGAGGAATTTGTAATTCCTCTACTAGAGGTCTGTTGTAGAGTTTTTCTTGAGTCTATTCTCAATCTTCTTGGTGAAACTCATGTTCTTCTAATTCTTCTTTATCATTTATCCAAGCTTGCAACACATTTTGCTCATTGAAGATCTTGCCCAAATCGATATCGTCATCTTTATAGTGGCTGTTTCACATCGTCGTCCCATCGCTTCTTTCAATCTTTGTTCATCCTTCTGGTTGTGATGCGGGACAAACCGGCTAATCCGGCTAAACCGAACGAAAATGACTTAAACTGACGCTAATCGCCCTAAACAGACCTAACGAACCCAAAATAGGCCCAAATTGGCCCGAACCGCTCAAGACAGGACCGAACCGGGCCCACATTGAGGAGGGAGACCGCCGAAAGCGGAAGACGGGGGAAAGCCAGCCGATGCGTCGTTGATGTCGAACCAAGAGAAGGAAGAGGGGAACGGCGCGGAGGCTGGAGGATGAGGAGGGGGAGAGATCGGCGCACCTCGCCGGTGCTGGAGGGTGGAAGGGAAAAACCGGCCTTACGCCGGGGAAGGAGAGGAACGCCGGCCACCTGCCGGAGGTGAAGAAGAAGGTCGGCGCTCCATCGCCGGGGTGAGGAAGAAGGTGGGGCCGCAGCCCCCTGTGCGGGAGAGCAATGCCCAAAGGGCTCCAAAAATTCCTGTATTGATTCTTTTTCGTATGTACATGACTCCTCATATAGGAGGAGAGGAGAACAATTAAAGAAAAGACCCTTGAGTCCCTATTTACAGACTTGTCCTCGTATGGACACAAAAATAAAAGAAAACCTCAAAATATTCAAAATATGTCCCCATCAGGTTGACTCTCATCCTTTTTAAATTCTTCAGTTTCAATTTTATGTTAAAATGACAATATATCAACTGTTCTAATCTTTTTGACGTTAGCTTATTTCTCTACTTTGTATGAATTATGCTGAACATTGATAAATTCTTTTCACATCTTGAGACCGATGTGATTTGGCTCATGATTCTTATTGCAACATCCACTAAATTCTCATGTCCTGGTGTCTTGCCATAGTCCATCAATCAGTGCATGACATTAATAAGTGTTAGAAAATGATTAGAATAAGTTAATTGTCTGAATTACAAATAATGTATTAGATGGTATGTATTAGGACTTAGGAGCATAACTGCTTGCTGTACTATTGATGTTCTGAAGTGGAATAGTCTAATTCTATAGTCATGTATTTTGTTGCATGCTACAATTGATCAATTGTCATCCGCAAGTATTCTATTGATGACCGATTTCACATCACTTTTCATTCTGTAGAGTTTGGCCATGTGGGGAAGGAGAGGTGACTGAGGAGATAACATAACCAGTCTTCTTCTCACCTTATCTTCTCTTTCTGCAAGTAGCAACAATGATAGTGGAAGGAGCATCTGGACCTGCAGCTGCTTCTCTCTATGCTTTGGATCCTACAGGCTCTCTCTTTTCTCATCCAAACCATGCATGATCTCTGGTGAACTGTTTATATTGAGCATATGCAAGAGATGCAGTCCTGATGAGGACTTCTCTTTTCTTGCGCACGAAGGAGATAGTGGGAGGAGGAAGATCCGGTCAAGTGCTCCTATATTTCAACATTATTTTAACTATTTGTTGAACCCTTGCATATCTTGCCATCTTACATTGGCTATTGTTGTGTAGAAGGCCCAGTCAAGCTTCGGATGGTGGGAGATAGGCACTGAAACTTCCCTTTCTCTTTGGAAGGCAGTTGCTCCCTTCATTCTAGATGTCCTCCGGGGCTGCCATGTTGTCAATGAATCCTGATATATAGGACTGCGTGGCAGCTGAAGCCTTGACCTATTGGAGCCTTATAAGTCTCATGATTCAATGGTGCATGATGGTCATCAGATCCTACTGAAGCCTTGACCTATTGGAGCCTTATAAGTCTCATGATTTAATGGTGCATGTTGGTCATCAGATCCTACAATTTAGGATCGTAAAATTGATGCGTAAATGACCATACTATGGGCCAAAATTAAGTGTAAATTAGGCCTGATCTCATGGATTCTTTAGCTTATCAACATAGATATGATAATTGTACCAATGCCCATTGCAATTTGATTTAAATCCATCGTCAAATCTTAGCTCTTGAATCTTACCAAAATGACATGCCATATAATTGACACATAATTTATGTCATTCATACGTTGAACATATATCTTAATGACCATGTCAACCTAGTAAATTTCTAATCGGATGCACTATGCTTCGGATATCCTCTTGATATATCAAGACCATTTATTTGATCTTACTCTGGATCATAGCCATTGAGCTCTTCATTTGATTAGACCCATCTAGGAGTTTGAATTTTTTTTTCGATATTTGACATTTTATATAAATTAGATCATGTATTATTCAAAATTTTCAATCGGGCCTAACTTTTACTAATATTGGCCCATTTAGGTCATGAGCCATTGCCAATTTGATATTGGTCTTGATTTATTGTATTTGTAACCCAATCAACATAACATATGGTGAATTTTTCATATGGGCCCACCTTATGTCATCTGTTGCTCAACAATCATAATATATGGTGAATTTAACATCTGGGTCCATTTTCTATCATCTATGGCCTAATAAGCCTAAAATATGATGTCTTTGATATCTGAGCCCATTCTTTGCCATTTGTGACCCAATAAACATAAAATATGGACCTTGTGTGATTGATATCTGATAATGGGCCTGATTTCATATTATTTATGGCCCAACAAGCATAAGATCTAAGATTTGTGGCATCGGACTTCAAATTGATCAAATTGGGCCCATAAAGCCTTTTCTCATTTGAATAATTGCCATCTCATTGTTTGGATCAACTTCATGTCTCAATTGGGATTTTCTTTCGCTTGTCTCCATTATCTAATTGAAAATTGATCCATCTATGGGGCTTCATTCTGAGCTAATTAAACGTTAAGGGGCCTGGGGCCTACCTTGGACCAATTCCGTCTAATTGCCCTTCCCATGTCCATTTATTTAAATTGGATCAAGTCCTTATTTAATTAGGATTAAGAGAGGATCCAGTACCCATCTTGGGTCTAAGTGGGATCCGGATCCTATTAAGGACCCATTAGTGATTGGATCCATAACTTAAGATCCCATCCATTTGATCTTACGTCAATCACCATCCCATCATCTTATTTAAATAACATCCAATCCTATGATATTAAAACCAAAGAAAGGGCATGTTTCTCTTAGTCTCAACATATCTTGGACCTGCTAGGCATGCATATTTCCCTTTTGACCTTCAATTTTCTAATGGTAGCAGTAGGAGTATTATATCCCTCTTGCTTTGTTACTATAGTGCATTGAGCACCTATTAGAGTCAAAATTGGAGATATGACCCTCTTCAGATCTGGCCATGTACTGGGCCTAGCAAAGCTTCACTTTGGCATTCAAATTGCCACTTGTACTCTTGGGTTTACCATCACATATCGGATAGTTATGAATTGTGGAAGCGGCATCCGATTACATCTTATGCATCCTTGGCTCTAATATGTTTTCGGTAACCCCCTTTGACATCTATTTGCCCATTGGCTATTTAGGATTTTTATGGATAATGCTAAGTATAGCATGATAATGCTGAGTGTTAGCATATCATGTATCTTAGCTATTGCTAGTCCAATTATGCATGCAGGACATCTCAAAAACTAGAGTTGTGTAGGTCCTACTTCATTTAGGGCCTAGATCCCACATAGAATAAGATTTTGCAGAAACATACCTATATATATTTTGCATGCCAATTTCTGGTGCCAACATTATCTTGCTTCATTTATACTTCGTGCTGCATGAATGAAGAAGAAACTGAATCAGGACTGGTGTCTGATAGTGCTACTTCCTGTTGACCTTCCATAGCTGCTACGGCACCTATGGGTTGTGCACCAGGAAAAAAGGGAGAGGAAAAGGAGATCTGCACCTACATCCTTCTGTTGCAACTCCGGTGGGCTGTACAACTAAAGGAGAAGAAGAAAGACTGGCCGATGGCTCCTGCACCTGTTGGAGAAAAGATTAAAGCAAACAGAAAATATACAAGTTGCAGCCCTGCTCACTAAAATAGGGAGCAGAAAACATATGGAGGGCTGTTGGGGAGTCGTGACTGTCCTGCACACCAAGAGAAGAAGAAACGGAAATAGAGAGAGAAGAGGAGGGGGTACCTTCTCATTTTTACCTCTGCAAAGGAGGAACTAAAAAAAGGAAAGAAAAGGAGGGAAGATAAGGAAAGAAATAAAGGAGGAGATTAAAGAAAGAGAAAAAAATGAGGAAAGGAAGTCTCTCAAGGTGAGAAATTGGCACAGCCAAGCTGATCACCTGGTCATCTTACTGCTGGTCAAACAAGAATAAAAATGGGAAAAGGATATTTGTAAAAATGATAAAAAGAAAACAAAGCAAATGAAGGAAATAAAAAATAATTAAAATGAGCGGTCATAAAAATGAATAAAATTATGATGATGAAATAAGCACTTATAACTATGGAAAATAATAAAAATGTATAAAAATGAAATAACAGAAATGAACAAAAAGATGAAAATTTACGAAATCAGAAGTTCAAAAATGGTGATAAAATGAAATAAGGATGAAATAACAGAGGATTTTGACTTCTTTTAACTTGCAGGTACCTCACAAAAATGTCTAAAATTGAAATAATATAAATGAACAAAAAGATGAAGGTTCAAGAAATCAGAAGTTCAATAGGATGATAAAATTAAATAAGGTATGAAATAACAGAAAAATTGAAGGTTGAGAGAAACCAAAACGCAGTACTGTCACCAATCCACCAACAAAATGGGTCTGAAATTTCGAGTCTCTTAACTGTTTCTCAACTTTTATGATCGATACAAATGCCTTCTACTTGTTCTTTAGTCCAAAACCCTAAGAGAATGGAGAGCATAAAACATATAAATTATAAACATAATGTTGTAGCTTTAAACCGAAAAGATTTGGTGCATAGCTTGGTTGATCCCATCTAATAAACGTTATTGTCTGTCTGATTTTTAATGTGATATGGTCTCATCTTTTCTTTCTGTAAGTACTTATTTACTAATCAATGGTCAGGACCTGTCAGGTTATCATTTTGTTAGTTTTACAAGAACCTCTTAGTGGTAACACTTGTCCTGTATTTTAATCTAATATCTGATACATAGTTGCTGGGAAACTCTCCTATTCTATATCTTGCTTCACTTCCTGCTTCCTTTTTCATATTTTTCATTTCTCCTTACGTTAGACTTTATGGTTTGTTCCCATGTTATTTCATACCTTAGCTTGCTTCTTTTGTTCCCATGTTTGGACTATGATGATACATTGCATTGATATTGTCAAATACAGGGTATTTCAGATCGAAGTATGCATCTGATTGCTGAGAAATGCAAACATTTGCATGATCTGAATCTAACAAGGTATGTGAAGGATGATGCTTGATAATAGTAGTGATTCTCTACTTGCTCATCCTTGTCTTTACTCTTTAATTTCAGAAATTTACATATATTTACGTGCAGTTATAATTCTTTGTTTGAATTATAAGGAAATCAATATGATACTATTCCTTTTCATTGGAAGTGAATCTATGTTTGTGTTTCTCAGTCTAGTTTTCTTTGAACCTTTGTTTTTCAATCTCTGGACCAGTCAAAGAAGAGTGCTTCAGCTTCCAGGTACCTTGTGTATGCCATATGTTTTAATTTTTGATGTAAGCCTCCTGTGGAAACTGCAGGATTTTAAGTTTTCCTTTTTGGAAAAAAAGTTTTGTTTGATTATGGTTGTGCACAATAGTTTTGAAAATAGATGATAAAAATGTAGGAGTCTAACTATTTAGGTGTGGTATAAGTATTTATAAGAACTCACAATGTGGGTTCCGAACATCTTCTAAATGTGGGCATAAGGACAACCCTATCACGTAGAAGACTCAAACCACCTTTGTTTTATATTTTTTGTGGTTATTTGGATTCTTTGAAAAATTGTTTTTGACTTCTCTCAAGGATTGTCATCTCTCATCTCAATTTCATCTTTAAGTTGTCGGAGAGAAGATCATGGAAAAATTTTCGGGATATTGGATCTCTGGTGAGGACACCCGGGGCAAAGATTATTTTGGCAAAGTCTACCGGCGTAGACCATTGGGATCAATTTGGTTGGGAGATTATGTTTTCTGAGATTAATTGCTGTTCAGAATAATTTTCTTGAGCATCTATGGATTTTCTGGAATTTGCCAGAGGCCTTAAACATTTTTTTTAGCATTTTACTGATTTTTCTAGTATTTTTTGAGTCATGTCCTGTAAAGTTGGCATTTTTCTGATTGACGCCATACCTTCTTTTCATTTTTCAGTGTTTTACTGCATTTACAACAATTTTTCTCCTATAAATAGGAGCCCTCGTGTATACGTTTAAGAGATGGTTGAATGAAATTGAATTTACGCTGGCCATTTGTTTCCCATTTTGCCCTGTCGACTCTTTTGTGCATCTTTAAGGTCTTCCCGAGTTCCCATTCTGCCCTCCGGTCACGCGTGACTTAACGGGGCGACTTCTCTCTCTCCGTCATTGGATGTCGACGGTCCCGCGAGCTCCTCTCTCCTCCTGGCGATGGCGAAACCCTAACCTATCCTCCAAGGTTCCGATCTCCCCTTCTCCCGTGAGATTCGGGCTGGTCCTTGAAGAGAAAAGTCTTCTTCCCCCCGGATCTATATTTCTCCCTTCCGTCCGGTCTCCATCGGACGAGTGTTAACTGGTTTTCTCGCTTCTACCACCACGATTCCGACTTTCTCTTCAACGGATCTACTACTTGGTTGTATACTGCTACATCGGAGGGCAAGCTTCCAACTCGGAAGACTGTTTCCGTGAGCGGACGAGTTGGTACTTCGGTTTTCGTTCTTGTCAATGCATTCGTTACTAAGTTGCTCGGGTCGCAAAAGGCTTCGGTCTATGCGGACTTCAAGGAGGTCACGTTCATTAAAGTCTTCCTCTCTTTGGTTAGCTCAATCTGGTGAAGAAGCAGTAATCCTAAACTACAGCTTGGTCTATGCCAAAGTTCGGTTCTACGAGATAGAATGTCCATTGGAAGGACTCTGTTGGTGGTTTTCGGTTGATTTCTCTATATTCATCCGGTTCACCGAGATTTCTATTTTCCGTGGTGATTTACTACTTCGGTAGACTTCTTGAAATGGTCCTCCCGTTGGCTTCGAACTGCGAGGTTATTACGCCCTATGACGAAGTAGAAATTTGGTCCTCTCGGTCGGTGGTATCAGTCCGACCGGTCCATTCCGTCCTGGATCCGTCGCTTATTGTCCCGATGAGTTGGATTTTAATACGATTCTTGAGTGTTGTTATAAGGAACCTGTTTCCCTAATTCGTGATGATCTTGTGAATGTCTGGTTGACTTGACAACCGTATCTGTCCATATATTCAAGATCGACTTCGGTTGTTACTGTCTTGTTGGCTATTGGGTTTACTTGAGAATATGATGAAGGGCCTGAACTGAGATCTCACAGCGACTTGATTTGTCAAGATGCCGTTGATCTATAAAGTTTCGGACCACTATTAACGATGGTGTTCCATTGATTCTTTGAAATTCGAGGCTCAGCGATTCTAGGCTATGATGATGGCTGAGCCTTCCATATTTTGATCGTATTTGAAATTCAATTGGTCTGTGTATTTATCTGTTTCAGTTGCAAATTGGTTCAAGTTTCTGGATAATTGGAAATTCTCGTTTACGAAGGATCGAAGAGAATCTGAAATAGAAATTAAATATAAAGCAACCGAGGTACTTACGTAATTTTTTCATTCTGAGGTGACTTCCTGTTTGCTTATTATGCTCATCATGATGCCATGCTCCCTGAATAGTAGGTTCTAGCTACTTTCAAAGTGTTGTTGGAAATTAATTCCATCTTGAGTTGCCTTGTTCTTGTTAACTTTAAAATCTGAAAACAGTTAATTGTTTGCTATTTCTGACTGCGTGGTTAGTTAGATCTGAACATTTGCTTCTGTTTCAAATCTTCTTGTTCTGCTTTATGGAAATGCAATTCGGACTGATTTCTAGTGATAACAATTTAATTACCACAGTGATATTCTAATTCCCTATTGGGTTATCTTTACAGTTCTTAATTAGATTGTGGTTTTCAATAAACAATTAGTAAATTCCCTAGTCTAGATCATTTTGTCCCCCATCAATCTCGGTATGCTAGTGTTAACTAACATAATAATATCATCAAAAGGGGACATGAGACTTAGTGTGGGTCAAGACTAGACAATTTGACAGTAGGATACAAGATAGATAAAGGAAGGGTGATCATTGTTAATAGGAGATACATCAATAGGTTCTAACATGGATCTGGGCTTTTCTTGAACAAAGAGATTTTCCAGAGATTGCATTCTATGCTCCTCCCCACCGAACTTTCAATATTTTGGTGTTATTTCTATTGAACAACT
This sequence comes from Cryptocoryne crispatula var. balansae, assembly GCA_036172225.1. Taxonomy (NCBI): domain Eukaryota; kingdom Viridiplantae; phylum Streptophyta; class Magnoliopsida; order Alismatales; family Araceae; genus Cryptocoryne; species Cryptocoryne crispatula. The sequence goes on from CM069933.1 coordinate 5,709,669, forward strand.
AATCGAATACCCTTGATTAACCGCTATAACAACTCATACACAAGATATCCTCGTGGCCTTAGAGAAAGTTTTGTTTTATTTTGGTTTTGTTTCAACTTCTTGTCTTTTGGTTTGGGTGTTTGTTGTTTTGGAGTTTTGAATTAATGATTTCTGGTTTTGGTTTTGGTTTATGCAAATTGCAAGGTGACGAGATTTTTGAGTCTCATTTTCAGACTGTTGTTTGATTTGGGTTATTTTGGGTATGTGCTCTTTTTGTTAAGTTAAACTTACTTTGGGATCACCAATTTGGGGGATTGCAGTTTTGAGTTTTAGTTTGGGATTTTTAAGTTTGATATTTCAGATTTGGTGGATTTAGGTTGTTTTGGGTTTAGGATTGGGCTCTCACAATTGAAGGCCTTTCTTAGACTTTTTGAATTTCTTTCCTGTTTCAATTCAGATTTCTGAATCTTTTAATTTTTAATTTAATGACTTCTATTTTTTAGATTTGACTTTTGCATTTTATGGACTGGAAAATACCAACGTCCATTTTTCTGTATCAGTAGTTTTTTACCTGTTTTCAGATTTTCTGTTTTTGTATTGGTTGTCTCAATTCTGTTTTTGTGTTGTTGGGTCATTTAGACCTGTTTTGGTTCTTTATGTGTTTTCGCTTCATTTTGATTCTGTTTTCTGTTCTCTTTTTGCTTTATTTTCTGTTTTTTATTTTTATTTTAATTCTGTTTTCTGTTTTATTTTTAGCATTAAGATTGAAAACTATCAACTTTTAATGTTTTGGATGTTTTTGGTTTATTTCGATTCAATTTTAAATTTTTTGGCTGTTTTTTTGTCTTTTGACCGATTTTTGTTTATTTTCTGCTTATTCAATATCTTTTGGTTTATTAATTTGTTTATTGGTTTTTGGCTTGAAATATTATCGTTAATTGATTTAATTTCTGAAAATTTATTTCTGGCATGTTTTTTTGTCTTTTTGACTGATTTTTTATTTATTTTCATTTTATTTATTTTTTGATTTATTTGGTTTTTTATGCATTATTGACTTCTAAAACTATTATTAATTACTTTAATTATCTGAAAATTAACTTATTGCCGGTTTTAATCTCAAATATTTTTGTTGACTTTTTTGATCAGAAAATTATTTTTTGATTAATTATTATTATTATTATTTTTACTGTGTTCTTTCATGGCCTGGGGCTTTGACTTGTTTCATCTAACGTGAGAAATGCATGAAACTTGAGAATTTCATTTCATTCAATGTTTTTATTTTTGCAACTTTACAATGGTGGGAGATATGGAAAGCCATAGTCCCCATCCAACAAATTTTGAAATAGGTTCCTTTGGCCTTTTGTAAGTTTTTGGAATTTATTTTACATAATGGGGGATGTCCCCTCAATTTACCTTTATTTCATTGTTCAAATTAGAGAACGCTGAATTAATGAAATACTTCCCAACATATTTTGGTGAGTTTTTTATGCGTTGGTAGGGGGTTTGAGGACATCATGGGGCATGCCTTTTTTGGACTACCCTTCTGTCTACTTATCTTTGCATATTCTTCATTAATTGAGAACTTGGAAGGTATAAAGCCCATCCTTTGTGGATTGACCCTTGCTAGCCTTGTCTTTATGTCCTTTGTGTCTTTCTTGAATTCTTTGAGGCATGAGGCTTACCCTTAGTGGCTAGACTCTTTTATCCTTGACTTGATGCCTTTGTCATTTTCTTTTACTTGAATGGAGTAATTTAAGGCAAATAGCTCATCCTTTGTGGATTGACTCTTGCTAGCCTTGATTTATATGTTGTCCTGGGTGGAATTGTGTAAAGTGTATAACACATCCTTTGTGGAATGCCTCTTGCTAGCGTTGACTTGATGTTTTCAAGGCATGAAACCCACAATGGATTGACCCCCACTGGCCTCGTTTGTTTTCTTAGTTTGCAAGACATGGAGGTTTCTTTGTAGCTTTATTCATGGCTTGTTATTGAGCCTGTCAGGGGTCTGACCGTGTCCTGATTAAGGCCTTCTTGAAGCCTGCTCCGCTGCTGGTTTTGGGCCCATGTTTGAGGCCCACTTTGACATGTCTCTTGGTCCACTTATGGGCCCTTGTTTGAGGCTGATGATGGCCTGTTTGAGGGCTGATTTCAGTCCTTGTTTGGGCCTGATTTTAGCCCTTGTTTGGGATTGTTTTAAGGACTCGCTTGGGGCTGTTGATGGCCCATAGCCAGCCCATGTGATGGCATGTCCATGGCTTGTTTGTGGGAGAGGAAAAGTAGGGCTGGCCCCTCACTAAAACCCTCTTTTCTTTTGCTGCAACCTGCAAACAAGGTGGCTGTCCCCCATCCTTGCTATGCTCATTGGAGAAGAGGGACAGAGGCTACAGCTCATTTCTTTTTTGGTTTTGATGATGGAAACAGCTTCAAAGTCTATGGAAGACATTAAGGATAGGAGGCACAAAAAGGAGAGGCCATCACAGCCCCTTTTGGCTTGATTTTTATGGAAATAGGTCATGGAACATAAAAAAATGGGGTGCAGCAGGGAGGATACCCACAACCCTTGTTTTGGTTGGATTTAGGGGTGGAAAGGAGTTTATAACTTCATTATAATAGGGGTGCAGAAAGGAGATCCTGGCAACCATTGATTGGGGTTGGTTTGGACTGGAAAAGATGGAATTTTTTATGGAAATAAAGGGGGAGGGGGTGCAACGGGGGGGATCCCTTTCTTTACCTTTTTTTTTATTCTCTTCTTTTCTTCCTGGCGGAGCAGCAAGGGCTGGTGGAGCAGCCTCCTCTTCCTCCCTCTTTTCTTCTTCCTCTTTCTCCCTTTCTCTCTCCCTCTAGGGCTTGCTCATTGGGGGGGGGGGGTGCTTGCGCAGCCCTCCCCTCTCTCTTTTATCACTTCTCTGGTCGCCACCCCTCCGGAGTTTGAGGGGGGCTGGAAGGGCTGCCCACAAGACCATATGTGATATTTTTAAAGATGAAAAGTGGGAGGCTGGTGCACCAGCTGGTTAAGGCCGGATCTTTTCTCCAATAGATGATCAGATCTGTGGAGATTTAATAGGGACAATTTTTTATTTTCTGGGCTTTTTACAACTTTTTTTTTATTTAGGTGGTGGTACCCTCCCCTATAGATTATAACGTGAAAAGATACATATCTGGGCATATCAGTAATTTTTTGACCTTTTCTTTAATTTTAAGGAACATTTCAAGATTTATTTCATATTTTTATGAAATTTAAATTAAAAATATAAAAATATCAATAAATACATTATGGGGCAAAAAAACATGTATATTTTATAAAAAAATTTGAGAGTTGTGAAAGTAATTTAGTCATGTTGGTATGATTTATGACTAATTACTTGAATTTTTGGAGAGGGATGCCTATTTTCTTGGAATTTTCAGAAATAAAAATTCTGAAGTATTTGATTTTCAGAAATGTCTTCTCTTGATTTCTTGGGTCCAAATATTGGCAAGGACTAGGAGAGGTGGCTTTGGCAACGTCTTAATGAGTGGACTTGATTTGATTTTTTTTAAAGAAGGGAATCGTGGAGATTTGATTAAAGAACGTCTCATTAAGATTTTATTGTAATCTATGAGATTTGATTTGCTGTCAAATGGGTTTTGAATTGAATAGGGAAGGAATTGGAGGTAAGTCTTTCCTTCTCTCTCCCTCTCTCTCTCTCTCCCTTTCCCCACTTGGTGCACCAACCTCTCCCTCTCTTTCCTCCTCTGGTTTGGCTGGAGGCAGCTGAGTGACAGCCACAATTGGGCCATCATCAGCAATGGCCTTACTTGAGATGCTAAACAAGTAATTAAAATGGGCTGGAATGAGGTCCAAACTAGTTAATTCAAATGGGCCTTAAATGGCTTGTGATTCGGCCATAGAACGGGCCATTAAACTGCCCAAAATTGGGTTGATGACGGGCCAAAAAATGACTGTTAAATAGTTATGGAGATTGGCCTGAGTTGGAGCCATAATGGACCTAACATAGACCTGAAAGCGGACAAGAAATAGGCCCTCAAATTCCTGATTTTTTTGGACCTGCATTAGGTCTGAAAGTTCTAGTTATTTTTTGACAAACTTTGGTGCCAGTAATCCCTTATTAAAAGTGTATCTTCTTATGCATGGTGGCTTTGTGAAGAGTATGTAGAATTCGGTTTTCAACCTCATCTTAGGGTGGATGGAGGAGAATCTAAGAGAAATGTCCTTTAAAACCATAGGAGATTGGTATGTATTCAGATCACCTCTATGCATACAGTGACAAAAGTTGATGATGTACCAAATGTACAATGAAAAACAAAATAAAAATCAGAAGACTAGGGTTTAGAATTGTGTGCTGTAGATCCCAGAATGTGGGACCAGCTTGACAGAAGTATCTGCTTGAGCTATTAATAGAAAAAGTGATGGAGATAGACCTAAAAACTTCATTTAGAAAAGTAGAAAAAAATCAAAATTATAGAAACAAAAAGTACATAGTATGCCAAAGTTAACTTGGAGGAGAATAATTTAATATGATTTGAATATTTTTGTAAAAATAACTCAAAATCGACATAAGTGGATAAAGAGAATTCATATGACTGACGTCAAATATTTTGAGATTGAGGCTTAAGTTTAGTTGAGTAGCTTTCTTACCTCTATATTTAATATATCCAAACCATCTCATTCTCTTTATATAATTTATCTTTATTTGTTGTTTCTCACTTCTTTATAAGATATGCTTTATGTATTTTAACTAATCTAGTATGTCATGTATCCATCTCAACAAATTTGTTTTGAGGAACGTTTATTTCAGAAGTATGTTTTTCCTTCATTGCCTATCACCTTCAAGCATATGATATTACTAGTTTTATTCTCAGTAATTGAGATCTCGAGGGTGATAAGGGGGGAGCTTGAATCTTGAAAATCTCAGAGCTTAATCGATATTGAGAAAGATGATTAGTTCTCCTCGATGGGCCAGTTGATCCTTCATGTTATTGCCGGAAAATCTAATTGGCTGACACTGGTCAATCTGATTCAGTACAGCCTTTGATGCTTGACTGGTTTGGGCGAGCCTTGGGCTGTGTGCCGCACTGCTGGCCCCACTTGGTCATCCCGACTCCGACCTCCTGCAGCTCATCAAGCATGTACCAGATGTTGTCCTAAATCCACCGGATTTAATTGTTGGCATCGTCTAGTGTCTACTAGATAACCTTGTTTCTGAGGATAACTTTGCATTGGCAATGATCCTTAACTCCTATATAATGGCTCCATGGGGGTGGATTATGTGTCACGACATTCCAATCCATCTTGAGCTACAATCATGGGCCACCAACTGAAGTGAAAAGGGCTGATTGGGTTGAGTCCGGCAGGACCAGTGGCTAGGCCAACTTTAAACCGATCAAAACTGATTTAAGCCGAACCGGTGTGAACCAGTCTGAATCGGCTTGAACTGGGTTGAACCCACCTGATTTGGAAATAAACCGGGTTGATCTGGGTTAAAACGGGCCTGAACCACTGGCCGATTAAACATGGACTGGACCGGATTGAACCAGCTGATCAGATTGGTCTGTTTGAAGTGATCTGCTTAGTTCACTATGCCATAATACAGCAGTCCAGTTGACCCTGGATGGGTCTTCTTCAGCAGTCTGCTGGCTTCTGGAGTCCACCTGTAGGGTGTGAGGGATGGTAAGTGGTGGACTGGAGCGAGGGGTTACCACAATGGTGAGGGGAGTTGAGCCTGGGGATGTTGTGGATGGTCTTTTGGGTAGGCAGTGGAGAGACGGACAGCTACCAAAATGTGGGAGGGGAGCTGTGGTAAATGATGTGGCTCTATGGGAGAAGGGGAGTTTGTGGGGCCTGGCGGGCTTTAGCTAGAATCTAATTGGCAGGGGGGGGGGTAGGCTGGGAGCTGTGAAGGATATGGGAGTCGGGTGCACAGGAGTGAGCAGGATAGGGCATCACCAGTGATGGGAGAAGTGGCAGAGAAGGCAGTGTGAATGGCCTGCAGTTGCAGCAGATAGGTGTGACAATCTTGACTCAGGGGGGGTAGGCTGTGAAGGATATGAAAGTGGGGTGCACAGGAGTGAGCAGGATAGGGTGTTGCTGGTGATGGGAGAAATGGCAGAGGAGGCAGTGTGAACGACCTGCAGCCGCAGAAGATGGCTGCGGCAGGCTTGACTCAGGAGAGCCCATGCGTATGGGCATCAATTTGATGATGGGGTTTCCTCTGCACCATGTGGCCACAAGGGTTGAAGGCAGCTCAATATTGAAGGGGATTTGCTGGAGTACATCCATTCAACAATTACTGATGATATCCGCTGTGCACGGGAGCTGACATTTTCTGGGGGTCAGCGGACCTGTTGGAGTTCGTTTTATCGGAGATAAGCAGTTACGGGAGGAAGGGGCTGGAGGAAGTACTTGACCCCCCAGGGAAGAGAGGAAAGGAGATAAGTGGAAGAGGATCGATGAAGACTTCCTCAGGATGAAGGCTGCAGCACAGCAACCACTAGAAAACTAGGATTTCATTCTCCCAAAAATTCTATTCACTTTTCATCCCTACAAGATGGAGGTTTATATAAAAGTTTCACTTTACAATTTTATCCCTACAAAATATCTAACAAAAGTTTCACCTTTACAAAATGTGACTCAAATTTTCAAACATTCAAAATTTTATTTTGGTACCTTCAATCACGAAGATGTTTGTAAATAAAATTTTAAAGACAAATGAAAAATTTTAGAACTAATACAATATTATAAAGTCAATTCCAATGTCGATCTGGTTCTATGAATAGAGGCACATCAACGTGAGTTAGCATTCATACTTGTCGGTCCCAAGCATCAGCTTTCTATATTTGTGACTGCATTTCCCCCCCTTTTTCTTTCAGACCAACAACGTTGCCATTTTCAACGAGCAGATTAAAGTTGGCTGCTTGTTTACCAATACTAGGATGCCATTCTTGTCTCGCATCATATAAAACATCTGACAATTTTTGAGGTGTCATGATGTCTTTCCAATGATCCAGACGTCATTTGTTTACAGTCGTGTAGCTAATGCTGTAGTGTAACTTGTAAAAGCAAATTGACTGCAGCATCATGATCTTTCCTTGCAGGTGCATCAAGCTGACAGATAATGGGCTCCAGCAAATACTTCTTAACTGCATTTCCCTCCACTCATTAAACTTGTATGCTCTTTCTAGGTATGAATTGATTAGTAATCAGGCTAAAAAGGACCTCTAGCTACACATTAGATTGTATACCCAAACATCTTTAAAATGTTGTGGCTATGCACCTGCCATGATTTTTGGATGGTATATATGCAATGTAAAGTTGCACATACACCCTTGGAAAGACAAGATAGAGCGTTGTGGTTATTTCCCTACGATGTGTGTATATATATATACCCTTGGTAAGTCCAGATATAACAATCACAATACTTGATGATATTAGAGTCTAAAATAAATAAACATTTAGTGAGTATATTGTTGCGAACGTTTTCATGGGATATATGCAACACATATTTATATGATTTTCTGTTTGCAGTTTCACAGATAATGCATACAAAAACATTTCTTTCTTAAAGCGACTGAGATTCTTGGATTTGTGTGGTGCGCAGGTACTTTTTTTTTCTTCATCACTTGTTCTTGCACCTTTTTCTAAATATACTAATAATTAGAAACAAATCCCAGAACTTAACTGATGAAGGCCTTTCATCCATATCGGCATGCAAGGATCTCGTTTCTCTTAATTTGACATGGTGAGTTTCTGTATGCTTAAATTTTATGATAGGAGAGTTTTCAGATTTACCACAGAATTTGCCAGGTGTATCCGGGTTACTGATGTGGGAATATTAGCCATCGCACAAGGTTGTAGGTCTCTTGAGCTTCTGAGGTGAGCCGAAGTAAATTTCAATCTTTAATATTTACTTTGGTTAGTATTTCTTCTGAAAAAAATTTATTGTGGACTGTAGCTTGTTTGGCATTGTTGGAGTAACTGATAGCTGTCTTGAGGCCCTTTCACGTTCATGCTCAATGACTCTTACAACCCTGGATGTCAATGGATGTGTTGGCATTAAGGTTCGTATAGCTTAATATGGTTCTTTCACGTTGGTAATTTCCTTCACATTAGAGTAAGAATCTCAATGCTAGCTTTACATATGTTCAGCGAAGGACACGTAGTGAACTGCGTCAGTTGTTTCCACGTTTGCGGTGCTTCAAAGTTCACAGTTGATGCCAATTTGGTTAGTCTTAAAAATGGTACTACACAATTTCGACATCTATATTCGTAGAGGATAGAGTTTCAATTACAAAATTGATATAGGAGGACATTTGTATCACAATTAATGCCATGTTTGTACTACAAATTTCAAAATTGATATTAATAGTCAAACACCTTGTGATGATATGTATTGGTATCAATTTAAAAATTAATAGTGATAGAGGTGTCTATTGTTATCACTGAACAGGTGTAATGCTGCCCACCTTAGCCTCTAACTGCAATTTGCAATGTTGTGAGAAAGTTCCTATGTCTTTTTTTATGTGAAATCTTCCATGAGTATCAGGGGTGTGCATAAATCACTTCAAACCGATAGATCAAACCGACTGGTTTGGTTTGGTTTAGTTCGGTTCGGTTTCATTAGAGGGAAATCGTTTCTCAAACCAAGCCAAACCGATTAACTTAAACATGTGGTTCGGTTTAGCACCCTGTTAAATTGACCAACTCGAAACCCGAAGTTACTATAATATCCTCTTAATAATTTTTATTTAAGATGTAGGTTTAAATCATGTTACATAGGCATTAGCAACACTTCGGTCAATTCCTCGAGCCTGACTGATCTCTCAGTTTCGTTCTGTTTGTGGCCTAGTATGGAACATGGAAAGCGCTTGGGCCTGATTGATTTGATAGACAGAGCTCACTAAGCAAGGCAAGTCGTTTGGTGAAACCTAAAACAACATACCATTGAACGATTGAAATAGCAAGGTTACTTCTTAAGAACAGAAATATGCCCACAAAAGCCCAAACTGTAGATCAAACCCAATTCCAGTCTGTCTGGTTCAAGTAATGGTTCGGTTTGGGCATTTTGATCCGTTTGGTTTTGGTTTCAAAAAAGACACGAAGAAATCAAATAAAACCACACACCCTTAATGGGTATTAATGCATAACTTGGTTGACATTACTATTAAGATTCATTTGCAATCTCGTATTTGAATCTGGCTGAGCTGATTCTTTAGGGCATGTTTGGTACCAAAGCATTTTGGGGATAACCCTGGTTTATCCCCTAAATTTTGGGGATAAACCATGTTTATCTTCAAGTTATCCCGATACCAAACAGACCCGATACCAAACAGACCCTTAGGCCAACCTAGGATAGACCTGGTTTATCCCCAATCCCCTGTTTGGCACACACTTAAAAATGAGTTTAACCTAGATTAAATTAATCCAGGTTATCCCCAAAATTAGGGATAAGTGCAGGGATAAGTCATCCCACCTAATACTGAGGATACGACACCCCGAGCTCCGTCTGGCGGGGGGGGCAGCGGCTCAATCCGGGGGGAGGGGGAGCCGTCCGGCGCCGCGGGTGGGGGGGGGGCGCTAAGCGCCGTTCGCCCCTCCGCAAGGGGAGGGGGGGAGGGGGCTGAGCGCCGTGGCGGGAGGGGGGCTCGTCGAGGGGGAGGGGCCTGAGCGCCGTCCGGCGGGTAGCCGCCGCGGGAGGGGGTGGGGGCTGTCCGCGAGCCGCCGGGTGGGGGAGTCCCCGGCGTCTGCGGCGAACGCCGGCGGCCACCAGCGGGGGGGGGGGGGGGGGGGGGGGGGGGGATCCGCGCGCCGCCGGGTGGGGGAGTCCCCGGCGGCCACCAGCGGGAGGGGGGGGGGGGCGAATGCCGGCGGCCGCCTGCGGGGGGAGGGGGGCGAACACCGCCGGGGGAGGGACTCCGGCATCTGCGCCCGGGGGGGACTCCGGCATCCGGTGGGGGCGCGCGGGAGCTCCGTCCGGCGGCCGTGGGCGGAGAGCGCTGGAGCTTCGCTTCGTCCGGCGGGGGCGCGCGGCTGGGAGCTCCGCCGGGGGGAGGGACGCAGCCGAAGGGGGGGGCTTTGTTGGCAGACGACGCCACCGGGAGGAGGGACGCCGCCGCGGGGGAGGGGGGAGCTCCGACTGGGTGGACGACCGGATTCATTTATTTGTTAACATACCAAACGTAGGATAGTATTATACTTAAACTTATTCTAAGTTAAACCAAACGTAATGGGGATAGGGTTAATCACGAGGATTGGTTTATCCCTATCCCCATTAATTTTATCCCGATACCAAACGACGCCTTAAGGATTAAGTACGAAATTAGAGAGAAACTGTTAATTTTAAAATAGATAACAAGTACAGGCTGTGCAAGGTATTTGCTTGTTTCTATTGTCTTTGTTCATATAAGCAATTTTCATGTGGGAGCGCAAATTTGAATATGCTGCATGTTCAAGCATGTTTATTTTTTTTTCGATCAAGGTGAGCCAAGTTGGAATATTGCTGAAAGTTGTTTTACTCAACTGGTCATCAATTTTGAGGTCACAGAGATAGTCGCTTATTGAGTCCATGTAACAAAGGCTTAAACATAATTATGCATTTGGTAGAGTGTAAATTATATTTTACTTTTTCAAGGCTTCAATATTTATTATCTAAATGGCAACTTCTAATATCCTGGTGAATCATCAAACTTGTCATTTTACTAGATTATTCTAAGCATAACTGTTAGGTTTTATTTTAAATAATTTAAATAGAAAATAAACTTTGTTCCGATTTAAAATGAATATGACGATCCTTTGTCAACATCGACTCTTAAGCTTCGAATTAGAAATATTACCTAAACTTTGCTACAATACACCGGTCCATACCGAAATTTGTTTGCATAGCATTTTAGTTTATTTGCGCTTGCATATTTAAATGATTCTAAAAGTAATCACATTGAATGCTTATGAGCAAGGAGGGTTGGGTCGGGGGTCGCGACCGGGTCGCGGGACCCCCAGGCTGACCCGGTCGCGACCCCCTTATTTTAATAATTTTTTTTTTGAAAAATTCAAAAAAATAAGAAAAATGCGGAAAAAAATCTGAAAAAATACAGAAAAATTGGATAAATTAAATGACATGATTTAAACAAATAATGCATCAATTTTATTCCAACATGATGTGTTGTACAGTTTGTAGGTAGTTGATGTACTCTCCCCATGTCATTTGGGTTGAGTACAAAGCTTGATACATGTACACATGACGATCATATTCGTCTCCGGTCCCTCGAGAATCTATCGTAAGACTTGATCCAGATGAGTCACCATAACTATGGGTCGATTGGATCGAAGGATCCGATGACTGTACATAATTCATTCCACAATACTCTTGATCGTATGTAGGGAACCAAGAGGCTTGGGATGAATCATGCACATAGTCGGAGGCATCGTGGTATTCTGCTCCAACTCCCATGGCTACGATGACCTCCTCTACTGCCTTGTGGCGGCCTTCTGCACTACGATCGGTATCTTGGGTCGCGTGAGTATATTGCTCCTCGCTAGGTAAAACGTAGCGACGTGGTAGGAGATATGGGAGGATGCGAGGTCCACTTGTACTTGTAAAGTGTCCGTGCCCCCATATCGAGCACCATCATCGTCGCTACTCTTTGACGACGAATCCTCGGACGTACGGTACCGCACTCGGATGTTCGGCTCCCGGCGTATCTTCTCGATCGTCTTCGACCGTATCGGCTACGCAATATCGAAAGGATCGGTCATAACTTGTTTACCTTTTCGCCTACTTTGCGTACCTTGGCTAGTTCCTTCTCCGGTCCTCCGGCGCTTTGCTAGTGAGGGAGGGATACGGAATTCTTCGGCTAAAGGGACATCGTCGAGCACTCCTTCGGCCCATTGTCGGTCTTGGGGGTTGAACTCCGGTTCTCCCAACCCTTCTCGGTCGTTTACCCGTAGCTTAAGGAGTTCTTCTCGTAGAAGATTTGATCCAAATCGATATCCTCCTCTTGATTGGCGGCTCGTCGACCGAACGTCCCGGCCTGTGCTATCCAACTCTTTTTGTTCCATCCGGTTACGCTTCATTCTATCCAAATTCCTCAACTTTAACCTCGTATGTTGTGTACAATACACGAGGTCTTCAAGCCTCATGATGTCAACTGTTCTGTTTTGTGTGAATCCTCGAATGTAGACCAATTTAGCTCGCATCCCGAAGCCGATGTGGTTTGACTTAGGACCCCGATGGCTACGTCCGCCAAGTCCTCGTACCACTGGTACTTTACCATGGTCCATCCACCAATCATGGTGCATAAATTGAATGTCGTGCATTATTATCTAAGTAAGCTTTAATTAATTAAGTGATGAAAAACATTTCTACGTACCCGGACTTAGTATCATCACGGCTCGTTCAACTACTGCTCGTTCCAAAGTGATAACTCCGCATTGCAACGTAATCATACATCTTGTTGCAAGCGATAATAGCCCGGTCGTCGTCACCAAGCAACCGTCGGATGACGCTCTTCACGTCATCTAATAAGCTCGTTCGTCGCTCTTGAAATGTGGACTATAGCGGTATCTTGGGTTGAAAAAGTAACCTACGAAACAAATAGTATTAGTAAACAAGTTATACGCAACTTTGAATAATAAAAAGATTAGTAAATGTTTAAGAAAATATACTGCATGTATCGGTTGATGTAATGTACGCTCCCAGCGACGATCTATAATATCCCACCACTTGGCGAAGTCGGACACGGTCTTGGAGATTTCTTCTTTGGCTCTCTCAATCGCATCATATAAATACCCCATGTACGCTTTTCTATCTCCGTCAACTATCCTTAGTACCTTCACTATGGGTTGGACGATGTCTAACGTCTTCTTTACAACTTTCCAAAAATCTCCACTCTCTATTGTCTCTTCTACCTTTCTCCCCTTTCTCTTATCCGATGGGTTACATCTAGCCATCCAACTACCCCAACCCGGTGAAATGACCATTTGAGTTAGAGCTCTCCTTTGACATAAACTTTCTAAGGAAATATAGTGGGAGGCGAACCGGGTTGCACCGGGCCGTAACAACTCTCGCCCCTTGGTGTGTTCCCTCATAAGTGCAAGGACAAAGTTGTGGTTATAAATAAATGAAGAAATAAAGCTGGGCTAGCTTAACTACCACTGTCTATTTGAGGATCCTTGCATATATCCTCCAACATCAAATCTAAAGAGTGTGCGGAACAGGGTGTCCAATACAACTTTGGTCTTTTGACCATAAGCATCTGACCGGCCGCCTTGTATGCCGCCGCGTTGTCTGTGACTACTTGAACTACCCGGCTCTCTCCTATTTCTTCTATCACTCCATCTATCAATTGGTAAAGATACTGCATTCTTACCCGATGCGTCGACCGACTTCCGAGACCGTGCCGGCTTGACTGTACACTAGGAAATTGATCATAGTCTTCCTAGTAATACCTGTTAAGTATAAGATGATAAATAAGTTATACTAAAAAAGAATGTTAATACATCTAATATGAATGAGTAAACGAAAATTTAATTACCGGTCCATCCGTGCGTCACTAACGTGCATCCTCGTCCCTCCCGGATGCGTTCAAATGACACGTACTTCTTTGTTTCTTGCACTCCATAGGAAGATATACATTGTATATCTCCTTTGGGTTAGACCAGCACTCCCCTCCCGACGTACGCGATCGTGTCGATCATGTTCTCGTAGTATGGTCCCTTCGCGGCATTTGCCGAATGCGCAGTGAAAGAACCACCTTGACGTTGCCGGCCCGTCCTATCCTTACATAATTTGAGGTTCTTCATCGCCGTCGTGATTGTTGTTTGACGTTGACGTGGTCTCGGGTGATTACGGGATCCACGGGACCTCTTGCCGGGTCGTCGTCTTGTGTGAGATCATGAAACCCGATCTGCGGTTGGTTGTTGGATCCTCTTCCGCTACCTCGACCACTCCCACTTCCGGACCCTTGACCCATCATTCGGCCGGTATGTCTATAGAACTCTTCCTCGGCGAATGATCTTCGACTGCTTCCATCCCTCGTGAGAGTTCATCTTTTTAAAAACATTTAAGTATCAAGGCTACTTAATTATCCTTTAAAATAGAATAATGAACAACGTTTATGAGTAACACCTCCCATACCTTCGTACTCTTCGTCTCCGAAAATATCCGGCCTCTCTTGTCCTCGGTACCGTAAATGTGTACGGATCGTCTCCCCGGTTGTTGGATTTCTTCTCGGACGGTCTCTTTATGTCTTTGCTAGTTCCCTTCGTTTGCTCCATCGCTTGTAGGTGCCTACGAAATTGAGCTCGACCTCCGGCGGAGTCCGTGTGCAAGGAAGAACATTTCCCCTTCATGCTGCAAGATGAAATTTTAAACGATAAATACCGCCGAATATTACTTTGTCGCAATATTTACATTGCACTTTTCTCTCCGCTTGGAGATCAAATTGCAATGCAACCCAAGCCGGATCACTCACGAGATTCGCCGCCGTAGTTTGGGTTGTTTGGCTTGGAGAAGACATTTTTTAACTAAATAATTACTTACGTAAGTAATTAACTATTTAAAAAACTAATGACGTTAATTAGTCACTACTAATCTAAGTAAACTTTTAATTATGTAAAATAAATGACTAACTAATTATATAATTAAATAAGTAATTAACTATACCTTCCAACTAATGATGTGTTAAGTAACTACTAAACTAAATATCTAACTAATCTTCTAGCTAACTAAGTATGCAAGTAAAGCAAATAAGTATTAAAAAGAATAATCTGCTTCACCCACTAGTCAATGGAACTAATATTAAATAAATATACTAAATGAACTAATCCAATGCTTGATGAAATAATTAAGTAAATGAGACAAAAATTTGAGCAATGAGAGCAATGAGAGCACAAATGAGAGGTTGAGAGTGAGAGTGGGGGGGGTGGGAGTAAGGAGAGCCCCGGGGGCTTTAAATAGCCCAAGGGGCTGAATGGGGGGCTGCGCCCCCCCGGGGACCGTTGGCACGCGGTCATATGACCGTTGCCAACGGTCGCGCGGTCGCATGATCGTTGCCGGACCGGGGTCGCGCGACCCGGCCGGGTCGCGCGACCCGGTCGGCCGGTCGCGCGACCCGGCCGGGGTCGCGCGACCGGTCGGCCGGGTCGCGCGACTCGCGCGACCCGGCCACGACTCCGCGACCCGGCCGGGGGAGTCGCCCCGACCGGGTCGCGACCGAGCCGGTCGGGCCTAAACCCGACCGGGTCGGGGCCGGGTCGCGACCCGGGTCGCGACCCGGCATACCATGCTTATGAGCATGAACTTGCTGACCATATATGCTTTCACCTAGATTCTACGTACACATTTTTATGGATCAAATTTCTAGTTTGTTCTAGTTGAATTTTTATTATATTATTATTATTATTATTTGGGTTCAGCAGGTTCTCGCCGATCCAGCGGAGTCCTTAATCAACATATAAATTGCTTGTGAAGAAGTGAACTTCGCGGGTACAATAGTTGTCCAATCTTGCTTAAACCAATGTAAGCGGATTAGGATCTTCTATTGTTAAGTTCCTTGATGTGCACCATTAAAAGTAGTTCCTTTACGTCTTGAGTATTTTGTATTTCTATTTTGTAAATTTGTATAAGCTAATATATTAATTAGGGTACGAATCAGGAACAAAAGTTCCCTCCCTAACTTTTAAATTTAACCTACAAAATATAAGTCAAAATACAAATGTCCGAGTCAGATGGATTTATCTCTAATTCCACATACTTTTGACATTCAAAGATAAAAAAGCCCTAAGATTTAGTATGAACCCTAATATGAAAAATCTGATTGGAATGCCGACCACACGACATTTGGGAGATATTTGCAGAAAGGTTAATAAGGTGTTTGGTTCTGTTCTTTTATCTTTTTTTTGATTTAAAATTAAGAAAAGTACGACGTTTGATTGATATTTTTGATGTTCCTTTTTTTTTTAACCGATGCAACTTCTCTCCTTTTGCTCTTTCGGAAATAAAACTCTAAACCCTAAATCTTAAACCCTAAAATAAGGGGAAAAACTTGTTTTATTTCCAAAAGAGAGCCGCTTCCTTGACGTTTCCCGTGGACGGTTGCCCTCCATCTCTCTCTTGCGCTGTCATCGGCCATCGCTCCACTCCCCTCGCAGCGGAGACGATCGACCAGCGCGGCGGCGGAGTAAGTATGTCTTCCTCGTATCCTCCGGTCGCTCGACGTTTTCTCACCCACCCCGGCGTGTCCGTGCATCGCACCAGCCGTCGCCGCGGCCGGCTTCTTTCAACGTTCGCGCACCTCCTCGCCATCCAGCGTTGCCATTTGCCCCTGCCGTCCTCGGCTAGTCTGTGGCAGTGGATGCGGAGACTCTGCGGCAGTGGGGGAGGGCTGCGGTGCCTCCGCGGGGACAGACGTTGTTGCGCTAGCGAGGGGGGGGGGGCCTCCACGGGGGGACGCAGAGGTTCTGAGGCAATGTGGAGGGGGGGCGCGGGTGGGCGCTTTGCGGCAGGGGGGGGCAGGAGGTCTCCAGGGGGAGGGCTGCGGCAGAGGGGGGGTACTCTCCGGCGGGGTAGGGATGTCAACGGGTCGAATAATAGTATTATCCGTATCCGTATCCTATAAGAAAAAGGTGTATCCACTTGCTGTTCATTAACTATCGGTATCGGGTGTATCCGCGAACCGCATTGTTCTATCCGCTTAAAAACGGTTTACGGTCGGATAACGGACGGTTATCGAATATATAAAGAGATAACATACGTATAATACAATCTAGCAAAATAAAAAAGTAAAGATAATTTTCGAGATAAAGACACACATAAAAATATATATATTATAATTAAAAGTATCTATTTATAGCAATGAACAAAAAAAAAATTCTTCATTATATATCTACCACAAAACATGAGATATAGAAAAATAATTTACAAGTCTATAGCAAAATTAATTTTTGAGTCTGTAGTAAATAATTAGATGTGCAACACCAAATATGAGATAGGAAAAAAAGCTTAATTACATGATCAAAACAACATAAGTCCAACATAAAATATGAGATAGTCGATTTGCGGCAAAAGTGCGTACATGGATTGCACCATCGAAAGCGAAAGGATGAAAACATCACCGTTAAACGTCGAAGACGAAACATCCAATGTTAAGATCTCGAGAGGAGGGTGAGCAGGTGAGTTAAGAACAATAAGATTTTCTAGATGGGTCATATATACTTAGATGTCATAAATTGTGAGTTATATCGTATTATGTATTAGTTAGCGAATACGGATAACGTTTTTCGGGTTCGGTTTATGGTGTATCCATGATCGCATTTGCTAAGATAACGGTTAATCGGTAAACGAACGCGGATAGCTTATTCGGAAAATTTAAACTATCCACTTGCTGTTCGTTAACTAACGAATGGGTCGGATAATCGGATAATCGGTAACCATTGACATCCCTAGGCAGGGGGGTGCCTCCGCGAGGCCTGGCCGTGCGACACCATGCCCGACCGGGGATGCCATCTCGAGGATGAGGGTGGGTTTGGGGTCGGTAGAAGTACGGGGAGTGCAAGGGGGGGGGGGGGCAGGGGAGGTCTCCGGGGGAGGGGGCTGCGCGAGGAGGGGGGTACTCTCCGGCGGGGTAGGGATGTCAACGGGTCGAATAATAGTATTATCCGTATCCGTATCCTATAAGAAAAGGTGTATCCATCATTCGTTCATTAACTATCGGTATCGGGTGTATCCGCGAACCGCATTGTTCTATCCGCTTAAAAACGGTTTACGGTCGGATAACGGACGGTTATCGAATATATAAAGAGATAACATACGTATAATACAATCTAGCAAAATAAAAAAGTAAAGATAATTTTACCGATAAAGACACACATAAAAATATATATATTATAATTAAAAGTATCTATTTATAGCAATGAACAAAAAAAAAATTCTTCATTATATATCTACCACAAAACATGAGATATAGAAAAATAATTTACAAGTCTATAGCAAAATTAATTTTTGAGTCTGTAGTAAATAATTAGATGTGCAACACAAAATATGAGATAGAAAAAAAATTTTAATTACATGTTCAAAATAATACATGTCCAACATAAAATATGAGATAGTCGATTTGCGAAAGTGCGTACATGGATTGCACCATCGAAGCGAAAAGGATGAAAACATCATTCGTTAAACGTCGAACAAGGCTTATCCAATGTTAAGATCTCAAGGAGGAGGGTGAACCTAGTGAGTTAAGAACAATAAGATTTTCTAGATGGGTCATATATACTTAGATGTCATAAATTGTGAGTTATATCGTATTATGTATTAGTTAGCGAATACGGATAACGTTTTTCGGGTTCGGTTTATGGTGTATCCATGATCGCATTTGCTAAGATAACGGTTAATCGGTAAACGAACGCGGATAGCTTATTCGGAAAATTTAAACTATCCACTTGCTGTTCGTTAACTAACGAATGGGTCGGATAATCGGATAATCGGTAACCATTGACATCCCTAGGCAGGGGGGTGCCTCCGCGAGGCCTGGCTGTGCGACACCATGCCTGACCGGGGGATGCCATCTCGAGGATGAGGGTGGGTTTGGGGTCGGTAGAAGTCTGGGGGAGTGCAAGGGGGGCGGCCAACAGAAAGCTGCTGGGGGAGGGGGGAGAGGCACGGTCGGTAGAGCTGGGACATCGGTACATGACAAAAGAATTGTATATAATGGGGTGTTTGGTTGCATTTTAATTTTTAAAAAGGTTTCATGATAAAAAATTAAAATATGATACCAAACAAGATAATTTTTAAAAGTTAAAACATGACAATGAATGTGTTTGGCAAAAATAGTTTAATTTTTAAAAATGATAATGAAGTGTTCGGTAGTATTTTAAATTTAATTTTCATCAACTTCGTAAACATCGAAAAACAAGTATTTCATACCATACAAATTTAAAAATTCACAAGATCAAAAAAATAACACAAAATATGCATGTCATACAAGAATTTAATCACCTAAAAATATATAATTACAATCTATTTTATCTACTAATAATGGTGAATAATGTACCGATTATTTTGGAAAGTAGGATGAACCACTCTCTTCTTAATTTAATCTATCATTGGCTGTTTGAAACAAAATTAATTTTGATAAAAAAAATTGATTTATCTCCCAAAATTTAGGGGACAAATCGGATCCCCTCCCCGGGCGGAGCTCCCAACCCTCCCCCCCGGCGGCCCCGGAGCTCCCGGCCCTCCCCCGCGGACGCCGGCCCCGGAGCTCCCGGCCCTCCGCGGACGCCCGGCCGCGTTCGCCCCCCTCCCCCCGCGGAGCTCCCCGCCCTCCCCCCGCGGACGCCCCGGCCGCGTCGCCCCCCTCCCCCGCGGAGCTCCCAATGCCTTCCCGCGCGCGGCCGGCCGCTTGGTGAAGCCTCCTCGGCGGGCGAGCCCTCCCCCGCCGCCGCGCCGTATGCACGGGCCCGCGATCGGGGCGGCGGCCGACGGCGGAAGAGCGGCGGCGAATGGCGGGCCGGCGGCGGCATCCGGCGGCGTCCCCACCGCGGTGAAGCCTCCTCGGCAGGGCGAGCCCTCCCCCGTCTTGCTCCTGAATGCCTTCTTCGCGGCGAGGCGGCTGGGCGTCGATCGGCTCGGAAGGAGGAGCGGCGGCGGCGACCACACGGCGGGGCCGGCCGGCGAGGAGGCGCGCCTCCCTCCCCCCCTGCCCCCCGGAGCTCCGCCACTACGGAGAGAGCACGGGAAGAAGAGGGCTAGGAGGAGGCTGTCGCCGCCGCCGCCGCCGCAAAGAATAGCCGGGGATGTGCCGCTGCCGTTAGCTCTCGAAGAAGGGAGCACCGGGACCAGGAGGAGGCCGTAGTGGAGAGATGGCTCGTGGAGAAGGGGCACGGGGACGAATCGAGGGTTTGTGCGGGTAGGAGGCGAGATCGTTTTCAAAAAAAAAAGAGGTGTATACCACTTTTTTTTTTTACAACGTGGCAACCGTGAAAGCGTTTTTAAAACATAAAAATAAAAAGATGGACCAAACGTATTCCCACAACCTCTTTCGCTGCAATTTTCAAAAGTTAAAATAAAAAGTTCCATTATCACGCAACCAAACACCCCATAAATGTACGGGTGAAAAGTAATTATAAGAAACAATTGAATTTGAATCTCTCAAAATATATGAGCAAAATAAAACATATATCATTCTGTTTCTTCTGCGTTGTCCTTTTTTTAGTTGATAATATTTATATGTATACATGTGTTTATGTAAAGTGACAGATGGTTGTCCTTTTTTAGTTGATAATATTTATATGTATACATGTGTTTGTGTAAAGTGACAGGTGGATGAAACACAAATTTCTTTCGCGAACGGAAACAATGACGGAATAAAGTGGAATAAAATGTATAATTATTATTTGTATTGTTATTTAAAATATGTGTGATTTTCAGTTTTGAATTTAAAATTATAGTCAAACACTGTTATGTAAATTTTAAAGATTACGACAATTTTGTCAAACATCCAAAAATTCTGTTTCTCTGATTTTAAATTCAAAACTAAGAGATCGAATATTTTTGATTTAAAAAAATATTGTATCAAAATTAAAAGAGCTCCTAAACAGTTTATAAACCCGTATATATATACGTTTACTTTCTTCTTCATCAAAGTTTCTAGCATCTTCGTGTCGCTCATTTAGCCATATATCGCTGCCATTCTATATATATAAAAATGATAGAGACGCACGGCGTACGTCTAGGTGCAACCAGGATGATCCTCCAAGAACTCCGGGAATCCCCACATGATCTCGTCGTCGCGGCTCAGCAGCGACTCCACGAACGAGTCGATGTCGGGAAGTGACGAGGGACCGGCCGCCTCCGCCGCCGCACGCGACGGATCCCCGTCAACGGCGATGTTGCTCCGCTCCGGCGGCGGCGGGGCTCCGGCGGCGGCGAGCTCCCCCCGCAGGCGGTTGCTCTCCCCCCACGGTAATTTCCCGGGCACCGTACCTGCAGCGGTCCCGGCGTATGATGCCGACTGGGGTGGTTCGCCGGCCGTGGAAGGGGAGAGCCCGCTCGGAAGGGTGAAGCCCTGGCAGCAGGAGGATGGGTCGGTGGGAGCGAGCGGCGACGGCGGCGGCGGCGCCGCCACGGTCAGGATACCCCACGAAGGTGCCGGCTCGAAGTCGTAGCCTACGGCCTGCTGCACCAGCGCGCTGAGCTCCGCAGCGTCGGCGGATGTGCCGAGAAGAGGCGGCTGATCTGCCGGCGCCGGGGCCATGAACATGTTCCGCATGTCTCGGCTGAGGCAGCTAATGCGGAGATCCTTGGGCGCTTGGCGGCGGGAGGTGGAACCCCCATTTCTGCCGCCGCCGCCGTATAGACTCTGGATGCTGTTGATGACGAGGGAGATGGGCTTGTGGGTGACCGGATCGATCCCCCTCTGGATGAGCTTCTTCTTCAGCTTGGTGTTCCAGTAGTTCTTGACGTCGTTGTCTGTCCTCCCCGGCAGCTGCTGCGCTATGTGCGACCACCTGCATGCATCGGCCGCCACCAGGTTGATTAGTTCACGGCGGCGCTGCTCGGCAGCTTGCTGGGTCATGTACGTATATGTTCGCTCGCTTGACTACGCATGCATTAACCCTGACCTTCTCTCTATGTGCCCTTGCTCCGGAGAGAGAGAGAGAGAGAGAGAGAGAGAGAGAGAGAGAGAGAGAGAGAGATGAATTTTGGCGTACGTCATTGTCCGTTAGATTCGTTATGTATGTTTGTGATGCTGTGATTGATGGGAAGCTGATGCTTCTACCTCTCCGCCGTCTCCTCAACAGCACGATGACGTAAGCCCTAAACGCTTCTCCCGACTCCTCTCCGTCGGTCTCACTGGGCATAAATTTTGTTTTGGTCGGATGGTCGAGTGACCGAAGCACACACAAGAGTGCGTCGACGGACAATCGAGCTCTAGTGCTCGATCACCACCTGATCTTTGGTCCCTAGGACAGACGGCATTCGAGCGACCGGCAAAACGACGTTTGAGCGACAGCTAGAACGCGAGAACGCTGCACCCCATGCAGCAGACGTCCGCGCATAAAACCTACCCCAATCTGACGTCTGAGTCTTATGGGGTGTTTGGTTGCACGATAATTTTTTGTACACTTTCATGATAAAAAATTGTATTAAAATAAAAAGTGAACCAACTCATGACATAAAATTATCATGTTTGGAGGGATGTGATTACAAAAAAAAGTGACCACCGCACATGACCAAATAAAGTGGGGGACCACAAGAAAAAAGAAAGAGGTGAGACCCTCTTTTTTTGTTTAAGAAGAAAATCACTTTCAAAACATAAAATTGTCATGGTTGTCAAACACCTCTTTTAACAAGTTTTCTTACAATTTTTAAAAATTAAAATAAAAACCTCAATTATCATGCAACCAAACACCCCATTAGTGATTAATATAACGCCCACGTGATCAGAGGCAAAACCCATCGATCTCCTCGATGGAGAACATACCCGGGAAATTTTTAACTGCAAGATTAACACACTAATTTTTATCTTGTAAAAATAGCTTTTCTATCCGAAATTAAAATCGAATTTAGAAAAAATGAAGAGGAAAAAATAAAGTTGAAATTTGAATTCTGAGATTTATAAAATTTGAACCCAAGGCATAGATCAAGATATCCGACTAATAAGTTAATTATAAGAGTTATTGTAAAATTACAATTTTAACTCCGATCTCATCTTTTTTGGAAGCCGGATTTTAAAACAGAGTTAGTGTTGAAAATAAAATTCTAAAACTCGTTACTTTAAGATGAAAGCTCCAACATACACGCAGCTGTTACAAGCTACACTCAGGATCTGTTTGGAACCCTGTAAAATAGCGGAAAACAAGAATTCCATTTTGTTTGGTTGTTCCAATAATGAGCAATCAACCGACAGGTTCTTTCTCAAACATTGTTTTTTGCATCATTTAAAAATATTGTATTAAATATTTTGGGATTATTTTGAAGTTAACCAATGTTTTAAGAAAAAATATTTTTAAGTTTACCAAATAAGAGATCTGTATTTCACTTTTCCCGAAAAATCAAGCCCATGTAAACTATGTTCAACTATTTTACTTTTTGCACTCAACAACAACAAAAACAAAAAAGGAAAAGGAAAAGAAAAATGAACTCTTACCTGCTCCCGATCTCGGAATGCAGCGTGATGATAATCTGCTCCTCCTCCGGCGAGAAGTCGTCGTGCTTGAGATCCGGCCTCAGGTAGTTGGTCCATCTCAGCCTGCAGCTCTTACCGCATCTCTTCAACCCTGCGTGCGGAGGTTCCACACATACACATACACATCTATATCTATCTATCTATCTATATATATATATCTCCGTACAGGATACCATTTCAAAACGGAATTAATGAGAGAAGAAAATGGATACGAAGATCTCTCTCAACGCATCTTCTCCGGCGACGAGCAAATGTGGGAGCAACCACACGAAGAGCAGTGCGCACTGAGCTAGGAATCAATAAACACACTACGATTATATATATATATATGTATATACCAGCCTTCTTTGGGACGGAGGCCCAGTTGCCGGCTCCGTGGGTGGACACATGGGCGAGTATCTTCTTGTCCTCCTCCGGCGTCCACGGACCCCTCTTCACGCTCGATTTGTCGCAGCAGGGAGGCCTCCCCATCTCCCGGGCGGAGATATGATTGATTGCCGGCCGGCGAGATCAGGTCCCGGCCGAAGGAGAGAACAAGGGGGAAGAACTGGCAATTATGTTATCTCTATGTCAGTCGCAAATCAGCTGAGAGGAGCGGATCACCGAAGGTCGAAGACGAGACTGGGTGAACACTGGAAGGAGAATGTGTGTGTGTGTGAGAGAGAGAGAGAGCGGCCTTCTTACGTACGACGGAGGCGTCACGGGAAGAAGAGATCGATGTATCAGTGTTCAGCGTGACCTCGGAGGAAGGCGGCGGCGGCGGCGGCGGAGAGAATTAGGGTGCCAGATGAGAAGAAAGGCCGGGGGAGAGGAGAAGAGAAGAAGGCAGAGAAAGCATGAGATTCTCCCGGCCATTTAAAACAACGGCAGCATGCATGCATGATTGGCTCATCACCGTGGATCGTCATCTCTCCCACACACTCTCTGAGAAGAGAAAGCAGCTGCACAGGGAACATGAAGGCCATGCATGACGCGCTTGCACCACACCCAACTCCGCACCAAAACGCAGCAATTGCTTTGGGTTCGATCTAATCAGGTCTTGATTGGGTGAAGTTCCTTGTATAAATATATATATATATATACATATTTATATGTATATATGCTGACAGAAATTGTCTAGAAAGGTTGTTGGAAAATTGGGCAATGGGAAACTTGGGTCTAACATGTTTTTTTTTAAAATCTAATACACTTATTTTTTAATATTAAAAAACTAACACACTCACCAAAAAAATACAAAACTAATACACTTTTCTTAAAGGAGTTTGGATAGCCAATTTCTTGGTAGAGAGAACTCCTGGACGTCACATGGTGTAACGGAGGATGAGGTAGTGTGGATTTCATATACCGGTTATGAATAATCTCCCATAGATCTTGCAACACAAATAATGCCATGATTTAGATATACTAGTTCCCTTAGTTCTCTCCTTGGTCAACTTAAGAATCATAGATTGTTTTAAGTTGGATGCCATTACATCTAGAGATATATAATAGTAGATGATAGTCTAGAAGGATTTTGGCCTCTAATACCACTTTGTTAAATAATAAGCTATAAAGAGCTGCTCTATGGTATATATTTAGATCAAAGATAAAGGCCAAACATAAATAAAATTAAATAAAATATTTCAACTAAATAACACAAATAAAATAGATATATTTTAAATAAAACTATTTACCAGGAAGATGCTTGTGGAAGCTCGTGTACAATGGGAAGGACTGTACCTTCTTGTATAGGCCATGGTAACCCCAATGATAAACACTTTCTGTAAAGCTTCAGATGGGCTCAAGTAATTCTAGTTCTTAAAGCCCATCTAAACACTTTCTATAAAGCTTCAGATACCCACCTAACGCTCATATGACCTCACGAAACTCTCTTAAATATAATCCACAGGGAAACTCATGTAACCCACATCTTCTTTCATGAGAAAACCTTCCTCTTAACTAATAAAAATTACACCTTAAAGGAAAAAAAACTCTTAGTACTCTTTCTTTATTCAAATGTGTAACTCCAACTAATCTTTGATTACATAGGTGTCTTGGGTTTGAAGATGTGAAATCTATTAAGCTGCATCGTCTCTCTGGACCTCAAGAAAGCTAAAAATTTCCTCATATTCATCAAAATATAATCTTAAAATCAAATGAACCAAGCTTAGGAAAGATGGTCTCTTTCCTTCTCAACCATGCTCTAAGCAAATAGTTGATTTGAGCCTGTCGTAGTTGATTATTGAAATTTGTGGAATAAGTTGGTCTATTCATTGGAGTCCCACAATTAATGAAGTCTAATACGGCAATGCGGCCTAAGCTAGCTAAAACCATGGCCCAAGAGACTCAAGGCCCATCTGGTAAAAAGAAATTAGCAACATGTTGACAAGGTATCGAATTATTTCTTCATGTTGTTCAACTTTAGAGAATATATATGCATGTTTCTCGGCTGGTTCGCCGTCACCACGATGACTTCGGAGACCAAAGGTAGTAAGCTCTACTAGCATGTGTTAAACATGCACTAGCCTCAAGGAAATTATGATGGAGGGCTAATCTAACTGTATTATAAATAAAACACACACCAAACTTAGTGTTTTGTAGATCATGTCAAATTGGAGATCGCCATAGATTATGAAGATTAAATCTCATTTCACAAACTTCACGGATCTTTGATACAAGAAGATTTTAGTGACATCTTAGAGCATTATGCACTAATAAAGAGGAAAAATGTGATTTACGTATTGGGTAAATAGAAAATTGTACAACTGTTAATAAACAACTCTTTCTTATATTAATTAAAAAGAACCTAGATGTGTTGGTTCCTTATCACGTGTACATCTATTACTGTAGATTTTTGTAAAATCATCTTCGACGTATGATAGAGAAACAGAATAGTGAGAGTTGAGTTGACTCTTTCACTCAAAAGCTCTCTCATCTCCTCTCATTCTTCCAGCTCTTGTTCAGTTGGCCTTTGTTTGGGGTTTCTCAAGAATCGGAGAATCGTCATTTTATCTTGGTATCAGAGTAGCTAAGATGGAGGGCTCATTCAGTGTTATGGTACCACATTCAACTAGATCTCTGTTTCCTTTCCTAGGTTCCTCAAAATTTTATTCTCTACCACACATCTCATTCCATTTCGGTCAAGCTGAACCGAGATAACTACATGGTATGGAGAACACAATTTATTTCTTTTCTTGATACATACAAGTTGATGGCATTGATTGAAGGTAGTATTCCATGTCTACCACTGCTTGTTACTTATTCTTTAGACCTCTCTAAAGAAGTTTTAAACCCTAATGCCAAAATATGGAGATAATATGATAGTTTAGTCATGTCGGTATTAATGTTTTTAGTTTCAAAGTCCATTCTCCCATTGGTAGTTGGGCTTTTGACTTTTGCAGAAGTCTAGAAGGCATTAGCTAACATCATTGCTTTGGTTTCAAAAGCAAGGGTTCTTCATTTGCATAAGCAATTGTAGTAGTTAAGAAAATAATCCATGAGAATTATTGAATATTTGCAAAGGGCAAAATTCTTTGCTAATTCTCTTGTAATGGCCTCAGAACCAATTTTGGCTAGTGGCTTGATGTTGCATACTGTGGGAAGATTGGGTCCAAAATATGAGTCTTTTGTCACTTTTGTGACAACCCATTTGGATGCTTCATTGTTGTTTGTAGATAGTATTTAAGGATTGCTAATGAATCGAGACATTTTTCTTCAAGAGATTCATTAGGTTATAACTAAGATGAGTGCTTATTGGCTCAAACCAACTTGAATGGTTCTCAACAACAGCAGAGCAATAGTTATAAAAATAATTCAGGGAAAAACAAAGGTTACAAAGGTAAACATGGAGGTAGGTATAAGTGATCTTCTTACAATAATTTTAGCAAAAATTAGTATCAGAATAATTGGCAATTTGATGAAAATTCTAACAATTAAAGCAGACTTCAAAATGATTTTCAGTCAAAAATAATAGTTTGTCAACTATGTGAGAAAATGTGTCATACAATTTTAAACTATTAGAATATTTTGATGTCAGTTTCAGATAAAATTCTGGTTCTCAAGATAGTCAATTTAATAGTGTGGGTAATCATTTCATTGTTAATGTTGTTTCAAATTTCTCTAATCTTGTTGTTGATTCAAACTGGTTTTAGACTCAGAAGCTAGTAATCATATAACTCATGATGTTAGCTTGCTAAATAATCTAGTTCCTTATATGGGTAAATAAAAAGTTTAAGTGGAAAATGGAGAAGGTCTATCGATTGCACACATTGGGTAGACAAGTTTAAATTCTTTTCATCTTTCAAATGTTCATCATGTTCTATGTTTAGCCAAAAACATCATAACCGTTTCTCAATTTGCTAAAGATAACAACATTTGTTTTGAATTTCATGCATCTCATTTCTCAATAAAGGATTCCAAGACCAAGAAAGTTTTGCATCAAGGCCTCAGTCTGTTGGTCTTTGGGAGGTGTAATTGCTTCTGTTGGGTTTACTGCTGAGATCTATGCTAGATGGCATCAAAGGCCGGGTCATCCAGTTTTATGGACAACGTCCCAAGTTCTCATGCCATTGGGACTTCTTTTGGTGTCAATACATTTTTTTTATTCTCATTGTGCTATGGCTAAAAGCCATAAGCAACATTTTCCACCTTCAACTCATGTCTCCAAATTTCCATCAGAAATAATTGCTCATAATGTATGGCAATTTTCCCTATATGTGAGCAACAATGGACACTAATACTTTTTCACTTTTATAGACAATGTTATTCAATACTGTTGGTTCTATCCATTGGCTTCAAAGAGTGAGGTGTTTGTTTGTTTCAACATTTTAAAGACAAGTTCAAAATTTGTTGTCAAAGAAGATTAAATATTTTCAGAGTGATTAGGATGGAGACTATAGAACTTGTACGAATTTCTTTTTAAAACATGTTATTATACATAGGGTTGCTTTTCCACATACCCATAATGAAGATGGGCATCTAGTGAGAAAGCATAGGTACACTATCGAGACATGTCTTGTTATGTCATGTTGACCTTCCATACAATTTTTAGGATGATGCTACAACTTGTGCAGTTTATCTAATTACTGGTATGGCTACATATGTTCCTGGGCATATTTCACCTTATGAGAAGATTTTTGGCAAATGTCTTAATTATGGTCTTTTAAGGGTATTTGGATGTGCATGCTATCTTCACCTTAGACCATATAATCAATACAAGTTCATGCTTAGTCTGAAAGTTGTGTTTTCTTTGGATATAGTCAAAATCATAAAGGCTATAAATGCTTTCTACTAAGAATAGGTCGTACCTATATAGCATCAAAAGATAATTTTGATGAAAAAAAATTTCCATATAAGATATTGATCAGCCTAAATAATGATAGTGAACATGTTAATTATGTGTCTATACTTGTCCTGGTTCACAATACAAAGACAGTTCAATAATCTTTTGATTTAACTGAAAATAATCATTCTATTTAAGAAAATACCACACTAGCTAGAAATCATAATATAGTGATAGAGAATTCTACTTGAGATATTTTTGATATGGTGAATTTTCATTCTAATTCATTTACTGGATTTCTAGTACATAGTCTAAGTGCTTCGAATATTGTGCCTAGTTGTAATCAATCACAATTATCATCTACACCAAAGAAGTTTTGGTCTTTGGAGGATATCATGAAAGAAACGAACACATTAGATACTCACATAAGTACCAGGTATGCCTTACTTGTTGAAAAGGATTCTAAAAGTGAATCAACTTGCTTTAGTGTTGTAAATAAAAACATAAATTGAAGGAGAGCCATGTTTGATGAGTTTTTTGCCTTGCAACTTAATGGAACATGGACTTTAGTACAACTTCCATCTAATGTCAATGTGGTAGGGTATAAGTAGATTTACAAGTTAAAAATAGACGTAGGTGGTAAAATTGAAAGATACAAGGCACATTTAGTTGCAAATGGATTCACTTAGGAGTATGGGTTGGATTATAAAGAAACTTTTAGTCCAATAGTTAAACCCACAACAATAAGGTTGGTTCTTTCAATTGCTATCACACATAAGTGGGATATAAAGCAACTAGATGTCAACAACGCCATGTGACCCTGATTTGGGGTGCCTAGGGTAGAAATGGTAAATGAGTTGTTGGGAGCACACTGCTGGCAAATGGTTGATTCGATGACGTCCTTGACAATTTCAAAATCAAGCTCCAAGGTCTTTGAAGCTTCTCCATGAGCTTAATTTGATGTTGTGCAAGTTGTATCTTCTCCATTAGCTTGGGCAGCGATACAATGTAGATGGCCTTTATCCAATCTCTCTCTCTCTCTCTAAGATTAATATGAAAAGCTCCCTGGAAATCCTCAAAAAGTTATGACTAATTCTCTAGTACAAGTAGAGGGCCTCCCCTTATATAGAGAGGAGTTGGAAATCTATAGGAGAATCAAAGAATCAGGACAAATAGATAAAACTAGCCCACATGCCCCTAGCCTAGGGTGCCTAGGTGTTAGCGTGCTCCTAACAAGGGTCATGTCAATCATAATCTTTCTTGAGATGCTCCTAGATCCAGCAAGAGTGAAAAAAAATAGAGAATGACTCACATGCCCTAGGTTAGGGGTGCGTGTGTCCCCTCCCTGGAGAGCCTGGATCTTTAAAAATCCAACTCAAAATAAATCCCAAAATAAATAAAATAACAAGTTTTTATGCACCTCATTTAGGGGCTCACTGGAGGCATATGAATCTTGACCAAAATCTACACAAATCTAGATGAAAATCAATACTTTTGAGCAAGTTTCCTATCACCTTGGTTCAGGGCACACACGCCCCTAACTTGGAGTGCCTCAATTAGGTTGAAACACTTCCCTAATTGAGGTCAGATCAGCCTAATCAATTAAATTAGAAAGTTCCCACATGCCCTAGGTCTAGGGCTCACATGCCCCTGCCCCATCATGCCTCAATATTTGGCCAAAAATTGGTGAAAATCTTCTTGATTCGATCATATTCAAAATTTGAAAACTTGTTCATGCACCCTAGCAGGAGGGTTACATGGCTACATGCCCCAAACTTCTGGCACATTCCCATGTGCCCTAAACAAGTGGGCAAGTGAACCAGAATCGCTCATTTATGTGCAATTCAACCCTGAAAGTGCCTATCTTAGCCCGAAAATGACTCAACATAATTCTTAATGATGTAAAGTCAAATATTACTCAAAAAATAAGAGTCTTAAACTACAAAAATTGACCAATTTTGTTTGTCTACACTCATATGCTTATATATCCTTGATGGGCTCATCAGCCCATATGTATCCACTCCTCTTGGGCTTATGTGCCTATTAAAGTTTTTCACTAGCCTTGGGCCCATGAGCCCATTCTATTACCTTATTCTTGAGGCCTTCACCTCCTTTTCCAAATCCTCTCGACAACTTTACCTCCCTATGCTTACTCCCAATTAGACCTCTATGACCATTCTACATGCTTGATCAATAATCTCCAAAAAAAAGTCATCCTCACAACTTACATTTTCACTGAAGGGACGTCTCTACTCGTCCGAGAAAGTGTTCCTAACCAAGGGCCTCTTTTCCACAAATTATTGACTAATATGCTCAATCCTCCTCCCATTATACATACTATCCCTGCTAAATTTTTTATTTGGAATAGTTTGATAAAAAAATAAAATACAAAATCAAAGGTAGAGTTCCAAGGAACTATCTACAATAGTGTGGAACTCTCTACAACAGTTAACTCAAAGGTGTGCGGAATGTACAAGGCCAAACAACTTGAAGAATGTCATCCATCTAGATGAATTCATATATGAGAATGAATAGAACATAGACTGTACTTTGGGATTATCCAAGGTCTTATTAGAAAAGGATCTTGGATTCAAGGATGAAGAAGAGGACTTGTTTGATGCATGCATGTCATGTATTAAAAAGTTTAAAGAACCATCAACCATGGTGGATGAACCAACTAAAGAGTTAAATCTAGACATACCAGAACACCCAACGATAGTTCTCATAAGTGCTAACCTCACTTCCACATATGAACAAAATCTAATAAAGATACTGTAAGAAAACAAGCATTGGTTCACGTAGAATATGGGGATATGTCAAGATTAAACAATTCTTTAGTTGAACACATTAACTTTGAAATCTAGAACCATCCCAGTTAAATAAAAACTCACGAGATTCCATCCATACATTGCATATAAGATAAAGAGGTCAATAAGTTACATCAAATAAAATTTATTAAAGTTGTCATTGATTTACAATGAGTGGCAAACATAGTCCCTATTGATGGATAAGTTTGGATATACATCAACTTTAGGGACTTGAACTGAGCATGCCCTAAAGATGACTTTTATTACCTCATATTAATGTATTATTGGATAATATATCTAGGACATAAAATTATTTCATCAATGGACAATAATTTTGGATACAATTATATTTGATTAGCTGAAGAGAACCAAGAGAAGATGTTATGAACTACACCTTGAGAAACTTATTGTTATGCCACTATGTCCTTTAGGTTAAAAAAGGTCAGTGCTATTTATTAAAGGGCTATGATGGTCATATTTCATGATTTGGTGCCCAAACTTATGGAGGTGTGAATGGACGACTTGGTTGCCAAGTCCTAAACTCGAGGTGATAACTTAGAGGTTTTGAAGAAGGTGTTGCAAAGAGCCAGGGAGTTCAAACTAAAGATGAACCCTAAGAAGTGTGCGCTCGATGATTCATTAGAGAAGTTGTTGAGTTCATAGTAAGTAAAAGGGGCATTGAGATTGATCCCAACAATGTCAAAACAATCATTGATATGCTTCATCTAAAAAATATGAAACAATTTCGAGGATTAATCGGGATGCTACAATTTGTCTGACAATTTATCTCGAAACATTTCCAAAAGTGCAAACTTTTCTGAGTTAACTAAGACTGTGGCCGAGTTCAAATGAGATTCTAAATGTCATGAAGCTTTTGACATAAGGAAAAGATATTTTGTAAGTCCCCCGTGCTTAAATCTTCGATTCCATACAAGCTCTTAGTTATATATATATCTTGATTTAGGAGAAATCTCTTGGGATAGTCTTTGTGCATATGAATGAAGAATGAAAAGAACGAATCACTTACTATTTATCTTATTTTTATTGATTATACTTTTGTGTCACATGGTATCACTACAGGAAAAAGGGTCAATGGCGACGGATTATTGGCGACGGCTTTAAAGAGCCGTCGCCTAAAACGTTATTTGCGACGGCTACAATTAAGCCGTCGCCAATATAAGGTAAACTTACGACGGCTTAAAAAGCCGTCGCTAAAAATCTTTTAAGCGACGGCGCTAGCCGTCGCTAAAGTGTTTGCGGAACCTCGTTTGACCGTTCAACGGTCGGGAACTAATGGCGACGGCTTATAGCCGCCAATACCTTCAACGGTCGAAAATTAGCGACGGCTCTTAAGCGTCGCCAATGTAACTTAATGCACCATTGGCGACGGCCACGAAGCCGTCGCCATTAGTTTTTTATATCGCCGCGACGCTCCTCCTCTTCCTCCCCCGCCGTGCCTTTGTCCGTGCCCTAAGCCGTCGCCGCCGCCGTGCCGCCGCCGCCGTGCCGCCGCCGCCGCCGCCCGTCGCCGCCGTGCCGCGTTGCCGGCGCCGCTTCGACGCCGCCGCCGGCAGCCTCCGCCGCCGTGCCGCCCCGATAAGAGCATCCACCGCCGGCGGCCGCCAAGGCCGGCTCGCCGCGCCGCCGCCGCCGCCGCCGCCGCCGCCGCCGCGGGCGCCGCCCGCCCTCCGTCGCCCCGCCGCCGCGCCGCCCGCCGCCGCCGTGCCACCCGCCATCGCTAGTGCCGCCGAGCGCCCTCCTTTTTAGGTAACAACTTATTTTTTTTAGATAAATGTAATATTTATTTAGATAAATTGATTAGAATTAATGTGATATTTGTTAGTTAAACGTGCTAGTTATTATTTACGTAACCTTAAACAATCAAACCAATTTACTTTTAGGTGGTAATTTGAGGTGTTTTTTTATCGATTCTAAGTTTGGAACAAATGTGGTTTTTGTTCAATATCTTTTTAAGATGACAAAAATAAAATAAGCCAATCATGTATCCGTTTGGGCATTCCGGCATAGGGGTGGGGCAAAAATCTCCAAATATCAATCCGAAACCGGATTCGCCTATGAAGCTCATTCCGGATTTGAATCGGGTAATCGGCCGTCGGTTAGGGGTCAAAATCCCCAATTCTCATCCGAAGCCGGATTCGCCATTCCGAGGCTCGTTCCGGTTTGGATTGGAAAATTCGGCTTCGGGTTGGGCAAAAATTTCCAAGTCTCAATCCGGCCGGATTCGTCATTCCAAGCTCGTTCCGGTTTGAATTGGCAATCCGGCATCGGGTTGGGTTAAAATCCCCAAGTCCCTGAATCCGAAGCCGAATTTGCCAATCGAAGTCCGTCTCCGAGTTTGGATCGGGCAATCCGGCATTTGGGTTGGGCAAAAATCCCCAAGTCTCAATCCGGCCTTATTCGCCAATCCGAAGCTCGTTCCGTGTTTGAATTGCGTAATCCGACATTTAGTTTAGCTAAAATCCCCTGTGTCCCCAATCCGAAGCCGGATTCGCCAATCGAAGTCCGTTCCGAGTTTGGATTGGGTAATCCGGCATCGGGTTGACAAAAATTCCCCAATTACCCAATTTTAAGCCGGATTCGCCACTCCGAGGCTCGTTTCCCGGGTTTGGATTGGAAAATTCGGCTTCGGGTTGGGCAAAAATTTCCAAATCTCAATCGAAGCCGGATTCGTCATTCCGAAGCTCGTTCCGGTTTGAATTGGCAATCCGGCATCGGGTTGGGTTAAAATCCCCAAGTCCCCAAGTCCATTCCGAGTTTGGATTGGGCAATCCGGTGATCGGGTTGGGCAAAAATCCCCAATTACCCAATTCTGGAGCCGGATTCGCCATTCCGAGGCTCATTCCGGGTTTGGATTCGACGATCCGGCTTCGATTTGGGCCAAAATCCCTAAGTCCTCAATCCGAAGCCGGATTCGCCAATCGAAGTCCGTTCCGAGTTTTGATTGGAAAAAAATCCAAAAGTTTCCAATCCGAAGGGTTTCATTGCCCAATCCAAGTCCTGTTCCTATGGCATAGGGTTTTTTTAAAGAGAAAATTATGTTCTTCGATTGATTATATGTCCGATAAAGATATATATTTGTTTTTTTACCTTGTTGTCGGAAGCTTCAAAAGACTTGTATTCACTTGAAACTTGTTTCCTTTGGAGGATGTTGGGTTAGAGTAATCAAGTTATTACTTTGTCATTTATTTTTTTGAGATATTTTTATTAGAAGAAATGAGTTCATTAGACAAATCTTGGATGCTTATTCGTAATAGATTAGATTTGATGATTGTAGGATATAATATAGACATGGACAAAATAAAGATTTAATACAATGCCCTTGTAGAGTATGTTGCAATACATTCATTTTAAAAAGAAATATTGTGAAAGAACACCTAATATGTGATGGCATATGGTTAAATTATCAAACTTGGATATGTCATGGTGAATTAGAACTTAGCTCTTGCAATGAGGATAACACACGATTAAATGAACGGCAAGAGGATAACATAGATGATGATTTAACGGAAATGCTCGAAGATATTCAAAACAATGAATTGAATACCCGACAAAATGAGGATGAACCAAATGAAGAAAGTTTAAAATATTTTAGATTATTAAAAGATTCGAAAACACCTTTATATGACGGTGTGAAAGATGTATCTAAACTAAAATTTATTTTAAAGTTGATTCAACTTAAGTCGATGAATGGTCTCACTAGAAGATGTATGGATACGATCTTATCTTTATTTAAGGAAGTGCTACCTAATAGTGCATGTGTCCCCGATAATTGGTATGAACTTAAGAAAATAGTTAAGGAATTGGGACTTACTTATGAGAAAATTTATGCATGTAAGAATGATTGTATTATTTTTTGGAGTGATAATAAAGATGAAAGTGTTTGTCCAAAATGTAACACTTCCGTATATAAAGATGATCCTCAAAACAAAAATAAAAAAGTAGCACAAAAAGTTTTACATTATTTCCCATTACGAGATAGGTTGCGTCGTCTATTCATATCATCCAATACGGCTAAATGGATGACATGGCATTGCCAACCACTGGCCATACCAATTGGTCATGAAATGCGTCATCCTTCCGATTCTCCGGATTGGAAAAGAGTAGATGAACTTATCCGGACTTCGCGTTGGGAGAAACGCAATGTTCGGCTTGGATTGGCTTCAGATGGGTTCAATCCATTCGGTAACATGTCTTCAAGGTATAGCGTGTGGCCTCGTTATAACAATGGTATATAACTTGCCACCATGGATGTGTATGAAGGCCACGTACACAATGATCTCAATGTTAATACTCCGTCCAAGAGCTCCCTAAAATGATATCGATGTATTCTTGCAACCATTAGTAGAAGAGTTAAAAGATTTGTGGAGATCGGATTGGAGACTTGCTTATGACGCAAAAAAAGAAGTTTTTATGATGAGAGCCATACTTTTGAGCACGATAAATGATTTTCCAGGATATGCAAATTTATCTAGATGGAGTACTAAATGGAAATTGGCATGTCCTATTTGCAATGAGGAAACACATTCTCTTCGACTTGCTCATAGTCGGAAACAATGTTACTTGGGTCATCGTCGATTTTTGCCACAGTAGCACATCGGTGGAGAAAGAATCAATACAATCATGTTTTCGATGGTCGCTTCGTGTCCGAAGGGAACACCAAAGTTGCTTACAGGATATGAGATATGGAGCCAACAAAAACAAATGGATGTTATTAGATTCGGAAAACCATTTAAGAAGGATTTAGAAAATTTAAGGAAGAATTTGTCAAGAAATAGAAATTGGAAGAAAAAGAAAGTATATTTTTTGAGAAGCTTTCATATTGGCCATCTCCGATCATTCGGCACCATTTAGATGTCATGCACATTCGAGAAGAATGTGTGTGATAATATATTAGATATTTTTAACATATCGAACCGATAAGGACAACATTATCTCAAGGAAAGATTTAGTAGATTTAAACATTCGTCCGCAGTTACATCCATACGAGGGTTCATCGAGGTTTCCGATGCAACAAGCTTAGCAACGATCGTGTTTAGAATACTTGATTTCATTAAGAATATTCGAGTACCGTATGGCTATTCCTCAAATTTTAGTAGATGCGTAGATGTAAGTAGCCGAACAATTAGTGGGTTAAAGAGTCATGATTGTCATGTCATGATGCAAATGATCATTCCTCTTGCATTTCAAGGGATAGTATCGAAGGATGTACTCATCCCATTGTTGATTTATGCCGTATTTTAAGATCATTTGTGTAAAAGTGTTGGATAGTAACATTTTAAGACATTGGGAGTCTAAGATTGCAAGTAACATTGTGCAAGTTGGAGCAAGTTTTCCCACCATCATTTTTTGATGTTATGGTCCACTTGGTTGTGCATTTGGCTTATGGCGAGGCCGAATGTCCGGACTAGCTTCAATATCGGTGGATGTATCCGATTGAAAGATATTTAAAGAAGCTAAAAGATTATGTCGGTAACAAGGCGAGAGTCGAAGGTTCGATTGCCCAAGGTTATTTAGTTGAGGAGGTACATGCTTATTTCAACATATATGAAAGATACAAGTGAATATAGTAGAGATCGAAACTATGATGGTGTTCCATATGAGGATGATCATGACGACGCTTCTATATTCAAACCATTGGTCGACCATTGAAATGTAGGCGAGTGCCTAAAATTTCGACGGAAGAGAGCAAGAGTTAATACATACTTATGTGTTGAATCGTAATGCCGATATCGATTGTTTTCGCGAGGAGCATACAAATGCTCTTAATAATGGATCAACAATAGAAGCAAACTTCATGGTGTGGTTTAGATCACACATTTTGGAGTTAAAGAATATAGGTTCTTCCGTATACACGAAGGAGTTAGATATATTATCGCTAAGTCCATCTAGATTTGTATCATCACTATCCTGATACATATGCAACGGATTTAGGTTTCGAACATTCAATGCGCATTCAAATAAATCAACTCAACTATGTGGTGTTCTTGTCAAGGATCAACTCCAACTGGCCGTGATGGTTATTATGGACGGATTTTAGATATACTCGAGATATCGTTCGAAAAGAATAGTCGTTTAATAGTTTTTGAATGTGAATGGTGGGATGTGTATAACAAGGATCGAGGTTTTAAACTTAACGATTATGGTTTTATATCCTTAAACACACAACGAAAATTAGGAACCATGAACTGCTTCGCACTTGCAAGTCAAGTGGAACAAGTATTTTACGTGGATGACAACTCCAATAAGGGCTGGTTTCTCGTAAGATCTTTACCTCGTAACTACTATAACATTACCGAAAATGAGAGTGATGATGAATTAGAACCATATCAAGAAGAACTTGTGGACGTACCTATAACATTTGGTGTAACCGATGAAGAGGTACAACTCCAAACAACACATCCATTAGAAGTAGAAATTTGACAAACCCTATCGGAATTCGAGATCGATTTGGCTCATCGAACCCGGTGACGGGCTTGGATGGGGCAAATCGGCTTCCGGTTGGGGAAAAAAATCCAAACACCCTATCGGAATTTGGTTTGCCCCGTCCGAACCGATCCCGGGTTCGGACGGGGCAAATCGGCCTCCAATTGGTAAAATAAATCCAAACATCCTATCTGAAGCCGGTTTGCCCCGTCCGAACCGGGTTTGGACGGGGCAAATCGGCCTCCGATTGAAGTTAAAAATCTGCACACCAGCTGGAGGTCGATGGCCCGTCCGAACCGATCCCGGGTTCGGACGGGGCAAATCGGCCTCCAATTGGTAAAATAAATCCAAACACCCTATCGGAAGCCGAGTTGCCCGTCCGAACCGATCCCGGGTTCGGACGGTCCGAACCGATCCCGGGTTCGGACGGGGCAAATCGGCCTCCAATTGGTAAATCAAATCCAAACACCCTATCGGAAGCCGGTTTGCCCCGTCCGAACCGATCCCGGGTTTGGACGGGGCAAATCGGCCTCCGATTGACTTAAAAATCTGCACACCAATTCGGAGGCCGATTTGGCCCGTCCGAACCGATCCCGGGTTCGGACGGGGCAAATCGGCCTCCAATTGGTAAAATAAATCCAACACCTTATCGGAAGCCGGCTTGCCCCGTCCGAACCGATCCTGTGTTCGGACGGGGCAAATCGGCCTCCAATTGGTAAATCAAATCCAAACACTATCGGAAGCCGGCTTGCCCCCGTCCGAACCGATCCCGGTTCGACGGGCAAATCGGCCTCCAATTGGTAAATCAAATCCAAACACCCTATCGGAAGCCGGCTTTTGCCCCGTCCGAACCGATCCCGGCTTCGAACGGGGCAAATCGGCCTCCAATTGGTAAAACAAATCCAAACACCCAATTGGAAGCCGGTTTGCCCCGTCCGAACCGAGTTGGGACGGGGCAAATCGGCCTCCGATTGGGTTAAAAATATGCACACCAATTTGGAGGCCGATTGGCCCGTCCGAACCGATCCAGGGTTCGGACTGGGCAAATCGGCCTCCAATTGGTAAAATAAATCCAAACACCCAATCGGAAGCCGGTTTGCCCCGTCCGAACTGATCCCGGCTTCGGACGGGGCAAATCGGCCCCCAATTGGTAAAACAAATCCAAACATCCTATCGGAAGCTGCCCCGTCCGAACCGATCCCGGTTCGGACGGGGCAAATCGGCCTCCAATTGGTAAATCAAATCCAAACACCCACTCGAAGCCGGTTTGCCCCGCCCAAACCGGGTTTGGACGGGGCAAATCGGCCTCCGATTGAGTTAAAAATCTGCACACCACTGAGGCCGATTTGGCCGTCCGAACCGATCCCGGTTCGACGGGCAAATCGGGCCTCCAATTGGTAAAATAAATCCAAACACTTATCGGAAGCCGAGCAGTTCTGGTCCGAACCGATCCCGGTTCGGACGGGCAAATCGGCCTCCAATTGGTAAATCAAATCCAAACACTATCGGAAGCTGGTTTGCCCCGTCCGAACCGATCCCGGGTTCGGACGGGCAAATCGGCCTCCAATTGGTAAATCAAATCCAAACACCCATCGGAAGGCTTGCCCGTCCGAACCGATCCCGGGTTCGACGGGCAAATCGGCCTCCAATTGGTAAATCAAATCCAAACACCCAATTGGCCGAGCTTGCCTCGTCCAAACCGGGTTTGGACGGGGCAAATCGGCCTCCGATTGAGTTAAAAATCTGCACACCATTCTGAGGTCGATTTGGCCCGTCCGAACCGATCCCGGGTTCGGACGGGGCAAATCGGCCTCCAATTGGTAAAATAAATCCAAACACTTATCGGAAGCTGGCGGTTTGTCCGAACCGATCCCGGGTTCGACGGGGCAAAATCGGCCTCCAATTGGTAAAATAAATCCATACACACTATCGTAAGCCGGCGCCCCGTCCGAACCGATCCCGGGTTCGGACGGGGGCAAATCGGCCTCCAATTGGTAAATCAAATCCAAACACCCTATCGAAGCCGGGCTTGCCCCCCGTCCGAACCGATCCCGGTTCGACGGGTCAAATCGGCCTCCAATTGGTAAATCAAATCCTAAACACCCACCCGAAGCCGGTTTGCCCCGTCCAAACCGGGTTTGGACGGGCAAATCGGCCTCCGATTGAGTTAAAAATCTGCACACCACTGAGGCCGATTTGGCCCGTCCGAACCGATCCCGGTTCGGACGGGCAAATCGGCCTCCAATTGGTAAAATAAATCCAAACACCCTATCGGAAGCTCGGGCCCCCGTCCGAACCGATCCCGGTTCGGACGGGGCAAATCGGCCTCCAATTGGTAAAATAAATCCATACACACTATCGGAAGCCGGCTTGTCTCGTCCGAACCGATCCCGGTTCGGATGGGGCAAATCGGCCTCCAATTGGTAAATCAAATCCAAACACCCTATCGGAAGCCGGTTTGCCCCGTCCGAACCGTCAGCCCGGTTCGACGGGCCAAATCGGCCTCCAATTGGTAAATCAATCCAAACACCCACTCCGAAACAGCCTGGCCCAAACCGGGTTTGGACGGGGCAATCGGCCTCCGATTGAGTTAAATATCTGCACACCACCGGAGGCCGGATTCGCCCGTCCGAACCGATCCCGGGTTCGGACGGGGCAAATCGGCCCCCAATTGGTAAAAAAATCTAAACACCCACCTCGAGAGGCCGACTGGGCCCATCGAACCCGTGCGACGGGGCTTGGATGGGGCAAATCGGCTTCCGGTTGGGGGAAAAATCCAAACAACGCAATCGGGAAGCCGATTTGTCCCGTCCGAACCGATCCCGGGCTCGGGGACGTGGCAAATCGGCATCCAATTTGTAAAACAAATCCAAACACCAATCTCTTTATAGTATTACGTATGAAGGGGTTCAGAAGAGCCATAGGACATCTCGTGGGGTACACCATCGCAAAGTGGTGGACCACCCAATCGGTCCGATCGATCACATGCATCCAAGAGATCGATCTCGCCCTACTCCTTCCAGCTCTAGGAGTGTTGCGGCTCTCACCATCGCTAGAGGCACCCCCGTGAGCTTGTTGCACCTCGCCCGCCACCTACAGATGGAGGTAGTCCATCTTCACACGCCTCATGTATATGTTTCAATATTTTCAATTATATCAATTGCTTAGATAATACCTTGTATTTGAATCCACTTTGCTAATTTATATGTAAATAGGTACATCACCTTCGTCGTGGGAGAGGTCCAAAGAAAAGCAATGACCGTGCGAACTCGGGACCTCGATGAGTCATTTAACGTCGAATTAGTAGGTGGCTCTGTGTGTGGGGTCACATGGTCAAGAGTTTACCTCCTATCTCGTGGGTATGTAATAGAGTGCATTGTAATTTATGGGAACAAAATTACATGACCATCCCACAGAGAAGAAAGATGCCATCTTCCGTGATCTTGAGGTAAATTTATTTATTTTACTCATTTATTTTTAAGAAACTTGATTCTCATCATTCTTTTCGCATGTAGCAACATTTTACATTCGAACGAATGCATCTATAGATGCTCGCATTTTCGAGACATATGGGCGAAATGCAAAGAAAGCGTAGAAGCACCTTAAAAAGAAAGGTAAATTTTTAATTATTCTATTTTTTTGCAAGTAATGTAAAAATTCTATTCTTTTGCCGACAACATTTGTATTCGCATTTTGCAAGACGACCGTTCGAGGAGGCCGTCGCCAATGTTCCTCCGCAATGCACTGAGGAACAATGGCTACATATGTGCAATTTATGGGTTCGAGACGAAGCAAGGGTAAAATAAATTTTTATTTCGTCGATATATATATATATATCATTTCAAAGTTATTGAAACAGCTTTATCGAAGTCTTTATGTATAATCGTATAGGCTAGTGAACGAAATCAAGGAAACAGAAATAAGTTAACAATGCCGTATGTAAGAGGAAGAACAAACATACACGAGTTAGAGCGAGATTTCGTAAGTATAAAAATTTATATTTTGTTTGAATTTTTCAGTTTTCATAGATTTATTTTGTTCATATTATGTTTAAACAGTACAAAAAGAAGGATTGCCGCCCTACTCGTCCCGAGGTTTTCCAAATGACTCGTACAAACGAAGATTTAGATGGAGCAGCTTATTTCGGGACAATGAGCAGAGTCGTCGACGATGGTATACAAAAACATCCAATCCGATTTCTATCTATTTTTTTCATTTAATCCCTATTTCTTTTAATACAAAATTATATTGTAGGAAAATATGCAACAATTGATGAATCCCCAAAGATCCGATTCCTTCGATGTCTGGGGTAACACAACCCACTTACTCCCGAGGATGCTTTTATATCCGTCTTCGGTAGAGATAGACCGGGACGGATCCGATGTGGTGGGCGAGGTGAAACTCGCGGACTTGGTATGGTGGGTCAAGTGGAGGTTCTTCTTCCTCCACGTCCCAAGAGGTCCGGAGCTTAGACAACAGTGGAGAGGCAAGCTCGTGTCAACGTTGAATGTCGATCGGAGATTTCCTTCGAAGCAGCGGTTGGACGATCAACAAAGATCGTTTCAAGAAACTGTCCTACGCCTGACACAGATGTATGAAAATATTAGTCAAAGACTCCTACCGACATACCATCCACATCGAGGCAACCTCCAACACAATCTCATCAGACGACGACGGAGACAAGGACAACGAAGAGTACGAGGATGATTTAGGAAGGATCGTTTTGAGACGAATGATATTTATATATTTTTTCTTCTTCTATCGTACTCTTTATGTCCAAAACTTAGTGTACATTATGTATGTGATTTGACCTGTTCCTTGTAGTGTTGTAGAACCTCCAAGTGGATTGATCGTATTTCTATGTATTATTTCGGATATGTGGTTGATTGTTGTTTCGAAATGTGTTTGTGTTTCGAATATGTTGTTTCGGATATTTCCGTGTTGAATGAATTGAATATTGGGTAAAAAGAATATGAGATGAACTTGTGGGTTATGTAAATGTATGAAAGGGTTGATGGAAACATCCCCATAATGTATATTCATGTATGGATGTCAACCTCGCATGGATTCGGCGAGCCAAAAACCGTTTTTTTACATTGCAGAACTATTATTGGCGACGGCTCTGGAGCCGTCGCCAATAAACTAAGTAGCGACGATTTTTAGAATTTTGGCGACGGCTTATTGCCGTCGCGAAACCAGGAAATTGCACCCGCGGGACATACGAGCCTATCGCTGAACGACGACGCGTGCCGTCGCTAGTGTACTTATTAAGCGACGGGTGTAAAGCCGTCGCTTAAACCAGGAAGTTTTTCACCCATGCACACAGATTAAGCCTATCAAGCGACGGCGACGCTGTAAGTCATTGCTAGTACACTTATTAGCGACGGCACTGTAGCCGTCGCCAAACCAGGGAAATGCACCCGCGGGACGAATTCAAAACCTATTGGCGACGGCTTAAAGCCGTCACAAGATGTTTATTCGCGACGGTGCTTTGTTAAGCCGTCGCGCATTATTATGTTTACGACGGTTGCCGCTAATGCGCACTACGGCGACGGCTTTTAGCCGTCTCTGATGCATTTATTGGCGACGGCTTAAAAAAGCCGTCGCCAATATTATTGCCGACGGGTTTATTTGCGACCACTTGGCGACGGAGGTCCAGCCGTCGCCAATAATTATTGGCGACGGCTTTTTGATTATTTGCGACGGCTTCCAGCCGTCGCCAGTCACCTTATTTTTTGTAGTGTATTGCCTTTAAGTTATTATTGAGATGAACCTTTCTCCAACAATTTTGATAACACCAAGGCATGGGCAGCTTAAAGGTTGTACATGGACTGTTATCAAAACCTTTTAAAATATTAAAATGTAATAAAATGGTATGGGACTTCAAAATTTTTAGAAGCCCAAAGAGTACAGTCATTTTTAAAGACAACCCATAAAGTTAATTGAAACTTAAAAGTACATTAGGGTATATTTCGAGACTATTAATCACATATCATATTACTTTTAGTATTAGATACTATGGAACAAAATTATGGAGTATCTATTAGAAATATGGAAACTATCAATATGTTATATTCAATACTATAACTAAACAGGAGGTAAAATATTTTATCTTCTTTACTATTAGACAACTTCGAATACTAGTATACTAGTAATATACCTGCCATCCTTATCTCCATGACATACTAATCACTGCTTGCCACCCATAGTGCAACTGCAGTTAGTATTCACGCTTACATGCCAGAGATATAAAGAAATAAAATGTTTTCTACTGCTCTTAGTTAAAAAGTTTTTGACCCCATGTAAGTTGATTGTGAACTAAAAAATGATATTAAATCATCTCTTTGCATAAAACTAAAAGTCTCTCTCTGTCTGTATATCTCTCTTTGTATGCAAATTACTTAACCCATGTTATTACTCTAATTCCTATTTTATGAGAAGATGCCCCATGAATACTGTCCAATAGGCAACCTACAACCCATTTAGTCTCTCTCTCTCTCTCTCTCTCTCTCTCTCTCTCTCTCTCTCTCTCTCTCCACCCCAGATATCAAAATGTGGGGGACCTTTTCAACACAGTCATACATATTCTCCTGAAGAAGAAAGGATCTATCCAGCTATTCACTATGCGGAGAAAATATTTTTAAACTTAGACACCAATATATAGTGTTCACGTGCATTGTATAAATTGTCTTCATTACGTTTGGAGTCCAGATCATTTTAGTCGGCACATGGGAGAGAAGACAGTTTTCTTCCATTGAAAATAAGAACGCATCTCCTTACAGCCCCCACATTTAACCCAAAATGACGCATTTATGACCATCAAAACGTCCGACAATACATTTTTTTTACAATGTCTATATTTTACCAAGATTTTCCTATTTTACTAACATCTATTTATAGTTTACTAATCCTCTTCCATAGTTCCATATTTCCTAACCCTATATGCATTTAAATGTGGGTTGT
This sequence comes from Cryptocoryne crispatula var. balansae, assembly GCA_036172225.1. NCBI lineage: Eukaryota > Viridiplantae > Streptophyta > Magnoliopsida > Alismatales > Araceae > Cryptocoryne > Cryptocoryne crispatula. The sequence continues at coordinate 5,754,300 of CM069933.1, forward strand.
AAAGTGATACGTCCTAATTGACAACTAGGGAACTGTGCAGTCTGAGGTTGATTTGAACTCTCTTACCCTTTTGAATCTCTTCTTGATTTCTCTGATAGGAGGGTACTACGTACCCACCACCACGGACTACTAAGGGTCCTGGTTCTAGAGACAGCTAGCTTATTGACGTCTTGGCAGCAGTCCCACCAGTGGTGTGTCCGTCTGTCCCTTGGAGAGGGCAAGGGGTCGACAAGTAAAAGCATGGCAGTGCGCTATCCTTGTCAACCCAGCTGATCATCAAGAGCTAGCCGCCCTTCTTTAAAGCAGGCCGGCGCCTTCCACAACGTCCTGCACATTGATTGCCACTTCAATTGACACGAACAGATTCATGCCCTCAAGCGCAGTACAACGAACCATGAAGCGCATATATCTTACAGCTGAAGGAAGACTTTTCACCGAGGATATTATAGATTATTTACTGCAGGCTAGCTTTGTTGACAAGCCAGCACTGACAAGAGGATGTTCAGTTTGTTTGCATCAACTTGAAAATTAAGTCGCATGAATTATGAGATCACAGTCAGCTCTCGATCGGTTGGATCTGCTTTTAGCTCTAGTTTGAACCAAACCCAATCATTTCACCAAAGAAGCCAAACAACTTGAGATATCTATCACTTTTTTGTGTTATCTATCTTTATACGAAGTTCAACAATTATTATTCATGCAAAAACTGATGACATGCATAAATCCGTATGGGTATACTTGATCAAAAATACTGTGAATTGGATGGAACCGAAATCCATCTGATGGGTTTGATTTGGTTTGTTTTGAGAGACTAATTCATGCTCATTTGAGCAGAAAAGAAATTTTTTTGAGCCGAATGATATTAATGTTTCCATGTATAGTTTTAGCATATGCATTATTCTCACATGTCAAACCTGATGGCATGTATAAATCCATGTGGGTAATAATACATGGTCAAACATACAGTGTGCATGAATGGGATACGTACGACATAAAATCTTCTGATTTTGAGAGGCGAAATTCAGATTCCGAAAATAATTTTCTCAGAAGTGAATCTTTACCCTAAGTTAAGCCGCTGACAGTTGAAAGGAAAGGGCAGTAACCTACTTCAGCAATAAGTCTCTTTGTACAAGCTTAATTGCTGAATGGGAAACTGAAGTTTTTATTATTATTTTGTTTTTGGTCAAGGGAAACTGAAGTTAATACCAAAGAGAGTTGGCATGCATTCATTCATTAGAATGGTAGGAATTTAATGGCTAACAAATGACAGCAATTCAGGTCCCCAGAGAGGGAAGATTATGTAAGTCCAATATAGAGGACCATGACTGCTGCAAAGGTGGATCGCCTTCATATCCAATAGTTCCATACCCCAATAAATCTCTTTATAGTTTTCCCGTTTCCCATAAATGTGTGGATTTTCTGGATCCAACGACCATGATGTGTTAGGTTATAACGCAAAAATAAATGTAAGTTAAATGAAATCATGCAATTGCCATGTTTGTTAGGGAGACAAATGTTTTATGAGTTGAGTACCATATATTATAGGGATGGTAGGAGATGGCAGATAAACGGATTCATGTTTAATTAATATATCTCTAAGAGATATATTTTAATCATGACTGCCATATGTATTGTTTTTGTTAGTTTATACTACAAAAGTTAAACAAATTATTATGTACCAGGACACAGGATATGGCTGTAAGTCGTCGCTAGCAAGTCAAACTCTATCGTCAATACCTTGTTGCGATGACTTAATAGCCGTCGCAGATAAATCTGTCACCAATATCATTGATGACAGTTGTGTGCAAGCCGTTGCTACTACTGTTACAAGCGACAACCGAAAGCCATTGCCAGTAAAATATAGCCATCACTAAACATTGTAGCCACCGCCAATATTTTTTGTGAACAAAATAAAAGTAATTTAATCTAGTCTAAAATAAAAATTCATGCATGAACAACAATGCATGAATATACAACTTGTAATTCATGTTTACATTCCCATTCACAAAATAAAATTGTACATTAATAAAATTGGAATCTACACATTGCAAATTTCACAAACACAACCATAAATTGATTCAAAAATCAAATATCACACATAGAATTATTGAAATAACAATCACATTTTGATATAACTAAAAAATTAAATGTACAAAAATTCATTACAACTGTAGAAGAAAATACAACAAAAATAGCCACTCATTCATCCTCTCCAAAGGATGTCTTGTCCTCATCCTCATCCTCTCCGTCATCCTCCTCTCTCAATCCTAGAGGTGATCTCATACTCGATGGATCATCTGGTGGAGGGAGTTTTTGATCAATCTTGTGTAACATTTGTTGTGTTATCTGCTCCATGGTCACAGCAAAATTCCATTCTTGATCGGCCATCTACTACTTCAGCATATTGATGACTGTAATTTGTTGCCCGATCTTGGTCGATTGTTTGTCAACCCTCCTCAATAACTCCTACATTGGTGAAGCCGTGGAGGAAGAGGCACCTGCTCTGCTTCCACCATACCAAATATTGTGAGTTTGACCTTGTCCACTGCATTTGATCTGTCTCGGCTTATCTTTGTCGAAGACAAAGATGAAGACGTCCTCAAGACTGAATGAATGTTGACCATCCAATTCATCCGAGGGTGGAGCAGCCATCAATTGATTCATCTCGTCCTAAAAATAATATTCTTATACAATGGTAAACAAAATCTTATTTGAATAAAGAAAGGTTATGAAATATACCATCATTTGACGACTCTATTAGTTGATCCAAATAACCAACTCATCAGGTCCTTCATGAGTCTGCATCATTTGGAACATCTCCAGACATATGGGAGGACGACATTCTTTTTGCACTTGTTTACAACATGTGATAATGTTAGAATAAATATTTGTTTAAGTCAACAATGAAACAATAAATAATATAAAATTCTAACAAATTCTCTTTCTAATTCATGAATGTTAATTCTTTTTTTATATACGGCCTCAAAAGAGTTTCTTTTATATTCTGTTTTTTGTTTTCACAAACCACCTACAAAAAAATTTGTGCAAATTTTAATTTATAATAACTAAGTGTTGAAATAAAAATATTAGTTTTTATTTTCTCTTGACCATATATCACATGTGTGATGCCACTGTTCAACGTCACATAGTGGAGGCATATTCTCATATGCCTCTGTCATTAGTCGTCCCACAAAATACTAAACGTGATGAAGAACATTTGTTTATAAAAAATGTAAGTGATTTGAAAAAATAAATCAAACATTT